>PUFA01000009.1:7765833-8995000 GCA_003508835.1 Eonycteris spelaea | reverse complement strand
CTGCCATTCCCACCGCTGCACACTGCAACACCTGATCAAACCCTGCTCTGGAAAGTTCTCGCCAGGACAGCATTTGAAGCTCGAGGCGCTTCACTTCTCTTCCTCTTTATTCACCTTCCTGCTCTTCTCCCAAACCTGTGACTACAAACCAAGCTAAAAGCATCTTATTTATTCCACAAACTGATCTCCAAATCCTGACTAAATAGCAATTGCTGCTCTGTATTTTACACACGCGTGCACACACACACACACACACACACACCCCTACAGGGACCAACATTCTCCCATGTGTAAAGCGACATGCCTGATTGCTGGATTAAGCAACGGAAATTAATTATTACAGTAATTACTCGGCCACTAAATATGTGAATGCCAGACCTGACATCGCCGTCCCGCGAGCCACCTTCTGCTTCCTGAATGCATTAGCGTCGACGGCGTATTTTTGAAACCCTTTCTTCTGCTGCACTGCACGGGGGTAAGCCAGGTGTGTTTGCTCGAGGTGACAGGGGGCTGTACACCTTACGCCACAGGGAACAAAAGACAGCCGGCTTCGCCGGGCCAGGAGAACATCGCATGCCTGCAAAGGAGAATCTTTAGTCTTCAGGGTGGCCTGTCACTAGGGTGTGAGCATATGCAACGTGAACACACTAGCTGGGCCACGGTAGACACCACATGCTCAAGCCTCCATCCCAAAGGAAGGGACCTGTCCCCTGGGAATTCCAAAGCTGCAGGAAGCCGTGCCAAGGAGCCCGAGGGTGGCCCCGCTGAATTCCTTCTACACCGCGTTTTAGTTTTCTCTCTCCGCTGTCCTCACGGCACACAAGCTGCCCAGGTGCTGTCGCCTGCACTCTGTTCTGAGGCCAAGTCTATCCGGGGTGAGAAGCGATGTTCCTTCGCGAACACAACCAGGCCGAGACTGAAGATCCGAAGAAGCACGGCTTCCTCTAACAAGAAACTACGAGGTCCCGCCTGCTTGTCACTCGTCTCTCCGTTCCCCTCTTTCATGGGGCAGTGCCTTCATTCAGGAGGCCTGTGATGGTTGACGGAGTTGAAGCTAGTCCAGACGATGTGCAAAACATAGATTTACAGAACGAAAAACATTTCAGCCATTTTTTTTTTTTTTTTTTTACCTTGGATAGAGTTTGAGCTCAATGACACGGAGGTACCCACACGAATTTTTGCACTTTCCACCCCCCCCCCATAAGTCATCCAGTTAAACCACCATTTTAGGACATCTGGGGTCACCAGGTAATTCTCCCTGACACAATCCTATTGTTCCTGCTTTAAAACTGTCATTTTAACTCAGAAAACTATTAAGCCACATGTCAGGGAGTATTAGAGGCGGTGGCTTCACTAAAAGCCAGATGAGAAGCTCCAGGGTACCCAGACGTCTGTGAGGCTGGCTGAACTCATCCAGAGTTTTCATTTCTGTAGGTTAAGGTCAGAACTATTTCCATCTTCTCCAAAACCATGATGAGTCCACCAAACAAATACACAGGCCCCAAAGTTACAGTGTTACTCCAGATGATTCCTGTTTTTCTTGAAAAGTATCATTGTTATTAATAAAGAAAATCAATGACAATAATAGAGGCTATCTGCAGCACTTTATTTTCAGGTACTGTGTTAAGCATTTTAGAATACTATTTTATTTAATCTGTATAATAAATGTTCATTCAAAATGTTTATTGAATGACTGTGGTCTTGACTGGTCCCTCTGTCTTGGAGCTTCCATGCCATTTATAACCATGCGAATATTCAAGGCGGACACAGCACAGCACCCTGGGCCACCCCTCCACCCATCCACCCTGACTGCAGGGATGGCTGGATCGACAGCTCCAGCCTCATGAGTAGTGCAGCCTGGAAGAGCAGGGAAGTTTGCCTCAAAGGATGGGGATGGGAGGTGGCGGAGAGATGTCGGGCCTTCCGCCCTTCAGAGAAACTCTTCCCACGTGATTCTTCCAAGACTCCCCAGTAGGGGAGAGCCCCACTTGCCTGGCGAAGCTTAATAAGGTCCGTGATGGGCATTTCCTTCTCTTCTGTCTGCTCTCACTGCTTTTCCTTCCTGCTTCCTGGACCACCTCCCAAAGAAACCACTGGCCCTCACATCCTTGTCTCAGGCTCTGCTTTGAGGGAACCCAAATTGGACTGTTAACCCCAATTTACAGATGCAGGCACTGAGGCAAGTTTCCGTAAAGTCTCGGCTGAAAGTGACAGACCCAGGACTCATGCCTGGAAGGGGTCAGACCTCAGGACCCGTGGACTCAACATCTGTCTCCCATTCCCAACTGCTGTGGCGCTGCCCCAAACTGACTAGAATTATACTGATGAAATGCTGACCCCAACTGGTCCTTTTCAAGGCAGCCCATTCCATCATTGGGCAGGTCTAATGATTAAGATTTTTGATTTATATTCAGCCCATATCTACATCCACAAAGCATCATTCCTCTATTTATGCCTCATCAGCGAACATAAGCTGATCAGTGTCTAGGGGCATGGCACTGGGCACAGATCCTGGTGCCTTTGCTCACAGAGCTTCCTGCCTTTGACCAAGGAGCACTGTGCAGGAGGCAGTGCTTGCAGGATGCTGTAGGGGCATGGAGTGGGCACCTTGCTCAGCCAAGCTGCCCTCTGCAGCATCCTAAGGAAGGATGTCTCTCATCCACACCACAGTCTTCCAGGGCATGGTTTAAATACTACACCCCCTGAGACTTCTGTTGTTCATGCATATCAGCCCACCTTTGGATGGACCTTGATAGAAGAATGGATCCCACACCTTGACACAGTCCAAAGAAAACCAGTGTAACATGCACTCCCATCAGTGCACAAGAGACCCAGCCCTGGGCAGGAAGTGTGGAAACCATGGCTGAATCCTTGAACTTGTCCCCAGGTTTAGTCTTGGGCAGACCCCGTTGGGCTTTTCCTGCAGCTGAGTCATTCAAACCCCACTCCCTAACTCTCCTTCCACCGAAAATTTGGCTGCACAGGCCTAAGATGCCTGATTAGATCCTATGGAGCCAAAAACAATATTATATTCCATTTTCCCTTGTGCTTCAAATGATACATGAGGTAGTAATTTACACGGCCAATTTGTGGGTAGAAAGAAGTCTTTGGACTCTGTCTTATATAAAAAAAAATAGATTGTGAAACTGCTAGACTTGTTTGCTTTCTTAGATTTTAGAAGGTCCCTGGGCAGTTAGGTTGCTGCGGTAGGCTGGGTTGGCTCAAGAGCAGTCACAGAAGTGACTTGTTTTCAAAAGGCATTGCCTACAACATAAATGAACTCTCAAAGTTTGATTTCCTTCCCTCTGATCTATCAAGTTCTCATTTGGAAAACATTTTTAAATAATATTTTCAAGAATGGAATTCTAGACACTCATCCCTGGAAGTCTTGGAAAGGTGAGGCTCAGATTTCTGGGAAATGAAGCTGCCATCTAGAACCACTACCCATCCATACATACAGTCCCTCCTCCTTCCCCATCTGCTACCTTCCCTGATGATACCAAATCTACAGGCTTTATCTCCTCCACTATGATTGCCAAGGGGTAGAAATCAACTTGAATCTCAGAAAGCCTTATTCATCCATCCACCCACCCATCCATCCATCCATCCATCCCTCTCCATTGTTAATTTATTCCATAAATATCAAGCACCTACTACATGCCAGGAGCTGTGTTAGGGAACGTGTAAGTCCTTGAGACACTGCAGCAAAAAATAGTCAGACCTCTTCTCTCAGGCTTACAGTCTAGCCAGGAATTATGCCAATTATTTTACAAATAACTACTTACAATTGCAATTGACATCACTAGGGACAGTATAAGGTGCTATGTGAGCCTCTAACAAGAAGGACCTAACCTAGCCTGGGTTCTTCTGAGAGGTGACATTCAAGCTGAAAGATGGAGAAGTAGGAAGTGGCTGTTAGCAAAGTAAGGAAGAACAGGAAAGAGAGGGCAAGCAATTTAGGTGAGAAGGGTCTGCATAAAGGCAGTGGCATTCATTCAAGAAGCCACATATATGTCAATATGGCTAAAGGGTAAGAGCAAAGGGGAGCGAGGTATGGGGAATGTGAGCAGGAGAAGGGGGTTGTGGCTCCATAGTGCAGTTGAGGAGAAAAATGGGAAGTCCCAAACGGGAGAACTCAGCATGTGATGATGTAGCCAGATTCGTGTTCAAAGAGCTCACACTACTACTTGTTGTTTGCAGAAAGGACTCCAGAGGAGAGGGGGACCCGGGCCGTAGGGAGCCAGATGCAGGGAGAGCTGTTGGGAGGCCCGTGCATTGTCCAGGGAGAGGTGACTGTGACTAGGACTCGGAGGGGAGCCGTGCTGATAAAGAGAAATGAAAAGTTCAAGGTACATTCCAGAAGGAGCATACCAGGACCCCTTGGTGCTCTGTGGCAGCCTGTGGGGACCCTCTGGACACTGTGCACAGCATCGGGGCTGAGCCAGACCCTCGGCATCTTTCCTTCCAAACCATGGCCGCATGAGGGTCTGCAGAGTCACAGGGAGATGGCTGGCTGCTTTACCTTCTGTTTCCTTTGAGGTTGTGATGTGTCGGCAACAACCCTGTTCTCTAATTGCCTCTTGTGGGTCGAGTGTATTGACATCAAGGAGAGTATAAACTTAGGATTTTGGGGGTGCCCCTTCTCTTTCTTTGCATGGCACTGACCAGCCTACTGGGTACATAGTCAAAATTCAATTAGTGCTTGGGAATAGGGCCACCTCTCTCTCATCTCAGGAAAGGGGAGACTCAGGTGCACTCTTGCCTCCATCCTGTTCTATTCCACATCAGCCTGCAAGTCAGCCGAGAGGCTATGCAAATTAAGGAAGGAAAAGATGGGAGCAGTAAGGTCTCTGAGCCCTAGTGGAGGAAGTTGGGAGAAACCACAATGCCATTACAATCCCTGAGAACAAGAAAGACCAGAAGCAGCATTCAAAGGTGAGATGGCTTAGCTCTCTTAATAAATTCTTAGAATTAATATACTTATAATTCTTACAATAAACTCTTATCTTCTTGCCTAATTGGCACATACACCACCACTCCTCGTTCCTGGGCACGTGGCAGACATCACTAATCAATCATGACACTTTTCCTTACACGGAACCTTCAGGAGCACACTCGACACAGTGCTTCGGGTCCTGCAGTTGCCGGAAGTTGGTACCTAACATCAAACCTATTTGCCATCCCTGTTCTTGACTTTTTTTAAAAAAAATTTTTTTAATTAAGTTTTTTGGGGTAACATGGGTCAACACACTTATATAATTTTCAGGTGTGCATTATAATTTGACATCTGTAATTCTATTGGTGTTCTTGACTTTTTAATCAAAGTAATCAATCCAGAAAGATTCTTTAAGTGACCATTTGGTCAAGGCCTCAAGCATCTCGATAGGTAAGTCTCCTAGGTATCCTTGTAATTGTCAATTCATCTTTTTAAAGATTTCCATGGTTCCTAATGCCGACTTCATACTCTAGTGCCCATCCTGCCTCGGTTTGTCCCGAAAACAGATTCTTTTTCGCACTTATCTAAATTCTCTCCTGCATGCTTTTCAGAGAAAGATCTACATAATGATGAGGCTACAAGGAACTTGCTTGCTGCTCAGATCTCCTCAATCTTCCACAGCTTGTCTGTTGTTTGGGAATCACTGTCCTATTGTGTCTCTCTAAACAGAAGTAAATACACATTTTAACAACAGTAGCAAGAAAAATGACCTTGGAGTTTCAGACTTTCTCAGTTTATAACAATTAGGCTTCTGTATCTATCAATCACAAGATGGGGTTATTCTATAGCTTCTCTATGAGATTAAAATATTTTGAATACTTGGTCCTCACTTCTGCTCAGTAAGGGAGACACAAAGAGCCTCTTGCTCCATTGTAGGCAGAGGAGAGATTAGCGTCAGAAAAAAGACTGGGAGAAAAAACTCAAGAAGAACGATTTCCTCGGCCATGAACTGAATCAGGAATGTAAGCATGGTTTCCTCTTACTGACCTAGATCTCATGGAATTAGACCTTCCCGCCCCATCACTCCGATAAAGGTCTATAATCCCACTTGCCTGGCTAGGCCTCCCCAAGACACAGTTTGAATGGTGTTGGGCTCCTGTGTACACTAGGGGGTGCAAGCAGGCTTGTTATCCAGCTTGGCCCTAAAAAATTCTCCCCAGTGCAGGAGAGAAAAGATAGACTTGCTCTTGGAAGTGTTGGGAGCGGAAGGAGTTTTGGAAAGGAGTCTAGAAAGGAAAACAACATCCTCAGTAATTGCTCTAATTGGTTTTCTGGTTTTACTTTCAGGACAGACCTAGCTCCCGGGAACTGGGGGGTGGGGAGGGGGTGGGGGGTAAGGATGGTTACGTAAGGCAGGGGCCTATGCCTCCCTCCGGTGAGTCAACACCTGGGACTCGGCATCAGAGGGCCCCTTTCAAGCCGGCTGGAGCTTTTCATCATTATATGGAGGCCAGGAGGCCATCGTTTGACCCATTCCCAGGCCAGGGAGGCAGAAACTGATCATGTCCCTGGGTTGTGCCTCTTTTTGGCCCTAGTCCACAGAAAGAGGCTGAGAAGTCTCTTTCCAAGCTTTACTGCCGGCGCTGGGAACACGGGGCAGTACTCTGCCCGCGGCTCAGTTCGCATAATGGTCTTCTGCTCCACTGGCCCGCTCTTAGGGTGGAGTGGAAGGGGGCCAGCTTCCAGGAGAGCAGGGCCCTCCTCTCCGCCCTGCTGTCCACCCCGCTCTTCCAGAACCTTCAACAGAGGCCTTGTTCTCTGGAGCTAGAGGCCTGCGGGTGGTCACCACAGTTTCCCAGCCCACCGAGGGGAAGTGAGTTGAGGAAATCAGCGCTGGGATTTTATTGCCAAATATTTCTTTCCCTAGGAGGACAACGCATTCAAACCGCCCAGTGGAGATTGGAGTTGGTCCAGCCATAAACCAACTTAATGAACACTAATAGAGAGCTGCAATTACTGTTGACTTCAAAATGCAAACAAGAACTTTAGACACTGATCCCTATCAGCCGGTTAGGCCGGGCACAGATGCTGCGCACTGTTTTTGCCCGTTGCTTAGCAATGGAAAATGAACTGTTCCTGTCTCTTATCGCTGGAGGTAGAGGTAGCACAATGAGCTTTATTGGACTGAATAGGTATGAAATTAGTTTATTCGTTCTCACTTGGAGAAGGCAACTGGCAGCAAAGAGAGTCACGTGGATGATGGGTGGTTTAGAGGGTCACAGGTGGCCTTCCTTTCCTGTGATCTCGGTAAATCCTAACCTTCATGTTTTTCTCTGCAGGTAAAGTTTGGACTTTTGCTGGGAGCATCCATCCAAAACTACCATCAGAGAAAATAGCGACAAATATAGACCCACAGACCAGAGTGGGAATTTAGGTGAGGCAAGTGAAGTCTAAGGTATAAAATTTAAGAGGGTAACAACAACAACAAAAAATCAGTCATCAAGATAAATATTTTAACACATTAAAAAAAATCCCAATTAATGCAAAAAGGTCCATGGTGAATAAAATAGCAAACGTTTAAAGATAGGACCGTACCGCTGATTTTGTTCCCCTTTGGCCTCAGGTGCCAAGATGGCGTGGCTGATGGCGCTGCCACAGACTTAGTTCCTGCCTCACACACATTCACAACACGGGAGATGGGAGGAGCTGCTTTTTTCTCAAAGGAGTGTTTATGCTGTGGGGTGAGGATCTTGTAGTCGGGCAAAGGGATTCTCTCACTGTCTGGGAGCAGGATCTTCTTGTAGTCCTTGAGCGGCCTCTTCCAAGGCTGTGGGGAGGCACGTGGCCTTGGGGAGGGTGACCTGCCTGTGCTTCCAGGGCAGTGACCCAGGAAGTACTTAAGATCCAGGGCTCTGCTGCAAGTTGCCCAATTATTCCTAAGACAACAGGGTCAGGCCTAGAGTCAGTAGTTTATGGTAAAATCACCTCCTCTTTTAGTATTAATAGTAACTTCTATATATTGAGAATCTTTAGGTTGAATCACATGGAATTGCCAATATTCAACTAGTTATTTTTTTTAATTGAATGCATACCAAGAATGGTAAACTGAATAATGGACCCCTAAGATGTCCCCATCCTAATCCCTAGTACCTGTAGATGTTACCTTATATGGCAAAAGGGTCTTTGCAGATGTCATTAAGTTAAGGGTTCTGAGATAGGGAGATTACCCTGGATCATCAGGGTAGGCTCCATCATTGATAAAAATCCTTACATAGAAGGAAGAGAATGCCACGATGAAAATAGAGAGAAAGGATTTGAAGGTGTTATGCTACTGGCTTTGAAGACAGAGGAAAGGGCCACAAGCCAAAGACTGCTGGCAGCCTCTGACAGCTGGAAACGGTGTGAAACAGGTTTTTCGCGGAGCCCCCAGAACAAACGCAGCCCTAACACCTTGACTTTAGCCACGTGAAAGTGATTTCAGATTTCTGACCCCCAGAGTTAGACGACACCAAGTTCGTGTTGTTTTAAGCCACCAAGTTTGTGCCAACATGTTATAGCAGCAATAGGAAGCTAATAAACCAGGCGTTGTGGTAAGTACTTTATATGCATACAGAAATATATAAAAATCCGCCCTCAGCCCTCTCAAGGACTTGAGTGTTTAGGTCATGTATTTGTATCCTCAATTTCTTTCTCCGTAGTGGGCCTTTTCTGTTGACATGTACACACATTCTGGTATCTGTCACCTTAAGCAAAACAAAATGAAAACTCAACTATACCTACGTATGATTTTAAAATAAAATGGATGAACTGTTAATAAACTTAACACAGAAAAGCCATAGTAAACATCACACTTAAAGGTTAAAGCTTTTTAGAAATCACTGTTCTTGTTCAATACTGTACTGTAGGTACTAGCACGTGCAATAAAACAAGAAAAGAAATCAAAGATACGAGGTTTGAAATCAAAGAAACAAAACAGATATCGATTGAAGGTGATACAATTATTTTCATAGAAAACTCAAAATTCTATAAATGATTAGATGTAATACGCGAGTTTAATAAGAATGAAGACAAGCCATATTCAAGAGAATTGATTTTGTATACATCAACAACGGAGTTAGAAAATATAATTAAAAATCAAAATTTCCAACTGTAACACAAGCAAATAGGTAGGGAGAGAGAGAGAGAGAGAGAAACTAGCAGTAGATTTAAGAAAAGATGTACAAGTCTTTCATGGAAAAAATATTAAAAATTTTTTAAAGGCATAAATAAAGGGTCTATAGACTTAATGCCATTCCAATCAACATCTCAATAGCTTTTTCATGGCATTTGTCAAGCTGTTTCTAAAATTTACATAGGGAAACAAAGGACCAAGAGAAGCCAACAAAGTGGGGAGACTTGCCTTACCAGATGTCAGACATACTTCAAAGTTATAGTAATTATGACAATGTAGTGTTTACAATAGATCAATAACTAGATCAGTAGAAGAGAATAAAGAGCCTGGAAACAGATGGACCCATTACAAAGAAGCATGATGTAAGCCAGCATTGGCATCGCAGCTCACAGAAGAAGATTAATTAATAAATTATTATAAAAAAATTAACAGATGAATTATAAGGGGGAAAAAAGAAATATTATATACCATATTAAAAAAACTGATTTTGATTGATGGAAGAAAAAACATGAAAGATAAAACTTTAAAATTTTTAGAAAGTGCTATACCGGAGGAGTCTTAAACCCGGGCTCCACAGACCTCTGGTGGGTCAGGGATAGAATCCAGTAGGTTCATGAAGATGAATGGGAAAAAAATTGGCATTTTCACTGATCTCTAGCTAAATTAGAGATTCGATTATGAACATAGATAACACAAGGTAATAATCTTGTAGTATCTGTGACTTTGTCACTAAGAAGAACACAAATATTTTAATCACATTACAGTTTGTAGGTATCTCAAAATATTATTTGTGCTCATCGGTACTTGGAAATTTATAGCAGCTATTAGATTTTCTGGTAAATCTTGTTATTTAATGCATTAAAAAGAAGCACATTTATTATATATTATAATTTTAAATATTTTGATACATCTATGAGTTTTATTTTTTAGACTTAAAAACATGCCAAAGGGTCCATGGCATAAAAGTGGTTAAAAATCCATGATATATAGATATATATTTTTCTACACTAAAAATTCATGTATATACAGATATACACTTTTCTGTTTGATCTCAGTGTAGAGAAGGATTTCTTAAATAAGACAAAAGTGTAAACCATAAAGGAAAAGAATGATAAATTTGACTAATTTAGAATTATAAACTTTTTCCATCAAATATACTATAGAGAAACTGAAAGATATTCCATAAAATGGGCAAAGCTATTTGCCTCATCTATTTAACAAAGGATTATTACTCGTATCTAAAATCTCCTACAAATCAATATATAAAAGACAATTGAAATTTTTGATGGATAGCAAAAGACATTTCGCAGAAGAGAACACAATGGCCAATGAACACCAAGAAGATAGTCAACCTCAGCAAACAGGAAAATGCTAATTCAAGACAAGGGGCTACTATTAATACTCACATTGACCCAAGCGATTATGAAAACTATCTGTCCATACCAAGTGTTGGCAAAGATGTGGAGCTGAGGGCACTTTTACACACCACCAGTGTGAATGTATTGGTTCAGTGACTTTGGAAAACAGTTTGGCATTATCTTTAAAGTGGAAGATGCACACGCCTCACAATCCAGCAATTCCATTCCTAGATAAATGTCCTGGAGGAACTCTGACTTGTGCATCAGGAGTCGCATTCAACCCAAGTTGCCACCAGTGGGAGAATGTCACCCGCTGTGATACTGCTCTACGGTGGAAGGAAGGTACTGCAGCCGCCTCCAGGACACGTTCAAATCTCATCGCCTGATGCTGCGTGAAGAAAGCAGATTTCCAAGGAACGCATACGACATGATTCCATCCACATGAAATTAGAAGCAGCAGCAAAAATAGACATATATTATTCAGGTACACACAGCAATGTGTAAAATCATAAATGAAGACAAAAGAATTGTAAATACAGCTTCAGGGGTCTCCTGTCCCGCCCCCCCCCCCCCCAAGAGAGGCAGGAGGTCTTTGGGTCTTTGATGTGTAAGAGGGGCCTTCGAGGGGTGTCCATGGGAGGTAGGGTTACAAGATTATTTATCTTATTTCTTTTCAGTGAACTAGTTTCTTACTAAAAACAAAAGTTAAACCACCATAAAGAAACGAAAACAGAAAACAGAACTTCCCCTTAGCATGGAAGAAGTCTGAATCCTTGGTGCTATTCTGGGATAGGAAAAACCAAAATTATAAAGATGTCAATTGTTCCTTTGTTAATTTACATATTTAATGGATTCCTGTTACAACTATTAAAAGCTATCTCCTCTTCTTTTGGTTTCCAGAGGCTTTTTCCTGTGCTCAACCCAGAGAAGGTCCACACGGCTCTTCTCTCCATCCTTGCCTTGCTGCGCTTGCCCTGGGTTGTAATTTACTTGTTTAAATCTCCTCTCGCCACTAGACTGTTTCATACCGGAGGGCAGGAGCTATGTGTATTTTGTTCAACCTGTGTATCCAGCTGGTATAATTAACAGCAAATTATGGCCAATTTAAATAAATATTTTAAATAAAGTAAAAAAAATGATTTATTTCATCAATTCTGCCCCCTCTGCCCACACACACACACACACACACACACACACACACACACACATCTAAAAGAGGTGGGTTTTATTATCTCTGTTTGCAGATGAATAAACCAGGGCTCAGGGAAGTTTGGTGACTTCCCCAAGACCAGCTGGCTGGTTACCCTTTCCAGGGATGGCAGGGAGACTGCGGAGCAGAAAGAGGGTACCAAAGGGTGCAGGCAGCAGTGGATTTCCATCCCCATGTTCCTTCAGAGAGGCCATTTCCAGGGGTTGCCACTTCCCAAACAAAATGAAAGTCCCCTCTGAGCTCTGCAGCCCCCTCTGATGGCCTGAGGTCAGAGGACAGACAGATGGATGGACTCAGCAGGCAAGTGGTGGCAAATTCCCCCATGTCCCCTGTGGTAGCCTTTACCTGACTCAGATGCACCCAGCACATTCTGAGTTCCGAGTGGACGTGAATTTTGGGAAGACACTATTCATCCCCTCCCCCCACACACACGCACACAGATACTAAGGTGGGAAAATAAGACCCCCAAGGTCATGGAGCGAGTAGAAGGACTGGGATTCCAGCCCGGGTCTGCTCTGCTGAGCCGAGCTCTCTATCACCACCCTCACTGCCTCTCTGTCTCCATTTGTGGAATTGAATCAGTCTTATTACCTTCAAATTGCTGGGCACGAGCACCCTAACATCATTTCAGGGACCAGGGCCCTGGCAATCTCATTTCTGCGGGTCCGGGCCCTCCAGGGAGCAATGTTTCAACACACTCTCCTGCAGATCTGGGGACTGGTCTTAACGAAGGCCACTCGCCGGCTTGGGTGCGAGTCTTTCCACGTCGTCCTCTGCAGCCACTTTCCCTAGTTAAACTTTCAGGGCCTGGTGTGTACCTGAAACCCACACCTATAAATAATTTCACCAATGTTTAATAGGAAGTTGGGAGGCTCAGTTACAAAATATTGAAGACAAACACAAAAATCCAAGAAAACATCTGACCAATCCCATCCCACTTCTTTTGTTGGGCCCATTCATTGTTTCTTCGCATTTGCCTAAAAACCCAGGTTCCGTTTTGTCTTCCTGATTGCTTTCGTCAGCTTTGCCTCTCAATGGGTACTTCTACCTTCCCCGAGAAGATTTCTAACAACCCAGCAGAGTTCCGCTCTCTTCCTTTGGGTGACAATTCGCCGGCTAATGAGTGCCATCAAGGTTTAATACCACGAGGAAAAACATTCCCTGTTATGTGAATGGTTTCCCTCTGTTTCCCAGCTAAACTGAACCAGCAACTCGTTTGAATCAGTTTGCCGACTGGCAGCTCACCCAGCAAGCCGTCTCTCCAGGCCTTTGCACTAGCTTCTCTCCCTGCCTGGAACCCGCTTCCCTGTGGAATTTGTGGCTCATCCCCTCCACTCCTTTAGGTCTCTGCTCGCAGGTCACCTTCACAGAGTACCTCCCTGGACTACCTGTAAATGAAGCATCCCCCAATGCCTACCACCAGCCTCTTTCCCCTCAGCCTCTCTCACCTGAATCACCTGTGTCACTGTATGTTCAGTTTGTCGTCCTCTTTTCTGTCTGCTCCCCTCAACCAGAATGTCAGCTTCATGAGAACAGGACTGTTTGGGTCTGTTTTGTTCCCACTATGTCCCCAGTGACGTAGAGGAGCAGCTGACACATAGCAAGTGCTCAGTAAAGATTCGCACAAATAAATGATCGCTAAATTGGAATATAAACAGTAGGATTCAATGGTTAAATTTCTAGCTTTTTCTCTATTCTTCCAAGGGAGGCAAAGAATACACCTTTCGTGGTTTTTATGTTCGTTTGTTTGTTTGCCCTCAAAGTTGGGGCATTGGGAAGGGGGTCACTCAGCCTAGGAAGAAACTTTGGTCATCAACATTTACATCAAAAGTTCTTAACTTTGGGGGAGCATGAACCTCATTCAGAGCCTAATACAAACAATAAAACGTCTCTTTAAAAAAAAAAAAAAAGGTGCACATTTGGAGTATTTTTCATTCGACTGAGGGAGCTGGGCTGGGATCGTGAGCATTCCCTGGCCCTCTCCTGCCTGCCTCCCTGGTTCAAATGCGCCACATCATAGCAAATATTTGTTGAATGCATAAATAACGGGTATTGTCAGTTCTCAACTATTAATGTATTCGCTTCCTAAGGCTGTAACAAATTACCTTCGCTTTGGCGGCTTGAAAACAGAAATTTATTTTCTTACAATTCTGCATGGTGGAAGTCTGAAGTCAGTGCCCATGGGCTGAAATCAAGGTACGGGCAGGATGTGCTCCTGTTGGAGGTCCTAGGGGAGACTCCCTCCCGGGCCCCTTCTAGCTTCTGGGGGCTCCCGGCGTTCCTTGCCTTGTGGTCGCATTGCCCCAATCTCTGCCTTTGTGGTCACGTCCTTCTCTTCTCCAGTAGTTGACTGTCCCTCTGCCTCCTTCTTATAAGAATACTTGTCACTGCATATAGGTTTCGTCCTGAAAATGTGGGGTGAAAATCTCCCCATTTCAAGATCCTTAACTTAATCACTTCTGTGAAGTCCTTTTTTTTTTTTAACCATTTAAGGTAACATGTACAAGCTCTAGGGTGTATTACCTGATAGCCATTATTATTACCTATTAGGGGGCCATTATTCAGCCTACTACCCCAGATAAAGAGGAATGATGGAATAAGTGCACACAACACACACACACACACACACACACACACGCACACACACACGCACACACAGTTATTTGGGGATTTTCACTGTGTTTTGAATCTGGGTGTGCCTAAATTTCCAGTATTTAAATACTTAAAATAAGGAAGCCAGAGTGTGGCAGGCTAACTCCATCCCCACCCACCCAGCCCACACTTCCTCCCCCACGGGACTTTGATTAAATGTCGCTGGAGGAATTTCAGGTTGCCTGGGGACCCAACGTAAATAAGAGGGAACAGTCAAAGTTGTCAGAATCGTTCTGTAACCCTGTGTCCACCACCGAGTCAACAGGAGGGTGTGAACCAGTTGGCTTTAACTACCTGGTGCCCCATTCTATTCACAGTTAACAGTATGCAGAATGTCCCCACCTTCCAGTGGCCTAAGGCAGCACTGAGAATAATCTGCTAGCAGCAAACTTTGTGGGTGTTTAAGAGGAGAGACAGGACTTAAAGCCGCAGTCTGAGGCAGTACCAGGAGCCCAACAGACTGACTCGGACTGGGTCATAAACCTATTTCTCAAAGGGCAGCTGGGAGCCTGCCGGGTGCTCCCCCATGCTGGTATCATCCATCCAGAGGGCCTCACCCCCTTTTCCTGGGGCCTCATAGTTGTCCCAAGTCTTTTAAATAAATGGATTACACCATTTCGTCCCACAGAGTTTTGACGACTGTCATACATCCTTAAGTTCTCTAGCGATAAAGCAGGTAGCATTTTCCCCCCCCTTCTGGCATACACACAACAGACTTTTCAGAAGGCCCGCTGGCTCTAGGTATGTGGCCGGCACCAAGATTCCACAAACGAGAAGCAGGCTGTGCCCTCAAGGATCTCGCAGCCTGGAGCAGGAGGGGACCTGCACAGAGCCAGCGAGCGGAATGTGACTTTTCTGGATGCCAGGGATTCCGGTGACCGCCTTCAAGCTGAAGGCAACAGGGATGAGTGCCCCATACTGTAAAGAGAGCGGCCCCTAAAGGAGTCACTGAAATGTGGCAGAGCCCCGCCTCTAACCACCGGCCCCGCCCCCTCCTCCAGCCTAGATAAGAAGGAAGGACTAGAAATCTAAAAGAGGGACATGGGAGCAACAGGATGTGGTGGAATAACGCTCCCCCAAACGTAGCCACGTCGTAATCCCTGTGCATATGTGACCTTACATGGCAAAAAGCACTTGGTCGCTGTGACTAAGGTGAAGCGCCTTGATGTGAGGTTATCCTGGATCATTCAAATGGACCCCATCTAATCACATGAGTCCTTAAAATCAGAAACTTGCCTGGCTTTGTCAGAGGGAGTGTGACTATGGAAGAACTGTCGGAAAGATGTGACAACTGCTGGCCTCGGAGACAGAAAAGGGGTCACGTTCATAGTCAGGAATGGGAGTGACCTGTAGACGCCAGAAAAGGCAGAGAGATGAAATTTCCCCTCAGCCTCCAGAAGGAAAGGAGCCCTGCTGACCCTCGATTTGAGCCCCGGGGAGACCCCCATGTCAGACTCTGCCCTGTAGAGCTGGAGGATAGTGAGTGTGTTGTTCTGAGCTACTATGTTTTTGTAAATTATTACAGCAGCAATAGAAAAATAATTCAAGGGATCCGTAGGGAAAAAAAGCACCTTGGATTTCTGGGAGAACCTCCACCCCCTGTCAAGTGGAGACGAGGGGAGGCTTTGCAGGAGGCGCTGAGCCCCTAGTCCTCGGCCGTAGGTGGTTTGCTGAGCTGGGGAGACTCGAAGGTCTGTTCCTGTCTCAGAGAGGACACTGGCCGGAGGCACAGAAAGATGGTTCTTTGGAGAATGTGACAGGAGTCATGTGACATGAACGTGTAGTCAGGCGCCATCCTATTGGCTGCGGCATGGAGAAGGCAGGAGGCTGGAGGGAACTGCCCACAGGGACAGAGGGAAGAGCGCAGGCAGCAGTAGAAGCAGGGCCCAGAGGCGCACATGGAGGGACCTTCCCGAGGGCTGCTACCAGGCCGAGCACCCTTACCCTAAAGTCCTGTGGGTGCGGCAGGGGAGGCGAGCATAAGAACTGCAGGCAGTGGCTGAAGGTGAGAGGAGGGCGTATCAACCACATCATGTGAAAGTCCCCAAGACACTTACAGTGAGGGCTATGAGGGAGGGCCTGGCATGCACATCTCAAGAGCACCAGCCCTGTCCCTGGAGTTCCCTGTCCCCTTCCCTCCTCTGGGGGAACCAGCAGGAGGGAAGGGAAGGAGCAGAAGAGCTGCCTAGAGGAAGAGCGAGCCGGGCGTGGTCCGCCCATCACACCCCCAACCACTGGTCTGAGCTGGGGCTGGGGAGGGGTGGCTCGTGGAGCTGGATGTGAGGTTGGAGCTTTGATCTAGACTGGACTGGCATTTTCACTACCCACCAGATAAAACTGTTCTCACGGCTGCAAGTGATGGAAAAGCTACGGATTTGCGTGAGATATAATTAAGGGGCAGGGAAGGGAGAAACCACAGAGCATGTCAGAAGGCAGTGAGGGGAGAAAGTAAAGCTGTCTCATCTCGTACCCCATTGAGCTCATCCTGTTGGATAACCTGGTTTTGCTGCAACCTAACATAGTAAGCCTCATAATGGATGTATCTGACTTCTGCAGGGGACCAAACAGGGAGTTCTGTAGACTTCTCTGCTCTTGGCATATTAAAAATTTTAAGAAAAAAAAATAATAATAAGGAAGGAAGGAAAAATGCCAAAAAAGAGTTACAAAATTTGTGGGATGCTTCAAATATTTGCATTTAACAAATTAATGGTTTTAACAAACAATACAATGCAATATGATTATGTCGGGCATTACATAATCACAGTTCGTTCTTTTAAAATAACCATGAATTTACAGTGCACAACACCCCATGTGGCTGGGTAATAAGACACGTTGTTTTCCAATGCTGTCATTGTATTGTCCTGTGTGCTTGGCCCTAGGAGAGATAAGAGAGTTAAGGCAAATGCATCCAAATGAGTGACATCTAAACTAGGTCTTGAGAGATCAGGATGACTCGCCGGGTGAGGAAGGATGTTCTGAGACAAAGGATCTGCCCTGGTAAAGACAGGAAAGCTTGAAAGAGCCCCACGTGGCAGGTTGGCGGCACTGTGGAGAGCAGCAGGAGGCGAGAACGAAGCGAGGAAGAAGTAAATGGCTCTTGACCGTAAGGGCCTCGACTGATCGTGGGGACCACAGGAAGCCAGGGGAGGCTTGACAGCAGGAATGGAGTAGGATCAGATCGGTTTTAGAAGGGTACTCTTAAGAGTGGGTGGGAGGATGATGGAGGAGAGGTGAGGTTGGTGGCCCGGAGAGGAGTAGCCAGATAAGAACGAGATTTCTGAGGTAGAGTCGGTCAGGGCATAATGGCCAGGCTCTGTTTAGGGACAAGGGAGCACCAGGTGTGACCATGAGCTTCCGTTTAGGAGCTTGAGAAACACTATGGACCAAACCTGGACGAAGAATCAAGATGGGGTAGATGACAAACGCAATCGTGGGTGTTTAAGATGTTTACACTCAGTGTGCGTTACCCGCACAGAAAACCCACCAACAAGGTCCCTAGTGCTTTCCCATGTCTTGAACTTCTACAACCTTAAGACTCACGCAAAGTCCCTCATTTTCTTCCCCATTTAGTCCTGGCGAGGGGTCAGCGTGGATTGGAGATGAGGAGGAGGGAAGAAAGAGAAACAGGCTGGGGCTGCTTTTCTCCTAAAGCATCTAGAATAAAACCGATTTTTTTATTTTCAAAGACCATTCAGTTGAATGTATAAGGAAGAAGTTGTTCTGGGATCTAATGTACTTCATGGTGGCTATATCGATACCATGTCACATAGTGAAAGCTGCTATGAGAGTAGGTCTTAAAGTTCTAATCACAAGGGGAAAAAATCGTAGCTATGTGAGGTCATGGATATTGACTAAACTTGCGGTAATCATTTTGCAATATATACATACATCAAATCATCATATCGTACACTTAAAACCAAATCAATGTTATACGTTAATTATATCTACAAAAAATTTGTGTGTGCATATTTACGGGCTATGTGTATATGTGTGTGTGTGTTTCTTCTAAAATGATTATAGCCTAAGTTCTTCAAAAATAATAACAGTCTTGGTACCAGGCTCAAGCTACCTCTCCTGACCACAAGGGATCAGGAGAAGGTGGTGAACAGGAAAGAAGAGATGCTTCAATCCATCCTATTATTACCTGCATATTATACAAATCTGTAGATAACCCGAACGGGACAATAATATGTTAAGAATGGTTATGTAGGCGGTAGAACTTCAGGTGGTTTTTAAAATTTCTCCTTAATATTTTATATACAATTAAGATTTTCTAACAAACACCTTTTTCTGTAAAGGAAGGAGGCAAGGGGAAGGGGAAAGCAGCAAGACGAGGGACCAGCAGGCCCAGGCTTCTTTCCGTGGGAATCCTGGCGGGCGATTTAGCGATACCAGAAGCTACAAGATCAAACGTCCATTTAAACTAACAATTTTACTTCCAAGAATGCAGACTAAGGAAATACTTTCCACCCTAATACAACACAACAATCACATACCTGACTTCACAAAAATTGCTTTATTAAAGAAGTTGTTTTAACAATTTAAAATAGAACGGAGGTGGGGAGGTACAAATTCACATTCAGAGTAAACAGTTTTTGTTTTCTGCAGACATTTTGGTAATAAAATATATTTAACTCTATAGTGTGTTCATTTTATTATTGCAAAGTGAAGCAGTTGATCTGAAATGACAAAAAAAAATCTGAAATGACTGAGCAAATCTGAGCACAACACAGGTGATCAAAATAATTCCCTTTCAAGACCACTTTTGCTCAAATCCAACCGCACATTAGAATCATCAGGGAGCTTTGTAAAAATACTGATACTTGAGCCCTGCCCCTAGAGGTTCTAATTTAGCTGACCTGGAGCAGGGTTGGACAGCAGTATTTTTTTTAAAAAAACATCCCCAGATGAATCAAATGTATAGCCAGAATTGAGCACTACCAGACCATCAAAAAAAATTGCCACACAGAACATAATTCATAACTGTCTTTTAAAAAGGCAGCGTCAAAAGAGCAATCAGCACTCAGAGTTACCCTGTTTTTCTGCTGCCAGCTTATCAGGTTCTCTCCATTTTTATTGAAATATACTATCCATGCAGAAATATGTATATATTGCAAGTGTATAGCGCAGTACATTTTCTCCAACTGGACATAGCTATGTCACTGGCACTAAAATCAAGAAGCAGAACATTATCAGCACTCCAGAAGTTCCCTTGTTCATTCCAGATTGTTCCATAGTTTTTTTTCCCTTATATAATCGTGCTACCTCTCACTAAGTGTTTGAGCTGTGATCAACAGAGATCCCTATAATGCAAATGATGTACCTTAGTTCATCTATCATATTCTATCTAATTTGAATTATGAAAACTTGTTAAGAAAAAACAATTACGAACATGTATTTAGCCACAGAAATTTATTGTTCAGATTGTTTAGAATAGAAAGGACTTGGGGGGAAAATACAACTAAATATGTCACCACAGGACTCAATTAAACAAATTAGCTACCACCCATATGAGCCTATCTGCTATCTGGTCATATGCTATGGCATAGAGAGGACAGAATGAAGAGAAGCCTTCTGCAAAAAAAAAAAAAAAAAAAAAAAAAAAAAAAGAGAGAGAGAGAGATTATTTTTCCTAGCAGAATCCTAGAATAGCAGTGTTATGGGCTAAATTGTGTCTCTCCAAAATTCAAATGAAGTCCTAACCCCCAGTACCTCAGAATGTGACATTATTTGGAAATACAGCCTTTAAAGAGGTGCTGAAGTTAAAATGAGGCTGTTAGGATGGACCCTAATCCAAAATGACTGATGTCTTATATGAAGAGACGGTGAAGTGAAGACGCGGGGAGAAACCTGTGACCAGAACAGACACGCAGTGCCCCAGTCATCTGTGGCCACCACAGTGGACAGGAGACCTCACATGCATGACGCAAACCCCTTACGGAGGCCTCTCCCTTCCCCCACAGAAGGGAGGCCCAGTTTCTCTACTCAGCACCTGCGTATATGTCCAGATGGACAGGGATTCCCGTGTGAGCTAAAGAATCCACGGCAACCAGAGCAATACGGAAGAGCAGACGGCCAGGAATCACCAAAACAGAATGAAAGAAGCACCAACTCGCCTTGAGAAAAATTTACATCTGAAGAAATAGAATTCACAAAATGGGGAAGCAGGGGAAAAAAGAAACCCTTCATAATAAATATAATTAGTATCCTCAGAGATATCTGAGACAGTTGCATATCTGGATGATTGATTGATTGATTGATAGATAGATAGAGATAGATAGATAGATGATAGATAGATAAACAAAACTTCTATGAAAAGTAGTTCTTAGAAACTAAAAGAGTTCTTGGAAACTAAAATTGTGATTAACAAAAATTAAAGCCCAATAGAAGATGCAATTTCCACCCATCAGTTTCCCTAAATGAAAAGTTTGACAATATCTAGGATTGATGACGTTGTGGGGAGCCACAAATTCTTAAATGCTGTTGGTAGAAATATAGAACAAGTACAAGCATCTTTAAAGAACAACTTAACAGTTTGCTAATAAATTGAAGATGTGTGTATCATTTGACTTATCACTTTCTTCTCCAGATATAAACCTTAAAGAAATCCTCACACATGCACAAGCAGACAAGCACATTGTGTTCTCTGCAGTGCTGTTTCTCATGGCAAAAAAACCCCCCAACAACAGCTTAGAAACAACTTAGATATCCATCATTAGTGGAATAAATAAATACATTGCATGTATTTCTATAATGGTCTATTATACAATGGTTAAAATGAATGAACTAGTTATACAACAACCTATATAAATTTCTCAAAAGCATTGTTGAGTGAAGAAAACTAGATACAGAAAGGTAAATCCAGTGTGATACTATTTATCTTAAACTGCTAAAAAACTGGAAAAGAATGAGAGATGGTGAAATATACACATAATCACATAATATTTATGATAGTAATTGCTCTGGGGAAGATGGAAAAAAGAAGTAGAGAGAGGAATAAATTTAGTAGGGAGAGGAATAAACTGCAAATTTATCCATAATATTGTATTTATTTTATTAGATAGGAACCGGAGCAAATATGACAAGATGTTAATGTTTTTATTTCTGACTGATGGGCACATGGGTGTTTGTTACATTATCTTCTGCAATTTTCTATGGTTTATAACTTTTCCAAATTAAAAAAAAATGCATAGATTGATGAATTAAATGCATACAAATGAAGAGCACAAAACACTGAACTACCGAGGCAAGCGACTGACACAGAATATAGTGCGAAGTTCCAAGTGAATACAAAAAACAGAACCAGGAGTTCCAACCTCTGTCCAAAGAATATCCCAAAGGAGAGTAGATAGAGAAAATAATCAAATAAATTGTACAAGGCAAACTAGAGTCTCAAGTCTTCATACAAAAAGAGCCTACGGAATATTGAAAAGGAACATGGGAGGGTTCGGCACTAGACATATTGGTAAATTTTCCAGGAATAAAGAAAAAAAATCCAGAGGAGGAGAAAAATCCCAATAGCTTAACTTCAAAAGAAGAAGAAACAAATGGATATCAGACTTCTCAAGCGAAACAAGTATAAAATTCTGTAAGACATAGTGTAAAGTTCTGCAGGAAACAAAAAAAAAAATGATTTTGAATTTAGAATTCTATACTCAGGCAAAAAATCATTTAAGCGCAAAATAGAAACTAATTTTAGATGGGTAAGGACTCAGTTTCTCTCCATGAACCCTTTTTGAAAGATCCTCTGGAGGATATGCTCCAATAATAGGAAAAATGAATCCAAGAAAGAGAATGATAGGTGTTCAAAGAAACTAGTAAAGCCCAAATGACCACCAAAAATATGGCTATGAAGTTTAATGAATTATTAAGAAAAAAATTCTATCTGTCAATTTCAAAAGATTTTAATAAAACTTAGGAAGAGGGGTGGTGCATGGAGTGGGAAGAAAGACATGATAGCATCAAGGTTTAGCCTTAATGGGGATAGGTAATAGATACTGATGAATTCTCGACATTGATGGAAATACATTCATAAAAGCTGAGCAAAGTAAAAAATAAATGCTTGAAGAAAGACTAAAACCAGAATGTATACTTAGCAAACTACTAATGGGTACAAAGGAGAAAAAAAAATAGTCTGTTATAGTTTGACCCCTCCTACCTTCTATCTGCAAAGTGAAAGCAAATTTTCAAATCCAGAGTGATTCTACAAAGGTAACTCCAGCTTGATTTTAACCACTTGGCAGCTGTCTCTGTAGTAACCATGAAAGAAGAAACCCCTAAGCCCATGGTTCTCAGGGTTTGTGAAAATAGAGATGGCTGGGTCCCACCCTCGGAGGCTCCGACTCAGAGCCTCGCGAGTGGGGTCTGAGAATTTGCATTTCTCAGCAAGTTCCTCAGTGGTGCCGATGCTCCGGTCCAGAGACCATGCTTTGAGAACCAGTGCCCATAGTGAATGAAACTCCTGCCCTCACACATCCTGATTGTCGGGGTTTGCTGGTTTTCCTCTGTAGAGGACGTTATCAAGCAGCACAGTGCTGAGACCCAGTAATGGGAGGGCCTCTTCCACCTACTCCTGATTACCACAAAGAGGTAATTAATTTTTGATTCAGAAGGATGTTTTTCAAGGAATTAACTAAAAGGAAGAGGAGGGCAGTTGCAGAAGCAAGGTCATGAAATACAGGTTGAAGATGCCTGGGCAGAGCCTTCTGTTACTCCACTGGGGCATAAAGCAAACATCCTCTGACATTCATATGCATATTTTATAAAACATTAAAATTTTTTCTGGGGTTGCCAAGTATATTAGGCAAAATTCTTCGTTTTGATTTTTAAAAATTCTCAATTTAAACAGATTTAAGAAGGAAGGAAGGAAGGAAGGAAGGAAGGAAGGAAGGAAGGAAGGAAGGAAGGAAGGAAAGTTATTGGTTCCAGTAACTTAACGCCCAAGGCCAACTAGCTTCAGGCATTACTGGATCCAAGTGTTCAAATGATACTATCAGAACTCATTCTCTCTCTCTCTCTCTCTCTCTCCCCCCCTCCCTCCCTCCCTCCCTCCCTCTCTCTCTCTCTCTCTGTCTCTTTGCTGTTTTCCTCTGTGATGGCTTCACTCTTAGTAGATATTAACCATTCAATAGCCCCATGAGCTGGCAAATCATAATTGCCTTTATATCCAGGAATCCTAGTAGGAAGACAACAACTCTTTCTCACATCACCAGGTTTGGGCTCCATTGGCTTGTCTGGAATCAGGTGCTCATCATCATTGAACCAATCAGTGTCTAAGAGAAGGACTGCTCTGATTGGCCAGGCCAGCTCAAGGGGGTGTGGCCAGCCCCACCTCATCGGAATTACTGAGAGTGGGAGAGGAACGGCTCAACAAACATCATTACACAAAGAAGCTGTGAGGAACCTGAGCAGGCAACAGCAATATATGAACCAGGGCTGTTTTTATCTGATCAGATAACACCACATTAAATAAAATACAATACAATAAATAAAATAAAATTACTATGTAATTTCAGGATCATTTCCTAAAGGAAAACCCATTTGAACCAGGAAACAAAACAAAAACAGAAAAGGAAGTTGTATCTTTTATTGAAATGAAGGTGGCTTATGAAAAACTCAATGTCTTTTCCAGTTTATCTATAAAGACTTTGCTTAGGCAGAAAATACACTTACTTTCCATGCCCCTGACTCCCCCATGAATAGACACTGTGCCTAGAGGCCACGGAAATATTTTAATTTCTTTTAAAATCAGAATCAAAATAATGATTATTATTGTGAATATATAGTAATGAATCCAGGCTAAATATAATATATTCAATCATACTATATAATTTGTCATGGAGGAAAAGGCCCCTGAAGCCAGGTGTGCCATGAGTCCAAGAAAGTTATAAAGCGGTCCTCCTCCAATCTCTCCCTCGAAGCCCTTTTCTAAATCTCTGAAGGTGAGTGTCATGTTGGTATCTCCAGAACATTCAGCTCTTCACCTGCATTAGCTAATCAACGTGTTACCCTGCCCAAGGAAAGAAAGCCGTAAGCCAGTTAGAATAATCACGTCATCGAAGGGCTTACTGGGGGCATTGGGGCCGCTACAGGGAGGCGATGCAGGTAAGAGAGATGCTTGGTGTGTGCTGGGAGGGAGTTACCTTACCTCCCCCAGACACGGCTTTGTTCACTGCATTCATTTCTCACTCTACTACCTAAATCTCACACGCTGATAGCTACCTCTATGCCAGGTACAGTGCTGAGAGCTTGACTGTGCCTCTGGCATTGGATCGCCCCGACACCCAATGACCCGCTTGAGGCACCAAGAGGTGCGCCAATTCCAATGGTCACAGAGGAGGGAAAGGAAACGTAAACCTAAACTTGAACCCAGACCTACGTACTCCAAAGCCCTGATCTTAAATGCTACACCACAGTGCTTCTAGCTTCCTTAAAGTCCTAAGTTTCCGTGTTCTTCCTGAAATGAAGAGGGGGCAACAGTAAGTGGCGTGGGGAGACCCCTCTTCTTGTGCCCGGTAGCCTCTGCCCTGGAACCGATGGATGCATTTCATGGGGAAGAACAAACCTCTTCATAAAAAGATTACTCATAAAGTTGAGATTTCCTATATTCACAGCCTTATTATTTCCACGTACCTTTTTTATCCTTTCACCTATGATTTAATTTTTCTGTCTAGCGACTCCACAGCAAACGCCCATTAGCACCGAAAACCGTCTACCCACTCATTTGAGCTTGACTCATGCACCATATGTGCCCCAATTTACCCACGTGGCTTCAGGCACTCACATTTTCCTCAAGGTCTCATCCGCAGGCCTCTGAGACACGGCAATGGCATCCTGAATTCCCCCATCAGTACCCCCGCCACCACCACCCCCTTCCTGGCTCACAGCGCTCAGCCTGCTATAATTAAACAAACAGGGTTATTTGTGACATCCTGGTTTACACATCAACAAGTTATTTTCTCTGATTTTGCTATGGATGGATTTTCTCTGCTTACATTAAACAAAAACAGCTCACCCAAAAACGCAGAATAAGCAAGGCAGAGGAAACGCGGCCCCGCAGCTGCCTCTTCCCCCGTGAGGCAGGACCGGGCCTCCCCTTTCCCAGACTCCCTGCCTCAAAGAAGCCAGCTGGGCGCCTCGGAGCAAACAGCCTTCCCAGGTCAGACCTCTGAATGGGAAGAGAGGGCTCCAGAACATGGAAAGGTCAGATGGGAGTTTCTTTCAGAGGATCTCAGACTAAACAGCATTGGAGAGTAGAGGAAGTATAAATGTGGAATTGTCTAAGCAAATGTGTCCTAGGAAGGACCCTCTGGTCTTGGTTTCTGGCAAATTAATTGCCTCATAGGCTGCGTTATGAGGTCCATGTCAGTGGATAGGAGTGGCAGTGGGGAGCTCAGGTCCCCTAGCTCTCTTCTGTCCACCTGCCTTGGGGCATGCTTCATTCCATCCACCCCCACGGCAGTGAGGAGGGGCTTCGAAAAGGCAAAGCAGTTGATCCCACTTGTCTATTTAGATGGAGCCTCTTTGTCCTCAAGATAAGTCCCAGCTTCTTAAAATGTCTCTCTCCACCCTTCAAGATCCAGCCCCTGCGAACCTCTGCATCTCGATCTCACCCCACCCCACCCTCTGCCCCAGTAATAGGAATGTTTAAGTTTTACAAATGTGCCACATGCACAAGCTGTTTTTTTCTACCTGAACACACTCTCTCCGGCCCCCTCTGCTCGATTTCCTTCATGCCGCACTTGGCTGGTTTCCTCTTCATCAAATGTGGCCTCGCTGCGTTCTGTCTACACACCCATCTCCATTACAGACGGTCAGCTTCACAAGGGCCGTGTCACAGCGACCTTGCCCTCCTTCGGGTCCCAGAGACGGCCCACATGCCTGGCACATTGCTGTACCACACACGTTTGCTGAGTGGACGAATGATGTTCATTTCCATCCAGCATCTCCCTCTGGTAACTGGCCTCTTGCAAAGGTTCAAAAGCAGAAAGGCCTCATCGCTCCAAACTGGAAACAACCCACATGTCCATCAACAATAGAATAGATAAATAGCCACACATCAATTACTGCAAAGAGGACGTACTATGTATGACTAAACCCAAAGATGTAGATGCATTTCCTGAGTAGAAAGTTGAAAGAAAGACACCAGACCAGGGTAGATTACAAGATTGCATTTATAGAAAGTACAAAAATGGGGAAAACAAATCTATGCAGTCAGCGGTCAGGAGAGTGCCTCATTCGATGGGAGGGGAGCGACTGGAAGGGGGTGCTACTGGGGTGCTGCCGTGCTCTGCTTCCAGGCCTGGGTGCTGGGGCCCACGGGCACATTCAGAGAATTCATTGAGCTGTACACTTGTGACAGGTGAGTCATCTATCTATCTATCTATCTATCTATATACATATACATACATACACACACAGCTCAATGAATACGTATTATATGTTTAATATATATGTAGATAAGTATTATATAAAACATTTGAGTAAAAAGTAAATAAACAAATAATCAACTAGAGGGCAGAGCTGGGTTCTGCTTCCCTCTGTCCTTCCAGTGTAGCCACCTTGGGTCTGTCCCTTCTCTCAACAGGCTATGTCACTAGTGGCCAGTAGGTATGGTCCCCCACTCCCACCCCCTCTTGGCCTCAGGCTGATATCCCTCCTCCCAGGGCCTCTCCTACTGAAATCTGCCTCTGTTCGGAGACACATGGTTGCTGCAAACAGCTTGCTGAAGGCCCTCTGGTCCCGCCTGCCCCTGATGAGCCTGGAGATGCAGAGGGGACTCTGGAAGTGGGCCTGGGGAGAGACGTGGGAGAAAGGGATTGCTCTGCAGAGAGGAAGGCGAAGAAGTTGGATCCCAGGAGATAATCTGAGGGAAAGGGGCGAGGACTTGTGATGAGAAGCAGAAAAAGAATCAAAATGGAGCGGATGGGATGAGGCCAGGGCCCCACATGGTGACATCCTCAGTGTCACAGTTGGCCAGGAGATATTTTGATGCAACCATTCAACTTAAAGTTGTTGTGATTTTGCAATGGACACCCCTCCCAGGCCCCTTCCTCCCAGACCTCCAGTTAAGCCTGCTACACACACACACACACTCTCTCTCTCTCTCTCTCTCTCTCTCTCTCTCTCTCTCTCTCTCTCTCTCTCACTCACTCACATGAGCCTTGTCTGAGTTGGATTTTGAGGGGAATCCAATAAGAGGTTGAGCTCCATGTCTGGTTCACCGAGGCAGTGAGCAGGGACAGGAAGCTGGTCCTTAAACTGCTCTACAATTGGATGCAGCAGGGACACAAAGCCAGCCGGGTGACGGAGGGGCTGCGGCCCTCTTGGAATGTCTCACGAACCTTGGGGGTGGTTTCGGGCTTGCATGGAATACTGGCTGAGAGCTCTAAGTAAATCTTATTTAGATCTTAAAAGGCTAAGAGATCATGGCTGACATCAAGGTCATATATTAGTACATTTAAGTAGCTATTAAAGGTCTTAACTCCCCTGCTTAATTATAAATCTCTCTAAGGCAGAAACAGCATATGTATCTTGGTGTCTCCCAAGAACCCGGGAGCCTGGTCTGGAATGGATACATTTCTTGAGGTCCCCGAGAGAGACAGGTTGACTACACACAGTACTCTGCACACTGCGTCCTTACAACACACCTGCAAGCCAGCACTGGCTTGTCACAGTGGCAGCCCGGCAAACACGAGCCAGACCCAACGACTTCCTCTGACTGGACAGCCTCACCATATTTTCATCCGTGTGACGGCACCCAGTTTTCACAGCAAGTCAGGGAGGAGGGTAGGGGGTGACGCCCACCCACCACTGGGGAAATGGAATTTCGGCAAGAAAACAGAACTTCTTCCAGACAAACGGGGGGCAAACAGGACTTGAGTTCAGACCATCTGAGGCCAACCTTTCCTGCCACTCAGAATGCAAAGTGGGCGCCTTGTCCCCAGACTGGCTCTTTCCATCGGTAAACATCACACCTCTGCATTACTTTCCAATCACTGAAAAACCCACAAGGTGACAGCTCCCCATCTGTGACAAGGCTTAGCGCCATGACCAGGGCACCAACAGGGGGAGCCATCCCTCTGTCTCCTCCTCTACCCCCTGCTGTTTGGGGCCACTCACCCATTACCTGGCTGGGGGCCAACTAGGCAAAGGGACGACCAGAGCACAGCCTTCTGAGGGTGTGACTGCCAAAACTGACCCCGTCCGCGAGCACGCTGGGGGCTCCCCGCTCGTTCACTCGCTCGTTGAGTAGACGCTGCAGAGGAGAGAGTCCCTGAGGTGGGCTCTGAAGGAAGCGGGGACCTGAACTCTGCCCCTCACCTACCGAATTTGCAGTCTCGTCCGGGAGCCATCAAAGCGGGAAGGCTTGAATCCTAGCGAGCCCAGGAGGGAAAGCCGAGTTCGCTGTGGGGCTCCCAGGGAAAGTGCCATCTCAACCCGCACTGGAGGGCTGGTTCAAGGTGGCCAGAAAGGGCGAGGCGAGGTTTTCCAGGAGGGGCAGGCAGTATGTGCAGCAGCCTGGTGGGGGTCAGAGAGAGCCCAACATATAGTGAATTACAACTTGTTCAATTTGAGCTCAGAGGGGGGTGATTTGTGGTCTGTGGGACACACACACCTTGATCAGGTGAGAACACAGTTACTTCCTACAGCACAGCGCCCTTTCACCCTCAGCTCTCTTAGGCGTGAGTGACATTCCAGTACACCATGTGATTCAGTCCCGAGGCGCAGCCTAAACCCTCCAAAGAGAAACCCCCTCCCCATCACCTGGGCGGGGGGAGACAATACTCTACAAAGAAGCTCTCTCCTCAAACCCATCCCCTCTTTGGGAAGTGATGGTTATCAAAGGGTCACCAACTGGTTTTCCATTAGCCTTTTACGCTCCTCCATGGTGACCCTGGAACATATGGAAGCAACTACTGTTTATGGTATAATTTACACGTGAGACTGTCGCCGAAGTCCAGAGAGAGCCACAGAAAGGAGGGATAAGAGCTGACAGTGCCAGGAGGCCAAGGAATGAGCCTCAGAAAGGGGCGGCCAGCAGGTGAGTGCACCCAAGGGCTCTGAGCGGGACAGTGTGGCGTGGTGGGAACAGATCTACCTCTGGAATCTATGAGGCTGGGGTTCAAATCCACACTCCCCAACAACCAGCATAATCATTGAGTTTCAGTTTTCTCATCTGTAATATGGGAATAGTGAGACTTAACTCAAAGGGCAGGAAAAATGACAAAAGACATGTTTGGGACCCTTTGCACAGGGTCTGGCACACTCTAGACACTCCCTAAATGTTAGTCCCAGTGCAGGTGTCCAAGGAGAAATACTCCTCCTTTGCAAACTCCTAATCTCCTAAACTCCTGATCACTTTAGGACAAAGTGATTACTCTTAAGAGTTGAATCTATTCTCCATTTCTAGGCTTGATTGAAAAACTGGAAATATAAAACTCCTCATAAAGATAACAAGATGCAAACCCAGCAGCCAGCCCTCTGTGCAAGCCGCAGCTCCCAGGGCCTATGGTTTAGGCCTCGAGCCCACAGGGTCTCCCTTTGTACGGCATACGGGGCTCCGAGATGACAGCCAGCCAGCATCCCGAATCCAAAACCCCAAAAGGTGTCACGTGCTTCCAGGCCAGAAACATTCTTTATCTGCCTTCTGCTCCCGATTTACCAGGAACCCAAGAAGCTGGCTCAGAACACTCTGAAGAGTGAGGGATAAAGAAAAGAATCGTGACACAAGTGCAGAACGACCTGCCTCTGTGCAGAACCACCTGGCCGTGCAGCCATGGAGGGGACAGCCTAGCCTCTGGGCCTCGGTTTCCTCCTTCTATAAAATGAGGAGGAAGGTTCGAATGTCAAGCAAGCCACATGGAGGGAGGCAGCAGGTGCCAAGGCAGGTACTCGCCCTGCCTGCACAGACAAGACTTAGACTCAGAGGAAGCCAGTGGCCCTCTGCTTCGTAGCCATGTTGTATTAATTTGCTAGGGCTGCCAGAACAAGGTACCACAGACTCAGGGGCTTAAACAACAGCATCCGTGGTCTCACGGTTCCAGAGGCCGGAAGTCTGAGATCAAGGTGTTGGCAGGTTGGTTCCCTCTGAATCTGTGAGGGGGAATCTGCTCCACGTCTCTCCACTAGCTTTGGGGGGTGGGAGTGACTGGCAATCTCTGGAGTTCCTTGGCTTGTAGAAGCATCACTTCGATTCCTGCTTTGAGTGAGGTTCACTTGGATTCCTATCTGTGTGTGTCTGTCTCCAAATTCCCTCTTTTAATAAGGACTCCAGTCATATTGAATTTGGGGTCCATTCTACTCTAGTATGACCTCATCTTAACGAATTACACCTACCATGACCTTATTCCCAAGTAAGGTCACATTCTGAGGCCCCGGGGACCAGGATTTCAACATATGGATTTTGAGGGCACACAATTCAACCTGGGAAAGGTACCTGACCTCTCTGATCTCAGTTTCTTTGCTTCTAAAATGAGTGCTAATCCTGAGGGATAAATGAGACAATGTGCGTGCAGATCCCTCACTCACAATAGACGCTGCAGGGAGTAGGAGCTCAGGTGACATTGATTCTTCCCATCAGCACAGACATCCAGAGTCCCCACCCTTGCTTCTTCGCTTTGGCTTTCGTCGTACCCCACCTCCCTCTTGCCCACTGGAGTGGACAAAATGATTACTTGGAAACTTAAAAGTTGAATCTGTTCTCCCAAAGGAAGTTCGCTGTGAAAGTCTATGTGGGGGCATTGCTTTTATTCTCTCGAAGCTGTGACACATCGGTGACCTGCGAAGCCCAGGCTCGCCATGAAGATAAAGGATATGGCAGCGGCATGGCGGGCGACCACTTTTCAAACACTGCTCAAGACTGTCGGCAGAGTTCAGTGCGAGCGACTGCGCCCCCGCTTTCCCTCGCCCCGCCACTTGTCGGCTTCCATTCGCAGGCTATATAATTCAAGTCATTAATTTTTTCCATTCAGCGCGCTGCCAATTTCTTCTCATTTTGTTCCTGGAAATCTCTTGTGTGCGTCTTCTAAATTTAAAATAAACACGCTGCACATAATTGGATGCTAACCAGGCAACACTGAGCAATCATACGTTTTCATTGATTCCGCAGATGCCTTCGCCTTGAACACGAGTAGGAAAAGGTCTCTGCATGTTCCGGATGAAATGCTAAATGGGACAAGTTGCCCTCATGTTCTTCATTTCAGCATTGGCCTTTAGAATATTTCCCCTTGTGCTCTTGAACAATGACAGTTTCTTGCACCAAAAATAGACATCCGAATTATTCTAGTTACTACCATTTTGTGCTCACAGGGTGGAATGAAAAGAGCTTAAGTTTAGGTCTCAAGAGACCAGGGATGTGGCTGCAAATCCACCACAAAGAGGGTATGCATTAGCAAATACATGCTTACATTGTGGACTTCAGTTATGCAATAAAGAGATTGGCCCAGATCTTCCCCACCCCCCACCCCAAACCGTGGGATGCCTCCTTGAGACGTACTTGAGATTTTTCTAAGGACAGGAATTCGAATTAAATAGCATCAGATCTTGTGGAAGAGGAAGAATCCATTTGTTTGCTTATGATTCCTGGTCCTCTTGCTATTAGGTCACGTGACTAGTCACTTCCCCAGACGTGGCAACAGAGGGTGCTACGTACTCCAGATGACAAAGCTCCAAGACGGTGGTGCCTTCATCAGCCTAGAGCCCTGAGTGACGGGGTGGAGGAGAACCCCCTCCAACCTGGGTGGGACACACAGCATGAATGAGAAATACACTTAAAACACTGAGATTATTTTTAATACCACCTATTCCAGCCTGACTGATACAAACCATTTAGTGAAAAAGTCATTTCCTTTTAAATTCTCCTTAATTCTTCTGGTTTTGTCAAGGAGAAGGTCTCAGTGATAGAAGGTCATTAACACCTCTCTTACTTTTATAATCTCATTTTAAACTAAATTAGAGCAGACTTTGGGCTCCTTGCCTTTAGTAGGCGATAACCCTCAGCACATCAGTCTGCTCAGGCTGCTGTAACAAAATACCACAGGCTGGGCTTAAAGAACAGAAATCAGAAATTCATTTTTTCTCCCCGTTCTGGAGTCCAAGAGCAACATACCGGGAGTCTTGGTCTCTCTCTCTCTCTCTCTCTCTCTCTCTCTTTGCTTGGTCCCTTCTGAGCCTTCTCTCCACGGCTCATCTCGCTGTGTGCTCACTCAGTCATCTCTGTGCGAGCTCAGTCTAGTGTCTCTCCCTCTCTCTCTGTCCTAAAATCCTCTTCTGATAAAGACACCAGTCACACTGGATCAGGGCCCCCCTACCCAACAACCCGAATTTAACTTAATTTCCACTAAGATCCTCTCTCAAAATACAGTCACATTCTGAGGTACTAGGGGCTAAGGCTTCAACATAGGAATTTGAGAGGAACACATTTTAGCCAATAACCCCAAACTAGATTGTAAGGACATTACTTAGCTTTCACTGGTTTTTGGAAGAGTGGGGACTACTTTCTACTTACGGAAACCTATGTCAGTTTTCCACATATGATTCCTATGCAAATTTTTCTTAGACTATGAATGTATTTAAATAGTGGAAAGGTTGATTTACAGAAATTTCTAAGCACTAATAGTATGCCAAAAATCGAGATGGGAGATGCAAATGACTGAATTTTGGGAAACATTACCTAGGTGATATCTAAAGCCTATCCCAATTCTTAACAGTTTTTTCTTATAGAATTTTTATTTTATTCATTTATGCATCCATTTAATTGAATGCCTCTTAAGTCTCGTTGGGGTTGGATACTGGGGTGATTATAGAGTCAAATGAATGGTACTATGAGAGCAGAAAAAAAAAAAAGTTCAATTCCGCCTGAGAGGACCAGAAAAGACTTGCTACAGGTGGGATTCCAAACCCACAGATTGCAAACATTGTCTGCTCATCCTTGGCTCAATACTTTCTGAATTTTGAATGTGTGCAAAGCCCTGTATCAGCACTACCAAGATGATGCTGTAACTTTAAGAAAAGGGAAGAGGCTAATTAGCAACAAAGAAGACCATGCATAAAATTCATAACATGCATTTAGGGTTATACTTCCCCCAGAGATTGTTTTTTCTCCCCTTGATCAGAAACTTACATTTTCCTAGAGTATAGTTGTCTGATGTGAAATATAGATCGAAAAAATTCAGTCATAATGTGAAAATATTTTCTTAATCAAATGTAACCACAGGGGTAAACACCTTTCATTGAATATGCTCCTCTGAAGAGAGAGAGAGTTTACTGGGGCAGGGGGAGTAATTCATTAGGTATTTTCGTCGATGGTTCCTGACTTGGTTATTCAAAGAGGGACAGATATTGACAGAGCTCCTAGTAAATGCATGGACTGTTCTAGGTGCTGCGGATACGGTGTGAAAGCAGACCAGCGAGGTGCTCCCTCATGGGGCTTACGTTCTAGCAGGAGGGACTGTCAACAAGCAAACAAGTAGACAAATGAGAGGATGTCAAGCAGAAATAAGTGCCCTGAGAGAATTAAAATCAGGAGGCATGAAAGGGGTAATGATGGGGCATGGGGTGAGGGGATGGCTGGCTACATTAGGTTGGGTCGTCAGAGAGGATCTCCAAGGGGCTGTTTAAGGTGAAATGAGAACAACAAGCAGCAGCCAGCAAAGAGGATTTCAGATTCAGCAGAGAGCTGGGGAAGGGCCCCAAGGTGCAGATGAGCTTGCGTTTGGGGACTAGAAAGCAGATCTGTTTCCGCAGCCCAGTAGGCAGGGAAGAGTGTTGGGAGCTGAGGACAGGGAGGCAGGCGGAGCCTGGACGCAACCCCGGCAGTCTGACTTTGACTCCAGCAAAGCACACGTGGAAGCAACTCTCCGATGCTTCCAAAACACTATCGTCAGGCATTCTCTTTCCTCTCACACTAGTCTCCTAGCCTTCTGCTTATTTATTTTTCCAGAATAGAAATGTCTTTGAGTAATTTGCCCCTGCAACTAAGATGTGCAATCCTTTCCTCTCTAGAGAGTCGTCAGCTATTAGAAACAATCTTGGAAAATACTTCAGTTGTCTTATTCCTAACCAGCAGAACAATTACTCTTTGTTTCCTTATGAACGTTCTTTAAAAAACAATGCTATCACTTTAATCATCCCTTCAGGGCAGGTGGTGCTGACGGAGTCACATGAGTAACCTGGTACCCATGAACCTCTGGGGCTTGGTAAGAGCTGTTGACAAGCTGGGCACAGTGACCCAGGGCTGCTCCCTCATTTCCTGCAGCCTCACCTGCTCCCCTGTTTCTCCCCATTCCCACTGGCACCATCCCAAGCCAGACCTCTTTATTCCACAACTGGATTGTTGCAACAGTTGGTCCCTAAGCCTCCGAGCTATTTTTTTTTCTCATTTTTTCTGCGTGCTACTCTCAGATTCATCTTCCCAAAACACCTCCTCAGTCATATCATTCCCCTCCTGGAAGACTTCCAATGGCTCCCCACTGCCTCCCGATCAGGCTGCTTGGTCTGGCATCTACCCTCGAAAATGTGGCCTTGTAGATTTATGTGAGTAAATATGGTATTTCTTTCAAGGCGATGCATTTTAGGTTCCAGCAGAGTACCTCTGATTTGTGTAAACATTCTTCATGCCGAAAATGTCAGCATCACCCGTAAGAATTCATGAAAGTAGAGAAGCAAATAAAATTAATAGTATATAAAAGCAAGCGGTTCCACCAAACTCACCAATCAGTTGTGACACACAGGACCCACTAAACAAAGGTCCTACCAGGTGGGGGAAAAAGAAGATTGAGCCTAAAGTTCATTTCTCACAAAGCAAATATTCCATTCTATTCAAAGGTTGGCTGTGTGCATGTGTGAATCAGGAAAACACTAAATCTATTACAAAATATATATGTCTATTAATCAACGTAATACAGCAGCTATAACAAATAGGCCTCCAGATTTCAGCAGCTTGACATAATTGTTTCTTTTCTGCTCACATAACAGTGAATGGGGGGTGGACAGCTTTCTTCTAAGTGGTCATTCAGGGTCCCATTGATGTCAGCTTCTTCTGCTGGGGGAAGGGGAAAGCACCGATGTGGAGAAGCCTGGCCCAGACATGGGGGCTCAGTTCCACTGGCAATAACAATGGCATCTGAACACAAGGGAATCTGGCAAATGCACCTCTGGTTGGGCAGCCGCTTCCTAATAACAGCCCTATATCACGGGAGGGGGATTGTGGGTTTTGATGGACAGCTGGGTGCCTCTGCTACTTATAGAGGTGGTTAAGAGCAAGATCAGTGGTAATTTTGTGCTCGGGCTAAATATTACCTGTTAATGTTATGGCAGTCAGGCAGAAAAATAAGAAGTTATTTTTCCTAAGAGTTTGTTTGCTTGTTTGTTTGTTTGTTTAAATCACACCACTTCACCCAGTTAACTCCTAGTCATTTTCCAGATCTCAGCTCAATTGTCACATCTTCAGAGAAGCCTGTCCTGGTATTTCTGCCTAAGTCACTTTTCTGTTCTCTATATGCTTCTAGCCCCACTTACTTCCCATTTGCTATGTTACAGTTATGTGTGTAGTGTGTAGACAAGTGCCTGTCTCCACATTAGACTTTAAGTTCCATGAGGACAGGCAGATCAACTGTTTTTTCATCAACTTATTCCCAATATCTAGCACCGAGGCAGACATACAGTAGGTGCTCAATATATAACTACTGACTGGATAAATTAAATAACATTTGTTCATTGTAGAAAAATTTGAAATACAGATATATAAGAAGAAAATGCATTTTAAAAGTCATCCGAAAGCTTCTATATTAGTCAGCAATTGCTTAGTTAATGCTATGTAACAAATAACTCCAAAAATTTCAGGGACCTGCAAGAATAGATGTTTATTGCTCACTCAAAGGTTTGAGTTGGCATCATGGCTTGGCTTCAGGTCAAATCCAAGTCTACTCCTCATATATATTTTGCTAGAACCCAGACTAAAAGATGAGCCACTACTAGGAACGGGTTCTTCTTCTCATGATGCCAGGTGGGATTTGAGTGAACAAGACGATCCTAAAACGCACACTGAAAACTTCTAGTCAGGTGCGGTGTACGGTCTGACTTTTCACATTCTATTGGCCAAAGCAATATGACCATGTGACATAGGGAAAGAATCTGCTCCAGTGAAATTTGGCAAGAACGGGGAGAGATGGAAGAATTATGAAAAAATAGGGCCATTTACACACCTACATCTTCTCCACATATGTTGAAATATCATGTGTGTGTATATTTATATATGTATGTATTTCAGACCAAAGATACTATCTTCTAAAGATAGAATAAAGTTAGAGAGATCCTCAGGGGAGGGGCATTCCAATATATGAACTCCAATGGACATAAAGTATTTTATTAATCGCTCTAGTAATTTTCTGAAGAAAAAAAAAAAGCAAATGAATCGTTCCATCTAAACAGTGCTACAAACCATGCCCTGGCTTTATTTATAGCTTCTTTTAAAATAAATGAATTGTGACTCATTAATAAGTGTAGCAGGATAATGAAACTGCGACGACTTCCTGTTTTCAAACATTGCTACCCCCAAGCCATTCTAGAAAACACACACATGCAAACATTTCATCACCACTGAAGTTCAGTGATGAGAAGTCCTTTCATCTCTCGGTAGTTTCTTTCTCAGGAGACACAGAAAAAACAGGTCATTCCTACCATGAACTCTTCCTTTGAGTCACCTTTATGTATCTCATGAGTGACAGAGGCTGATTTCTTCTCTAGATCAATAAGAACTTCTTTCTCTCTCTCTCTCTCTCTCTCTCTCTCTCTCTCTCTCTCTCTCTCTCTCTCTCTCTCTCTCTCTCTCTCTCTCTCCTCCCCACCCCAAGCTATTGGTATATTCAAATAGAATTGATGCCTGAAATCTTGACTTATTAAATAAGAAGAAAATGTTTTACTGTGACTTATATTGAAACTGCTCAGATGTCAGGGTGAAATGTGAATCAGAAAATCAAGGAGAGAGGACATTTTCAACATCTCTTGGTGCATTCATATTTGAAGGGGGAAATGTACTTGTTCAAACATTTATGTTGCTACATTTCCACTTCTGTCAATGGTAACAAATACTACAAATGAATTTTTCTATTCTGTTTCCTTTGTATTATTTTTGCCATATTCTTTCTATCTTGAATTTAAAAGGAGCTAAATTAAAATAAACATGACACAAGACTCAAGGTTCAAGTTGAGAACTATAAATAGAAACTACAGTTTTAAGCAATCTAAAGCCAGTCTGGGTGACCCAGTCTCTGTAGAAGTGTGAGAGACAGTGCGTGGCAAAGTGTCTGGCCTGAAGCTTGTCATATATGTTCCTGATCCACAAATGTTAGTCCAAACCATTCTCCTTTACTTCCAAGAAGAAACTGAGATTAAGGCCACATGATTCTGTTTTGAGACATTGTCTAGCAAAATGATGTTCCAAAAACAGTAAAACAATCACCTGTCTTCCCACTCTGGGCCTGTCTGGCTCGAATCTGGCCCCTTCGTTTCTCCTGCTTGACAAAAGATCCCCTCTTGCCTTCTCCACCAGGAGTCAGGTGTTTCACCCTGCCTGCCCGCCCCTGCATTTGACAGCCGGTGGCCTGAGGTCATCCCTGAGATGTCCCACCCAGTTAATCTGAAGAGACAGAAGTTTTGAAAGAAGCCACGCCTCCTAAGCCTGTTCCACTGCTGCCCGCTCCACTAACCGAGAAGAGGCAACACGTAGAAAATCGAGGAAGGGCACGGTCACTACTAGAGCAGCAGTGGGTTGGACAGTGGCTGGAAACTGTGTCTTAGTAAGTGTGCTCCCTGTTTCTGTGTGCGCAGTGTTTGACGATCTCTTTCTACATAATGAACCACCCCCCAAATTAACAACTTAAAATAACAATCATTTCTCTCTCTCAATTCTGTGGGTTGACCAGGTGGCTCTTCTGCTGTGTGTGTGTGTGTGTGTGTGTGTGTGTGTGTGTGTGTGTGTGTGTTCTCTCATGCGTTTGAGCCAGATGGCAGCTGGGTCTAGGGTTATCTGGATGCTCAGCCCTGGAACACTGGCCTCTCTCCCTCTCCATGGAGTCTCTGGGCTTCTTCCCTCCAGGTCTCTCCAGCAAGGCAGTCGGACCTCTTAGCTGCAGTTCAGGGCTCCCAAAAAGTGCTTCCCAAAAAGGGGAAGCTGCTGGGCTGACTGAGGACTCAGGCACAGAGCTGGCATGGCGACGCTACTTGGCTAAACAGCCCCAAGGCAGTCAGTGGAGGGCACATGAACTCCATCTCCTGATGGAGAGGTAGGGGGAAGGAGATTGACAAAGAATTGCTAGTCATCTGTCATCCGCCACAGGTAGGATTTGGAAGAACCCCCTTTCCAACCCACATCTGCTTCAGATTTCACCTAGTCTTGGTCCTTTTGGCTGAGCACAATTCTCCTGGGTTGCCTTCTCACTCTTGGCTCGGCATTCTTTAGCATGTTGACATCACTGAGCACTTGGCCTTGCTAACCATCTCCACAATCCATGCTTTCAAGTTCATTAGCTGACATTTCTTTTCCTTGGAAAATGGCAAAACATGTGCATGTGCGAGTGTACCCGTGTGTGTACGTGTACATGTGCGTGTGTGTGTGCGTGTGCACATAGTCACTAGGGAAAAACTAAATGAGAAATAAATCAAGAAAGGAAAGGAGTTAAGTGCAATATAACCCTATTTGATACTGCAAATTCTGGGACTTCAAGCTATTTTCAGAGGTAATGTTTGTCAGGTCTGTACGGGTGGGGTGGGGCGCGGTGGGGAACAGCTTGAGAGATATTGGGGCATTTTAGTCAATAATTAACATGGCCTAGTGGTTTCAGGGACTGTTTTGAGTGGAGAACATATTGCGAGAGGAAATTCCCATCTCGCCACCCTTTTCATCAAGCCTATTAAGCTAATGATTTTATTTTAACAATAGCATTCCCCATGGCCAGCCTGTCTTGGGTGTAGACTGCCAGACATGGTTACAAAACACCCAGAGACTCAAATGATTACAGAAGATGCTATTTTTAAGTTCTCTTGTATAGTCTCCTGGGCAATAAGCTGGCTCAAATCAGAACGACAGGTTCTGGAAGCTTCTGCTCTCACCATTGTCAGCACCCTGCTTGTTGCCCTCGAATTGACCCCTCCAGCCCCCCCCCATTTTTATATGCGGTTGTTGTCCCTCCAATGCCATCTGATCCATTTCATCACAGTCCTCACCACTGTCTGTTCTTCTTGCACTCTAAGACCCAGTTCATGGATCTCTGCTCCTCCCCACCCTGCCCCCTACAGTGGGCATTTGAATTTGCAACTGGAGTTCCAGGCGGATAGCCAGACTTCCTGCCACTCCTTTTTGATCCTACTTATACACAGGTAATTGGGTGGTTAAAGGAGGCCAGGGGCAGAGTTACAGGGTGGAAATTCAAAAGGGAACAATCTAAGTGGGAGGAGAGAATGGCACTCCCCTCCCCTCGCCTAGGACTAGCTCCACCTGGCGCCTGGTCCAGAAACAGTACCCATAATTCCAATGGGAGCTGATGATCCCAATCAGCTCATTTAAGCAAATTATGATGGGGGCAATTCTCTCAAGAGGGAGTTAGATTTGTCTTCTCTCATCCTCTGAACCCACACACGAGCTTTGTTTATCAGGTCAAGTTTTCCTCAGATAAACAGAAAAAGAATACATTGACATATTCTAGAACTTATTTTTTCCAGAATTTGAGAAGGTCCTTTCTCCCACTCACAAATAGGTGTCTATCGGGGCAGCTACTAATCCAAAGGGTGTCTTAGAGCCAAGGGCACACTCAGCCTGTATGCAGGTGCATGATGGGACTTCAGTGCCCGTGTATCCTCTCTGGTGGGTACCCTCATACAGAGAATACTTTCCCCACTGAAATCACACAGCCCTAAACTGTTGCCATATGGCTTGAACACAAGTTAATCATTTTTGTCTATATTTTATCTTGTTCTAGAGAAGACTTGAGGCAATTTACAAAAATATACAAAATGAAATTGAAAAAATAACACATAAAAATCAGATCTAAGAAAAATGTAAATAAAGGTAAGCAATTTTTTTTTTTGCAAGAGAAAGTCAGAATTCAGACATACAAACTAGAATAGTGTCTTAACCACTGCCACACACTGGAGTCACTAGTGATCTTTAAAAATAGGGTGTCTTGATCCCAACCCCCAGAGATTCTGACTTAACTAATCTCGGGTGTGGCCTAGGCATCAAGTTTTATTAAAGCTGCTCAATTGCTTCTAACTTGCAGCCAAGGTTGAGAACCATTGTTCTCAAGTGGAGGCTACCATCATTAAAATGAGAACACAGGTTTAAATGTGAGCTTCCCAGCAGCTGAAGCAAAAAGGGAAACCTGATGAGTTCTATAAAGCACATTGTCTCAAAGAAAGTTTTTTCTGCCTCTGAAGCCTGAAGGAAATCACTAAAATATGTATTCTTCCAAGATTTTCTATATAGTTGTGTGTGTACACATATTCCTTGTGTGATTTATATGCATTTTTATATATTTCCTTTTATGCAGACAGAATCATACTGTATTTGCTGTTCTGTAATTTGCTTTTTACTAGCATGTCAGCAAGTACAGATTTTAAGAAAAGCTTTAGCAGACTTGATCTCAGAATAACCCAAAAGAGCATAGAAGGCATGTTGTCTCTCTTTTGGTAATTTTTTAAGAAAAATAATGCTGCTTCTATCTCTGTAAATGGAAAACTGCATTCGCTGCTTCCTCTGTCTTTGTCTGCATTTCTGCCTTCTTGGCAGTTTAGCAATCCTCAGAACAGAGGGTACTCAGAAAGCCAGGGTAGATTAATGGGTGCTGTCTCTATAAGGTGCCTGCAAACTTCTTTTATGCACAAGGGATGTCAACAGTAAGCATGCTATAGTTCTTACTTTCCAGGTACAAACCTAGATTCATAATCTATGACCATTATTCCAAAGTGAGGAACCATGTGACTCTGTACCATGTGTAGCTGTGAGAAGGAATTTCCCGCCATAGATAAGAGCTTTCTATCAGAAAGAGACCCGGTAGAGAAAACCAGCCCCTCGGTGTGGCAAAGGATGTCAGAAGTTGCAGCCACATGTCACCATGGCCCATTATTTTGGCCCTCAGAGAGACAACAAGAGGGGACAGAACAGGTTTTTCTTTTGAAGCAGCTGCCCTGGGTACCTAGACATTCGGGCAAATTCCTCTTCACTCACGTCTCCGAGGATGGGGGACAGGGTGCTGGTGACAGCTGTCTAGATGCAGTTCTAGCAGAAACAGTGAGCACACGCTCTGGCGTCACCCGGTCCCGCCTTTCCCAAAGACCGAAGGAGTCTGCTGAACAACTCGTTTGCCTTGGTGGCCTGACACTTTTGTCTCATCATTTTTTTTAGACTCCACACAGGCATAGCAGAAAATGGAACTGCTCAAACTTTTTGGCAAGATTTTAAAACAACATCCCTATAATAAGCGTGGAAAAGACAAGCTTACTTCAAGAAGGTAAACCCCATACGGGAGAGCACAGACAGCAAAACTAAGACAATCGACAAGATACTGAAATCCTTCCAACCCGTTAATGCTCCCTGTCCTGAGGCCCCGCGTGCGCCCTGCTGCCCTCACTGACCCGCCCTTCCCTCGGTTTCCTCTGGCCTCCTTATGATCCAGCACCTAAGGGGTCAGTGCTCGCCCGCCAGCCTCCAGGGCCCTGTTCCAGCCCTTTGACCCACATCTTTTCTAGTTGGTCATCACCAGGACGTTGACAGCTGTTAATATTCTGCAGACCGCCCCCCTGCTGCAACCCCAGCTCTAAAGCTGCACCTGACACCGGACAGACCGTCCATCGATATCTGTTGAGTGAATAAATGAAGGCACCGCTGTATTCCCGCTCCCTTTCGGTAAGCGGACTCTAGGCTGGAGCACCGGCCTTGGATGGAGCGAAGGACCCGAACTGAGACGCTTCAGTTTCATTGTGAAGACTCGAGACGATCTCTCTGGACCAGAGGCTGCCGATGGGAAGGCCAGGAAGCCCCACCCCAAAGAGAGCCAGGATCTGCCCGGCCTTTATCTGGGGGGTCTTGGGGGTAGCCCCCATGTGTCTCCATGTTGGCCCCGCCCACATCTCCAGGCCGAGCTGAGGATGAAAGGGCGGGCGCCGACGACAATGCGCTAATAACTGCAAACATGCTGATGTTAAAACCCCGTCTGATGAAAGTCGCTCTGTGAACATCGATATTGGCTAGGAAATGGGAAGGACGCCTGTCTTCCCTCCACCCTTTTCCTCTTCTTTTTCTTTTTTAAAACACATTCAGAAGTGTTTTAATGGCTGTTGAAGGAAATGATTGCTGTGGCAATCACCGCTCTCTGTGTGAAATGCCTTCAATAGTCCACGGCCTTCCTCGTGAGGGTGGGGGGGACATTTGGATATTAAAATGCCACTGAGCTACATCTGCTGACAAGCAGCCACTAATCATCTCTTAAGGCAGCAGGGGATGTACCCCAGGTTCTCAACTCACCAATCCCTTCCTTAGGCGGGTTGCGGCCAGATGGTGGCTTCTCAGGCAAGGACAACAGACAACGAGGAATAAAGAGGTGGAAGAGGATCTGGCAAGAAGCCAGCACAGAAAGAACCATTTGCTCATCCTCTCTGCTCTAGGAGAGAACAGACCTGCACGCCCGATGTCCGGGAGGTCCAATTTTCAAGTTAAGTGGCACCTCGGGAGGAAGCACGTGGCCTTCTCATTTGCAGTTACATCCAGAGACTGTAAATTCTTTACAATCATAATTTTTAAAAATGCCCCTGTAAGTCAGGCAGCTTCTAGCTGCAGGGTTTGGGGACAGAATCTTTGGACCCACTGGTGTGTCTCCTGCTTCTCCATCCTCCTATGGGCACAGGAAGCTGACAAGCATCGAGGGGCTCCTTTTTCTCGCTTTCCACCAGAGTCTGGACAGTGGGAGGCAGCAGCAAGAGTTGGGAGGAAGGGAAGAGGAAGAGAGCTAAGATCAGGATGTTTATCCTCCAGCTCGCTCCCAGGAGAGAATCCGCTGGGTGGGTGGCATTGTTGTCTTAGCTCCTCCGGCTGCCATTCCTGCTGGATGACACTCTGCACCATGCCACCTGGATGTAGCATGGCTTCTGATAACTGCTGCTCCCTTGCCCTGCACGTGCCATTGCTAGCCAGGTCCTCTAACTATCCCTTGTTAGTCTCCCGATCCCTGCCACACTTTGGTAAATTGCCTCTTTATTGTACTCTCTCGAATCCCCCAGTTTGAATGGGCCATCTGGTTCCTGCCTGGCCCTAGCCGGCACACAGGTGCTCTCACGTCGTTCTGTACCTTCTCACAGACCTTCGCAGCAATCCTGCAACGTCATCATAGCAATCTTTCACAGGCAGGATGCTACATGACTCACCCAAAGCCACTCAGCTGGAATTAGTGACTCTAGGCATCAAAAGCATTTTGGTCTCTCCTCCCAATTTAGGCCCTGCTCACTGCCTGCCGGGTCACTCAGACCTCATGGGGACCTGCCTCTGGCTTTCTAAATCCTTACTTCAATCTCTCTCATCTCCAGCTGCTTTATAAACTAAAATTTGTTTACCATCCTTTTTCAAACCACTTCAACACCTATGGTTTCATTTGAGCCTCAGAACACAGATTTACCTGGACCCAAATCATCCCAAGGTCTCCAAGAACTTTGGATTATAAGGCACCTAGCAAGGGTGCTGCTGGCAGGAAACCAGTGACCCCTGTGTCATCCTTCAGTGTATGGACAGAGTGTGGGCTCAGGAGTGTCATGTGGAGGTGTGGGACCATCCCAGCAAGTGAAGCCAACACATCGAAAGTGTGGGCTATCTCAGGGGCTGTTTCTCCTGGTTTGAAAGCCCATTCTTCCTTTTCATACACGGCATGACCCATCTGTTCTAGGGCAAAGCATACTTCCCTGAGAAAGCAATCCTAAAATTAGTGGTTAAAGAATATGAATTATTTTTACTGTTTCTCCACTCCATGCAGCCATCAGGAATCCCAGTACCTTCCATCTTGTCTCTGCATCCCCTGGGGCTGTGCTACTTAAAGTGTGAGGTCCAGCCCACACCGGCTTGGTAACAGTACCAGCCTGGAGGAGGATCACTTTCTTCTACTCACATTCTATTGGTGCGGACCTTTCAACATGGCCACCACCCTGAACCACAAGGCAAGGTGGGAAATGTAGTCTCTAACGGGCTCTAACTGGGCAGCATGAGTCCAGCTACACCACTCTCACTACAGAAGACGAGGAGAGTAGATTTCGGTGGACCATAAGTTGTTTTTTATCACATCATCCTTCTTGACTATCCATTCCTACATACAATCCACTCCATTTCAAATCAGTGCCACCTTTTCTACAAGCCTGTCTACTAGTCTTTCCCTGTACTCTCAACTCTCAGCTGGGACGTACTGGGCACAAAACCAGGTCAGCCTCCAAAGATCTGCACCCTATTTCTGCCTCTGCCCAAAACAGTTCCAAGATGTGGAGGAGGTTGCTTCTCTGCTTCAATTTCCTCCGGTCTCCCGGGGGGATGGTGATACGTATCAAGGAAAAATAATTGTTGGCTGAACACACCATACGTTATTTAAGGACAATAGCTAACATTTATTGAGTGTTTGCTATGTGCCAGGCACTGTGAAATATGTTACATGGATTAATTTACTTAACCTTCACTACACTTATAAGAGCGATACTATTATTGCTTTACGACTGAATAAAACAGTGAGGTACAGAGCAGGCAAGCAACTTGCTAGGGGTTCATAGCCAAGTTCATAATCGCTACTATCCTGCTCCTTTAATAGACAGGTAAAGGTTTTCTGAGTATTTACCCTATTTTCCTTGAACTTCCTGAATTTTAACTTTAATTCATGGGGCATCTAGCCTATCTCCATGTGAAATAAAAAGCTCCTTTTGTGAAGGGATCATTTATTTTCATCCTCATACCATCTAAAACAACCTTCTTGGACTGGTGATTTCCTGTAGGATACAATCAGTGAATGTATCTAGGTAGATATATTATGCAATTTTTATTGAATTCATGATGCTGTAGTGGAAATGACATAAATTTGCATCATCACACCTGGATCCAAATCCCCTCTCCCCTGGGTACTAGGTGTGTGAGATTGGGCAAACTATTTATCCACCTAATCTCACAGAGCATCCATTTTTTTCATCATTAAAATAGGTCTAATAAAGATCATTTAGTTCTTGACAACCGAGGCTGGCGGTGGTGGCTTCACCTGTCTCCTGCAGGTCATAGAATCATTCATAAATAACACTGGGGAAGAGCTCGCTACTCCATGCCTCCCCTGGCCGAGATCGAGGTGGCTGGGAGAAGGGAAAGACAAAGTGCAAAGCTAAGCTGGTGCCTCCGTGCTGCAGGAAAGAGGGACCAAGAGTGACTGTCCCACAGACGCGCAGACTTGCTAACGAGTCTTCAGATAAGCCCAGAGCTGTGTGAGAGCAGACGACCAATTTCTCTTCTTTGCAAAAGCGACTGGGAATCAAGTTTGGAAAGGGGTGGGAAAGAATGAGAGGAAAAGGGAGAAAGGGGGAGGAACCTGGAAAAATGAGGAGCGAGGCATTTAGAAGAAGAGAGGGCTTGGCAACATGGTTGGGATGAGAAAGGGCATAGGGGGCAGAGGCTTCTTGTTGGACATAGCCAAATAAATGAATGCAGGGTGTGCAAAATGTTTGATTTCTATGATGCTCCGATGTAAATCTCCCTCCATCACTCTAAGCCTTCAGGAAAGTCTTCTGCATGCAAATGCCTTGTGTTAATATGTGTGAATATTAAGGGTGGGAGGCGTTCCATACCCACGCAGTGTGGTTAGTAATTCAGAGGAGCCTGAGGCCAGAGGAGAACAGGAAACTAAGCCACCACCCCCACGCTGCGCAAAACCATACAGGGATTGGAGGAGACCTGGCTGTCTGGGACCACACGAAGACCAGCATTCGAATGTATTTCATTTTGATCTTAAAGGGCAGGGGACCTCTGCTGACACTGGGGCATGAGGAGACCGTAATATCCAGGAGTCAGATCCAAAAACTTTCTCAGCCTGTGGGGCACGGGCACCAACCACCAGAATTGGATGCTGGTCTGGACACTCGCGTGATAATATCAGGTGACTGTCAGAGCTCCTAGAGGTACAAAAATCGCCAAAAAAAAAAAAAAGCAATAATATATATGAAAACTCAACATGTGTAAAATCTGGCAGACATGAGGTCCTTAATCAATGCTAATACCTTCTCTTTCTACTTCAGGTGAGTAGGAAAGGGCCAACAGGGTCAAATGATTTGGGGGGATGGGATGGGAGGGAGCAAATGGATTTTGGAAAGGGATTCAGAGTTCTGCCATGCCCATTCCTGCTAGTCCAGCTGCATCCGCGAGGCAGAGAGAGGGTGTCCTCTCTTACTGCCATGGATGTGAGTCACAGAGGACTTTCCTACATGCGAGGACAGAAGAGAATCGAACTGTGCCTTCAGCTCGATACAGGGTGTTTGGGTTACATGCTCTACCTCTGGAGTTAGCATCAAGAGGTAGGATTCTTATGGCTACAATACTTATTTTGAAAAAACAGTTCAAAATGCTTCAGGCAAAAAGGAAGATTTATTGGCTCCCATAAATTAAAAAAAAAAAAATCCAAGTGCTGTGGAGTTTTCCAGCTCGGTAGGATTCAGAGACTCAAACACTGTCGTGTATCGCTGGGCCCCACCAGCCTCCAGTTCGGCTTTGTCCTCAGGCTCCGTGTGCTGACAGACAGCTGCTGACTACTCAGTGCACATCCTTCGTGGCTCACGTCACTGGTCCATACTGAACTGATCACCGTGGCCAAAGGAACTAAATACGCTGGTTGACTTTGGCCCCCATCCGTCCCTTGTATCATCTCTGACTTCACGGCATCCTACCCTCCTCTCGCCTACCAGTTCCAGCCACACTGGCCTCCTTATTGCCCCTTGAACACTTCAGACATGCCCGGGGACCTTCGTACATGTTCTTCCTCTGCCTGGAGCGACCCTTCCCCAGAAGTGTATGATGGCTCCTTCCCACATCTCCTCCAGGGCTCTGTTCAAATGTCACCTTCCCAATCAGGACCACTGTTTTAAAATTGAAGTCATACATACCACCGCCACCAGAGTACATTTCACCATCAGCCTATCACCCAGTAAATGCACTCAAAAGACAGTGTGTTGTTAGTCTTCTCCCATCACAACCCAGTGGGGAGTGAATTCCATGAGGCCATGGAGTTCTGTCTACCCTGTTCACCGTGGTATCCCCAGGACCTAGAATAAAGTCTGGCACAGAGCAAGTCCTCCATAAATGAAGAACAAGGTCACAGACTCCAGACCCGGGATGTGGCTGGGGCCGTACTCAGAAAACAAGACTGAGGTGGGGGAGAAGTAGTTCCTTGACTAAATTGGCCTCGAGGGGCAATTTCCAATAGGAGGGTGACTGGCAGCTTGTCTTTCAGAACAGCAGAGGTCCAGTTCCCACGGCCCTGCCACAACGCGTGCGCACACGTGTGCATACGTGCGCACACACACACACGCACGCACTCCATCCCTCTGGCTTCCACACAAAACCAGTCCTGGGGGCCAAGGGCAGAGCCAGCGGGGCCTTGGGATGGCAGTGGACGGGGATGTTCCAGTCTTAATCAAACCAAATCCCTTTGTTCCCTCTTTCCCTGCACCCCACGCCCCTTTCTGTCTTTTTACACGACAATCAATAGAGGCTGGGCTTTGGGGATATTATCAGAGCCCTGATTGCAACCTCTAACATTATAATCCACGGGGTTGCGGAGAGCATTAGTACATCCCGGATAAATTAATTCAGTGTAAGTAAGCGCTTTGAAGCCGGGCACATCGCTCAGCTTTTGAAGCTTAAGCCCTGTTTAGATTACTTGATTAAAGTGGGTCCAAAGCTTCAGCGATCAATATATTTTGCTTAAGAGCAGTGTTGCTACAGAAGCAGATTTAATTGCATCCGCGGTGCCCTGCCTTGTGGGTAGCTCTTTAGAATATAATGAGATATCACAGAGCCAAAAATTAGGGCTCGGAGGGAAGGTGGAGGGACAGTTGTTCACATCACCACCCTGGGCATGCGGGGGACACATATTTGCAGGATGTGTGCATAAATAATCCCTGCAAATGAGAAGCTGGAGAAAATAAATATGACAATCCCTGCTTATAAAATCTTGGCGATCAAGACAGGAGAGAAATCTCAGTTATCGAGATGTTCTAGGATGGTTTCCTGCATTGTGAGTGGGGATTCTCTTAGGTCTCAATTATGTGACATTTTTAGGATGACAAGCTGGCACTTTCAAAGTCATTGCGGTTAAAAGGAGGTTGGCCAGCCTGGCCCCCACAAGGCAGGAGACCGGCAGCGTTTCTAATATCAGGGACAGTCGCACCGAATCAGCAGCAGGAGCACTGGACTGGGAGTCCAGATGGGATAAGAGAGGAAGGAGCATGTGTGGCATGCCTGCTGGGTGCTAGCTACTGCTCTAGGAGCTGAGCGTTTTTACTGCATTTGACTGTTAAAGCAATGCTATGAGAGGGATGTGACTGCCCATGTTACAGAAGCGGGCGGGTTAAAATGAGGCAAAGGCAGAATTTGAACCAGGTGTGTTTGATTCTCTAAGCCATACTCTGTGCAGTTCTGGTCTCCTTTCTGCTGCTACCTGTAGAACATTTTCCTGGTCACTTAAATAATCTGGGCTATAGTTTTCTTGATTATGAGGAGGAACCCTAAGGTTGCTTCTGACCTAAAATCTTCGAGTCCAGGCTGGAAGGCAGGCAACCTGGGTTCCCATCTCTGCACTGTCAAGAACCAGCCAGGTGACAGGAGTAGTCATTTTTCTGCTCTGTTTACACAGTTACAATAGGGGGCGATAACTTGGGATAGCAGAAGGTAAGGGAGGCCTCTGCCATGTCACAAATACAACATAAGTGAATCGACTTAAAATATTTAAATCGGGTGTGGCAAAGCTCATGTCCTTTAAAGAGCAGAAAACTCTCTAAGCTGTCACCGTTTGTCAACCCAGGGCATGGGCCATGGCAGAGTCGAAAGATTGGCTGAGGGGGCAAGACGTGCCCTCGACCAACCAGCGGTCTGGCTTTCTCCATCTTAACTGTTCTTTCTCCTCCCAGACCCCTGGAACATTCACAGCTCGAACCCAGGGATCCTCTGCCTTTTCCTTTTTAAGCCATGCCCAGGTGCCTTGGGGGTCTGAGCTGGCGGGGCGGGGGAGCATGAGGAGAAAGATCCAACAGGCGGCAGGAGAGAGGCAGCCCTTCCTCAGCCAGCTTCCCACAGAGGCAGTCTGCACACCAGACACATTCTTCCCTTCACAGCCTGAGGCCACTGATAGAGTGTGGGGGCTCTAGAAGCCTCCATCTCTTACGTTTTCATGTAAAATATTTTTATTTATGTTACAACAATATGACACAGCGCCATATGCCCATGAATCAGACCCAGTATGGAGGCTGCGGAATTGCCTCACAGGGAAGCAGAGAGCTGAGGACTGCTGACTTCAGAAAACTCAGGGAAGGCACATGTCCCAACTCCTGGGAAGCAGGAAAGGAACCGATGGCATTTGCTTTTTGGCTCTTGGGGTGGGTTGGGGAGCAAACCAACATTTTCTGAGCTCCCATTTACTCTCCTTCCGCGTTTTAAGAACACTAGTTTTGGCCATCAGTTATGATGAGAATCCCCATAGGAGGTCTGGTAAACCCGTCCACTTTTTGAGTATTGGTGGGTGGCGCTGACGCTTCTCATTTTAAACCCAGAATTGCCAGACACTTAATTCCAGCCCCGCTTGCAGCTCGGGCATGGGCATGTGACATAGGGCACACCCATCGCGTGCACCCCACAAGACTTCAAATTCAGGGTTAGCAAGATAGGGGGGCAGGAACAATAGAACATGCAGAAAGGCGGAGTTACAGGGGATGGGGGTGGGGGGGTGACATCAGCCAGGGGCTACGGCCGCCTTCGGTGCTGGTAGTTTTGGTGCTACCGACAGTTGTGTCTGGTGCTGGGAAGTACGGAGGGGGTGTCCTGCAGGCCAGTTCTGCCGCATGACTGGGCGTCGCTCCTGCATGCAGGACCCCAGCCTGGTTCTCCAGCAATTCTATAAGTCCTTTAACGTATTCCTTTGCCTCGCATTTCGGTGGCTTTCTTTCAGAAGCTCTGGCAGATACAGAATAGAAGTCAGAACGCGGAGCTAAGTCCTGGCTCTACTGGGCGTCAGTACAATGGGCAGCGGGACCCTAGACTCTCTGAGTCCCACCCAGCACTAACGTGCCATGTCGGGCAAGAAGAACCTCCAGAACAGAGGTAGCAGCCCCATGCAGGATACTCGGTCAGACCTGAGTATTAGTCCCCTGCCTCCACAGCCTGCTGTTGTGTCCCTCGACAGACTTACTGGCATGCAGGAAACCTCAGCTTTCTCACCTTTCCAATGGAAATAACGGTAGTGCCTACCATACGGCGTTAGCTAAGGATTAAATGAGATAATCCACGTGAAGTACTCAATAAACACTAGGTCTAAATCAGCAAAGAAATAGACTTGCATAAAGAGATGCCCTAAACACGTTTCCTAAAATGAATTCCTGCAAAGTAAATTAGGCTTTTGTGCTTACTTAAACCAATACTATACATGCCACCCATCTTGCATTTAAATGGCATTTTAAGGCCAGGAGAAACTTTTCACGTTCTTACCTCTTTCGAGCTTTCAACGACCCTATGCAAAGTAAATACTCTTAGCCCCATCTTATAGAGCTGAAGCTAGGACTTAGAAAAAAGTGACTCGCCCAGGAAAGGCAGAGCAGGAGGAGAAATCCAGACATTGCTGATACTGAAACGTAGCTCCTTCCCACCCCTGCAGAGGCGTGGGCCCCAAACAAGTGAAATTAGTTTTTGCTCTAATTTGTGCACTCCCGGCTTCCTAGAGGCCCTGGAATCCAGTCATGGCTCAAGCCAACTCCACCACTGGCTTCCCAGTTATGGGAAATGTAAACTCCCTGTGTTTGCTTAAGCGAGTTTGAGTTTCCTTCTGTCATTGGCCACCAAGAATTCTAAGTGCTATGAAATTATCACCACTAATGTTTTTTTCCCTTTTTTCTCTTCCATTTGACAGCCATTCACTGAATTTTTGTGACGCTCCAGAGACCACGCTGAGCTCTCGGATGCATCGACGAATAGGGCACAGTTCCTGCCCTCAGAACACGGCCACACTGTGAGCCTGCAGTGGCCAGAGGCTCCTGCTTTTGTTTTCTAGAATGGGAAACCGAGACTCAGAGAAACGGAAGGACTTCGCTCAGGGTCATAGCTTTTTAGCAGCGGAGCCTAGGAAAGACCCCCGGCAGAGAATTCCGTACAGAGAACATCACTCCACAGTAGCCGTCCGCGGCTAATGGATGAGGCCGCAGCTCAACCACAAGTCTCAGGGGTTGCCTCCGTGCTTTGGAATCGAAGAAAGGCTTGAAGAATAAATAAGTTCGCGAAGGGCTTAGAGGAGCTCACGTGAGTGACAGAGGCAGAGTGAGTTATCAGGGGCAAGTTGAAGAGGCTCCCATCCCTAACCTTAAGAACTTGACTTCACTGAAGGCAAGCACTGTGCGTCTCCCAGAAACCACCTCTTACCATTGCTGTCAGAGACAGAACAAAGGGAAAGACCACACTTTATTTTGTTCTCATGTAGTGGGTGTTACCTTTCAGATTTCGTTCTCTGCCTCCCTCGAGACAGAGGACCCAAGTGCCTCAGACTTTCTATCTAAGGAAACTGAATTCTTTGGAGGATAGAAGCCACGGCAGGAGAGGAAGAGATGTGCTCCTGAGGTGAGTCAAACAAGCACAGAAATTCCCTATTCAGGCCCTTTCTTACAGCCCCAGAGGTAGTACCTGACGGCTAGGTAAGCCGAGGTTGAATGCCACTGCTGGGATGAGAATAAAGAAGGAGCTGGTCACAGCACAAAGCCACACATCACATCACCATGGTAACGGCAAGTCTCTGTGAAGCTGAGAAGAGGAAGCTGGTACCACCACCATTTTGTGCCTCACAGTGTGAGTGACAGCCTCTAGGTCATAGGGAAGCTGGGGACAGAGCTGCCCAAGCTCCCAGCCTCACTTCTGTCCTGAGATCCCCTTGTTTCCTTAAGTGTCACCCGACCTGCTGTTCCTCCTTCAACCCTCCCAAACATTAATACCGCAAGTGAGGTCTTCTTTCTTCTCCCTCCCAGCAGCCAGTCAGCAACCCAGTTTTCAAATGCATCATCTCCCAGAATGTCTGGACTGGAGGGAGCTTCAGCCGTCATCTATTTCAGACCCTTTCTCCCTTTTTCCTAGTAGGACGTGAAAGCCAGGTATGCCATGTGATATCCCAAGGTTCTACTGTGTCTTGTCCCTGGAGAATGTGACCAGAACATACTTCCTGGCCTCTTCCACGCTGCGATCAGGGCCTGTAACCTACATGCCTCCCATTTTTTGTACCCCCCCCAATAAATTCCTGTCTGTATGCTTTGTCGTTTCTCACTTTCTTCCTCCAGCAGGTCTATGTAATGGCAAAAGCAGAGAAGTGATGGCCCAAAGACCTCTCCCTCCCACACCTGTTCCCTGTGTCCTGCACCAGCTCCCCGAGACCTGACTCCTGCTTCCTTCCCAGGCTTCTCCAGAAAAGAAGCTCCTAGTGGAAAGCCAGCCAGACAATATCACGGAATCATACTTTTTGAGTCTCTAAAATAACTCTCTAAAAAGAAAGGCAACAACGGATTTTTAAAAATACTGACTTACTAGAATCAGCTTTAAAGCATTTTGACATTTTAAAACCTTTCCTATATTCTCAGCTGTTTAACGAAATAACTATTTCCAATTCTTCCAGCCTTTCTGCATTATCCATAGAAGGCCCTGTAAGCAGATGATGTAAACCACAGGCCTAATGGATCTCGGTCTTGTGACCAGCCCTTTCCGCTGAAGGACCCGAGAATCCATCCAAAACAGACAGATGGGCCTCCATGCATCCTTCTAAGGAGAAGCTCCTCCCTCACTTACTGTCAATGATGACAGATGCCTGCCAGAGCCTAAGCCTGAGTGTGCCCTGGACCGGTGATTCTTAACCTTGAAAGCATCTTCAAATCACCTGGACATTAGTATTTTTTAAAACTCCACACATGATCCCATGTGCATCTGAGGTTGAATGCCACTGCTCTAGGGGTTAGAAATGGTTCCACCAATTCTTGATTTATGGGTGATAGGGAGGGGCTTGGGGCCAACCCTCACTCGTTAGACAACCCCTTTACTACCCACAACTTGCAAAGACTCTGCCTACAGTGAGAATGATGTTTATGTACGAATTGCTATGTGGGGAAGATTACAATGTGACAGATGTGTCTATTAGTTTTCTATTACCTTCTATTTTTATGGATGACAACACTTTTATATTATACAGCGTATAATAAAAAGCATAAACATTAATGAACTTAATGTATTTGAAAATTTTATGTTTTTGTTATTTTACCTTCTATATTACTCATACGCTTATAAATAAGTTCATGTTTGTAAACTGTCCCCCATGAGTCCTGCTATTGGAAACATGGACACAAGACCCCATCCTGAAGTCTGTGCTGCTGGGTGGGGCCCCACATGTCCTACAAACCATGACGATTTGCACCGAACCTGCGAAGATACAGGAGAATAGCTGGGTTTCTACTGACTTTGATGTTCCCCTGGAAGTCTCCTATGATTTCCACATCCCACACAGCTGCATATTTTATTACTTAAGGCCTTTTCTTGAAAGAGGAAGACCAGGGAAAGGTTTGTAGCTGAAATCTCTGGTGCAAGCTACGTTTAGCTGCTAAAGATGTAGAGATGAATCGTGGTCTACACACTCAGTGTGGAGGGAAAAACAGACAGTCATTCAACATTCAACACATAATCACTGAGCACATATTAGCTCATTTATCCTCACGGCAGCCCTAGGGGAAAAGCAGTAATAGTATCCTGTTAGATAGATGAGGAGACGGAGGCAGACGGATTCATTATTTTGCCCAAGATCACACAGATAGGAAGCGGAGAAGCAGAAGTCAGAGGCCAGGCAGCCTGGTGACGCCTCACATAAGCAGAGCGTTTTTATCTAACAAGGTAGATGACGCACTGGCTTCCAAGGTGGCATTTTAAGGGAAGGGGGGCACAGGGTCTCAGAGTCGAAGAGACCTTTGAGAAGATCTGAACCGATTTCCCATGCTTTACCAGTCAGGAAGTTCTGCTTCCTGGTGAGTGACAAGTCCACCTCCCAGGGAGGGATCTATATTTGGGACCGAACACTCTGCCAAAGCAAGAAAGCACCCAGGTAGCAGGCCCGTGGCCAACCTCCCAGTGAAAGCTCTGCGTTTGCTGGTCCTCTTTTCTGAGCCCCGCTGAGAGGGCAGGTGTTCCCGAGTCAAGGCCCCATATTGCCCGGGATGGAGGCGTCTAATCCAACACCAGTCACTGTGCACTGATAGGATCCTGCTACCACCAACAGCTCACCTAGCACCTCATCCCTAACCTTTTCCCTTCTGCGGCAGACTGTGAGGCAGCCAGTGCCCATCCTGAAGCACAATCAGTTGTCCCGTACAGCCCTGAGGGGTGAGGTGCATGTGGGGGCAGGTGAGGCAGAACTGGGCATGCGGATGGGCCGGGCGCCAGTCACAGCCTGAACTCGAGCGCCTCCCTCCTCTGCACGGTGACCTATCCTTCCAAGCACCTGGGTCTCAGCATCCCTTTCCTCCTTTCCTCTGGGCAAACTCCTTAGCTATCACTGCGCTAAGCCTCCTTTACAATTCAAGGAAGACTTAGGTGAAATGTAGCCCTGTACCCGCTTCTCCAGCATCCCCAACACTGGGGGTCCCCACCCCCCCCCAGATCAGGGACCAATAATTCTCGGTCAACAGCTTTCTAATGGGTGCATTGCGCTCTGTCATACTGTTGGTATTTGAATTATTTCTAATTCCTTGCTCTCATGACTGCTTCCGTGTACATTTTCATCGTCTATTTCTTATTTTCTATAAATAATTGCCTTAAAGTAGAACCATCTCACCGTCCTTGGCCTCTGGGAAGCAGCCCACACCACTTTTTGAGCATTAACTCCTTATCCCTGAGTAACCACGAGCTCCCAAGTTCCTCAGAATTATTCCGCCCAGGTGGAGGGCTCCGTCAACCGCCTGGTCAACCTGCAGCTGCGGGCCTCCCACACCTACCTCTCTCCGGGCTTCTCTTTCGGCCACCACGGTGTGGCTCCGGAGGGCGTGGGCCACCTCTTCGGTGAGCTGGCTGAGAAGCGCGAGGGCCCCCGGCCTCTCTTGAAAAGGCGAAACCAGCACGGCGGCTGTGCCCGCTTCCAGGACCTGCCTTCCCGAGATGGGTCGGGGAAAACTCGGGACGCCACGGAAGCCGCCACGGTCCCGGAGAAGAACCTGAACCAGGCCCTTTGGGCTCTGCACGCCCTGGGTCCTGCCCGCGCAGGCGCCAACCTCTGTGGCGTCCTGGAGAGCCACGTCCTAGAGGAGGAGGTGAGACTCCTCGGGAAGATGGGCGACACTGACTAACCTCCCCAGGCTTGTCTCTTCCAAAGGCTCATCCTCAAGCTCAAGGAGGAGCCTTTGGAGCCCTGAGGCCTTTGAGGCGCCTGGCTGTGTCCCCCTGAAGCTGGGCTTCTGCCTGAGCCTCTCCCTGCAGCCATTAGGCAGCCTTCTAACCACCCAGATGCCCTCGCGCATGCTCTGACCAAAGTGAAACAATAAAGCTTTGCAGCAAAAAAAAAAAAAAAAAAAAAAAAAAAAAAATATATATATATATATATATATATATATAATTATATATATATAAAATGTTTACAACATACTGGTAAATTACAAGTAGCAGATTACAAAGCAGTGTGCCCAGAACAATCCTGTCATTGTGTATAGTGAATATATCTGGGTAGGTGTACTCCCGTGTAGGTACATGTGTGTGTGTGCGCACGCGCGCGTGTGTGTGTGTGTTAGGCTGGAAGTAAATGCCACAAATGAGCAGATTTTTCGTAAACACACTGGGAGATTATGGGTGATTGTTTTTCTTTGAGCTCTTCTATACGTATTTTATTTTCATCAACAAATATGTATTCCTCTGGTAATTTGAAATAAAAAAGCGTTTTAAAAAGCACCGGCCTATTTGCCACCTGACAGATGGGAAACTACTCCAGCACGGAGAAAAACGATCGCTTTAAAGTTTTAAAATGAAGATTTTTCAAAACTCAGATCGAGCTCAAAGAGTGGTCTACCGACAGAATAACCAAGGCGCCCCGTGGTTTTAAAACTCGGTGTGTAGTTTTCAGTAAATATCACGAATTTCAACTCCCTCTCTGCTGACACGAATGTGTGTTTTTAAGAAGCACACGCTCCGGATTCTAAACCGTGTCGATTGAAAGGAACACCTCTGCCTTCAGTCTGCTCTTTCATCAGGCTCTGATCAGACGGGCCCCATCTGTCATTGAGCATCAGGCCAGCTTCAGGACAATTGTCTAGAAAACTTGTACAATACTTACTAAAATCTGATTAACTGAAAATGTTAATTTACCAGACATATGGGGCTTTGTTTTTTTAGGAGAAAGAATCGAGGAAAGAGAAAATAAGATATTAGGGGCTTAAAACCCGCAGAAACCTGAAACTCAGTTTTGCATATGTGCACTGTGCTTGCCCTATTGTCAGCCTAATTCCGAAATTCAAGCAAAACCAACGAACACACAAAAACCTAAAAAGCAAACAAAAGAAAAGGAAACTAACATTGCGCACAATCTCACCATCTTGCTTTAGCCATCTTTTTGTGATTTTGTGCGCAAGGTACCAGTCTTTAATGAATACACAAACCATACGTTTGCACATGCGTGCGCGCGCGCGCACACACACACACACACACACACACAACACGCCCGATAGCAGGGTGACAGCTGGAGATGTTCCCTTCCTCACAGACGTTTGAATGGGGGAAATAATATTTGAAACACGTTGACAATTTTGGGCTTCCGGAGGTGAAGATGTCATTTCTCCTTTGGAGCAGATTTCTAATGTTTTTAGAAAAAGTCCCAGTCTGGGCTCTTGAGTTACACAAATGTAAAGGACTTGCTTATGAGACTGAAAGTGGCAAAGTCGCCATAAATATGTCACAGCTGTATGGTGTGACACGGTTACTAATGGAAATGGAGCAAATCTTTAACCTGACTGTGCCCTTAATGAGTTGGATAAATAATTTTTATCTAAATGAAAAAGTTGGGTCGGACTCTTGGTGTTCCTCGTGTCGTGTTATTTCCAGTTATATAACTGGCTTTGGGAATTGGGCTGACAACGGCTGGTTTTGCTTTTTCTAAATCAGAAGGTCAGATAAAACCCTCTGTGCCAATATGCAAGTGGTCTGCTTGTCTGCAGGTGGGGGCTTTTCTGTGAAGGAAAGAGATCCCCTCTCTCTCAGTCTCTTAGGGTGGGCGTGAGGGCCAGCTCCTGTGCCAGGGAGGGGCCACCTTACCGCATTGGGTCTAGCAGAGGGCTGGGATGGTGCTGCCCGTTGAGGCCTCTCAGTCTCAAAGCACAGACCCTGAGGGTGACTTTGGGCTTGTGAGTCCCAAACAAATGTAAAATACTAAGCTGTCAAGGAATTCACTGCACTAGGCTCTGGGTTATTCCCCCAAGCAGTCAGCAAAGGTTTGCTAAACACCTGAGCTTGGATTTAAGCAGGCAAGGGCAGCTAAGGAAAGGGCCCAGCGGCCTGGAAAACAAGAGCTTTTCCCCAGAATAGCTGCCGGAGGTGACCTGCAGGGCCAGAGGAAGAGCAAGCAGGTTGAATTTGAGAAACTGCCAAACGTCCCCAGCACTTCCCAGAATGACTCTGGACGGGAACTGTAAGGAGAAGGAATTTCCTGTGATCTTTGAGGCGGGGAGCCTGGAATCATTATAATTTGGATATAAAATAAAATATAAACTTATTTTGTGCTCCAGCTAGGAAGCGGGTGGCATGTACTAATAACGTGCATATTCTTATATAAAAAAGAGGAAAATATAATACATTGTGTTTTATAACCCAATTGTTTCATTTAAGAACATGTTAGGAAAATTTTCCTGTAATATTAAACATTTTTACGCAACATTTAAAAACTGGCCAAAAGTCATCAACAGTAACAACAAAAAGCAAGCAGCAAACAAAACGCCAAGAATTCGAATGCATGAACGTACTGTGATTTATTCAACCAATTTATTTCCAGTGTCATTATTACAAGCAATACTGAGGAATATTTTACTGCTAAATATTTAAATGTACCCATGTCCATCTATCTAGACTAAAATCCTTGAAACAAAATTTCTACACCAAAAGATGTACACTTTCGTCATTTTGCCATGTTGTTCTGCCCCCAAATTGTATTTCCAGTAGCAGCCCCGAACCCTTAGTAATACTGCCTATTACTACCATTAAAAAAAAAGTTCGTGACTTTTGATGGCAAAATAAAAAGGGTCTCTGACCAGAGGCAGGCAAACAGGGGGTCCATCGTTTGTAGAGAATTTAAAAGTAATTAAATGTGCTAAAGTTGGTCTGCTTTTTGTCAGCACCATATGTCAGCAATGTGAAACATTATTGGTGATAAATACTCCTGAAAGACAGTCTTTTTTTGTTTTGTTTTGTTTTTGGTCTAATTTCTAAATAGTTGCTGTGGTTATTGTTGAGTTTCAATAAAATATGTAATCTTAAAATTTGTGTGTTTTTAAAAACTTATCCTTTAGACGAACTGTGTTCTGCATGGAGATCTCTCAGTTATGAGGCTGCCCTCGGTGTGGGACACAGGTCGGGCAGCTTCTCAGATTCCTTTCAAAATTAAATTCATGATGGTTTAAAGTCCTTCAGGTTTATGTGGGACCCTCATCACCACAGTCCCAAAGATGGGTGCGTTTGGTCAGAAATTTGATATAATTAATGGTTTGAAATAAATAATGATAGCACAAACTTGAATGACTTCATTCCATGTGACCACTTGGAATTTTTATTTGTGTCTAAATTTAAAAGGAAACAAAGTAAAAAAAAACTATGAGGTGTAGTAGTTTTATTTTTAAAGTGCAAATTTTAGTTCATGCATGAACTATTTCACTGAATTTATTAAATACCACCTTTAAAATTGAAATTTGTTTCTTTTAAATTGTTGATTGTTTAGCAACTAAAGAACAAGTCAAGAAAATGAAACATTGCTGAACAATTATTAGTTACTAAAAAATTATTTTTAAAGATATTATTAGCTCAAACTATTAGGCAAATATAAAAATGTTGAATAAATAGTTGAGTTTTTTCTTTTTGTGCTGTAATCGTTATTTTTTATTTTATTTTTTTAAAATTTTACTTCTGTATCATGCATACAAAGTTCAATAAAAGAAAAATTTTCAATGCCTGCATTTCTCTTCTGGCCATTGTTATTATTCCTTCTCTTTCCTGATTATTACTGAAAAGAATTTTGTCCTGTAGAGGAAGAGGAGTTAAGCAATGATCCACTCCAGGTAGGACAGGCTTTAGAATTGAAGTGCCTAGTGCAGGCTCCCTGGTTCAAACATGATTAAGAATTTCAAGACGGCGACAGTAGAGCATTAACCAAGCTTGGTTGGAGCCTTTCTGAGTGTGGGGCCCTGTGTGACTGAACAGGTCACATACCCATGAAGCTGTCCCTGGTTCTGAGTGTCCCGTATGCTGGGAATGCCATTGTCTCCAGGCTGGTTCCCTTCCTTGACTGCAGGGGAGGCTGCCATCTTTGCTGCCCTTCTATCCTAACTATCGGAGAAGAGCTGCTGCTCAGAATGAAGGTTCCCACACCCCAGATTCTCCATCATCCTCCACAGGTGACATCGACTCCATCCCTGTCACCCCAGCTGCAGCCAAAGTGCTGAGACAACCGTGAAACTCAGTTCACCAGAAAAGTTGATTTCCCAGAACTGCCCATTTTTAGACTTTTTGAAAAAAATTTTTATTTTACCAAATTAATACTTCTTATTCTATTGGCTCTCTGGAAAAACTGGGTAGTTGTTTCCTTGTCTGGGTCTTTTTGGAATTGAGTTTTATGCCGAATCTGTGCTGGGCAGACAGAAGTAAAACTTGGCCTACTAATTTCTCTACACACCATTGTAAGAAAGGATTAACAATGGTTTGGATGCCATACAATCGTGATGGTTTGAAGATAAAGCAACGGTGATGAAGGTTGGCTGTTTTTATTTAAGAGAACATTGGGTTCCACACCCCACACAGAGGAGGGGAATAAAGATGAAGAAGCGCACCCGGCCTTCTGGGCTGAGAGGGCTCCTCACACAGTGTAAGGGGCAGCCGGCCTCAGGAGCCAGCGGAGACTCGCGGGGAAATCGCAGGGAGGAGGTGCACTGCCCCGATTTGACAGGAGAGGCTGTGAGACAGTGGCTGTCCCTCGGCCCTGACACCCCTCTCTGTAAAATGAGCATCTATAAAATCCAGCTTCATAGGTCGCTAGTGAAAGATACTAATAAAAACCCACTTGTGATTCTTAGAGTGTATTTCACACAAACTGAAACCATATAAAGGAATGTGCTTCTAGGGTTTTCTTATGAAAGGCTGGGAGTAAACGACCACAGCCTTGCAAAGAGGCCACTAGAGTATTTCTGAGACAAGAGTCTCGTTCTCACGCATGTACATAAAGGAGTAGACTCCTGGAAGGCAAGAATCCCTGATGTGCTGGATCAATGGCTGCTAACGTGCCCATTTGGGGATGGCAAAAGTTAAATAAGGATTTCAGAAGATTTGTAATCGTGATTTAAGATGAGCCAGTGATAAAATGAAGCTGACATGTAACTCCTCATGGCTGACTGTGTACTGTGGTCTCAGGGTCCCACCAGCCCCACAAGCCTACAGTCTCCTAGTGCACCCCGCCTTGTATAGCACCTCAAGGAGGGAGCCCCTCCCTGGATCTACCCTGGTTCACAGATGACAGAGACTCTGTCATTCAGACATCAGTCTGGCCCCAAGCCTAATGTTCCTCTGGCATATGCGTGAATACCTCTTGCAGCAATGGATTGCAGGCTGATTTCTGGGATATCTGCTCCAGGTCAAGAAATAGCCTTCCAGTAGAAGTCCTTATCGATAGGCAAAGGCTATGTGGTTTTAGGATCCTTTCTCAATGAAGCTCATAGCCTTGCTGCGTGGGATTAAAATGGCACATTTTATGTTATATATATGTAACCACAATAAAAAATTCTTTAAATTAAAAAAAAAACATATGGGGAATTATGCTCTTAGCTATGATAGTGTAACAGGGATTGGATTCACTCTCCTGCCTTAAAAAAACTGCATACAACAATACTTTACAAAAGAATCCTTTTCAGATGTTAGATAACAGGCAGGGCAAAAAGTGATCCCTGAGAGGAAAGAAGAGAAACAAGTAAGGGGAAACAACTTCCAGGCCAAAGCGCAGGGAGGGAAACCCAAATAGAGCTGACGGTCTTTCTGAGTCGAGAAGACAGAGCTGAGAATTTAAGAAGGCTACGGAGGCCAGAATCCACAATGCAGAATATCCAAGAAAGAGAGCTGCAGGGAGAGGAGAAAGTTATAGAGAGAGACAGCACTGAGCTCTGCAGAGGGATTCTCCTTCCTTGACTATTAATCAGTGCATGCATATGAGCAAACTACCTGAGCCCGGAAAAAGAACCAACAATAAGGATGGGCTGACCAAGCCATGGGGCTCACCCAGGGTTTGGGAGCAGTTCATGTTTTCACCAGAACAACAACAACGACGACGACAACAAAATGTCATATCATGCAGGGCATAAACAGAGTCTTTAGAAGGGTATTGTGTTAGCAGTGGGTAAAAATTAGCCCTAGACTAAAATCTGCTCTGGTTCCAAGCAACAACGCTTAAAAGGAAGCCTCGAAAGAATTAAAGCAATTGAACTACATCCCAGAACAAAGGTCAAGAATATTTTAAGGATGTGAAAATATCTAGCACTCAACAACACAGCATACAATAAAAAAAAAAAAAAAATTACCAGGTGTACAAAGAAGTAGAAAATGTAAGCCAAAAAAAAAAAAAAAAAGGTGACAAATCAGTCAACAGAAACAGACTGAGACCTGACACAGATGGTATAAGTAGTAAACAAGGACAATAAAGTAATTATTTTAACTGTATCCCACATGTTTAAGAAGGTAGAGAAAAGCATGAGCATGCTAAGGAGAGACACAGAAGATGTAAAAACAGAGAAAAACAAAAATAGTAGAGATGAAAAATACAGTGTCTGCTATACACTGGGTGAGATTAAGAACAGATTAAACACTGCAGAGTAAAACATCAATTGACTTGAAGACATAGCAGTAGAACCCATCTGAAATGAGACAGAGAAAAATGCCCAAGGAAAAAAGTGAGCAGAGCATCAGTGAGCTGTGGCACAACTTCAAGCAACCTAATTTATGTGTAATTGGAGTCCCTGAAGGAGGGTGGGAGAAACAGAAGAAATATTTGAATAACTATTTCCAAATTTGGAGAAAACTGTACACTTATAGATCTAAGAAGTTCTGTGAATCCCAAGAAATGAGAAGAAAATGACACCAAGGCAAACAAAAATGGAATTGTTTAAAGCCAGCTGATGAAGAGAAAATCTGAAAATCAGCCAGAGGAAAAAAGTACACACAGAGGAGCAAAACTGAGAATGTCAGCAGATTTCTCAACAGAAATAATGTAAGTTAGGAGACAGTGGAGATGCATCTTTAAAATAGTGAGAGGGAGGGGAAAAAACTAACTTAGAATTCTATACCCAGCTGAAATCTTTCAATCAACAAAAGCTGATGTACTACAGCTGAAAGGATTTATTCCAGAAGACCTGAACAAAGAAATGGCAAAGGAAGTCCTTTGGGCAGAAGAAAATGATACTATATGGAAATATCCATTTAAAAAAAGAAACAAAGAGCACTGGAAATAGTATATGTGAGTAAACATAAGACTTTTCTCCTTATTTTAAAAAATATCTTCAAAAATGAAAGAGGAAGCTCTTCTGTTCCTGCCACTTTAATTGTCATTTTCTGGAGTGGACAATTTACAGCACCTGGACCCACAACACAGGTTGTCATGCTTTGGACGCTAGAAAATGACCGAAGTCGATTATCCACCTCTCTGGGCTTTACTTTTGCTCACCTGTCAAATAGGACATACTATTTCCCAGCCTGTTTTACAGAGTGGTTGTGAAGATAAACTAATAACTAACTAACCCTTTATTAAATTAAAGCAGCATATCAACATTGACTGGTCTTGTTTCAATTTTACAGCCCCCTCTAAGAAGATGGCTTCTCATGGTGAGTCTGAGGCCTGCCCAGCTGATGGTAAGGCTGAAAGCTATTTCTGGGCAGCAGATCTGTGTTTCCACTCACCTTAAGGATAACCTTCCTCCATCCTTTGGTATAAGAGAGATCCCTTGAGAACACACTTTCCCTCGCAATACACTCCCTTCTTCTGGTCAAGCCTACCCAATAATCCTGCCCGATCCTCTCACAAAGAACATCTTCCTGGCATGAGACCTGCCCACTGGTCAGGGCACAGCTGCAGGTCTAAGCAGTCACAGAGCAGTCCTCGGACCTGGAAGGGGACTGCACAAAGTCTCCCCACATGAGAGGGCACGGGTGGCAGGACACTGGCTGCCTGTTCGGCTCTGGGGCAGGGGATGAGGTGGGGCTGCGCCTGCAGGTGGAGGAGGGTCTGCGTCTGTGTGGAAAGCTTTTAAGGCACAGCTGGGGTGAAGCCCCTCACTGCCTCCTTGCTCTTAACAAAATGCCTTGGCCACTTTTCAAGCCTCAACTCTGCCACTCAATAGCTGTGAGGCCTTGGGCAAGTTACTTAACCCTTCTATGTCTCAACGTCTTCATCTGGAAAACGGGGACAGTGGTCCCTCATCTTGTAGGGTGAGGCACTGAGCACCGGGCCTTCTTTGTAGTAACCTGCAATAAATGTGAGTTGTTCTTATGGAAGAAGAAACTATTCTTTCTCCTTCCCACCTAATTTACTCTTCAGCGCAGGGGACAGAGTTCTTTAGCAGAACGGAGTAAATCCCAGATTGGGACTTGGGCGGTCTACGCTGATAAGAGGTCAATATTAACCAAGAACGATGTTTGTTGTGTAAAAGCTCCACCAGGAAGAAACCACGATAGCAAAGGTCACTGTGCGGGATCTGGGGGTCCTGGTGTGGAGCCTGCATCCCGGAGGGCTGGTTTGGAGGTGGAAAGGAAGGGCAGCAAGAAGAGAACCCCTGGATGACCCTTCTGAGGGGCCTCTGGTGTGAACGGGAAAGGGGGCTCCCGGCAAAGTAAAAAAACGCCGAGCGCTCTCCGGGTTCCGTGCACACGTGACTTCTGTGCTCACGGGCTGAGCTGCTTTGCCCGCACTTGAGCTCCTGAATCAGGAGTCACCGCACCTGGGTTCAAGTCCGGGCTCCTCCACTCACATCTGTGTTGTTTGGGGTGAGTTCCTTGGACTTTCCGTGCCTCCGTTTCCTCATCTGTAAAATGGGGATAATGAAAGCAGCTGCTCAGAAGTTCGAAGAGAGATTAACCAGGTTATTACAAACAAAGCACTTGCCACAGGCCCGGGGCATCTAATCAGTGCTCAATAAATAATAGGCTCTACTGGAGACTGCCCTGGCCCCTTCAACACCCCGGGGGACCTCGGTTCCTCACAAAAGACCCGATACCTGGGAGAGGAAGAGTCCAGGGACCAAGACAACCCGTTGCTTAGCACCCCCCTCCCCGCCCTGGGCCCTGTGATTGCTGGGTGTGGTGGCCCCTGTTAGGAACTCCAGGTGGGAGAAAGGGGAGTCCAACAGGTGGAGGTGGATGGAGGTGGGGCCTCCGGCGACGCCCACCCCACTCCCCCCCACCCCCACCTCCCCTCCACCCCCACCCCCCCCCCCACCCCCCCGTGGACAGCACTCCCGCGAGCCCACTCCGCGCGGGGCCCCATGACATGCCCCGGAAGGGAGGGGCACACGGTGCCAATCGCGATGCTGGCAGTCCCGCTGTTTGCTCCAATCGCAGGGGGGAGCAGAGAAGACGATGACATTGGGTCTGTGAAGAACTGTCTGGTTTCACAGTTAGAGACACGAAACGACTAAGGAGGAGACGCTGGGCATCACACTCCGCTCGGGCTCACAGCTCTGCACGGGTCAGTGTGAACGCCCCCCACCATGCTTTACTTCATCTCAGTCTTTTGCCGCATGCCTGCAATGCATGTCAGGTGGCAGAGGATTGTTCTCATGCTTTCTGTTTTTTGTTTGTTTGTTTGTTTGTTTTTAATGACTGGACTTCCGGTAAAATGATCCCTCCCTCCCAATTCCCAAAACTTCATTGCTTTGGGGTTTTTGTCTTCATTTCGATCTGTCGATTCATATCTTGCTTGCTTCCCAAAGAGATTTGAGGTTGCTTATCATTCTACTAAAGGGACAATAAAACTAACAACCGTGCAGCAAAAGAGAAGAACAAGATGTAGAAAAGAGAATGGGAAAAAAGAGGGGGGAGGGGTACTTAGAAAAAAACAAAAACTCTTGGCTTAGGGAAGTTACAGTAATGAAACTCCAAACTTCCTTGCAGTCTGAAAAAAAAAAGGAAGCGAATACCTCACGTACCCTTTATTGTGTACAGGTTAATTATGAGGATAAAATAAACAGAATCCCGATTGATTCTTGGCTTTGAGCTTTGAGATTCTGTGATAAGTCACAGGGCCTTTGGCTAGGGGTCCTTGAGTAACTTCATGAACAATAGCCTCAGTGTCACTCCCAAACAGAGTTCCTTTTATCAAGTTTCTTATATCAATTCGCAGAACGAGCTGAGTGTATAATAAAGCAAGTTTCCTTAAAGAAATTCATGAGGCTATTTTATAATAAATACAGACAAGAATTTAAATGTGAATGACAGTTTCCTAAGGCTGCCATTCAAAGTGCCACAAACGATGTGGCTTAAACAACAGAAATTTATTGTCTTACAGTTCTGGTGGCTGGAAGTCCACGATCAAGGTGTGAGCAGGGCCACACGCCCTCTGAAGGCTCTGGGGAAGGAAGCGTCCCAGGCCTCTCTCCCAGCTTCTGGTCCTTCCCTGGCTTGTGGCAGCACCACTCCCATTGTCACATGGTATTTTCCCTCTGTGTCTGTGTTCAAATGTCCCCTTTTAATAAAGACAACAGTCATCTTAGATCAGGGGCCCACCCAACTCCAGTATGACCTCACCTTAACTAAATGCATGTGCAATGACTCTATTTCCAAATTAGGTCATATTCTGAACCACAGGGGGTTAGGACTTCAACATATGAATTGGCGGGAGGTAGAGGATGGAGATGACACAATTCAGCCCAAAACTGTGGCCAAAGATATGGGTGAACTCTTGAAATCAAGTCACAAGGACCAGGCTGTAGTCTCAGGAGGAAAAACTGACATGTCCCTGAGCTGAAACTTGATCAAATGTCTCGTGTCTAGGCTGGAGAATAACCTTATTATCAGGACAACAAGATTCCTCCAGGGGCCTGGAAAAAGGGAAAGCCAAAGAACAAAGAATTTGTCAGTGTTTAACCAGCCCTGGCCAGGAGTCAGAGTCAGCAAAGCTGAGGACTCCGGCACTCTGGCCCCCGTGTAGTTCCACTCACTGCCAGGCAGGGAGCGTCCACCAGGCGTTTCCATGGCTTTGATGAAATCTCCCGAGAGAGCTTCTTAATTCTAATACTGTGCTCACCAAACTCATTACCGTCTCGGGGCCTCTGTTAACTCTGTTACTTGCAAACACCATGCCGTGCTTTTCGCCTCACAGTAGACTCTGTATAACCGCCGTCCCCTGACGTCGTCCAATGCACACATCACACGACCTACAACGTGGAGCTAGGGTCAGGATCCCTCGACTAGCGGGGGAATATACAGTTCCCGAATGGGACTCTCTGTGCTGCCAATTAACCCGGTGACGATATGGTTTATCCATCAATCTTTGGTGACCTTAGTTAATGGTAGTCTGCTCTGCTCTACCCCAGGCTCTTTGGGAGCAGCCGACAAATCCAGAGACCTAATTTAGAGAATAGCTGCTAATGTAGAGACTAGAAAGGAACGGGCAAGGCCCGAGAAGAGGGAGAAGGACAGGAAGGACAGTCATACGCACATAATGACATTTTGGTCAATGGGGACCACATAGACAATGGGGTCCCATGAGATTATAGTGAAGCTGGAAAATTCCTATGACCTAGTGATGTCGTGGCCATCTCAACGTTGTAGCAGACGCATGTGTTTGAGGTGATGCCGGTGTACACAAACCTACTGCACTGTGAGTGGTATAATTACAGTAATAGGCTATACCTTCTAGGTTTGTGTCACTGCACTCGGTGATGGTCCCACAATGACGAAAATGCCTAACCATGCATTTCTCAGAACATCTCTCTGTCATTAAGTGGCACATGTCTGTATAGAGAGGGTGTATCTACGGCCATGCCACCCTTAATGTGCCCAATCTCATCTGATCTCAGAAGCTAAGCAGGGTCGGGCCTGGTAGGTACTTGGATGGGAGACCACCTCAGAAGACCACGTGCTGTAGGCGTTAAAAAGGAAGGAAGGAAGGAAGGAAGGAAGGAAGGAAGGAAGGAAGGAAGGAAGGAAGGAAGTAAAGAAGCGGGTGTAGTAGTGGAGCTGGTGAAACAGGTGGAGAGAAATGTCCTGTGGGCTGAAGAAGAAAGATCATTTGTCTGTACTTGGCAGTGGGGTGTGTCAGGAGGCAAATTAAAGGCTTTAAAACATCACTGGATGCAAGAAAATTAGGAGAAAAGGAAAGGCAATACAAGAAGCTAGTAATGTGTATATTTTGTTTGTTATTGTTTTGTAAAGAGATACAAATTAAAGAGTTGAATTCCTGGGGTTTTGTTTTGTTGCTTGCTTTTTGTTGTTGTTGTTCCTGTTGATAATTTTTGGTTATTTGATGGGACTTCTTTGAAAGCGACTCATATATAACAGTGCTACAGAAGAAAACTAGAATTTGAACAACATGTGTAATTTATAATCTTCTAATAGTAGCTATTTAAAAGAAGTAAAAAGAAACAGGTGCAATTACCTTTTTCGGCAATTACTTTTAATAACATATTTTGTTAAACCCAATATATCCAAATAGTTTTGCAATATGTAATATTTTAAAGGTCTTTTTTAAAAAATGAGGTACTAACAAGCTATTTTACATGATCTTTTTCATATAAAGTCTTTGAAATCCAGTAGGCTTAGAGGACATCTCAATTTAGTTTCTCCGTCTCAGCTGCTCTATAGTGACCACATATGGCTGGTGCCTCCTGTATTGGTCAGCATCAGTACAGACAGAGACTGGACTATGCAGATCCAGGATTCCTAAAATTAATGATATAATATAATAATAATAATAGCAATGAATAATAATTTTTGACCCACTCAGATGTGACAAGTGTATTAACCCCTTTTCTCATGTATCATTGCATTTAATCGTCTCACTAATCCTACAGGGAGGGTGCTGTTTATTATCCCATTCTACAGATGCTGAAACAGAGCCTCAGAGAGGGTGGGTGATTTGCCTGAGGTCACACAGCTGGTGAGCAGCGGAGCTGGGACTGGAAACCTAGTTTGTCTGACAGTAGCCACTTTGCCTCATTTACTCAGGGGCAGCACAGAGGCCATCCAGCACCCAGACTTTTCTCAGCCCTTTCCTTGGGGCCCATGTGCACGAGTGGACTTTCTTTTCTGATGAATGGAGCTGCCATGTTGACCGAAAACACAGACCGGAAAGAACATAGATTGTACAGCCGAGCACACTGCGTGACTGACTGAGAACGGAGCAGTAACAAGATTCTCCGACTCTCATCAGCGGGAGGAAGCTGCAAATTCGAGGCCGGTGACCAGGCTCACAAAGTGCGGTTGTTCTCTATGACACTTACTTAGCAAAGAGCCAGAGAGAGAGAATTGATTGTCATTAAAAGCTGGACAAGAGCATCGATTGCTCCCCAGTGATGATCTGAGGATCCTGACTTCGCCATGCTGAGCGCATTGGCGCATGTGATTTCCCACGTGGGAACGGCTCCAGCGTGGCCAGTGGGCGTAAAGGAAGCAGGAAACCAAGGCCTGGCCCAAAGGCGGGCAGCTCGGGCTGTGAGCACCTCTCCCCACCTCTGCGCCACCCCCACAGGCAGCAGGAGAGGAGGCTGGGCTGGCCCGGGAGCTGGGAAAGCCCGGCAGGGGCTGGGGGAGGGGCTGTCCCTCCGTCTGGTCTCTCCCACTCCTTTCCCCAGGTCCTATTTGTCCAGGAGCTCCAGGAGCCTTTAGAGCTGTGACATTTCTGGTCTGGGGCTCTGTGTCAGGAGGGTGGTCCCTGCACCCTGCTGGCCACAGCTGCAGCACCATCCAATGATGGAGAACGTGGCCATGAATGTGGCCTGGATAAGCCAAGCCAAAGCATCGCCTACTCACCCCTGAAGCCCCAGCAGGGCGGTGAGCGAGGCCTCCCCCAGGAGCCCTCCTAGGCGGTTCTCGAGTGTGGTACACAAGTGCATTTCCAGCTCCCCCTCCATCCTGCTTCTGGCCGTGGTTAGACAAGAGTGTGCAGGGCTCCCCGGCAACGCATCCAGGCTGGGATCGGAGCAGCAACCCATGCCCCTGCAGCCGTGTGTCCAAGAAACGACAAACCAGGCCACCACTGCGTGCCGGGCGCTGTGGCGGGCCCTGGGGAGAACAGAGCGTACAGGACAAAAGCCTGCCCTTTCGGGAACATGACACAGGCTGGGAAATCAATAGTTACCAGGAAACATGGAAAGTGCTCGAGTACAGGAATTTTAACTACAAGTGACTTGGTAGCAGAGAACATGGAACACTCCTGTGTTTGGCTTCGCAGCTCCTCCACCACCTGAACACAGAGGGCCTGCGCTTGCCGGATGAGGGGTATTCCAGAAAGGTGGGGAGGATGGTCATGCAAAGGGACAGGGGCAACCAGGGACATCCTGGAAACCAGCTCACCAAGCAGCTGGGGCTCAGGGTGGGCGTGGGAGAGGCGGGGAGATCAAGCTGGGGACTGGGAGGGGCAGGCGTGAAGGGCTCATGTGCCACACTAGGGAATGGGACCTTAGCGAGAGCTCAGGGTGCGTGGGAGGACGTAGGCAGGGGGCAGTGTCAGGGGGTGATTGGAACGGTCACCCTGACTGTAGTGGAGGGGACAAAGAGAAGGGCAGGACTGATGAGCCGGGCCAGGGCCTGATGCCTCCAATCTCATTCCTTGACCTTCCTCAGCCCGGCTGGGCATGGCCGCGGGGCTGCCCCGAGACTGTGTGCCTGCTCTCAGGTCAGCTGGCTCCCCTCCGCGTCTGTCCAGGGGGAAACAGTGATGGGCGGTTGGAAGGTGGAGGAGGGAAGGGCGTTTCGCTCCAGCTTTCTGCGTCCCGGGTGGTGACTGTCCACGGCTCCAGCCCCTCTGCACGGGCCTGTGTGGCTGCACTTTCTCATGCCCCTGTTCTGCCCTCTGTCCCTCTTGCCTTGGAGGTGGCGATGGCTTCCCGCCCTTGCTCATCTCGGCAGCCTCACTCTCTCCTGTGTTTGGCTTCGCAGCTCCTCCACCACCCACACAGCCAGTCCCCAGTGGGCTCGTCTCCCTGGAGGGGCTTGCCCCATCCAGGTGGAGAAAGGGGAAGCAATGGGACCAGTTCCCTAACTGCGAGAATCCGAAGGGGCAGTAATAAAGGTCTGAACAGAGGTTACGACTGAGGCGGGGATGGAACTCAGAATTCCCGAGAGCGGAATCATGGATGACTTCAGGGTAATGCAGGGCTCAGCAGACTTCTTCTGTGAAAAGCTGGTTAGTAAATACTGTAGACTTTGTAAGTCATAGGGTCTCAGTCTCACTCAACTCTGCTGCTGTTATGCAAAAGCAGTCCTAGACAATATATAAGTATGGCTGTATCCCAAAAACATTATTTACAAAAACAGGTGAAGGCTGGAGTTGACCCGTGGGCCAGAGTTTGCTGACCCCTGAGTGGCTGGAAGGTGTGTAAATGATGCGAACAAAATAAGGGATCTAGAAAGAAGTGGTTTGGATGGTTAGGCTAGGCAGTGGGGAGAGGAAGCAGGCAGAGGGGCAGGCGTGGAGATCAAGGCTTCTTTACAAGTCGAGAATGCCAAGCGTTGTGCAGGAGTGAAGGAAACACCCAGTTATTTTCTCACAGGGCTGGGAACCAAGACAAGGATTAGTTCGGTAAGAAATCATTCACCCATGGAAGAGGTAGCTATGTCTACGATGGCAAACAGGCTCTTATCTAACTCTTCGCCAGCTGACAGAGGTGACGAGAGGAGATATTAGGGAGAGGGGGAGAAGGCTATATTGATTTTTGCAACCAGTATTTTTATGTCTAGAAGAGACCACCCACTGCTGAGAGGTTTGGGCAACGTGATGCCAACTGGCATTTATACCAATTACCCGTTGAGGGCCATAGGTGGATTTTTGGAGGTGATCATACTTGAAGGTAGGAACCAGATTTTTCATCTGTGGCCCCAGCATTTATCAGAATTGGTATGTAGCAGCTGCTGAAAAACAAGTCTGGGTTGACCATGAGTACAAAGAAGAGAATCTACTTTAAAACTTCCTTAATCTATTTCTTCTTTAATTTCTTCTCTATCCTTTCATGTTTTTGGATAGCCTTTCAGACTATTGAAGTTCTGGATGCTTAAATACATAGGCCATGCCAGGTAAGTTGTCAAGGATTTCCAAATAAATAGGTGCCAGAAATAATCAAACTCAACTTCTGAGATTTTTAAAAAGGATTCCCATTATTGTAAACACATTCGACTAAATTTAGAGGCTAACTACATGCTAGACACGGCAATCCTCTAAATAGGCATGCACACAGAGAGAAGAAACACTACCAAGTGTTAATGCTGAAACTTCTTGATTGCAAACTGTGTCAGCAAACTGTTTAGAGCCATAGTCTCAATGCTATTGCTGGGCAAAATCCTTGAATGGATTATTACGAGAATGGTTTGCGAGGAAGCCAGCTTGGGCTCACTAAGATATAGTCAATGAATGAAGGAAGGAAGGAATGGCTGAATGAACTGCGGTTGCTTTTCGTATGAATGATTTGTTTCTTAAGATCTCATATAATACAGGTATAAAGCAAGACTAATTCCCCTATAGGAATAAAATAGGATTTACATTATTTTAAGTTTGGTACATTAAGTAAAACTTAATTTTTTTTCCATTGCCTTATTTCAAATTTGCATAATTCATATTAGCTTAGAGTATGACTTTATTTCCTGTTTTACAAAGACTATGGATTTATACCTAGAGATCAAGTATGTATTCGACAACCATTTGATTGGATGAAGACTACTAGGCTACAGCTTCATAAAGCCAGGTGTAAGTGTAACTAGTTGAATGATTGCCCTCAAAGGGTGCTGAGTGAAATAAAAGCTCCTTAAAAGGGAGTCTCCAGAACCATCCTGCCTGGCTCCAGCTTTGTCCCGATCAATATACAAGAGACATTTTCAAATCTGTGATCAAATAATACCCAGAAGGAAAGCAAGTGTCTAGAGGAGAAAATCAGAACCCTCACACCCCCAACCCCATATCTAATTTCAGCTGGCCTGGAACAATGGGCCAAATCTAAGGAGGTGACATTTAATGGAAATAAAAAGTCCTGCACTTTGATCCCAAACAAATAACTGGAGAAGTATGCCAATGGCGAGACTTAGTCGTTTAATAGCAAGTTCATTATGAATCAGTGGTGTGATGAGACTTCTAAAAGACGAATTTAGTCTTTGCTTATGAAAGTCGGAATTAAAGATCTAGAATGGTGGAAGTAAGTTTCTCATCATCAGACGGTACCTGAAGTTGTTTCCAGCTCTCAGTTATGATCACAAACTAGAACATGTTTAGAAGAATAGACAGAACTTGAAATATGTATTATAGAAAAGACTTAGGGAGGAAATTATTCATATAAATGGTCATGTGCAAAATGGTTTAGGTTTGCATTTTTGTGTCTTTTCAGGGTAGTCCCAGGACCTTCAGATAAAAGTTTTAAGAGTTGGGATTTTGTCTCAGTATTAGGACGATTAGAGTGTCTGAAGATGAAAGGACCATCTGAGGTCCGGTGATGTGTGTGGTCACCATTTAATGGCTCCTCAGGAACATGGCGGAAGGGCACATGAGTACACTCCATATGGAAGTGAAACTGCTTGAACACAAATAGAAACAGCTAGAAACACACCTGAGTGCTGCCATTTCCAGTCCGTCACCTGGCAATACTCTGAAACTTATTGCCAGATTGCCATAGCTGAACCCTCAGGAAGCTCTGCTCCGGAAAGACGGGCCCCTCCCGCTCTGGGGCGCCAGTTAAGCACCTGAGCACATGCCTCCCAGGGCAACTCAGGGCTCCTCTTCTCTTAGCTTTTGAGCCCCTTCAAGACTGGCTCCACTGGTCAGTGCCACCCAGCAGTCACTGGGACAGAGTTGGTGCTAAATGATTGCTTGTTGAATTAAAAAAGTAAACTGCCTCACGAGGGTGGTCATTCATGAAAGATCACGTGCGATACCTAATACGGGGAATTCGACTTCGGTGGCAGTTTTTTTACTCTTACCACAGAGTTATTTCCCTTCTACCTCTTTTACTCGTCTCCTTTCCCGCTTAAACTGTACTGCAGCTCAGCAGTCCTTCATTGGGTCTCCTTCACTGCAGGTGACAAGTTACTACCAGAATTTTGTTCCCTTCGCTGGATCGGTTAATGTAGGTCGGGTCAGAATTTTGGAGAGGTTATCATTTTGACAGAATTCCCTCAGATAATTCTGATACTGTTGTCTCCTCTCTAGCTACCTTGAGAGTTATTTATAGAAAATGTTTGACCGGGGCTGTTTAATGGCAGCCACACTTTATATTTGGCCTTATGTTATGACTCAACTTGGTCAACTACCTGATTCATCAGATTTGACCCCAAAGACTTTCTGCTCTTCCTCCTCATCAATTCTTCTCGAATATTGACGCTTTACCTAGGACGCACCACAGCTTTTGAAGGTGATTCCAACAGTGCGAGTGGAGTTAGCGGCAGAGACACAGGGTCCTGAGGTGACCACTCTGTTGGGAGGAGTTTGCTCCAGTAAGCTCACCAGAACAGGTGGGACCCCTGACGTTCCGATGACACCCGGCACACAGGAGGTACAGCCTAGGCAACCTAGAAGACACCAGCGACTGGGTGGCCCAGCAGAAGGAAGGTGGCTGAGGCCAGCTCTACTAGGATGACTGTCGATCTACAGTTTGCTAAAACATGAAGTCACACAAAGGATCCAGAGAAGCTGAGAGAACGTCGTCTTTCCATTCTTCTAGCTTGGTGACTGGTACCCTGTGACCTACTACTGGTCTCAACAACTCCCCCTCCCACCTGGCTCATTGCTGGCTCTTGGTGTGTATGTCAGGCAGTAAGGGTAATTGGTGGTGAAGGAGTAAATCCTGGAAGATGAAAATCTCAGGGTTAGGGGAGTAGTCCTGAGAACCCTTCAGAACCTGGGGCAGGCTGGTGGGCTCCAGTCCTAAGGTACAATTTAGTTTATCATTTGATAACTTCCAACGAAAGGCACGATCTGTCTCAACCACAAGCTCCAAGGCACGGGGTGGAGGCCTGCTGTCCGACAATTCTTTAGGGCAGAGCTGGAATTCCCGAGACCCATGGGGGGAGCCTGTGACGCACGCTGGCGTATTTGCAGAAAGGCGTGTGCTTCCCCACGGAAAGGAAAGTGTGCATGAGGATGGGTACAGGAAGTGCAGTGAGCCCCCCGAGCCAGACTGTGAAAAACAGCACACTCTAGCACAGGCGAGACACGAAAACGATTTTACCGCTCAGCGTTCGCACGTGGAGGCGCAGAGCACACAATACAGCGTGGCTTTTTTTTTTCTTCAATTGATGCAACTCAGTAATTTTTATTGCAACTGGAAGACAATACATCACAGAAACTTTATGGTAGGTCTGGGGGAAGTGTTATTTACAATAAATGATGAAATAGTTTGTCTTTGGCAATATGATTACATATGAAGAATGCGAAATGCAAGGATGGATATCTCCAAAGCAACACCGTCAGGTCCCTAGAGTTTGGCGGATCACGCCTGCCTCCACACGCTCCACCAGGCCACACGGACGCAGCTGAACGTCACGTCCTTTCTCCATTATGGTTCTCCCTTTCTAGTCATGATATTGGCAGTTTCATACAGAAAATACAGAAAAAAGAATTGGCTTTTGAAAAATTATTACTCTAGTAAATTAATTTGGCCATGTAGGTCTATTGGCCAGCAAAGGTCAGATGACCCTAAGCATTGACAGTAAGCCTCTTGGTCTTCTGATTGCTTTATCACTGTTATTTATTTATTTTTTCTGTAAAACAAAAACAGAACTCAGAAATGTTACAGAATCAAGAGTATATAAAAAAAATGTACTTGTGTATAATGCTTCCCAGACACACACAGATACTTTTTTTCCTCCACATTTTCACCATGGCAGTATAAGCAGTGAGCATGAACGACACAGCATGAAACTGGTTACTGAATTAGCTATGAACTTCGATGGCCGCAACATACATACTCAGGAAAAGCTTAATGTTTAAATAACTAAAATTATGCTAAGTTTTATCTAAAAAAAAAAAAGGGGGTGGGGTGGAAGGTGGGGAACTCAGGCCATAGTAATGAAAAGGTGAACTATGATTTCTAGGTTTGATAGGTTCACCATATCGAAGTCTTTGAGAATCCAATATGGAATATTAATTATTTGCAAAAGGTAGGGAAGGCTGTTCTCAACTTTTGCAAATGAAATACAGTGGAAAAACACTGTTGTATATATTCCAAATAAATAGTCTTGATTTCAACGCTAACAAAACAAAAAGGAAGGGTACTTGTGAGCATATCACAGTAAGTCAGAAGTGATCTTTCACCTAGGTCTGATTTCAGAAGAATGACAGACAGCAGGATACAGCACCATAGACACATCGGTTTCAGCCGTTAAAAGATGGATTTGTTTTTAAAATCGTTATTTTCCTTCCTTAATTTTTGGTCAGTGAAGCTACTAGCACTTGTTTGTGGAACTGTGGAAGAATGGCAAGGTCACACGCATCATTCATGATAAAGCAACCGAGCTGACAAGTCTGTGCTTAATTCGAGAACGACCAATAGGAGAGAGAGAAAACAAGGAGTTAACCACCATCACAGGTGCTCTCTCAAAGAGGGTCAACAGATGAATTCACAAAGGTAGGCGTCTATACAGAAAACTGAATGCCATGTGCAAATCCTTGTGAAACTCCGGAAACAGGAACACCACACAATGTATATACTTTTGATTTACACATTCCGTTACAAAGGAAAAAAAAGACACTATTACAACTTTGTAACTGTGTTAACTGCAATATAAACCAAAGTCCCCAGTTTGGCAGGTAACTAAAAGAGGGTTATCCACTTAGGTTATATAGCAAAAGTGTTGATGTATATTATATATAGTAGTATAAATAAAAAAGTATTATTTAAATTAGATCACAGTGCTGCATTATGTGCATAACAGTGTTTGATATAGTATTGGAGGGCCGGGACCTACGACACTAAGGATTTAACTGTCAACACTGGTAAGTCACAATTAAGAGGGGACACAGAGTTCAAATGTGTTCTTTTGGTGGCAAAAAATCCTGAAGATGAAAGAAAAATACTTCTCTATAGAAACACAAAAATAAATTGCAACATCTGGGCAGCTGTGATCCACCAGACAGAAAGCACTCCCAACCTGAATCAAGTTTAAAGGGAAAAGAGAAGTCACACTGAATCGAATCCAGTCCCATCTGGAAAACCCTCTCGTGTAGGTCACTTGCACGTAACTCTGATTCCTTCTCCGAGAGCCCTTCGAGGAGAGGCTGAGGGCCCACGCTCACGTGTGGCATCTAGCACTCGGCGCTGGGCAGTCCTGGTGTGTCCCCAGGACTGAGCAGGGCACAGAAGCCATCCGGGCAGTTTTCATTTTACAGAGCCCACAGCTTGAAGTTGATCCTCAAGGCAGAAAACACCACGGGGCACAATGGCCTCTTCCAGAATGCCCCAGGGTAGTCACCTGCCATGCCCAGCTAGGGCCAGACAAGCTGAGGGCCTCTCCAAGGAAAATCAGTTCTTGGGGAAGGCCTCCGACACACTCCTTCAACACTCAGCCCCGAGGCTGAACCTGCCCCAGCTGTCTTGGCCTTGGTTGTCTCCGACCACCATCTAAACGTGGGTTTGGTTTATTTTCATCTCAGATGGACAACTTTACCAAAGAACTCTTGAAAGTAGTACACTGATTAGGGAAGGGGAGGGGAAGTAGGAGCTTATGGTATGTTATAAGGCTGGGAAAAATCTATGATGCAAACAAACCCTTTCCACGTAGCACTAAAGGTAAAAGACAACTTGAATAGCATAAAAAATAACTATGTGTATACCATTTAAGAAAAAAGAGCTGCAGTCTCTTTCTCTTAAATGTGTCCAAGGGCCAACAGCAAGTAATTGTAGATGTCCTGGTGCTGAAGTGTTCACGGCTGTTTTCCAAAGCATCTTTAAATATTGCTATAGTTCCCCGTTTCCCCCTCCCCCCCTGCCCCATGTGAGTATGTGAGATACTGGAATGACACATGAAACGCCACTTCTCCCGGCAGGAGAAATGACAGCAACACCACCACACCCCTTGAAGTGGTGTTCAGGCGATCTGTCAGACTGACGAATACAGATGCTAGTTTGGAAGCGAAAAGGACACCTGACGTTTGGGAAGGGATTCCAAGACTGAAGTGAATTACACGTGAGCAAAATATTCTTTCACGAATAGGCTTGTGCTTAAATTTAAATTCTCTACTGCTCTTGGAGGACGGGGTGAGAGAGGGTGCCTCCTGCCCCTTGGCTTGGTGAGGACGTGGACCTCATTCTGCAATGAATTCACTACGAATGGCCACATACACATTGATACTTTTTTTTTTTTCTCAACAATCAAAATACAAAGTTAAACACAATTGAGCCATTGTTTTGGTTATGCATAATGTGTATGCCTCCAAAAACAGAAGAAAAATAGAAAAAAGTACCCTCACTAAAGTTTCCCCCGTAAGTGTCCCAGCAGCTCCTGTGAAGGGGCTGAGGGAAACGCAGGAAAATAACACTTAGAAAGCTGCCCGATGAGGTATTTATGCAAAAAGAGTGGTTCTGGAGTTAAGAACACACTTTTATAAGATAGTTATCTATTTCTCAAAGAGATCAGAAAAGTAAATCACACACATTGCATTTTATTATTTTCTAAAAGAGGTCTTTGCTCCTTTAGAAAAATGAAATGAGGGGAGACAGCCCACTGTGGGGGTTTTAATTGGAAGAAGTCCCCTGCCAGAAACGGTCCTGAATGCCTACTCTGCCTTTCAGGAGGAAGTCTGAATTTTATCTTGGGGGGTGGGGTGAAGGGGGGGCGTCTCCTGGGCTTGGTCAGGTGACAACACAAATCAAAGTGTTGCTCAGGTTCCACAGTTGTGGATGGCTTTTGGGGTGTCAGATGTTTGGTGAGATGCAGAGAACAGAGTACTTTAAAAATTCATCCTTATCCTCATCTACACCTTGAACAAAAACGGTGGAAGAGTTTAGGTTCAGGTAATGAAGTCAACCTGTTGTTCAGGTGTAGATATTTTTCAGGTCAGCTCATCAGCAACCCAGAGGAAGATAAGCACAGGGCATGCACCAGTGAAGTTCCACTGTCCTGGCTGACTGAGGTTCTGACAGTGCCTGGTGCTGGTGGATGGGCTGGCTCCACACCGGAGCACGCTGTCCCGTTGTTAAAAATCAAGATCACCGCAGCTCCCTCCCCTTCCCTCACACCATTATATCCTGAGCAACCGTAGTGGGTGTTTTTGTGTTTTAAAATTTCCCTCCATTTGAGTGGGAGATCCTATTCTCTTAGATTTCTCTTTCGATCTCCCAAAACAATTTCTTTTAGGCAAAGGTAACAGGAGTTTCTGGTCTGTGTGACATCGTCCTGTTGTCTAAATTCAGCTCTCACATTCTAGGTGGGCTTGAGTCCAGGTTGGTTCGTGTGCTCAGGTGGTAGAGATGGCTGGCCCCTCCTTCCCACCGAGAGATGGCATCACAGGAAAACTGGGGGGCTGGTCCTTCCACCACCTGTGTCACTTCCTCCTTCACGTGTACCTTAACTCACACCCTCAATCCAATAAGGCCCATTAGTGTGTTTCCCCTTCTCCTGACGAATTTGCATAATTATTCACTGCCCTTGTCCTGGAACTAAATCTCGTTAATGGTTTTCTCAAGTCAGCGCCCCATAATCCTCTCGGTTCTATCACACACACTCACTACTAAGTTTGCCCTCAAATTATTGCGTCATGATAAACATGTACAGACAGAGAGAAAGGACACACTTTTCAACAGAGGATCAGAGGGGTCGGGGCTGAAGTGCAGGCAAGGCAGTACAGAGCGCCCCCATCCAGGCCCTACCAGAACATGAAGGTATTTTTATATTGCAGAGTAAGTTCCCCAACAGTCAGAATTTGTCCCTGAAGAAGGTTCAACCTTAAACACCTGCTTCAAAAAACCAAAACAAAATAATTGGGAAAACAAAACAAAACAAATTAAAGGAAAAAAAAAAAAAAGAAAAAAGAAAACCAAAAGAACCTCTAAGCCTAAAGGCTTCAAAATTAGAGGCATAGCCTTTTCTCTATTTTCTCTATTTATATGAAAATAATTCATGCTTCATGCTAAATACATTTTTTACCTTACAAGAACTTTGTTATTTTTTGAATAAAAAAAAGTTTGTGTTTTTGTGATTTTTTTTTTCTTTTTTCTTTTTTTTTTTTCCGAAGGAATCCATGCATTGTGGATCAGAAATTTCTGCTGGCTACACTGGCTGAATGTGGAAATCACTGAATTTTGCAAAGATGAATCCTGACTGACATTATTTGCAAACTCCATTATGAGGACCGTATAGGAGTTTTCTTCTTTTTGCCATGTTTTACTTATTTTTGTCCATCAATGTGCCTTTCATCTTTTGAAACTACACCACAATACTAATGGCAGGTTCTGTAGCTTTTTGTTAGTTTGTTTTCACTTAGATCAAATAGTTTTGACAGACAGAAAAAGATATGTACCATTACTTCCTTCCTTAACAGCTAGCGTAATTTCTTGGGCTTGAATTTCACTCGGGCAGTGAAGAAGACGTAGCTTGTTTTCTGCACGTTTTTTTCTCTCTCATGTGCAGGACCCTTCAGGCTCAGGGCTTGTGAAATGTTCTCTCAATTTAAGATAGAACAGAATCCAGTGATTAGGGACATCACTAAAAACTGACCCCGTTTCTTCTCATTAGTCCTTGACACCCGGTGTGCATGCACGGCCCCATGTCCGCCTCGTAAGATGTTAGGCTTAACGATTAAGCAGCACAGAGGACCGGTGACCCACCCTCCCCACCACCTGGCGTGGCAAGGCCAAGGGTTTTCCTGGCACAATTTGCTGCCTGGCACCATAAGCCGGGGCCAGCTCCTGGAGGAATGGATGACTCTTCTTTTTCCCCAACTGCCTTATGCACATTCACTCAGTGAACCCAACTGAGGGGACACCCTGGCCTTTTAAACCTAGGGGTTGGGCCTGATCGAGGGTCACTTTGCACACGTGCCTTCTAGGTGCTGAATGGGGGTATCCCCGTGGCGTTATCCGCGACATCCCTGTGGATTCAGCCACGTGTCCTGACAGGCTGGAGGAAGCAATGGTCATTTTGGCTTTTTCGGGGTTGTCTTCAGATAACGAAAAGCTTTTGTAAAACAGCTGAGTGTCAATATGAGTTCTATGGCTTCAATCTCCTTTAAAAATAAAATTCTTTAAAGGGTCCGAAACAAAGGAGGGGACAAATTAAAAAAAAAAAAAAACAAAGGAAAGAAAAGAAAGAAAACCAAACCAAAGGAAAAAAAGAAAAAGAAAAAGAAAAAGAAATTGCTGATATTGCCACAAATCATTAGAAATCTCCTGACATGCTGAAACCAAATGGCCGTTAAGTTCAAAACAAATCAGTGACTTGTTTTCAATTTTTGTGGTTTCCTTTTGCTCTTTCTGCCCCTTTGCCGTCCGATTGGTGATGTTATTCAAACAGGACCGAATGCCCGCCAAGTGCAGGAGGGACCCCGCGCCTCCTTCATCTCCTCGTCATCGCTCTCAGGGGGCTTCTCCGTGCGTCTCTTTTTGAGGGGCAGCGTGTCGCTGGGGACCTTCCTTGCCTTGGTGAAGTGCTGGCGCTTCTTGTGCTGGGCCGCGTAGCCGCTGTCCCCCAGAGCATCCTTGGCCTCCTTCGGGCTGTGTTTCCTGTCGTCCTCCTCCGTTTCGCTGTGGCTCTCGTGGCTCTGGAAGCTGCCCTCGCTGCCCTCGCTGCCCTCCTGGCTCCCCTTGGTGGCGAACTCGTAGTGGTCGTCGGCCGAGGAGGAGGAGACCGAGTCGCTGGCGGGCGAGGTGCTCTGGCGTTGGAGGACTTGGCACTGCTATAGTTGTGATCTTCCTTGGGGTCTCCGCTGACCACCGGGGAGCCACACGACGGCTCGCTCTCAGTCCGCATCCGGCAGCCCGTGAGGCCATTCCTGAGTGGGGAGGGATGGGAGACAAAGACCGGATATGGATTAACCCCCTCTGATGAGACGCCCAGCGGCCCCCACCCCTTGCTTACACACCAGACCCGCTGACATGCAATCTAGCAATGTGCCAACCGCGGGGCAGCAGGTGGTTCTGCTTTGAAGACTGGGTCCTCCATCCTGACACCTCCGTCTTCCCCGCTTATCTCCCATCACTGGCATTTTCACTCAATTTGTGCAGCTGAGATGTCAAAACAACACTTCTGAAGTGACAGCAGTGGAAGCACAGCCTCTTACATTAAACCATAAAGATCAAGCTGTGCTGGGTTTCGCATCCCCGCCAGCACCGGGAGGAGACACCGCCAGGCAATGCTGGCTGGGTCCTTCGGAGGAAAAAGCCTGCTCCCTTTCCCAAACGGCCACGTTAGGAGCCTTTTGTCAGAAGACTGAAGCCGGTGTCGAGAAAAAAGACAAACCTGCAGCGGGCTGACAGCTACTCACCCGCGCATTCCCTTCCTCATTCGATCGTTCTACAAATATTCGCTGAGCACCTAATATAAATGTGCGGCCTTAGGGAGGGTCCTGGGGGAGGCAGCTGAGGCGGAATCAGATACGGACCCTGTCACAGAGATGCCTACAGGCAGAGAACCATGCCCTGGTCAGATCAGAGCGGCGCGCTACCGCCTGCCAGGCGCCGTGCGAAGTCTGCGGAGATGCTTGTCTACATCTACAGAGTGTTAGCATCCTATTTTATAGATGACAGAGAAGGGTCTAGAAAAAAGTTTGGTGATTTACTTAAAGTCACACAGCTAACAGAAGTAGCAGAGCTGGGACTGGAACCACAGTCTGACCCTCAAGCTTGAGCTCTCAGCTACATCATCAAACCAGTTCGCATTCCTTTCCGATTTTCCTATCATCTATACACTTTCATGAGGGACGGACGGCATGCATCACACACTCTGAATATTTTATCGTCTCTTTATGTCTGAACAATGAACTGACCCGTTTGTATTTCCTTATTAGCAAAGTGGGAAAAGTAATTACGCCCACTTTACGGGGTTGTTGGGTCAAGGATGTGAGTGAGTGAATGATGCCTGCAGGTGTCTGGACCAGGGCCCGGCCTAAGAGTGAGGACTGGGATGCTGATCCCTGGTCAGACCACACACCCCTGGAGTGGGCGCTGATCTGCCTGGATGGCCGCTACACTTTGTGGGGTGCCTGGCACACAGAGGGTGTGCAGAAGGAGCTGTGATTGGGGAGACGAATGCTCGCAGGAGGGAAGGGTTACTTATAGCTGCATCAGGCAGAGGAGAGTGCAAGGAAAAGATCTGAGGAAGCCATGGCTTCTGATGGGAGGGCTGAAGGTCTGGGGCAGGGAAGAGCGGAGATGTTCTCTGGTACCATGCTGGCTGTCTTCTGTAAGCTCATCCACCTGATGACACATTTCTGGGTGATCTGGGGAACATGAGCACTTTTCCCTTCCATAAACCCCACACGGAAGTACTCCTACGTTCCCCCCACAAGGAGCAGCTCCCACCTGAGATGAAGCGCGTGAGGACTTGTTCAAGGTCTGTGCCCCCATTACAATCACTGATGTAGCCCCAGGAGCCACCATTGTGCCAGGGGCATAGTGGACACAACAGATATAGTGACCAAGTGTAGGAGCAGATGGAATTACATGGCAGAGAGCAGGAAGTTTGGGAACGTTAACTGTGGATCTCTACCAACCCACCTGACAGATACCCACCAAGCTATGACCTCAGTGAAGGGTCACAACCCACCAAATAAGGTAAGTTGAACCCTTCTTCCTCTCCTGCTGTCCCATGAAGCTCAAGGTTCAGCCCAGACAGCAAGTGAAAGAGGGAGAGTCCCTGATGTTGTGGATGGCAGGGAGTGAGGCCATGGGGTCGCCCTCCTTCTGGCCGTCCTGGGCCTCGTGCTCTGCAAATGAAGCTCTGGGGACATGCCAGCAACAGTAATGTGCACCAGCAAAATGCAGAGAGGCAGTATCAAGAGTCGACCTTTGCTAGATGCCTCGAGACCCACAATTACAATGTGTGCATATGCACAAAGAAGTCCTTGCAAGTCCCAGAGGCCCCACTCCGTGCCCCACCTCCCCAGTCCTCATAGAAAGAGCCAGCTTGTCAGACAGGCTTTGTCACATCCTAGCATTTTCCTTAGTGACCTTAGCAGGCTCCTCTCCACCCCGCAAGGCGCGTGATAGACGAACAGATCCAAAACAGCAGACGGTTCTCGGTGTGTGTAAGAATCTGCTTGGTCATCTGTCTGTCCAGACTGCTCACTCCTGCCACACACTTACCCTGAGTGTCTTGTTTCCCTTCTATTCTGGCCTTGGAAACTTATGGGAAGCAGCACTTAAGCAGAGTAAAGAGAACTAAGAATGAAATTCTTCATAGGTTTGCCTGTAAACCGGCTCCTCAACTTTCCAATGGCTTGGTATATCTACTTCTACAGACTTCCTGTTTCTTGGCTCTGTTCTGGTACATAAAAGTAGCTAGGAAAAGTGCCCATGAGCCTTAAACAGGAAATCTGGTTAATGTAATTAATTGTACAGGTAGCTATTAATAACATTAAAGCAATGAAAATCAAAGTCTTGTATAATGGTTTCTTGGTCATTGTTGTTTAGGTAACTACAGTAAATCCAAAAATTACTTCAGTAGCGGAGTCTGCTGAACTAGCCTAAAGCAGTTTCAGAGTGAACCCAGCTCCACTTGGATGAGTAAACTGGGCTATGATGGGCTTTCAGAAGAATCAATTCAGTTCTGAATCCATATTTTTTCCTAACATGGGGCTCATGACTCACTTTACTACTACAGTTAAGCAAAATGCGATATCCCTGGATACATATGGAGAGGAAGAGAATCGTGAGAGCAAAAGAGTGTAAATAAGGCGAGTGTTGCAGAAAGTTAATTTTTAGTGAATCTAGGTCAAAGGCATATCTTGGCTCCACACTATTACAAAAGGCAAAGTTCTGGGCCTCAGAACTTCTCTTACTTAGAGGCGTAAGCAGGCATTAGTGAGGTAAAGATGCCCTAGACCAAACGGAGATGTTCTTAGACAGATCACAGGAATTAAAGACCAGAAAGGAAAAATCACCCCACAGACCACGGATCAATGCTGCGCAGTGCAGGGTCTCTAACACTGGCTGGGCGCACCGCGCACCGCATGCCAACGGCAATTCCATGACCTACACCTTGGGATGCTGGCCCAGCCCAGCTGTTTATGATAAACAGAAGCTCTGGGAGCCTGGACTTGTCCAAGGGGGCCAGTTTCTCAGGAACTGGAAGATGCTTCTCTTGTGTTTCCTGGGGAAGGAAGTTTACTGTGATGTAGACAGGAAACCTATATGCCCATTGGCAGTATTTCCAGATGAAAACAGGTACACAGATGTAACTTTAGGGTGTTTAAATTAGGATACAAACATATCCCTTTCTCATTTGATAAAGATTACCTTTCCCTGTTATGGGCTCATCATCTGTAAATTACACACAAACTCAGCAGGAAGTGACAAGCTCCTTCAATGACTAATCTCGATGCAACGTCGTTCACATAGGTACAAGCCAGTTGCACTGACTGGGTGTCAAAAACCTCCCACTGCAGGGCTGTCAAAACAGGGGGCCGAATGCTTAAAAGCGGAAACCAGCCATCCTGAACATTGAGAAGGTAAATTTCTAACCACCTCCTCAAATATCCTTCCTTAAAATGAACACATGATATATCTGAGGTGCCTGCAATTTTTCAGTTTAACTGAATTTATATGTAACGATACTCAGTTATCAGTTAGCGTAAATTAAAGCCACCTGACTTTACTAGGCCTCAACAAAACCATGTTTTATTAATCTCAAATGAAACCTGGTATTCCTTCTCTCGTCAAATAGACGGGAACATAAAAAGTGAGAAATCGCATCAGTTCAGGCTGAGAATGAGCGACGCTTGCAACTAACAAAGTTAAGGTATAGCTCCTGATCAACATGGCCAAATTGCTGTCTCCTCTACCCGTTCTTTATTTGTTCCTCTATGGCGTATTGAGCATGTGTCATGTCACCTCCATCTTTCACCCGTGTACTAGGGTTCGCTCTGAAACCAATGGCTTTAAACCTAGAGGCTATCATTTAAGGGGACGCTGTCCTTCCTAGGATTTACTTGAGAACTCGGATCTTCTGCCACACAGGCAAGAGGCAGGTGGAATCCTGGGGACTGTAGCTGGGGTCCTAGAGCTGGAGTGAGTGTCGCATTTTTAGTCCAAAACCAACCGCGGAAGGAGAGACATGGAAGGGAAGAGATGACCAGAGGCTTCCACTTCCAGCAGGAAGAACAGAAGGCATCTTCCGGAATCATACAAAAGATCCCAAATAAAGTACAGCACCATATTTTAAAGTCATTGCTGGGTTCACTAGAATAAAGAGAATCTTAGAGACCCACAGAGACACACGTGTACCAAAAGAACTTCACACGCAGAAATGAAAAGTTAAAAAGTAAAGGACATACTCTGAAATGTGAGCAGCATACGACCAAGAAGTCCAGGGTTTCCATGGAGCCAATGCCTACCCCAGCACTGGGACAAGAGCCCAAACTTCAATGGCGAGGGGGAGGAAATGGTGGGAAGTTTGGGATTTTGGCAGCTCTACAGTTACTGTGGCCCCTCGAAGGGAGTTTTAAAGTGGTCCCCAGGCTCCCAGCAGAAGTTTTAAAAGCAGCTCTCTTGATGAAAGCAACCTGAATTTAGGTCATTGGGATTCTCATGGATTAAGTTCAAGCAAAATAAGGAGACGCTCATACATAAACTCACCAAACGTGCCGGCAAACAGGCCGCTAGGAAACACATAAATGTAAAAACACCACGGAAAAAAAACGCGAGGACACTTGAAGGATGACGCCAACAACGGGGTCCCAGGGAAAAGTTAACTGCCCTCACGGCAGACAACGTGGAGAAAGTCAGCCTTAGCCTCAGCTCCAGATGGAACTGGAGACGAGAAAAGTGTCTCCCGGAACAGTGAACCACAAGCCTGAAGTCTTGTGGGTACGAGGCCAGAGTTCGGTCTGGACCAGAGACGGGAGGCTAAATTTAGTTTCAAGTGCCCAACGGCGCTTGCTAGAAGAAAATACAAACCCTTTCTGGAAGAACCAAACTTTAAATCCGGGCCCAAAGAATTCCCCACAGATGGGATTTTAAGGAGCATAGGTTTGTAATCGAAAACTCATTAAAGGCAAAAGGAATAAGCCACTATAAAAAAGAGACACCAGAAAAAAGAAACTATCGACTCTGAACTGCAAAGTTTGCAAATGTTGAAATAACTAGATAGAGTATGTAAAGTGTGTGTAAGGAAATAAAAGAAGAAACTGAAACATTATTAGGAAGAACAGATTATCAAAACCAAGAAGACAGATTTTGGAAAGTATCAAATAGAATCTTCTAGAGGTGAAAAACAGTTTTTGAAATTAAAGAACTTAAGGGAGTTGACAGAAAAAAAAACAGTGAAAAAAAATTACTGAATTAGAAGATGGATCTGGAGATACAGAAAACGCAGCAGAGAAAGACGAAGGGATGAAAATAGGGAAGAAAGATTGGGCAGTATGAAATACAGTAAGAAAATAGAAATCTAACTGGAGTTCTGGAGTGAAAAGGAATAATGGAGAAGATCTAATATCCAAACAGCTGAGGATTATCTAGTTCTGATGAAAGGTACCAATCCTCAGATTCAGAAAGCCAACACATCCCACAGAGAATAACAAAAAGAAATCCATGTCTAGACACATCAGTCAAACTGGAGAGCTTTCAAAAAAAAAGGCAGAGAAGACCGAAAAGTCGCAGAAAGAAACCATAATATCGAATGAGGAGTACCAATTAAGATGAAGCAAGTGAAGTAGATAAAAGCAGAACGATATTCTCAAAGTTAGAGAGAGAAAAAATAACTGTCAGCCTAGAAGGTAGATCCTTTCTTCCAAGGATAAGGGCAAAATAAATATATTTTCAGACAAAAGAAGTCAAGGTGTTTCACTAAAAGCTGATATTCAGGAGAGGAACGTCTTAGGACAATACTGCAGGAAAAAGAAGAATTATCCAAAAAAGAAGGTCCAAGAGGCGAGAAAAAGTGATAAGCAAAGAAAATGTCATCTTGTTTGACTCGACCACAACAACAACATAATAAGTCGACTTAAAAAAGAAAAAAGAAACGGAAACAGAACCAAGGTACTAGGTGAAGGCAGTATAAGCTGGGCAGCAGAGAATACAAGTTAAAGCATTCCAAGGGCTTTGTATTGATCAGGACCTTAAAGATATTGATTAACTTTAAACATCATAAAATATTCATGTTAAAAGTTCCAGGATCAACACTAAAAGAAGAGAAACAAAATGGTAACTTACAAACCATCAGAAAGAAAAAAAAAAAAAGGGAATGCAGAATGGGAGAATTGCAATCAATTTAAAATGATGCTAGAAAGGAAAAAGAACCTGGGAAAAATAGGACAAAGAGAAATGCAAAAAAAGATGGTAGAAATGAATTCGAATGTCAATAAAAATGGCTAAAAATCTTTGTTAAAAGGTAAAGCTTGTTAACACGTGTCAAAAAAAAAAAAAAAAGCCGTATGCGGTTTGTGAGACAAACCCAAAACATAAGGACAAAGAAAAGTTAAAATTAAAAGAATGGAAAACCGCTGTGCCGTGCCGTGTGTAGCTATATTAAAACCAGGTATCTAGGTTTTTAAGTCAAAAATCACTACTACAGATAGAGTCACTGAACATTCATGATGGTTCAATTCACCAGGAAGATAAAATAGTTCTAAATATGAATACCTCTAATAAGAGAGCGTCAGAATATAAATACCTCAAATTCAAAGAGTTACAAGGAGAAATTGTCACATCCACATTGTAATGAGATTTTAATACATCATTCTCCATACTCAATCGATTAGCCCTCTCTCCCCTTCCACACACCTCTCTTTCATTCTCTCTCAACACACACACACACAACACACTCACACTCATACATGCATGCATGTGAATTAGTATGTAAAAGATTTGATCTGGAACATGTGCTAATAATGTAGAAGGTACATTATTTGAAGCACACAGAATATTTATAAAAACTGACATACACTATACCACATAGTGAGTCTCCACAAGTTTCAGAGCAGTATCTTACAGAACAGTTCTCTAATCACAATGCGTTGTAGTTGGTAATCGATGCTGAAAGGGTAACTAAAAAAAAAATAAGAAACAACCCTCTCCCCCCATAGGTTTGAAAACTTAAAAACACACTTCTAAAAATACCTATGGGTCAAAGAAATCAAAATGGAAATCAGAAAATACTTTCAGTCGCTAATAACAATAAAAATAAAGGGCATTAAAACTTACAAGATACAACTCAGCAGTAGTTTTAAGCAAATTTAATTTTATAGAAAAAGATTTAAAATGTCCAAGCCAAAGAAAAAAATAAATCCAAAGACAGAAAGGAAATTATTAAGAAAATGGCAAAAATCAATGAAATAGAGAACAGATACAAAATAGAGGTGGTTAAAAAAAAACCCAAAAGTTGATTCTTTGGAAAAAAAACTACAGAAAGATTAAGCAAAAAGAGATGATACAGTGAAATAAGGAATAAGAAAGGGACATAACTATAAACAACTTTTGAAAAGATGACAGATAACATTATGAATAACTTGATGCCAATGTAATTAAAAACTCAGGTAAAATGGAAAAATTCCTAGTTACCAAAATGAATTTAAAAAGAAACAGAAAATAAGCCACACTATTATTTTTAAAAATTGATAGTTAAAAATCAACCCACAAAGAAAACATCAGCCGCAAACGGTTTTGCAAGCAAGTTTCATCAAACATTAAGCAAAGTAACTTCAAACTTACACAATCTATTTCAAAGAATCTCAACTAATTTTATGAGAATAATTTCGACACTAAAACCAGATCAAGATAGCACTATAGAAAATGGGGTATGGACAAAAATGCATATTTCATGTATGACATATGTGGTTACCAACTCCAGCAATATATTAAAAATATAATGTATCACAAGCAAGTATACTCAGAATGCTGGTTTTATTCAAAAATGGGAAATTTATAGTTATTCACCACAGTAAAACAATGAAAAAAAAGTTTATAGTTATTTTAAATGATGTAAACATTTTTTAAATGAAATTCAACAACCATTCATGATAAAGTATCATAGCAGGATTAGGAACAGAAGGATTTTTTTTTTTGTTATGATAAGATACTTCCTTACCCTACAACAAACATTCTGTCAATTGTGGATCAATAACACAGCTCCCTTTAAAGAAACAACACAAATGTCTACAATCATTACTTTTACTCAGAGGTCCTGAACAAGACAGGAAAAATAAAAGATATAAGAATTAGAAAAAAAATCCACCATTATTTAGAGGAGATAAATTATTAGAATTACTAGGGCAGTTTATTTATCAAGGTTGCTGAAAAAAAAATCAATAAACAAATAATTAACTCCAGATGGATTACAGACTTAAATGTAAAAGGAAAAACTTTAAAACTCTTTTAGAAAAGACTATAGAAGACAATAAGATCTCAGAGTAGGGATTTTAAGACACCAGATTTCATTAAACATGATTAAGCATGAAAATTAAGAGCTAACTTCAGAGAGTAAAACGACGATCAATAAACTTAAAAAAGTTATTTGCAATGTATACAGCCAATAGAGGATAATATTCAGAACATACAAAGAACTCCTACAAAGACAAAAAGAGAACCCAATGGAAAACTGAGCAAAATGTTGAACAGGTAACTCACTGAAGAACATATTCAAACAGCTGATTAAATATATGAAAACAAGGGAAATGGAAATTAAAGCACGAGATATCATTACACATTCATTAGATTGGCTGAAATTACAAAGTATGATGGCTCCAAATGTCTGTGAAGATGTACAGGAGGAGCCATCACACTCTGCTAGTAGGAGTGTAAGTGGATACAAACGCTTCAGAAAGCAATTCGGTATCACCTTGCAAAGTTGAGTATGTAAATATCTTACCAAGCAACAAAGAATTCCACACCTAGCTGTGCATCTTAAATGAAAACTAGAGACATGTACAAGAATTTCTATAGCAGCATTGTTTCTAATAGCAAAGAACTAGAATTAATTCAAATATATTTTGTAACAGAAGGGAATATTATGCAGCTGTGAAAACGAATCAATTACAACTACATGTAGCAAAACAAACTTAATGATGAGTAAAAGCAAGTTAGAAAATAAATGTATTGTTCCAGTTACACAACACTCAAAATCAGGTAAAACTAAATAGCATATTATTTATGGATATCAAAAATACTTTTAAAAGCATGAAATGGTATATACAAAATTTGGGATTGTTATTACCTTTCAGGGCAGACAAAGGTTATCACTGATGTTTTCAATTTTCAGTTGGGTGGTAGATTCATGAGCACCTTAATTATGTGTAGAGCATGACAGCAGGTCCAGGGGCCTATGATGTCTGCTCTAGCTGTTCAGCCCTTCCTAAGAAGCATATGGCATCAACAATCTCAGAAGTCCTAACTCAGTGGACATCCCCGGGGTGGAGGTGGGGGCACAATTTTCTCCCAAGAGCTGCATATTGTTCCCCTAAACCACTCAGGTAAATGTGACTCTCACCAAACACAAAAAGGCACGATCCTAAAGCTCTCCTCCTTCAATGGTTTTGCATCTGGTACAGTTCAGCATCACCAGGAGTTCAGAGGATTTTCAGACACGGCAGTAAAAGCCGCCAGGACTTTCAAAGGCATTAACCAATGCTACTGATTTGACACATGAGAAGCAACTCTAGAAAGTTGGTCAAACTGCACACAGCAAGTTTGCTGGTCACCGTTTAGATTTGTGGGCCAGAAGAGCCAAAAGCGAAGCCAAAAACCCAAGACAGGGGGCCTAGCGGGAACTCAAGTGCATGCTCTGTCCTCCTGGTACTCTTCATTCCCTCCCATTCCCTTGAGTATTTCCTCCTCTCCTTTCCAACACAAAGCATAATCTGAACGCTGAGTTTCAGTGTTGCCTTCAAAGACCATGATTTCAGGAGACAAAAGCTGACAGGTGCTCGGTCTTTCAAAACAAAACAAAATACAATACCAAAAAGATCAGTGGCAAATGTTCCCTCAAGTTGTACACTCAGACCAGCACCTATCCTAACAGCAAAGGCGGCCAGCTTTCTAACCTTATGTTACAAACATCTTCTCAAGGGGGAAGGCAAAGGCAGGTGGCCAGGAGCAGGTCTTAGGCTGATAGATGGGCTTCTGATAATTCTGCTTCAACAGGACCTTACATATTAATGTTCTGTATTACAATAGGACCATCAATTCCTGACTTACTTACTCCCTGTTCCCTGGGAACTGAAGTTTTCATTTGAGAGCCTAAGAGATCCCAATAAAACTAAGCGGACTTAGATAGTGAATTATGTGAAGCTTCCTTGTAAGTTTATAATGTGCTGTGGTCTAGACATGCCGCCCTGACGACTGCCATACTCCTCAAAACTAATGGCTTTGCCACCCAAGTGCATTCATTGTCCTGAAGGTGGCACAATGAAGCTCGATCTAAGCCTTCTCCTGGTCTGGGGTGCTCAGACCGGAAACCAGGGAGGGTCTGGAGGGCAGGCTGATGAAGCCACGAAGGCTCTCCGCATTAATTTTACTTTTCCCCCAACTTAAATACATTCGCAATGCTAGGCTACTGTCACCACCCAGAACTCTTCACCTTGTAAAACTGCAACTCTATGCCCATTAAAGCAACTCCACATTCCCCTCTCCCTCGAGACCCTGGCGGCCCCCATGCTACTTTTGTCTCTATGATTTTGACTAAGTGTCTCATACAGGTGGAATCATGTAGTACATACGCCTTTTTGTGACTGGCTTATTTCATTCAGTGTAAACATAGCTAAGGTTCATCCACGTGGTAGTGTATGCCAGAATTTCCTTCCTTTTTAAGGTTGAATGATATTCCATTGGGCTTATGATGCCACATTTTGCTTATGCATTCATCTGCCGATGGACACTTGGGTCACTTACACATTTTCGCTATTGTGAATAATCCGCTATGAACACGAATATACAATCTTTAAGATCCTTTCAATTCTCTTGGGTATATACCCAGATGTGAAAAAGTGCTACATTATGTTGTAATTCTATTAGACATTTTTTGAGGAACTTCCACACTATTTTCCACAGTGGCTGTACTATTTTACATTCCCACCGATAGTGCAGAAGGGTTCCAATTTTCCACATCCTCGTCAACACTTCTTTTCTGGTTTTTCGATAGTAGCCATCCTAATTGGTGTGAGGTGGTATCTCATTGTAATTTTGATTTGCATTTCCCTAATGATCGATAATGTTGAGTATCCTTTCACATGCTTATTGGCCATCTGTATTATCTTCTTTGGAGACATGTCTATTCAAATTCTTTGCTCATTTCTGAATCAGGCCGTTTGTTTTTCCACATTACTTATCAAACACCTGCATAATGCCAGGGTTGCCACTGTGTTAACCTGAAAAGTCCATAAGGCAGGTGCTGGTTTTCTCAGGAGAAGCCCAGGGGCACCTGCCCAAGGTCACACAGCCAATAGGATAAAGACCTGGGACACTTGCTTCCAAGGTCACGTGCGTGATTTCTGGGCTATTTTCACATGAAGAACCCCGCTCCCACCAGTTCTGTCCCAAGCCTTTGGCAAGCCCTGGACGTTTAATTCTTCTTTTGGTCACTAGGGGTCAAAAAGAACCCTAAGAGTTGAAAGCAAGGTGGTCCAGATCCAGACCTGCTATGACCCCTACCTGGGAGGCAGCCCATGATATTATAAATGTAAGAAACCTGGGGCTCCCACTTCCCAAGACAGCCAGAAACAGTTCTAGCGCTACCATTGTTTGTTCCATTCAATGTATTCTCTGCAAGGACATTCGCTGGGAAAGCACCAGAAGACACAGGCATAAAACTTTAAGATGTGAGAGCAGTTATTTTGAGGATAATGTGTCTTGAGAACTCTATGCTCAGGCAGATTTAAAAATAAGCAGGTTTCCGACATGTAAGGATGGGCCAATCTCTGAGGTTACTGAGTAAAAAGTCAACACTGTAAAGTCAATTACACTATTGACAGATACTCTTACAAGGAGATTTCACATCATAATTATATGCAAAGGAACCCAGCAAATACAAGCTGTGTAATGATCAGCTAATAAAAGTAACACTTCATCTATGTCAATAATGGTTTCAGAGTTAAGACAAACAAACATGGCCTTTGCCACCCAGTGGAGGGGGAAAAAAACCCTGAAAGACAAATATTTCCACTTAAGGAGAAGTCGCTTAGACTCACACAGAAAACCTGTCACACAAAGCAGAGTAGGAAATTGGTCTTTAGTGGGTGCTAATGACTCTCTGGCCATCCCTCTGCCCCAGCTGAACTGCCGGGGGCAGCAGCCCACATAAACATCTGAACACTCCCAGGCACCCGTGGTCACTGCCACGTGGTCTGGCGGATGACATCTGCTGTTGTTTTATTCTCGACTGCTTTTCTTTTAACCTCAGCTGCATTTGGTTCAACTGACACATGGCCAAACTTTTCAAAACTTTAAAATGAATGTGAAAAGCAAAACAAGATCCCCTCCGCCCCCCCACCCCCAAAACCACAGTTCTTAATGAGTTGTACGCAGACACTGACTCAGCAAATACCCCTGTAGCTATGTCTATGTTCATTCTTTCTGAACGCATCACAGTGCCTGCTATGTGCCAGGCATTTAGGGTATAAAGAGGGCAACGGTATTAAAAGCAAGGGTCCTTGACCTAACAGAGCTTTCCACACCTCTCTCCCCAATTTCTTTTAAAATCGAGGTGGGTGGTGCAGAATTTGGACAGTGTCCTGGGAGGGCATGGCGGTTTTCCTTTCCTGGTTATTTATCTCTAGGTCAGTGATAATTTGTCTAGTTTCTGCAAACCGTGGTTGTGTATTTTACCAAATGATTCCGCTCAAAACTCCTACGGTGCTCAAGGTCACTTTAGACTGGCGTGTTTTTGCAGAGGGCAGACTTTGAGCAAGTTGTGCCATTATGAAGCTATCGTCACTCAGCCCCATTTCTGCTGTACCACCCGCTCCATGTTAGGCTTGGGCGACAGGGGGCGCTACAGAGGGACTGGGCAGGGCTTCCGCGTCTCCTGTCCCTGCATCACCCCAGCATCGCCTCTGCACTTCAGGCAGTGTAGTAGCTGCTGAATCCGCTTTGTGGTTCTTCCAGTGCCTGGGAAACCAGTTTCTTCACGTTCCCTTAGAAGCACCTGCACCTTCGGGAACCTTCTCCTCAATCCCTCTGGTCCTTCCACACGTCCCTCCTGAGCTTGGATACTCCAGCCCCGCTGAGCGGTACCTCCTCAGAGGTCTGAGTTTCCGCTCAGAGAGGCAATCCTTCCAGCCTCTCCCCTTTATTCCCTCAGCCCCGGGAGAGGTATGTGCTTCCTGTAATTGCTCCCTTCATGGTACCTTGAGTGCTCGTTTTACCCTTCCAGTTACTTGGTTAATCACCCTCTAGCTGGTTCACATCTCTGTGTTCAAATGCCTACTGTGTTTTCTGTTTCCTGCCTGGACCTGAAAGCTGTTTTGAGGTCTTTCACTGTGGAAGGTGCTGTGTTGGACTGGATGAGTGGCAACCCGTGAACCAGAAACAAGACTGCATGGTTTTGCTATAGAGCTTTGTTATCTTCCAACCAGAACGTAACCAGCACAAAACAAAGCAAAACAAAAAACCAACTAACCAAACCACCCACCCCCCGAAACCCAACATTTTAAATAGTATCTGTAGAGGACACTAATCAATAAAATCTGAGCTAATACATACCATGAGGGTAGTGATTAAAATCAGGAGGCAGCGCCTGCTGAGGGCCACCCAATCTCAGGATTCCCCTCCCCCACCTGGCTCGTCTGTGCCTTTCCACAAGGAATGGCCAGACCCACAGAGCTGGAGGGGACCAAAAGAATGCTCAAGGTGACAAAGTGGAAGTCTATACTTAGAATCCACGAATGAAAATGGACTGTTGCTCTGTGTGAAAATAGTCTATGGGGTTGAAGTCTTCTCAACCAAAAAGGTAAACAGAGGTGAGGCAGAAAAGATATTTAAAGAAAGAATGGAAACCAGAGTATGTCTCTCATAATGTGAGGCAAAGGCATTAATATTTTGGCTTCATGGAAGAGGCTTACGATTTGAGAACTCAAGAATTACTGACCTAAGGACAACAGGAAAGGTACTGGGGAAGTACAAACAAAAAAGATCCTTCCCACATATTTGTGGAAGGATCACCATGTCGGGTTAGCAAAAATGATAAGTAGTTTTTATAATTCTATGACTATTCTAATTCCTACAAACTTCCCTCCTTATCAGGTTCTGGACACCAGCATCTGCCCAGAGATCAAGAGACTTCTTTCTGTCTTGGCAGAAGGAGGCTGCTTTGCTGGAAGAGTAAAAAGACATGAGTGAGTGGACCTTGCATCTCCCTCTGGCCCCAGCTAAGCGGACTCAGTGGGTCGGTTTCCTTGGGGACACAAATACTAAAAAGCCAAATGGCCTTCAGGTGGGAACTTGATCCCTAAGTGCAAGGTGACGATGCTGTCAGGAGATGCAGCTCAGCGTCACAGGTCTGGGCCCAGCACTGTGCGCTGTGATGGGGCATCGGCCACATGAGACCCGGCCCTCGTCCTCAGCAAGCAAACCGCCGAGGAACGAGGGGGCCACACAGAGATGTTACCGCATAGGGTCACGCATCAAAGGGACACAAGCAAAGCACGGGTTTATGGGTTCAAAGAAAAGAGAAATCCACCCGATGCTAGCTCAGAGGCAGGTTCAGAAAAGCTCGGTGAAGGAGTCGTGTCTGTGATGGGCTGGGAACGACATGCCGTGCCCTGCGTGTGGGGGCCGAGGTACATGTAAGTGGGGGAAACTGCGTAAGATGGGCAAGCAGCGGACTAGTCTGGGGAAGGAATTCGGCTCCAGGAGAGGGGAGGGTGGGTGGGTGTGTGAGGGTGGCATGGTGGGAGGCATGGGAGGTGCTTCTGCAGACGGCGGGTGGGAGCGGGCAGAGCGGCAGCAGAGCAAAGAGGCGGAGGCACCTGCGCTGGCCCACGTGAGGCTTCTGGGCTAGTGGGGACCCTCGCCCGGCCCGGCCGCAGTGACCGAGGACAGGCGAAGGACCCTGCCCCAGGAAGAGTTCGCGTGCTTGGCACCGGCCTGATTCTCGGCAGCGAGGCAAGGGTGCCACCTGCTAGGCCCAAGCCGCACACCAGAACGCTTCTCACACAACGTTCGCTGCAGCTCCTCCCAGGAGGCAGAGGAGTTTCACGGACGAGGGACTGAGACCCCGAGAGGTCAGACAGATGGCCACCCGAAGTCACAGGGCTGGGCCTAGATTCTCATCTGTTAGCTCAGAATCTAACAAACAACGTGCCCACCAATTCCTTCTACCCGCCGTACCCCACTTCCTCTTCTGAATACAAACAAAATCTCAGTTTGATTAGTCTGCATCGCCTCACCTGCAAGGAGGCCAGGATAATCTGACGGCCCGAGAAGGAGAAGCCGGCATTTGCACTGGGATCCCTGGTAGTTACCTTAACTTTTTAAAATGCTCAAACCAGGCTGATTGTCTTCACCCCTCTCCATCCCGTCAAGCGGCCCCGCGGAAAACGCATGCCCTTCCCATCGCCCAGGCGGCCAGGCTCAGAGCGCGTGCCCCTTACCTCGTGGTGGCTGTCATCCCGATGGGAGTGATCGGCAGCGGCCGGACTCCGGGGAACAGCCCTCGGCTCAGAACCCGTGCCCCGTTCTGAATCACTCCTGGAGGAACTGAAAAGCAAAAGGAAAAAGACAACACGCTTGAGTTCAGTCGGGAAGACTTCCGTACTGAGTCGGAAATTCTGGATGCAGAGAGAGGAGAGAGAGAGAGGAGAGGAGAGGAGAGGAGAGGAGAGGAGAGGGCTTCAAGCGTCATTTTCTTGCATTTATTAAACCTAAGCTTTTATCGCCAGGCAGACCCTAACAAGATCTGAAGAGCTCTGACACAACTGAACAGCAAGTGACCAAACAAAGCATTTCCTGTGCTTCGGTCATGGTGAGAAGCTGAGAACATCTTTCTAGTTGTCCTTAATCAGACAAGGGAAGGAGATAACCACAAGCAACAGCAAAGCTAATTTTACAAGCTCCTCGGCGCTCACAAACCAGTTCACTCTCTCACCCATCTCCGCTGCCTGGGGACAGGCTCCCGGCGGCATGGCTGGCAGCGAGCGATTGATGGCAAAGCTCCGACCGCTGCCCCAGAATCGCCCAGAGCCCCTCTGCAGGGTCCCCCACCTCCTTTCCTGAAGCTCCCCCCCAAGCACAGCTCTCGGTTCTCTCATCATTCCGCCTTCTCCAACCAACCTAACCAACCCTAGGCCAACCTGTTTGCAAGTGACCACCCGCTCCTGTCCCATTTCCACACAAGCTCACAGTGGTTTCAGAGCAACCTGGTTTTGTCTGAGATCTGCAAAACGGACCACAGGAAATCTCCGATACCTGATCTTTTTTGGTTGCCCGAATAGCAATTTCATCTAGTTCGAGCTCATCTTCTTCCCACACACACCTGCTAACACGCCTCCAAGGTGTCTGTGGGGCCGGGCGTGCTCCGTGAAGTGAGGACACGGAACTGGTACCCTTGTGCTTTTCGTCCTTCTTGTGCGACTTCGTGCAAGTCCCCCACTCTCCTTTTCCCCACGTTGAACAGTGTCGCTCAGACCCCCATCTGCCACCAGCATCCAGTGGCCCCGGGCACAGTCTCACACAGAGGCAAGGTGAGTAAACTGCTTTCTCAAAGACAGACCACACGGAAGAACACCGAGAGCATTATACGTTCAAAAATGGAAACCACTCCGGCTATTAAGTTTTTAAAGCCGACATTATTTGTGTAGAACAAATACTTCTCACGAAACACAAACATGCTTTTTTACTCATGTAGATTTTAGCTCTCTAAGAGAGTAGTATAAATGTTCCAAACATTTAATCAGAGGTCTTTCACGCGGGACGCATGAAAGATTATGGGGTAACTTTCCCACTCTTGATTATGGGGTAACTTTCCCAGCCGATTCCTTGGGCACTCTGGAGCGCCTGCCCGTGTTCTTGCCATTCTTCTTCCAGGCTTGCACAAGGCTGTTATTACTAGGTTTTTACAAAGGTGGGATGGGAGAAAAAAACTGAAACTAGTGCCTGAGGTCGGCACTACTAGTGCAGTCTGGTGCTCCCGAACCTCCCCAATCTCTTTTCCTATTTAATGTGGGAGGAGGCTAAAGTAGATCCAGAACTTCTACTGGTCCCTTACAGTAGCCTGACTTCTGAAAACAGATCATCGAAGGCAGGAGAATCACCAAGTCTCTAAAATCATAGAACCTACAGTTCGATACTGTAGCTAAGTATCATACTTTGCTTCACTGATGAGTTCTCTATAAGGAAGAGTGTCTGTGAAATTTACATTACCTGAGTGACATGATCTGGCTTCAAGACAGCGGGCGCTGACAGAAACACAGACACAGAGACCAACGGACGAAACAGAATCCAGAAACAGACCCACATACACGCGTCACCTGCTGTTGGACAAAACACCAAGACAACCCGATGGGGGCAGGAGAGTTAGAGCAACTGAAGGTCCATCTGGGGGAAAATGAACCTTAATCCTAACCTCTTACCATATAGGAAAGTTAATTAGAAATGGATGATAGACCGCATGTAAGAACTGAGATCAGAAAACTTCTAGAAGAAAATAGAGGGGCAAAAAATACCAGGCATTCCCAAGAAGACACGCGCAAAACCCAGCAGAACTCTCGGGTTTGGAGTCAGGTGCTTTAGTCAATATGCGTGTTGCCTGAAAAGACAGGCTTTCTGTTTGTTTTGGGGATTGTGGGAAAGGGTTTCTCAATGATTTTGTTACATGGTACTCTCCCTGAAATGGTCAGACAACCACAGATTCAGTCTAATTCTGATAATACTACCTAACGTATCAGTCACTAGGGATTTCAACTAGAGCACCAAGCAAACCGGATAAAATAGACCACAGGCCTTGAGTATTTAAAATCTAAACCATAGTTATAATTCTTGCCAGTAACAATTATTACCGTCCATAAACAGATCATACCAATTAACGGATCAAACTTTTACCAAGTACCTGTGTATTAGGTGAAGGGGACATAGGGTCACCACAGTTAAGGGGGACGGACAGAGAATGAGAGCAATGAAAAAATACGAAGGTAAATGCTAGGGCAGAGACACTACAGGTATGAAGGATGAAGACACCTAACCCAAATTAAGGCATATCTTGGAAGACTTCCTGTAGGAAGTGTCATCTAAGTTTGGATCAAAGGCAAAGGAACAACACATACAAGCCCTAGAAATAATAAAAAGTACAATGTGCACAAGAAATAAAAAGTAATTTTGCTAAAGCATACAATTCTGGCAGGATGAGATGTGCTTTATCTCACAGATAGCAGGAAAACCATTAAAGCATTGTGAGGAGGGATGTGGTCTTAAGCATAGTGGTCGAGAGCCAGACTCCGGTGTTGAATGACCTGGGTCTGGGTCCTATCTCTGTCATTTACTGTCCGTGTCCACCAAGTAAGCTACTTATGCAAGATGGGGCTAAAAATGGTATTTGTCTCGCAGAGTATTTGGAGATTTAACTAAGAGTACAGGTATTATTACTGAGAAAATTATGTTATTTATCACTACAACAATCAATACAACAGCCAGAGCGATCCTGAGACAGCCCGTGCTTTCTCCATTTCAAGTGAGCCGAAAGCCCATGAGAATGAAAAGAGACCCAAACCAGACCACAATGGAAGACTTGGCCATCTTCCTGTCACAGAGTTGCCGGAAGAGCAGTGACTGCCAGTCAAAGGAGAAAAGCAACCCCTAGGACAGTGTCCCGTGCCCAGAGTCGCTGCCCCAGTGCCTAGAACCTTCAAGCACCAGGGCACACCAACAGGAAGGGAGACACAGGAAGCCAGCCCTCCCCATGCACCTGCTGGAGAAGACACAGGAAGCCAGCCCTCCCCACGTACCTGCTGGAGACACAGGAAACCAGCCCTCCCCCAAGCACCTGCTGGAGACACAGGAAACCAGCCTTCCCTGTGCACCTGCTAGAGACCAGGTTCTTCTGACGTTCTTGGTCTTACATAAGCCTCTAGGGAAGAAGTATCCTGCAGTAGTTTAGAGGACACTCGGGGCAACAGAGCCTCCATCCAAAGTCTTGCCCCATCACTGGCTCTGTGGCTTTGGACAAGTGTCTTCACCTCTCTGTGCCTCAGTTTCCAAACCTGTAAACTACTCATAAACATGTCTGACAGGATTGTTTTGAGGATTCAATAAGACACATTACATAAATTGCTTAGCTCAGAGGTTGGCCAATTATATAAATGCATCATCATCACCGTGATGTTCATCCTTCCACCTCTCCATATTATCCCTCTAGCACCCTCTTACTATCTATAAGGCACAGGGCCTAATGGGGTCAAGACACGGGGAAATGCTTTCAGCCTCTTCTGCCTTTTGTAGTTATCCCCAAATCTGCATTCACCCATTAAAACATCTTCCTGATTAATGAACTGTATCCACTTCAAAGAGAATTTCATGGACAGAGCGACCCTGCGGCTAACGAGCTCTCCCTGAGCTATTTCCTGAACTCCGCAAGACTTCTGGCATGTAAACCAGGCTCTTCTTCTGAATCCTGAAGCTTGTTTTCAAACGAGCTGCCACCGAACGCTGCCTCTGCCAATCGCGGCATTTCTCAGCCTCGTCGTTGGCGGTGCTCTCTGTGCTGGGATGGTGGATGTGTTCATATTTGCTCACTGGCTGCCAGAAACCAGCTGTGACACTTAACTGTTCCCCCATCTTTTCTCCTTTCTGTCTCTATTCTCAAGGGTCAGGAATGTGGCTTCTGGGGGGAAAAAAAAAACAAAAAAAAAACGAATCACAGCCATTCTGAAAATGCCTGAGAATGGTGTTCTGAGGTCCACATTTTATGACTTTTTTGATTCCGGGATTCTAAAGGTCCATCCCTCAGCCCTTCCAGTCCGCCTCTCTTCCATTTACTCTGTGTTTCCCTCAAAGCATATCAAAACAGTTAAAGCCCAAGCCCTTCATAACCAGTGTCCCCCACTCAAAGTACTGAAATTATACCTCAACTTATAGGCTCCAGCTAGAGATTTAAAAAAAACTAACCTTTTAAAAATGGCCTCTAACTTAGATTTGTGGCTCTCACCAGAAAAGGCACATCCCTTTTTGTTAGATCAGTTAAATATTTGGCTTTTATTGGGGAGAAGGCACACATCTGAGACTCTCAACTTCCTGGGATGAGGTGTCCAGGACATCAGCACCAGGGCTGACCAACCACTTTCTCTTACGTTAATAGAGTGGCTCTAACATTTTCTTATTCTCAACCAGGAAGAATGCGACACTCACACACCCAGAGTCCGATCAAGCAGCACCGCTCCCCGTGATCTAAACGTGATCATCCTGAGAACCGATGGCACCAGACAAAGCCTCCACCACGCTCCCCACCCGCACCACCTCTCCGCACTTCCCCATCCCGGCTTCCCTCCTGATGCTCGGCTTCCTTGGTTTTCACAGCTTCTAAAATTAAGCTCTGAGAGGCCATAAGCCGAGCAGCAGGTGATCCATCAATCCTTCCTTTTCCTAAAGTCGGCCTTTCCACTTGCTCACGGGAGAGGGTGGCAACAGGGGAGCTGACTTCCTGGTCGCCTTTCTCGTCAGGTGACTGGTGGATCTGGTATGTTTCCCAGTTCTGGGCAGGGTGCGGAATGCTCCCCCCCTCCCTGCCCACTTCCCGTCCCCTTCCCCTCCCCTGTCCCATTTTGCTGTTTTGTTTATTATCTGGAGCTCCTCTCTGGGACATTCCAACCAAGGATTATACAAGCCTTTGAAGGTGAGTAATGGTGATCTGACTCCTGGCTTCATAACAATCCCTCCGCCGGGGTTAAAGATGACTCACGGGGCTTGTCAAAGGGGACTGACTGCAAAGCAGGTACTTCAGGAGACTCTAGAAGATGGAATCAGTCTCCAGTGCCACGGGGTGGGGTTGGGGTACAGGGACAGATCTGACTAGAAGCATAATCCATATCGCTGAAGCGATAATGAGGCGGCAATGTCCGGAGCTGCATTTTCTGCAAGCAGCGCGGGAGACCCCGGGGCACACTCCTTGCAGAATGTTCTCCCCGAAACAAACTGGTGAAGTCTGGAAAAGACAATGTCCCCGCTGGGGCTGCCAGTGGGGGTGCAGTCGGGTGGGCAGGGGAGGGGAAGCATCGGGCTGCAGTGAGGGCGGAGGGGACCGCAGGGCGTCCAGCTCCGGCGGCCGTGGTGCGCTGAGCTCTGCTGGGCAGTGTGTGCGCTGAGCTCTGCTGGGCAGTGTGGAGCTCCCCAGGGGTCAAGGGGAGGCCCACTGCCGTTCTTACCAGTTCCTTGAGTCATTTCCTTTGTGCGACCTACTCAGTTCAGACCCTGGACTGTGGCCCGTCTGCCAGCCCCGAGCTAGATCTGCAGAGGCCGAGCAAGGGCAGGATGAGAGGAAAAGATCTGAGTGGCCTGAAGTGGAGTGGTTACGCAGGGCAGGACAGAGGAAACGTCTTTCCAGCCGTCCGGGCCTTACGGCCAGCCCTTATGGCTGGGAGTGACAGCGGCAGACAGACTTAGGTGGGTGGCCCCGTCCAAAAGGAGTCATGCAGCCCAGGGGGTGAAAACAAGAGGCAATAAATAGCACACGAGGCTCTCTACCCAGAGACCGGCCACAGATCAGCTGGCGGAGAACGCGGGCAGGCTCTGTGCACACAGGCGCCCACACGCCCCACACGTGGGCAGCGGCCTGAATGTGGACGATGCACACACACATCCACGCGGGTCACAGACACCACTAGGCTGGCTGCCCGCTGCCCGCCCTCCATTACTGTGGCCTGGTGTCTGTGGCCTTTGAACCTTTTGGCTCGAAACCCCCTCACTTTTTCCAGGTCTTGGGCAAAGTTGGTTGGGCAGGGGATGATGGCTTCATCGTTATATGTCTCTAAAGCGTCTCCTTTCGGGAAGCAAGGCACTACAGCAAACCCTGGGGTAAGAAACATTATGCAATGTAGAATGAAAATAAAGAGAGAGAAAGGAGAGCGAAGCAGAGACGAGAGAAGAGCAGAGCGTTGGAGACGCACACCCTGACCGTGCTGCTTAGGAGGCCCAGGAGCGGCTGCCTGGCTTCCCCAGCACACAGAGCAGACGCTGGGCACAGGCTCACTTCCCTCCTGCAGCTCGGCTCCAGCCTTTAGGGGCATTGCATCTGCTCCACCTTGACCTATGAGGAGGTCTACTAGGGCTCGGGGCCAGAGGGGAGCTGAACGTGAAGGTGGGGTCCCTACTCTCTCCCCCGTCTTTGCATTTACTTCTTCGCTGCTCCTGGCAAGGGGGTCTCCTTCCACCGCCTCTGTGGGCACCCTGGAGCCCCGCCCAGGGCCCTGGAGCCCCTCTGGGTGTGAGGCCTGCAGGAAGGCTGTGCTGGGTTTCTCACAGCGGGGCAGGAAAGCCTTCTGCAAACCAGCCTACGGCTTCCACACACAAACAATGAGCTTTGAAAACTCAAATTCGGCATTTCAATGTAAAGAAGACTACGGATGCCCTGAAAAAATTATTTACAGTTCGTGAGTGTTATGCTGAGGGGGAGGGGACAAGTTCATTTTGTCATGAGAACATTAAAAATCATCAATTTGTCAACTAATGGGGGACAAAACCCTTTTCTTTTCTACCTGTGGTCAAGAATCCAGTGATGAGGGACTTTTATACAACCTGCTGAAGACGCAAATGACCAGTCTCCTTGCCTTGTCCCCCTCAACTCCATTATTCCAGTTCGACAAAGGGTTTCTTTAAACAACGATCACTGTGCACAGTGGCTGGGCGCTAAGGAAGGTGCTTGAATCTTACACAGCTCTGATGAAATCAGTATGCTCCCCCCTGATGAGTTATGCAACTTGATTTCAGAAACCATTTCAGGCTGTAACTTGATTACAATCTCGTCTTCACTCCTCTTGCGATGTCGTCTGAGAGTAAGTTGTTTTTTGGTTGCTGGTTTTTTTTTTTTTTTTTAAATATTCCTCTATAACGTCAAACATTATTTAAAAACCACACTACAGGCTAACTGCTAGCTCCAGGACTGAGCCAGTCACACATCTGCTCAGCAGTGGTGTTTGCTTCTTTGGAGGTCTGGGCCGCCTGAAATTTCAACGGCTGGCGATTTGAGTTTAGCAAAGAGAAACTGAGGATTCCGTACCACTAGGAGCAGGTAATGGCAGCTGCTGGCAGAGGGACAAGCCCCTTCTGAGAATGCTGGGCTATGTCCCTTGGGTCTTTCAATGAGAAAGGAAGGATTCAAGTTTCTTAAAGCTGCTGGAAGGCTGTGACAAGTGCAGGGCCAGAAGGATGAGCTGGACGCTCCGTGCACTATTGACAAGACAGTCTGTCGGGGCTCTGAGGCTAGAGGTTCCTCTGTGAGAAGCACTATTGGCTCCAAAAGTGGGGGACCCCCCCGCCTCAGGAGACCGTATGGTCTTCCGAGAGCTGGAGCCCCAAACGAGCTGAAGGCCCGGCCATAAGGGCAGGCCAGGCGGGCGTGGTGGCGTCTGTGCCTCACGCGACCATCTGCACACCAGCACGTTTCATCAACAGGAGGCTGCAATGCAGCAGCGTCGTGACGACGAGCTGAGCGGACCCTGGAGGACAAGCTGACTGTCCGCTCAGGGCTCTGGCTGGGGTGGAATGGGGGCAGAGGAACAGCCTCAAGTAAGGAGGAAGAGGGGACAGATAGCTCCATCTAAGGCCATTTTCCAACACTTGCTAAGAAGACCTTTCTAAAACCACGGGAGTCTAGCTCCAGATGTGGCGAAAAAAACACCAGGCGGTGGACAGAAGAGACGTTCAAAGAAGGAAAGGCATTGTCCACGCTGACGTTGCTCAACGGCCAGCAGAAGGTGCAGATAGGAGCTCTGCTTAACCAAATGAGCCCTGTCCTCCTCTCTACGGCAGCCTGGACGGCCGCTGGGGATGGCATGGGGGCACCATGGTGGTCCATTCCCAGGCTACTCCAAGCTTCTGCACAGTGCCCACCTCGAGGGCCAGACCTTCCTCTCTGCTCCGTCTATCCAACGGGAGCCTGCGATTAATGAGGTCCCAAAAGGGAAAGAAATTTCTTAAAAGGGGCACTGCTCAGCCCCACGACTGTGAAGCTGGCCCTACGTAGCCTCTCCTGGCAGAAACTAGACTCACAGGAACAATGCCCGCAGGAGTAAAGAAGGTCTCTCCACCGGGATTCATTATAGGGGCTGCTTCCCTTCCCCCAAGTCTTACGCCTTGAAATGATATTAGAACTTTGTCATCTCGGAAACACACCTAAGCATTCATTCATACATATGCATGGATGCATGTTTATATGCATATGCATGTAATCATGCACTTAGGTAGTTTTAAAGTGATTCTACAAGAGAAGTTGTACTTGAGCATTAGTCTTCCTAAGGCCTGGTATATAAATGAGAAGGTTAAGTTCACAAACTATGGTGCTGAAGGCTATAGAAATATCTACTCACAACCTGCTTGTATCTCAGGGGGAGTATTCAAAAGCATCATCATGGCACGCACATCAATGTCAGGATCTGGAAAAATCAACCAATAAATAACATTATTTACAACGGGGCCGATGTGTGTGTGTGTTTTTCCCCCTGCATGATACAGCCTGTGAATGCAACAGAGGAAAAAAAAAAAAATCCAAAAACTAGATAAGCTATCCCAAAGATGATTTTCTTCCCATTTGGATTTGAGAGAAGAAAGATTCTTCTCGAATGAGATTTCAGGGGCAGATTCGAAGTTTTTCCGACGAAGTACGGTGTCTTCGCATTTTGTTAATTTCACAATTTGTACTGTACGTTCCTGGTAACTTGCTGCTCTATGCACCCCCACAGCTTGTTCCCCTGGAGTGGAGGCAGAGCAGAGTGGGGTGACAAAAGAGGGTCGGCCACAGGAATCTTTAATGACGTGGGGAAACGCACAGCACCCATCAGAGAAAGCATTAAATACACCTGCACCTCGTGAGATGACAAACAAGACGCGTGGCCGTTTCCGCTTGGCAGCAGAATGTAAACTGCATTTCACGAGAGACTGTGTGTGTGCTCAGCGGTGGTGGAGGTGGTGAGGCCTTAAAAAACGCACACTTAAAATGCGTTTTAAAAAATTACAGTTCTAATAGCTGAGGTGCACAATGTGTTTGATCTATCCTCTCATTCTATTATTGCTTTTAATATGGCGGCCAAACAATATGCTTATCATTTCGTTGCTATAATTCTTAATAGGTTTCTGAACCCTTACTGATCCACCGGTTGACAGATGGCAGGTTTATACAGAGACAGAGAAAAATATTCTCTCTTTTATAACTAAATTCATTTTCCTCTGAGAAACAGCAGCGCGGCTGCTATGGAAATGAAAGTCACCATGGCAACAGTAAACAACCCCAAGAATGGTCACTGAATAGGCTGAAAAGAACATCTGCCCCAACCCGGCGTCCCAGCTGCCCTGGGGCGAAATCCGCTAATAGTGTGGTGACGCCGCGTGACAGAAGCTGCCGCCTGTGCCCTGTCCAAATAACCGAAGTGTGCAATTGAAGCCGACATCACAATGCCTGTCCTTGCAGATTACTACCTCTGCGTCCGCTAAACCCGGTGACTAATGATGGGGGGGGGGGGGACGGGGGCCCGCACTCGTCAGTTTTTGTACAAATTACATACCAAAAAATTCAATTTACTACTAATGGCTCCATGGCACTTTATTTCGGGTATTATGCAAGAAAATGACTTTTTTACTGTTTAAAAAAGTACATTTTTCATGCTTTATATGTGCAGTTTAATTCCAAGGGAGTAATGTGAAGCAGCGGAAAGCCCCACCAGCGATTAATAATATAGATGGTGCTGGTTCCAGAAGACAATGTCTCAAAAAAAAAAAAGAAAAAAGAAAAAAAGAAAAAGAAAAAAAAAAGTGAAGGAACTTTGACTCTGCAAGCCCTTTTCTATTTTGCCTGCAGGAGGCCCGTTACTTACACTCCATAATGGAGTGAAAGTTTATTTTAATAAGTACATTGTATGAAAAACAGGTAAATTCACTGATATGGCAACTCCTGGGGTGAAATTCCTAAAACAGTCATCGCTTCCCACTGGTATTAAATATATATATGTCAGCTGAAGGGTGAACTGAAAAATATCACATTCCACTCACTGCACCCAGGGTTCCCGTGGCCCCTGCCCTCTCCTCTCCCCACGGGGCCTGTTGCCAAGACGAGAATTTGCATTTTCAGGGTACTGCTGGCACCCCGCAGGCCTCGGGGAACAAGCAGCTCCCGTGGTGGGGGGCTGAGGACATCCCCTTCTACTCTCTTTTTCGAAAGGGACTTTCCTGTTTCAGGGCTGACATTACATGCCAGGTTTTTTTTTTTTTTTACACCAAGTAAAGTTTCTTTGCCATATTTTGAGAATGCACATGCTACCGGCATCCTATGGTCCAGGCTGGATGGTCCCCGCCTTCCCAGGTGACTCTTACCGGAGTTTTCCTGAACCACCACCAGGAGGTCTGATAGGGGCAGAGCAAGAGGAAAATACAGGTAAGAAGTCAGGAGTCTTTTCCTATTTGTTTTGCGGGAAATTAAAGGAAGTAGCTTCGTATTCTTCAAAAATACATCGGACCTCAGGAGGAAGGTAAAAAGGGCCTCAGACAGATATAATGAAATAAATGCGAGAGAAGAAAGACAAAGAGACCTTAAAGGAAAAGAATAGAATTAACACTCACATGAATTTCACAGAACCTAAGAGGTCTCCTGAGGAGTGCTTTAGACCCACATAACAGCCGCCCACGACTCCCACCCCGACCCCAGCCAAGCCAAATAACCACTTAAACTAAGTAAAAACAACACTTCTAAGGACAAGTCACTCAATCCTTTCTTCCGCCCAGATTTGCCACGCCTTTGGCCTCCACAGACAATAATTCTGATGCTACCTTCGCACTCTATTGGTCTCCAGGCATTTGGGACAGGTGCGACACTCAGCCTTCTCATCTCATTCACAATCAAGTTCGAACCTACGGCCCCAACTCTCCATTCTGAATGGGTCGGTTCCCGAGTGGCATAAGCCCGAATATGAACCCCTATGGGCAGAGTGGAGCGGAGGACAAGGCATGGGATGCCCCCCACTCCTGCCATGTGGCCAGGAGAACTGACCAACATAAGAACTACAAACGGTATGAGAAAGCGTAATTGTGTGTTTATGCAAGTGTGCGCCACGCCAGCACTCCCTTTCACAGGGGGGCACAGTGAGTGCCATCCTCGGTGTAGTTTATTGAGTTCTGACCAGTTTTACACCAGCGCCATCATCACCTTAGAGCACAGGTACGATACGGATTTCCATCGCCCCACAGTCTTCTTGTCTCCCTTTGCAGTCACCCCCGCCGTTGCCCTGGGCAACACTCATCCATGATGCGGTGTCAGTGGTCCCTTCTCTATTACTGCTATGGCTGAGGGGTAAGACCCACTGCATAGATATACTACAATTTGTTTATCCACCTGAAGACGGTCATTTGGATTGCTTCCAGTTTGGGATTTTATTTAAAAAGCTGCTATGAAGTTTTGTGCCAGCGGTTCAGGAACATATGCTTTCATCTGCCTTGGGTGACTGCTGGTCAGTGTGCGTTTCACTTTATAAGGAACTGACAAGCTCTTTTCCTCAGAGGATGTACCATGTAGCATTTTTGCCAACGGTTGAAATTGTCAGTCTTTTGAAATTTTAGCCATTGTGGTAGATGTGCAGTGGTATTTCGCTGTGGTTTTAATTTGTATTTCCCTAATGACAAGTGATGTTGATCACCTTTTCATGTGCTTAACAGCCCTTTGTATAACTTCTTTGGTAAAATGCTTGCTGAAGTTTGTAACCATTTTTTAAACTGGGTGGTTCAACTTCTTACTATTGAGTTGTAAGATTTCTTTAAACATTTTGGATGGAAGTACTTTGTGAGATATATTTTGTTTTCTCAGCTTATCTATTCAGTTTCTTAATAGTCTTTCAATAAGTAGAAGTTTAAAAAATTTTAAGTCCAATGTATCCATTTCTTTTGTAATTCAATGTTTTTTGTGTGTCTCAAAACTAAGTAACCTTTGCCTACCCCAAAGTTGCAAAGATTTTTTTCCCCCTGAGGAACATCTTTTTTTATTCTCATTGTTAGTATATCAAATATAACGTTATCTGGGTTTAAAAGATTTACAGGTAAATGAAAGTAATCCACCAGACCTCTTCCTTTACCCAGTAAGTACAGAACTCTGAGAATTGTATAAATCAATACTAAAAGGACCCTTTTTGGCTCCAGGTGTGGCGAGGGGCCACCAGGCAGCCTGAGAGAAGCCTCCGCCAGCCATGTTTCTATGGGAAGAAATCGCTTCGACCCTCCGCTAAACATGGGACACACCTTCATGCTCGTCGAACCCTGACATTCTGCGTGTGCTTCAGTCTTCAGACCTGACGACCTCCCACCTCTCCTTTCCAGAGATGCTATCAGACCTGACGACCTCCCATCTCTCCTTTCCAGAGATGCTACAATGCTTACTCTTATCTATTATGAAAATGTCCAGGTTTTCCTCCTTTTTAAAAAACCACTGTTTTCACAGTAAAAAAATATATACTAGGTGGAAATAATTTGAGAATTAAGTGCCTTTCCCATAGACCCCTCCCAGATTCACATTCTCTTTACATAGTCCAGAAACTGTCTATGTAAATACAGGCATTTAAGTACATTCACCGAGACACCAATACACATATACTCAACACTCATGCACATGTACTTACTCGTTAAAAATGGGTTTATAGGAAAAATACTTTTTGAAATAACGTTTTCCCCCTTTTCACTTAATGACATAGAGTGCCACCCCTTCACATTAGTATATACGTGACTTAAGTTTTCCTGTGGTGATGGAAATACACCGGTGTTCGCGCGGACATTCTCTTTCGTTCGGACTGCAGACCACGGGAAGGCAGAAACGACGCGTGTGCAACCTGTAACCTGTGCCCCGCACAGCAAATCGCTCCTCCTTCAGCCCCCTCATCCGTCTCCCTTCCCGTGCAGCCTGGCGCAGCCCCTCCCCCCTCCTCTGCCTGGGCACAGCTGGGACCTCCTGGGGTCACCCCCGCTGGCTGCCTTGGGTAATGTTATGTTTCCTGAGCACACTCTGGGTCTCCCTGAAAGCCTTTCAATTCTCTGTGGTCAAGGGAGACAAACGGTGCTTTTTACACGCCCTTAGGTAGCAGAGATGTTGTGACGGAAACACATCTTTCTGGCAGGATGCTGTTGACCAAGGACACTTATTTTGGAGGTTTTTGGCTGGAGATGTTTTAGGGGACTCGGCAGCTGTTCGAGGGTTAGACGATCCCTCTGCTTTAGAGGCACCGCTGGTTCTGAAGGACAAAAGGTCCAGGACTAGATTCCGGGGAGGGGAACAGTGGAAACGCTATACAGGATTTCTCCTGGGCTTAAGAGAAGGTGGTTCAATCCAGTTTATCGGCATAAGAAAAAGAGGAAGATATTTTTGGCCGTGAACTCTTTTTTAGGAATGAAGATCCACTTGGCAGGCGTATCCTTCAGGCTATAACTCGGGAGAACAGGGGTGAGGCAACGGGGTGCAGGAGAATAAAGAAGCAGAACTCTATTTTTAAAGGGGAGAAGGTGTCTCCCAATAGGACCTAAGTCAGCATCCTAATATAGAAACCCACATCATTGCCACTGGCTGATGCAGCGTCCCACCGAGCATGACGTCATGGGTACTTAACAAAGTTACGACCACCCTCAAAACACAGCCAATCTCAAACCCCACATTCAAACACTCCTCCCTTCGCTGCTTCAGCAACAAATGTTACTTCTCTCTGGACCGGTTCCCAGAGGCCCATTTCAATTTTCATCTTTAATGCGGTTATCTTATCACTTTGCCTCTTTTCTGCAGTACGAGACTGAAAAACAGTCACACGTCTTATAGATGTTTTTGAAGCCCTTTCTCTTGAAGGTACAGAGACAATTATATTATGCTGCAGTGAAAGACACAGGCCACAAAGTTCCTAGAACCAATGGTTCAGCTTCTTGGATTTAAAACAATACTGCCCTTCATTTCCCCCAAATTGGAGATGGTTTCTTCTAAGCACAGGAAGGCTTTTTCTCTGTGGGTATGATGGAAAAAAAATCACTCAGCCAGGCAGGAGGATTCCTGGGTTCAGGTCTTGGTTTTGGTCCTGTGTAACAGGTGATCTGAGTTCATTCCTTTTAAAATGGTGGTGGGTGGCTACAGACTAGCAGGGAGCCAGCTTGGTTTCCCATCTCATTCCACACAGTTCCTGGTTCTGCCTGTAATGTCCCCTGACTGTCTCCTCTCTTTCTGACTCATGGCTGGCAGGACTATGGGCTCCCAGGAGTACCTACCACGTGGGGTATCTGCTCCAAAATCTTTGAGGCGCTAACACTCTTAGTAAGGCTAGAAGAATATCCTTTTATTCCTGTGAAGTTGTGACCGGTCATCGGCTGGGTCTACGCCAGAACCATCCATCCAGCCGGGCCGGGGTATCTTGTGGGTTTCTGTTTACATTCACCCCGTCCCCTCCTGCCCCCCTGAGATCTGGCATCAGAGGAAGTGTCTGCAGAGACCATCCAGTAACAAATTCAGAAAACAAATGATAGTTGGGAGCCCCGGGTTCAAGCCTCACTGCTGCAGAGCTACTAAAAAATGCGAACCCCATCCTTATGGAAAGCCTGAGAATCACAACCAGCAGTCATTACCTTCTTAGAAGTCGTTTGATTTTCCATAGGGCTAATGTGTTTCTCTATTTCTCCCTGCTCCACCACGTATCTGAAATGTTTCACAGGATGATGAAAGGTCTTCATATAACCGAATAAAAGAGATTCGAGAAGCGTAAAAAAAATAATAGATAACACCCTCGGACAGAAAGGATCAGATATAAGGACACAATATAGCCTTAATCAGACGCACACACCAAGGTGCTCATATGCTCTCTCACATTATTCTCTGCTGGAAAGTGGGCCCTACTACAAAAGCCCCTCCCTCCTCACCTGCCTTGCTTTCTGTATGCCTGGTACAGAACAGTTCTAGAACGCGGGTGCCAGATAAACGGTGCTGAACAGACTCATGGATGGCTCGTCCAATACACCTGTCTGAGCTTCAAGATGATGCTGTCTGGGGCATAAGCCTCTGGAGGTGCAGTGGAACCCCCAGAAATTCCAGAAAACCAAATGTGAGGCTGTACCCCAGCAACATGGAGTTTTGCGAAAATTCATCAGAAGGTGTATATGAAAAGTACAGGACAATCTGTAGTGATTGTAAACCAAGGGTGTGTGCACGCCATCCAAAGCCCATCAGGCTGACCAGTGCTCCCTAGAAACCTTTATCATTTACTGCTTCGCTAGATTGCTTTGCTTTGAAATAGTTTTCATCTATTTTCTGTAACTCTGTGTGAGAGAGTGACACATCTAAAAGTATTTGGTTAATCCCTAAAAATGGAGGAGGGGAAAAAATACAACTTGGACAACTTTTAGGGCTAAGGGGATAAGAAACAGATGAAAACAAATAAACAAAGGAGCAAATAAATAAAAACCCCAAATGAGGTGTATACTTCCTGGGGGACTGAGTGGATGTGCGTGGTCTCACTGGGGCACACCCCATACGCTAAGTCGGTGGTCCTTGATGGGGGTGATCTCGCATCCCTTCCCTCCAAGGGCACATGGCAATGTCTAGACATTTTTGACTGTCATGTCTGTATGAGAGGGAGAGGGTGCTATTGGCATATGGTAGGTAGAGCCCACGGGTGCTGCTCAACATTCCAGAGGGTACAGGCCAGGCCCCCAAACCAAGAATTATCCAAAATGTGAACGGTGTTGGGGATGAGGAACCCTGTACAGAGCTTCCGTATACATGCGCCACGGTCAAGAGAAGCAGTTCTCTGAGCCAAATGATCTCAAAAAGAATACATCGAAAGTAAAGAAATAGATATGAAATTCACGTTATTGTTGACTTTTTTTTTTCCTTTTCGCAAAATCCCTAGGCGTATTTTAAGAGAGAGGATATCTACGTCTGTGGCTGTGAAACCGCTGAAGCAGGAGTCGTACTCTTTGGTGGCTGTTGCCATCAGTCAAGGTATCTGAAACAGCCACCTGTGATCTGGAAGGCAGCAGAACTGGGGGACGCCGTCAGATCTATCAAGGTCACTCACCATGAGTATTTCCTGCACTTCCTTCTGGCCGAAGGTTGTTAAGACGGCATTGCTGTGAGCTGCAAACATCGGAGGGGTTTTCACAGCCAGACAGAGGAGAAAGGGATGCCACCGAGCCCAGTGGACATTCTTCACGATTGATGAGATTTTAGGGAATAAAAAGCCTCAGGAAAAGATCGACTCTAAGTTGTGACCTCAAAAATCATCTTCATGATGGGATTGGAGCTAGCGAACACCAAGAGCCAGCCTTCTCCTGCAAAATACTGAGTCGAAGAAAACTCTAAACTCTTGCTACTCTGAAGAAATAAGGCAAGTTAAAGTGCACTTTAAGCAATCTGATACTAACAGTTGTTTGTTGCAACAGAAGATAATCGAAATCAAGCTGGAGGAAAAAACAATGATCTATACACATACGTTTTAGGTCCTATTAGGTTCCTGTTCATACATCTTTGAAGTCTTTCCCAGCTTAAAAACAGTAACTGGTGAACTCTAAATGAGGGGTGTACTGGTCCCGAGGGCAGCGTCACCATAGACTCTGCGGACTGAGGAAAGCACTTATCTAAGTCAGCTCCCCAGCCAGGGGCGGCCTTCTTCCTTGTGCAAGTTGTCCATTTATTACCCCTCAGTCCGTTTCATGCAGAGGAGATTTGAGGAAAAGGTTCTGGAAGATAAATACAGAGCTCCACATGCACCCTAGGCTGGGAGTTGGATGCCAAGGTGTCTCTAGGTCTCAGATGCCCCATTTCTCATGTAGCGTTTGGGTGGCTGATCTGGGGGTCTTCGCAGGGACCCTCTCTTGAGTCAGTCACTGTCACTGCTGCTTCTTTGCTTGAGAAGTGAAGGAGAGCTCATCGACAGTCCACGAACTGGTGCTTCGAACTTCTGCCTTGTCCGGGCGACGAGAAATGCTTCCTTTACCTTGGACGTCTTCCGAGTCTTTTAATTCTAACGTCCCCTTTGCTTCCGCAGCATGGTCTGCATTTCACTGCCTCTTTTTCCAAATAGGTGTTTCCAATGAACTCGATGCCCTGAGGCTTTTCCTGGACCATTCTGGGGTCCACCTTTGCCCTCTCAGCCAGGACACTGTCCTTCCACACCTCTTTGTTCTGCCACTCTCGATTTTCAAAATGACGAACATCTGCCTCTTCGACATCTCTGACCAGTCGATGACAATCTTTCTAGAAGCTGCCTGGGAGCAAATGCAAGGGGACCATGCCGACTGAGACGGACATTACGAAAGGGTCTAAAATTCTAGAACCTGAAGACTAGGCCAAAGACGGCAGGTTTTGACTTCTGTCCCATGGGTTGTAACCATTACTGAAGAGACGTGGCATTCTGGTTTGGTTCTGTTTGGCTTGTCTAAGCTGCTTGTCTTTGGTGGGTTTAAACAAATTTTTTTTTAAAAACTTCCTGTAGGTGAATGAGAAATGGAATATTCCTCAGAAGTGCCTACCCCTCTGGGCCTCATTCAGCTATAAATCTCTATTCATTGCACTCTGATTTTTGCCTCTCTGAGGCACCCTGGGGATTATGCAGAGGGAATTCCAACTCTGCAAGGAAGGAGTGAAGGGGAGAAACGCTAAAATCCGCTAGACTCTGTTTCGCGAACCTTCTGCTTGCTCCTGGCTTCTTCGACCAGTACCGAAACCAAAAGCCACCCACCACCCCGCTGGGAACGGGAAGCCAGCCCTGGGTGCAAGATGGTTTTCATGGGGTGCAACAGCAATGGGGATGCCCATGAGAACCCTGAGAGCTGGAGGCCTAGCCACACCATATCTTGAAGGAAGGATGTGCCGACTCCGGAACCCAGAGGTAGAACCAGGCCGGGAGGTCCCCGAGCAGGAGCTGAAAGCCAGCGGGACAGAGCACTAGGGCGCGAGGCACAGAAATGGCAGATGTGCTGGAGACCCATTTGGGATCTATTTTTATCTTTTCCCTCTCTACGTTTGTCTGTCTCCTCCAACTAGCACTTTCCCCCACCTACTGGAGATCAGCTCCTGCCTCGTCCTCTCGTAAAGGGCAGGAGGTCACTGGCAACCCCTGCACAAACAATCCCACAGTCCCAGCTCTCCTCGTGGTGGCCTGTTCCCCACCAGACACTGCGACTCTCGTCGGTGCTAACAACTGAATGTCTGCATTTGCTCAGTATCTTCAGTTAGCTCTGTCTTCAACTGCGCAGACGTGCAAAGCCTCTTTAAAAGAGGCAAAGATTCCATTTCAGAGTGACACTGGCAGGTGTGTTAGTGAGAATAAGCATCGCTCAGGACCCTGACACCATGTTCCAGGGCACAAATCAACTGCTTGCCCGGCTCTCAATCGTCTTCCTAATAATATTGAAGTGATAAAGAACTGAAGGGGATGATTCTGAACACTGAGCTCGCTTTGGGAATGCGTGCATTACGCTAGACTCACAAGAATCTCGAAAGGGACCACAGAACCACTGATTATCCCGGATCTGACAGTCAACTGTCATCAGGCATGTTAGGACGATACCTTACTCTGTGCTTTCTGCGTCCATCATATTGACTCATACATATTTTCTTTCCCACGCTAGCATCTTTACGTTCCTATGGCGCAGACGGTTATCGAGATGATCTCTTCAATGAAAAGGTTTTCCTGCGCTGAAATCAATTTCCTTACCACAGAGCTGCTCCTCAAACGTCTGGAAGGCGAGACCCCCCAGCGTGTGCTACATCTAGGAGTGACACCAGCGCTTCCCTTTCGCTACTTCAAGACAAGTCAGGGGGTATTTTAAGAACCCATCTGCGGTCAGAGGAGTTGGGCGGGGATGAGGTGTGAAGGCGAAGGGACTTCAGAGGAATGAGACTTTGACCTTTCAGGCCTGCCCCACGTGGGTTTGAGTTCAAGTACACGTCGCAGAATTCCTTTACTTTGCTACCACTTACTTCTCAATGAAAGTTCAGGGTGTTCCCTGGAGAGAGGCCTGCCTGCCAGGCTGGCGTGCAGGGGCACTTCCCCTCCTCCAGGGGGGTGGGGGGTGGGGGTGTGGTTGACAGGGAGAATTGCTGTGGGGCCCGCAGGTGCACGCGAGCTGAGATGACCAAGCGGACCCACGCAGTCCTGCAGAAGAGGACGAGGTCGATTGGGAAGGACTAACGAGCGTGGTAAGACACTCAGGTCACACCTCAGGGCAGGCAACACGTGGCCGGGGCCAGGTCTGGGCTGCAGGAGGCAGCACAGGTGGGTGAGGGGCAAGGCAGAGTCACCGAAGGCTCCCGTAATCTCTGGCTCTCCTCTGATTGGTCCTGCGGTCCCTGTCCATCCAGAGCGGCCCAAGGCGGGGAAGCTGACCAGGCGGGCGCCCGCAAAGCAGGAACGCCTACATGGTTTTAGCACCACCAAAGCAACCGTCATGTCGGCCAGCACCCTTCGGCCACCCTGCCCCCAGATGAAAAGTCACAAGGATTTACTTGTAAAACTTGGTTAATTAAATCCCGTTTGGGACATCTTATCAAAAGGCCAGGACAAAACAGATCCAACCAGGGCCCCTCCCAACTCACACAATACCACAACCGGCCAGCGACGGATCATGCTTCCCACAGGTGAGCGGGTCCTGGGAACGCCCACCTCTTTCACCCTTAGAGACCTGAGCTCGGACACAAGAGGCACCCACGGCAGTGGAGGCACACTTCCCACAGACCTAGAGATCGACCCTGTTCCTGCTTCGGCCCAGACGCACCACCCTGAAGACCCCGCATCACCCTTGGACGACTGGGGCACATTCTTCATAGGAACCTGGGGTTGCTGATTCTTGTAGTGGGATTTCTGGTCACTGAGCTCTGCCTAGGCCTCAGTTTTAATGCTTAGCCTTTTATGCTTTCTGGTTTAATCTTCCCCTCACAGAAATGCATTAGGAAAAAAAGAGATAAAAGCGAATCTGTCACTTTGTTTTTTTTTTAACCTTTGCGCAGTTCTCTGAAACACATTTATTCAGAAACAACCTGTGTTATGAAATTTGTCAATTGAAAAATAAAGACAAAACACTTGTTTTCCTTTACCTTACGTGGGAACGTGCCCCCCCGCCCCCGTCATCCCAAATGTGGCTCCTGGGAAGTTCTGCGCCTTTCTGGGTATGTTCAATGAGGACGACATAATAATGTTATTCATTTTGTTTTCACTGAATAGCACATACTCAATTTCATACAAAGAGACACTGGCACCATCCATTCATCATTGATAATAAAAAATATCGTTACGCTGTTAATGAGTAATTCATTCCAGACACAGTTAAACATGAAAATATAGAGAGATTCAAGATTAAGACTATAAATAAAGGCATCATAAAGACAAAAGGATTGAGTTTTCCACCCCAGAAGACTTAAGCATCATCCTGTGCCAAGGGGAGAGAAATGAGAAGGCGCCCACCCTGCCCTGATCCGTAAGGAGATACCGGCTGAGAAGGCAGCATCTCTAAGGGCAGAAGATACCTGCCGCCGAGGACCTGTGGGGCAGCAGGTGGGGAGTAATTAGTTCGGGTTGAATAATTAGTCTAACCATAAAGCAGTGAGGCGATCTTCCAGCGGGTGAATGGGACACTGGTTCTGAAGACTATTCCCGCAGAAATCCCCAGGCCAGTCTGTTCCCATTGGGGCTGCAACAAGGACAAAACCATCTGGAGCCAGCTCTGCAGCCCGGCCCGGCGAGCTGGGGGGCTCAGGTTACTCCGACAGCAACCGGGCTCGCTCTCTTACCATGAAAGGCAGACTTCATTTTTCAGCAGTAAAAAAAAGTTATGGCAAGTATTACACAATCAAATGCAAACAAAGGACATTGGAAGACAGAGGAGGGAAAACCCAGCATGGCAGCCACCACCATGCTGGCTCCTGTGGTTTTCTGGCGCTCCTTCACAATTCCTAGAAGGGTTTCAGCGTATTTCTCACTGAACATGAGACCTATCTGGGGCCTTGGGATTCCGGCTGTGCCAGGTCAGTGTGGCCACTGTACTCCTAGGACATGTGGGGAACGAGGGGGACATCAAAACGAATATCTGTGTCTAAGCATACCCAGGCCTTCCCAATGCCTCGTCTGAAGAAACCCAAAATGCCTGTTTCTGCTCCGACCACTGGATGACTGGCGATGGACATTCAGTTCACCCTGCCAGGCCAGGCTGACCTTCCTGCCCTAGCCTGCTGTTCCTCCAAACGATTACGGCTCCAGAGAATGTGCGCATGTGTAGTGGGGGTAGGGTGTGTGGCAGGGTGCAGAAGAGAGAGGTAAGGATAAAACACACACTCTAAAATCTGGACTTTGGCTTAAATTGCCGTGAAGAGAACAGGCTGAGAGGCCTAGCTCCTCCCTCCCTCCGTCCTACCCCCACCCCCCCACCCCCGCACCCTCAACTTGGTATGTATTTCTCACTGTTTCCCTAGGTAAGGAAAAGATTGCTGCTTTTTAAATGTTCTTTACAGAGCCAATCTCACCAAAGACTGAACCCACCTGGCCATCACGGTATTCTCTGAAAGTTATATTTTTCCTGCAGTCTGCTCTCCTCTGCATGTTAGCCTGACAGAATTGATGGCAAAAAATGGAATGAATGGAGCCGGATCCTGGCGGAGCCCTCTTCTGAGAAATGGTCCTCTGGGCATACCTAGCTGTTGCCTCCAAATTACTTTCGAATTTGTCATCTGATGCTGTAATGACCAGGTGAGGGTTCATGGGGCATGAGCAGCAGAAACAGGCGGCCATGCCAGAGTGCATGGAGGCAAGCCATATATGGAGCTGCCAAATGGCACTCCCCCGAGAAGCCTCCTCTGAGCACCCACTCATGACGGTCTCGTGTCTCCCTTCCCAGACACCCGGACTTCTTCATACCATTCCTGCCTGGGTTACCCTCTACTGTTTCTTGTGGATACACAGGGTCTTCCCAAAGGGTGAGCTCCTGTCTTAGAGGCTCTCTTAAAAAAAGGAAGAATCCTTTTTGCCATTACATTCTTAGTTTGGGAAGGATTCTTAGAAGTAGCAGAAGTGCTAACAGCCACAGGTGGCCACAACTTTAGGCACCTGAGTGGAATGAAGAGGAACCAGAAAGAACCTCTTCTTCCTTGCTAAACTGCCACAGGGTTGGCAGATTACAAAGACGGTCACCCTACTTGGTTGCCAAGCTCTTATCAAGGGCTTGCCTCAATAAAGGGTCCGGTCCTTTGGTCCTCAGAAGACCTCAAACATGGACTTCTAAGAATGTTCCACTTATTCCTAGGCAACTCTGATAAGTTTTTAGGCTCTGCTACTTCTAGAACCTACAATGTGATTAACCACAAAAGCCTTCTTAGAGTCAGCTCAGTCTCGCCCATTTCCATGCACTGTGGTCTATCCTGCAACACTGACTTCCAAGGCAAAGGAAACATGGTTCTTATCAGTCTCCGGAGGGGCTCGGGGATGTAAACGAACAGGATACCATCCCGAGCAGGTTCGTAAAGAAGCTGCATGTTTTATCGAGGTGCCAAGAATTTATTTCTGTAGAGTCTGAGATCGATAACAAAGAGAAAAATCACGTGGTTAAAGATACTAGTGGCAACAGGCTGGATTTTCTACCATTTCCCACTAAAAAAAAAAAAAGAAAAAAAGGCAGGCTTTTTGGAGAAATGGCTGACTCCCAGTCTGGAGCAGGAAATATACATGATGAGCCCAGAGCACCCCGTCATACCAGAAAGTGAGGTCTCTATCAACGTCTACCACTTCACATCAAAAGGCCTTAGGCTCCTAGCTGAAGGCCCTCCTGCTGGCCAAAGGTGAGGCATTTGAGAGCCGACAACTGCATTAGATTGAAACACATCATTTATGCTTCAATCTAATAGTGCCAGTGATAATTTTAAAAAATAATTGAAACTCACTGGCTATCTTTGTGAAGTGCTAGGGAATGCTTTCTTCGAAAACTGATGAAAAGGACGAAGCAAAACACTAAAGTGGAGCAAACCAGGTCACTGGGTGGAAGGTGATTTGGGTTTATCACTCTTTACAGTATATTGAAATGTTCTATAATAAGAAGTTTTAATACTTAGGAAAAAATGGTGGCCAAATACAACAGACCAACTGTATCAGATACAGAATATGCTCTTTCTCAATAAAAACAGGGCCCATGACACGGAGCTCCGGGTAATAAAGGGAACACAAACTGGATCTGGGTTCACTGAAGTCTTATTTTCCTCTTGAAAGCAAGTTAAATTTGACTTTTGGTGGGAGTAAGTATTAAACAGTGGTTAAACCTGACGCTTGAACAGTGTGATAAAGCCCAGCAGGCCCGATTTGGTTTGTCTGACGGTGCTTGCTGGGTTTAGGTTGGGGGATGTGCTTAGGGAGGGACCAGGGTCACCACCCTTCTGACCCCTGTAGGCAATTAACTTATACATCCAAGCAGGAGGTGCCATTATCTTTAACTCAGCAGGCATAACTACACATAATTAGAGGTCATAATTACGGTTCTCTTCTTAAAATGTGACCATAGCCTTCGACTTGACCTCTTGTGGCAGAGCTGCCTGCATGCTGGGGAGGACATACGGGGCGGGTACAGGCCTGTTTGGAGACACCGTGATGGGCAGCCAGTGTCCCCTGCAGCCAGCGTCCCCTCGCAGTTTCTGAGGTCAGGCGCCCACGCTTATTCCCTGAGGGACTTCGATTGTTTGGGGTTTACTGATGACCGTGTTTTGCTGAGAGGCATTTTATTTCTTTAAAGAGACATGGACTAGCCAGAACTTCACATGGTTTTCCCGACTACAGCAAGAAGGCAAAAGCAACCAAATTAATATGCCAGTAGTTATGTACGCCTACTGGTTAGTTACCCATGTAATAACGAAGTGAAAAGATCAATTCCTGATCCTTGCTCCACTTTAGTGTTTTGTAGGGTTGCCACGGAGCCTGTACTTCACTTTAAAAATTCTGACATCGTTATTTTATTACATCTTGTAATCGACCTCACCTAGCAAGATTTCTAGCTTATAGAGCCCAGATCATTACATGGAATGTATAACTTTGTGGGGAAGTAAAATCTACCTGGATTTTTCATAGAGCCAGACTGCTGTCAGTTTTAAGCATAGAATAGAAGAATTTTTGAGCTAAAAGAGACCCTCTGAAATCATCTTACAGATGAAATGCCTGAGGCAAGTTCAGATAGAGGGGAAGCAAATCTGATGGCAGGAAGTCATGGGGTGAGGAACTCATAGGAACATTTCATGGCCAACCTGTGGTTAGCGCCCTATTTGGTGGCATGTGAATTCTGGTTCCCAAGTCCAACACAAAGCCTAAGCAGCTCATCTGCGTCTCTCATATTCCTTTACTTAGAAGCATCTGCTTCTTCACCTTTTACCAGCAGTCATTAAATAACCCTGACAAATAGCCAAGTTCTTTCCAACAGTATTTTAAATCTCAGTCAATGCTTAAAAAATTGGAGAGATGCTGCAAAACCAGCTAATCTCTTCCAAACTGGGGGGAAAAAAGGGATTGAAAATTCTAAGGCCTGATACAAGTAGTTTCAAATGGATAAGACAATGTCAAGTCACAACATTTACACAGCCGAGTGACAATTCCCTTCTGGAAGCATGAGCTTCAACTAAATGGCCCTGAGAAATAGCTTTTTTTTAAAACCAATATACTTTTCTTGAATTGAACAGCCTGGGAGTGAATGATGGTTCTCTATATTTGTAAAAGCTCTTTTTATTCAGGAAAGAAAAACTTAACTACTATTCAGAGGTGTCCAAAACTAGAGCTTAAATAAAAGAATAATTGCCTTACTGCTTTTATAGGCATGTCACTAAGAAGAAATACTACTTTACTACTATTTTCTTTTGGCTCAGTAAAAGAAGTCAAAGGAACAAGTCTAAATACCTTACAACAAAGGTATTTAATTGAGACCAGTTCATCTGCATCTCAATGTAAAGTCACTGCATGAAATACCAATGCAAATGTTCGGATACAGTTCATTCCACCATTGTAATGCATAAGGGCAATGTTTCGGTGGTGATTCTTCAAGTGTTGGAACATTTCATGTAGTTACTTGGCCCAGAAACTCCAGTTCCATGCTTCCCAAGGATCTTACGAAATATGTGCCTGTATGTCTCAGTTCTAGAACTGTGGCTTGATGCAGCTCCTAGCCTACTGCTGTCACTCAGACATCCGATTAAAGAACGAGGCTTGGTTCCCTGGAGCTCTGCTTTACTACTTGAGAAATCAGGGCCCACCATATTTATCTCTAAATGCTGTTTGCTGCATTAATTTCCACAAACAAGCCACAAATTAAATGCTGTCACTCCCTATCTCAATTAAACGTTGGTTCTGGACCACACACTTCTTTTAGCTACTTTTGGCCATGGCAGACTGGCAGCCTCAGCCCCTGGAGACTGAAAGGGCTAAAAATGGGGGCGCAGTTGGGTCGGCCCCTTCATCAGACTGAGCACGTTTAGAAGTAAGACATTCCTTCTGCACCATAAAATCCTGATGTCTGCTGAGTAGCAAATAGAGCTCACTTCACTTTGCTTTGTTTTATTCTCAAAAGAAACTACAGTTTACAGTTTGGATGACAACACAATTTTTATATTTCTTCACATTCTCTAGCTGCCTATTTTCTCCACCTAAGCACTTAGCAAAAACAACAGTAACAACAACAAAAAACAAAACAAAAAAACGCCCCCCCCCCCACACACACATACACGAAACCTCAAACAGGATAGTTAATGAATCCAAAGTGGACTTAACCTTATTGATTCCATTTCACATAAAACTGAATTTAACCGATGTTTTTCTCTATTTCACTACCTTTCCATCTGGAATATATACCACGTTCCTCCCACCAAGCCAGCTGATGTCACTCTGATGTCTCTCTCTCTATCTACAGTTTTCAGTGCTGGAAAGATGAGGGCCCAAACTTGAAGCAATTTTGGAGATTAAACTTTCCAAGTTAATTCCTTTTTATCACAATCTTCATGCTCTGAAGTGGCCCAGTCATCTTGGTCATGTTTATTAACTAAAGGTAATAGGAAAGATCTTAATCTGAGCTTCTGTGGATGCAGCTGCACAAACCAATTCTCTCTCTGTGGAAGTGGACAGATGGTTCTCACCTCCAGCCACCGCATCTCATTAGTGCCCTGGGACCTGATCAGCAGCACCTCGACTGCTTAATGACCACCCAAACCAAAGCAGTTTGTGAGGAAGGAAAAAGCAGCTCACACTGAAGACAGGGCAGGAAAGCATCCGGAAGAGTGGGAGAGAGGGCAGTGCTCAGTCCTGGAGCCTGCACAAAGTGCCAGCAAATGCTGGGGTTTTCTGCACATCTCTGGAGAGGGTCCATAGCTCGTATTCAGCCCTCTCAGCAGTGGACTGAATAGAAAAGGGTGAGTATCCCCGGCTTTATACTTACTTATCAGAGGTAGGAGTCTCACCCTGGCGTTCCTGGTTAGAATTGGACCAAATGCCCTCCCCTTGCTGAAAGAAAGCTTTGTTGAGTCTTTGGTCTGGAATGAGCTTGAAATCTTTGCAATGCTAAGAAAGCTGCATTCTGTTAAGAGCTAAACATCTGTGGCCCCCCAAGACTCATATGTTGAAACCCCTACTCCTCAATGGGGATGACACAGGAAGAAGGTGGCTCTGTAAGTCAGGAAGCAAGCTCTCACTAGAAACCAAACCTACCGGACCTTGACCTTAGACTTCCTAGCCTAAAGACTGAGAAAATACATTTCCATTTAAGCCGCCCCGCCCAGTATAGAAGATTTTGTTAAGGCAGCCAGAGCAGAATAAGACACATTCCTTGGGGGCTGTTGTGTTATCAGAATTCAACAATTCGCAAAGATTATGTGCAGCGGATAAGGTGGATTGCATGGACTCTATTCTATTAGTCTTCTAGCTGGAGGGGGTAGAAAGCTTTCTTCTTCTTCTTCTTTTTAAAATCTTTTATTTTCCCAGACTCTCTTGCAGCTAGGGTTCTGGGTGTGAAGTCATTCTGCCAATTAAATGCATTCAGGTTGACTAAAGGAGCAGGTGAGGCGAGACCCCCTTTGGCTGTTTGAGTGGGCCCGAGGGATCCAAAGATGCTGGGTTTTCCCGCTGACAGTGTCCACTCTCCAGCGCCCACCCTCCATGTCAGTGGCAGGGGTTTCTGGGTCACAGACATGAGGTATATTCCTGACCTTACAGTTCCAGTGACAGTGGCCTCTCTGGTGTTGGTTCTATAGGATTCCAAAAATTATTCCTGAAGGCCAAACTGGATTCCTCTTCTTGGGCCCTTCCAACTCTTTTGTCAGCCCTTAATTTCCTGGATGGTCTCCCTTTCTACTTCAGCCACTCAGGACACTTACCATTCCTGCTCTGTATCCCAAACTGTAAAACCAGGGCATCACTGAGGAGGACTAGAAAGCTGTTTGCTGGTATGTGTGCTGTACTGGAAATGAGGGCTGTGAGGGCCACCACATTTCTCTCTTTGCCTTTGCTAGCAGGAAGCTCGGAGCTGTGTTTTGAATCAATCACTGTCATTTTCTTAACCTCCATTCCTGAAGGACAGACCTTCAGAATGTCCCTCTCTCTCTTTCTTCTCACACAGTGAAGTTTATGAAGTTCCTACCTAAAGGACTGTGAATACTGTGGTTTCTTGTGCTTCTGTCAGTATGAGTCACCTACTTTCTTTCTTTGGAGATAGGGAAATGTATAGATAAAGTAAATAAAACATGTGCTTTGGACAAGCCACTGGTCTGAGGATATGACCTTCTCAGCTAACCTAAGTAAAGAGTCCTGAAGAAAAATAATAAGGCCCTTCCTTTTTGTTCTGGAGGGCACAGGAAAATGGCCACCAAGAGGAAATCTGACAACCAGGTTTCTAGTAAAAAAAAAAAATAAAAAAAAGAAAGAAAAAGAAAAGAAAAGAAAAAGCATGCACTACCAAAAATTGCGGTGCAGCTGCTCAAGGGCATACCTAATAATTTATTAGGCTATTGCTTCCTCTAAATTTTATATTCGCTTCGACAGTATCAAAGGTAATGCTCTCACTCCACTTTGTTGACCTATCGGTCTTTACTCCATAAGCTTTCCTGCGGATGCTTAAAGACTGAAGAACAAAGTTTCTTAGGACAACACGCAAGCTGAAAAGTAGTAAAGCATTCTGACGAATTTAGAAAAGACCCAGAGATGAGCAAATAAATCAGTGTACACACTCTCTCAACTTTGATGAAATGTCTTTTTATTATCTACCAACTAGTCACAGGCAAGTTACTTTTAGCACAAATGGCATCTATCTCCTTATCTAGTAAATGAAATGTAAAACAAGTGGGGGATGGCTTGAGTAAATTGCCAAAATCAATTCTGTGCTCTAGAAGCAAGCTCAATCGTAGGCACCCTGTCCAACGTTGAGAGAGGCCCAGGGCCCAGAGCCCAGGCCCCGGCCTCTGCCACCCTGAGGCTGAGCCCGCTGGCCGCACTTTTCAGGCTAGACAGAAAGGGCCGCCCTTGCTGGGGCTTCTTGTTTGCTTCCTCTCTTCACATCTATTTGCTTTGCTGCCCCGGACAACTAACTCAACAGCAAACAAAGGCCTGGGCTTCAGGCCCCTGGCTCCAAATTGGGAACCTGCCTATTTTGTTTGCTTTGGGACACAAGGAGGGAGCAAATAGCAGCTTTTGTAAGTCAAGTTGGTGATATTCTTCACTCAATTAAGGCTGTGAAAAGATGGAGCTATGCAAAGGACCCTTTCCAGGGCAGGCACCTCCTGCCTACCCACCTCCTCTGGTCCCTTTCACTGAATTCACCCCGGAGGTGGTTCAACTTTGATGTGAACTCACTATATTTTCTGCATTTTGTCAGATTTCTTTTTCCCCCTCAGCCCAGTGGGGACAGGTAATGTGAACACCTTCCAAACAGTATTTTCAAAGAGAAAACACAGGCTGCAACCAGCCCCTTGGGAGTGACAATTCCATTTTCTGATCCCTATCAGAGGGCCAGAGGCTGCCTCTGACTGTAAAGCTGTGTATCAGGTAAGGTGAGGTGGCAAGCCAAGACCTTTTACAAAGCAAGAGAATTAAAAGTATCCATCTCGGTGAGCAAAAAGCAAGGGAGAGAGCATGCGAGCCAATGGCAGTGCATTCTACAGAATATTATTTCACAAGGCATGTAAACTAGATAAAAAGAGGATTGGTACGTTAATTATGTAATTAAACTATAGTCAGTAATGGGCAGGGTTTTCTGTCTTTCAAAATCCAAACTAGTTATTCAAGCTTTCCCTGGGTAGTTTAGAGATTCTATTGGGGAAGGTGCCTAATCTTTCTTGTCTGGATTAGAGTTAAAAAAAATAAAAATACAAAAGTGCTGTTTTGCAAATCTGGCTTCTTTGAGAGATGAAACAATCACAAACCCCTCCTCCTTCCTCAAATACCTTTTTGCTTCATTTCTCCAGTTAGGAGGATAGGTTTTTTTTTTTTTTTTTTTTTTTTGGCAGAAAGCCAAAGTAATACCCCAGCAAGGCATCCGACTTTACAGAGACACATACTGTTTCATGTTTGATTTTGATTTTCAAAAGCAGAACAATTTTCACATCATTACATAAAAAGCTTCCGCTATTTAAAATGCCATTTCTAAATTAATATTATGCCCCTGAGGCAGAATGCCTCTGACCACACTAAATTCTATCCATTTAACAAGGTGAGAAAAGTTCTCACTCAAAAACTTAGTAAATGCGACAGTAAAAACTTTCAGTCTAGAACAAGAAGTGAAAGTCAGTTGTTTCTGAAACAGAAAGAAACTCATAGATAGAACGTTTTGATTCTTGCCATGTAGGAGCGGGGCTGGGATGCTAGGTGACAAGAGGGAAGGGATTAAGACGTGAAAACTGCCAGTTATACAAACAGTTACAGGTATGTACAATAGCACAGGGAACGTGATCAAGAACACTGTAATAATTATGTATAGTACCAGGTTTGTACTAAGTTTTTGGGGTGATCACGTCATAAGTCATACAAACGTCAAATCACTATGTTGTACACCTGAAACTAAGATAATATTATATGTCGACTGGAATTGAAAAATTCAAAATTATTATTTTTTTAACGGCAGTTGTGAAACTGCATGTGGTTCTGTTTTTTTTTTCTAAGGCATGTCTCCAGCTGTTTATCGCTGTCAGCCCAAATGCAGAAGCAAAGTGGCTTCTCTGCAATTTCTGTTGTATGGCCGTCGAGACAATTTGCTGGACCAAGAGACCTGTAGTGACATTTGATACATGTGTCTGGTGGTGGTGGCCAGACGGCTGAAAAATCTGATGACTTGATGTCTTAAAATTTTAACAGCTGGGCAGATGCTGATGGAATAAGAAAACAGTTTCCTGTATCTAAAACGATTCATTTCAATGTTAGACCAGGATCTTAATAAAGCAACCTCAGTACTCTTGATGAAATTTATTTACTTGTTGATAATTGCTCTAGAAGCATGCCTAACCCTTTAGGATCAAAACTCAGAAGTGAGACATTTTTGCCAACCAGCAAAGCAGAGAGAGTAAAGGAAGGGCCAAAGGCCTGCCAGGGCGGGCCTGGCTCAGGGCACCACAGGCACCTGGGCTGACAAACTCTGTTGCTGGGGAAGCTGCTTCAGGGGCATTTACAGACACACACCAGGGGCATCAGCGTGGATGGTGGGGTAGTGAGGAGTAACAACTGAGTAATGAAAAGCATTAGGTCCTCATCAGGTATAAACTCTCCCTCATATCTATCTGCTGGATAAAAAACACCAAACAAAGGTTTGGAAAATCACCAAATTTTACCGAAAGCAGAATAATCTATGAGGGGCAGGTGGAGGGGGGAAATGCTCTGGCAGATAAGTTTCTAGCACCATTATACGACGAATGCGTTTAGAACGCATCCGGGCCACCAGCCACACTCCCGACCAGCTCATCAGCTGGTGCCGGGGCCTATGGAACCGCAGTCAGTCTCCTCACTGGATGTCGTGGGTAGATTTTGCCACTTAAAGTGAAACAAACGATGTATGACGAGACCAATGTGACCCCAGTCTAATTGACATAAACGAGAGTGACGCTCCCATGGCGTCTCATCGACGTGAGAACATGACCGGGGGACCCCCCGCACCGTCACACGGGCTCCCCAGTAAACCACTGTGCGTGTGGGACCATCAAGAACCTCTTTCGCTCTAAGCCTCTGCCAGCTCTTCTTCATCCCACCAACCATATTCCAGCCTTTTCCATCTGCCATTCAGAGCCAAACAGCCCCTCTCCCTGGAGAGAGCCAGCCTCTCCAGCCAGCCTCTCCTTTACCTCGGTGACACCTGGCTCCCCTCGTGGGCATCTGACGTCATGTCACCACGACCCGGGGCTCCTTCCCCATCCTTTCCTCCTAAGGAAACGGCACCCGCCCCTTAATGAAAATCCGATGTCCGCATAGTTTCCCGTTGTGTGGAATTGTCTTCAAAACCTTCCACGATCATTCTCATCAAGGATCTGGTGAATAGATGACACCGCCCTGGCCATGTTCGACCTTGACGGCCCTTCCACAAGGCCAGATGCTTCTTGAAGGGGAGGAGTGTTGTATTAGCATCTACAGTTCTCTGAACCTGCCCTCCCCAGACGGGACCGGCGGTGTGCTGAACACTTTAATTGATCTTCCATGAGGGTCCTGAATGAATGGGATGCTTAAGTTCTGAAAACTGCTAAAAGAAGGAGCAGGCATCTTAGGAAAAGGACGGGTGACACCTCGAAATGCTTTTATGTGTTGTCTGTTTCGCCCCCGCCCCCGATGACTAGTGAGAAAGGTACTGAAAAGTCTGAGCTCTGGTGCCGCGCATATCTGGGTTCAAATTCACCATTCAGTTGCTGTGTGACTTTGGGCAAGTCGTTTCACCTCTCTGAGCCTTTCCAAAGGAGAGCAGGCACCCTAGTTCATGGGTGGTAGCTAAGAATTAAAATTTTTTGCAAATTGTAAAATAAAAACTGTATTAAAAACATTTTTTGGTTAGTTGCTTGGAAAAATGCTAGCTTCCCACTCCTACCAGTGACTCTCAACAAGCCACCAAAGGAAATGGACAAAGTCCAGCTCTGTAAGTTTTGAAGTGGCCTGTGTCCCCTGCTCTCCTGTGCAGAGCCGGCAGTACTGCTGCCAGGCCTGGCTCACTATGCTGGTGGCTCCCTAAGGTGCTGATGCACTCAGGCAAAACGAAGCTAACATCTGCATTCTATTTGCTAATGAGCAATCATCATTTGTACCTTTCTCCAGCCTGGGATTCAGCTGCCTGGAATGCTAATGCCAGTAGAAGCTGGAGTCTTTTTTGAAAAATACACATTCATTTAGCAAAACCCTATTTAACTCATTGACATTTGTACGGTTCCTGGGATTCCTTGGCAATAAATAACGTGGCTGGTTATGAAGCTCTCCATTCCCTTCTACCCCACCCCTCCATGATTGAATATTTGGGTGTTTGAGTGGGGATTGGGAGCCAGGTGACTTGAGAGGTCCTAGACTTGCTGTTTCAACTAACTCAATATGTATGTTCAAACAAATCAATGGATCTTTAACTTAATTTTTATTCATGTGACTAATACAAGAATACAGCCACTTATTTTAAAAATAAGGCCATCACAAAAAGGTCATCTGATCCTACTGTCCTGCCCCTTCTCAGAAGGCAACCTTCCCTACAAGCCTGGTGTTTATCTGTTTAGAACTTGTTCTCTGCAGACATGCAGACGAGATAGTGCAGCTGCCTCACAGAAACGGAGACAGATTGGTACACTGCTTTGCAACTTGCTTTTTTTTTTTTTTTTTCATTCAACAGTAAGTCTTGGCCTTTCTATCCATCTGGGGTGCAGAGGGACGTAGCTCATGTCTTTTCACTGCTGCATTATTTATTTCAACATTTCCCTGGCCATGGACATTTATTTAGCTTGTTTCCAATTTTTGGCTTTTATAAAGAAAGCTGCCGCACGTCCATGTGGGGCTGCTTTTCTAGTGGATTCGTCTCAAAGAAACTTTCTGGGCCTCGCTTTCTTCATCTGCTTGACGAGAGGGTTGGACCAAACAGTCCATTGTGTCTGTACTTCTAGTCAACTTTTTATGGCATTAGGGGCCATGTAAGAAGGCTTTGTCTCTTCACACAAACTCTATTCCCAATCCAGCCCCAGCTAAGACTTTCCTTATGTCTCCAAGGTCTTCCAGAGTCTGAGTTCATTTATCCTTATTTTCTGCTTTTATCGAACACACCACGATACTCCTGATCCTGTATCTTTGTAAACTTCTTTCTTCTCTTAAATTCCTGCCGCTCTTTAATATGTGATAGGCGTCATCAGAGATGCTCAGAATTTATAACTTGAGTGTGCACGCACCTCTGCGTCAATGTCAGCCCTATGGGGGAAAGGCCTTGTCTGCTTGCTCGTCACATCTCAGGAGCCAGGAGCAGTGCACCACACACAGTGGGCTCTCATTAAACATCTGGTGAAAGGATGACTCCTACCTGGGCCATAAGCTAGGCCTGAAGCCTGGGGCAAGCTGACTTAACCTAAATCTCTCTGTATCTCAGTTTCTTCAACTGGCAAAATGAGATAATAGTACCTCCTTCCCTCACAGATTTGCTGTGCGAAGATACAAGTTGACAGCCCTTAGAACAAAGCTTGGTACAATGCTTGGCATACAGAAACAGTCAACTAACGTTAGCCGCTATTATAGCTATCGTATAACTTGGGTTACGTCTGATGTTCCATTTGATCAATGGGATACTGTACTCAGGGGCACCCCTGAGACTGCTGTGGTGCGGTGCTGAGATAGCATGCAGCTAGATGTGCCAGAAGCTGTCAGCAGAGGTATGGAAGGGTCCTCGCCACCCCGGCACTAATAATCTGCTTGTGGTTTACTGTCCTTTTTATTATAATGATGTATAATTCCATGTTAATAACAGCTTATGAGCAACTTTTTGTTTGTTTTGGTCTGTTTTATTTTGCTTTTTGCAAGTGATGCTTTCTCGTTTAGTTTCAAAGACCCTTTCGTCTCCTTCCTCATCACCACATTTTTCTTCTTCCCTTTTGCACCAAGGATCTCAGAGGTTCTCCCAGGAGGAGCCAAGTTCCCTGGATGCATTTGGGGCCTCCCCTTGGTTCTGATTCAGATCACAGGAAGTGGTAGAGCAACTGGGTACACAGGCTCCAAAGCTAGCTCTAGCACTTAAGCATTAGTGTGATTTTAGTCAAGACGTTTACCCTCTTTGTGCATCCGTGCCATTATCCGTAAAATGGGCTGTGGGGAGGATTACATGACCTGATGTGTAGAAAGCACGTAGGAGGGTACCTGGCACTCGGTGAATGCTGTACCATCATCTTCAGACTAAATTGGTGCAACCAAAGTACCAGGTCTTAAGGACCTGCAATGTGAGCTGTGTTTCCAGGTGGTGCGATGGATTCTTCCTGGCTGTGTATATATACTGACCCCTTCCACACTGCCTACCCCCACTGCGTTGGGTCCACAATGTGTCTTCATGGCTAGTGGAGCAGGAGGAGGGACGCAGCCATGACTGTGGCAAAGACAACTGATCTGGACCCAAAGTTACTCCTTTGAGGAACCCTCTGGAGTTAACCTGCCCAGGCAACTGAACATCAGAGATCGTGTCAGAGGAATTTCCATCAACTGTACACAAGTGCAGGTTTTGAAAGATGGGACCAACACACGGGAGATCCATCAGAAAACGGTTGCCCGAGAACCCGCAGCAAACAAGGATGAGCTTCAGTTCAGATGGTGTTACCGGAAGGGCTATTTATTCCCTGAAGGTCTAACCTGATAAGACAAAGACTGAGAAATGGCCACGGGGAGGCAACCTTGACGGAAAGGAGAAACACGGAAATTAATTACAGGGCTCTACAGAGAAGGTGTTCAAATCTTCAAGCTCACTGGAGTTGGGCCAGTCGCTGAAAGTGAGTTCAGAGAGGCATTGAAAATATAACCTATTTTTATACCAACGAGGAGCAGAAGCAATAGGTACAGAAATCACAAACGCAGGCAAAAGCCTGTGTGTGTAGCACACGTCCTACGATGGTGCCAGGGCCTCGAGAATTATCGCTAAGAGAAAAAAAATGTAGCATGGATTTTACTATTTGACAATAAAGACAGCGCTAACAGTGATTACTTTGTTATGACTATAGTTCTATTCTAGTGAAGCGTCTTATGCTAGCGTTTCCTCCTTTCTCGGGGATGGTGTTCTATTGCTATGACAACCAGTAACATTTTGCACACCACAGAGCACTATATCATGTATCACCATGGCAGAAGAGGAAATGCCATAGAGTATTTAAAAGCCACCTTCTTCTCTTTCTCTCTCTTTTAAAGTCTGTTATCACTCCCCATGCATTATTCACCACGCCATATTATATATAACCTTTGGTTACAGTCAGATTTATGATATATACAGCAAAAGCCAGAAAGCCTTGCAAATCCCTTAACATTTTATAACAAATAAATGATAACCAAACTCTATTATTCTGGTTTTCCTTCAACACAGTTACAAAGAACTTACTTTTACCAACTTCCTTATTGGATGAAGAGTCTTTGTCAGACTTTTACAAATGTTTGTCTTATCCAGCAAGAACTCACATTGTTAGGAAAGAAAGCATTCCCTGTAACAGAATTTTCCAATACACGAAGCATTGTCTTTTGAAATATCTTTTTTTAAATTTTAAATATTTAAACAAAATTTTAAAATTGTATCATGTTCTTCCCTGTCCACACAATCTTTTCTTAAGGACTTAGCTGTCACCATGGAAACCATTACTGGGCATTGCTGTAAAGAACGACGCTCTCCAGAGCTGATGTCACTTGTGGAATAGCTGGCTGGGGGTTGGGAGCTCTGGCCAGTCAACGGGAGGGGAGGGCTCCGAAGGTCCATTTTAGCATTTAGCATTGTGTGAAGATCTTGCACCATCCCATATTTTCAAGGTCTTTGGACTCTATGGAAAGGCATCTACATATATTAAACTTAACAAAATGCAAAATCCATTCTAGTGACAGCCAGAGGGTAGGGGATACAGATCTCTCTGAAGGGACAGAAGAAACTGATGTTTGCCTTTTAACCCAAGGGATGTGGGCAAACTGAAGCCAGCCTCTTTGCTGTGGCCTCATTTATAAAGTGACTATAAAAAGGGGCTCAGCCCAGCAGTGAGGGGCACAGATATTCAAGTGAGCGCGGACCAATTTTTTTTTCATTAAAAAATCCCAACAAGCTGAAGGTAGCCCCTCCCTCACTCCCATCCCCAGAAATTCACTTAAAAAGGCAATACTCCAAATTATTTGAGATGACCTCAAAGAGAAATTAATTACTTGTTAGTGAAGTAAGCATTTTTTCCTTTCTTTCTTTCTTTTTTTTTCTTTTTTAAAAATGAAAACATAAGCAACTGCTTAGTTTTATACTTGCTATTTGTAGACAAAGTTCTGTCAAGAATATCTGAACAATGGAATGCACCCTCACTGTTTCTGCAGAATAAGAAACCACTGGGGCTCAAATTTTTAAAACTATGAACCAGAGGGCCAGATTTGGTCTGATTCATTCAGTAATTTGAATCACTGTAATAGTTTCAACCCAGGATCACAGTCCGAATTCAACTTTGACCAATGAGTAGCAGAGCTTTCTGCATGAGGAGAGACAATGCAAGATGGAGGCCAGAAGAGGCTGTGGGGAGGCTATGGTGTGTGTATGCCTGAAGTCCAGCCACCTACAGGAACAGCTCTGGACCAGGCAGGGTACAGACCACTGAACTTGGTGCAGGGCCAGACCAGACCCCCTGCCTTGTGCCTGCCCTGGCCCACTGAGAAGGCAGCCATGACGATGAGGGAGACATCTGGGCACTGGTGGGTGATGGCTTCCCAGCAGTCTGGGTGGGGCCTGTGTGTCCTCCTTAGTGAAGCTCTTTGAGGAAAATCTAGAAAGCCTGAGGCCTGAGCTGCCAGGCAGCCTCCAGAAACTTCAAGTTGTTCAGACTTCCTCTCTCAAAGCTGCCAGAAGCACCTGCTAGGTCCCTTCAAGGAGCACCTGCTAGGGGTTTGTGACAGTTCTCTCACTGGGCAGTCATGGGGGGATGGATGGGGCCACTGCTGGATGCTGATGAATACAAGTTTTCCAAGGTCCCTGATGTACAGAAGGTTCTGGAAGGCAGATGAGAGGGGTGACCTTCTTTCCTTTCTTGGACAATTTGAGCACCTTTTAACCCAAAGAAGATTTACAATAAAGAACAGAAATGTTTTTTAAAAAATCAGATCTATAGAATTAATCTTTAAAATAAGAAATCAATGCAGATCTCATATTTTAAAGATTTGCTACAATCGAAAAAAATCAGCCTGTAAGGATAACGACCAGCCTAGAAACATCAATTTAAAATGTGAAATTAAATAACCAATTTAGACTTTGATTTTGAGTTGAAATCTCACTAAAGTCATATACAGTATAAGAGAAACCTTAAAAGACTGCACGGTGCAACATACTAATAAGCTTAATTAGATTTATAAGAACTGCTTTAAGTGCTTATGGAGGCTTGTTTGTTGAGTCAGGCAATTTAGTACTTATAAATTTAATATGTTCGATTTCCTTTACAAATGCAGTCTAAAATGTTTAAAGGAGTTTAATTAACTAAGTTTGCAAATCAGACCAAACATTAATAAAAAGCCCCCTTAAAAGTGATTGTTAAAAACTGCTAGGCTTGTAAATAAAATGAGATCTCTGAACAGCTCTTAAAAGCCTAAGGAAATGTAAGGTTTTAGATTTTGTAACCTTAATAAAAATTAACTTTAAAAAGTAAATATCAGGAAAATCTTTTCTGCTCCTGATGCTGTGAAACTCTACCCTCCCTACGTGACATTAACTTTTTAAGTTATTCGGTCTTCAACAAAAACGTATTGATCACCCACCACATGTCAGGTACTGTGCAAGGGCACAACTGGGTGTGTCCTGGCTCTTGTAATGATCTAGTAGAGAAGATGAACATATGTTTACAAACAAACACTGTATTAGAAAACAGGGGACAACGAACTACATACAAAGTGATAATGGAATTCAGAAGGAGATACCAATGAAATCATCATAACAGAATATTTGGATTGCTCTAGTTTGGAATCGGCTTTTTAAGGTTTGCAAGATTCCTTTCTATCTCCTGCTATCCTGAGTTTGCCCTCTACACATATATTCATGCTTCTACTACCCCGTGACCTGGAAACTCAGATTTTAAAAGTCTGTTACAATTATGTGCAAAGTAAAGGTTAACAGGATGTGAGTGAAAGTCCATAAGGCGGCTCTCCCAGAAAAGGGTTTATTTTGTGAAGATTGTGACAACTTTGCTCGGCATTCTTTCCAGTCTCTTCGCTAGTTTGGTTCTCCATTCCCCACCCGCCTTCTAGTGAGGTTGCCAGATAGATGACTGCCATCCGAGTATCCCACTACCAGGAATAGGTTTATTGCTAGCCAGTTTTGGATGTAGAATGAGAGCAGCTTTATTTCTAAAATTAAGTCCAAAAGGCAAGGATGCCATTCTAGTGAGAAGATAGTAAATTCCCAAATGGGGAGAGGGAGGGAATCTAGTTGTCTCTGATTTTCAATCTACCAGGGAAACTTAAGTAAGTACTTTCTAGAATAGCATGCCTACCAGGAAAAATTGCAATTATTCTACATTAATTGTTATGGGTTGAATTGTGCCCACCCCACCACCCCGAAATTCCTATGTTGAAGTCCTGCCCAGTACTTCAGAACATGACATTATTTGGAAATGGTGTCATTGTGATATATTTAGCTAAGATGAGGTCATACCAGAGTAAGGTAGACTCTAAATCCAAAATGTCAATATCCTTACAAAAAAGGGAGATTTGGACAGAAACAGATAGAAGCACAGAGGAAATGCCATGTGAAGATGGGGTGATGCTCTCAAAAGCCACGGGACTACCATAAGCTGGAGGAGAGGCCTGGAACACATCCTCCCCTATGGCCTTCAGAGGGAACACAGCCCTGCTGACACCTTGATCTTGGACTTCTGGTCTCCAGAACTGTGAGAGACTAGATGTCTGTTGTTTAAAGCCACCTAGTTTGCGGTACTTTGAAAAGGCAGAACTAAAAACTAATATGTTAAGTAAACAGAGCCAGAAGAAAAAGCACCTTTGGGAACATCCCATTAAATTCTACCACAGATCAACTGCCATTCAATTTCAAACATTTGTATCAACCCCAAAATAGATTCCAAGAAAAACAAAAACGATCTCGGTCAACATGCTGCTAGCCCTCAGCACCCAGGAATGAGAACTTTAAGCTGTTTTGGGATCTAGCTCTTTCCCATTTGTCCAAACCATGATTTTATGTCTAAAAACGAACAAACAAACAAACACCAGAGCTAAAGTGCCTGCAATATTGACATAAACCCTCATAAGGTCTTTACTGGGTCTTTTTGCACACAGCCAAGAACAAGCTCTTTTCTCTCAATACTTCACCAGCTGGACTCCCCTCACAATGCCCACTCCATCTACAGAAAATGAGACTGATCGATTTTTTCCCATCTAGTAATGTCACGTTTCTTCCTATGGGTGTAATATGAATAGTCAGTGAGGTAATAAAGTGTTTTAAGATGTTAATGACGTCATTTCTCAAAGGTTCCAGAGCAGTGGTTCTTCCGAGCTCTTAGGAGGAGACCAGGGCAGACAAGCACTACGGTGATCCCCAATGGGAACCTCGTAGACCCTCCCCCCGTTCCTCTGACTATAGGCAGGATGTTACTTGCTTCTAGCAGTGACATAAGGCAAAGGCGATAGTCACTCCTGGGGTCACGAACACCCTATGAGACTGCCGTAGCAGTCTGGAAAGAGGGCTGCTCTTGCTGACCTTGAATTCAGTTGCCATGATCATGAGGCCTATGGAGAGGCCATGTCACAGACAGTGGGGGTCTTTAGCAACTGAGAGTGAACCCCACCTGACAGCTGGCAAGCAAATGGGGCTCTCCATCCTTCAATCACAAAGATTTGAATTCCGGCGGTTACCATGTGAGCCTGAAAGAGGACCCAAGCTCTAGAAAAGACACTTCACCAACACTTGCTTGCTGCCTGGTGAGACCTTGGGCAGGGAACCCAGCTAAGTGCCTGGATTCCTGGCCCGGGGCAACCATGAGATAATAAATACATCGCTTTAAGCTGCTGTTTGGGGTAATTGTCATGCAACAGAGCAGACAGATATGCGATGATGCTGTCCTTTGAGGAGCTCATGAAAAAGAAGGAATCTCTAATTAGAGAAGCTCAGTAAGGCACACGTTTTGAATATAATCTCAGGGATTTGTTAGGCGCTCTAAAACTTGTCAATGAGCCCCAAGATGTTGTTGGACAACAGGTTATGAACCTGCTTTTGTCTAGTCAATGAAATCTACTACAAAGCCTGGTGACGTCTGGGAAACTAACAAGGTCACAGTACATAAGAATCACCTGCTAGCCCATTCCCACCATCTGAAATATGAATTTAAATAGCTTGTTTCATTCTTCATCTGTACGATAATCATTATTTTGATACCATATCATTTTTAACTTGCTCAAGAAATAGAAAAGCATAGATTTGAAAAGAAGACAATTTCTTATTTTATTAGAAGAAAATCTTCAATCCTGCTTCTTCTAGTAGGATTAATGACGGGTAACCTGCTGCTCCTCACCCCACCCCCAAAGCATGGTTTGTAGAAAGCTGGAAGTGTTGTAAGTTATTTTAAAAATGACGTGTTTAGCAGGACAGGCTCAATTCATTGCCCTGCAAAAGAGAACTCATTCAGAATAATATAACATCACAACCTGAAAGAAACTTCTATTCCAAATATCCTTTGTGAGAATATATTGGAAAGAAAACAAACTGGAATTTAGACATCTGGATTTAAGTCCTTGTTCTACTACTTGCTAGGAACTACCTGGGAGGAAGTTACTCTTATTTCTCAGAGCCTGTGTCTTCTCAACCATAAAATGGGTTGTTGTGAGGAACAGAGGAAATAGTCGGAAAGAGCCTTGCACAGTGCCAGGACCTACGATAAGCTAACAAAACACGGCCACAGGCCCAAAGAAGGGTAATTCATTCAATGGTCCCAAGGAGGGGAAGGAAGTCCTGACCTGTCATGTGATGGGCGTTAATGATGACAGTTAACTCTCCTGCATTGGTGTCTACAGGAAAAGAGGCAAGAGTGGTCACCCTGGGGACAAAAACAGATAAGGGGAGAGTCCCTGATGACGATACTAATCTCCCAAGTCCTGAGCAATAGCAAAGGCAATTTAGATTTAGTCAAGGACTCTGATAGCCACAGAGGTAGAGAAACAAACATAACCCCAAAACACACACAAACCCTGCAGCAACAGAGGATTTATTAGGCCCTTGTGACTCTCTTGGCTCTGAGCACGGGTTTACAGCAGCTCAGCAGCCAGACCACCCTTCTATCCTGGTGGCTAAGGGATCACATAAGTCGGAGAAAAGAGGACTGGGATCCACCTTTGCTCAGGTGCACACTGCAATGACACTCTAGTTGCGGAAGGAAGATGGGCTGCAGGAGCACACAGGCTGCTGTTTGGGCAGGGAGCAGGTGCTACTGCGCCCTTGGGAGCAGGAGCTGACTTTCCCAGGCACGTGCTCTCCCCGGCTGGTCCTCAGCCAGGCTTGGGATGGAAGACCACCCACAGGGCGGGGTACAGGTAGGAGGATGCTAAAGGTTGTTCTCTGTGTGATGCTCACTGAGGCCATTGAGAGATGAAAGGAGACAGGCAGATCAAAGGAGTGAGTAACAGCTACCAGCACAGACACCAAATGAACAGAATGACGTCAAGGGAAACTTGACCGACCCTACAATGCAGATGGGAAAAGATCAGCTCAGGATGGCCAAGGCCCCAGGCTTTGTGGCTCTCCGCTGAGAGAGAAGGTATGCTGTCACTGATGAACGGCCTCTGGAAGAAGTAAGGCAACTGACACCATGAATACAGGAGCCCACAACAGGTGTCATGGAAACCAATGCTTTTCCAACATGGTATCTCTGCTGTCTTGGCAAGCCAAGGAGGAAGGTATATCCCACCACACTGTCACGTGGTTTGCTGATATGTCTGTGTCCCCTCACCTGCATTTCCCCTAGGAGACCATGATCCCCGACCCACTGCAGGGATAATGCCCCTTGCATCCGTGTATCCCAGGCATCCAACACACGATGCCAGGCACGAAGCACTCAGAAAATCTGCTGAATGGACGATCCCTCACCTGCTCTGTTCCTTTTTCCACCTGCTCATCACCTGCTGACAACCTCTGTGACGAAGGGCCAGGTTGTCTTGAGATTAAATTCTAGCTCCGGCATTACTAGCTCTGTGACCTTGGGCAAATCGCTTCGCTTCTGTGTGGGTCATTTTCCCCTAATGGGGTTAATGACAGTAAAGATGGTCTCCAACTTATGATTTTTCAACTTTACAATGGTGAGAAAGTGATACATAAGCATTCATAGAAATCGTAGCTTGAATTTTGATCTTTACCCAGGCTAGCAAGATGTGGCACACTACTTCTCGTGATGCTGGGCACTGGATGAGACGGTTCTGCCTGACTGTGGGCTGGTGCTGAGTGTTCTGAGTGTGTTCAAGGCGGGCCAGGTTAAGTTCTGATGTTCAGTAGATTAGGTGTATTAAATGCATTTTCAACTTAACGATACCAGTAAACTCCACTGTAAGTCAAGGAGCATCGGTATCTACCTTATAGGGGTTTGGGATTAAATATATGTAAATGGCTTGAGAAGCATGCCTGGCACAAAGTGAGTACTATTTATGTCTTAGTTACTATTATTATTTTGATAACTACTTCTTTTTTATTTAGATTTATGTTTCTCATCTGTCTCCCTCCCAAGGCCCCCTCCACAAGGGCAAGGATTTATGTCTGTTTTCTTTCCCCACGAATCCCAAGCACCAAGAACTATGCCAGGAGCCCAGTCGGCCCCAATAAATAGTTATTAAATGAACAAATGAACTTTTTAGATCTTAGAGGCCACGTCTTTCTCTATGTTAAAATGTATAAACATCCTTACCTGCGTGCCAATGTAGATCAAAGTTCTCTACTTTTTGTTGAAAATAATAGCTTCCACTTACAAAGGACTTCCACATCTATTTTCTTATTTGAGCCTCCTGACAACCTTGCCATAAATCCCCACAGTGTCTCCTGGAGTGGCACACACCTAGCAGCTCTGTAAAAATATTGGGACTTGAGGCTGATGATAATGACAACGATGTCCCACACTATCTCACCTGCGAAAGGCCATTTATTACACCTGATGAGGAGAAGCGAGCCTGCCTCACGTGTCTGCACCAATCTATCTTGCGTGATTCTGTTGCTCCTGTTTTCTACTGAACCAAAAAGAGGATTTGTTTTTATTTCTTTCTCCCAAACTGGTATTTTAAAATAATTCTTCTTTCCAATTAAAAACGAGTACCTGTTTATTATGAAAAATCGATATAAGAAACCGAAATGATCAGCATCCATTGTGGTTGCCAGTTTTAGGAAGGATTTGCAGCAAAATATTACTGTTTTGCAGAAAAAAAATGTTAGCATGACTTCTTAGCCTCACTGGTCACATGGAATTCTGGGAGTCAAAAACAGTCCAGGCCTGGGGTGGGGTTGTGTGGGGGTGGTGGGGGAGGGGGCAGAAGCTAAGGAGCCAGGGGCCTGAGAGGGAGGCAAAGTGGGGGTCTGATCAGATCCGCCCCGCAGAGTGGGAAGTGTGCCCTCTGCCATTCTGCGGACCAGAGTTCTGTCAGCAGGACATGGGCAGCAGTCCTCGACGACCAGCAGCGTTTAGAAGGGCCCAGCGCACAGCTGGGGCACCAGGGCCCTGGAGGGACTGACATGGAACACTTGCATGTGGAGACAGGAGATCAAGTCATAGCACGGCTGCCCTAAGGAGTTCTGTCCTGGGGTCTTTCCTGCCTACCTAGTGGTGCCTCTGAGCTGGGGCAGGGGGCAGATGTGCCTCTTCTATAACCCTTCCAAGACCAGGAAGGTGGGAGTAGGGGGCAGAGAGGTCTGCTCAAATCCATAGGCTGGGGGAACAGCAGGTTGTGGCTGCTGAGTTTCTTTACGTTTGAAAGAGCTGGGAGGGGGCCAGGACGGAAGCAAGTGCTAGGGTTGTAAGCGCAGCGATTCAGGGGAATCTTACCGGCCCTTAGGCTGTAGGTTCCTACTGGCATCTGAGCCAGGTCTGGAACAAGTTACAGGAGCCATCGCATGGCGGCCATAGCAGTCACTACAGCATTACATTTCCCCCTACCTCAGTCTGCTTCAAGTTTCTGACCAGCTAGAGACATGGGCAGATACCAGAAGGTTCCTATAAGTCAGAATCTGAAGGTTAGTTCTTTCAAACTGATCGTCTGTAGGATGATACATGTGTCTGAAACTCGGTTCATATTCTTTAAACACAAACTACTCACCTAAATGTAGTTCATCCTCCACACAGTATTACTGACAACCAAGAGACCCATGTGCTTTATCAATAAAATTACTGTCTCGGTGATGCCAGAAGACCATGAACTGCTGCTATGGTCTATTCCTGTTTCAACTGATGTAAACCAGGGCAAGAAAAACTGGGACCCTTAATTACATAACTGGGAAAGGTTATATAACCAAGGTCCTGATGCAACTTCAGCTGCGTCCGTGCCAATGAGAGCTGAAGGCGATCATCTTTTCGGAAGTAACATGAGCTGCCCAGAGTTGTGCAAACCAGTTTTCAATACTGGTTTAACTAATCGCACTTACTCGCCATCAACAAAAGTCTCTGCTCTTCTACCCTGGCGTTTCCACAGCGCTGGAAGCCGCAACCCCATTGCAGGGCGATAGTTTGTTAAAGTGACAGCGCACCGGTAATTACAAGATGTACAGGAACAAAGCAAACAAGGGCGTCAATTTCTCCCAGAGGCCGGTCTCCAGCGCCTGGCATGCAATGATAATTTCATACGGGCTGCTGAAGCCACTTAATGCCATTTCAAAATGGCAGGACACTGATCACTCATGACAGGAAGCATTCGCACTGAGAGACTTCTGAAAGCCACAAAGCATTTCTTTGTTAGAGGAACCCAAGAACAATAACAGTAACAACAAAAAATAACAACCCCCCACTTCCTTTCATCGTGTGCCGCCAAGCAAACTGATCCCTCTTCATGTCTCCTTTATGTCTTACTGATAGAAATTTCGTCTGAGGACACCCAACACAAAGGATGGTCACGCAAGCAATGTGCCTTGGATATGACATCCCTCGGAACCTTTAGGAGAGATATTGATTTAAAGCTACCAAGATGCCGTGTATGCACTGCTGCTGCCATAATGAATCTACCCAGCATTCCATGCTTGTGATTTAGGGCTGGGCTGGAAAGCTGAAATCTATTGAAATAACATTAGTGGCTCTACTTCACCCAACAGAAGACAGGAAAGTCAGAAGGAGGCTGAAAGTGCTACTTGGTGGTGTCTGAGGTCATATAATAGCTGCTGATTTGATAAATTCTACTCTCTGCAATACCTGGGTGGGATGGGTCAACAAATGAAGCTATAAACTGAAATTTCCCATCCACTTGATGCTAAGTGGGAGAAAGGATAGATTCTTTTTTTTTGTAATGACACGTAGTAAAATTAAATATTCATGGGACTTTTTCTTTTAAACCACATAAACATATTCTTTCGAATCCCTTCTATGAAGGTCAACATGTTCCCCTTTTTGCTTTATCTCTTTTAAAATCCCTCTGCCCTGCCCAACCTCAGTAAATATAAAATAGTCTAAAGGCATAAATTAAATTTCTGTGCCTGGAAGAAAACATTAAAAAACCAGAACCACAGATTTTAGAGTCCCTAAAAATCAGAGAGAAATCTTGGATGGGAGATACATAAGATCTGAATTCAAATCCTGATTTGGCTACTAGTTGAGTGAACTTGAATGGATCACATGCTTCCCAAGGTAGTTTATCATCTGTCAAGAGTTGGAATAAGTGAACCCAAGCCCATTGCCCTAAAACCCTACAATTCCAGTCTAGCTCTAATTCTCTAACAGGAACCATATGTTGCAATTGGCTGTGCCTGGGGAGTCCCTGGAGTAATCGAAAAGGGTTAGGCCTGCTTGTTCCATCCCTCACCCAATCACTGTCCTTCATGAAGAGCCCAGAGACCTCAGCCTACAGGCCAGAAAACCGAAACGCCCTTCTGACAGTCAGATTCCCTGCAGAGACTACTTACTAGCCACTGACGTGACTTTTAACAGACACGACTACACTTCCCTGATAAATTAAGGTCATTGGGACAGAAACAAAGTTGAAGTCTCACAGTACCGGCCGAGTACAACCCAGACATACTAGTTATTGGGGCCGCCATAACAAAGAACCACAGACCGGGGGGCCTAAAACAACAGAAATGTGCTGCCTTAGAGGTTCGAGGTCCAAAATCAAGGGTTGGCAGGGCCATGCTCCCTCCGAAGCCTGTGGGAGAAAATCCTTCCTTGCCTCTCCAAGTGGGGGTATCAATCCCGAGTGGGTTCTTGGCTCGCAGCTGAATCACTCCAGCCTGTCTCTGTCACCACACGGTGTTCTGCCCGTGTTGTCTGTGTCCAAAGCTCCTTCGTATAAGAACATCCATCACACTGGATCAGAGCCCACCCTAGTGACCTCGTCTTAACTTGGATGACCCTATTTCTTAGGGTCATTTGCAAAGACCCTATTTCCAAATAAGGCCGCAGTCACAGGGACTGGGGACGGGAGGACTTCAACAGATCTTTTTGGTGGGGGGGGGGCGGCGGCACAATTCAACCTATACCATTAGGTAATCACGTTTCGAAGACTAAACTCAGGTGCAGAAATGCATGAGGGGATGGCCAAAGCCTACTCTAGGTAAAGTAGAAGGAAACATGTTATGTGCAAAGGCGTTATGGGTCTCATGGTCACATGGAGAAAAAACATACCTATTTCCAATGGTTGGGCAGGTGACGGCTTGTGAGGAAAGCGGAGTTTTTTCCCCAGAACATGCCTACGTTGTCCCATCTTAACGCATCCTGTCCCCGCGGCCAGCAGTGCCACCCCTACCCCAGGCTGCTGAAATCCTACTCTCTTTCAAAGCCCCAGTTCAAATGTCACCATCAGGAAGCCAAGTTACCTGCCTCTGACCTTTGACGGCATTCTATCCACTTCTTGGTAACACCTGAACTGTGGTCATTTGTACTCTCTCTGCCTACCCCTCCCTGACGGCACGGGTTACTTCTCCCTCAGTCACTGCACCCAGAGGAGGTGTTACAGACATTTGCTTCAGTAAACCATATTCCTTCTTGGGTACAGTTGCCAGTCCCCTGGCTCTCAGCTGAGAAGGAGCATACAACCCTGCAAGCTGATCTTATGTAAAGTCTGGTCACAGTCACAGGGTGACTGGACATGGGAACCACAATGGGCAGAGGCCAGCACCTCTTTTACCAGCGAGAATTGTGGCACGTTACAGAAGTCTAGCATCTTGCCAGTGGACCATGGGGAGGTAATGATAAATTAGTAGAAGGAGGTCCCTGATCACTTGTCCCCAGTTTGCCTGTGCTGATTAGAAGTTGAGCCTTTAATTATCCTGATAGGTTGGCTAATGTCCCCTCCTTCCAAAACTTAAAGTGCTTAGCCATACAGACACTTGCAACCTCTTGTTTTTTGGCCTAGCAAGCTCATTGGGCAGACTGACTTCCAAGCCTTTAAGAAGTTCCACTTTCTGAAAAATTCAACTTTTTCACTGCTAAGCACTGCATCCTGACTCTGGGAGCTGACCTAGGGCAATTCCAGCCATGTATAACCCACATTTATCAGTTTTAGCGTAGAAAGAGATTCTCATTGACATTCTGAGAACTCAACTCCTCTACCAGTCATCATCATCTGTTTACAATAGAAGACGAATTCTCCCTAGGCCCAAATTTCAGGCCCCCTCTGACATGCAACGATTTGCCAAATAACTATTACAGGCAACTGAGAGCAGGCAACAGTGCCTACAGTATAAATATCTGGTATTACCAACAGCCTGCAGGTAGTACAATTTAAATGAATGCTGTTGGCACAGCAGTAGACTGAAGTTCATCAAAAGGCTTCCATTGGTGTGTGCTGATTGGCTGGGGAAAAAGACCAATGCCCCTGACACTCTGGTGACCCTAATGGGGTCTTTCTTCTGCTGGAAGTCCGGAAAGTGATACAGAACCGCTAATGTGGTTACACCGTTTCGCTCAGCCTAAATCTCTTTGTTCAGCTTCTTTTAGAATCCAGCAAGTCAAACAATGCTAACCTGAAATAATTTTTTATTCATTAAGATCTGAATTCAAGATTTTATTTTCTTCTGGTAGCAAATTATACAGCTGCTTAAGAGTATACCTAAGAACTGACTATCCAAAAAGGACTTCTGCTTCCAGCAAAGTGAGAGAGACACATTTTCCCCTATTCTTCCCACTAAACACAGCTAAAAGATGCTAGACGTTAAGTATAAGGCAAACATTAGAATGCTTTGAAAGGTGGAGAGAAGAAAGCATATGAGTTAAGGACAGTACAAAAAAAGCAAGCTACAGACCAATATCCTTTATAAATACTGACATAAAATCATTTAACAAAATATTAGCAAATAAATTCAAGAATCTATGGCTAGGACTATAGACCATGACTGAGTGGTGTTTATTCCAGGCATGCAAGGCTGGTTCAATATTCAAAAATCAATCAGTGTAACCCACCATATCAATAGGCTACAGAAGAAAAATAATCTGATCATATCTATTGATATAATAAGTTCATTCAATAAGATCTCAGGATAAACATATATAATCACCGTATTCTTATATGGTAGCATTGAGTAAGTCGATACCAAAACACACCAAAAAAACTATTTATAATTGTCCAAGAAAAATGAATTAGGTGTAAATCTAACAAAACATGTACAGAGCTTGTTTGCTGAAAACTATAAAATGCTAATGAAAGAAATCAAAGTAGACCTAAATAAATTAAGAAGCATAACATGTTCATGGATTAGAAAACTCAATATAGTAAAGATGTCATTTGTCCCCAAGCCGATATACAACTTTAATATAATTCCTATCAAAACCCTAGTAAAACTTTTTTTATAGATACAAAAATTTTATAGATATATATAAAAGTTTTATATATATATATACATACACACATACATATAAATAACGCTCTATAGCTTTGCAAGATGTTACATTGGGAGAAACTGGGTAAAGGGTATTATTTCTTACAGCTGCATGTAAATCTACAATTACCTCCAAAGGTTTAGTTAAAAATAAAAACCACTCTTTGCCGAGTCTACTGCATGGAGGAAAACCATTCTCAGTAATCAGACTGTCGACATTCCAGAAAGTGTCGACATCACTCTGAAGACATACACACAGTTACTGTGAAGGGCCCCAGAAAAACCCTGAAGAGTGACTTCAATCCTTTCAATGTAGAACTCGGTCCCCCTGGAAAGAGAAGAGGCTCTGGGGTGACAAATGGTGAGGAAATAAAAAGAACTGGCTACTGGTCTCGCTATCTATAGTCATGGACAGAACACAGGCAAGAGTGTCACACTGGGCTCCTGTTCTGCAGGCTCACTGCCCCGTCCACGCTGTTAATCAGGAGAACGGGTCTCTTGAAATCTGAAATTTCTAGGGCAAAAACATCCGCAGGGTTCAGATGAGGCCAGGTGTTGCTTGTTCAGTATCACAAGCCCAGAAAGATGCATTAATTCTTGAACTGGCAACAAATCCAGCTGCTTTGATGTGGCGAGCCACAACAGTTAAAAAACAAGAATATCAGAAACTCTCTGGATGGTATCTGTCTCTGAAAAAGGAGCAGTTCAGCAGGCTGATGAATAAGATCCAAGTCGTCCAGCTACAGGGACAAGATGCCAGGTGGTTCACAAGACCTCTCTGTGATATTTTAACAATGAAATAAAAGCCCTGGATTGATCTGGGAAAAACAAAAAACAAACAAACAAACAAAAAACAAAAACTGTCCCCACCCCCAATGTTTTCTTCTCACGCCGAGAAGAACCAGGAGAGCAAAGGAAAGATTAGGACCTCGATCACTCTGCTCCTTCACCCGCCTAATAAGTCCCTGTAGTGCTTACAACTGTACAACATTACGTTACGCCACATCTGGTTACCTGTCCATCAGTCTGTCCTGTCCGTCTTCCTTCCCCCATTAAACTGTAAGCCCCACATGGGTAGGGCCTCCACCTGGTTCACACTCTGACACATTATACAGGTACGAAAAAAAAAAAGCTGCTGAGCGAATACAGGGAACTCAATCCACATGCCTTTTCAGGTAGATAGCGCATTTCCAACTGCTTCACTCCCCCTGAATCCTTTCTCCTTTCAGAGCTGCTCTTCAGCGGAACCCACCAGGGGGACCCTCTGTGACTCCATTTCCGCAGAACCTTTAGTCTTTGGCACGACCCTAGTCCCCATCTTGCTATTTAGCACCACAGCAGTCCGGCCCTGGGATCAGCTTCTAGCGAGGGCGCTGCCACTGCCCTCTGAGGAACGTGGCTTCAGGCAGGATTAACCGTCATTCTGTTTACCTGGTTCCTATGGTAAGAACATGTCTCTCCCAAATTCCAGCCCTGTTTCTTCACTGGATCAATTTGATGGACCTCTAATTTAATTTGCACACAGATCCTGGGGATGTCTGGAACTAATCTGATAATCTTTAGATTATTATGTTTTCCAAGTATGTCTCAGCTGCCGATATCATATAGGGGGACTTTCATGTGAAGTAATACCTTCAATGAGGTCGCTGGCTTCTAATTTCTTACCAAATTCCTCATTATGACAGTGCTAGGAATGGACGGGTGTTTAGCAGCTGAGAGGACACACACTCTTTGCCACCAGCCAGGCAGTGGCTTTAGGGATCACCTGGGCAGTTCCTTCAGTTACACAGAGAAATGGAAGACATTTTTTGTCTATTTTATTCAGACATCTACCCCAAGCACCTAGTGCAGAGTAGATGCTCAGTAAGTGACTGCAGGTTAAATGAATAAATCAAAATATTGGGTATCTTTAATAAGTTAAAGCACCATGGCATTTCTGAGCTTAACAAACAGCACTTACTCAATGACGTCAAGAGTGTGAGTAAAATGTATCAATTTCTAAACGGTTTTGAGAAGAATTGTAAATTAAAATTCTAGCTATTGGAAAAAGTCTAGCATACTACCCTTGCCGCCACAGAAATGACAGAGAGACAAGATAATTGCAGATTGCCAGTGCTGAACATATTACCCAGCTACAGCAAACATGAAAATTTAAAATGAACAATTATACATGAAAAAAGACACCGTGAATGCTCAACTGGAGGAAAAGGCAGAAACCCATGAATGAGCGGTGTTAACAGTCCAACAATTCATTCCACTACCCCACGCGCGGTCAGTGCTTCCTGTCGAGCCGCCGGAACCAGCAGGCTGACCTGGATCTCCAAGCAGGCAAGTCTCGCACCTGTCAATAACCAGCAGCTTTGTGGGAATCGATTAGGAGGCTCCCATCTCTTCTCTGGGAGTCCTATTTTAGTTCATCCATCTTCTTTTGTTAATTTTGTAAATTGGGTTTAAGGGATGTGGAGAGAAACACCTTTTTGTCTGTTTTTCGTGCCTCAGACTTCAGGGGGCGGAGGGAGGATGGGGAGAAGAGAGATTTTTTACCTCTTCCCACTTAGAAGTGGAATCCTTTCAAGACGCTCTCCCTTTTCAAGGCTGGAACCCTGGATGGCACTACGGACTGTGTCTAGCAACAGAGGCACAAGGCCTGTAAGAAAGCGACAGTCACATGACCACGGAAATAGACATTGGCGCAAATCAGCCGTCATCGCAAAGGTGCAGGCGACCGGTCTACAGACCCAACTGCATCATCTGGAACAGGCTCATGAAGGTAAAATCCAACGTAACATGGCTGTCTCATGAAGCAAATGCTCGGCCTTAGCCTGTGCCCCTACTGCCATTTGTTTGATTTACGGCGATGACAATAACAGGGACGATTGTAACAATGACCCTAACCCTAGAAGCTATCAGTCACTGGAAACCTGTCACGTGCTAATACTTTAATATGTTCCTTCTACTGCTCACAACCTTGCAACGTAAGTGTTATTATTACTCCCATTTTAGAGGGAAGGAAATGGAGATCCAGAAAAGGTCATTTGACTAGTAATCTGGAGCAAGAGGTTTGAAGCCAGGTCGATGTCTAGACGAGTGACCCAACCCCAAAGACAATCTTGTCCACAATGCTATGCTCTCTCTTGTCCGTCCAGCAAACTGGTCAAAGGCGACCCCCACTACCCCTGCAACCACCGCATTGATATAGAACAGTCCCCTTTGCTACATGTTGAAAAGCGAGTCTGAGGCGTGCTGAGGATCGTGGAATGACCCCACTCAGCAACTCTGGGGAGCAGGAGAGGGACCAGGTGAGCCAAGGTGGCCTTTGTAGCTAGAGCTGGGCCTTTTCCTAAGTACCCGACTTCTTGACAAACATCCATCGGATCACTCGCGCCAAACTAAAATATTCCTAATGACAGACTAACCAGCACTTTGATCACTGTCTCTTTGGAAATGAGGTGGAGTAAGAAAAAGAACAATTCAAAAAGGGGGAAAAAAAATGAGCAGAGGGCATGAGCAGGAAATACGAAGAAAAAGAAATACGACCGGCCTCCAAGCTCACTCAATTCAGGAAACAAATAACCACAAAAAGTCACTTTGCAACCCTGCGGAATGTCCACTGCCAGGGCCCGCTTCAGTCCAGGGGAGCATCCACACGGTGAGACACCCTGGAGCCCACAGAAAGGAGGACAGCTCTGCGGGCACCGATACGGAACAATCCTCACGATCACAGTGACATACATGGTGTGTCCCCATTTGCATAAATAGGAGCATGCACTCAGTCATGTAAAGGCTTCGGCTACCAAGTGACACGTAAGGAACTGGTCATGCTGGTTACGTCCGGGGAGGGAACAAGGGAGCTGCATTTCTCTGCTAGGAGGATGGCTTACTTTTCCTTACATAGTCTTTTTTGGACTTTGATCCCCGTCGCCCACAACATACTAGAGAAAGGCGCCTGAGAGGTGCTGTGGACGATGACTGGCCTGGGGTCCTCCAGAAGAAGGTCAGCGGTGAGGCTGGGCCTGACCCCCAGGACCCGACTCCCAGTGCCATGCTCTTCGCACTGCGGGATCTGTGTGGACAGTCTAATGGTCTATACCTCACTCAACACTTGACGCCAAGAACCACTCTTGGAGAAATTATAGCAACCACCCTAGCTCTGTGATTTGGTTAGCAGCACTGACTCTGAGAAGCCTCAATTTTCCCATATCACAGGCACTGGTGTCCTTTGAGTGACGACTAGGGGATGACAGTAGCCGGGCCAGACAGAACTCTATCCCTGTGACACTCTACACAAAGTAAAACAATGACATTACTCCTTGACGCCCTATGGCTCGAGGCCCGACCAAAATGTTTAGATGGATTTTAGGTTTCTGCGTAGCGAGTGCATGTCAAGGTTAAGTCCTCATTATGTGCACACGTATCACTCAGCACGTGGACCACGCACAGGAAATTTTCTATTTCAGGCCCAACATCTGCCCATTCACTTCTCCATTAACTGCATACACACCCTCTTAGTGGCCACTCCGGGCCTGTGGCCGGGCAGACACGCCTGGTTCTGTAGTTTGGAGCCAGAACACGTCAGCGGGCTTTCTGCTTTCTGGCTATATGACATCAGGTGATACCTTTACTGTCTAACCTCAGTTTCTTCCTCTATAGGGACATCAGTACCTAAGGAAAGAACCAGGCAGTCTGCTGGTTCTGTGGTAACTGGAGTTCGTCGTACTACTAATTCCTTTCATCCTGCTAAGCGTTTGGGGGATTCTTTTCAGAATCGCATGCTCTGGCCCTTGGAACAGATGCTCTAGATGACGTCTGGAGCAGAAGGGGGTTCTAACGGAAGGCAAGATGAGGAACTAGAGACTCCTCACAAGAAAACACAAACAGATCCCTCCTGGGGGTGCCGGGCCACTCACAAGCAGCTTCTTTCTCTAGGAGCTGCCTTTTCCCACTCATGGGGAGAGCCCTGGTGGCCATGTTTTCCCTTCACGACCTGCTCTCCTGGACCAGCAGACTGGACCAGAGTGGTCACATGACTTCAGTTACTCCAGTCAGGATTCCCGTTGCTCCTGGGCACTGAGGATGAAAGATGGCCAGTCCCCCTGGGATACTCTCTGCCACAGAGGATATTTAGCTTAAAAGCTACAGATGACCCACCAACCATGCTCAGTGTTTGAGGAAACACAGAGGACACAGAGAAGGAAGGAGAGAGAAGACACAAGTGCTACCTGCATTCTTGGCAGCCGTGTGTGTGTGTGTGTGTGTGTGTTTTAGGCGAGCAAACCCTGGTTGACTTCACAGATTGCAAGGACCTCGTCAGCTTACAATCCCTTATTTTTTTATTTTTTACACCCACAGCACCTAGTCTTCCTAGGTGGTCTCCCATCCAAGCACTAACCAGGCCTAACCCTGCTTAGCTTCCAATATCAGAAAAGGATCAAGTTTCTTCAGGGTGGCATGGCTGTAAACGCATTGAGGCAGCCTTCTACATGGATGGCCTTGGTCCTGGGAGACCCTAACTTCTGCCTCTAACAGGTCTTTATCTCTGTTTCTCAATAAGCTAGTTGCTTTCTGTTACTTGCAACCAAAAGAAGCCTAAAATATTTCTAATCCCATTGTCACAGATCCCAATCAGCACTTGAGAATGGCCTGCAGGTGGCACTTCCCATTCTGAAAGAAAGAATTACTTTAAAAATGCTGAATTTGTGGCATTACCTTTATTTTGCCTGATTGCATTACTCAGACAGAAAGAGCTATGAATAATAATAATAATAAAGATACCATCAAAGTAAAATATTTGACACTCACAAGATTAAAAGCTGAATACAGTAATCGTCTCATAATCATCGCGGGATATGCAATACTTAATCAACAATTACACCGAGAACATGCCCGAGACTTGATGCTTAAATACCAGGGAAAAAAGCAAAGGAGAAAGTCAGAAAAATCAACGCAAGGGAAGAAAGCAATGTATCCAGTCTAAATACTGCATGTATTACTGTAAGAGTTCTACATTTTCCTATCAATGCCATGCATAAAAAATTATAAAAACAATCCAAGAATACACACCCGAACCAAAACAGTCTAGCAAAAGAGCTATTTTTAAAACCACTTAAGAGTATTCACATAATGGTGGCACAGTCCACTAATCAGGGCGCTTGTTTTTTTCTTTTAACAACTTTATTGAGGTATCATTTATACCTTATATAAGAGTTGCTTCAACCAGTCTTGCCCCCTGATGGGAGAGAGAGGAGAAGAATGGCCCCAAAGGAAGCCAGAAGCTGATGAGGGCAACTCAAAAAGGGGAGGAGACAAACTCCCTCCTAGGAGGTTGGGGGTTCACATCCCCTCAGAGCCTGTCAAGCGATTGTTAGGAAATACGTATGCATTTTCATATCCAGAACATTAAAAAAAAAAAAAAAAAAAGGCCCAGATGCCACGTCCAAATTATCTCACGACCGAAAGGAAGCATCTGAGCAACCTTAGAAAATGCGCAGCCCTTTACGGCACCGGCAATCTCTTTTGGCTGCCGAAGGCAGATTTCTACAACATGGGTTTTATTTTTAATGTTCTTTTTAAGGAGCTGATTCTTCATTCAGGATGCATACAATGCAAGCAGCACAAATACCCGCACTGTATTATAAATAGCCTCTTTTAAGGCGGGCTGGGAGTATAGCGACACGTTTTAACCTAGATATAGTTTTGACAACCCATGTACATTCTTTCGGAACCACTAAGCACCAGCCTTGCTGTGTTATTTTACGAGACTACATCCTAGTTGGCTGCAACCATAGGCAACGAGGCGGCCTGGTGACTTCGCGAACACATAATAACGCTGCCCCTTTCGAAGAGGGTTTGTTTTCCACCTTCTACAGGTGAACACAGCAAATCTGACATCATGGAATACAACTGAAGAAGCAAATGATCGATGTCAACCACGAGAACAGTGTCTGAAAAAATGAGCTCAACCACCTACTTTTGCTATTTTCCATGACCCGCGGAGGTGCGGGAGCTCCACGATGGGCGGCGCCCGGCCACGCGGAGGGAGACGCTAGACATAGCTGCGTCTGCGCTGCCCTCACCTGGGGGACACGTGAGGACTCTGCGGGACGCATCGCAGAAAGGCTCCCCTCAGCGCCATCTCGCAGGAGAATGAAAACAATAAAAAGCTATATTCGGCCCTGCCTACACAGGAAATTCTCTCTGCACCGATCCTAACAGAGTTTATCAGAGCACAAACCAACTCACAAAGCCCAACTCACAGTCAACCGGTAGAAGCATGCAGTTAATCTTAACAACTAGGTACCCAGAAATACCTTTTATACAGAATTGAGGCAAAACCACCCTGAGAAACCAGGCAAACTAAAGTCAAGTTTCTGCAAAAGACAAAATATTTTCTTAGACATAAATATAGTCTCTATTGTTAATGACCTTTCCTGACCTTAAATTTGACCTTATAATATAAATGCATCCCAAGGCAAGTTCCCAAATACTCCAGGAGTTTTCAAATATTTTCCCTGTCTAAGCCATACCTACAAATGTCATCTGCAAGTCCTTCTATTGTATCTTCAGTAAGCAAAGAGACACAGGAATCTGCCTATGGCTAAATACATTCAGAGTTCACCTACCAACTGTCATGAAAACCTTACTAAGTGTGAAGGGTATGAGAAGGCAAACCTATTAGAGTTCTTTTTAGGTCTGCTGTCTAATTTCCAGTAGGGTCTGGGCATGTGCTAATATGTAAGCTCACACACACACACACACACACACACACAGAAATTTGCCCTTCGGGATAAGATGTGTGTAAGAATTTCACTTCAAAGGAGAGTATAAAGAAAAATCACTTACCTTGCCTTCTTATAGCTACACGTAAGAAGATATCCAGACTTAATTTTCCTCTTAAGATTATAGAGAAGGGAAACACACCAACAAGTAAGATTGGAGCACGTGAAAACCCAGTTATCCTTCATACACGTACAAAAATGTGTCAGAAGAGTTTTGGGAAAGAGCTTTCCGCATGGACCTTCAAATGCTAAAACTAGAAGGGCCCTTCCCAGTCATCTAAGCTCGACTTCCTGAATTTACTTATCTTCTTGAATGTTCACTTCCTTCAGCCTGTATTAAGCAAGCCCCCACACCCTCCGAGCACTGTTCTAAAAGCCTAGTATACAGCAGTGAAAAAGAAAGTCCCGCCTTCTTGAGCTGATATTCTTGGGGACAGATGAGCAGATGGAAAACATCAGAGATATAGTTTGCCAGGTGGATGGCCGTACTATGGAATACACGGTACGTGCTGCGAAGTAAATTTTACAGAACAGCAAACTGGAGCTTCAAGTTGCAAAGCTCGTTTGAGGGCAGCAGCAGGAATGGATAACCTAAGTTTTGGTCCTTTTTGGTCTTTTTAAGTTTTCATGCAGCAAAGAAATACTAAAACACTAATAAAGGCAAAGGAAACGCTGAGGATAACAAACATATGTTCAGAAGCACGTGGGAAAGGTACACAGGTGGGCCTCGATCTGTGTTCTTTCCATCTTTACAATGCGACACTGATCTATTTGACCAAGCCGGACAATCCTCACCCTGAAACTCAAAATATGAAAAAAAGTGTTTCCGGGCACAAAATACCCCAGGGCCAGAAATGTTTTCCTTGTTTGAAAGTGAGAAACAACACTCACTGTAAGTTTCTCATTTCAAAATTTCCTGGCCTTAATAGTGCTTCAAAAAGCCACTGGAAGGAACAAAATAAAGATAGAAACAGGAGCTTGGTTTCTGCAGTTTCCCTCTCTTTAAATGGAGATTTTTTGCTATATACATTTTGTTTTTCTATTTAGAGTCCCTCAGCCTCAGGGTGATAAGCCACTTATGAAATACAGGCTGTTCCATCCACCAGGGCCATCATCTGGAAAAGAGAGTCAGTGAAAAAAAAAAAAAAGAATTTCCAGGTAAAAGGGAGACAGCAGAATGCTTCAGTATTTGCATGTTGTGTGTGCTCTGTAAGCGGCCTGGTCAAATGAACAAACTCCTGAAGACACCAACAGTGATGAAAACTCCATGAGACAAATTGCAAGCAGCAGGGGCCATGGAACCCCACCTGCCCTATCCCCCATCCCATTTGCTCATGGGTACTTTTTCTTGATGTTCAGGCTCAGAGCTCAAATTCCAATAGATTCCTGACCTGCCAACTGATTAAATAAGCCATCATTTGGGTGAGTGGCTGTTGGCTAAAGGGATTCTTCCCCTACCCACCTCCCGCCCCCGGGGGGTGAGAAAGTTCTGAAACTGTGATGATGGTGGCACAACTCTACGATTACACTAAAAAACACTGAATTGTAAGCGTTAAGAGCACATGTGAATTCTATCTCGATAAAACTACCATCCCCCCCAAATTCACCATTATCATCAACCCCAAAATGTCAATGGTCTTTCTTATTACATCATCCTCATATTAATGGGCTATCACTGAAAACTGCTGTTTACGTTTTAACTGTTTTAATCTTTTAAAGAATAAAAACTTTCCCAGGGCATGTCCTCCTCTAGGCCTGGGTGTCTGCACTACAGCAACTTCTGTACCCTGAAACGATGGGTTTTGTACTGTCATGTGCTCAGTGAGCTGAGAGCCCCGACGAAGGGCAGTTACAGAGGGTGGGCAGGGAGAATCTTGTCTTAGTCCCTCATCTCCTGACTTTGTTGTTTGGGGAATGGAGCTGTACCACTAAAGAAAAGAGAAGGCAGGCATGGTTGGAAAAGCTCAAATCCAGATTACTGAGAAAATCAAATTAAATTAATAATAACAACTCCTCCCAATTCATCCGTCCAATTTCAGGAGACAGGAGAACGGACTTTGTTTATTTCCTTCCTCCTTCCAGTTATCAAATAGCCATCCATTCAGCAGTCTCCCCTTCTATCTGTCCATCCAACCATCCATCATCTATCAAGAGTCAATCTCCTGTACAAAAACAGTGATACAAATAAAATAATTGCTGTAAATTACAATGCTATACCAAATATAAGTATGATAACTGCAATGAAATCTAAAAGTGCAATTTACCTCTTTGCCCCATTCCCTACCCAAACATCAGTCAAAGGTTATTACATACCCACACCTGGGGACCAAGAAAACTTTGATAAGTAAAAGTTTTTTAAAAAACTAGGTTGGTAGCAGAGCTTTCTGGAACCCAGGAAAGCAAGAAAAGGCTAGGGGAAGAATTACTAGACATTGTCAAATTAGATCTTACTTCTAGGCTCAATTAAACAGACAAATCAGTAAGCTTATACTATAGGCCTGAATTATGTTAAGGAGAGAGAACATATATATATATATTCAAGGCCTCTGCTTTCTAAGAGTTTATGGTAAACAACCACGTCTGGCCACCTCTACCACCTGGTCAAACCGCCTTCATCCTCATCTAGATTATGACAACAGTGCCTGAAGCCCACTCTTAGATCCCCTGCCGACTGCCCACCTACCTGTCCTCCACTCTCCAGGGTGGTCTTTATAAAAAGTGGACCAGATTAAAGCCTTGCCCTTCTTCAAAACCTTCCAATACTTTCTCATTAGAATAAAACCCAGTCACTGTTTCATGATTTTAAATGATTTGACCTCTACCTACCACTCCCAATTCCTTTTTTTTGTCTTGCTCATTCCTCTCCAGCCACACTGGCTTTGCTGTTCTTTCCACAAACTCCATTTGTTCCTGCCTCAGGGCCTCTGTACTTGCCTTCTGCCTAAAAAGCTCTTCTCTAGATGCTAACATGGCTGGTAGCTTCTCATCACATTGGTCCTGATGTCAGTTCTTCAGAAAGGCCTCTTTTGGCCACGTTACCTAAAATAAGATGCTGTGACTACCACTCTTGCTTTATTCTTCTTTACGGCACTTGTCCCCATCTGAGATCACATTACAAACTTGTTTCTCTATTTGTCTGTTTTCTGTCTTCCCATTAAGATATGTCACAGAGCATAGAAGGGGAGAGATCTTATTACTTATTCATTGCTGTTTGTAACTTATTCGCTGCTATTTCCTCAGGGCCTATTACAGAGACTGATGTATAACAGACATTTTATGCAAATAGATCATTTTGATTTTAGCTTCACCCTCCATACGTTTGCATTTTCGTATTACTTTGCTTTCCATCAACAGAAACAAATGATCTATAATAAATGCCCAGCAGAACAATTTCGTAACTTCATTATTAATATTTTCCTCAGCTCCATCTTCTCTCTTCCCTGATGGGTGGCTTTAGTCAAAGACAGAGTTGAGTTGATATGGGCCTGAAACCCTGAACATGTAGATGTTGCAATGTTGTATTTACAGATATGATGCTGAGGGGAAGGAGGTGGAGGGGGCGGATGGAGAAGTCTGAACTGAAATCCTAAGTACACGAGCATGTATGGTGCATTGTGTCAGGTTTGTGGAAAACTGCCTTCTTTCACCTGTTGGGGAAGAGATTAAAAGATGAAATCTACTCTCCCCACAGGAATAAAATTAAAACTTCAAATCATTTTGATTTGAAATAAAATGAAAAGGCAAAAACTTCAATTAAGTAAATCTCAAGAGCAAATGATCTGAGAAATGCGTGAATTTTTTAAAAAGCCATTCTAATGGTTTAAACAGCTTACTCAAGTGGTCTACTTTAAAATGCCAGGAATTCAACCTCTTGATTTAAGAGCTCTGGAATTCAAGTGCTTCAAATTGAGAAAATAATACAACAAGTAAATGGCCATAATTTCTTTTTTTGTGTATCCTGGCAGTACACCCTCTAAGATATACAGCCCCGAACAGTCATCTGCGCTGAGCGCCCTGCATCTCTCTCACGGGAAAAGCGGAAGCCAGTACAAACACCACCAGACTTGAATACTGACCGCCGTTCCTTAGCTGAAATTATAAAGCCCTTACCTTAAAATTACAAACAAGAGATAAAATAAATATTTCAGGGGCTCATTCAAATAAGCCTCTCAAGAGTCTGGATTCAAAGATAGGCAGGCTGTACACTGAAAAGCTCGCCAGCAGTAGAGGAAGGGATCTAGAAATTCCTGTGGACCCACGCAGCGCACTCACAGAACACCCGTAGCAGTCGGGGCCCCTGCTGCCACCGTCTCTTCTCTGCCCTCCCTTCTCAAGCCCTGCCCCCTTCCATCTGACGGCGCCTTCACTTACTCGCGCCTTCACTTACTCGGAATCGCAGACACAGAGCTCCTCAGTTGAGTAACTCTTGGAACAGCGGCTGTCAGGGAAGGAGAAGTTATTTACAAGCACTGCAGCCTCTGAAATGCTGCGAGGGCAACTCAACAATGCGGACCCACCCTGCGATGGAACTAAATACATTTCAGATGAAACTAAATACATTTCAGTCCAGATCTATCCAGACAGATGTTCCAGTCTAGGAATGGAACAGTAACTTCCTAGTGCTTCGCGTGGACACGGTGGTCCTGTAAGTGGGATAATCACTATACCAATTCATTTGGAAAGCATCCGCAAGCACCTACTATGCGCCAAGGACTATGGCAGTAGAGGAAGGTCTAGTCCCTGCTCATAAGATGCTCGGGAGAAACAGACACGATCCAATGATGATTCACTGCCACAAAAGACACAATGGCAGTCAGGACTGCAATAGGAACTTGGATAAAATCCTATGGCCGCAGGGGAGGGATAGACTAATTCAGAAGTCAACAAACTATAGCCCAGAGGCCAGATTCGCCTATTTCTGCATGGATGGCCCATGAGCCAAAAATGATTTGCATATTTTCTAATTATTGAAAAAAAAAAGATTTAATGTTTTGTGACACATCGATATCATATGGAAATCAAATTACAGTGCCCATAAACAACAGTGAATGGTACACAGCCACATCGAAGTTGGGAAGATAGAGCTGTGTGGTCCGTAAAGCCTGTGATACTATCTGCCCTTTATAGAAAAGTCAGCCGACCCCTGGACTAAGGCAGCTGAGCAGGACTGAGGGGTTTTGTTTTTAAAAAGTAAGATATATAAGTAAACCTCTAATGCCAGTTTAGCAGGTAACAGCTAGCAATGGGACAATCTGGGGAGCATCCACAAAACCATCCGCCAGTTTTAAAGGACAGCAGCCTCTGAGGTCTCCTAGACCAACGGCCACATTTTACAGATGCAGAACTGGACCCCAAGAAATCAAGATACTCTGCCAGGGACACAGGGAATGAATGGCACAGTCAAGGAGAAAACACCTCTGCTGTCCCCAAACTCATATGTGTTCCATCTGTTGACTGAAGAAAAAAAAAAAAAAAAAGATCTTTACTGGGAACTATCTGAAAAAAAAAAAAAAAAGGATCGAAAAGTGCCAGATTTATGTCCCCCCCCAACAAAACACCCCTAACCCGTGAACCACGGGTGCCTCACTAGTCATCATTCCCTCCTAATCGGCCTTCGACCCTCCTCCACTGTACCCTGCCCTTCCCAGATGCCCCTACAGCCCTGTCCCACCGATGAAGGCGGTCCCGGGATGAGTCCGAGGCTACCAGAGCTCACTCATAAAGCCGCCCTTCATGCTAGTGCTTTTGGGTCTCCAAGCTTTCCAAGGCCGATGAAAACAAGGGGCTGAGAAATGAAACTTACTCCAGAAGCACCTCAATTCGAAATAAAAGCTCATTTAAATGTGCATAAAAATAACGTTATGTTAACCAGTCAAGAACAACTCAACTCTCACACAGCTTACTGCAACGATACTTCACGTGGGGGGGCGGGGGAACTTCGCCGGGTTGCTGTGGTGCAGGGTGGAGCCTCCAAACACAGAGAGTACTCAGAGGTACCCGAGTACTCCAGATGTCGTTTTCCTTCTATATAAAGATCGCACTCAACTGCCATGTCCTTTATGAAATATTTCTTCATTTTTAGTTACTTTCTTTGTATTCTAAGAGAACATGCCGCTTTGATCCATAAAATCATTTCTATACACAAATAATGTAACGCACTTCTAGAATACCAAAGGTGGGCTATGGGAAACGCAAAGCAGTCTTCATGGATCACCCTTGACTTTGAAGCATTTACAAACAACGGGACGAAAGTCCTGTAACAAACCCCAAGTTAAACAAGTCAAGGGCATAAAGTGGCTTCAGACAGTAGGTGTGGTTGAAATGGTCAGGGAAAGTTCGTTCAAGAACTGCATCTTGAATAACGACCATTTACTGAGTGTCTACTAGGTGCCACTTACACACTTCGTCATTTCAATGATCACCTTTAGTCCTTGAACCCTACAAAGTAGTGATTCTTACACCTATTTAACAGACGAGGAAACAGGTTAAGTGACTTGACAACGGTTACTATTCAGCTAAGAACTTAGTGAAATACAGGCCAAAGCCAGGATTACTTTTACTACCTGAGCTTCTCAAAGTGGGCCATACACCACCCCGTGGTGTGTAAAAACATCCAGGAAGCCAAGATGGAAAAGACACATTTTACCCAAGCCTCGATTTTACATGAATATCGAGGGATAGTTGAAGGCAAGCAAAAGCATTATTATATTAACAGATACACAGATAGAGTGTAAAACAGAACATAAAACTCGCAGAGGTTTTCCGTGAAGATTGTGAAGAACATGGGGGTGACGCTGCTGCCCCAAATTCTGGTAGGCGTAGGGCTGTGGGAACCACCTATAGAGGGCAGTCACTTAACAGAGACAGGCAACAAGGTCAGACGGCGCTGGGAAGGGGGTTGTCAAGGGCACTGAGTGTCTGGTGAGCTGAACCTGGGGGACCGCGCCAGAGAGAAGAGAGTGCGCACTGCGACGACAGCCTGCGGCCACCACAGTTCAGCTATAAATGGCTCCCCCGCTGCCCCAGGTTGTCAGTGCTCATCAAGGCACAACGTGAGACGGTCTGGGCCTGAGGGGACCAAAAATGGAGAGAGCATGTGTTTGGAGGCCTCCTCTTGCTTCATTCACGGAAGGTTCATGGGCGTTGTGCAAAAGGGCCTCGGGCACGAACCTGGAATTCACTCTGGGGCATGAAGGTTCTGGAAGCGAGAATTGCAGGAGCTCCCCAGGGAGAGCTGCTCAGGGTCTGTGCAACTCTGCCCTGCTTTGAAGTGGAGATTCCGCTCAAGTTTTCATCATCCGTTTAGACTTGGTCCTTCATGTCGGCCCCGAAATGCTGCCCATGTGGGAGATCAAACAGCTCATTCCCATGAAACAGACTGGGTTGCAGAAATCTCAGCGGAGAGCAGAGAAAAGATCAGATCCTATTTCACCCCCAGAGTCATTTCTTAAGGTAAAAGTCTGGCTAGAGGGAGCAAATTCCTTTGGGCTGGAACACCAAGAACGTGACCGGAGAACCAAAATTCTACGCTATTTCAATAGAAGGGCATGTACAGCCACGTTTGCCTGAGTCCTTTTAAGAAATATTTTGCCTCCTCCCTCCTTCCACCAATCTCTCTCTACCTCTTACGTGCCATCAGTGTGTTTTTTGAGGCCACAATTTCTGTCTTGAAATCCCCCAAGATTTTCTCATTCTGCCGACTCCAGCTGTGTCCCCAGGGAAATTCCTTCTCTCCACACCTCCATTTCCTCATCTGTACAGAGCCTGTGACCCCACCCATGGCTGTGCAGGAATATATGGCCAGGTGGCATGCACAGCTCTCAGACCCAGCACTAGTCGAAACCAGCACTCAGCTCATTTTCATCGTTGGTCAAGAGCACGGACCTTGGAGCCAAAGCATTCAGGTGAAAATCCCAGCTACGCCACTTATAAACCACCTGCCACTGTGCAGATACTTCCAGCTGTGATGCTCACGCTTCTGTTCCCCCATCTGTAAAACGGGTCATACACACAGCACCTGCCTTTATGGGTTTTTGTGGGGATGAACGATACAGCAAGCGGAGCGCTCCGAGCAGGGGCCGTGTGGAGCGAGCCGGTCTGTGCTGTGGCTGCCGTCCCCCACCCCCGCTACCCCGCCCTATCTTCTGCGGGGCTGCTCTCATCGCTCCAAACCTGGAATACCTCCCCAGTGGAAGGGAAGCTCGCTCTCGCACCAGGAGCTCCAAGTCACATGCCTGAGTGAAGCGGGGGGTGGGGACCAGAACCGTGTACAGCACGGAATGTGGCCCCTCGGGTCCAGCTAGCTGTCATCCTGTGGCAAGGCAGGCCCAGGGCTGCCGCATCCCCTGGTTGTCTAGAGGACCCAGGAATCTAGATATTTATGTCAAACTTCCTGATTTTTAAGCATTGGCAATGAATTCAAATTTTCAAAATCACTGTGACAAGTAAGTCCATCGTGGTGGCAGGGTTCCAGATCTGCCCCCAGGGTCATCAGTCTGGGACCTCGCTCTGTGGGGCACAGTCATTTACAAACTGTGCTTCTGAACACAGGTCTCCTCCAGGTGGCCCCAGAGGAGCTGCTTGTCCTTCTCACCAACTCAGACCAAGAGGCCTCAAGGCCACTTTCTCTGACCACACCCTCCCTGCTGGGGCCCAAGCACCCCCCCAAACTATCTCCGCCCACCCCCCCCCCAACGACCCAGCAATGCATTAGGGCCACTTAGCAAGGATCCGCAGAACAGCTAAGTGCTTTAATGACACTTGCCTATCGATTTAGAGCTTTTTTAATTCTTCCACTTGGATTTCCCAAGCATGGCACAGCTGCGGCAGTGCGAGGGTCTTAGAGGCTAAGTTCCCAGAGACCAGGGGCTGCTCCGTGAAGCTCTCCTTGGCATAAGAGGTGTGTGCGACTGTCAGTGGACCCTCCTGACGCAGCTGCAGAGGGCTGAGGGTGCAGCGCACTGCTTAATGTCTTTTTAGAGAGACTCAGTCATGCCAACGCGTCTATCTCTGCAACCCGTGCTGCCACTTTCTGGTCTCATTTCTACAGAATGTAGGTTTCTAGTGCTGCCCGAATCTCCAAGTCTGTAGACGCAAGTCAAACATGAGGAAACGAAGTTCTCCATATTTAAATTAGGCATGAGTTGCCTACTAAGGCAAGTCTGTATTCACTCACTCACTCACTCATTAAGCATCAATTCACTCTATGTCAGAAACAGTACAAAAATTAAGTGAGATATAGCAAAAGTCTATCCCTGCCAACAAGACACCAGAGGCTAATGGGACTTAAGACATGACCCTACCCATACACCCTCCGGATGACTGAGCCCAGAGAGTTGAATACAAACTCTGCATGTCCATTTGCCTATGATGGAGGGGGATAAAGATCAAACCAGAAGTCCTTGCTCCTCGTCCAGCGTTCTTTTCAAAGTGCCCTACAGAACACTGTAAACAGGATTCTAAGCCATTAACGAGGCCGGGCACCCAGTCAGACATCAGGACCTGGTGACATTCAAGGAAACTAACACTTACCAACATCCGCAGAAAAAGGCCCTATGAGATGCCACCAGGGCACCTGCACAGGGGCCCCGCCTCCTGTCACTCTTCTAGAACTATTTGCCAGTGATTCTCATTCTTTCTTTCTTTTTCTTTTTTTCAATGTTCCAATGCACCTAAGGGACAAGAGCCCTCCTCCTGTGTGATGGAGATTCGCAAGGAGTCTAGAGGGTGGGGTGGAGGTGGGTCTGAACACGCACCCAAGGGGCACACCTCATACACCCCTAATAAAAGGATGAATTCCGGTTGCCTGCCCACCAGCTAAGTAGAATCAGTGTGCGGGCACAGTCCTGCCCTTCCTGTCACCCGTCCCTGCACTGCCCTGCCTCCTAAGATGCCTGCTGTCATTTTCAAAGGGTGATGAGATCAAGTAGTCTTTCATGGAACAAATGGCATTAAAAAAAAAAAAAAAAAGGCTTTCCACACAATGTGCTTCAATCTCCCTCAAACTAAAAATCAATCAATCAGTAATACTGTGACTCTGGCAATCAAAGCCTGGGAGGGTGGGGGTGGGGGTGAGTGGGCTGAGCAGATGGTTGATGGACAGCTCAGCGCTGAGGGACAGGGGGCAGGGATCACAGATGCTGTCTCGGACCTCGTGCTCTTGCCATGTTCCCTGAAGCCAGGATAAACAGGCTGTGTGTGGATCTATTTTTGTCACACAGCTGCAAATATAGGGTTTATGAAGATGTCTGATGCTTGGCCAAAGGAGATTTGTGCGCCAAGCCGCTGCTCTACCGGCCTGGAAGAAGCGACCTCAGACCGTCTGCCCATCCCTCCTCATTCCGATGGAGTGAGGCATATCCCCATGCTCTGACTCCTTACGACTCTTCCCAAGTTGCAGGTTTTCACTGTTTCTTTCCCTAATTCACGAGAGTTTAAGGATGTGCAGGATTGTGTTTGGCACCCACCGGCCTCAATGCTCTCGATCATTCTACTGCATGGGCTGCCTATTCTTGGTGGAATTTATTAGCTTTATTGATTTCTATTTCTGACTTCCTCAACATTGGCTCATTGATTATTCAGGGAGAACCTGGCAATGAGACCACAGTTTGATATTCTGCCAACGGGAGCCTGAGCAGTGGGACTTCTGCAAATCTTTTCAAAGAACCAGAACCTATAAAAAGCAGTGTAGTTTGGGCTCCTCGAGTTATCCTGGTCATTGTGAAAATAGATTATTTTCAGAATGTGAATGGCATATCACTTCAGTAGAAAAAAAGCACGGAGTTAATGACTCAAAGGCCAAAGGTCTGATGCCCACATAAACCAGTTTATTCTTGAGCAGAGAAAAACTCCATTGTTTAGTTAGAAAACTAAACCTCCATCCACGTGATGGGGGGTCCCAGGGCAGGGACAGGGGGCCGTGCCCCCCTTAATCACCATGCTCAACGTCTCTGCTGGCTCGTAAGAACACACGGACACATATCCATTCTACTGTTAAAGGGTGAGTCCCACCATCTACACATGACCCAAAAGTGTTTGATGGTGAGGTGACATTTTTAAGGTGCAGCGGATAAACCTGTTTTGTTTTGCTGTTTGTTTTTTTCTTCACACAGCATAGAAGTAAAGGACATTGTATTTAAACTTCAAGAAATTCAAATTAAAAGAGTGCAAAGAGGTTCCTTCCAGAAATCGAGGCTGAAACATACTATTGAAGTAGTAAAATTATCATCTAGAGAAATCTTTTAAGAACAGAACTAATTGCCACCTGTAAGTACCAATGTGTGCATAATCCGATCCAGGGGAGGAGGTAGGATGGAAAAATCTCTCAAAATCCCCTCTGGCTTCCCCACCAGGTTGAATTTTCACCATAAAACATGTGACACCCTGTGGCTGACTTCCAGCTGAGGCCCTGGTGTGAGAGCCACCTGGCTGCCGATCTTCAGCTGACTCCGACCTCAGCATTAGGCACGGGGTGTAGGTGGGGCGCCCACGAGGGTCAGCGTTCTTCAGAGCACACGGGTGAAAAACAATGGAGTCTGTGTTTCTGCCCAACCTTGGGCATCCCGTCCTCATGAGACTTTGTATTTGTCCTTCTAATGTGTAAAAGTAAATGAGATGGCGTAGAGAATGAAAGGGGAACTAGCCACCCGTCTCTGGATGGAAAACTGGAACAGCGTGGAACACACACGTGAAAACGCGCATCTACGCTCACGCATGCGCAGGGACTAGGGCCGTGACGAAGCGGGCTGCGTCACACGACGAAAGCGCTGGGGAAACCACGAGAGCCCCGCGCAGTGCCGTTCCCGCGACCCCGGAGTGGGGGTGACGCTGGGGTGGGGGGGCGGGGCTGAGCCAGGGGCCTCTTGGCCCCCGGATCCTTTAATTCAACCAGAATAGTTCTGACACCCTGTTTTACTTAATTTCGGCTCCAGGGAAGGTTGCAGGGAGGAGAAGGAGGGAGAAAAAAAAGGGAGGGGAAGGGCGGGAGAGGAAACCCAAGCAACCAGAGACGGAGCGCCAAGTTTACGAGCGCCAAGTTTACGGGCCCCTGGCACGGGCGGGTCTGAAGAGAACCCCAATCCCTCTGTTTCCCACGTTAGCTACTTGCCAGTGACAGGGAGACGATGATGCTTTACCCTACAGGGTGATTGCTCAGGGCCTAGTCAGGGCGCGCGGGCATGTGCCAAGTTCAACGGCTGGCACACGGCAGGCAAGGTTAATAGGTGGTGAAGCCCCCGTGACACAGCCAGCATCGCTGGGGCCCTGTTCGCTGGTAAACGTTTTATAAACCTTAGATATCTTAACTGAAAGAATTCATATTCCATGATGATAGATGACACTAAGAGTTAAAGGGATCCAATTTAAAGATACAGTCAATGTACTTTACCTTCGAAAGCCTCTATCCACTTTACAGTGTATCTTTCCAATCTGTATCACTGCTTCTTCTAAACTACTTCTAAAGGGGTTAAGGAGCTACCCAGAGGTCTGCGATGGAAAGGCACCCAGTTCTCGTCCGGTGTCCTTCCGGTGAGCTTCGCCTCTCACAAGCTTGGTTACCCCGTGGACCAAGAAGTCACCATAGGTCAGTGTTTCTAGTTTCTAGCTCCGGCCACTGGCCTGTTTTAGCCACATGTTTCTCACTACCTAAAACAGGCTATCAAGTTTGCCTGGGAGCTTCTAAAACTACAGATTCCACATCCCTATCCCAGACCTAGTCATTCAGTCTAAAGAAGGCAACGTCCCCAGGCTATCGCTGAAGAAGTGGCTTCTCGAGGTCTTGCTGCCATTGCCCTCCCTGCCTGAAGACATGTTACAGAAAGCTGCCTCCGAAACGAGCATCAACCTCAGGGATGCACTTGCTACATCACTAAGGATTTCTCTCTCTTCCTCTCTCTCTTTTCCTCCCTCCCTCCCTCCCCTACCCCTGTACCTAAAGGACAAATTAGATCTTTGATTCTCTTTGGTAATGAGTCAGTTTTAATCTTTAAAACATACAAGTGATCATGTTTTTTTCTCTTTGCCTTGGTCACTAGGAAGTTCACAGACAAAGCCACGACTGACTGCCCTACCCTTTATACAAAGAACTTATGGTATTAAGTTTATACATTGTTATCCCCTAACTCTATCTTGAGTTTCCTACTTTTATTTTCCCTTTGCCTTGATTGCTGGGTGCCCTTTAAAAAAAAAAATTCTTGTTATACTGCAAAGCTACTGCAAATTCATTTTAGAACAAAGTGGGATGTTAGACAAAGTACTGAAACATAGGCGTTGACTTGCAGCCCTCTGTAGCACCGCAGCCAGCTCTAAGGCAGATGGTGACCGGTACCAAAGCTGAGACTCGGACTCCAAGGAAACTTTTCGGTTTTAGGGTCAACTTCCTGAACAGAAACCTTCCCACCAGCTTCAGTCGTCATTGAATATCTGGGAGTGTAACTGAACTGCATATTAAATATGTATAAAGATTATTAAAATACTTAAGAAAAATAAAAACCATCATACCCATTCGAAATCTAGACTCCTGATATTCAATTCTAAGTCTGCTGTCTCTCAACCCCAGTAGATTCACACGCAGAACTTCTCAAATTCTGCCTCTACAGAAACATAGCAGGTGGGCCTACGGGACTGCGTGCAAGTGACAGCAGATGCTAGAAGTCTCTGGCCTCGCCTATCGAACGACATAAGTGTGTCGTGCAGAATACCTGAACATCATTCCAGTTGTTTAAAACCATTAAAGTTTTAAAGTCCTGGGTACTCCAAACAGCTTGCACACTATGACCCCACAAAACCCGCCTCCATGCTTTTAGCGGAACTAACTACCGCAAAACTACCTGTTAACCAAATGTGATCAAAAAGGTTGCCATCTGCTACAGAAAAGCTTTCCTGTATCTGTGAAAGATCTGTTCTCCGGAGCGCGGAGTCAGAAGCGCTCATGGTGCTTGATGCCAGGAGCCCTGGCTGGTCTGACCCCATGGCAGCCTGGACCAGAGCTCTGGCCTGTAGGGAAAAGGCCCTTGTGCTTGTGGTGATCACCACGTGCTGCTACAATTCAGAGGGGTTCGGCTCTCCTTCTTAGCACTGACTCGATCCATCTGCATCAGGAGGATGGGCACCGGCCAGCAGTCTCGGGTCAGCACAGCCGGGGAGCGTCCAGGTCTTACCTTGGCCTTGTATAAGGGCCGCGGGGCCTGAGTGAAGGGTGCCTGTTCTTGTCACTGCTTTTAGTTATTTCTTTTAAAGATATGGATCCTATTCATTGAATTTACTTGGGAAATGGCAACAAAAATTAAGTGAGATATAGCAAAATTCTCAAGGCACATGTATTAGGCACAAGAAAGGGTGAGAGCTAAAGCTTCCTTACTCTCTAATATTTAAGTAGCCAAGAGTGCCTTAAACACTGCCATTTTATATTTTTGCAAACATCACTTGATCTCCGAAGATGTGAACTAACCATTAACAATAATCCCATGAACATAAACTAGCAGCTGTAAATTTTAATTTATTTTATTCTTTATAGATTTTAGTTGTGTGACCGATACCACCTTATTGAAGCTCGTATAAATAAAAAACTTCCCGTAATTTCCTGACTCAAAATAACTACAATGACATAGTTCACCATATGTCCTTCCCATCCTTGGCTTCTGTCTAAGTGCTGGGGTCAGCCTCAGTCAGGCTCTGGACCACATACGTCAGCACTGTGCTGGGCTGAAACCCAAGGCTGGCTGGGGCCTTCATTCAATTTCTCAGAAGAAGCTAAGAAGGTGGCTAGACCCACCAAGTGGCTTCGAAGTAGTTTCCAATCATGGAGTGCTTATTCTATATTCCAGGCACTGGGCAATACGACGTCAATCTCCCCTGAGAACTAGCATAGTGAAGCTTACTTCTCATTTCACAGAAGGAGAAAGTGAGACCTGAAAAGACACAATACTGCTAGTAAGGAGAAAAGCTGGGATTCAAGGCCGTGACTGGTCCACCATGGTAAGAAAGAAATATCAGTTTCACATTATTGCTTTCAATGACGCTATACAGCTTGTGCTGTCTTTTCTTCCTTCCCACATCTCCGGGCGTTCGTTACCAGGAAGAGAAGGCGGGCGGGGGGTGAGGGGTGCAGGTCTACTCCAATCTGAAAGGAGAGCTGGACCGGCCTGGGCAGGGGCTGGTTTTGCCACCAACTTGCCCCAGAGCAAGTCCAACTCTGGGCCCAGTTCACCTGTCTGTTCATTGAGGATGTGGTCACCTAGGTGTCTAGCTCTGAAATTCTGTGACTCGAGTTGGTCCCTGCATAACCTCACCACATACAAACCAGATGCCAGTGAGGACAAAGGGATGTGTGTCACTTTGCTGCTATCACCAAAATAATAATTCTGAATACACAGTAAATACCATTTGAATTACCTGTTCTAAGGAAAAACATTAAGCAAATGCTTCATTTTATTCCACATGAGGGGATGAGGATACATTAGGAGAATGACATGAAAGACACAAGAAGGAAGGATTTAATTTTGTACCATGAAGTGACCCCAAAGCCAGGGGTGTGCACTTCTCGTACTATCACTGAGATGAAATAAGCCGAACACTTGATGTAGAATACAGACCACACCACTGACACCTTAGAGCCTGGCATACATGACTACAGGGGTGACAAAAGCCCTTCAGAAATGTTTCCTGTGTAGACTCGGAAGTGTACTCAACAGTGAAACCAGTCAAAACCTGAACACGCGGGCACCTAACCTTAACAACAACAACAACAACAACAACAACAACAACAACAACGCACTGCTATCACCAAAACAATGATCCCGAAGACAAAGGAAACACCATTTTCTGTAATACTACCCTAACTCTTTTGGGATAACAAATACAGACATATCCCTAGATTCCCTCTGCCCCTGAAATATGGGAGTATCACAGCCTTTGGCTTTGGAACACTCAAGACAAAAATGTATGTCTGAGTATTAACATAAAAGTGATGGTAAGTTCTCTTTATTATAAGGCATTCTTAAGAGATCTGAAAACGTAAGAGGCAGCATTAGCCACTTAGTATTTGCAAAGGACTGATAAATGGAGACCTGCAGTTTAAATGAAGATAACCAAGGCTCCCACAATCTGACGGGCTTTCCTGAACACCTCAATCGTTTCGACAAATGCTGCAGAGTAAGGGCACTCTTTCCCAAGCCACCCTTCAAGGCACAACCATAATCATTCGTGCTTTCAGTTACAACAGATCTTGGTAATTCCATTTTCCACTGGGAGTGACAGATCTCGGTGGGACTGGCCTGTTTGTTTTTATTTTAGGTTTTATTGAGGTAAAACTAACATAACATGATCTTCGTTTCGGCTGTATGACAGAACGATTCGACATTCGTATATATTTCCAGATGATCGACACAGCATCCGTCACCACACAGTTACAACTTCTTCTCTTGCGATGAGAATTCTTAAGATCTCTTAGCAACATGCAAATATACATTACGGTACTGTTAACTTTAGTCACCACACTGTACGCCACCTCCCAGGACTTATTTATAACTGGAAGTTTATACACCTTCTGATCTTCACCCATTTCACCCATTCCCCACCCTGACCCACTTGTTTTTAAATTTCAAAAGTTTTCACACGCAGTGTTTTCTCTAGCAAAATGCTTGCTGTTAAGTTTCAAGGTTTAAATAAGGATTTCTACATCAGTCACTACTTCACTAACATATTTATCTGTCAAGATACTATATGGAATGAAAATCCACTTTTGTTTAGGTAGAATTTTAAAGTTTGTACAAGTTTCCCGTGTGTTTTGAAAGCAAAGATCTTCTCAAAGTTTTCATTAAAGGGTTCATTTTTTCCCTAATTTCACTTTTAGTCACATAAATTCATCTTAACCTACATTTGTGAACCTAACTTTCTAGTTATGAATGCTTAAAAAAACAAAACAACAACAACAACAAAACTCCCAACAACCCACTCTTGGGAGAGATTGACATTTCAGTAATCTTTGCCAGCTGGCATGTTCAGAATGGAATCTAAATATTGTATTAGCAATATCGATAACAAGCAGGTTCAGCAGGCCTTAATAAAACACTCTTGAATTGTGAGAGCAATTTCTGTTATTCTGTGTTTCACCTAGCATTGATTTAATAAAATCTATGACAAACTCTTTTTTAATCATGTAAGAATTCTGAGGTTTATTATATGTGCATAATGAAAATCTGAAATCAAGCAGGTATAATGAAAATTTTCTTGCCCAATAATTTTTGAAACTTTTGACAGAAGTAACACATATCCAGCAAAACCCACGTAATACATGTACAACTCAATGGATTTTCACAATTTGCCCAAGTAACCAGCACCCAAATGAGCAAACCTCAGGAGACCCCATGAACCTAGTCACCACCGTGCACCCCAGGGACAACCACACCGTGACTTCTCTCTGCACACTTTCCCTGTGAACCCTAGCTGGGGGCAAAACAGAGCCAAGGTGATCACCTTATCAGAGCCACCAGTACTGGCCTGCAAGTTATTTACTTCTCGGAAGGTAAGTGGTATCCTGACCTTACAGGCGAAGAAAGAGAGGCTCAAAGCCAAGTATTTGACCAAGCCAAGGGGCAGATAAACGTGTGTAAATGAGTGTGTAGCCATGTGTATGTAGGTGCATATATGTTTAAGTGTGTGTGTGTGCGTGTACATATGAGAGAGAGTGAGAGGGGGAGGGGGACAGGGAGAGAGTGCTATTATGAGAGTCTGTCGGAGTTGGGAGTCAAAGCCAAGTCTCTCTAATGCCAAACACAGTTGTTTAGCACAAAAGCTATTTTTAGGCAATCCCATTTTCCTCCTAGTTCATTGACTCATATGTCCAACACATGCCATTTATAGTTAAATGGTGTTATACAGGGAACTATCACACGCCCTGGCCCCGACACACACACACACACACACACACACACACACACACACACACGCATGCACGTGCGCGTGTGCGGTATGCTAGGTTTTGAAATGCAACCCATTTCCTCATTACACTCTGGATCGTGAATGATTCTGCGTCTTGTTAGCGGTGTCTTAATTTTGAAAATGAAGTTGGGAACAAGCTAGTGAGATTGAAGAGGGTACATCTTTGATTCTGAACTGGATTTCCATTACTCTTTAAATTATACTGATTTAAGATGTGATTAGTATTATTTTTCCTAAGTTGACTGGGAACGGGAGAAATGCCACAGCATTCTACACTAATGGCATCTGAGGCTCCGATACCTTTTCCCGCTTCCCACTGCCCCGGCCCCGTCACCTCTACCCCAAATGACCTCTTGGCCTGGTCGCGGCTGCTCGCATCTCCTTCCAGCTTTGGCCCCAGCAATGACACTACAATCAGGGCACGGACTGCCACCCACGGTGCTCATGTGCTGTGAGGCACAAGCCCCCTGCCGCAATCCCCACCTTTATGAGTATCAGCTCTTGGCTCCTGGCTCTTCCTTATGTGCTCTTCTCAGCCTAAGATTTACATTACACCACCTATCGAGTCCCCACTACCTAGTCACCCCTATATCTTCTCAAAGTCAAATCCACCCTCTAGTACCTTTACCAGACTCTCTCCTACAATTCTGTCCAGAATACTTTTCCTTTATCTTCCTGTCTTCTAAACTGGAAGGAATAAAGTAAGCTACCCAAAAGGGGCATGGGTGACTTTTCCCATCTCCACCCTGGCTCATCACATTTCTCCTTTGCTTTGAAGACACATACACGCTGTCTGTGCCTCAGGTGTGGGCTCCGTTATTTTGCGAGCTTGGCTAAATGAGTGTTTGCTGCTGCAGCAAATGTAAAGGTACCTCTTTTGTATTAGGTCTGGGGCGACGCCGTGAGAAACACACAGCTGGCCACGTCAAGCAGTTCACGGGGCAGATTTAGGACATGCAGGCCCAGCAGCCTTGCATTACACAAGCAACACCCCAACTCCTGACTTCCTTCTCTCCTCAGACTCTAAGTCCTTCTGCAGTGCAAAGCACCAAGGCTTCTGTCTTTAGTGATTCTGTCTCCCAGTTGGACTGCAAATTGCTTGAGAACGGAGGTCTTCTTATCTCTTTCCCTAGCACCTCGAGGGGTACCCAGCACACTGCAGGAGAGGGAGGAATGTTTGTGAAATGCATATATGGAATTCGCTGTTGTGGGCTGAACTGTGTCCCTTCTAAAATTAATATATTGAAACCCGAACCTCCAATGTGACTGAATTATGACACAGTGTCTTTAAAGAGGTGATTAAGTTTGAATGAGGCCATAAGGGTGGAGACCCTCAGCCAACAGGGCTGGTGTCCTACAAGAGGAGGAGGAGACCAGAGGGAGCACAGTCCCACAGAAAAGGCCGTGTGAGGACACTGTAAAAAGGCGGCTGTCTGCAAGCCAAGGAGAGAGGCCCAGGAGAAATCAAACCCGCCAACTCCTCGAACTCGGACTTCCGGCCTCCAGAGGTGCGAGGAAGTCAGTGTCTGCTGTTTGAGTCGCCTGGTCTATGGGGTTTTGTTATGATGGTTCCAGCTGATTGAGACACTCACTCACGCCACCGCCCCCGAGCACCTTGGCTCTTAAAGTTGGGACTCTGGGGATGGACTCTGGCTGCCAGGAGAAGTTCACAAATGTCCTGAGGTCGGCTAATCAAGGTTAATCCTCAGTAAAGGGCACTTTATATCCCATCCCCCCTCCCTCCCTCATCGCTGATGAGGCAAGTCTAGTTAAGGCAATCCCATTCTGCCAGGAAAGTGAATGTCACCGTTAACTCAGATTCTGGGCCTCTGGGACATTATTTTAGGTTGACTGACACCACCATATGCCCTGAGACCTTAGCAGTCCCGTGTACCCAGGGATGATGCTGTTATCAGAGAAAGAAAGTTGGAAGAGTCTCAAATGGGAAGATCTGCATTCTGGCCTTAGACCTTCCACTTACTGGCTACATAGATTTATTTGCACATGTAACCTTAGGGTTTTTGTGCCCATTGCCTTGCTTTTTTTTTTTTAATGGCTGTGCTGTTGTAACGGACACTTCCTTTTGCCTTCTTTGGAACTGACCCTGACTTGCATCTGGAGAACATTCCATTCCCCAAAGTATCCATGTGCTTCCAAGTGATGTTTTCACCCCTAGGGTGAACCATCCACCCCTCCCCGTTCCCCTGGTTACAGTGATGGCTCTGGTGGTCACGTGACCCAGGCTGGTGTGATTGCAGTGCTGGGGATATGCTAGATTCATAGCTGATGCTTGTAGCATGAAAGGTAACAAGTCACTTTGTGAATTCATTGTGAGCCTCTTCCAGCCTACTTCCACCAGAGGCATGGCCAAGCTGGGGAGAAAGAACTGGTATTAGCATTGCCATGATCTTACTTTGTTTGCTTAAGTCAAGTCACCATCTCTAAAAATCTTTTCAAGCTCATCTTAAATTCTTTCAAGTGACAGCCTAACCACTAAGGGCCATCGCTGAGGCCAGGGACCTCCTGTAAGAAGTTAGCACCTCCCATTTGGAATATCTGTCGGAAGTTGGGTGTGAGAGGCAGGCACACAGTGGGTCCCACAGAAGAAGATGCCCTGACATGGCTATTGACCCATGTTATCATTTGGGCCTACTACAGCTGCAAAAGTTTAAAAGTGAAAACTTCATTCATAATTGTTTCAAATCCCAATCATGGCAAAACTTAAAAGAATGAAGTCTCTCAGAGTCTGAAAAATACTACACACAAATAATAAACACAGACTCGGCCTTTCTACATGTCATCAGCATGTCTCCTGTCACGATGTCCTCACAGTCTTGCTCTAAGTGTGGGAAATAAATCCAAGGCCAAGACACCGGTTTAGAACAGCTCTACTGGCAGATGTCACTGGGCACAGGCCTGTGGTTCCAACCCCTCACTGTAATTTGTGTCAAATAAGCAGAACGAGAACATCCTGAAAATGTGCCATTAAAAAAAAACAAAAACAAAACAAAATACAAAAAACAAAAACAAATCTCAGCCCTAAGAGGGGCTTCTAGGACCATGACTTGGGGGAGAAGTTCAGCATGATCCTTTAAATAATTTTCTCAAGTTCTTTATCACTGCAAGCACGTCTCTCCTTCTTTCTTTCTCTCCCCCTCAACTCTGTCTCCCTCCCCCACCTCTGTAAAGAAGCTTTGTAAATAGTTCGTATTCTGGCTCGGAGACACTAAGAGTTGGAAGAAACAGAAAAACAAATCAAAAGCCATTCCGACATCCCCAAGATCTCAGCCACTCAAAAGGGTCAGAGAGAACAGCTGATGAGGGCTCGAACCCTACTCCTCCTGTGGGTATCTGGTGGGTATTTGCCTTAATGTGGAAGGAGCTTCGTGGAGACCAAAAGCAGTCAAACACTCCTGAAGGTATAACCGCAGTTCAACTGTACACAGATTGTCAATCATGTAATCGTCACAGTAATTGTACGGACCTTGCAAGACTGGTATTTTTCGTATTTTACAGTAGCTCAAAGAACTTCACGTAACTTTTCCAAAGTCGAGAGCAATTAAGCAGCAAGGCAGGGAATAGATCCAGGTAGGCCTGATACGAAAACTGAGGACTTTTTATCTTTCATGCCATTGTTTATAAAGGCAACAGGAGAGCGAGGGTCGCGAAGACACCGCAGAAGGAGGGGCGAGGGACGGCAGCAGAGATTTATTCTTGCAGACTCACGAGGAGCAATGATAAAAGCCTGAGTGCACGGGCCACGTGCGCCCGAGCACGCACCCCCACCCCCCACGCCTCGCACGCACTGTAGCGCACACCACCCAGGAGTTCGCCGCCGCACCTTTCACTTGTCGAGGGAACAAAACAGGAACACAAACTTGACCTCTTGCAGTTTACAGGTGGACCCTTTTAAGTTCACTTCTGAAACTACAATGTGAACCGCTCACTTGGAGTATGTTCTAAATTCTCCTTCATTGTAAGCCTCTTGACAATTGTATAAAAATATTTCTAGACTTCCATCTATGCGCCATTTAACAGGACTTCAAGGGGAACGACTTTTCCAACTGTATTTTAAGAGTGAGCCCTTTGATACAAGCAGGCTGATCCAAGGTTGCATAATCTTTATATTTTATAATCTGATACAACTTAATAGACAAGAGATGCATTTTTAAATGCTCAAAAAATTAAACTATAAGGAATATTCCTATTGGTAAATTATAATTGGCATAAAAATATCCATATCTACCTAGCTATTGGCATAAAATTCAGGTCGACTCAAATAAAATACTCATTCTGTTAAGCGGTGTGTTCCTCATTACATTAATCTTGAATGACTGTCTACGGCCATGCCACCCTGAAGAGCCCGATTCCCGTCTGATCTCAGAAGCTAAGCAGGGTCGGGCCTGGTTAGTATTTGGACAGAGAGACCACCTAGGAAGACCAAGTGCTGTCGGTGTTTCAAAAAAAAATCTGTGAAATGGCTAATCTGTTTCAGAATTGCCCTTTTTCTCTATCCAACGGCCTTTAAATATTGTAAAGTTTTAGCTGTTGACAAAGTCACATGTGGGGACAAAAAGAAATGAAGCACCTTAAGCACGTTGAACTGAAATGAAAAAGAAACACACGAGTATCTCATTCCCATCTTTTTGGTCTTGTCTCGACTGCTTTTAAGCAATAAAACAGGCTCTTTTCAGCCACAGTCTGTGAAACACTAAAGAATACCTAAACACCTAAAGTGGAAACTGTTCAGAAATACTTATACCATTTTCGACCAAAGGTGGGTATGTCTGACCCTGGCTTTGTGACCTTGACCAGGACAACTGCGTCAGGCCTTATTTTCTCATCTATAAAATGAGTGAAATAATACTTAGTGCATAAGGCAATATAAGAATAACGTGAAGAAAATACACAGCCGGACACGAAGGGCCACATAGCGTATGACGCCATCCATAGGAAATGTCCAGACCGCAGGTCCACAGAGACAGGAGGCAGAGAAGTGGACGCACACCGAAGAGCTGGTGCCATTTTACTCCCAGAGCCGACGGGCGCCTCCTCTCCCGTCCGCGTCCCGGGCTTCTCCGCCCACAAGCGTGCCTGCCCCTCCCCCCCCATCTGTGCCCTTCATTTCAGTGATTTCCTCCACTTTCTTTCCTGTTTATTTCTTCCTGTTGTTGCTGCTGTCAGCTACTGCTCCTCCTTCTACCACAAATCTGGGTCTTCACTAAGGACCCTTCTCCTCTGGTCATCCTACATTCCCGAGACTCCCACTTCTGCTCACCACTTCATGGGCGTTTCTGAATTGAGAGCCTCTGAAGCTTGCTCCCCACGCCGGCCTCCCTCTCCTGAAACTCCAGCCTCACTTCCTCCTCCTATTGGCCATCACCCTGCAACGGCAGGCTCGGCCCACACACACCTGCTCGGCAGGTACCTGGCCCAGAGGGAGCGCTCGGTGCCAGGTCCCCAAGTCGACCTGGCAACTCCTTCTGACTCCCCGTCTCCGTCCACAGGACTGCCGTTTGTTCAGGGTGCCGACACTGCATTTTCATGAGAATAGTTACTATGGTAGCAGATCAGGTGTCATTAAAAAGACGGCTGTCCAAGTGATGCTTCCTCAGTTTCCATACTAAGCTATACACATCGTAGACACTGGGGTAACCGACGATTAGGAAAATCTGATTCCCAAGAGACATGAAAGCCAAAATTGACCAAAGACTTCTTTTAAAATTGCATTTCATTACTTTTTTTTCAACAAACTTAAAAACATGTTCTCAGTGACCACATAGACAGTGGGTGATTAGGAATGCTGAAAGGCACCCCCTTAAATTCACCTGCTGGTAAACAAACCTCCCAGCAGACTTTATTATTGCAGTTACATAAATATCTACACCAGTAACTCAGTGCAGGACAATAAGACAAACGAATGCCAAGAGAAACACCACCACCCTGCCACCATCAAAAACAAAACAAAAAACAAAAAAAACCCCAACCAACCAGAGGGCTTCGCAGGCAGAAGAGGACAGAAGGCAATTAGGAAGGGAAAAATGTAGAGAGGGTGTTTCTTCCCCCTTTCTATTATTACTTTTTTCTTTTCCTGAACGGGGGTGTGCCTAAGGGCAAGAATCAGGAGATTTATGCATTAGGTGGATGCCCTAGTTTGCAAAACGGACAAAAGAGTCAGCTTGTGGAGCAGATTAGGTGAAGGAAGCCAGAGGGCCCGGGGGCTGTGGCCAAATGTGAAAGAAATGAGCGGGGGAGGATGGGGTAACCCGACAGAGGCGGGATCCTGGGCCCGTGGCAGGCAGTGGCAGGCTGGAGTGCTGGCGGCATCATCCTGGTTCAGTTAGAACGGAAAGGCCAGGGGGGCTGGCGGGGGGGGCGGAAATCATGCAAAGGAGAGGCATCTGGGAGACCCCTCCTTCAAGGGGTTCTGGAACTTTCACCTTCAATATAAGGACCAGGATTAATGACCAGAAACCTTAGGCATGAACAGCGTCAAAGGCTAAAAACCTTAACGTTTATCACGCATTTGAGAGGGACCTGGCACTGGACTGCATGGACGTTTTCATGTTCCCATTCTCTTTTAATCGCCACAATGATTCTGGGAGATACATCCCATAGCCCCATTTTACAGACGATCGAAACTGCGGCCCCTGGTCAAACAGCTGGTGCCCAGAGAGTTAGGGATTCAGACCTGGCTGATGCGGCATGAAACCCATGCTCTTCTGCACACTACCTACGCGCCCCCTGTGCATGCCGATTTTAGAGCAGGGGTACAGCGAGGCGTTTGGGAGCTGGGTGACCTCTCAAGGAAGCAGTCCTGTTGATAAGGAACTGAGATAAAGAGATGCAGAACTGTCCTTCAGATCTTTATAAATCCCACAGGATCCGGGGCATCCCCAGTCACCTGCCCGGCAACTGGACAAGGCATTTTTAGCAGAATAGAGGGTCACCACATGCTGAGAATTTTAGCTCTATTTTCCTAAGAATCACAGTTTTGTCAAATATTACAACAACTAACTCCGGAAATTTAGCATGTTGTAAACGCTTTACTAATACGAATGCATCAAATCCTCGTAAGAACCCCAGGAGACAAACAAACGTTTTTGTCATCCCCACAGAGAGGTTCGGCCAGTTGCCCAGGAAGCCAAGACAGGGTTCGTTTGCAGGTTGTCCAAATCAGTAATATTGCCTCCCTCGCCACCGCCAACGTGCGCGAGACCTTTGACACCTGTCTTGTTTGAGGATCGGGATCTTCAGCCAGGCAGCCACCACCCTCTCTCCTCTCCCTGGATGCATTTGCAGACACAGCGAGCTGAAGGGAACACCCTTTACCCACTGAGCTAGAGAGAGCTACGTCTCAAACTCCATTCTGACCTACTTTTGGGGAACACGGCTGAAACTCCACAGGAAACCTCTGCCATCCTTGAGGTCTATTCCCTAAGACACGGGTCAGACAATGAAGCCTTGGGATGCCATGGGGCCTGCCCCAAGTCGCAAAGTTTACCAAGTGGCAGTGCTGGGACCAGAACCCATACAGGTCCCTCCCTGCTCCTTCCGCTCTTAATTAGTTTCTCTTATACTGAATACTTGCTCTTGAGACTTTCATGGCGTGACTGAAAAGCAAAGTGAGGTACCACATACACTTCAGCTGTAAGAACGCCTAGCTAAGGGAGAGGGTAAGGGCTGTGCAGAGTGGGTGGGACACAACGGTCCTTCCAGGAAACCAAGTGCATGAAGCTAACCTAGAGCTTGGGAAACTGGCATCCCCAAAGCGAGTCACCTCATGGTCACAACCAACCTCTGTCACCTTTTGGCAATGGCAAGCACTGGTACATTCATGGGACAACATGCATCAGGCAGCAAAAGAGCGCGTTTCCTTTGTCCCGTTTCTGGGCCTGCAACAGCACAGTCCTGCTGGCGCCCTGGAAATGCCTGCAAGGCCTTCTTTCCATTTCATTAGCTCATCCAGTGGGTTGTCAGCAGCGAATGGAAATGAAAACTTGTTATGCGCGTTATGGAATATATTTTAATTCCACCACTACATCCTACAGAAACAGATTTAATAATAATTAGTGGCCCGATACTGGAGTGACAGAGAAAAGGAAGAGGGAGGGAGGGCCAGGAAGGCCGGCCAGGTGTGAGTAACCGCACGGGGGCCGCGTCGGTCCTTCTTGTGAAGGACTGGGACGTGTGGTCTAACCCCAACGGGCTGTAAAGGGCTGAGGAGGCAGGCCCCGGGCCTCCTTGGGAACTCCAGCCTCATCCTGGGCCTGTGACAGAGATGAATAAGAAAGAAACGCTCGCTAGTTGGAGTAGTGTGGCTGGGCCCGGGGAGCGTCTGCTCAGAGGCAGAGCTGGAAATAAAAATACGTAGGCCCGAGTGGTCAGCGGACCCAGAGTTAGAAAGGCAGCAGTTTCTCTCAAAGCAAAACTCTGCAGGGAGCTCTAAGGCCTGCGGGGCCTATAAAGACCAAGAGGGCAAAAGGGGAAGATCAGATCGACAATAGCCTGTAGACACTTCTAGAAGAAGGCATGATGCGAACAAGGTCAGCTGTGCCATGTGCGGCTGGGATGAAACCTCCAGGGACCAGATGAAGGGTCAGACCAGGGGTGAGGGGCATCTTTAATGAGGAACCACTGACGATTAAAATAATTTATCTGAGGGGGATGTTTAAATAAAGTCACCTAATTTTAAGTTTGATGGGTAAATGGAACATGTGTGTATGAGTGGCGGGGGGGGGGGGGGGGGCAAGGAGGGTGGTGGCCAGAGAGGTTGGAAAAGGGAAAAAACATAAAATGCTTTACTATTTTAATTAAAAAATTAAGAGACGTTATTAACTAATAAAACTAAAAGTGTATTTCAAACACATAAAGACCATACCAGAGACACAGAGAGACACGCAGAGGGGACGGCTGGAGACACCTGTCAGCGGGCCACTCCTCAGGGATTGGAATAAGCCGCTCATCTGTTTGGCCCCATCCGGGTCCCCTTGAAACAATGGGTCGGTCCCCTTCTGGCACTCGCTAGGTCTCCATTGTACAAGAACTGAAGTGCTCTCTAGTCCACAAGAACTGCTCCCATACTGAAATCACCTCTAGCAGCCTAAATGGCATTTAAAATAAATACTGTGAATCGATGAAATGACCAATTATGTTAAGTACCCAAGCCTGGTGTAATCCAAACCAAATCTTACCCCATTATCCTCAAAACTGCGAGGTGATTCAGCAGGCCCTCGTGCCCACGATTCTGCAAGAACCGAAACGCACAGGCGCACTCGACGGGACCTCGAGTGCTGCCAGTTAATTCTCGCAATTGGTTTTATGCTGGGAAAAAAAATAACCGTGCTCCGTGTCTGCTCAACAGTTAATAAACTAAACGACGATCAGTCAACATTGTAACCATCATGTCATTTTGTTCCGCTCGTTTCAGGTTTTAACTTCTGTGATTTCCTCTTCGGCCATCACATTACTCTTTTTAAACATATCTCGACGCGTGCGATGTCATTATCCCCAAGTGCCCGAGACGCGCTCATTATCCGCACCTGCCACACGAAGCCCCCATCGCTCCTCTCGCGTGACCCTCTCGGCCCACGCACTCTGCTGTTTCCTCTACGTGCAGTGCCCTTTGTTGCTGCTTCCACATGCCCATGTCTATCTGTTGAGGTCTTTGGTCAAGCGTCAATTCTCCCAAGAAGTGACAGCTCTTAGGCTCCCTCCCTTCTGACAAAAATAAGTCTGCTTATGATGCTGCTCCTGCATGCTTTCAGTCTGCACCCCAGGGCCACTCTACCCAGCAGGGTCTCCCAGCAGAGCTGGCTTAGCCGCTTCTGCTGTGACCCAGGGCCCCCACCGCCAGGCCCGCTTTCTTCTGCTGGCCGGTGCCTTCACCTTCTACCCCACCCCTAGGAACTGGGTTCTTTAGGGTGTTCCTTCAGTCCCAAATATCTGGGTTCTTTCCTACTGAGTTCTTTTCTACTCTCTGATGTCTAGAAAAAATGTTCTCCTGCTTGCTAAAGGGAAAAAGAAGGAATGTGTCCATATTTTTAAGATATAAAGTATAAAAATGAGAAGGTGAGCATAAGTCAGGTGCATTTTCCTCTACTTTATTCTGACCCAAACCTGTCACTGGTATGACTGGGCAGCTCCCTTTCTAATATAATATATTGTAAAACTTTTGCTTGTGGTTTTTAGTGACTTCCTGATGAGCCAGTACCACCCACCAAAGGAACACAAAATAATTAGGAAGAGCATGCATGTAGTTTGAAAAATCGTGTCACAATAAAAGTGTCTCAAGAACGCTATATACAGATCCAATATATGAAGAAACATCACAGAAAAAGTTGACAAATCCCCACCCACACTCCCCAAGTCTCTCCAAGATCCTTCTGATTTTCACATGTACAAAAAATAAATGGGCTGTACTGAACGAGATGTGGATTCAGCGGGCATCTGAAATCTTCAACGCTGTCAGGAACAGAAAAAGTCTTCCACCTATGAGACAGAATCTCATAGTAAATATCACTCAATTTGGAAACTTTTTTGATATTCCTCCCTGTACTTTTGCCCTGAAAACAACCCAAAATGTGCTTAAAGCAAATCTTACCTATTGGAACTTAATGAATAAAAAATTATGGGAAAATGCTCTCTCTCAAGTAATAAAATCACTTTTCTGTAAATTATCCAAACATGATTGATAATTCACATTGTTGCAACAGAACTAGGGAAAATAAAGGATGCTCATAACTTTGAAATTTTACTTGGGGAAAACCCAAAGGCTCATTCATAATCGGGTTTCCACATTTACTATCTGAAGGAGAGATGAAATAGATTTTTTTAAAAATTAAGTATTAAGTTTTTGAGAGTGGAGGGAGTTACCTTCTTTTTCTCTTCAATATTTAGGATGGCTATGATGATTAAATGCTCTCTAATTAAAATTAAGATGACTCAACTTGCCTGCCTAAGTGTTTACCTGTACAAGCAAAAATGCAAAGAAATTCTTAAGTTCCTGACTTCACAGGCGTATTAGAAAGCCAGCAATACTACTGCAACGACCTATATGCAACAACGACAAAAATGCGATTTCTCTCACAGTTGTTTTGAGCTGGTCCAGAAACCTGAAGATAGAATTGTCTCCTTCTCGTTTAGCCACAATTTCCATTCTACCCTTCACACCAGCTAGCGTTAACACGCGTGGCCAGTCCTCGGTGTGTGCACTTTTAAGAAAAAGAGTCTTAAACCAACCAAACAACAGTTCTCAATCAACTGAAATGCACTGAAACACCTCACCGTAAGCCGTACCCAGTACAGTCTCAAAGCCCTTGGCACAACCAAATCCACCTGGCTTTTGGCCAGATGTGCCCCTCTGACACCTGGCCAAGCAACAGAGGATAATGGGGACAAAACCAGGAAGGCCCTGGGGGTCCAGCCAGTTCTAGCTTCTCTACACACCCGATTCAACACCAGCGATACCTCAATAAAGTCATTTCTGAAAGTATTTAGATGCATCTTACTGCTATTTTTTTGTTACTGTTTATTCTTAACTTTAGCTATTTCAAAAGAAACAACTGCAAAAGTAGAGATGAAAGACAGGTTGAATTCACTGGGCACATGGGATAGGAACGCATTCACAGCAGCTGACCATGGGTTGGACAGCAGGAAGGATGTCCCCCTGAAATGATGCTTGTAGGGACAAGTGAGGGGTGTCTGAACTCTGAGCCTCCGAACACACCACAGTCACCCTTCTAGGAACACACGGACATTATGGGACAGCCAGGAATGAGCGGACCTCCACGATGACCACGGTGCCAAAACACCCAAAACATCCCCGTTAGCCCAAGCACCGAAAAGACCTAACGGGGTTTATTTTCATCAGCCCAGCTTATGCTATTGTCACATCCTAACTGCCATGTAATTCCAATTTCATCAAAGCCAGCCAAACACTTCTAGACTCTGACCCGTGACGACAGACCAAAGAAGCAGTCCTGGTTTCACGCGAACAATTCGTAGCAACCAGAAGACATGAGTAAGGAAAAATAAAGAGAACTGGACAAACAGACCCAACCCGCAGCAGTCACACTTCTCCAGGGGCCACTCCTCAACGGGACAGAACTCTCCTGACTGACACCAAGAACAGAGGAGTATTGAAGGCGGCAGGGCAGGGGGAGAGGGGAGAGGTGCTTCTGGAGACCTACCTTGTAGAAGGGCTCCGTTTCTCTTGAAGAAGGTACTGCCCGGCCAGATGGGTGGCCCTGATGTGCTGAAACAGAAGAGAAAGCAGCGTGAGGGCCAGCTCAAGTTCAAGTCCACGCGCTCGCCTGCACCCAGACGCGGCCCTCGAAACACCTTCCAGTGATGCGTTATTTACACCCTCTCAAAATGCATCTTCAGAAATCATTAGTTTCGTTCTGTGATGAGTGGACTTCATATTTCACAATGCAAAGCCTGTTCACGGTTGCTGCGGATGTTCTTGACCCTGCTTGCTCCCTCCTGGGCACCGGAATCATTTGCAGGTAAATACAATGGCAAATTCACACACTTTAACATCAGAGCGTAGAACTTGTGCAAATTTGTTCATAAATGTATGACTTTATGGGGCAAAGAACTTCTATCCATTTCACACCAGGTAGGTTTTCTAACACTTCTTGGTGCAACCTGCCTATTATAAATGCAAACTTGCTTGGCTTTCTACCACCAAATCCTTAATATATACACAGATATGACCTTGATCAGCTTCCTCCCTCCCTCATCTCTTGTTTTGTATCCTGTTTTTAATTTCTTGGCTTAAAATGTTGCACTCCATACCCTATAACATATTTTGCAGATGTGTTACCACCCAGCGTCTGCTAACAGGAGAGGCAACAAAATAAGAAAGATCAATATGTTACAGACACTTTACTGCATTTATAGACAAGCATTTTCACTGTTTTAAGACACCCAGTGAAAACCCTTATTACTCTTCTTAGTAAACCATGCTTAGAGTGGAAAGTGGGTTATTCTAAATCAAGGATTGGTTTACATTAATGTTGAAAGCACTTAGTCAAAAATGTTACTACACCCAGCCCAACAGGCAGTATAAACTACTTTCACCAAACAGTCCATGGCAAATGATACTGGTTCAAGCATTATCAATCACCTTCAACATTAAAAAAAAAAAAGGAAGTAGGTCTGAATAATACATTTGTAAACTGGGCGGACAGACACCCAGAGAATGAGAATCTGAATGCCTCATCTGTCAACCAGGTCTCTAGCAATGCGATACCATTAACAAACGGAGAAATGCCAGAGACACATTCTGCTGACCGAAACTTCATTAGCAGGGTACAAATAGCATCGTGCGCACAGGGACACATTACATGACTGGGGAGCAGTAGAGAGGGAGGAAGAAAAGAGAGCTTAAGCGTAAAAGTACGAGTAAACATTAAAGCCAAGTCAAATGTGCTAGAAAACACACCGTGAACCTTGATGTAAATGAATCTTTTTGTTTTATTCTGTTTTGGATTTGCTATACTCAGAATAAGTGTGAATAATGCATCTCTCAGCTGTGGCTTTTCCTACAGCCCAGACTCTCAGCTCTGGCAGGTGTGGCCTCTGAGAGGCCAAGACAGCAGATCTGGCTGGGGTCGCGGGGCTGTAGCGATGGCAGCAGCGGATTTCTCTCCCCTCCGATTCCTGTCCTATTCCATTTTAAGGCTTTTAAGGCTCAAAGATGCATGAAGAACACTGCGCATTAAAATGCTTACGATTATCTTTTAACAACCTCAGCCAGCTCCTGGGATTTTACCATTTTATTTTTATAAGAAAGCAGGAAACAGCAAGCTGGCTGTTGCCAATACTGAATCACCTGATTTCTAAAGATATTTAAAAACTGAGGACTTCATTACTGAGGAGGAGTTGGTGCTTCTGGAGAATTCAATAATTGAGTGTTACTGCAGGAGCCTGAATATCCATCCAGCTTACTTCCATCCAAAGCTCCTCTTTACCCTGACCTTGATTTGGCTGAAAACTAAGTAGATGCCAGGAATGGATAAATGTGGGCAACTGAGGACGGTAAATCCAGTAGTTTAGATAAGGAAAATTCTCTATATGATAGAAATCTACTTAAAGATTTCTACAACACCCTTTTAAAGTACCTAAGTCACTGATCACTATTCTAGTCACCCTGCTGTGCTCTCTGTGTAATCTATACTGTAGCAGTGAAGAAAGATTTGGATTGACACCCACTTGCTCTTACCTGGCCCCTACTGTAAATGACCAATTCACCTGGGGTCTCTTTCTAGCTCAGAGTAAGCTATTACCTGTCCTGCTAACTTCAAAGTTTTCAAACTTATGAACTTATTGGCTCTATATTCTATAGTGTTCTTTTGGATGTCTCTCTAAAAGATATCTATCAGTAAATTGAGGATTTATTAAGTACTTATTGAGAACTGTTTGGTGCTCAGAAGAAGATGGCGTGGGGGAGGGGGAATTAAAGGCCACACTGTATGGCTTCTAGTAAGATACTGACATATAGTTCCAGCCTTCTATGATTCTACCTAGAGACAAGGAATGCCTATAAAAAGGTTGGTGGTTATGGCCTGAGTGGCTGCAGGTTGTGGAGGCTGCAAATAGATGCTCAAAGTTAGTTTGAAAACATTACATGAAATTAATGGAAAGTGTGTATCAACCCCAGTAACTCAGAGAAGCATGTGGCTGAGGTCTTTTGTAGAAGCATCTGAGGCCACTCAGAAAAACACCCATTCACATGTCAAATCAAAAGACAAGGGTGGAGGGGGGTGGCTTGTAAAGGGGAGGATGAGGGGACCCTTCACGCTCAGTCCCTCAAATGTCAGTGACTTGTGAAAGGGCTGTGAGAAGCGGCCACTAGGGCCCCCTTCACCCTGCCAAAGTGGGTTTCCATCACCATACAACAGTGCTCACCCTGCTCGATGCTGGGATAGCAAATTACCAATTACGGAGAACAGCAACGACACTTTCCCACGGGACCCTCCAATCCTGAGGGTGAGCAGGGCAGGACCCACTTTCCCCATTCTACGGATGAGGAAATGGAGACCCGGAGGGGTGACAGACTCGCCCGGCCATCGCATGGCTGGTTAGTGATCAGCCCAGACCGCCAGAGCTTCCGGGGCCAGCCCTCTGTCCCGACACACACACCACAACGGCCCCGACCGACGTCATTTCTCATCTTCCAGTTTCTTCTCCCCGCACCAACTCCTAGCGAGCCTCTCCGTGGAAGAAGGCTGAGGATGGCATTTCACTAAGAATCCCTCCGAGGCAAAACCCCAGGCTACGGACGTGAGCCGCGGGCACGTGGGCTCCTGCTGGCAGAAACAATGCGGCTCGGTGGCCATAAATGTCTCGTTTCAATAATGCTCTCCCAGAATTCCGTGACCTTCAGCAGCTACCAGCTAAACCGTTCATAACAAAGGAAGCCAACCAACAGGTTAAGAGGGCCTCGCCTCGCAGAAAGGCTGTTTGTGAACTGGCATTTGAGAACATTGATCCAGCTGGTCATTAAGACCCGCGCTGAGCCAGCAAATCCCCAGAGATGAGCGGCATCGTCGTGAACGGCACACTCTGCGCCTGCGGGACTCACAGGCGTCCACCACTCCCTGGGCCTTGCTCTCCTCGCTGCATGACTTCGAACCACCACGGGGATCCCGTGTTTTCTCTACACTCCTGGGCTTTCATCATTGTGAGGACTGGCTGGAGGGTGACCAAGACCCACGCATCTCTCTACTCAGCAGCCTGGACTTTTTTTAACAGTCTAATGAAAAGCAAATCAAGAAATGAACTTTTTGCTAAGAACTCAGCAGCCAAATGTGAACTGGTGTATCTATAAGAGAGAATGAGACGCTACAACATGGATGAACCTTGAAGACATTATGCTAAGTAAAATAAGCCAGACACAAAAGGGCAAATACTATGTGATTCCATTCATAGGAGGTCCCTGCAGGAGTCAGATTTCGGACGTGGTTCCACAGTGTAGCGCTTAGCATGTCTGCTTTACGTGCAGAAGGTCCTGGGTTCGCGCCCCAGTGGAGCCACAGTCCATGGTCTACGGCCATGCCACTCTGAACAAGCATGTTTGATCTTGGAAGCTAAGCAGGGTCAGACCTGGTTTGTACTTGGATGGGAGACCACCTAGGATGACCAGGTGCTGTAGGCATAAATAAATTAAAAAAAAAAAAAAAAGTCGATTCGTAGAGAGCAGAGTGGTGGTTTCCAGGGACTACGGGGAGCTGAAGGAGGGAGTTAGTGTTTAATGGGCTCAGAGCATCAGTTTTGCACAGCAAAAAGCATTCAGGAGACTGGCTGCCCAGCAGTGTGCATGTACTTCACACTACTGATCACACAACAGTTAAGATGGTATGTTTTACGTCACATGTATTTTACCATGTTGTACATTTTTTACTGTAAAATGAAAGAAAGAATTAAGACAGGAAAGACTCTGGAAGAAGTGAATCCAAGTCTAAAGAGTTTTGGGCACGGAAGGACCAACTGACGTGCTGTTTCTGAACAGCCCCTGCGGTCAGCATCTCTGCCAGAATGGTCCACAGCTCACTTGAAAGCAAAGGGAAAAGCATGTAGCGAGACTGGCCTGTCCCTTCCAGAGGCGCGGCTTGCCCACTGTGCTTCAGGCGACAGAGCAGATCCTGTCATATCCTTAACCCTGCAAACAGTGTGACGGCAATCCCTTTGGAACCGTGACATCCACCATCAAACTGTTTTTCCAGAAATAAAACAGTCAAAGCAGATGTAGCAGAGGGGAATTCCTGGGAAAAAAAAATACTTGGAATTCTATTGTTTTAAATCTAACTGTGGATTAATCACTAGGAAATAACAGAGGAACAAATACGACCCACACCGCACACTAAACCAGGCCCCTTGGGTGAAGGCTGCCAGTCCTGAATTCAGGGACCAGAACAGTCTGTTGGAGACATGTGTGAGGCAGCCTCAAGTTTCACAGAATATTGTTCACAGTTTGAGAAGCATCCATAAAGAGCACAGTTGAGAGTTTAAAATTCTGGGGAACATTCTCGACATTTTTAATAAACCTTAGTAATAAAACTGGAGTGTGCTGACATTTGAAACCATTTCAGTGCCCGCCTGGTCCCATCCAAGGGTGGTGGGGACTGCATAAGATTTGGAATCAGGGAATTTGTCTGTGCAAAACACATGTTAAAAGTCTTTTTTAACATGTCAAAGTCCCAATTCCACGCCTGCAAACCGACGGCCGTGACAGAAGCTAGGGTGTGAGGGTGAAATGAGCTGATGTATGTAAAAAGGACGCTCTGCAACCTGCAACCATCCCAGTGGCCGTCTTGGTTACAAGAAAACCACAGCTCGGTTTTCTCGTTAAGGGGCATGCTGGGTGCCAGCACTTCCTCCTACAGCCTGAGGTGTGGACTCTCCTGGTATGGCTCCAGCTTCCTCTTTTCTTTAAGGACGCTTTGAGACAGTCTCACTGTACTGGGTCCTCGGTCCAAAGTAGGAGTGAGCAGTTTCTAAAATCAACAGGTGAGAAGCAGCTTCACAGATGCCACTACTCAAGAGAAAGCTAAAAAAAAAAAAAAATCCAACACAAACCAAAACAAAAAACCCAGTAACCCTGCACAGACTCTCTCGTAGGTCCAAACTGGCAAGTCCACAGCCCGCAGTGACCTTTCCAGGTCGTACGATCAGAGCTGGCCTCTCACCAGTTTTCAGAGGCTGGCACCTGCTGGGAAGGCGATCACACAGCAACCATCCAGGACCACAAAAACCACAACGGACGGCCTGGCAAGATCACTCTGAGGGCAAAACATGGATCGTGGTAAGAAACGTCCAGTACCGTTTGTTACCTTAGCCAAACGTGAAACCTAGAGACTCACCCTGACTCCACCTGATCAGCCTGAAACAGTTCCTGTGTGCCCGTCACGGCCAAGGCCCTGGATGAGCCAAGGGCCGAGATGGCTGAGGCTCTGACAGAGGCGGCTGCTCCGGAGTCGCCAGGTATATTTAAAAACGTCGGTGCTTCATGACGCTCCGCAAGCATGTGTTAGGGCTTCCTCCTCGGGCAGGTTTGAGAACTGCTGACCTAAGACAACGGGGTTCCCTAGCCTCGGCACTGCTGACATTTGGGGCTGGGTCGTCCTTCGTCATGGACGCCGTCCTGTGCATCGGAGGGTGCTCGGCAGTCACCCTGGCTTCCACCCACTAGGTCAATAGTAACTCCTCCTCCAGCTGCAGCAGCTAAAAATGTCTCCGATGTTGCCATATGCCGACTGGGAGATAAAATTTCTCCCAAGTGAGAACCACTGACCTGGCGGGCAGCAACCCAACTAAACTGGCCTCGATCATGTCCCGATCACCAAGTCCCAAACCCGCACCCCATCAGCCAATGTCGCCTCCTCTCTTCCAAAACCAAAGCCATTCCACGTAAACCCATTCACCCCGTTATTTCTATCTGCATCTGAACCTTCTTCTTGGCCAGAGTAACTCCCCGACTGCCCTCCTTTCCTCTGGGTTCTTTCCCCCCCATTACCTGCGGTCTCCACTTGCCTTTCCCTTCTGATGACTTATAATAGCATCTCATCTTATCCATTGTGAAACATCTACTAGTGTCCTGAGCTCAGCTCCCAAAACTCTGCCATGCACTCAGAGCCCATGAGCTGGGCACTGGGTGCCTGACCTCCACTTCCTCATGTCGCAGTCTCCCTGGACTGGCCACAATCCTCACACATCAGTCACCAGAGGCCTTTCAGTCACTTAGTCATTTAGGGCTAGTGGCCCTTGATGGCACCACTGTCCCCTCTCCCTCCATGACCTCCCATGAGAAGCTTGCTTGTATTTTCTGATTACATAAACTCACTATAATTTTTGACATTATCTCTTAAAATCCTTTCCAATTTTAGCCTCAAACTACCCTCTTAGCCTGGTTCTCCTCCTACTCTCTGTTCTAAATATTCTGCTACTCTTTGTCCAGCCTTGACCCTATAACGAGGGGCATTCCTAGAGTGTTAGCTCCCTCTTCTTTTTCATGCAAGATTCCTTTCCCAGGGCAGTTTGTGGACCCGTGGAAAACCTAACTTTTGCAATTCGGTGTCTCCAACTGAACTTGTCCCCAGTCTCTGGCAGGCATCTCTGGCTGTGTCCTGACATAACACTCAGCGGTCACCCGCTCCCCTTAATCTTCAGATCAGGGGTCCAGCTTCCCACTGCTGCCTCCCCTCCCCAAGCCACTGCTTTCAGCGTCTCAAGTACCACAGATGAGTGGCTTAAACAGAAATTAGTTGTCTCACCGTCTGGAGGCTCGAAGTCTGAGATCAAGGTCAGTTCTAAGGGCAGTGGGTGAGGGCATGTTGCATGCCTGCCTCCTAGTTCCTGGTGGCTGATGGCAAGCTTTAGCTTTAGCATGACTCGGCTTATATATGCATCAGCGGATCTCTGCCTTCATGTCCACATGCTGTCTCCCTGTGTGTGCTCACCTGTGTCCGATTTCTCCTTTCTATATTGGCGTAGGGGCCACCCTATTGCAGTCTGACCTCATCTTACTTACATCTGCAATGACTTAATTTCCAAATAAGGTCATAGTGGAGGTCTTGGGTATTAGGACATAAACGTATAAATTTTGGAGGGACAATCCAACCCATGACGATGTCCACGGCTGTCACCCACACTCCGGCAACGCGGAGGCACTGTCTGTGTCTTTCTTTCCCTAAACTTCTATCACCTGCTGCAAGTGGCTGGAACGCGGCTGGCACCTAGCGGACGTTTGTTGAGAGACTAGAAGTCTATAATTTAACTCGGCATTCCTCATAAAAAACGAAGAAGAAGAAACTGACTCAGTTTTTGGTGATCAACCTATAAAACATTCAAGTTCAAAATTCTAGAGTTTCTAATACCTTCTCTGCCACACCTGTCTACCGTCACCCATTCCTGCCAACCCTTTCTTCTCAGGTCTGGTACCTTCCTCTCTTTGTGTGTCTACTCTCCTGGGTCACCTCATAGGCAGATGTTCCTACTAGCGGCATCCTAACTGGTCTCCCCAACCTCCAACCTCAGCCCACCCCAGCCCTCTGCCTAACCCCTGGGCAGCTTCTGGAAGAACAGAGTCTTCACATGCTTTCCCCACGTGCTCTGCAAACCCACTTCTGGAAACTCCCAGCGGCGCCCATAGCACTGCCAACGATGGAGGTTGGGGGGCAGCATCCAGATGGGGTCCTGCCTCAATGCCCATAAAGAATTTCATTTTCACGTGTCTTATGTATTGAGCTTCCACATCCACGTGAAAATTTGAAGAGTTGGGTAAACACAAGAGTGTGAAAACCAGTAGCTTCTAGGCAGAGTCGCATCTAACAGGTTCTCTGCCACTCAGAAGCCCTGACATTCTTTCCCAGTGTGTTCCCTCTGCTCCCCAATATGCTGCCTGACAAAGGTCTCCAGTGCGTACAGGTACCCTGTATATTTCTAGGGCCCAGTCAAGCCATTTTGGTCCCCTCTTCCCGAAACGACCTGCTGCCATGTTCTCTGTACCTATTCAAGTTCGAATCCCCCTTTCGACTCAAATACCAGATCCTGGTGGCACTTCTGGTCCCTGCCACCTCGGACCTCTCCCCACTCTGAATCTGTCTAGTAATTCTGTCTGTACAGGCGATTTTGGAATTGATCATACCTGTGCTATTCCTTGATCTAAAGTCTTCTCTGCAGAAACCCCTGTGGGCAGAAACTAAAGGTGGTCTCCCTCCGAGAACTTGGCTGAGTTCACTGAGCATAGAAGAGGGTTGTCGTTATCCTACTAAATGATTCTATAAAACAGCAGAAATGCTATCTGCATATCATAAAACAGAATTATTTCGAACACTAAAGATTAAAAAATATCTCTTCGAGACGTAATTAGGATGGAACTAGTCTAGGCAGTAACATTTCTTCTTCCACTATCATCAGCTCCGATTAGAAATGGAAAAATCTTTTAAAATGGAAACGAAATTGTAAATCTCATCATTGATGGTAAGTAATAGGTTAGGTAATTTGGATTACTCTTTTCTGTGATTTCTTGATTACTTACGAATATATAAATAACTAGATAAGCACATGTATATTTTTGATAATATGGAATGCATGTTTGGGCATACTGAAGAAATCCTGCTTGAAATCTCTGCTTCAATTTTAGATGCACACAGCTCGGGATACATCTTAAGAACAGATGCAAAGGTGTTTATCATTATCTTTGTGCTACACAGTTTCTAATTTTACATATGAAAACCAAGGCATCATTCAGCATAAAGTACATTATTTGCATGATATATTTGCATTTGTAAAACACCCACATCTACTTTTACTGCTTAATGGGCCCGATTAAAATGGGCCACTCTATATAAATGGAGCACACTGGATCCCAACTCAATGGTGCTGATAAGAAAACTGCTCCTTTTAGATGCAAATGAACCCACTAAGCACAATTAAAATGGTGGAATTGAGGAAAGCTGAGCAGCTGTTCCAAGAGCTACGAAGTCTAGGGCCATTCGGTTCTAGCTTCAGCTCTGGGACAACCTGGGACTTCCCAGTGGGATAAAGTGAACGTCTCCAAGGTGCTGGAGGCTGCTGGAATTGAGGCTGCCTGTGCAAGCGTGGCCCACCAGCTGTCCAAGGCCATGGCCCCAGATTCTAACCAGTCCAGCCCAGAAGGCAAAGTGGAGCAGAAGGGAGAGGCCTGCGTTTGTGAAACGCACAGAGGAAAGGCAAGATGGACACACTTATGAAGAGTTAAGTAACTGAGCCATCCCCTTAAAAGGGTGCCATCGCTGTAGAAAACAGTAGGGCGAATCCTCAAAAAAAAAAAAAAATGACATGTAGAATTACCATATATCATCTAATAGTTCCTCTTCCGGGTTTAAACCCTCCAAAAATGGAAAGCGAGAATTCAGAGAGAGTTGCACACCCATGTTCTGGGCAGCATTAGTCACATGAGGCAAAAAGCAGAAGCAACCCAAGTGTCGGTTGACGGTGAATGCACACAGAAGATGCGGTATATACAGACAGTGGAACATTATTCAGCCTTAGAAGGAGGAAGGAGTTCTAACACATGCCACATGGGTGACTCTTAAGGACATTACGCTAAGTGAAATAAGCCAGTCACAGAAAGACAAATACATGGTGATTCCACTTACACGAGGCACCTTGAGTGGTCACTTCATAAAAGACAGCAAGTGGGATGGCAGCAGCCAGGGTGGTGAGAGGGGAAAGTGGGGAGTTGCTGGATGGGACTAGGGTTTCAATTCTGCAAGATGAAAGAAATCTCGGCGATGGACAGCGGTAATAACTGCATGACAGTGTGAATGTGCTTAATGTCACAGCGAACTGTAGACTGAAAAATTACAATAATAAATTTATGTGTATTTTCCTAGAAATTTAAAATAAGTGATAGATGAGTAGCTATGTAAACAAGTAAGCAAACAGACATTCCCTCATGGCCGGCCAGACGCTACTTAAGGCAGGTGGCGCTTCTGCTGCTGTCCCAAAGCTCTGAAAATAGGGAGTGGATTTGCCCACCCTCTTCTCTCTCACTCGTCCACTTATTGAATAAAAATGTTTTTACACCTGCTATGGGGACACAGCCATGAAGAAGCTATCCTGTCCTCCAAGAGGCAGGAACATGGATGGGTAAATGGACAAAAGAAAAGATTCAGGGCTACACAGGGAATGGCACGCGGCACTGAACGCAGCTGCGAGGCCTCTACCCTTGGTCTTTTGATTACTGTGCCATGAGTGAAACTGGGCCCTAGCACCTTCTGGACAACCACCCTCTTGTTGGGCTGAAACCATCAACAATCTTCTCTCTTCCATGAGGCCAACCCTGATGTGACACTCCTCTGTCCCTTCCTGGAGGCACAACAGTGCCACCCTTGACATATGGACTTCAATACCAACTGTCCTGCCAGTTCTCCAGCTGCCTGCCAGGGATACTAAAGGCGTCAGCCACCTCACTGGGTGCTCGGCCCATAAGGTACCCCGTAAGTGCTCAGTAAACACTGGCCGTCATCACCACGCAGGGAGCAGGCCCTCAGGAGACTCTTCGGTGCATTCCTGAGGAGCTGAAACCCGGGGGCCTCACCATGAACTTCCGTCTCAGACTCACTGCCCCACAAAAGCAGGTGCTAAGTCCCCCCGAGCAGAAGCTTGTCTGATGCTGGCGGGTCTCTGAGACGGAGCAGCCGAAGGCAGCAGAGGCCACTCCCTCTGGCTGCGCTGGGAAAGGGGTTTCAAGATAAAGGAACTCTGCCTCTTCGCTCTCTCCTCCCCCCCTCCACCCCACGGCCGAGTTTTTGTGGAGATCTTGACAATAGTGCAAAATTCTTCAGTTTAACATGTGGAACCAGCTGGGACTTTAGACAGTGTCAGCTGGAGACAAGTGACAGGAGGAAAGCTTTATCCCCAAATCGTAACTTTAGGAGGAAACACCTCCGGAGTAAAAGTATGTCACCTGATCTCAATGGCACAGGTTTCATAAATCCTTGGGCCATCATCCCTTAGTACCAGGAAGAAGGAAGGGCCGGTACACCCCTATCTTGTGTCCCAAGACGACACATCACTATGAGGCTGTGACTGACAAACAACCATACGCGACCCAACACGGATAATGTAAACAACGTCACCTCTCATTATTTCATTAAAACAGGACTTTTAGAGAAAAACCTTAGTAACAGAGAGAAATGTCACTATGACCTCTTTATCTTTCAAGCTGACAGAGATCAAGAGATGTAAACATTTAACCCAAGTTTTTGACAAGTCTGATTCCTGGAACTTCCTGTAAGCTGAAAACCAGTCACAGCCAGGAAAATGACCTATTTGTGGAAAAACTGTGATTTATCTTGATTATTTATTTCCTCCACTTGAGAGTCAGTCCTGTCCCACCCTCCACCACAAAGATGAGAGACATAAATGCTGATTTTGGAAAGCCGACTACACAGAGCCGGACACGTCCTCTTAGTGTGACATCAGGGGTACCAAACCCAGGCATCACATAAACGCTAAAGTTACATGTAGCAGCACAGTTTATTTTTTTATGAGACATTTTTCCTATGGTTTACCGGACCTATTTGTGGTTGGCTTTGAAGTGACAAAAAAGCAATTTTCCATTCCTGAAAATTAAACCCGTACGTCTGCCAAGGCGACAAATATTGTGATCGACATTGGCACCTACACCGTGTCTTCGTCCTGATACTTCTGACTGAGCATAAAGAGCTGGTCCTCAAAGGCGCCCCTCTCCCCTATCCTGTCCATGACGTTCCCCACCCACCCACCCCCTGCCAACACGCAACCTGCACCAAGTCACGGCTCGCTTGTGACTTCCTCCTGTTCCCAAACTGCCCCACACCCTAAGCCCTGCTCGGGAAACGCAAAGAAACGGCTGGCAACCCAAGCGTGCCGGCCCCCTTCCCACATCACGGGCGCCAGGGCCTATGAACTGACTCTTCCACACCGAAAACCTACCACCGCTTGGATTCTTTTAGAAAACTGAGAGAAACATTTACTGCTCTCCTTAAAGGCAAGCGAAGCGAATAACGTTGCTAAACTGACTTGACAGAATTAAATTCACAGAGAACATCGTTTCAGAAAAGTGATGTTACTCCTCGGCCAGAGTTATTAATATGGATACACAAAAAATTTGGTATTTAGGCGGTGACTTTTCAGCACACTTCTCCCTGGGTGTAAACAGTAAGTGGAGCTGTGTGTGAGGTTTCTGTTCTGCTTTGTTTTGTTCTGCGCATCCCTGTTCTTTGAATTTCTATGGCGTCTCGGAGTCACCACGTAATTGAAACTTCAAGCATTTTCAGAAAACCCTTAACTTCCTGAAAGCTGTAAGGGAACTTGACTCCCATGGTACAGGGGTGCTTCCCGGCGCCTGGTCATTCCGCCCACCTTCGCGTGGCGATGACCGCAGGCAGCATCTTAGGCTCCCACCCTTCTGCTAACGTAAGGGGACTGGTGGGCAGAGAACACCCAAAGGATGCAAGTCAGCCTCCCCCTTGCTCGCGGGGCTCCGCGCTCAAGGGGCGTGAGAAGGCCCTTCCAGCACACCGCCGCCCCACTTAAAGGCGACGCCCAGCGGAGTCATGGGCCATCCAGGGTCGGGACTGCTCTCCGGCCTCAGCCCTTCCTGGCAAGGCGCTTTACGTTTAGGGGCTTAGTTGGAGTGCCGGCATCAAACCACGAGCACGTCACGTATGGAGATGCGCAGACTTTCACTAGCAGTGGCTCTTTCTGCATAATGTGGTCAATCATGTGTTCAAAACCACTCCCTGGCTCCCGGTGGCCTGTGCCACTTCCAAATTCCTCGGCTCTGAACAACGGCTCAACACGCTCCGGCTTCATCCCCTGCCACCCCTCCTGCCTTGGCAATTCCGAGTTGTTCACGGCCCCGACACACCAGAATGTCTCTTTCCTCTGTCTTCTTCGCTCACTCAGCGGCCCGGCGTGAACCAGCCCTCCTTCTATTATTGTGTTCTTTGCAAACTTGTCAGCATTTTGGAAAAGCCTGCTTTCCTGTCTTCTTCCCACCTCGCTCCACGCCCAGGGCGGATCCTGCCTCTCCCCTGCTGCCCCTTTGCATGCATCACACTGCCTGAGTACCTGGCTCCCCTGGGACCTCCTGGGGACCACCGCTGGCCTCCCAGGCTAGAGGTCCCAGGGGCTGGCACAGAGTAGGTGGTCAATAAACGTCTGCTGAAGCAACTGGCCTAATAAACGACACAGAGCTTGTATCATGCCATCAACTTGCAGGTGAAGTCACGAGGGTTCTACCCTGTGAGTGACTCACGCCCTTCCCACTGTACCTCCATGTTTACAGAACCCACCTCTCATTTCCTGTTGTCTCTTGAGCTCTGTGATCTACAGGAAATAAAAGTTTACTGGATGCTTCTGAGCACGTATACAGTCCCTTCTTTTCAGAACAGACGCCTAGAAGGACAGTCCTATAATTCACTATTATCAGTGCATCTAGTTTAACTTGGAGCCCAGGCAGCCAAGCGCTAAATTAACATTACTCTCCTCGGCAGAGGTGATGGGGCGCTGAACACGCACGAGATGCCTGCGTAACTTTGGAGAAGAGATTTACACACCCCTTTGTCTCCCATACAAATGGGCTCAAGAGCTGCAGTAGTGCATAAATGATCCTTTCTTTCCACTGTTTATAGTTGAAAGCAGCCGTTTTCAGCTTCTTGCCAGCTTCTTGCCGGTGATCACTCCACTAAAAATAGCTTTGATGCTGTCACATGCAAACTCGAGCAGAACCTGAAAGCAGTTCTCCTTTTAGTTCTGAGCCTGTTCAACTTTAAAAGAGAGGCAGCTGTTAACATACTCCAACGTGTTTACATGATGTTAAAGGAGTTCAGCTCATAGTAAAAAAAAAAAAAAAAAAAAAACCCACTGAAAAGGGATAGAAATGGGTTTGCTGCCTCTGGTGACAATACTTTCTGCTGAGCTAGAGCCCCAGAAAGAACAGTGAGGTTGGCAGGGAAAATCCCAACTGTCCAGCTTTAAGGGGAAACACAGTGAGCACAACTGTGGGGTAGACAGGGGAGGAGAGGCTTTCTGTCTGATGTGGGATTTCTGACTCTGCTTGAGGTAGGGGCAGGGAGACGGCAAGGAAAATGGTAAAATAGAGAAAAGGACTTATAAACGTGCGGGACTGTTTTATATTATATATATATCTTGATAAAAACATCTAAGAGCCATTTTTAGAAATCAAAGAAACAAAGGATAAAATCTATTCAACATCGTGGCCGTCCCCTTAATGCCTTGTATCGGGTTCACTGGGCAACCGGACTTCCCTGGATGAAAATCAGACCCAAACTGAGGGGAAAGCAGAGCACAGGCTTGGAAGACAGAAAAGCATGGCTTTCTTTCCTGTTCTTCCCCCTCTGGTCCAGGGGACCTGCTGCGGCTCTCGACCTTCTGTACAAGGTGTGCGGGTGAGAGAGAAGACATACGCCAAAGTGCCTGCTGGAGTGTGCCACCCCTCAGACAACCAGCAACGTCACTGAGCAACACGGAACCGGAAGGGAGTGCTGGCCACGGTCAAGTCTGGGACATGGTGTCGTTTTATTTTTTAAAAAAGGGGGGGGGCGACCAAATAAACGCAAGTTTTTCTTTCTTATTAATTAATTACACGTGTCCAAAGAAGGACTCACACCCTGTTTGTTTATGAGGTGAGAATTAGTTTTATGAGGATCTGTCCCAGAAAACCCGTGCTGAGCCTGGCTGCGCTGGAGAGGGACAAGGGCCGGGCGGCAGCAGGACTCACCGCAGCCCCTGTCACTTCGGCCACCAGGAGATGGAGACGGAGGTCAGCGGTGGTGAACTGGTGGCTCCAGTGCATGAACCAGAGTCCTCGCTCGAAGTGCACGTACATTCCACAATCCGTACCTGAACAAAAACTTCGGTCTGTTTATTTTGCAGACCTTGAGAAAACACAGCTCTAGCACTTCGCTGTCCCGTTCTGAGCTTTGGTGCCACGAGCAGACAGCGTGAGACTCGTACACGAGAAATGAACGGGTTCTCTAAGTCCACTATAAATTTTAGCAGCACATCGAGGTCATAGTAGTATAGGAATTTATCACCTCAGTTCTATATATTTGAACAAAAGAACTTTATATATACTGTGGTATCTTTAACACTCATTTTTTTGTTAATGAGACAAAAGAATTTACACTTACTGCCAACAGCGGGCTGGCAGCTAATACCCTGATTAGCTGTTGCCTGGCAACAGTCAAGCATGCTTCTTCCCAAATCAGGAAGAGCCACTGCTAAATCTAGACTAATTACAAAATGGGACAAATATGTAAAGCTTATATTTATTAAGAATTTGGAGAGAGCATCCTAATAAAAACGATTCCTAGTAAACTGATTTAACCAAATACAATGCATATCTCTCTTTGTTTCATTATCCCACGTTATGTAGATAGTCTTAGGAAAACTGGATGTTTTTGCAACTTTTGTAAATTCCCTAAATATTGTACTAAATAAAAAAAGGTGCTTACATTTTTTAAGAAGTGTGTATTTTGCCTACTTCTCTAAGAATAAGGATGAAAAGAAGCATCAGAGACACTTAAGCTTGTTAAAATGTACACATTTGCGAAGAAATTACGAGGCTATTACCACCATTTTCACAGCTCTTACAGAAATACCTGGACGAAAAGCTCCGCGGCCTATCGCGTTTCTCCCTTTGCCTGCCTTCTTTGTTCCCTCTATTCCAGCAGTCATTCAGAATTCTCCAGGTGGAGAGTGAGTTCAGAGTTTTTTCAGAGTCCATGAGGCTATGGTGCTGGTGGCAAAATCCTGAATGATCAAAGTTCTAAAAGTCCGGGTACCCTGCTTCATCCCCAGAGGGGAGGCTGGCTCCTTTCAAGGGAACAAAGTATAGACCTATGCAAAGTATAAGTATATTCTCCTCCGAAAGACAAGACACCAATTACAAAGGTAGAATAGGAACTGGATAGAGTTTGGCCAAACTACACTGACCCAGCGCTAAGAACGGCTTTTATATTTTTAAGTGGTTGAAACTAAAAAATATATAGAGAGAATGATATCTCATGACACGTGAAAATTCTATGAAATCCAATTCCAATGTTGATAAATAAAATTTTATTGGGGCACATGCTCCTTTGTTTACGGACATACCTATTTTGTGCTACATTTTTAGTACTTGGCCTTTTACCGCAAAAGTTTGCAGATCTCTGAATTGGAATAAAGACCAGTGATGTTTTAGTACTTGAAAAAGAAAATGATGTTTGGATTAAGTTTAAATGTGACCAAAAAATGAAAGTGAAGAAGCCATTTCCCACCGAGTGGCCACGAGTCTGAGCGGCTTAGTGAACGCACACCCAAAATTCCAGAAAACGGCCCCTGCAGAGTGGTCATTTCATTAGTATAAATTAATCATCATTACTTGGAATCTTTCTGCTTTCAGCTAACCAACCCTCCCTTCCCCTCCACACACACACAAATTACCTTGAAAATTTTTTTTCAATTGTTTTTCCTCTCGTTATTTAGCAGAACAATCTGAGCAACTCATCAGATAGTCTATGTAAACAGATATCGCTTTCTAAACTGGACTGATTTTATTATTAAAAACAAACATGAGTATTGTTTTCAGGTCTGAGAGGAATATGGGATCGATTATATTTCGCGTGTAAATAAGACCGCCCACTAGGTCATGCTGTACGTCCATGAACTTTCTTTAGGAAAAGTGCTGATCCAGATTAAAATCTGGATGTGCTCTCGCTGAATTCTGAAAGTCAACAGTCTCTGCTTTGGCTTCCCTCTCTTGAGGGTTCTCCGTTTACCAAACCCCAGTATATCCTTGAAGCTCCCTGGCAGCCCGCACTTCAGCTTCTACTTCGGGGCACGTGTTTGGCATTACATTATAGCCCATGGATTTTGCATAACCGTGATCGTTCATCTGACCATCCTTCTCAACTCCACTGTCAAATGCTGTTTTTCAAACCTTCCAGGATCACTTACAATAAATCCTAAAGTGACCTCCATTGATCAAAACCCAAGTGCATGCCAGACATAAGTAACTTTTGGACACTCTGCTCCTGACTAAGAAAGAGAAAAGATCTTTAATTTTAGCAGCATTTAAGGCCGTGGCAATTTTGGAAGAAGAGCATGAGAGTAACTAACATCAAAATAAAATTTTTAAAAAAGGTACTTCACCTCCCTGATCCCACTGGCTAGAATTAGCTCTCCTAAAATGACCTTGAATCTTCTGGAATTCCTCAGGATGTCCTACATTGTCCTCAGCAGATGAACACAGTTGCTTCTCTGAAAATAATCCTAGTATTTTCAGGCTGAGGTAGGAAAAGCACTATCTGGTGAACTCGATACCTGATAGTGACTGCTGGTCTCCTCCCCCTCCCCCAGTGCTGCTGGCCAATACCCTCAGGAAAATGCCCCCCAATGGCATGCCCAAGCCCGGTGGCCATGCTCGATACCACATGAGCCCATGTCAACGGCCACAGCTGGCTGGGCCAGAAGAGGGCCTTGACTGAGGGCAGATCACAAAGGACAGATGTTCCACGTGGCGTTTAACCTACTTGGCCTACCTGGAAAGGAAGTGCTGAGCCATTCAGAGTTCCCAAGTCTGGAAATATACAAATAAATTCCAAAAAGAGACTGTAAAAGCAGAAGCCATCAGGAGGCCAGGAGGCAGCTGGGGCCGTGGTGGACCCCACGGCTGGCTGAAGCTGAGGAAGCTGAAGGCAGAACAGAAGAATCTGACTTCTGGAGAAGTCTGGAGCCACAGGCAGAGGAGGACTGAGGAGCAGGTACCTGAAACCCTGAGAGAGCTCAGGGGGCCTGGGGTATTCCCCAGGTGCTGGTTCCCTTAAGGCCTGCCTACATTATGGTCCCATGCATGTGAATGGCATTTTCCTGATGGCTCCAAAAACCTTTTTATCTTTCTTGTGTTAGTTTAAATGCCGTGTGTGTGTGTGTGTGTGTGTGTATGCGCGCGTGTGCAAGTGTGTGAGTGTATGTGTGTGTTAAGCCTGTTGATGTGATGGATTACACTGATTTTTCAAATGATGAGCCAGCCTGGCATACCTGAGATAAATCATACTTGGTCATGGTATATTATTCTTTTTATACATTTGTCAGATTTGAAGTGTTAATATGTTGTTGAAGAGTGTTGCATCTATGTTCATGAGTGATACAGGTCTGTTTTCTTGTAATATCTGTCTGTGTCTAGTTTTGGTATTAGGTCAATGCTGGCCTCACAATGAGTTAGGAAGTACCTCCCTCTGCTTCTATCTCTGAAAGAGATTGTAGAAAATTGATATAATTTCTTAATTATTTGGTAGAATTCACTGGTGAGTCTGGAACTTTCTGCTTTAGAAGGTTATTAATTGATTCAATTTCTTTAAAGATATAGGCCTATTTGGATAGTCTATTTCTTCTTGTATAAATTTTCGTAAACTGTGACTTTCAATGGATGGGATTGTTTTACCTAAGTTATCAAACCTGTGGGCATAGAGTTGTTCACAGTGTTCCTTCATTATCCTTTCAATGTCCACAGAGAATCTGCAGTGATGTCTTCTTTTTCATTTCTAATATTAGTAATTTGAGTCTTCTTCCCTTTTTACCTTAGTTTGGCTAGAAACTTACTGATTTCATTGATCTTTTCAAGACCATGGTAATACTGATTTTTCTTTAATAATTTCCTGTTTTTGATTTCATTGATTTTTGCTCTAATTCTTCTTTTCTTCTGCTTACTTTAGACTTAATGTGCTCTACCTTTTCTAGTTTTCTAAGGTGGAAACTTAAGATTATTGATTTAGATCTTCTCTAACATGCACTTGATGCTATAAATTTCCCTCTAATCATTGCTTTTGCTGCATCCCACAAATTCTGATAAGGTGTGTTTACATTTTCAGTTAGTTTCAAATTTCCCCTGAGATTTCTTTGTTGAGCTATGTGTTATAATTATAAGTATGAGGTTTAATCTCCACGTATTTTGGCATTTTCCAATTTCTTTCTGTTATTGATTTCTAAGTTAATTTAAATATTGTCTGAGAGCAGACATTGTATGGTATATACACAGTCCTCTGTTAACAGTTACCAGTCTTTAGGCCAATGGCAGCCAAGCTCAAATTTAAGGGTAGGAGATCCTCTCTTTTATCACTGGACTTGACCTTCAAGGATTCGTGCTGGATTGGCAGCCACCTTGCCTCCGTGAGGCGAAAGCCTGCCTAAGGGCCACCATGGAGAAGCAATGCTGATAGACGGAGCGGGAGAAACTGATGACTTTGAGCCATGGAACAAGTTTTGGCTGAAGTTAGACCCACTCTTGGACTTTATAGTTAGATAAAGCAAAATACATTCTCATTTGTACCGACTCCATCCTGTGAGGCAAATTTTCTCTCAAATTTAGTTGCAAGTTTAGTACTAACTGACAGGCTGATAATTCAAATGGAGACTAAATTCAAGGTTACCTCTCCCACTATCTTTAAAAAGTGGCTGCCATGCAAATGGACGTATAACAGACAGGGCTGAAAAGAGAAATAGTGTCTTCACTAAAAAAAAAATTTTTTAAAGCTACCAGTACTCGAGTACCATTATTAACTGCTAATAAAAGAGTTTTACTTATTCTTATTTGAGACTGGATGGTCTATAAAAGTCCTAGACTTGGCAACCTTTAGTTCACAACTAGCTAACAAGAGAAATCCTACAAGTTTATGTATTTTAAAATAAGCTGTACAGTAATTTAAAAAGTATGTTGCTAGCAAAAGACTAGACAGAGAACGCAGTTGAAAGTCCAAAAAAAGAATGAAGCATTGGTATGAAACAAGAGTTCTATAAATGCAACAAAGCAAATCCCTGGAAGAGATCTGGAAAATTCAAACACTGGTGCAAAGGACCATTTAAAAAGCAATAAGCCCTAACCAAAACCTGGACCTGGAGAAAAGAATACAGCTGGCCAATAAACATGCGGAAGGGTGTCGGTATCAGTGATAACGAAAGAAAAGAAAATGCAGGCCAAAACTCTCTACCGTTTTGGCAAATACTTAAAGACTGACAAGACCCAGGGGTGGCAGGAGAATAGTCCAAGTGTTGGCAGGAATATAAATTAGCAACTTGGGGAAGGGTGAGGAGAGAAACTAGGAGATATACTATCTATCTATCTATCTATCTATCTATCTATCTATCTATCTATCTACCTATATATATATAGATAGATCTATCTACCTATATATAGATAGATAGATCTATCTACCTATATATAGGTAGATAGATCTATCTACCTATATATAGAGAGAGATAGATAGATATAGATAGACATAGATAGATAGATAGATAGATAGATAGATAGATAGATAGATAGATAGACAGACTATCTAAAATGTTTATCTCTTTGGCCCAGCAATTCTGCTTCTAGAAGTTCATTGTTGGGTCCTAAGCCTACTAAAAACAGCCCGGGCTATAGTACAGGACCAACCTGAGCACGCCTTCCAGTTTCAAACACTCCTTCCTAGCTGTGGGACATTAGGAAAGCTACTTCTCTTCTCTCACTTTCAGTTCTTCATCTTTAAAGCGGGGCCACACGAGCACCTAGACCACAGGGCTATTAAAATGCACTTATGTAGTACTAAGCTTCGCTGAAGGCATACAGCATGTAATACAAATATTATAGCATTGATGGTGACGTCCCATCCACAGCCTCAGTACTGGGGACTGCACCCACCTCATCCCCCCAGCTGCTGTGAGGGCTCCCCCAGTGAGGCTTGTGAGTAGCAACATAAGTAGCTGACAGGCCCCCTTGACCCAAGAGGGTCAACCCTGTCAGTGTGATTAGCTCCAGGAAGACCTAGGCTAGACTTCGGGCTCAGCCCCCGCCCCATCCTGCCTGCATCCCTCCTCTTCTCCTGAGACCACCCCCTTAGTAAATCACACTCAAATCCCTGCCTGAGGCTCAGCTTCTGCAGAATCCAGCCCAAGACCCAACGGTTATGATTTTGGTTACTAGGCAAGGAGGCAATAATATGAGTCTCAGCATGTTTCCTGAGTGAGGCACAACTACAATAACAAGGAACGAAAAACAATGTAAATGTCCAAGTACAAACAGATAAATCCATACAAGGGCACATACATTACGAACAATAAAAAAGAGCACTGATGTCAATATTAATCAACAAAAGAAGATACAGATGGCAGAGTGTTGAGGGAAAATGCACATTACAAAGCAGCACACACAATATGATCCCATTTATAAACAAGGTTGCGTGGTGAAGGGACATGTTAAAAGAGGTTCGATACCCATGTCTCTAGCGGCATTATTCACAACAGCCAAGAGGTAGAAGTGACTCAGGCAGTTCACGGAGGGATAAATGGACACACACACACACACACACACACACACACACGCACACTATGTGTGTACTATGTAAGTATGTATATATATTTTACGTATATAAACACGTACAACAGATTACACAGAATGAAATTCTGGTACATGCGACAACATGGATGAACCTCTAAGACATCATGCTAAGTGAAAAAAACCAGACATGGAAATACACAAAACCAAATACGGTATATGGTTCCACTTACATGAGGTCCCTAGAGGGGTCAAATTCATGCCAACGGAAAGCAGAGTGATGGCGGCCCACGGCCAGGGGGTTACTATGAAATACAGACTTGTTCAATGGGCACACAGGGTCAGTTTTACGAGATGAAAAAGTTCTGGAGATCAGTTACATAAAATGCGAATGTATGTAATGCCACTGAACTCTATACTTAAAAAATTAAAATAGTAAATTTTACTTTATATGTACTTTACCACGATTAAATTTTTTTTTTCATAATAGCATAGAAATAAGGGTGGAATTCTCTATACTGGTTTGTTATTTGACCATTCCACATAAGTATGTATTTACTTACTAATAGAAAACACAACAAAGCTATTTTGATTCTGGAAAAACAGAACTATGCCACAAAAAGATAACGCACTTCTATTACACAATGCTGATAATCTAACTTAGGTTTTGAGGTTTTAGCAGTTAGTGTGTATTGTTTTTAATACTGTATAAATTTAACTCTGATCACTTTTGTCAGCTTCCTTTCATTTCTTATCTCCCTGCCACCAAGAGCTAAAAAGACATCAAGGTCATTGTCCTGTAGCTGATTAGAATATGTCCAGGGTTAATTCTGTAAAAATTACCACATAAAGATGCTTTAAAAACAAACAAACAAACAACAAAAAACCGTCCAGCTTTTCTTGATTCGTTTGTTCAATAAATATTTCTTAAGTGCTTAACAGGTGGCTGGCAACGCACAAAGCCGCAGGAACACGAGGTGGGCAGGGTGAGCTCCGTTCCTGGCTCCCGAGCTCAGACCATCACTGGGAAGACAGCGTGAGGTGGACGAGCTGGTATGGGGCTCCGCTTGCGTCTCCATACTAGGCTATGCGCACACACACACGCACGTGCGTGCATGCACATGCACACACAGTCATTCCGGCCACCGTTCACTCCATGATACTGACATCAGCCTGCCTGGAACTTCACAGCTCCCACCATGGCGGGCTTTTGACCGTAACAGTGGAAACTGCTCAACCGACACAGTCATCCTCTCAGACTAAAAGCACGGAAATGTCATTCTTGCTCAAATTAATTCTTTTCCCTGTTCGCAGAAGTCATCTCCCCAATAATCAGACCTCAGAAGCCTAGTCATCTCCTTATTTCCTCCAAATGCACTTGGTAAAATTTCTCTAATAACTGATCAGCCCTGTGTACCCCTCACCTGGCTCAGCCAAATAAGGACGGGGTGATTAACGTGTCTTTGATGCCCAGGGCCCAGCGCCATTCTAGGCCCTGAAGACCTCCACCTTACCCCTCCTCATTCCAGCTCTACGTGAAAACATCTTTCTGATCTCAAAATCATTTCCTCGACTCTTGGTCTTGTGGTACGTCAAGGGGCAATATTTTGAGCACATTTGCTAACACAACCTCTAACACCAGCATAAACCCTAAAAAGACACACATCTTAAAATCAGATTATTAGAACGGGGATGAAAACGGATATCATCTAGTCCCTCAGCCCACCCCTCCATTTACCCAAGAGATCAGAGTCACCTGGCAGCAAACCCAGCTAAACAACCTGTGTGTCCAGTGTCCTAGGAAAGTCGCTACTTCTCGCGTCCCCAGACGCTTCCCCATTGCTCTGCTGTCTTTGGTGTCCCCCACAGCACTGTTAAGTGCACAAAGGACAGCTGCGGGCATTTCCTCAGAGGTGCTCAGGAATAGAGGGCGGACATAGGCCCGGTGCAGAAGACTGCGGGGGATTTCAGAAACCATTTTGTCAGGCCTTGCGGCATGGGCCGTGTTTAGCATCAGCTTGGAGTTCCTTTTCTAGCATTAACGTTGGATTTGTGCTGATCCGGCCACACTCTCTGGAGAGCCCTCTGGGACTAGGAGTGCCCATCTAGCTGTGAGTCAGATGGCTTAAGCCTTTGTAGAGTCACTGGTTACAGAGAGGAGCGGTGCTAAGGAGGCCCATGTGGACCAGCAAGCGGAGCGTCTAATCCACTGACCACTCGTGCCAGGCGACTGTCTCAAGGAAAAAGGCCAAGAGTGCCAACAGCATTGCTGCTTTTATCCCTGGCAAGACCCCAGATAAACTCCTTGATGTAGACCACCACATTAACACCCTACGACACTCACGCTGCCCTGTATCCACACCCTCAGCGGGGCCCTGCCAACGACGACTCTGGCTTGGCCTTGCGGCTTGCTGTGGCCAACGGGACCTTTGGACACAAGCAGAAACTGGAAAAGTGCTTGCGTAACTGGGCTTGTTTTCTCTTGTTGCTGGAAACCCTTCTGCCGCCATGTGAATATGCTTGGAACGTCTGCTAAAGGACGTGGAGCCCTTCTGAGGACTGTCCCAGCCCTCCCAGGCGACGTCCAAGTACACAGAGAGCCCAGATCACACCATGAGGAACAGAGATGAGCCACCTGAGCTGAGCCCAACTCAAACTGCCAACACAGGCACAGAATGACGAGTAAAGAAATGATTTTTCTTTTAAACCACTTAGTTTGGGGTGTTTGTTATGCAGTAGAAGCTAAATGATACAAAGCTCCTTACAATAAAACCTGCACAACAAACTGATCCCAAGACTGCGATATATAGCCTCAAGGTAAAGCTTTCTACAGTGACTAGCAGTGGCCTCATGCACAAGAAGTAAAGTAAAGTAAAGCGGTTACTGCGATCCTGATGACACTGTGCAATCTGGCCTCTAGCAGTTACGGAAGGAGCTCACAGGACAAACTGTCTCCACATGGCACTGAACAGCAACCTACCCGCACAAACCCATCCTGCCAACCCAGTGAGGCAAGACGTGGTGACAGCCAGCCCACTTCCTCAACATGCCCTGGGAGGCCAGGGTCCCAGGAGACAGCACTGGTGGTAGCATGCATTTTCCTCTCCCCAAGGGTCCCTGCTACCTCAGAGAGCAGGGAAGGACTCTAGACACCCCGAGGTGGGGGGGGGACCATCTGGGAGTCGTCATAGAGTGATCGCGCTCCTGGAAGTGCTCAAAATGTCACCCCAGGAAAAGACAAGTTGCAGCGGGGGTCGCGTCTAAGGGTCCTGTAGGAAGACTTCACCCTTCTCATTATTTCTTAGAAGCACACCAAACCCTGACACTTCTCCGCCTCTCTCCGTAGGATCTGAAGTGGTGGTGAGGCATGAGTTTGGTAACTTTGCTTAAACATTTGGTCCACTTTCTTTCTCACCCCGCCTTCTCGGAATCCAACAGTGGAACCATATTCCTCTCATAAACTTAGTTTAATCTATTCGTGCATCTTACATTCTCCAACTAACTAATAAGCTTCTTGAGAGTACAAACCATGTCTTAACCAACTTTTCCTTCCTCCCCTTCTTTCTCATTCATCCAGCAATTGATTATTAAAGAGCCACAGCCACACACAATGTCAGAGGGTAGCTCACAGCCCAGAGGGAAGAATACCAAGGAATGATTATAAAAAACAAGAACAGCTAACAGTTATGGAGCAAACACCTCTTACATGCCAGGCACTGTTCTAAGTGTTTTAAATATGAACTCGTTTAATCCGTGACCCAATCCTATGAGGATGGTACGGATTTTACCCTCATGAATAGATAAGGACACCGAGGTACAGAGAGGATACAGCTTGCCTGTGGCAAGCAGGTGAGTGGTGGAGGCGACAGCACAAATCTAACCTCTTTGGCGCAGCCCCGCCAGGCGAAGCTGTGCACGGGCCCTGGAAGGCTGACTCGCGGCATTCATGTTTTACTTCATTGGCAGCAGTAACTCATCTGCGGTTTTGGAGTAAGGTGACATGAAAAACAGTCTGGAGAAGAGAACGAAGGCGGAAAACGGGACAGGGAAGCTGCTGCGCTAAGTCCAGGATGAGGCCGTGATCGTCAAGACCAGGCCAGGGGCAAGGGCGACAGGTAGGCCGGATTCCAGACCCTTCTGAGGCAACACTGACAGGATCTGGTGCCGAAATGAAGGGAAGAATGCAGGATGATGCCGATGCTTCTATTGATACAGGGTTGAAAGGAAAGATCTGCCAAGATAGAAACATTCGAAAGGCAGAACAGGTTTGGGAGGGGTGCCGAGGCACCCAAGACAAGCACCAGGTGGGGCGATTCACTGTCTCAGATTTGAGGAAATTGGAGGAAAACTCACAGGACTTAGTACGTAGCACAGACATGCTCACAGCAAAAGGACACAAGGTACAATCAGAGAAGGGAAAAGGCATGGGGCGAAGTCCCAAGGAAATCAGGCACAAGCGTCCAAGAGTTGCCCCCAATGGAGTCACACAGAACGTGCTCTAATACCTCCGGCAACGAGTCGTGACGTCACATATTAAGCGCTGTCTCTAAAGGAAGCTCGTCGGGGACTCACGGCCCAAGCCTGTCACTGGGGATGGCTCCTGCAGGCACCCTCTGCCCAGCACGTGTCCAAATTCCAGATTTTTTCCTTCAATCACACCGTTAACACCAACAGTTCAGGCACAGTGAACCATTCTGACGACCAGCTCTGGGAATGGTGGGAATCTTGAAATCCGTCTCCCGATACTAGTAGCCGAGGGCCAACCTTGCCAGCAGGATTTTCTAAGGAGAGCGGCCTCCACCTGCTCTGTTAACTGTATTCCGTACAGAAGGACAAGTATTTAAATTTTGAACAGGTGATGTTTTATATACAACACACGGTGCTCAAATTTTAGACAGTAGAGCAATTCATAATGTTCAGATTATGAAGCCTCAATCAGCACTTATTTCAGCTATGAATATATCAAAAAAATGACGAATTATGACTGTAACAGCAAATACAAATTACCAGGCGGGACTAGCAGGTTTCAAGATTGCTTCTACTCCCCTCGCTGTCCAGTAAGACAGTAAAAGCTCGAAGATGGTGACACTTTGCATTTCATTATTAAGGTAAATAAACATCAGGCCTGCCGCAGAATCAAACACAATTAAAACTTTAATTAACTGAAACCCAACTAGCCCCCATATTCAAATAAAAAAACACACACACATTGGCAGGCAACAGGGGAATGGGAGATAGAGATTATTTCACTTTCAGGGAAAGGGGCAAGTCAAAAGCTTCAATCAGGGAGTTATTCAAAACAGTCGCTTCCTGCGGCCTCTCAAGAGTGGGCACAGACTATACATCAACATAATTACAAATCGAACATGCAAAGGCAAAACACAGTGTCCTCCAACACGTCAAGTATTCATTCAGCCTATTCTGACAGAAATATGGCAGAAAACAGTCTCATAAATTCCAGAATAAATTTTTAACAATGGAATTCAAATTCATGGTATGGAGTGAAATTTTGTAACCAGAGGACCTGTGTTTCCCAAACTTTGTTAGCTCAGGGGTCCGTAAGAGGAACAATCTCTCAAATGTTGTCCTTGGAATCACCCACCAACTGCTCCTCTTGCTGGAGATGGGATACCCTGCCTCTGAGTTGAGTTTCAGACAACATGGTATTCTTTTGCATACCTCACCGAGAGAGCCAGTCACCCCACCATCGTGGCGGGGTCAGACCCAGGCTCTATCAGCTACAAGAGAACCCTTGTGAGTCTCCGTCATCATACTTGGAGGAATTGGAAGGCCTGCTCTCTAACTGGGCAAAAAGCCACTTTGTATCAATAAAAACTTCAGATAAGGCAGGGAAGCCAACAGTGTGAGGAAGAGATTTAGGGTTGTAAGAGGCACCTGGGCCAAGAGCCAAACAAAATATCCCTCCAGGAAGCATGAGAAGTGAAAAAGACGTTAAAGCATTAAGAGAACTGTTATGACGCTATAAAACCCACCACCAACGGCAGAACACCAGCTTGATTCTAACTCGGCCCCAGCCAGACCTGCAGAGTATTTACAAATGACCCCCCAAGAAGGGAGCTGGTGTCCAGGGGGAAAATAACCATTCTCAGAATTCAAAATACCCATTTGCCTTCTAGACTTGGGCTTGAAGACATACTGATCAAGTAAGGTGTTCTTTAAAGAAGCGGTCCCCAACCTTTTTGGCACCAGGGACTGGTGCTTCTATGAGAATCTGATGCCTGATGCTCTGAGGCGGAGCTGAGGCGGTGATGCTGGCGCTGGGGAGCGGCTGCACATACAGATGAAGCTTCGCTGGCCGCTCACCTCCTGCTGTGTGGCCTGGTTCCTAACAGGCCACAGAAGGTATGTACGAGGCCCAGGGACTAGGGCCCCTGCTTTAAAGGGAGCCTGTCTTTGTATGCTCCTAACAGATCACGTGTCAATTTTGTTTGGGAACTTTTAGGAACTCTTCTTGTTTCTTCCCATCTTCTTCTTCTTCTTCTTTTTAAATAAAAATAAAAATAAAAATAAAATAAAATAAAATAAAAAACAAGCCTAATAAGTACAACTACAGATAGACTCATTCTTCAGAAGCGCCCCAGGACATGGATCCACCACTCCAGGCCCTAAACCGGATTGTCTCGCTGCCTTGAGGAGAACTGGCACATTATTTCCTGAACAAAAAGCAAGGCGCTTTTAGGTCCCATAATCTCATTTCAAATCCTTTTACCCATTCCCTACTCTTTTGGCCCCAAGGCTGCAATCCTCTTTGGGTAATCTGAGAGCTAATGGGTGCCAGGTCCGGAGCAGCCTTTGCTTCCCTACGCCACACCCCACCTCCGGCACCGTTCGCCACCGGACGGGGGGCAGCGTGCCAGGGTTCAGGGCCTCATAATGGCTCGGTTCGTACAGGGCAACTGTTAATAATTAGCAGGAAGTATTTTGTCTCTAAATCTCACAGCTTGAACAGTAAGACCTCGTGGCGCCAAAGAAACACTTAATTCTAGAGAAGTGAGACTTGCTTCCAACAAATTCTGTGTGGATCAACGCATAGAATTAAGTGGCTTCATTCACCCTTCAATACATAGTTATTAACTGCCTGCTCTGGCGGGGTGTGAAGCCTGAAGTGGGGGAGCGAAGGGGAGTAACAGAGAGATGGTTCCTTCCCTCATAAAGCTTAGAGTCGGCTGAGGAAGAGATGGCTGTGAAGTATCAAGCAGGGCAGATGAAGCTGCGGCCCATATTAGGACACAGTGCCCTGGTCTGCAGGGGTTGCAGAGGGAAGGACAGAGAAAAGAGGTGTGATGAGGCATAGTGGAAAAAAAAAAACGAAGGAAATTAGGGAAGGCTGAGGAGAAGGGGACTAAGAGGCAGTCAGGAGCCATAAAGACAGGGAGCTTCTGAAGGAACTGTCAGAGGGACAAGTAAACGCTTCAGAAGGCTCACTCAGGCCACCGGGGGGCACACCAGGAAAGAGGCAAGAAAGAGACCAACTGGGAGGTGACGGCAGCTATCCAAGTTAGAAAGCCATTCATTCATTCATTCCTGTTGGTTCATTAAAAAATATTTATCTAGTGCTATTATGGGCTGGGCAGTGTTCTTGATCCAGGTGACACAGCAGTGATAAAACAAAGTCACTGCTCTCAAGGGACATACATACAAATATACGAGATGCAGCTCATAATAAGAGCTACGGAAAAAATAAAGAAGGGCGGTGGGACTGGAGAGTGACGTGGGGTGTGCGTGCCTGTGCGTGCGCTGTTCTTGACAGAGCAGCTAGGGAAGGTGCCTTTGAGAAGGTGACATCTGAGAAAAGACATTAAGAGTCTAAGAGATGACAGCAACAATAGGAAGGAACAAGCAGATGGATGCTGGAGGGAATGGTTCCTGGCAGAGAGCAAAGGCAGGCTGGAGCCCAAATGCCAGGGGTCAAGTTCCGGCTGCATCACTGGTGCTGTGAACTTGGGTTTGTTTTAGAGACGCATCAGGGAGGCACGGAGCGCTGGGGTGGTGCCCTACTGGCACAATGCGTCAGTTTCCTCCTCGTGCCCTTGGTGGCACCTGATACAGCCTGTAAGGTTTTCGACCCGCTATAGACATCACATAAGACAACATCTGGCCACAGAGCCATCATCGCGTGATGTCTATGAACCACTCAAGACTTGAAAGGGGGCAAAATAAAAAGTCTTCAGGAGAGTAAACATAGATTGCCAATTGTGGCCAACATCAACAAGACCCGAGCATCACCCACAGGAGCCAGAGTAACCTGCCCGATGGATGATGTCAAAGAAATCTTGTGATGGCTTCTGTTGTTGTGTGAATCGGTTACATTAGCGTCATTACAGAAGAGAAATTATTAATACTTTCAAAGGGGTGGGAGGCAGTCCTCTCATTTCACTTAAAAAGAAAATGCTGTTTACCCTTTTGAAATATTTATCACTAGCTAGAGTGAAAGCATTAAGATAACCACAACCTGAATGTACCAATTTAGTTTGAAACTTCTAAAAAGCACGTGTGCGCATGGGCGTGTGCATGAGCGTGTGCATGTGTGTGCACATGCACTCAATCTTTTTACCGGCTTAAGGCAAAATAACGGGAAAGGAAAGAAAAATGAAACCATAGTGTGAAGAAAGGGAACATCAAAAGAGAGCAACCTTTTGGGGAGAAAACACGGAAATGAAAGTTTACGAAGAGGAATAAGCAAAATAATATTTAATACTGAGCTAAAAGCTACATAATGTTTTTTCTTCAGCGTCATAACCACAGGGATGCAGAGAGACCTGCGTGCATGGATCCCCTGAAAACCGCGTCAGGGTGTGCCAACAGCTGGGCAAGCAAAGATGACGACACCAGCCCTGCAGAGCTGCTGGGTGCCATCCTGCACCAGCAGCACCGCGGCCCGTCCCCCGGCAGCGCCGCGGCCCGTCCCACCTGCACCGCCACGGACCATCCTGCACCAGTCTACAGAGAAGGCTGAGCGGGTCGAACGCCAGCCAGCCCGGGCTTCCGAAACTCCAGGGTGCACAAGAGCCACCTGGGTGGGGATCTGGTTTCCAAAACAGATGCTGACCCTAGGAGGTCTGGGGTGATGTCAGAGCCAGGCCCTAGCGTCACACTGTCCAGTGCGCTGGTCACTTGCCATGTGTGATCAGTTACGTTAAAATGAAATGAAATGAAAACTTTAGCTCCTCAGTCAAGTTCACCACCACCACCACCACCGCCGCCACACAGGACGAGCCCTTCCTGCATTCACTCTAGCTGCCAACTCTGCATCATAACAGGATTCTCTGAAGCACCAAGGAACCGAGGTGACCGGGCCCTTTCTCCCATCTTCCCCATTTCATGCGAGAGTATAAGGTAAACCAGTCAGTATAGAGGAGACATAAGAGTGACGTACCTCTAAAAGGTAAAGAAACTGGAAATGGATATATTTATTGACCATCTCATCACCTGCTATCGTCTTAAATGCCCACCACCCACTCTGGATGGCAGGTGTGACCTGCCCAGCTCTAGAGACCGTGAACGGACAACAGGAGAGGTTACGCTACTTGCCTCAGTGTCACAGAGCTCGTGGTAGGTGGCGTTGCAGCAGGTCTGCGTGACTTGCAAGCGCATGCTCTGTCCCTAGGGGCCGGTGAACTGTGCCTCTTGGGGACCAGGCCCAGCCCCCGCCCTGCCAAGCCAGATACTGTAGCTGCGGCTCACGAAGACAGGTGTGGCAGTATCTCCCAACACGGCAAAGCGGCCTCATCCGAGACATTACTCCTGGAGACCTAGAGCCATGGTCACGGAGAGCCTTTAATCTGGAAAACACTTTAATCGGCGATCAAAAAGCAAAACGAGCTATTCATCTCATGAATTCTCATTCAATGAATACTTACTGTTCACCTACCCTGTGCCAGGCACTGTGTGGGCCCTGGAGGTAAAGAAAGAATAGAATTGCAGGTCCCTTGTCCTCCTGGAACACACACCTCTCATAGGGACTATCGAACAAAGGACCTTTCCGACGCCAGAGCCCCATGAGATTCTATACCCAAAATCAACTCTCTAGATACTTAAAAAAAATATGAAACAATGAGGAATTAGTAAGACACATATATATTTTCAGTCTCCTGCACTGTACAGAATTTTATCTTTGCTGCACGTGTTGCTCCGAGGACAATGACCACAGCAAAACTACTCCTGATTCAGAAAAATCCTTTCTCTTAGGCTTCTGAATACTCGTCCATTCCATAATCCACAATCCCCCAACCGCCTCAGAAGTCACCAAGAGTGGTGCATACACTCACGGGCGCATGGGACTTTAGTCAAAACTAATGAATTTTGTGATAAAAAATTGATCTCTCTTGTTCCCATAATGCAGGCTCTGTCAAGAGAGCAAACAAACAGGGCTGTAATAATTAATCGAAGAGAAAGGATCTAATTAAATTTTTATATTAGTGTACATAATGGCCAGAAATAGTAAACACTGCTAAAAAAAAAAAGAAAAGAAAAGAAAAGAAAAAAAAGACTTGGAGCTGTAAAAAAGCTAAAAGCTCTCCAGCCTCCAGCTAACCAACAAGCACTTACATGCTTTAGCGTGTGCTCACAACTCCATCTTATTTTCTAACCCATAGTAAATGGCATAAAGAAGGAAGACTAGAGAATGGTGAAATATTTAAGCACTCACAATTCAGTCCGATTCTACAACTATTTATTGAGTGCTTCCCAATGCCTGACACTGCGATCCATCCATCCATTCCACCAGACTTTATCAGTTATCTAATATACACGCACGCACGCACAGGCTGACCGGGGCCGTGGGGTCCTTCCAGGTGATTAAATACAATCAGGGCTCCAGGAGATGATTACAATCTTATAAGAGAAATAGCTTATGTTCACACAGGAGCACACTCTAACGCAGTAGCTGCCAAGTTTCATCCAGATGATTCAAGAGATTTATTCTAACATGCAATGAGAAATCACATGATGGTCTCTCAGAGAAGGTGAGATTTACCTGCAAGACCACAACTAGAATGTTAATAAGTAGGCTAGTTGTCTGAAGAGAGAAGAATGCTCTGAATATTTCTCCCTCATTATTATATGACATGCATTGTGACTACAGATCTTATCCCTGACTGGGCATCTCTTGCCATGAGTGTGGCCTCAGCCGTGAGGTTTCCAGCCCTGGGACGCTGGGAATAGAGCATACAGCATCCAGAAGTGACAGATGTCACGGGATTTAAACTGAATAGCAAACTTACCTACAGCTTCAGATGGAAGGAATAGATAACCTTGAACTAATGAGGTTACATAATTCTGTAGGTAGACAGAAAGATAGAGGTAGAAGGCACCCCTCCCCAAAAATCCCTGTGGGAAGACGCTCCCTGAAGTTGATGGATCTATTTTGAGTGGGTATGTCAAGGAGCTTTCAGGGCCAGACATCTGTTTCAACCTTTCAGACGACTTGTTTACCCCTTAAACGGGGACTCAGAGTGTTGAAAGCCTCTGACCTACCAGAGTCATCCAAGTCTCCCCACCAGGCACAAGTGAGCAGGGAACCCATTTAAAAAACTTACAATAAATCCTCTGCACAAAGACTGGCTAATTGTGAGGTTTCTGGCTCCAAACAAAATAGTATTTAATAATTACAATATAATTCTTATAACAAGCGTAGACGGCAGGAGTCAGAAGAGATCTTAGAGATGATCGAGCTCATACACATCTTTTCATAAACCCAGAAAGTGAGACCAGAAGGATGAAGTGACCTGGGTAAGGGCACACCACTCATGAGGGCCAGTGTCAAAATAAAAACCCAGGTTTTCACACTCCCAGAACAGTGCTCCCCAGACAGCATGCTAACGCTTTGCAAACCAGTCGCCACCACGTTCCAGTTCTTCAGTGCTTAGGAAGAGCTTCAAAATAGGCAGGAAGGTTAAAGCACTCTGTAAAGTACTCTGTAAAGGTGACAGAAGGCAATTCTCATACTGCATTAATTTATAAACCCGTCTTTCTAACTAGAGTGTGACAGGAAACCTGGCTCAGTTACCTAAGTGATTTACACAAGTGACTTACACAAAGCAGGACACACAGGAGCTCCAGCAACACTGGATGAATGAATAAAGAAACATTCTAGCTAATTCGGCATAGAGGAAGAACATGGATGTTTCGCTTTTTGGAAGATGGACCTTGGGAACCCATCTGAGAATCTAGAACAGGTCATAAAATCACAAAGAATTCCATGGTCTCAAACAGCTGATACCACTCCATGAGGTGAGCTCGACAGATGAAATGGCCATAGCATGGCCATTTAATAAGACGAAGAGTAGGTATCACCCTCTATTGAGATGCGAGAAAGATTCGAGGGAAGAAATTAAATAACTTGCTCATATCATCTGGCCATATGTGACTGGCATGGCAGGTAAAGAAGAGAGGTACACTCAGATGCTTCTGATGCAGGCTCCACCAATTTCAGTTTGCTGGTTCCTGTTCACTCAATAACCACGCTGGACCCCACCAAGATCTCTGGGAGAAGCAGCAAAGCAGAAGAAATGAGAGAGGCCCCAGACCATCACCATAATGCAAATCTCCCCGACACCTGAAATCATTGGTAAATACTCATCACGGAACGAGCCTACTATATTCTGCCACCAGTGCTAGGTATTACTTTCTCCCAGTCAATGATGCTTTACACATACATTAAGGATCTGACCTCTGTATGAATAAAGCAGGACTTCAACCAACCAACCAACCAACCCAAGCCTTTTTCCATTATTTCCAGAAAACAGCTGACAAAATCCCCAATGCCTGAAACCCAGAACACAGAAGAAGGTATTTGGAGCTTGCCAATGATCCTTGGCCAGAGGTGATCGCCGCCCCTGCCCACCCCTGCCACACACACAATTTGACAACGTCTGGAGACATTTTTGAAAATTTCAGGTTGGGAGGCTGCTGCTGGCATCTGGTGGGAAAGGCCAGTGATGCTAAGCATCCTACAATACACGGGCCGGCCCCCACACCAAGAACTATCTGGCTCCAAATGCCAACAGTGCCAAGGTGGAGAAACCCTGAGTTAAACTTCAAACTTGCAAGGTCACGCTAAAAGTTTAAAGGTCAATATTAGGATGTACTGCCCCAATTCAGGAGGATTCAGGCCAGTCATCCTGCTGCCCCCTCATTCAGGGCAAATCTCAGTGTAACATAAAAATATACTATTTCTGAGGAGCTTCTTAGCTCCCAGTAAACCAAGGTAAACATCTTTGCTGACTGCGTTAGAGGCATTTTCTCCTGGTCCTTTACTGCAGATGCCGACTTGAGACCCACAGAGATGCCAACAGGGTAGCTACCAGCACAGAACTGCTGTCTGTCAATCCCTGTAGCGGGACCGGAAGCAAAAGGGTGCCTGCCTGACAGCAAGAACCCTCCAAAGTCCTCCAACTGCCAACGGGTGACTCCTTTTGTGGGCAGAAACTGTCTTGCATCGAGAGTTTCAAAAACCTCAGTGGGCTCCAAGGAAGAAACACATATCCATTTTCCACTATCCAGCCGCCGCTGCTGCTCTCATTTCTGCTTCGCCAGGTTCTTCTGATTCTCATACCCAGACGTGGGAAGCAGGGGCAGAGAAGGGAGACAGAGGGAACCACCACAACCACCCTGTGGGGTGGCAGGTTTCACTTAAATTGCTATTTACAACGGGCCGTCTTGTGATGAAGGGGGGACGGGTAAAGCGAGAAAAGGCTATTTTGTCTGTGGGTCAGGGCGAGAGACCAACTGATGAAGGGGTGAAACCAAGAGAAAGACCATGCAATATGTTTCTGCTTGGCCTTTCCAAAGCAAGTTGTTGGTTTATTCAAGTGTTACAGCTGGAAAATCAGAGCTATCAGCACAACAAAGGTCACATGCTAAGGGTGACTTCGTGGCCATAAAATGCATCACCTGGTGGAAATGCTGGCAGTCACCATCCGCCAAGAATTCTGGAATCAAGGCCAGACGTGGCCACACACTCACTGTTCCAGGGACTCCTGAGAGCAGGGAGCCTGTCGTATTGGCTTCAGGATCCTCAGCGCCCGGGTCGGGCCTGTTCAAGGGACAACTCGAAGGGATGAGTGGATATTAGAATGTGAAACAAGGTCTAAAAGAAATAGTGTTGCTTTTATTATTACTGTTGTTCCTCTGTAGCTGGATCCTTTTTTTTTTTTTAATCATGTGATAAAATATACATAACCTAAAACTTGCCATTGTAGGCACTCATTCTGTTGTGCAGTATCTATTTCCAGAACTTCTGGTCATTCCAAACAGAGACTCTGTATCCATTAAACACTAACTCCGGTTCTCCTCTCTCCTTAGCCCCTGGCAACCTGTATCTACTTTGTTTCCATGAGTTTGCCTACTCCGGGAACCTCAGTAAATGGAATCATATGATACTTGTCCCCTTTGTGCCTGGCTATGTCATTGAGCATAATATCTTCAAGGCTCATCCACGTTGTAACATGTATCAAAATTCACCTTTTTTACGGCTGAATAATATTCCACTATACGTATAAACCTGACTTCACTTATCCATTCATCTGCTGATGGGTATTTAGGTTGTTTCCACCAGTTGCTGCTTTTTAAGTATTAAGGTGATCTGTGAATTTGGTGGAGCAATTGCGCAGGTGATAGAGAATGAAGTGTGGACTCAGATTCTGTCACTAACTCCCCACGTGGTCCTGAGACCCATTTCAGAATTTTCACTTACGAAATTGAGGAACTGAATTAGACCGGTGTTCTCCGAAATTTTGGGGAACATCATCTGTAGTTAAAAATAGTTGTTTCATTATGACTGAGTTTATACAAACCCACATACATAACTAAAACAAAAGTTTCACAAAATAACATTTACCCCCTTATGTGCAATTAACTCTGGTATATTCTAGTCTCTTGTTATTTTTCATTAAAAAAAAAAATGGAAGGTTGCAATTCCCTAAATTGATTTGACAACCACACTTTGAAACACTGTTATTTTACATTACTTTTTCCCAAGCTGGTCTTCTTGGAATATGTAGCCCTAAAAAGGACCTTACATAAGAACTGTGGGAACCATGTGAATTAGCTCACTACGAAGAAGTTAATGAGCTACATTTCCCACGCTTATGGACCATGAAGAACTTCACGCATACTCAAAAGCAAAGTCCTCACATCTCTTGAAACTTCACTTAGTAGTCATTTGGGGAATCACTAAACTGGGTGACTTTAGGTTCTTTCCTGCTACAACACTGTACGCTACAGAACAGCATGTCTCAAAATGATGTTCCTGTTGCATACCTCAGAGAGGCAAATGCCTCCCCCACTACCACACTAACGGTGACTCATTTAAGGCAGTGATTTGAAATACTGTATCTTATATATATGATAAACACATATATGACTATATGTAAATTTTGAATTAGTATAAATTAATATAAATTTAAAAGAAAATAATACACTGAGGTTTTAAAAGTTTTAAATTCAGAGCAAATTGAATGGAAAGTCTCTCCAAAATACGGCCTCTTCCACCACCAACATTCAACAGTTTTTTAAGTCCTCTAGCGATTCTGATACCTTACCCTCTTCCCCCTTCATGCTGATCTAGAGACTTTATTCAAACCAAATTTTCCGAGACTAACCGTAAAACAGCTCAGTGGTCTAGCATGTTAATTTCAGCCGATTTTCTCAAAGTTAGCATTATTCCGACACCTTTCTGGCTTGCTGAAAACATCCTCACACATTGCCTTGCATTTTGTCACCCAAGTAGTCCATTCGACTTTGCACTTCCAAACCAACATGCCAGGGGCGCTTACCCTGTCCAACCCCCTAAGTCTTGACATAGCAAACACGAAATTTCACAGCACTACGTCGATAAGTTATTTAGAGCCTAATTTCTATACACCTGGGTCAACTGAAACGAGCCAGGTTTTTCTGAAGAACTTTCACTGCTGATTCCTTAACACAATTTTTTTTTTTCTAATTCATTTTATGACTTCGGCATCAAATAAAGGATGCTAATTACATTTATTCATTTTTATTTCACAAATATTATACTGCGTGTATACATATTGAAGGTTCAGGCCAATAGAGTTTTTTAAAAATAATATTAATGAAATACATTACTTTAACAACAATGACAAAATAGCATACTCGAATTCAAAAGCTGGTTAAGCCCTTATCAGCTCTCCCTACAGATATATTAAAAAAAAAAAAAATATATATATTACACATAGCAATGATTAGAAAGAAAGTTGAAGTATGACCATTTATTCCCAAGGATGACAGTATTTTAGCAAGCCTAGAAGAAAACAAAACAAAACCCTAATTACTCTAAGAGTGAAATTCTTGGATAAGGCAAGGTCTCTGATATTGTGAACTTTGAATTTCTTTTTTCTTATTCAACAGTCAGTGTAAATAATCTCCAAAATCATAAAACTCAAATCACAAGTCTGAGAAAATATGATTCTCCCCACTCCACATTTACTTTTATATTTTGTCTAAAACAGAAGATTTACATGCACGTACACACACACACACACACACACACACACACACACACACACGATCTAGTCACTACCCGCTCATGTCTCTCACAGTGCCACTTTCTCCATCCACACAATCAGGCCCTCTCTGCTTCCTCCCCTGCATCCCCCCACCAAGTCCTAAAGATCACCTCCCTCCAACTGTCTTCTCCATCCCCAGTTTCAGATCTTCCTGTCTCCACTGGCCTGACCTACTGTACGTCCTCCTAACTGGTCTCACCTCCATCCGCCCCACCTTTATGATGCTACAAAACCTGCCTTTTAAAAAGTGATATGCCATCTTCTCCTTTTCCAGGCTCATCCCTTCACACTTAGATACCGGAACAAGATTCCACGAAGGCAGTGACACAAGGTGCCAGATTACGTGGGAAGAGCTCAGTCTCTGGAGTCTGCACAGTGACACCGTGCTGCTCAGATCCCGCTTAGCCACTTGCCAGCTGTGTGACCCGCCACTTGCAGGCACATGATGACCTCTCTTAGCCTGGGCTCTCGCAACGTGAAACAGTGATAAACCAACCTCATCGGATTCTTGTAAGAATTAAGTCACTGCATACATGATGCCTTTTACACCATAGTAAGTATTCAATAAGCACTTGGTTTTCTGCCTCCCACTCAAAATTCAGAACGGGTAAGGGTCCAAAACAGGAGGGACTAACTGAATTTAAAATTCTTTCTCACCCTTTAATGCTAAAGGGCTTATTATATTCATAGTTTATTTCTTAGAAGTCTCAAATATCAGGTGGAAACAGATCTTTGTTTGACTGCATCAAAGAGCTGTTTCATAGAGATTCAGGTTGGTTTTCCTGGAACACGGATTTCAACAATCCTGATGACAGAATATGCCACATCTAAGGAGGTGGGGGCGAGAGGGGGTGGCGTTAGAAAAGGGAACTTAAAAGGGCTTTAATAAGAATAAAATTCCTCTGGAGTCGCCACATGTCCCATCCTTCCTTCCTCCAGAAAGGTCCCTTCAAGAGCTGGGAGGAGGAGCAGCAGGAGCGAGGGGTCCTCAGCTAGACAGGCCTTGGTATCATCACCAGATTATCAGCGCAGATCCCAGGGCTTGGGGCACGACACACTCGTGAGTTCTGAACACGGACTCTGAAGTACAAAGAATGGAGATCTTCGTCTTTCGGCAGGTAAGGAAGGGTAACATTTGGGGTGGGGGGCAGGGCTTTCTTCTTCAGGGATGAAAGTGAAACAGTGAGATTTCCTGGGAGAGAGAAGCAAGACTTTACGTAGGGAGGAGCCGGGCTTTGTTCCCATCAAAGAAGAAAAGAATGTGGGGTGGGGGGGGAGGCGAAAGAAACTAATGAGTTACTGCCAAGAGATTTAAACACGGATTATGGATCAGGGAGAGAATGAACACAATTGACTGTTTTGGCCGGCCTGTGGTGAAAACTTTTCCCATTATGATGAGGGCAGGGAGGGCCCGAGCGACTTACCTTTCAAGTGCTCTGTTCTGCAGTAAGTGTACAGAGGAGGCTTCTTTTCAGTGAGGAGCAGAGGGAGGCTTCTTTTCACAGGAATAATGAATGAGACAAAGCGGGAGCAATTCCTGGCCGGCACCACCTTGAGCACATTTGCATTTTCTATGGCAGCTGCAAAATGTGTATAGTCCTGACAGTATTTGGTGCCTTGGAGTCAACAGCCTGGAATTTATAACCTTTCCATCCCAGAGTAGCCTGATGGGTCTCTTAAGGCTTTGAGAATGATCCGGGCCAAGTTTGTGATACCCGGAGGTACGGCGGGGCATTTGCAGACAGATGGAGGAGATGGAAGTCCAGAAACACCCACACGCAAAATCGCTCAAACATCTTTAGAGGGAAGGGATGTGGAGCAGAGCACCTCCCACCCCCTCCCTCCGTCCCTTGCCTTGTGACAGTAAAGGGGAGGAAGGTAGTCAAGTACGCTGGCATCCCTAGGCGACTGGAAGAAAATGTTTTGCACTAGTCTCATAATCTGTGCTACGCTTTCTAGGAGGAATCGTTGATAAATATGTTTTGAATAACACCTGCATGCAGGTTCTGTTTACAGCACAGGGAACGAGAACTCAAGAACTCTGGTTTTCACGGACCTTAAATCTAGTGGAAAATACAGAATATAAAGTGTAAAATGATACTTTACAATGCAAACCCATATATGCAAGGGCCAAATTGGTATGTGGCGTGTACAAAAACAACACTTCGCAATTACCAAAAGAAAGTCTGGCGGAGAGTGAGGAAAGAGAAATTAAAACACGCTGATTTCCTATGGGCCGGGCACAAGTGCTAAGCATTCATTACATCCTTTTACTTCATTTAATGCCTGTAGTTCTCCTTCGAGATAGGTATACCATAATACAAATGATAAAACGGAGGCTCAAAAGGCTTAGATATTTGTCCAAGGTCACACAGTCCAAGGCCCAGGTGAGGTTCTGACCTGAGTGCTGGGATTTGCTTTGGGCCTGATGGTTTGACGTAGATGGCCTGCAGGAGCAGGACGGGAGCCTGGGGACCTCCAGTCCCAGTCTTTGCCAGCAAGTGTGAGGCTCTCAGGTTTTGCTCCATCGTGAACCCTCTTACGCATGCGGAGCCGAGGCCCAGGGAGGGACAAGGACCTGCCCGAAGTCACAGAAGCACCTCAGAGATAGGTGCGGGACGGAGGCCTTGTCTGACTTCTGGTCCACGACGGGGCAGGACTGTGACAGCCAGGGAGGCGGGGAGAGCTGGGGAAGCCAGCGGCATACTGAGAGCTTGAGAGCTTCAGAGCTTCAGAACTTTTTCATGCTTCTTATCGTTTCCCCAGACTTGCCTCTTCCTCCTGAGGATTTCACAGCTGCTGTATCCATCCGTCAGCCTGCAGGACCAGCTGGGGTCCCCCTCCACAGCAAGTATGGGCAGACATAAGGCTGGGCAGGGGGCCTGTGGGTCTGAGGAACTCACCAAAGCAGCCGGAACACCCACCTCCAGTGGGTGACTCTGCTGGAAAGTTTAAGGGGGGAGGGGTGTCACTCTGTGTGCCTGTTTCTCCACCAACAGAAAAGGGGGTGTATGTCGATTTCTAACTCAGAAAAATCCTAAGAAACTGCTTTCCTTAGAGTATTTGAAACAAAAATCCTCTCACTCAGAAGCCCTACAGTTGCACAGGGAAGAGGGAACAAGGTAGAGAAAGCTGCTAAAATTCTTTAGTATTTTTCCTCTGAAGTGTCCCCCCCACCCCGCCCCATTCACTTTTATTCTTGTGAAACTAGACAGGGAATGTGAGGTGGTGGAGGGCGATTAAGTTTGTTAGAAAGATATGAGTGCAATAAGCAAGCTAGTAAACAGACTTTGACCCAAAACTTTCCATTCAAAAGTAGTTAAACACACAATGAACATGTCTCAACTTGGACTATGGTGATTAAGCAACTCAATCTAAAAAGATACGGATTTAAAATGTACCTAAACAGTTTCTGGATGTTTTCTCCAGATGACTTAAAAATCAGAAGTCAGCAATTAATGTGGAATTTCTGATGATTCTCACACTCCAAAACTTTCATATATATGGCAGGGTTTCAAAGATGGTTTGACAAATAATGTGACATGAACCTTACATTAAGAACAACAAAAGGTTAAAAATGTGATCAGAGATTCTGGCCAAAAACATGTGATTCTACAGAACCAGGACACCCGTTTGGCTCTCCCATGGGGACTTACACAAAGGGTGGGTATTGCTCTCATTAATTCAGTGGATAAACAATAGGGGGAGGGTCTGGGTGATTTGATGGACAGCTTTTGGAAATGATCTTCTGCTTGGCAAAACACTGCAGCGGTAATTTTATTCACACGGAAGGAAATGCAAAGGAGTGTCACTAAAACAAGAGAGGTAATTACAGGGCACGAATCAAAAAGCTGGATGGCACAAAATGAAAAGTAACTAAAATTAGTCCTGTCACAGTCTTGAAATCTGGACTTAACAACTTCAAGAGAAGAATCTGACCTTTCATTTCTGAGTGACAAAGCCATGCGTATTTTCCCTAATGTTTCGTTTCCAACCGACACGTGGGCTTGGAGAACAACAAACACCGTTGACAGAGTGATAGCCCATATCCTACTGTCGTTGCCACTCAACAGACTTGGAATATCTCAAGAGTTGGAAGAGACTGTACCTTGCAATTCTCTCCGCAAAAATGAAATATCTGCGAAGGACCTTGGCAGCTGGTTGTCCAGACTTGACCAGCATCCTCATGAGTAGCTTATTCACCCATTAACCCAAGCACTTACCCATCACCTGTCATGTCTCTGGCACAGTATTTGATGCTGTTCTGTTACACCTTTGTTTAACTAAGCTCAAATCTTCCTTTCCTTCTACCCATTAGTTCTAAATCCCTCCTAGCTGATGGCTGGCAGGCTGACCTTCTGAAGATGTTCTTCTCCAAGTTACACTTTCCCAGCTTTTCAGGAGTGACACACAGATCCCCTAGCCAGCCTGATAGCTTTCCTCCTTATCTCAAAGTGTCTCTCCCATCTGTACAGAAATTTCCTAGTGAAAACTGATCCACACCAAAAGTGGGAATTACTGAGACCAATCACTCGTTCAAATACTTACCTTTTATTAATATTACCTAAGATTACCTTTTGACCAATCTAATTCATTGCTGTCATGCTTATAATAAACTAATGCTACCTCCATTCTATCTTCCTCAAATCTGTATGAATGATGGGTTACACCATCCAATCTAACTGTATTACATCTGTACCTAATGCACATCCCCCACCTTTTAATCTGTAAAATCCAAAAGCATTTCATGCAACCAGAAGTTGAAGAAATGGAAGCTTAGACATGGCAGTGATAGGTTTTTAGTTTCTGTTGTGATTTAAAAAAAAAAAAAAAAAGCCCATTTACTCCACTGCAAAACAAAAAACAGGCTGCCTGTTGTTTTCACACTGTATATCGTTGATTCCGTGCATTTTTGACAGTTCTTTCATACTTCTAACGCGTAGATCAATATCTCCCCGCCAGAGAGTGAGGGGTTTGGTATTGCAGAACACAGGTCAGCCCCAGCCTGCAGACATTCCCCAGCTCTAACGACATCTAAGAGGCTCTGACCAGGCATCTGCCAGCTCCTCCACTGGCTATGTGGAGAAGCAACCAGGCGAAGACCCCAGACTCTCCCCGAGCCCATCGACACTTCAACTTTCTGACCAGGAATCAGGGACACACACGCTCCCTGTTGTCTATCACCTCAGGAGTCAGAGCAACAGAAACACATCAGTAGGAGATGTGAAGAGATCCTAATGCTTCTGCAATCAGAGTACAGACAGGGGCTGAGGGTACCCCGAGAGTCCGGACGGGCTCTCTCAGCCATGAGTTTTACTCAACACCTGAGTAAAACAGATATAATCAGCCCAGCTGCTTAAACATTCAACTTTCAAAGTGAGTGTGAAAACAACGGAATTGGATAATTGGGCAAAATATTCATGCGATATACCTACTACCTAAGTCCTCAAAGATAACAGGGGCTGTCTTCCATTTAAATAAAATAATGCAGGATTAAATGAGAATAAAATGTACAATGAACAGTATACCGAAGACAAAATGCTAACATCAAAAATACTTTGAGACCAACTCAGAAAATAGACCGGAAGTCAAAAGATAATATGATGTGATATGCAAATAAAATTACAGCCAACTAGTGGATTTTTATTCTTTCTCTTAAAATGCTTTTTTTCAATGAATGGATTTTTAAACCTCACACTGTGAATGACCAATGTTTTTATATATGAGTGACCTCCTACAATTTTAAGGCTTTTCTATTACATCTTCTCCAATCTTTTAACAAAATGTTTAAATTTGCAAGTACTATTATTAGAAAATCGTGCCATCCAATCCCATATCCATTTTAGCACATTAATTTAGCACATTCCCTCTACATATGTAGCACACTGTAGGCTTTATGTGGATTTTTTACGTTAACATTCTTTAAAAAATTACTCTAACAAAAACTTGCAGTTCAAGCACACTCTTTCAAAATACCTAATATCTCACCCTTTTCAATTAAACTTACAAAAATGTATTGAATACGAGGAGAATTTTAAAAACGATGGTTCCATCAAATATGTTGTTTATAAGTAAATATGAGGTGTAACAGTAATGCATCTAATCGAAATCCTCACATTCTTTCCTCAGGTTTGACTAAATGAAAACTTGCAGTGACACAACAATCTGACAATTTATCATCTCCAACGCAAGTTAAAACTGATTTTATTGTGGCTTCCAGTTCTTCTGCCAACTATTAAATGCATAACACCACTCTGAGTAACTGGAATGAAAGATGTCTTATAAGCTAAAAAATTATTGGATGCTATCCAAGCAAAGAAATTCCTCGCTGTGTGCAAATCCAGCATTTCAGTGGGGGAATTAACACCGTTATATTAACAAGCTTAACATTCTGAGGATTTTCTAATCTTCTAATTGTCTAAAAGGATGAGCTCCCCAAACACCTCACCTTCCCTACCTCCTCCCAATGCAACCTCCCATCTGACATTGCCAGCTCACTCCTTCAGCCACGACTTACTTACCCAGTGAGGAATCGCTGATGATTTCATTAATTTGAATATATACTGACCACTCTGTACAATTCCAACATCCTTAGTAATATTAATTACCCTGCTACGTAGGCATTTAAAAGAAATCACAAAAAATAAGCTCAAAGCACATGAACATGGCACCAAGCAAAATAAAATAAAACCTTGGGCCAACTCAGCACCCAAATCAGCCATTTTCGTTAAAACTCTCAGTATGTGAAAGGCTGAATCTTTGGAGAGACCATATTTTTTTTTTTGTGGCCCATTAGATTGCTCCGAAGAAGCAAAAATGTTAAGAGCTAAATGATAAGTTAAAAAAAAAAAAAGTGAGAGCGACAAACTTTCTTAAAATGTTTTGACTCTGCAAACGTTGAAGTCATCCAAGAAATAAATCTTTAGACCTAGAACATCAAATTAATAGTCTTGGGAATTCTTCTAGCTTTGTATATGTAAGGGCTATAATACTTTACACAAAATATAAAATAGCTGCCATTATTTCCAGGCTGAAGATAATGAAACAACAAATGGAAGACGCAATGGTAACAAAAACCCCCTCAAACAGGGTTTCTGTTCTCTAAGCACACCGTGGGTGACCCGTCACACTGACCAGAGGCTTAGAAGACGCTGAGATTTTTCTGGATTTACCAAAGAAGCACAAAATGTTTTGGCTTTCAAATTAGGTATATTTTATTAAACCTCTCTTTTCTGAAAACTGATCATTCAGAAAACTCTCTATAAACCATACTGCTTAATTAATCATAAAATCTATTCCCACCTATGGTGAGAGATGATTAAAATGCTTTTTCTGCAAAAGTGATTTGGACTGGTGCCTATACCAGCAAAAGATATACACAGGATCCATACACATAATTTCTGAAAACAATCTGATGTCATAAACACAATTATGGGACATCTGCTATTTACAGGGCATTAATCTAATACTGTAAGGTTTCAATGCCCTCACTATACAGTATCAAAATCACACATGCAAAAAAATCACCCACTGGGGAACCAACCGTCTGTTTATTTAACCATCAGACATGGAGAAAGATTCGAAAATGAGAACTTCCTAAAATGTTGGTGGGAGTATAGATTGGAACAGCGTGTAATATCGGAAGGCGATTTGCCAATCTCTGTATCAAAAGCATTCAAATATGCATACCCTTTAACGAGAAATTCCACATCGAGGAGGGAAGGACACAGGCAAGGTAACATTAAGACAAATAACAGGACTTTTGAAGGGGTGTGGGCAAGAAACCAAATATAAGCCATCCCTCTCCTCTCTAAGAGTCTGAAGGCCAGGCGGGCAGAGGTTGAGTCCGACAGGAAGTGGGTGGGGCACGGTCAGCCGGAGTCCCTTAGCGGCCATGGGGAGCGCACAAAGCACAACTGAGTGCCCTGTCACAGAAGTAAAGCTCCAAGAGCTGTAGTATCCATACAGCGATGCCCCTTGCGCAGCTCAGCAGGTCCTACAGGGAATTAGGTAAAAGCGAGAGAGCTCCTTGCAATCAGCCCTGCAGATGCATTATGACGAAGATAGAGACGGACACCAGATGAGGTCAGACGACTGCTCAGCATGAAATGATTTTACTTTCCATTACACCAAAAAATGACTTGAACATTTAAATTTGATCAAATGGAAAAACTCAACTAGTCTGCCTTTTTTTTTTTAACGGATGTTACAAAGAGCGCACTGAGTATCCCCATTTACCCTTCGCTCAAATCTACATTACTACAGTACTAAAATCTTACATTACTACTATAGTACGTTTGTCACAACAAGGGAACCAACACTGGTACGTTACTGTGAACCAAACTGCGCAGTTTATTCATATTTCACTAGTTTTTCCCTAACGTCCTTTTTCTGTTCCAGGAACTCATCCAGGATCTCATATTACCCATTTAGTCCATCATGCCTCCTAAGCCTCCTCTGTTGTGTTAACAGTGTCTCAGACTTTTCTTGTTTTTGATGACTTCGACGGCTTTGAAAGGTGCTGGCCAGGTATTCTGTAGGACGTCCCCCCACCCCGAAGACAAAACTACTGTCTGATGTTTTGCCCTGGAGACACTGGAGTTATGGATTTGGGGGCGGGGGAGATGACAGAGATAAAGTGTCGATTTCATGACACCGTATCAAAGGTACGTGCTGTCAACTTCACAGGAGGGTGTTATTTAGTTTTGATTACCTGATTACTATAAACTTTCTTTTCCATACTCTAGAGTCTTTAGCAGGAAGTCACTGAGAGCAGCCACTCAGGGAGCGGGGAGTTAAGCCCCATCTCCTAGAGTGGAGAAGTATCTACGCAAATCGTTTTGAAATTCTTCTGCATGGGAAATTTGTCTCTACACCCGTTTATTCAACCATTTATTTATGACAGTGTGAACTCATGGATATTTTTTATTATTTCTTTTCGGTTATAACCCAATACTATTGTTATTTATTTTGTTGTTCAAACGGCCCCAGCTTTGGCCACTGGGACCAATTTCAGGTGAGCTCTGGTGTCACTTTGACGAACCCCATAATTTTGTATTTTGAATACTTCCTCACTTTCTTCTCCATATTTATTAGCAAAAATGCCTTAAGAAAAAAGGACCGTTACAGAAAAAACTGTGCCCCCCTCCCCAATTCCTGTTAAACTCCTGGCCACCAGTACCTGAGAATGTGACCTTATTTGAAATAGTCATTGGAGATGTATTAGTTAAAATGAGGTCGTGCAAGAGTAGGGTGGGCCATTTAGTCCAATAGGATTCGTATCTTTATAAAAAGGGATCATTTCGACACAGATGACACACCAGGTAAACACCATGTGAAGATTGGGGTGATGCTGCCATAAGCCAAGGAATGCCCCCAAATGCCAGCAAACCACCAGAAGCTAGGTTAAGAGCTACGCGACAGCCTCGGAAGGAACCAATCCTGCAGACACCCTGATCTTGGACTTCTAGCCTCCAGAACTGGGAGAAAATGAATTTCTGTTGTTTTAAGTCACTCGGCAGTTACTTCGCTATGGTAATCTAATGTCACTGAGCAATGCATTTCCATTAAAATCAAACATGGTATCCAAAGAAGCAGGTATAGGGTAACATTCTAACAAATAGCCAAAGGGTACACTGGAAAACAGAGGCACGAGTCTATAAGCCACAACACTTAGCATTTTACTGGACGTGAACAAAGTACGCGGACAGGGTTTTCAGATGCCCATTTCCTCGGCAGAGTTTTCAGCCACCTGCAGCTTGGCGCAGAGCGCTCCTTTGCCAAGCACACCTGCAAGTACCAGCAATAACCACCCATCGTGTATAATCGCCATCTTCAACATGCTAAGTACCAGCTCCATGAAAGCCAAGCGCCTCCCAGGTGCCCCACACAGCGACCCCGCAAGCCGCTGACAGGTGATTCCCTACATCACAGGGGATCCGTCCAGGTAATGTCGAGTCAGCATTTCTGGTCCCCATTTAATGACTCGCTTTCTCGCTCTGTCCCACTTCATACTTCCCCCATAGTAGTGTACAAGTGGCCTGACGGCTTAGACTGGGACCGAACACCACGACATTGTACACCATACGAATACTGTACAATCAGCCAACACTGGGTACCTCAGCCTTCAGGTGGTGGAGGATTACAGTCCCGGAAAGACAAAGTGCTTCTTCTCACAGAGTTAAGATATGGAAGAGGCAGGCTAGAATCTGGTATGTCATTTCACTCCGCATCCAGTGACCTTTATGGAGGTGAAATCTGAGCACCGCATGGGTAAATACGGAAACATTATTTTCCCTCAGTCAACTGGGAAAAAAGGAACAGGAGGTGATAGTGCAGGAGCCGAAGTACTCGTTTGGAAATTATTTTCATTACAAAAAGTCAAATTTGTCTGCATTTTTATGCCTATATTAAAAAAGTCAAATGCAGTCATTAAGCTTAGGACAACTCAGGAAGATTCTCTCGCCCGAGTGTGCATCCCCCTGCTCTGCTGTAATCCTTCAAATTATTAAGTAACGACTGCATTTCCCTTGGGGTCACACTTGGCAACAAAATACTGGTCTAAAATGAACCAATGAGATGACCTAGTGAATAAACGCACATTAACTTCCCAGAAGCAAAAGGATATGAAATACTTCCGAGGTGCAAACTGGGGAGGAAAGCAACGGTGTTCTGTGGGGTCTACAGGGTGGGGGAGGGGCGTGACACAGGAACAAGAGGGTCTGGGAAATATTCCTATAACCGGGAGCTCCTCCTCCCCACCAACCCGGTATACATCAGCAGTGCTCCACTCCCGCCCTGGTCCCCTGCATCTGAGGAACGGCCACAGCCACAAGAAGAAAACCGAGCTTATGGCTCTATCCTTCTGGATATTTCCAGAATGCTGGCTGGGTTGCTTTGGAAAATCCCATCTCCTACAGCTATATGACCTCAAGTTGTCATTTCCAATAAAGTATGCTTCCACTGATTTTTATGAACATAGATAAAAGCTGCTACAACCTTTCTTTTTCCCCCAAAATCTTTCAAGGCAACTGTAGTTGCTGTGTAGGGTGATTTGTTTCTAAGGCAACAGCGTATATCTCAGTACTAATGGCCTGTCCTTTTGCCAGGCAACAAACAGTCTTGTGATGCAACTGCACCTGTCTCGGCTACGCGTTGCTATGGAGACGCTCCAGTTGCCATGGCTACATCACGCTAATCGCCTAAGGAAGGCAGACATACAGCAGTCTTCTCAGAGAGCCCAGCTGTTCCTTCCCGTCTTTTGCTGAAGGCTGACTGTCTGGGCCTGTTGGAATGCTCCTCAACTGAGGTGCACGAGGACGTCATTAATGCTGTTTCAGGGGATCACGTTGTGACCCTTTCTGTAGGACGCAGGACTAGAGAAAGACTGCAAAGCAGAGGCCCATAAAACCACTGAAACCTATGCATTCACGCATTCCTCGTTGACATACGCTCGTAATCCAAGGATGAATTTCTCTTAACTGGGTGGTTACAATAGAAACATTTCTACATGTTAAAAAAATTTCTTTTTCCATAAGGTTGAGGGTTATATGTCAAAGCCCAAAACCAAGTACTGTGTCAGATAAAATCAATTTTAAAATTTGGCTCTGTGCTATGTGACTGTATTTTTGGGGGGCTCTAACACTAATAACACTTTTAAAAAGTGACAAGCTACACATCCTCCCTCCGTGTATGTATGTCTTTGTAGAAATGGTACACACGACCCACGACCTCCTGCCTCAAAACCGATGGGCATACGAGGGGAAATAAAAGTCTCCACTGTTCTCTGTTCTCCTTGAAAAGGCAAACACCAAGTAACCACAACAAAATGATCACTCGGGAGCACCGTGCGCATGGTGACCGGAATGACAACACTGGGTGAGTTTTTCAGGGCACACCTGTAGACACTCCTGGTCAGACGACAGGAAGACAGAATCACGTACTAGTCTCATTCCTGCACTTTTATTCCAACAAACGGTGACACACTGAGACACTAAAGCTGTCAACTTTTCTATGTCAACGCTTCTGCCCAGGAAGACAGTACTTCGCTCCATGAAGTCTTCTGGAAACACAAGCCTCCAAAGCAGCAAACACGGTAAGTTTGCATGAGATCTAACAAGGAATATACTTCAAATAATACTTACCTTCCTTCTCACTTATCTAGTTATTTTTAAAAGCATACAGCTATTAAATTAGTCTCAGTGGCTGTCTCTGTCAAAATAAGGCAACTTCAGTAGAAAAAAAAAAAAAAAAAAAAAAAAGGAAGTCCGAACTGCTTACCTTTGATATGGCTGAGGAGAGGCGGGAGGTGTACTGAACACGTGTGGGTACGGGTGATAAGGTGTCTTTTTCAAAGCCTGAATTAGATTTTGTCTATACTCTGGGTCTATGCACCACAATGACCCTTTCCCAATACTCTGCAAAGAAAATTGGAAAACACAAGTGATTAATACAGAAACATTAAGTATTTTTCATTAAGCGTTATCATAGTTACTTATTGCTAAAAGACTCACTTATTTGTTAACTGTTTGCCAGCCTTAAATCTTGTAATAAATATTGTACTCGGATGACAAAATACCATAAAATGCACTTTAGCTTGTTTTCATATTAAGTCTGACAGATAAAAGGAAAGTGTTATTACTAGGTGACACTAATACAATAATGTTGTCATTTTCATATCCTAATGACCAAAAAACTTAAATTTCTTTATTATTTTTCAGTGTCAACTTTGAAGAACATGTACTCTCTTCTAAAAATTAATTAATGTGTCAGATTTCAAACAATGAAAGAAAATACTCCATCACTGCTTTAAAACTCCGAGTTCCGTTTTTAAACCATATTACACTGGTACTACTTGATAAAAATAGAAAAGTTATCCACTTCTTTTTTCCTACTTACTCACAAAAAGTACAACATTTAAGCTTCAAACAGAATTCTGTAATTACCTTTCCCAAAGAAACAAAAGAACCCAGGCAGCAGTGAAACCTATGCCAAAACCCAGCATTTATTTTTTGGATTCCTCAGTTCAGAGTACTCAGCTACAAGCCTAAATAAAGTGAGTTGAATCTTTAGATGTCCAATGTAAAATGCAAATTTTATAAACCTGCTTCCATGGAATGAGAGAGACTTGCTGAAGCCCACTTTCAGCTTGGAAGCTTTATGGTATGTGGACAGCGTTTTATTTAAAAAATAGAGAGAGAGAGAGAGAGAGAGAGAGAGAGAGAGAGAGAGAGAGAGAGAGAGAGAGAAGAAAACAAGAAAGAAAAAGGAAAAGTTAAGTCCTTCCTGTGATACCCAGTGGAACTCCAGAAAGCTGACGGTCAGTCCTGCTTTGACCACTGTCCAGTGACAGACTGTGCCATCTGTTTGATAAGGTCATACGTAAACATTTACTGATTTAGAGAGAAGTCAAATTACAGAAACCCGAGCCCACCCATGCTTCCAGCCAACAGACTCCTCTTTTCGGAACTATTGTTTTACAGAAAGATTTAGAAAGCAAACAAGAAAATTGCTTAACTATTATAGGGGGAATGCCCATGACAATCTCGTAGAAGGGGAGTACTAATAATAAGTGATTCCTAAAATCTTTAAAGCTTTTAAAAATGTGTATTTTAGTTATTGGTTCACCAAATAATTTACTTACAAATTTATTTACAGAACACAGTATAATTCTTTACTATTAATAACATTAGCAAACTGTGTAACTGGAATTAACTGGTGCACTGAGAACAGGGAATTGCTCAAAGCCAAGGTCAGGGGGCTGGGGCCCCCACACTCCAGTCACCCATTCCCAGGCACAGGCCTGACCCCAAACATAAGTCCCAGTCAGGCTGACCTGCCTCAGCTAAACACCAAAGTTCCCAGTTTAATCACTGCACTGTTTAAAGATGTGAAAGATTTCAACTTCAGAAAACTCCATATCCACATATGGCTTTCCTTTCATGTATCCATTTTCAAGCCCAGAATAGTTCGGGAGAACTGATGAGACTTTCTGAGTAAAGCAGGCGGGCCACCAAATGATCTGCCGAGGACCCTCCGTTCTTTGCTTTGGGAAAAAAACACTCAGCATGCTTTTCAGAAGAAAGCCAAAAGCTAGGGGTGGAGAGGTGTGAGGGAGGAAAAGGTAGACCATAACTGCCAAATCTGGATGATGCAAAACGGGGGTCCTCAACCCCTGGGCCGCAGACCGGTACCAGTCTCTGTGGCCCGTTTAGGAACCAGGCCGTACAGCAGGAGGTGAGCGGCAGGTGAATGAAGCTTCATCTGCACCTGCAGCTGCTCCCTAGCGCTGGCATTACCGCCTCAGCTCCACCTCAGATCATCAGGCATTAGAGTCTTACAGGAGCACCATCTCTGGTGCAGAAAAAGTTGGGGATCACTGCTGTCAAACAAAGCACAAATGCCCACAGAAGCCCATGACTCCTCAGCAATGAGGGCCCTGGCCTGACCACTTCAGAGCTCCCTGTGGAGCCCAGTGGGACCTGCCTCTCTGATCCATTTAAACACAGGGCCCAAACCAAGCTACCGGAGGGCTAGGGCCCCATACAATCCGAACATTTCTGCGAAGAGATTATCTAAGTCCTGGGAACCTAAAGACTTCTGTTTTCATCAAGGTGGCTTTTGGGGTAGGGTCAGTTCATCTTACAGGGAGTAAAAAATATGACAAAGAAAAAAAAAAGGACAATTGATCCTCACAGAGAAACAACAGACCAAGACTGTGGTTTCTCCTAACCCTGACCCAAGTAGCTTATTTATTATATTACGATACTATTTACAAACTAAGTGGAAAACCACAGGATTGAAGGAGACATTTCAAAAGGTAAGTGATCCAGGTGCAAGAGGCAGGTGGAGTTACAGTAAGAACAAAAAGTTCTGGAGCAGGACATTTCCCGTGCAGCCTGGGAAAATCACGGTCCCGCAGAAAGTCTGGGCTTGCTCACCGGCAAAAGAAAGACCCCTTGGAGACTGGTGCCAGGCCCAGGGATGGCGCAGTGACAGCATCCACAGGTACTCAATCAATGACAGGCGGTGTCATGAACATCTCCTTTCTGACATTAAAAAGGGAGCAAAGCTGGCTGTAAAAGGCCTTTTATTAAATCAAATCTGATTTCCCCAAAGCCGTCCATCGTAAAACAGGCATGGAATTCCAACAGCCCCGCCAGGAGGGGCCTTCAGCAAGCTGCCATGGCGAGGCAGGAGGGAAATAAACTCTACTCATGGGCTGTTGGTCCTGACTTAGACTTTAAGAAGCTTTTCTATGCTTTCAGACTCCCCTTCATTTCCATCAACCCCCACATCTGCCTCTGTGTACCCCTCACTCCGTGTCCTCTTTACTGTAAATTCTCCTTTGCTCAAGAAGCCAATTCTGACTCACAACCTCACTGGAGAGGCTCTCTTTTGCCCAGCTGTCTTCTGCACAGTGATCATCAAGCTAAGGTTTAACTTTAAACTCGGTCAGCACATATTCACAAGACTCATTCACTGCAGACATCCGCCCAAGCTTTGGGTCATAACGGTTCTGACCTTGATCAGTCCTGCAGTGAGAGGGGTCTGGAACTGCCAATGGGTGTTTACAGACCAGACGGATTTCAGTATCTTGTACTTAACAATTTTCAAAGAGCAAAAGTGAATCAACGAAAGTATAAAAATCTTCAAGACACACCCGTGAAAACACTGCCAATCTCTTTAATCCCTGCAATAATCTGACGGTGGAGAAGGCTAGGCTAGCATGGTCAGAGCATGAAAGAGGCTGGCACCGCGTCTTATCAGCAAGCACTCTGCTCCGTTTCCTCTAACAATTTAGAATAGTGAGAAAAAAAAAAAACTGACTTAAAACTTGACTTTCCTAGGCCAGGAAAAATTACATTGAATGCTCCTAACACAGGAAAGAAGGGTTTAATTTGATTATAGTTGTATATTATGTTTGACAGAGCTTTTAAAAATGTCTGCATCTTCTGTAAAGAATATGGATTTTTTTGTTGTTTTTTACTATAACTGTGAGGTTAAGAAATTCAAAATAAAAGGGAAGAAAGATCATTCATTCACACATTTTCATCTTAAAAAATATATATATTTTTAAGATCAAAAATGTTCCTATGAATAAAGATCTTTCATACACACACAGTTTGAGAAAACTAATGTGAAAAGTAGAGGAGAAATGAGTAAAAACGTATGAAGCGGGCCAAGCTTTTTTTCATTGCTGTTAATTAAAAAGCACCTCAGGAATAACAGACAACTCCCTGTTAGCAATAAAAAAAAATCAGTACATAAAAGAAAAAAAAAAAGACAAGAGCCTATATTGTAGGAACAAACTGATTAGTGAGAAAGGTTAAAAAAATAAGGGAGAGTGAGATAAGAATACAACTAAATTAAATCCTAACTCTAACTTCTACAGATAACTTTTTTTCCCTGAGCTGTCTAGAGCCCGGAGCCGTCTCTGGCAGCTCCAGAATCTCTCCCAGCTCCTGACTGTCCATTCACCCTGACATCGTCTACGATTTGGGTCTCTTCACTCAGTTGTGAGTGCTGGAGGGTAAGTATCATATTTAAACATTGTTTACAAACTGTGGGCTCTGATATACGCACGGGTCATGAAATCGGTGTACTGGGTCACAACCAGCATTGTTTTAATGGAACAGAATAGAACCACAGAGAATAGACTGGAAAATACCTGCAGCAAGTGTTATGTTGTGAAATGTGTGTGTGTGTGTACAGGAATACAGGTGCATACTGGATCACAAAGGTAACACATTTCTTACTAGAAGTCTGGGTCCTGAGAGTGTGGTAAATTCTGGAGACAACTACAACAGTTTACATTTCTTTTTTCCTTCTCATCACTTCTGAGGGATAAGGCCCATTTCCAGAAGTAATGGGGAGCATCCAGTGCGGGGGAGGGGCTGAACTTGGGGGATGGGGATAATGAGGCAGGACCCACATCACAATGGAGTAAGGAGCTGGGAATGTGTTCTTGGAGAATTTGAAATGATCCCTCTTGATGTTTCTGATATGCCATTTTCTGAGGGTGTTTCCGACACCATCCACCCTCGTCCATCCCCTCATCCATGTGGCACCTAGGACATGCCAGGCACCACGGGGGTGGAGTGGGGGGCGGGGGGAAGGAGCCGTACATTAGTGAATGCGAAACAGTACGAAAGGGGCCTGCTCTCTTGAAGCTTGGATCCTAGAGGGGGAAGAAGACAGTAAATAAGTAAAGAAAAAAATATGCAAGATCGTGACAGACTGCAATGCCTTCTGTGAAGAAAACAGAGTAATGAGTTAGAAGAAACTTGCCACTGGGCGAGGAATAAATGGATTGCAAGCAGCATGAGGACCTAGGCGCAAAGCCCAGCTTTGAGCTGACACTGTCGTCCAGGCCTGAGGTGACCAGGTGGCAGCAGTGGGGAAAGCAGGGCAGCTTCAGGATGCACTTTGGAAAACCAACTGGACCTGGCGATGGATTAGAGGCGGCAGGTAAACAAAAAATAACGGTTTGGTTTGTGCCACGAACCCGGTCAAAGATTGTGAGACGGGGAAACTCCAGCGCTCACTGCAACACATGACCTTTGAGACGTTTATGTGTCAAGGACTACTGATCAAGGAACCTGGAAACCTGCTGGACACACACCGCCTTCCTTCCGTCAGCAACTCAGACCTTTGCAGCAAAAGCTCATGAATGGGAAAAGGTAGATCAGAGGTGGTCTGGCTCTAGAGGTTTGACGTCACAACTGGCCGTTCTACAGCGGGGCTGGGTGGGTAAACTTCTTCTTCAAGGGTCAGAGTGGGTATTTTAGACGGTGCGCCACACGGCCTCTGTTGCAGCACAAAAGCAACCGCAGATGTAAATGAACAGATGTGGCTGCGCTTCCCCAACACTTGACTCACAAAACCACGGTCCACCCATCGTCCCTCGCCTCTGCCCTACAGCTCCCGCACTCGACCCTAGGGTTCAGACTCAGCGCTTCTGTAGTACTGAGAACCTAAAACCAGGTAAGGGGTCTTTTGGGGCCAGGAAAGGTGGGCTGCATCCTGTGAGGTTGGGAAGGGGGTGCTGATGAGCCAAGTCAAGTGCGCCAAGGCAGGAAAGGGGGACACACGAAGGGCTGGGGGGAGGGAGGAGGTGTGGACACAGGCTGGAATAAGCAAGCCCATCGGTGACAAGACTATGTTATTTGTTGAGCTGTACCTAACATCACTGCCCTCTGAAACCACTGTGCGTGTGCAGCTCGCTCTTCCTCTTGGGTCTGTTTCCTCATCTGTGAAGTCAGAGGTCAGACTAAGTCACTCCACAGGCTCATAACTCTTTGCTTTGAGACTGTTACCATAGATTAATCATATACGTAAGCCCACATTTCTCCACCTCCTTGCTAGCTTCCCAACACTGCCATTTTTCTGTTTGGGGCCAGTACCACACATCTGTAAAGTCGACGAGAAGCACATTATTGAGTTTTCAAAGGGTGGCCCGTACTTGGTTGGCACAGACGTTGGACACAGAGAGACCAAGGACCAAGCCTTGTTTCCATTGCCCAGCTGTGTGACCTTGGGCAAGACACTTAACCACCCTGAGCTCCAGTTTCCTCACCTACAAAATGGGAGGAATATAATAACACCTGCTTCATGTGACTGCTACAAGGGTTAAATGAGATAATACTTCTTGGCACATGATAAAAGTTCAACAAATACTGCTGTCCTTAATTGGATGATAAAAATATTAAATAGCCAGTTTTCCTTGACACCAAGCTCCAAAAAGTCCAGGCTGTGACCTGATGGAACAGGTATCTGTCAAAATGAGAAATGATGGAAATTTCACGAGAGAGAGAAAGAGACGACGGGGGGAGGACCACACACGGCTATTTGCTTTCCATTGCCTGACGGGTGTTTTCCATGGTCCAAAGGAAGCATTTTGCATCAGATGCACTGATGGAGGAAAAGGAAGGAGAACAACAGAACAAAGCAAGACCTGGTCATCTGAGGGGTGACAGGAGGGATAAGGAACTTTGAGGAAGAGCTTGCTTGGAGTCACTTCTGGCATCAGGGTCCCCTGGGTTCCCAGGACCCTGTGGTCCCGGGCCTTAAGGGCTTACAACCTGCCACCTCCTTCCTTGAGTGAAGAGGCCACAGGGCGAAGAGGAGCCCAGGGAGAGAAAAGGATGGGGTGGACAAGCTGGGATGGACAGAAGGAGCCAGCCTTGGAGAAGGGTCCCTGAGCAGGGAGGGCTAGGCCTCGCAGGCCACTGTTCTGCTCTCTTGGGGATCTGTGGGTTCACACTGGAACCTGGAGCTGATAAGGTCCCCTCACTTGGCACCAAAAGACACCTGCAGCTTTATTTACAGACAGGTGGTCCCAGGTTTGCCTTTCTAGGCACACAGGTTTTCCTAGGATCTGGAAGGCAGGCTTAGTCTTCTCCTGGGAGCAGCTAGGTTTCTTTCACTATAAATACCTACTTAGCTCCCAGGGGGCGCCTTGCTGCAGCACCCTACATGCTGGTCCCACCTTGTTTCTGTCCCCTCCCCACCCCCAACAAGCCGCTCCCTGCTGCTGGCTCCTCCTTTCTTGAGGACTGGGGACTGGCTCCCGCTCAGGCTCAGGCTCCTCGGGTCTAAGCTGGGTAAAGGAGAAAGAGGGTCTGGAAGGAGGAGTAGGGGCTGGGGGAGGGGTGCGATGGGGTGAGGGGAGGAGCAGTCCAGCGCCCAGGTTCTCCCATTTCCACTAAACTGTCACCAGGCCCCAGGAAAACCGAAGCAGGTCATTTAACGACACTTACAGAGAGCCAACAGAGCATGAGATGCTGGGCAGGCCACCATGACACAAGGATGCGTCCATTTGTTAGGGTGCAGAAGCTCCAGCCAAACAATGAGCAACTAGAAGTGACAGCACAAGCTGGCCAAAAGGCTACAGGACAACAGAGGGGGGAGAAATGCGTGCTGAAGATTTCAAACTAACAGCAGGTCCTCTGAACACCAGCTATGGAAATCGCCTCCACTCCTGCAACCGCCTTGCCCTCCTCTTTCCACAGATGTGTTCGAAAGGCTATAAAGATGGAAATCGTGCACGATGAACACGTCACCTGTACAACATTCAGGTACCTGGGCTCTGTGAAGATTTCACAGCACCACAGCTCGTTCAGAAGCACACCTCGCCTACCTCCATTCGCTGAGCATCCGTGGACGTGGCAGGAACTGTCTCAGGCACGTGGTGGCCAGACAGGCTGTGTATGGGTGTGTGTCTGTGTGCATGTATGCGTGAACTGCGTCTGATTCGATGCAGGGAGACTCTATAAGTTCCTTGCATGAACACCTAAATAAAACCGAAATAGCCCCAAGATTACCTAAAACCAAATGATCTCTAGGAGGAACCTGTTGGTGACGTTGGGTGGGGTTGGCCATGGGAAGGGAGACCAGTTTATAAGGTTACCGGAGCTGTGCCCGTGCGGGAATGTCTCACCACTCGCTATGTGATGCAGCCCCGTTCCTGCATCTTGCCCTCCGCCGCCCACAGATGGCATTTCCATGGGGGACTGGGAGGAGGGGGCAAATCTCAAGCTTGTCAACTCATGAAGGCTGGCAGAGCTAGCTAAGTGTGTGTTTGGGTTGAGTTTTGTGGTACTTTCTAGACTCTTGTTTCCCAACTGCCAAGGGTAGTTAACAGCTAGAGCACCAAGAACAATTGATATTAAAATGATCGCCAAAACACCCAAAATATGTTTACTTATAAGGATCACCAAGTTCTCTGCTGGTAAGTTCTAGGTTCTACTAAAGACAGGATCGCACGGCTGCACACACATTCCTTATACTCCGAGTCAGAAGTCGAAGAAGGACATCTGTGACAGCACTGCTCTTACCCAAGTAAATCGTAGCGAATTTGGTAGTAGATTCTCCCAAATTAGTTTCACCAATCTGTTTTTTTGGGGGCCTTTACCAAGTAAGGGTCAACTATACTCCCCTATCTGAAACCTTACAGTATTACCTATGCAGGCTGAGAAAGGGTGCAGACACAGAGACGTTTCAGAAAATGTTAAGCACCCAAAAGTGCCAGGACGTATAAAAAGCTGGCTGTTCTATATCCTCCTAATACGAGCCATGCTCCACGACTTCGAAGAGCTGAACTACTGCTCAAACAAATTCAAGAATTCAAGATATCCCATGGCATCCAGCCCCCAACACAGATTCTTTATGACCATTTAACTGCTAATAACTTGATTAGAGAAACGGAGATACGCAAATCTCAAAGGTTTTGTCCCCTACTACAAAAGAGGAACGTACAATGCTGTAATAAAATTGTCCAAAACGTGGATAGACTCCCTTTTTCAAAACAGTTGTTTGTATCACCTTACAATCTAAACGTTCAAACTGCACGACAAATTACAAAGAGGACACATGGTAGAATCAAAGACCTATATTACATTGCCTTTTACATGCTCTCTTTTTTTAGTTCAAAAGGCAAACCGACTTAAAGCGAGTAGGTATGAGAGGAGGTAAAGTTCACTACTGACTATGTTGTCAGAAACAAAAACTCAGTTACTTCAACAGGGCACGACCCAGAACAGGACTTTTACAGACATAGTCCACGCAGCGGAGAAGGGAAAGACGCCGCCAGCTCACGCTCCGTCCTGTACCCCCACTTTCTTTCAAGTGATTCAAATGCCACAAATGCTAATGCAATCGTGTTTTACGGCGGGTCGTAAAGACACGTACGGGCCTGACAAACAGACACATCCTTGGTTGGATTACGACTGGCCCACGTCGTGCCACTTTATCTTCTGGTCGTCAGTAGTTACTCATCTATTTTTAAATGTTCCGCTATGATCTTATCTAATTGGCACATGTAATTTGATCACCTTAGTTCCGTAACTGAAAGGTGTTGAATGTACCTGGCCAGGTAAAAGTTAGTTACAGGGTGTGTGTGTAATTGGCCCAGAGTTATAGCCTTTTAGAAAAAAAAAAAAAAAAAAAAAAAATCATAATCATAAAAATTCTCCCTTTCAGTGAACCATGCATACCGGGTTGCCGAGTTTCATTTCGTAAGAAGTGGCTACTGGCCATGGGACCAACCAGTCACCTAAGTCACCCACACGGGGCCTTTGCTGGAAGGTCCTGGTTTGGAATCCCGCTTTTCGCCGCATCACCTTGCTATAACCAACCCGACCCCCTCTGAAGGAGAAATTGCCTTGACGGTGCTTCTAAAGTCTCGCACACATGTTCCAAGAGCAAAGGAGACCCTTTCAACAAACGGTGTTTGAGCAACGGCCTGGACCCCTGATGTCGTGGCATCTGCTACAAAGAGAAATCCGAAACCATCCCTGACAGGACTAGAGGGGGAGAAGCAACAATGACGACATGACATTGTGTCACGGATGTCTTTAAAATTCTGGTAGACGCTAGTCAACATGAGGACAGAGCCCACGGGTGCAGAGTGCACAGCTGAGGGATACTGGGGCAAGAAAAACTGTAGTAAGAGGTGGCTAATCCAGAACTCACCACAGGCCTTATCAAGCTCTGGGCAAACAAAGAGAAGGCAGAAGGGAGACGTGGAAAGGGAGATGGAGCCAGAGAAGGAACTAGTCCTGTGATTAATGCTAAGAGGACTGAGGAAAAATGTAAGTGGACAGAGTCTACCCTAAAAGACGAGCTGACATGAACCCTGGGAACCACTTGAGATCACGTGACAACCTCAGGGAAGCCTGAGCCACCTGACCCAGGAGCTGGGGAGCCATGGCCCCACAGAGTCTAAACCCTCCCTTCTCACTGTGGCCCACTGCAGACTATTTAAAAAGAAAATCACCAAAAGAACTGGTCCTCAATCTTATCAGATCTTCCTCCCGAATTGTGTTCCTGTGAGGTCCTGCAAAAGGCGGTGTTGCCAGCCTCAGCATTTACACATCTATCTCCCTGATTGCTGAGTTTGGGTGATAACAGGATGCGTGTCACCGGGAAAGCCCAGTGTCACAAGGGAGCTATGGGTCACTATGGGGATTCGCCTAGGCCTCGAGCGCAGTGGCCCAGAAGACTGTTTCACACCCAGAGGGGCACCTGGGACAACGCATCTCTTTCTGGACACTTCTCCGCTCACCTGAGAACTCACTATAACCTGAGGCACAGAACACAAAGAACACAAGGCGACATGATAGCAAACCAGAGGACCGTCAGTGGGAGTGTGCCAAGGGTGATCAGTTTACCTGGCTGTGACGCATAGGGGGAACATCTCCCGCTTAACAGACACTTCACCCGCCCATCTATCTCACAGTGTGAAAGTACTCTGTGGCCACCACGCCATTAGTCCTGAGCTGGGGCTCAGTAAGGACTCATGGCCAGTATTCCAATCCCCTCCCCCTTCCCCTACAGGAGGGGAGGGACAGGAAAGCTGGGTGTGTTGTCCAGGAACGCACCTGGATTCGTACCAACCACACGCTTAGACCCGGCCACCACAATGACCTACGGTCTCCACACACAGCCAGCCTTTAATTATCCATGGAAATTTTATACACGAGAAATTTAACTCAGTCTATTGCTGAGTCACCTGGTCTAAATGCCGGTCCAACCTGGAACTCAAGGTACACACTGACCTTTTGGTAGTGACACATTAACAGTAATTGAGAGCTGACCACGTGCGAAGCGCTACCCCGGGCATTTTACCTGCATTATTTCATTTAATTCTACCAATAAATCTAGGAGGCAGGTAAGTATTCTGACCCTACAGATAAGGACCTTGTCGTTCAGGCAGGCTGAGTAACTTGCCTAAGGTGAGAAAGCAGTTTGACTCAGGAACCTGTACCTGTCAGCATCGAGATGAGAGTCTGAGACAAACACCATCAGGTAGGCAGCCAGCTGCAAAAAAAGCCATGTTTTTCCAAGTTGAATCACGAATGGCTTGGGGATCGTCTACTGTACTAAGCAATGTGCATCCTTATGGGGCAGCGTGCACACAAATGCTTTCTCACACACACACACACACACACACACACACACACTTTCTTTAATCATTCGCGTGGATGAAAAACAAAGTTAAAAGTGACAATTAGTGTTATCGCATCATATTTGTGTTGCTGGCACATACCCACCTGCAGATACAATATCACCTTCCTATTTGCATAGCATATTTCAAAGGGCAATCAACTATCTCAGGTGGCCCTAAACAACTCAATGAAAGGATCTGAGAAGACGAAGTCCATTTAGAGCTGAGAAAGCGGGCTCCAAAAAGACTGGAGGCCTTGCCCTGGTCGTAATCAGCCAGGAGCAGCGTCGGGATTCAAACCCCTATCTCAAGCTGCCTTCACCTTTCCACCAAAAGCATTGCTTCCGTGAGAAAGCCCAGCCGACTGGAAGTGTTTTTATCCCAGTATGTGGTAAGTGCTTACAAGTACGTACATGAGACACAGGTATCTATTTTAAAACAATAGAAAGAAATGTACTTTGGGCGTTCTAACTGTGCCGCTGTTCCTCAAAACTACAAGAAGACAATATATCTCCTTCAGTAGCACTTTCTTCCCCCATGTGGTACCCCCAAAGACAACTCATAGCCTGCGGGGCACTCTTGGACAGTAAGCTTACTCAGACCATCTTAGCCATGGCGAATCCACGTGGTCGCCCCTGCAAGTGCCCAGCTCAAACAGACGCTTCATACGGGCCCTGTGGAGATGCACAGAAAGGCCAGCTCGGTCTCCCACATCCCCAAGGGGGCCCTGCGAGGAAGGCTCTTGGGGACAGATCTCCCCTGATTTTGTACCATCTTCCAGTGATGAGAATATAATCATCAAATGCTTAAAAATGATGACTATCAGAACCTAGCTGAAAAGAGTTTGGGGCTCTGTTTAGGTATTTTTTAATTCAAGAAAAATCCTTGTCTCCGGTCATGCTACCCTGACCAAGCCCGATCCCGATCTCGGAAGCTAAGCAGGGTCAGACCTGGTTAGTACTTAGATGGGAGACCACCCTGAAAACCCAAGTGCTGTAGGTGTAAAAAAATTAAAAAAAAATAAGGGATTGTAAGCTGACAGGTCCTTGCAATCTGTGAGGTCAACCAAGGGTTGCCTCACCCTAAGAAGGAAGGAAGGAAGGAAAGAAGGAAGGAAGGAAGGAAGGTCCTTAGATATTTAAAAGAAAAAAAAAACCCAGCACAGTGATGCACCTGTCCACCAGGAGCTCCAGTCCTCCTGGCATCTGTCAGGGCTAAGCACACACATGCACTGGCTTTTCGGGCAGGGGGCGGGGCCACTGCGACTGTTGTTGGTCTTCCCCAGTCTGTATATTCCCTCAGTGTGCCTGACACACTCAACCTGCCCCACAGGGCCACTCTCTACCCTCCTTGGCTCTGCCTCCAGCCCCAGGAGACCGCCACTCCCAGATGCGCATCAGGCTCCCTTGCCCATGGGCTCCGGTCTGGCTCCACTAAAGGCAGGCACCAGGGAGGGAAGTGAAGGTGGGAGGGGTGGGGGGAGAGTGAGGGCCGGGTACTTCTCCCCGTGGCTCCCTCCGGGGAGTTACTGCATCCTGCTCCCAAAGGCTCTGCCACCTTCTCCTGCACTGGAGGGTGGCACACCCTCCTTGGTTTCTTGTCCCCTTGCCCACTCGCTGGGAAATAGCCCTTCGTTAAATGCTCCTCGGTTACTTCCGTTTGAGTGTGCCATCTGTCTCCTGCCAGGACGGTGACCAGCAAAATAAAAACCAAACTGATCACCTTAGAATTTCTTCACCCTTGGAACCTGCATGCCACAATATGTGCATAACTCCCTTGCGATTCCTCCAAGTCACAGAGGCCAGAGATCAGGTGGGTGGTGGGGTGGGGGTGTCAATACTTCCAAAATAATTTACTATCTTGCCTATCGGGAAGGAGCAGAATTTGTCTTCTTAAAAAGTGAAGTAAGACATCAAACATGAATACTCAATTACAGTATTCGAGAAGTATGTTGTGACCAAAACTAGCCTCGGCAGAATTCCTTTACAAGTGCGTCATCAATGATTACTACTACGTCTCAGAGTCACGTTAACGGTGCATAAAAATCGCAAGTAGGACAACAACAGTATCAGTGAAGTTTTCAGTTTTAGAAGAGCTGAATGAAACTGCATCTTACACACTTCACAGAGCGAATAACAACATAGTGTGAGTTCGATTATATAACAATAACAACGCTGAACCGAAATTTCTAAGAATTCAAGACTTAACATCAACCTCATCTGGAAGACCACTGGTGTTTTATACTAGGTCAGGGTGACCTTCAGGATATTAAAACAGTTTCAAATCTAAACACTATAAGAGTCTCATTCATGGGTGGAGGGAGCTGGGAAATTTCCAACAAACCTATAAGATGTGATTAAAAAAAAAAACACTGATTCAATAACTTGCATTGACAGTTTTTAATCACTGAGAAATGATTAAAATCTAGTATCAGTATCTATGTGAAAAACAAAATAAAAAGGGGTGTTTAACAAATTAAATGTATACCGTGTATTGACAACGTATTTTTCAAAGATGTAAAGTGTGTTTCAAGCAGGGCTCTGTGAGGCACAAGTCTGCATGTCTTCATCTAAAGCCAAACGATCATGTGAAGGCTTATCACAGCGTTTGCATGGACCTGGGTTCCAACGGCGGCATGCTGGTGACTTTCCAAGGGCTGAACCTGTTAATACAGGTCTCAGAGTAACAGCATCTTAGAAATTTCGCAACAAGGATTAAGGGAGGGAGCATGTAAACTATTTCTTTTTCTTGGGAAACCATGATGAAATCCAGAGACTGTCATGGCCTTAGTCCTCTCCTTTATCTTTCCTACACAGCCCACAGCATGTTATGATTTTACATTTATTTGTGAAGCTGACTAATGTCCCGATCCCCTGACAAATATGTTAACTCTGTGAAGGGAGGAAATATTACTGTTTTGTTCCTGACCCAGTTTACACAGACACAGATGCTCAACAGACTCTCTAATCATTTAAACCACACCTTCGATAGAAGGATTGGGAAAAATAAGTTTGAAGCCATACTAAATATCCTTTTTCAAAAAATTCTGAATTCAGAACTAAGGAACAATTTACTCTTCAAAAATGCAATAATAAAAAAAGAATACTACAAATTAAAATCATGGTCTGTGGCAACATGACCATTGGAATGGCTAAAATTAAAAATACTGACAATACTAAGTGCTGGTCAGGACGTGAAGCTACCGCAACACTCACAAATTGTTGGGAAGAATGTAAATTATTAGCACAACTGCTTTGGAAAACAGTTTGGCATTTCATCACATGATGAAACACACACTTATCACTACAGCCAGCAATCTCACTCCTAGATATTCACCCAAGAGAAATGAATTCATATACCCATCCACACGAAGACTTGTAAAGGAATATTTAAGAGCAGTTTTGTTCATAATGCCTGAAAACGGCAAACCACCCCAAATCTATCAGCTGGTGACAGGATAAATAAATGCTATCTCCCTAAAATGGAGTACTACTCAGCAGTAAAAGGGGGTGAATTATTAATGCACACGATATGTACGATCCTCAAAAACATGACACTGAGTAAAAGAAGCTAGAAGTAAAAGTATACTCTTCTATGATTTCAGTAGTAGAAATTCTAGGAAAAGTAAAAAACTAATCTACTGAGACAATTTATCAGTTGCTTGAAGGGAGAGGAGACTGACTCAAAGGAGTAAAGGAAACATTTTATGGTGACGAATTTGTTCTTATCTCCACTACTGCTGTTGGTTACATAGGTCTATACATATTAATCAAAACACCATCAATGGGTATATTTATTATAAATGTATTAAATTATGCACTAATAAAGTTGATTAAAAAAAAAAGAGCAAGCCATAAGTTTAAAATAAAATGTTAAAGCAAACAAAATAATCTAACTAGATGATCCAGTTGGCAACATACCCTCACAGGGAAAAGAATTCTTTCACATGGCTTTTGAACTTAATATTGACTGTACATTCTAGTGGGATGTACATCCTATGGATGAATAGAACTACAAAAAAAATTACTATGTTTTAATCAGAATATTATTAATTGTAACAGACAGAATTTTAAAACTATTTTATATGGTAGAATAAAGCAAAAAGTGAATGTGTTAATAGCGTTAACGGAAATAGGAGGCCAAGCAAAGAGCTATGAATATAAAAATCAAAGATTTTTAAGGGGAAAGAAACCCAGTGACATTAAATAGGATTCAGAAATATCAATAAATTCATGATTATACTTTTCTTTAGTTCTGTCCACTGAAAACTCTGAAAATAACACTCCGGTCACAAAAAGCACACCTAGTATCTAGCTTCAGTTTACATACACCATTCTCCACTATCAAGAACCAGAGCTTTCTGAAGAAATGAATGACCCCGCCTGAAAATGGGATGTCTAAGATGAGCGCAGGGCGTTTCTAGGCAAGAGAACAAGGTAGTACTTGAAGGCTAAAAGGGGCATTCCAAGGACATAAAAGGCAGCTTAAAAAGGGCCTTGCTGGCCAAATGGGCGATACTTTGAACATCAAAACAATGACTGTAATTGATTCTAAAGCACTGACTAAATAGAAACCTGTGAGTCCATAGTGACAGTCACAGAGAGAGATGTACGTGCCATCATTAGAGGTGATCACTACAGCAACCCTTTCTCCACAATGAGGTCATTCCAGCTGGGAACTGTAACGCCAACTAATGATGAAATTAGAAAAATCCCCCTTTTGCAAACCCCGAGTGAAATAATTCGGGCAAGGATCACCCATCGATAGGCACATCATGCCAAATCACCACCCTGTAGATTGGGCTGAATGCAAAGGGAATTACTTATCATCCCGTGGGGAGATCGGCATCGCCAGCCTAGGCCATCGCTGGCAGAGGGTCCACCTGGGAAGAGCTGACGGTTTCAGAAGTACTCAGCATTACCTGGCAACTGTTTAAACAAGCCTGACTACAACAAGCATTTGGATCTGACTTCCAGGGGACACACAGACAAGTTGAACAACATCACTAGGAAATAATAAGCCAAAATCAGGAGGTGAGGCATCCCCTAAAACAAAGGGCCTTAATTTTTTTCGGTGTGGGGAAGGTGTGGGGTGGGGGAGTCACTCCAGGCTGAAAAGACTAAAGAGATATAAAAACCCAGTTGCAATACCTATACCTTCACTAGATCCTGGTTTTAAAAAAAGAACGTTATTAACAACTTTGAGGGACAACTAGAGAAATCTGACTATGGACTACGTATCTGATGCTGTGAGACATTATTTCACATTTTCTTGGTGCGATAATAGTGTTGTTTGTTGATTATACAAGAGAATGTCTTTATTCCTAAGAGATTCATGCCGATGTTTTCAACGGTGAAGCATCACAATGCCTTTCACGGTGGTTCATACGGTCTACACAAAAAGATGAAGCAAACAAGCACATTAACAACTTTTAATTCTAGGCAGGAGAGTTACTACCCTGGTAGTAGGGTGCACAGGAGTTCGCTGTACTATTCTTGAAACTTTCCTACAGGTCTAAATTTTTTCATAATTAAAATATGAAAAGGAGGGGGAAAAGAAAGCAGAGGTGATATTATCACATCTGTAAAGTATATTCCAGAGAGGACCAGTACTCCACACATCTTCAAAGCTGCACTGGGCTGAATTGGATCTCCCGACCCCACAAATTCACATTTTGATGTCCTAACCCCAAGCACCTCAGAATGTGACTGTATTTGGAGATAGGTCTTCACAGAGGTAATTAAGTTAAACTGAGGTCATCATTAGGGTAGGTTCTAATCTGCAGCGTCCTTGTAAGTACAGGAAATTTGGACACAGACACTCCCAGAGGGAAGACCGTGAACACACAGGGAGAAGACGGCCATCCACCAGCCAAGGAGAGAGGCCTCGGAAGAAACCAACCCTGCCAACACCTTGACCTCAGACTTCCAGCCTCAAAACTGTAAGAAGAAAATGTCTGTGTGTCGTTCAAGCTCCCCGTCTTGATACTTATGGCAGTCCTCAGCAAATGAAAAGGGAGGATGTCCGGGAGACAGAGGAAGACTGCTCTAATCCAAGTGGAGAAACAGCGTTTGCTACCTTGTGCACATACATTATCCATTCACTGATACAGAACATCAAGTGCTCCCAGGATAGTGCATGTGCGTGCGTGTGCGCAGCGAGGGGTGGGAATTGAGACAGCTATTCAGGATGACTTAACGTCTGCTGCATCAGCTGGGGAATACCCAGACATCCTGGAATCGCGGGCTCTTGCACACTCCCAGGACGCCTTCTCTCAGAGCCAGAGATGTCTGGGGAGATCCCTGCAGCCTGGGTGTATCCTGGGAGAGACACTTAAAAGGCACACGGCTGCCTGCTGGAAGTGATCAGATATCGAATTTTCATCACTGAGCAGAAATGGGTCAAATATATTAAAGTCATTTCTCCTTGAAATAAAAGAAACATTCTCATGTTTGCCATGGCTCAGATTGATTAAAATAAAGAGACACTTTAAATATGTATTTAATGTTATTCATTTTTTACCTTTCGGGAACAAAAAAAATGCAAATAAAAACGAGTAAGAAAGGCAAAGAAAATGGTATCTCACCCAATCTCTTTTCCTACATCACGTGAATCATGCCCAGGTTATTATGAGGATGGAGGGCCAGCTCTGGAATCTCGGGAAGTGAGAGCTGGTCAGCTCTCCTCACTTGACATTTAAGGAACCTAAACTCGCGGGGCAGAGCTTGCGGACAGCACAGGGCTGGTGGCCTGGCCCCAGTCTCCACGTGGGCCACTCTCCACCTTGATCTTCACTCCGAGACCTGCCCTGGCTGGACCGCATGGCTGTGGCAAGACCCCTGAGGCCTCCCCAGCAGACAGGTGAGGATGAAAAGATTTGCTGGAACCCCAGCACAGTTTCTCAAGCTCTGCCCTACTAGCATTTGAGGCAGCGTCATTCTTTGCTGTGGGCCTGGTCCCAAGCCTCACAGGAAGTTCAGCAGAGTCCCTACTAGATGCCAGTAGGATCCTTCCTCCAAGTTGCAACAACCAAGTCCCAGACATGGCCCAGTGTCCCCTCAGGGGACAAAATCACCTCCAGTTAAGAACCTCTGCTCCAAAGCATGATGAACTATACAAACTTATCATGAATCCCCCAAAAGAGGAAAGAGGAATCTCCAAATGCAAGCTCAATTCGAATGCAGTACGGCACTTCCCCGATGCCCACAGACGGCCACGTCGCTTTCTTCCCAGCCTTATCCTCATTAGGTCCTACTTCCCAGGGACACCGAAGGACTTAGTCAGTCTCACCTTCTCATCCGTATTAATATCAAAAAAAGAGAAGGTCTCAGAAAAAACTCGGCGTTGCCAGCACCCCGCCGCCAAGCACCTGTCCTTCCCAGAGAGCCCACTCAAACCACACCCCCTACAGGCCCCGCCCACAAGTAGGGCGACCGGCTGCATTAAGAGGCAAAACCAGCCAGAGATGCCTAAGGCTCTGTAGGTGAGTCTGAAATCAAGCCCAGTGACCACAGGAGAAAAGCCACCTGCTCAAAGAATCGTCGCAAAGACATGGATCAGCAAGGTAACAGAAGTGTCGTGGGCAAACATTAGTGACAAATGGGAATAATAATTCTCTACCGCAGACTACTGACGCCCTGTATTCCTGAGGCGACTCACGGAGGATTATGGCTCGGACCAAGGCTTCCGCCTACAAAACCACATGGATTATAGATTTGTCCTTAATTTTATAAAAAGCCTCCCCACAACATCTGGTGGCATGATCATAAAAGCCACCCCCAACTAACTCCACGCCCCCGGCATCCTGGCTCTGCAGAGGACTGCCAAGTCCAGCTGTCCCCAGAGTGCACTGTGCGGGAAGGGCTTTGAGACCTTTGTGTAAATGAAAGTAAAGCTGGCCCGGCCCTTTGCTTGATCCTTTCGACTCTCTCTTTCTGAGGCTGCACCTGGCCCGCACATGGTGGCCCACGCAACCAGCTGTCAACTGCTCATCCTATCTAGATGACTCTTCAGTGCGTGGTGGCCAGACCAGAATCCATCACCTTCTCCCCGCCCCCCAACACATCCTCCCCTCCTATTGCTTGTCACAGTGCATGATGTCACCACCCTCTCCTATACCTCGACTCACAGTCTTCTTCCTCGTCTGCCCACCCCACGGCCCCAGCTGTCATCCCGGCCTGTGGATTCCTCCCCCAGGAAAGCAGGTCTGATGTGACCTTGGCCTTTCCTCTCGCTGCCAGCCTAGCTCAGCTCTCGTTACCCTGGCCAAACCCCCCACCCCTCCTGGACTCTAATCCACCACTCTGCTCCTGCTGCCAGGCGTAACGACCCCAAGCGCCACCCCTGTCACATTCCACTCCTCTCCATGCTCCAGGCCTTCGACAGCTCCCAGTGTAGACAAAACATCCTACCTTCCAGGCCCGAGAGTCAGACCCTTCTCAGCATGGCTCCCTCCTAAGCTTTCAGACCCTGCCTGGTGCCTTAGGGTTCTCCTATTCCTCCAGCTTCCTCGCCCAACTCATAAATGTCCATCCCAGTTGGTTCAAGCCACTGTCCCTACCCCTCCCCACAGTTGCCCAGGGGTAGGCAGGCGGATGTGGGCTTCAGATTCTGCTCTGCTGCTTACTAACTGTGACCTGTGAAAGGTTACCTACGCGTCTCTCCCAGTCTCGGTTTTCTGTCTATAAAGTGGGACAATAATCACCCGCTTTGCAGAGTGCTGAGATCATTAAGCAACTTAGGGAAACACGTGACAGGGTAGTATCTGAGGCAGGGAAAAACAGACAAAAGCTCGCAGGCCACATTGAACAGGACAAGTAAAAGGACAGTGGAAAGTCTCCTCTTCTAGAAAAAGGGTGTGCTGCTAAGGCCAGCACGGGAGAAGCGGCGGGCAGGCCCAGTCCAACGCTGTTCCCTCGACATCCTATTGCTCAGAGCACTCGAGCAGTTTTGTGTTTTGAACAGGATGGTTTTTCCCCCCTGCCTTTTTCTTTTTTTGGCTAGAGCCAGTACCATCTGTGAATTACACTGCAGAGGCCAGGTTTTTGATAATTTGAATAAGACCTCAGGGAGTCTGAACTAAACATATGTCCCACAAAAATATAAAGTAATTCATATGCTTGTATCTATTAATTGGGAAAAGGGGCTTTTTATTAATGTCTAAATTTTTATGACAGTCAGAGAAATGTCTGTTTTTTTCCATCGTACAACAGCATGGCAAAAAGACATCTTTCTAACATGAGGAGGGATGTACCAGCATTAGAGACAGTAAACACACTGGGATGGTTTTTACATAAAAATAAGAGGTTAGCATACTGGTTTCTTAGAGCTGCTGTAACAAATTACCACACGCTTGGTGTATTACAACAAAAAAACACTTTCTCACGGGCCAGAAGTCTGAAATCAAGGAGCTGACAGGTGTACCTACCTCAGAAGGCTCTGGGGGATACCCTGCCTTACCTCCTCCTGGGTCTGGTGGCTCCTTGGCTTGTAACTGCATCGCTGTGATCTCTGCCTCTATGGTCACAAAGCACCCTTCCTTGTGTGTCTACACCCTCTTATCAGGGGGACACAGGTCATGACCTCATCCTAACCACTTACATCTGCAAAGAAACGTATCTCCAAGTGAAGTCGCATTCTGAGGTTCCAGGGGGACATGAATTTTTGGGGGTCCACTCTTCAGCCTATTTCAGTGATGAGAGAGGAAAACCAGAGACTTTTCTAAAATCACAACTGAAAACGCCAAAGATAACCACAGAAGTCAAAGAGGTTTCTTCTCTGACACCAACCCCGGTGGTCGGACAGTGGCTTCTGGGAACAATGCTCGAAGGAGCCTGACCCTGCTCACGGGGGAGGGCTGGGGCTGATGAGGGCTGCCCACCGTGGGTGTGGAACGTGGGACCGGAGGTGAATTCCACGTCGGTGTCCTCTGACCTGGTGCGACATGCTCACTGAGCCCGTGAAAGGCTCAAGTCACACCTCCACTCGGCAGAGGAATAAGGAACAACCAGACACCAGGTCTCCCGAGCCCACATCTGACAACCGCACTCCCAACATTACAAAGACATCTACAGCTTTCTGTGTCAGAGACTAAAAATCAGCTGATGGCTTGCACAGGCAGAAACTGGTTTCATCCACCTAGAAATGTTTTTCTAACCTAGATTAACAAGCAATAGCCACATGCCTACCAACATATTAAGCATGCGTCCTAGGAACATCTAGGTTAGCTGTGAGAGACAACGTAGGCAGGATGGAGGCGGAAAGATAAAAATATGCCTGCAGCAGTATGGTTCCACTGAGGAGAGAGACTCAGCCCAGCCTGGAAGAGAGCATCATGGAAGACTTCTTGGAGGAGGTGACCCCTGTCAGCATCTAAAGGATGAACAGGAGTTCTCCAGAGGCAAAGAAGGATAAGGCCGAAACTATCAGCATGAGCAAAAGCCTCGATCACTTCTTAAACTGTGGCTGAGGTGGCTGTACATGTTGTAAATTATGTGGTTTTATGTCCCTTGGAGAAAGAGCCCCACAATGTATAGTCTATTTGGAAACGGCATTAGAGAATTACAACGCTCTCCTAATTTGGCTTTTTACCAGGGAGGCAGAATTATGTAACCAGCTACGTTTCCAGTTTTGCCTTGGCTGTCTGGGCACTCTATCACAGCAAACCCATCAGCTTAAGAATTTGGAATAGTTGCTTTCCTCCTCTCTCTATAGAGTTTGCCTATTTTCAGTTTTTACTTTAACAGCCTTATTGTAACAGGTCATATACATTACAGCATTTTTATTAAAAGGTAGTGAGTATAAATTATAAACATGCTGATAAGGAATATATGCCATTTGTCAACATGTGGTATTGGAAGTTTATAAGCTATAACCCAACACCCTGAACCTAAGTTAAATGTCACATGGTTTGTCTTTTTTTCAGAAGCCCAAACCCATCAACTTCTGAGAGGAAAGGGGTTAATTAATTATTAGCAAAGCCATCTGGGTTCTGAGGAGTAAAGTAAATTTCTCTCTGAATAACAAAGGCTGAGGCACAAAAAAATGGGTTAAGGTATTCTCTGATCTCTTAAATTTAATTCATAGAGAGAAGGAAAGCAAGAGAAGGAGAAAGAAAACAAGAATATCACCGATGTGTAGAGGAGCTTCCATATGGACCATTCTCACAAAGACTCAGTTTTATTCACTGAGAGAATAAAAGAATTGAAGGTTCAGATGTGCAAAGCTTTATTATCCAACCATTCTGAAGACTTGCTGCTTCCGTGCCTCAGCTCACAATTCATGGGTAAGCTATACACCTTGCTATACACCTTGGCACTCAAAAGCAATGCCCCCTCACCCTTGAAGGCAAACTACTCAGGGGAAGCCCCCTGGGGAACTGGGGCGGGTAGAGACATTCACTCTCTTTGATCAGGAGATCTATTTGGGAAAAATTAGCCAACCAAAAATTATTTTTTAATTGCTGCCTGTGCACGTAGCACTTGCTAAGCGCCACTGGAGAAAAAAATATGAGACATCGCCCCAGATACAAAATGTATATGCCCCAGAATCTGGAGTCACAGACATGGCCTTGCATCGGAGTCATGCGAAGGGTCACAGAGGCACACACTGCACAACCCTAGGAGGCCACGACGTGAAGCTGCGGTTCTGATTCTGGCACTGCCAGGCCACAGGCACCTCAGCAAGCTACTCACCCAATCTCCGAAGGTGGTTATGAGAACGGAGAGATTAGGCAAGTAAGGTTAAATAAGAAAGCGCCTGACACATAATAAGTGCTCAATTAAAATCAGCTCAACAAATTGTTATCTAATTAGAGTGAAAGCCAACTGTGTGAGTCAGTTCGGGCTGCCTTTGCGAAACACACAGACTGGGTGGCTTACATGACAGAAATGGATTTCTTGTGGTTCTAGAGACTCCAAGTCCAGGATCAAAATGCTGCCTGATTTGGGTTCTGGTGAGGCCTAGATCCCTCTCTCTTCCTCTTGTAAAGCCACCAGTCCTACCGGATCAGAACCACGCCCTTATGACCTCAACCTTAATGACCTCCTAAAAGCTGTCTCCAAATATAGTCACAGTAGGGTTATAACATACGAATTTTAGGGGGACATCATCCAGACTGCAACACCAACACAGGGAAAATGACCATCAGTATAATATTTACTGAGCATCTACTATATTCTAGAAGTTGTACCATCATTATCATTTCATCTTTAACCCATTTCCCGTTTAGGAAAAAAAAGTGCAGCTCGCTGCCAGTGAGTGCTATTTAAAGTTTACATAAACACACTCTCTGAGGCTAGAGCAAAACTGACTGGTTTTCAATATGAAAATAAAATATAAATACTGTTCTTGGAGTTATTTCTAAACAGAATTTGCCTCTAGTCCTAATGTAACAGAAATGTGTACATAAACCAGATTCATCAAATGAATCCTCGGCTAACAAATGTTCGAGAACCATGTTCACATCATGTGTAGGAATGCTGTTTTCTAGGATTTGACATTTTCGATGATCAAGAATTACTATATTCTATAAATGGAAATACCTACTAAAAACAGAACGCTATAAAAAGAACGATGTCATTTGTTCCCAAAGACAATTGATCTACTAGAGCGATACAAAAATAATAATAAAAGCGAGACAAACTTTGGGGGTGAAGTTAGGACTGTGATCCATGAGTTATCTCGGGGTAAATGCTACAGCGGCACATGCGGCCAGCAAGTATTCTTGGGGCAGATGAGAAATGGGTTCAACCACCATGTGACAGAGGCATTATTATTCTAGTACCACAGATGAGGACTTGAAGCTCTTTACCAGTAATTAACTTGCTGGACGACACACAGCTAGCAAATGGTAAAACAAAGACGTACGTGTACCTAGGTCTCTCGGATTCCAATCTCCACGGCACTGCTCCTTACTTCATGAGATGGCAGACTTTTTAATAAAGTTCATTAGAAACTCCACAGACAGACCATAAATGCCAAGGGCCAGAGAGAGACAGTAGTAAGATCGGGGGTAGATTCCATTAAGGAGAGGGACTTTAAACCGAGCCCTTAGGAAAGGTGGGTCGGGGCAGACAGAAGGGAGAAAGAACAGGGGTGCTGTTGAGCACAGCACGAGCAGAGGACCCTGCCCGGTGGGTTTTGCAGAGGCGGCAGTGGGCACGTGGGGAAGTAACAGGAGATAAAGACGAGTTAAATGGGTGAAGTTGCTGAAGGGTCTGGAAACTCAGGGGAAGACAGGTACTTCCATGGGTGGCAGCAACCAATGAGGACACATGAGCAGAGGATACAGCGGTGGCAGTACTTGGGCTACAGGGAACAGAGGCTGGAGACTGGAAAAGCTGCACTGGAACCCAGGGATGGAGGGGGTGGGGTCACAGGCAAGGCGTGGGACCTGCCAGGTGCTGGGCTCTGCTCTTTCCCGGTTCCCAGCAGACTGATGCCCAAGGACAGGAGGAACCAAAGACGGTTGCCAGGTTCAGCACCAAGGAGAATGGGGGTGCCATTCGCTCATTCGGAACTTCCGGAGCTTCCTGTGCAAAGTGCTGCCCTCCATTTGAAAAAGTAGACAGACAGTAAAACACAACATATAAATGCACAAATACACCTGGGGCTGAGTGGCCCTGGAGGAAAAGTCCCGAGGGAACCAGCTAAAGGAAGGCCTCCGGGAAGAGGTGTCGTTAAAGCCTGAAGTTGACAGACCAGAAGGCGCCAGGTTAGGTGAGAGGCAGGAAAATCAAAACTGAGATGCCTCAGAGGCTGACAGCAAAGCCTCTGAGGAGGAATAGCGGATGAAACTCAATGGCTTCCAGGCGTCAGGGGATGAAGTTCTAAGGGCGGTTCACCAGGGCCGGCAGCAGCTAGCCCTAGGCTGCTGTGACTCCCGTGTCATCCGCAAAAAAAGCGGGGGGGGGGGGGAGAGAAATGGGAGAATCCAAGGTCAGGTGACCCAGAAAGAGAAAATCCTGGGGAGCTGAACATCTGAGGCACTGAGGAGGAGAATTAGGGTGATGGGGCTGACCTCCAAGGTGTCTTGCTACCTGAATAAGAAATATTTGTGGGGGTGGAGGGGAGGTAGATAGGATAAAAGGGGTCAAATATGTGGTGACAGAAAGAAATCTAACTATGGGAGGTAAACACACAATGCAAATATATATATGCCTTACTCTTAAAATGGACAGCTGAAACTTACCAGATTTTGTTAACCAATGTCACCATAAATAAATTTTAAAAAAATGCATAGGAAATATTTATCCAGGAAAGCTCCAGTGGGCGAACTTACAGATCCACTCAGCTCGCATGACAATCTTTTTTTCCCATCTGTGATGCTTGCCTGAAAATGGGTTTGCAAGCAAAAAGCAGGAAAGTCAAAACCTTACATGTGACAACACACATCTCACAAGTGCTCGAAACCAAACGTAAGAACAATTACAAAATCCCTAAATATACCTAACCTTTCGGATCCAAGCATCCACAACTCCTTTGCAGCATTTCACACATGCCCTTTAATTTTCTTCTTTCCCTTCATAACCGAGGACTCCCACAGTTACCCAAGGAAGACCCAGGAGTCACGCCCATCAATTTCCAGCTCCTTCTCAATGGATGTGTTTAGGAGAATTACGCTCTTCATAACTCTTATTATTAACCTTTTTAATTTTTAATTTTACAAAACAATGGCAAAGTACATAAACAATCCAAGTGATTACACACACACTCACACACACACACAAAACGTGCCATTAGGACAAAGATGAGAAGATGTTGAAAATGATGTCTCCAGGTAATACGGCTGGGAGCATTCACTGGATGATGGGCAGGAAATCAAACTCAGCATTCAGAGTGGTCTACAGGTGCCAGGCATGACAGTAGCAAGCCCACCACGGAGGTCTCACGGAAATAACCCAGACTGGTCATGGCTACACAGGGGACTCCTGCCCTCTGGCCCATGCAGAGAGTCAGACGTAAAGAATAATGTTCTTTACAACTAAGCAATTTTATGTAATAAAGACTTTTTTCAGTTTTGTAAACCATAAATATTGAGCACTGGGAATGTTTTCTTCCATATGTTCCAATAGCAATATATATATATATATATATATATATATATATATATATATATATCTTAATATATATAATGTTTAAAAAAAAAAGCTGTTACTTTAAGAAAATGATAAAGCCGTGAGATCCACTAATATATTTTTCAATCAGAAGACTATGTTCAGGGATTTTCTCTAAGCTGCTTTTTTTTAAAAAAAGAGGAAATCCCAACCCACAGAGCAGACAATTTGCTTTTTCTTCAAACTGACAAGCAGTATCGTTTTGTATTGGATACTGGAGACTTCTTATTATCGAATGCGCCTTTATTCTAGGGGGAAAGCCTGGCAAAATCACATACAAGGTATTAAAGGAAATAAAAATGGCACAAGAAGCTCCCAAGTAATTGAATCCAAGCATATGACCCAAATCTCCAGAAACGCGTCTGAAGTCCTTGCCATCCCCCCCCCCTCCGCAACTCTGTGAGAGGCACTGTCACCAAAGTCCTGATACAGAGTGGCGGTGGCGGGGGGGGGGGGGGGGTGTCACCCTCTTGAAAGCAGAGTCCAGACTTACATTTAGTCCGGTTCCTCTCGAGAGCCCCTGCCCTTATCACTCAGGAAAGGTGGTCACTGAGAAAAGAAGCTCAAAGCCTCGGCACAGATGAGCTGAAGACAGTGTTGGTCAGCAGTCTCTCCAGAAAGTTCTCTTTCCGGCTGCTAAGTTTAACAGTGGATCCAGCCAACCGCCGTCCAGAGGTGAAGGGGACTGGCGTCTAGGGAACTGCATTTACTTGTTTATGTCTGGTCTTCTGGGGCCAATTAATGAGGGTGAGAACTTTGGGGAAGGGAATCACCTTGAACCCGGGAGCAGCCGGACCGCCCGTCGCCAGCCCACACTGACCTCGGCTCCCAAGGGCGGCCAGTGAGTTGTCCTCCCTGAGAAGCAGCCCAGTCAAAGGGCACGACTGCTGCTCAGAAATAAAAAAAAATGTTGTTACACTGGGCAAACTGAAGACACTTGACAAAAGTGCCTTCAGATGCTTAGTAAAACTGAGGTCATACAAACACTGAGTCACTGGGGACGAACAGCAAATACATTAATAATTTCACAGGGACCCCGCCAGTCCCTCCGCTTCTGTACCAAGAACTCATCTGACGTGAGCATTTGCAGTTGTACAAACTGAGTCTCCGATTTCATGGATTTTCTGCTGAAGAACATGTTACTTCCAACAAGTCACTCCAAGTTCAAGGTTCAGATCGGCTCTCAGTAAGAAATGCTGGGCAAGTATGGCACCTCGTTATACCGATTCAAGCCAAGCTCCAGGCAGCAAGAACCTCCTACAGGTTTAACACACCTAAGACCTCGCTGTAGGGACACGCGACAAGTGCGTGGGCACATGAGGCAGATGCCTGGGTGCAGGTCACAGCCCAGGACGGTGGGTACTTAGTGCTGGCGGACTAGGGATAAGACTGAGCCAGGCTCATAAACACCTCAAACTCTAAGTAGGGAGCATGAGCCGAGAAAGCCAACGCTCTAAGGCAGGGCATCTTCTAAAGAGTAAGTCAGATTTTGAGAGGGCGAAATGAGTGTTGTGAGTTTCAAGTAGAATGAATGCCACCTTTTAGGATTTTCAAATAAACCTAAAACGCTCAGCCTTCCTACACCTGCGCCCTCACTCATTCCACCTGACCCAAGAGAAACAATGAGAAGAGCCTTTTTTAAATGCTTTCATTTCGAGAAGAGAGGAGATGCAAGGAAGAAAGAAAAGAACACAGTGGGACTTACTACACACCATTTCTGACAAAGAAAAGAAAGTTCAAGTGCATGACAAATAAGCTACGGTCCAGAATAATATGAGCCCCATTGGTTGGTGCCACCAGTGTGCTTTCTACTTGGGTAGCAAATACAACAGAACCCTACAAAGTCTCCTCACTTTGTGTCTCACTCACCATCAAAACCTGAAGAGGAAAACAAGCCAGCTGCCCCCTCCTCATGTGGCTTTTCCTTAATGTGAACAAGGGCAGGCTTCAAAAGGGCTGGAACAGGCAGCGAGGAGGAAGTCCTAACCTGGGGAGACGTGGGTGCTGGACGCAAGCCCATCATCAGCACCCCCATGTGGACACGGCTCCTGCCCAGGCCTTAGTTCCCTGCTGGGTCCTAGGACACAGTCCCCCCTACGTAACTCCTAAGTGCTTTTGTCTAGGTTTTACATCTTTAACGTAGGCAGAAACTCACTGCCAATTCTTGTTGTTGTTGAATTAGTGTCCTAGGGCTGCTATAAAAAAAAAAAAGTGCCACCAACTGTGTGGCTTAAAACAACAGAAATTTACTCTCTCACATTGCTGGCTTGAAGTCCAAAACCCAGGCGTCAGCAGAGCTGGTTTGTCCTGGAAGTTCTGAAGGAGGACAAGCTCCATTCCTTCCTCCCAGACTCCGGTGGCTGCCTGCGGTCCCTGAGCGTCTGGGCCTGCCGACGCATCCCTCCAACCGCTAAGTGTTTGTGTCTCTTTGTGTCTCTTCGCCTCCTCTGGTGAGGACACCACTTACACTGCATTAAACGCGCCTGGATCCAACATCCCCTCATCTTAACTCGCTTATACCTGCAAAGACCTATATCCTACCTAAGGTCACGTTCACAGGTACGAGGGTTGGGACTTCCACATATCTTTTTGAGGGACACGAGTCACACCACAAGGACTGCTTACACAGGCAACACAGGGCACCATGAGAAATCCAACAATGACACTGTGGGAAGAAACTACCACTTCTGAACAGATTATGTGAAAACCTTCACTGTTGTCTCTGATTTGCTGAGGGGAAGCGAAACATCATCAATCAGCCACGGACAGGTGACGGCCACAAAACCTGCACACCTAAGCACAGGGGTGAACAAACGGTACAAAGTGTGTAAACCAAATATTTACACAGAGAAATAAAAGACCAACTGGGATTACATTTCATAAAACTCAACCACTGCTAATAAAATAACCATCTGGCAATAAATCACGCCGGCACAGGCGGCAGGCTTGTCTGAAGTGATGGTGACAGAGGGACACAAGTAAAGAGAGAGCCCAGAGGTGTGACTTATCTAGTGCAGAAACTTGGGGAGGAAAGGTGAGGAAGATCGCAAGTGGCCTTCGCAGCCTCTGGCTTCGAGGTCTACTGAATGCTTTCTGATGGGCATCATCGAGAAATGTACAGAGAGAAAAGAACCAACCGTCCGGTGGGGACGTGCCAGGCAAGGTCCACGTGTGCGCCAAGGGTGCCCGCCCTGCCACACACAAACCAAGAATCCCACTTCTGCAGAACAGGATGTTTGGAGCGGCTGTTCTCAAACCTGGGTCCCCGTGATTCAACGCATTGGGCGGAGCATTCGAAGAGCTGGGTCCCGACTGCTGACTGTAAGACACAGCAAGAACGAGAGACCCAGCGGGCCCGGGAGACGCAAGATCCAACTCGTCCCAGCCAGTGAGTCCCTCCCATGTGGCTGTACAGAGTTTTAATCGCTGTACAGGAAAGGGCTTGCAGATCACACAGTGCAGTCTGGCTTCCCAGACGGAAGGGGTCTTCTGCGGAGTGAGCACTGTGAGGACTCCACTCCCACAGCTCCCCAAAGCCTTTCGAAATCACACATCTATGCACAACGTGGCTGTGGAAGCTGCCACGTCCAGCTCTCGTCCTTTGGGCAGAAATGTTCTCAGCGCACTGTGCTGCACCGGTTACCTGACACTGAGCAGGACCTGTGCCTGGTGGTCATCCTATGTGTCTGACAAAAAGCACGGAGTGAAGAGGATAACAAGAGTCCTCCGTAGCCAGTAGTTTGAGAAGCATGAATCTAGGCTCACACAGCTCACAGATGAACGAACACAGTGAACGAACACAGTGAGCCCACAAGAGAAGGCTCCTTCAACGGCATGAAGAAATCTAACGAGGTTCAGAGAGATGCAGAGACTTGCTCAAGGCTCAGAGCCTATTAGCTCTAGAACCCAGATCCCCTAGCATCAACTTCAGTACTCCCGTGCACCCCTCAAGCTTTCTCTTTATTCCCCAGCCCTCTCTCTGCAACATATCTTGTTCATCAACTCATACAAATACCAAGAGGCAGCCTCCCCTCCCCTCCCACGGCACCTTGTACAGATGCCATATGCCATGTTGTTTCTGTGTTTCTTTATAAGCATCTCTATCCCACTAGACTGGAATCATCCTTGTTTTTCTGATGCCTAGCACGAAGCCTGTTTATAAGTATGAAACCAACATCTGCTGGATGAATGGATGAGTTATGGGAAAGTTTCAGGCACCACACAGGAGTGGTATCATTACCTTATTACTTAGTAAAATTATTTTGGAGAAACGATCGCCCTCAATATAAGGATGAGGATGGAAGGAGGATGAGGAGGAAACCCTTAAAATAAGGCAAAGAACCAGAGTAATGAATGTAGACTTAATCAAGACAGTTACTTAAATAAAAAGTCTTACAACAGTCCTCCAATTACACCTGTCACCACTTCTGTGCAATCTGCATTCTCTACACATACTATCCCTATCAACAGAATCGGGTCCTTTGCTCACCAGGAAAAATCTGTGTAGATTTCATCAATGGTTATAATACTAATTAGCAGATGACTCAAGCAGTGTCCACAGACTCATTCAAAGACTAAAATCCAAGAACATTTGGAGTAATCAATGAAACAAAAATTTTGATAGGTCTGAGCATAGTTTTCAAAGGTCACAAACAAGTAATAAATCGCTTATATACAGTGACTCAAAATATGACACAAGTTCATATCTGTTTTCAATTAACCAGAGTCCTTGAGGAATAAATGAAGCAGTGAGATGATAAAGAGAAAAGAACGTCTGACCAAGAGGCAGCGGAGCCAGGCTTTACCCAGATAAACGTTTCTTAGCAAGTCATTGGCACTGTTTGGACCTCGGAGTCTTCATCTATAAACCCACATCATTTTCTAGAATCCCGGTAATAATACCTCTATCAAAGAACTATAGGGAACACCATCAGCGAATCAACATCTGCTGTGCTCAAGTTCACTTTAATGAAGTGACAGACGATTGGGTGTTCTCGACAATCAAGTAAATTCCATACAGTAGGGATCAACAATCCCATATCACCTGAACCACCCCTTTCTCCAGCAACTGTAAAACATTCTACACGCAGTGCTAAGAAGTTTCCTCTCTGTTCTGTTCATTCTTGACAAGAAGGTGGCAGGGACGGCAAAGGCAGGAAGGAAGGAGGGCCGCTGTTGGCCACTGAAGGAAGGTAGAGGCAGGTGTCCGAATGAGCCTCCGGTATCACGGCGGACTGAAGGAAATCAGGAAGCAGGGATCATCCTAATTAGAGAAAGCCCCTCATACAGGATACACAAACAGTAACTACTCAACTGTTGTCCAAAAGCTGATCCTAGTTTATTATAAAATACTTGAATTGGTGGCTCCTGGCTTGTTCATTCTCTCATAAGGTGTTTTAACAGTACCTACGACATGCCAAGCAACACGCTGGATGCAAAAATCAAAAAGAAGTGCTCCCCGCCCTGAGGGCAGGGAGAGGCGTGAAGGAGGACAACAGCAGAGACAGACACTAACTAAGGAGACAATTACACAACAAAAACAGTGTTACAAAACTAAAGCTAAAGGGGACGGTTTTGCAGGGGTGGAGATCAGCGGGTCTTCCAAGCTGGGGAAGCAGCCTCCGGAGGAGAGAAGAGCGGGAAAAGCATTCTAGACACAACGGCATATGCGAGTGAAAGCCAGCACCAGAGCTCACGGCCTGCTGCAGGAACAGGGAGCCCTCGCGCAAGGCAGGACGGGAACATGGGAACAATGACAGGAGGAGAGGATAAAAAGGGAAGACAGCTTCCTTTAAATGGTCGGGGAGGGGCAGGAAGGAAGGGGAAGGAGCATAGATCAGAAAGAGAGTTAAGGAATACACCAATCACTCGTCTTATCTGGACCTTTTCTGGATTCCAATTTGAACAAACTACTGCTAGATGTCTTCCTAGCAGACAATCAGATAAATTCTAACACAGGCTAGATTCCGGATGATAGTAAGAATCATGGTTCATTTGTTTTTAGGGGTGATAATGGTTTTGTGGTTGTGTGTTCTGTGCAGTATATGTGGTCAGAGCCACACTTTGAGACAAACCACTCCAGGTGATAGGAGACACTGAAGGGCTGTGACAAAGCAGGTCTGTGTGTGAACTCAGCCCTCGGGGGGCACGGCAGTGCTGAGTTAGATGGACTGGCGGGGGACAGTGGAGGAGGAGGAGGAGGAAAGGGCTTAGGAGGCTCCTGCACCACCCAGCTACCACTGAAGACCAGCAGCAGGGTTAGGGAAAAAGGGACAGCCGAGAGACGTTCAGGAGGCAGTATCAAGGGACCTTTGGTACAGAGATGGAGTACCAGGGATGACTCCCGAAGTGTCCCCCAAGGGCCAAGTCCTACACGTCCGTGTGCCCCTACAGCACCCGGTGCAACAACCTCCACATTCCAAGAACTCAATGTGGTTGAATGAACAAAGGCATGAATGAAATCACCTCCTTGGCCCTGTTTTCTACAGAACTAAAGGGTTAATGCTACTGTGTTTGCCTACAATGCCAAAGGTAAAAAGATGTCGCCATCTGAAACAGGAAGGAGCGAAAATCCCCCAACGCCCCCAAATGACCAAATCCACAGGCCAGAATTCTAGAACAGCCAAGACACTAATAGTCAGAGGTGACACCAATAAATAAAAGCAACGGTTAACAAAAACAGGATCCGTTAAGTAAAAATAACTACCTTCCCAAATCTATTCTCCCTCTCATCCCAAAGGAACCCTCCGCTTCAGCCAGCTGGGGTAAAAGAAAAAGTCTCAGATCTTGATTCGACATCTGTCGGTGCCACCTGAGCAAGCCACTGAATTTCTCTGAACCCCAGTCTCCCCACCTGTAAGAAGAACATAATATCTACTTGACAGTTGCTGGAATGCTGCATGGATGCAAACGCCCCACACGATGCCAAACAGCCCCCAACAAGCCCTGAGAAATACCGGTTCCCATTTTCGTATCCGGTCTTCCCCTATATGCACCCCACTCCAGGTCCAAGCTAACCCTGATGACTCAGGTGACCTCCTGTCTCCTGTCACCAGCCCCCCAAGCCTGGCCAGCCTGAAAAGTCCAGCTGATGAAACTGTCTTCTCTTCAGGGTTCCCAACTGGGTCATTTTAAATCCTTTGGAGTCCCAAATCATATAATTCTGGCCATGGGCCAGTCCCCAGACAATTGGCCAATGCCACTTTTAACCTTCCTGGTCTTTTTTTATCTTTGCCCAGAGTTTTGTAATCTCTGGGTATCTCCAGTTCCCGGCATACAGTAATTACATTTCCTCTCATGTTGAAAATCTCGATGTGATGACTTGGGCTGGTACACAGTGGTTAACAAGAATCATCACCCAATCTCTTGATCTTGAAAACCAGGACAACTTGTGTTGGATAGCTGACATTTATTCCTGTCTAGAACAGGGGGCTAGATAGAGTTCATGAATTTTGGTAATCACTCAACCCTGTGATTACAGGCAATTTGAGGGCAGCTGGCAGGAAGAAGCAGCCACCAAGGAAAAACTTTGCGAGTCTGGGAGCCACCAGCCCCAACACTAGGGAAACGAAATGCAAGAAAGATGAAGTCATCACAGAGACCATCAAAAAGCAGGAGGGAGGCTCAGGACAGACCCAGAGTTCTCTGGTATGCTCACCTGTCACCTGTGAGAGGTGTCCTGAGGCAACACAAAGGGAAGCAGAGAGTACAAAACACTCAAAGCGTCTTTTTTTTTTTTTTCATTTTCATATGCAAATGTTTTCAAAAGACCAAAGGCTTTCCTTCCAGGAAACATTTTGTTGCAGGCATGTTTCAAACCCAAGCCTAAGCCCCACCCCAGGTGAAGGGACAATCCCAGCAGCTGTTCTGATCCTGGGGACCTTGCCCCTGTTTGGCCCAGGGCTGAATGTCTAACTCAGGAAGAACAAGTCTGTGTGTTTGGAATGGCAGGTGATGAGGTCGACATCACTGGGCACTGGGGGCCTCACATTGCAGGGGTGGGTGTCAATCCTTCACCACAGCACGCCACCGGTGGGAGGAAGCAGAAATCAGGAGCCACACGGAGGAAGCCAGGCTGCAAAGAGGAGACTGGAGCAGACCCCCAGAGAAAGGCAGGGATGAGCATCCATGTGGCCACAGAGGGGCCATTTCCAATCACCATGGACCTGAGATGTGCTTCATTGCTCTTCGCCACTGGTTTGTGGGACTGATTATTATGTCCTTGGGACAAACACTCTTTTACTTAAGCCCACTAGGGTGGCTTTCTTTTCCTTGCAACCAAATACGTCCAGAGTATGACATTCTCCTTTAAACGAAACCAAATAAATTCCACCAGAGATCCCTCGTCTAATCTATTTCAACTGACAGCAGCTACTTTTGTCTGATTTATTACCTCTGCAAGCCCTTCCCCCTGAGAAAGGGAGGGGTTGCGAGCTCTTTTAAAGCTGGACTGATTTTACCCCGGCAGGGCCAGCATGTGCAGCCCGCTATTACAGTGCCTACAGGATACATCTAAACTAGTTTGGTCAGCTTGTCCATTCCCTGAAAGCAGGGGAGCCACCACATCAGCAACTCCGTTGCTAAGGCAACTGCTTACTTTCCATATCAACTGCAAACTCGTTGCTATGGAGACACATATACAAGAAAAATTCCTCTCTCCAGCCAGGGACCAGATGGCAGGGAACTCACAGAAGTCATGGGTTAGGGGGCTTTGCTAAATGGGATGTTTACTGGAGTACATTTCTCTCATCACATCAGTGCCGCCATGGCCCTGAGCACATGGAGAGGTTGCATCCTCATTATAAAAAGCAAGAGTTTGTTCTCTTCTGCCTGCAGAACTACAGGCCGTAACGCAGTAACTACCGGTAAGTTATTTTTGCAATAATTTTGAATTTCCCCCTCTAAATAGAAACCTTTTGTTTTTACCTGCCACAATGAACATACTCCAAAATAAATGCTTTTAGTCGAACACTAACGGAAATACAATTTCCTATAAGAACTAAAAGAGAGGTTTGATTTCACCTCCTTTCTGATGGAGAGGTAATCCAGAAACCCTCTTTAGTTTCCACCAACTAAGCGCTGATGCGTCCCTGGTTTGTACCTCTACTCCGACTTCTCTCTGTTGAGCTTGAATGTCATTTACCAAACTTCCAACTTGATAGCGCGACTTAGATGATCGAGGGCCCTCTCAAATTTAACATGGTCAGAACAGAGTTTTTCCTCTAACCTCCATCCCACTCCCCAAACGCCTTCATCTGCGAACCCCAAGCCCGGTCGAAGCCAGTGTCATTTCCATCACCATTTCTAACCCGCACCAACTGGAACAAGCCCTGAATAGATGCTTCCCCCGGAGGTCCCTTTAAACCCCTCGTTCTCCTCTCCTTAATACACTTCCCAGACGCCTCCCTTCTGGCCTTAGGACGTTTGGAGCTGCTGCCATCTCAGAGCTTTCGCTCTTGCTGTTCTCTGTGCCCCAGGTCCTTTGCGGTGGCTGCGGTGGCTGCGTCCCTCTTGCCATTCAAGGCGTGGCCAATCGGCTCCTCCAGGAAGCTTCTCCCCTCCCCCCCAACCCCTCTCCAGTCCATCACCCTGTTTTATTTTCTGCATCGCATGTATCGCTGTCTGATACATCACCTACAGGTCCATGTACAGACCTACTGTCCCACATGTGCCTCCCCGCCCCGCCTAGGTTCCTGCCCCATGGATAATATGGGAGAACAGCCAAGGAACTGTCACAGGTCACAAAATGTATCCCCGGCACCCAGAACAGTGCCTGGCAGTCCACAAATATATGGGGTATAAATGAACCACGCTGCAAATGCTTCTCAAATGACTGAAGCTACTTCTTTTTTAAGTGCGGTGCCTAAGTTTTACCTTGCAAACTGAGGCTTCTGCAGGGTCTCAGAATCATGGCTATGAACACAGGTTCTCACTTTACATGACTGCATCTATGGAAGATTCTGGAAGGGACTGGGCATTCCGTATCCTGGGAGTACTTAGTGTGACTCCGCGCCCTGGCTCTGTGCCACACTGCCCGTATCTGACTCCAGCAAGCTCTGGACTTTTCTCCCCTCCACGACAGCCGTGACTGGAGTCAGCGCTCACATGACTTGGCCTACCCTTCTGAAAACAAAGTATGTACAAATGTTCTGCTATCTGTTTTCTGTCTAATGACTTTAATTAAGTCACTCATTGGTCCTGTCCCTAGAGAACTGTCAGAGTCTTCTGTGAGGCACTTCGCAGAGCTCTAACAAATGGAAGGCGACACTGAACTTGACCTCACCTGGCCCAGAGAGGAACCCTACACACCCAGAGGGGAGAAGAGAGAAAGACGGGTACTTGGAGAGTCTCTCCCCCCACCCTCAGAAGCAGCAGTCACTCTGCCTGTATTTACTGGTTTCCTGCTGAGTTCACAGCAAAGGTACTCCAAGAAGCATGCATGCGCGTGCAAGCACACACACACACACACACACACACACACACACACACACACACACAGATTTCATTCTGTCCTCGGGACTGTGCAACCTCATACAGCACACCACCAAGTTATTATTAAAAGAACAACTTTACTCTATCTTCAACCACATATTTCCTTGCTTTTCTTATCATACTTGGCAGACTACATCATTGCCCCTATCGAGCTATTGCTTTTGAAGAGATTAAATGCAATTTAACCAGAACACCTTGAAGCAAAATCTTAGTTACCTGGAATGTTTCTTAAAAAATGGATCAGCATCTCTGCTTTAGTTAAAGTTACTAGAGCAATTTCAAGTTTTCCTCTTACCATCTTAGCTCCCCCGCCAGAACCCTTCACACTTATTTACGTCACCTCCTCGACCACCCATCTCTCTCCTTTTCCTCTGATACTGTTCCAACACATCCATTGGGTCTAGCAACATTCAGCTCCTAAGCATCTAGGCCTCTGTGGCCAAAACCCCGAAAATCCCATGCCTGCTTAGTAACAGAACTAATATTTCGCTTCGGATTGCAATGGGCCCAGTTAAGACTACATTTCCCAGACTTCCTTGCAGCTAAGGAGTCAAGTGACCAGGTCATAGCTAATGAGACAAAAGCAGACTCGGGGGTTTCTGGAAAAGCCTTTTAAAATTGCTAACTCCGTGGAACCCCCTTTAGTCTCCCTGCATATACCCCTTCCTGTTTCCTTGAAATGAGAACAAGCAAGCTGACGCCATCTTGAACCAAGAGAAGACTGAGAATGGAAACCAGCAACATACTAAGGACAGCTGAACAGAAGGCCAGGTGGAACACGGTGGGTCTCTGTCCAATTCTTCAAGACTTACTTTACGTGACAGCAACACACTTCTGTTGAATTCACTGTTATCTAGATTTTCTACACCGAACAGTCAAACCTCACCTAACTAAGCCATTCTTGGTGGCCTCATGCTCATTCCCACAGCAGAAGAATGCTTGGTTAACAGTTTATGCAAGGGCTCCCCCAGAAGGAATATTCAAAACCTGCCCGTTGCTACCTTTCATCTCAGTTCTAAATGCTCCTCTCTCTTTGGGGAAAGGAAGCTTCCCTGACTAACCTCGAATGACACTGATCATTTATTGACCTGTCCCATACTGGTTGTTCTTTATTTTGTATTACGTCTCCTGTTTCCCTGGAACGTAAACTCCTAAAAGGCAAGAACCAAATCTCACTTTTTATTTAACTTTCAACATCACCAAATAACTCTATCGATAAACTAACTAATAAGTAGAGGTTGCTTCGAGTTCCCAGTATTATAGGCAATGGGATCCCAACTGCCTCCTAGTACGGAGGCATCTCTGGGAACAACCTGAGTAAATTCCTACAGCTGGAAAACTTCGGGTGGAAGCAAACGTAGGCAAGGGATAAATTCTTACAGGGACAGTGAGATGGAGTCATTGAGAGAAGCAGCAAGTAAGGTAAAAATGACAAGGTAGAAACAAAACTAAACCACTTTAAGGCGGCACATAACCAAAAATCTGTAAACAAAACAACTAATAAACACAGTATCACCGAAACAAACATTACGTTAACCTTTAAAAATATATATGTATTCATCTTCTGTGTCAAGTACAAAACATGTCCATTGGGAAGGTGGTAGAATTTTTTATAAAATCTAAAACCTGCCATCATCATGGCAAAGCTTAAGAATGTTAAGATGGCCAAGGGCTCCGTGAGAGAAGATGTAATAATCCAAACAACCCATCACTATTTGTGAAAGAAGCAAAACCCATGACTTTCAAATAGGAGGTCAGTGTGCCAACTTCCTATATTATTTACCGCAGAGAATTATCCTGCAGCTAAAGTGATTTCAAAGGGAAATCCCAAAGACTCTTCAACTCAACAGGGGAGAGTCGAGAACAATGTCTTTATGGTTGGAGACGCAGGCAGTATATCCATGAAGAAGCATCTCACAGACCTACCCAGGTACCACAAAGCCCTACCAAAGAGAATGCAATGTTTTCTGAACAGTTATGTGCAGAGACACTGGGGAGATGCACCACCGGGGGCCTCGGGTCCAGAAGAACCAAGCTTCCCAGAAGACGTGCAGAGACCCTCATCAAAGCGGCAGCAGAAGACTCGCTGGAAAAGCGGCCCATCCTTGAAATGGAGGGCTGGAAAGCAATGGTGTGCGAAACAGGGAACATAAATAAAAGGGGGAGAGAGAAGGGCAGGCTTCTGCGTGTCAGTTCCACTAGCTGGAAGGAGATTGTCAGGAGGGCTCACTGGACCAGGAATGCTCTGCTTTCTAGGCTATGGCCAAAAAACATTGCAATTTTGTACACTTTTCCAGGAGAGTAGGCACTGACGATAGCAGGTACTTTAAAAAGTTTATTGAAAGACCGAGCAGACAAACAATGAACAGCTGGCAAGACCAAGACAACAGAAATAGCGCCCCCAGCCAAGGTGTCTGATACCTGGAAGAATCAGGAAGGAGCAAACAGATGAGCTGGGGAGAGTGGCCAAGTGCAGAATGGAGCTTTCTTGGAATGGCGGAGGATGGTGGCATGACGTGTTTCCTATTCCAGGGCCCGTGGCACGGGGGTATGTTTATATCAGGCCCCTCGGAGAGCCTGAGGGTCTCAACCTTCCGAAGTGTCTGAGACAACAGTCTACAGCACAGACAACAGAAGACAGTGGGCACCATGAGAAAGAGGTAGTGTTCCCGCTGCTGGGAGGGGCAGCCCCAGCCCAGGGCGGAAAAGAATTGTCACTTGCCCCAGAGACCACATAAGACGTGTATACCTCATCACATTTTTGCATATCCCATCACCCACCGTTCGGAACTTACCCATCAGGACCAGGCTGCAGGTTTTTCAAAGAGCATTATTTATCCAAACAACAAAAGAAAACAAAATGTCTTATCTTCTTACTAAAATAACCATCGATTCAACGAGCATGTTGACTGGCGTCAGGGGAAAGGGAAGTGCTCTTGATCCTGTGCTTACATCACTCGAGGAGAGGAAATCGGAGGCCACGGTGCACACGGAGGGCTGCCACATCAGAGGGGCTACCTCATTTTCCCAACTGCCTTTGAAGAAGAATCTCACCCGGCAGGACAAAAAAGTGAGCTTCGAGGCGGCGGGGCTGGGCTGGGCACTAGAGGGACAACTGCTATAAACGGTGCCCATGCAGGGAGAAGGGGCTCTGCGCTTGGGCAGTGGAGGGGCCTGGGAGGCCGGGGGGCCTGGGTCAGAGCCTGGGAATAGGAAGCAGAGAGGACAGTGATACGCTTCATGCAAACGTGACACCTTTCCATTTACTGACAAAGACCGAATTCGGCCCTCTCTCGACAGCATGAAAATAGTCTCTGTATTTATTTACCTTTCTCTATCCTGCACCCCTACAGCGAATTCTGGGTTTATTTAAGTTATTTTGGACGGAATTCGATAAACTCCTGTTCTGCTACCTACTACTAGCTGTGTGATATCCAGCAAGCGACTTCACAACTCTGAGCTCAACTTGTCATCTACTTTAAGAAGGAAAACAGGACCTTACCATATAAGGTTGTAGGGAGGAAGAAATAGGATACTGCATAGGGAAAGAACAAAGAAGGTGTCCCATATTAAGTCCAATATAGTTATTACAAAATTCCGGTGGTTCCTCAGCTTTCCTGGGTCAGAGGCTTAATTAAGAACTTAAAAGCTTAAACCAACAAAAATGTGGAATCTTCTAGGAAAATGCAATATGCATAGTCACAGGACATGTGGTTAATAATTTCAGGCTGTCTGCCGAACCTCTGACGCCCAAAGACCCAAGTTAAGTAAACCCCAAGCAACTACAAACTCCTGCTTCTGTATGAGAAGACTGAGGGCCACCAGCAGCAAAACTAGAACCGGGAATCCTAGCTTCCCACACAGCCCTTTTTCAACCAAGACAAGTTGCCTATATATGTAAGCTAAAACTGTATTGAAAGCATTCAGCCCTGGACATAAAAAAAAAAAAAAAAATACTTTTGCACAGTGTTTCCTTTATAAACTCTCCTATGACAACAATGTTTTTTGTTAAAGTAGCAAGAAGGGAAGTTGGGGGAAAAAAGCACAGAAATAGAAACATACCTGAACCATTACCATCCAGTCGATAAAAAAATAACTCTACTTTTTAAATTTACAAGTACTCAGGGTTTAGTACTTCCTAATCGTGTAGTCTTAAGTAAGGTCTGTATTTAGGAGGTATAAAACGTAATCCCTGACTTTGAAACTCTATCTTGATTGATTCGGGCAAAGGTCCTCAACAGACGAAACCATGAGGTGAAAAGCTGACAGGGAACTCTGGGGAGGAGAGAGCGGCCGACCCCATGTGAACCCACAGCTCAAGCTCCGCATCCCCAGGAGAGGGTCAACCAGGCTTCCCAGTGTGAGAACATGCAAGACTTTTCCATATTCTGGGGGTAAAAAAGCCAGAATGGGATCTAGCCTTTAGAGCTTACTTCCATTTCACAGCAAATACAGGGGATAGAGGAACAAGCTAAATAAAACCTCGAGTGAACAGACAGGATGGGGGCATTCTGTAGCCCAACTGAGGGGTCTCTCTAACAAGGAAGGGGGAGTAGCGGAAGGAGTAGGGATGCTGTGGATAAAAACAGACAGAAGAAACCTAACAGCCAAATGCAACGCATGAACCATGTTTGGGTCCTAACTCAAACATTTTGTCAGCCATCAGGGAGGTCTGAATGTGGACCTGGTATTAGGTCACACCAAAGAACTGTTCGTTTTGTTAAGGGTGACACTGGCCTTGTGGTTATGTAAGACACTGTCGATTATTCTTACACACACTGAAACATGTTGGGATAAAATGACACGAAGTCTAGGATTTGCTTCAAACTATTTAAACAACAGCAAAACAAAACAGAATGAAAGGAGGGAAGCCCTTGTGAACTACGTCTTTTAAATTCCTGTAAGAGATAAATCAAAAAATAGAGAGATGAAACGGAAGCAAAATCATCTATTCTCCCAACTTCCTCACTCATGAGAGTACGTTCTGGATGAAATCTTAGCACTGGAAAGAACCCAAAAGCATTTAGTTCCTGATTCTCAAATCTGGCTGCAAGTCAGAAACACCTGTGAAGCTTATCAGGACACCAATTTTCCCCAACCCACCGCAAACTGACTGAATCAGAATCTTCAGGGAGGGGCCCAGGAATAGTCATTGTTCTTAAGTGCCTCAGAGGATTCTGATGCAATCTAGTACATTCCTGAGCCAATATCCTGGCCAAGCAGTGGTCCAGCAGGTCTATGTTCCAAGCCCTCGGGGACAAGGATCACACAGAATTCTGTGTTCTCAGTTCTGTAAAGTTTAAAACTGTGTTTGACACTTTTTTAAAAAAAAAAAAAAAAAAAAAAAAGTGAAATGGCGAACTCTGTGAATACATCTTGCAAGGCTCCACTGTCCCCTTCATGCAACGGACCTCCCCCCGGCATTCGGGTGTGCTTAGTCACTGTGTCACAGCCGAACCTCGGTGTGGAAGCTACTGCCAAGTGAAATCCTCTGGGAAAAAACATGTGTACCTGAGAGCCCAAGAAGTTTCGCTGGGCTCAGTGTCACGGGGGAATGCCTTCCCCTTACTCAGCCAGCCAGGGTAGAAAAGCCCATGCGAACGGGCCAGGGCCAGTGTCCTGGAAGTCCCTGCCAGTCCCCAGGGCCGCCCAGGGGAAGGAGAAAATGGGAAGACTCACACTCCTTGCTTTGTTCTCACAGCATCACAAACCCTGGGAACAAGCTCTCAACCACAAAACTGACTGGCATCCGATCAGAAACGTGTCAACACAGATCAGCATGGCTAGGAAGCCAGAACTCAGCATTTCAGGAGATTCACAATCCTAAGTCCTTCACACCATTTCCTTTCAACGGGTGATATCCATGTTTATTCAGGATGACAACTGTCACCCCTGGAAAATATGACTGGGGGAGCAGGGGGTGCATAGGAGAGACAGCTCTCCCAGACACACCAACGCCCACCTGCCACCCAGGCCGGCGAACAACCCTCCCGGTTCGCTGCCTCACTTTGGAGTTGCTCAGTTCACACTGCAGAGTGTGCATTTGCTGACTCTGATGCACACCGGCATGATGGCAGATGCGGGCACGCAGTGACTTGCACCATCGTTTCCCACCAAACTAAAAGCCCTGTTTTTGCTTTATCAGTGACGTGCGCCTTCGGGGTACCTGCACCGCACCTTCTTCTCTACATTCTAACCCTGGAATTGTTGTCTAAGACTTTCCCTTTCATGCCACAGGGCCCCCATCTGTACCTGAGCTTTTAATACCACAGACTGGCTTTTACGAGGGAGGAGCAAATTCTCTAAATTCAAAGAACGATCTTGAAACACTCAACAGCGCCAAGTCTGGAAGTCGGTCTCCACAGGTCCATTCTGAGATGTGGAGGAGGAAGAGAAGTGGACACGAGGGAGGACAGCAGTCCCTCACAACTGTGAGTTACGTAAAAATAAAAAGCTGGCAACGGAGGGCCCAGAACACACGGACATTCACAATTGCCCACTGGACCCAGGCAGCGCTGCACGGCAATGTCCTTAGTGTGCACACCCTCCCCTTCCCGGGCAACGTCCCCTCCTCAAGCCCTGCATGACGCCCACTCCCCATCCTGAACATAAACTCTGGTCCTAGCATTTGCAGACAAGCAGGTCCAGTTGCCGCAAGGAGAAAAATGACTTCAACCACGTTCTTATTCGTATTCTTCCATGCCCAAGACAAGGAAACTGTTTCGGCTCAAGATTCTCCTGGAAACAGAAATACGCTTCTGGAGAGAAAGAAATTAAAGGCCCCAACCCTACAGAGCAGCTTACCCGCTACAATTGTGGTCCAGAGCCCAAACCTGAACTTCGAGAGGGTGAAAGCAGACGAGGAGCTGCACAATGTAACACTATTGGAAAAGTCACATGAAAACTTTGTGCAGAAAACGTTTCCGGAAATTTAACTGTGGCTACATTACCGTTCAGAACTCCAAGTTAGATCACAATTTTGTTTACCAGTCTAACAGTTAACCCGATTTCTACTGTACCTATTATGTTCCTTACGAGAAAGGTAAAACAAATTATTAAAAGTCTTTTAGTGGACCATGAAGCTTGAGCTAAGGCTTTCAAGTCAAAACTGAACACTTTTTAAGTCAGTCTCTAGTGAGATCTCTACCCTAAGCCAACTTTTCACACTCGGAAAGTTCCGAGGTTGCCAAACACTTGGGCAGACACCTGATCCCAAGAGTCACCTGGGCAATTCATATCTGTCTTTGTTTAGTCCTGGAATATATATAAGTATGCTCAAGTCACCTCCCACTGTGTATGACTATCCATTTTTATTCCAGAATCCCAGAGATGCTACTTTTCTCCAAGCTAATATTCAAAGAGAAAATAAATGCCACTTATCTCTAGACCTTCACAGCAATTTTCCTCAAATATCTATCCATACACCTCATGGTTAAATGGCTGCCCCTATGTACTCCAAACTCAAACTTACCCATCCACATCGAGGGAAGAACCGATCAAGTGTGTGAACCAGTTTTTGTGATTATGTTCAGATACCACAGAAGGAAACCCTCGACCCAGCACCAATACCAGAGTATTTACTTAATATGCTTAAGGAAGAGGAAGTTCTTTACAACTACCTAAATGAATGAAATCAAGGTAAAAGTGTCTATTTAGAACTGCTACTTCAGGGTGGCAAATTTCTATTCCTGAACAGTTTTTTTAATGGAGAAAAATTTTTAATTTTAAAAATGAACAACTTGAGGTCCAGAAAGAGCTTACCTGACTCCTCTCTTTGTCCACTTTCTTAAAACACTTATTCAATGACAAATTATGTCTCACTGAGTTTTTCCACCCAGTAGGTGCATTTGCAAAATACGGAAAATGTTCCAAGATCCAGTTGTAGATATCCTTTACTGGCAGGCGCTTGGTTGGAGAGTCCTCGATGGCCATAAATATGAGGCAGCTAAAGGAGTAAGGGGGTTTGCAGTTGGGGTTCTGCCTGGCATCGTAGGGCATGTCAGAGTGGGCGGGGGACGGGGGCGTGTCATCGTCCAGGTCCTGGACAGGGCTGACGCTCCTGAGGACCGACTCCCCGAAGCTCTTCAGCAAGTTCTTGCTCTCGTGCAGCCAGTTCAGGTTGGTCAGCTCTTCATCTTCCATGGCCCCCTCTTCTAATCTGATGTCAGGCAGAGAAAAGTCGAGGTCATCGTCTTCCTGAAGGGCCTTGGAGAAACCGCTGCCCCGTAACACTGACTCAGCCCACTGGAGACGCTAATTCCTGAGCTTTCTGGCTTCTTACTGGGAGGCATGACTGGACCCATTTACGTGAAGGCTCCTGGTAAACACATCACAGGGGAAAGATGAGTTAGTGAAACTCAAACCAGAAGGATGGCTGTGTCCTCTTAACTTTTTGCCCCCCACCCCTGCCACCTCAACGGATCCCCTACCACACAGGAACACTTCACAGCTCCCACACTGGGTGACACAAATCCACGATTCCACCACAAAGAGATGCATGCTAAGTAAAACCGGTCCATCATGCACACATACAGCAGAGACGTGTCACCCCCTCAATATAGTTAAGACTAGGAATCTTCAGAGCACCTTTCATGTGCAAATGCATCCTAAAAAGAATGAGAAATTCCACGATGTTTTCTTCCTAGCTCTATGAAAATTCTACGACCCTGGGAAAATCAGTTATTTCCTGCTGCCTCAGTTTATCTATAACACATGAATATGTACGTACACAGGTAAAAAACCCTTTGAGCCTCACGATTAACACTACACGATAAGCTCAATGCACAATCCCTGTCACTTGGGGTAATAGGTCTCATTGTTCCTTCTCAAAAAAAAAATACTCGTACGTTGAAAGCCAGTTGTTTCAGATTAAGTTCAGCTGTTTCAACATAAAGACCATCACGACTGCGCTGAAATGAAAACGGTGGCCACAGTGAGCATCGATTTGGTAGTACTTTGATTTGCTCTTTTTTTTTTCCCCTCTTCAAGTCATGACCCAAAACTCTGCAACTTTAATTGCATTTGAATTCTCTGGATTCAAACTGGAGGAAGAAGTACATTTAATTTTATTGGACACTACGCTCTGACCGAAAAAGTAACTTCAGGCACAAGTGGAATATGAAAGAAAAGCCATTCATCGAAATTAGAATTGCTGAAAAAATCAGGAGAGTGAGGGGCAGCTTCAAGACAGGACGGCAAATCCAACAAAAATTGCTACAGAACTCTCTTCTGCCTCCACCCCAGCTGCCACCCCCATTTTTATCAATGACCTAGAACAGGGAGTAAACCACATGACGAGAAAAGAAAATGAGGAGGTGGCAAGAATGACCCCAGCAGACTCGAAGCTGTTCAAGCCCCGGGTACTTAATGTAAGACGGAAAGAACAGTGGAGATAATGAGAGGTCTCCCACTCTCCTTCTGTAGCGCTCCAACAATGCACTTGGTTTAAGAAGCGTGTCTTTTTATTTTTTCCCCAAGTAAGATCAAGCAATCTATCTAGGAAAAAAAAAAAATGAACACATCAAAGCAAAGATGTGATTATTCTAGGGCTCTCAATGTCCATTGACACTAGGCTTAAAATAACTGCCACTTCAGCTGGGGAAGCTCTGGAATGGGATTCTAGAAAGCATAATGTGGGTGCCCTCCAACCACAGCCAACAAAGGGTGCCCCAGAACTGCAGCACCCTCCCTCCTCCAAAACTTAGACAAACATGCTGACAGAAGGCCTGAAGGCAAGCTCTCTAGAGCTGCTGTGAAACACCCAATTCCAAGGAAAGAAAACTTCTATGAGCATCAAAGACCTATGGAGCAGGGCAGTTTTAACACCTCAAGTTCATCCGGAGGGAAATTTCTGTCATGTACTCACCTGAGTGGTGCATGACACATTTTAAAGAATAAGTTAGTATCTTTACGTTTGGGGGCTTGACAGAGACCAGCCTGATATTGCTTTCACCTTCTTTATGAACAAAGCTAGGACTGTCTCTTTCAAATTTTCCTCAGACCCCAATAAAAAAAAAAACAAATTTTCTGATAACCAGGAATATCTACACAGTAGAGTACAAAAGAGAACTACTACCCAGTCATTGAAGTCAACTTTAGCTCCAGATGAAAGTTTTATGTCTCCTGAGCTTCCAAACAGGAAAATTATATCATGGCTGACAGTAAGTAATTTAATTGCCCTGTTGCTATGACAACAACATGCTGCTCTCTCTTTTTTTTAATCTGCTTATTTGTCAGTAGCTTCCCAAAGGAACTAACACGCTATTCTCCATGTTTTCTTTTGTTTTAAACAAACATTGCCAGCAATATGGTTTTATTAAAGAAATAGCACTGTCAAGAAAACAGGGTTATGGGGTTCAGTCCCTTCAAATCATCTGCTGCTTTGTGTCTCTGTCCCCCACCCATGCCCTCCAACTGTCAACTGCATCCCTTTAAATCCACATTTTATAGCAACAGTATCAAGAGCTGCTGATCACTACATTTCCATTTTAAAAAACAGTTCCCAGAAACCATAGCTGAGGAGTTTTCCATTATTATATTCAAACTACGTAATTCGCCAAATCTTTTTTCCTCCTCTTTTAGAGGGAAAAAAAAGGATCCGGATCATGTGAGTCTGCAGTTAAGCAAACATTTTTAATCTGCTGCCAAAAAGGTTGCTCCACCAGATATACGCAAATAGTTATCCACTAGTGACCTCCTTACAACTTTTCGGTGTGCTATTGGTTACGTCCTCCCCGCCAGTCCCCCGCACCCCTCCCACCCGCCCGCATAATCACACACACACACACACACTTTTTTTTTTATGACTTGCTGTGTTTTGTATCATTTTTCCTTTTTAACAGAGAAAAAACGGAGAAGCTAGTTTCCTGCCGACTCTCAGAATGTCTCCAAATAACAAAAAGACATTACGGGCCCAGCGCTGAACAGATGTTCGATGAGAACTTTAAAAAGTTGAGAAATTCTCCCCAAGCGAAGCAGAGCAGTCGCGAGTTTGAGGGGAAGGGGAGGGGGGTAACACCCCCTCCGCGCGCGCGCGCGCGCGCACGCACGCGCTCCACTCCAGTCTACTGTACTTGTCAAAAACATTTCAAGGGGACCTGCGGGAGCAGCGATTGGCTGGCTCCCGCGTCAATCAGCGGCGTTGCCAGGCAACCGGGAAACTGCTCTTCTGGTACACAGGGCAATTGGGAGCTCGCATACCTTCACTGCCGGTCAGATGTCATAAACCTTTTATTGGCCGCACCGCGGCAAGCCTTAAAAACACATCAATAAAAGCCCGCCGTCCCCCAACTTATCTAGGGCCCAAGGAGGGCTTCAAAGGGGGACGGAGTAAGGAGGAGTCCAGCCTCGGGGGTCTCGGGGGAGCTCACTGCTCGTTGCCAAGCCTGCAGCTTGTAGGGGGGAGGGTATCTTTGTTAGGTGCCTGTTTCTCATCTTGGGGTCTCCCCTTGATCAGTACCCCCTCGCCCGGCCCGGAAGGCGGGGACCCCGTCCACCGCGGACAATACCAACTCTGTTCCTGTCGGGTGTCTTTTTCGAAGCCCAGGAACCAGGAAACAGCCCGCACGTCGGGGTAGGAAACTCTTCGGACCGAGCAACTTCCCGGCTGGAGGGCTGCGGTCCCCGCGCCCCGCCAGGCCCCCGCCCCGCGCCCTCCCCCAGGAACTGCGGAGTCCCTCCTCTGCCGAGAGCGGCCACGGCGCCTCCAGGACGGCCCCGGACGAGTGCCCCCGCCCCTAGTCACCCAGCCGGGTCTGGGCGCCGGCGGGAGCGCGAAGCAACTCACCTGGCCGGAGCTGGGCGCCGGGGCGCGGGGGCGCCGCTGCCCTTCAGCGGGAGCCGACAAACTTTCGCAGGCGCCCAGCGGGCATCGTTTGGTGGCCCGGCTAAGGACGCGCGGGCGCAGCGCGGCGAGCCCGGGGCGGCGGGCGGCGGGGGGCGGCCGCGGGTGCGGGCGGCAGGGGCGCGGGGGTCGCGGCGCGGCATGGGACCTGCGGCGTCCGCCCGGCGCGCAGCGCGTCCTCCCGCCGGCCCCGCCGCTCTCCCCGCCCCGTCCCGCCTCCCGCTCGCCTCCGCCGCGGCGCGTCGGGCCGGGGCGCGCCGAGCGGCGAGAAATTGTTTCCACTGCAAACAAAAAAAGGCGACACATGACCAGGCAGGAGGAGGGGAAGCGGGGAGGGAGGGGAACGGAGGGGAGGGACAGAGCGCTGGGGGCGGAGGAAGCCGGAGAAAGAGGGAAACGTGGGCCGGGCTGCCGGCGGCCCTGGGGCGCGGGGCGCGAAACCCGCCGGGGCGGCCCCTGCCGGCGTCCTCTGCGCCACGATCGGCCGCCCTCCCAGGAGCTTCCCGGGCGCGCCCAGGGCTGGAGCCGGGCTGGGCCGCAAGGACTCGCCTCCTGCGGTACCGCGGGGCGGGGTGGCGGGCTCCGGAGCCCGCGACCCGGGACCGCCACGACCGTGCGCGGCGACACTGGGAGGCAGGAGGCGTACGGCCTGTCTATTACCCGGGCTCCGGACACGCGGGCCCGGCCGGCGCTGTGCCGCGGGCAACGTGTCGCCGGAACGAGCTACCCCCTCCGCATGCCTTACATGGCTCGAAAGTAAATAATATAAAGAATCACGATACGATGAGGGTGAGGGGGAGAAAAGATTCCATTTCTCCTTAATCACGGCGGGACTCCCAGGGCCGTACCCAGCCCTCCTCCAGTGCGCACCTCGTGCCCCGGGAGGAAAGACACAAAGGCACCACAGCCTCCGGCCCAGGTGGCCGCTCCTCCTGTCGTCTGCAGGCGCCTGTCTGACAAGGGAGGGAGGGTGGCCATTACAGATTACAGTAAGAAGCCCGTCCTAAAGGCCACGCCACTGGGGCCTCTCCCGTGCGTTGTGCTCAGCGCCCCAACCCACTTCTAACCCTCTAGGGAAAACAAGAGTCGTCTCCTTCAGACTTTGAATTCGCAGGGCCACCCGGCAAACGGTACAGCTACCACTCCAAGTCTAGGCTCCTCCAAAGAACGGCCACCTACTGCTAGAGCCACACCAAGCAGCTGCCTTTGAGAGGATGAAAGGAGAGTCCAACAGGACACCCTGGTGGTGACATAAGTAAAAAATATGATGGCACAACACTGCCAGGTAGCCAAATCAGTAGGTTCCTCTACGAAGAGAAGTCCAGGTCACTCCTGCCACCCCTACCTGAACCCACCTGAGCCAGTGGACAGGCTATTTTGAGCTATCTGAAAACTGTAGAAAAACCAATTAAGAAGGCCAGGCAGGAGTGATCTCCCTCAGAAACTCCTCTAGCTTGCAGTACCTAGCCAAAGAGGCAGAAAAATCTCCCGGATGTCTGATTTTTTTTTTTTTTTTAATTTCAAAAAGTAAGGAACCCCAATAGATCTGAGTCATTCCCTTTAACAAAGCTTCAAGATGGTGGGTGGCAAGCCTCAAGCAAGGTCACCACAGGCTCCACTACTTACCAGTTCTATGGCAAATCCCAACCAGGAGATGATTCAGAGGTGGAGGCCCAGGAGCAGCCTGAGGTCATCCAGCACCACCCCATTAATTACTGAGCACTTGATGTGACCTTCCTTAAGCCACTAAGCAAAAGGTGTGAGGTAAGAGAAATAAACCAGATCATCTCTGAAGTCAAAACTGGTAACAAAGCCAGAACAGGAGCTAGGTCCAGTGCATGTCCCGCCCCTCATCAGCATATCAGCTGAGAGAGCTCAATCTTCCATCAAAGAAACCAAGGTGAGAGACCTTTGACCCAGCACCTTACTGGCTGGGTGAGGAACAGACCCCTTCCATCAGTTACCAGCCCTCCCCATCCCTAGCCACACTCACACCATAGCTAGAAATCTCTTTACATTAAGTAGAGGTGGCATGTTATTTTCACCTCAGCACTTTCATTCTTCCTCAGAGTGCAAAACGAGAGGATGTGAGCTGAAGGTTACTGCACATGGAATATGTCATTCTTAAAACTCTCGGTGTAAGCTATTAGGCTCTGGCATCAGAACAAGCTATCCTAGAAGAACAAAAAGTTAAAGATGAGCAAGTCTGGGGCCTGGAGGAGCCATAAGCAGTGGGTGGAGTATGAGGGTGAGGTAAGCTGCCTTTTATTAGCTCACCTCTTTTTTCCTCTGATGGTTTTTTTTGATTCTTCTAACCTCAAGTGTATTTCTTCTTAATTTCCCTTTCCCATCACAAGTGTGGCAGGAGATGAGGGAAGGTATAAGCCTGAAGTGATGGACCAGCCCTGCCTGATGTAGAGAGCAGAGTCCACATGTCTGCCTGTCTCTCTGTCTGAAATGGGGGTTCAAGGCATTCCTAAAAGCCAAAGGATGGCTTACTTTGGCTTTTTCACCTTATAATTCTACAGACCCTGACTCTGGGACATGCTCCCTGACAAAAGGGTACAGAGGCCAAATTCACTTAGGAACAACATCATTCTCAATTCCCCTCTTAAATTTTTCAAGAAATACCCTTGTGCCTTAGACCCTGAGAAGTTTCAAAGAAACAAGTGACACTGTTAAAAAACACATTTGACGGCAGAATCCTATGGGTGCCCCAGAACTCACTGTGGACTGGGGACCTGATGGGACCATTCTGCAGCCCCTCCTGGGCATGGGGCCAAGAACACATAAGTATCTAAGAGCAGGAGCACCTGCCACCTTCTAACTACCTCAGTCTTCCACTAGTAGTTCAAATTCTCAGAGAAATCATCTGATTGGCTTAGCCTGAATCAGGTGACTCCTCCCTTTGTGCCCACTCCATCCTAAGAGCCGAGGCAGTGGAACCATCTTGTACAATAGGACCAGGGAAAGGAGGGAAGATGATTTTGGATGGAGGATAGCCAATAAAGATGGGTGGAAGTTTGATCTGTGGAAATGGGGCTCTGTACCTGAGCTTCTCTACTAGTGATTCCCAGGACACCACACCCAAGGGATCAGAATCTCCTAGGATGGGTCCCAGGCATGTGCATTCTGAGAAGGTACCACGTAGCATGACCTGCTATTCCAGGTAGGAGAAATGAATGGCACATACAGATTTAACAGTTGCAAACTTGATTATATTAGAAGATGCATTTGTTCATTGAACAAATATTTCCCTAATGCCTACTAAGTACATGGAACTGTGTTAGGCACCAGAGGTATAGAATTTTGTTCCTTATGGAGCATGCCTATTAGTGGATAACAGTGGAAACACATCACAAAACTCCCTAAATGCTTAGGTGAGCAGTTTGCATGCACTGATTCGGAGAACATGAGGAACCATTGAATATTTTTGAGTCCAAGACACTGTACTATCAAAAATATGCTTAAAAAGAAGAACGGCTTGCATAACTCCTGGAGACCTAATACACAAACAGTGATTATAGACAACAAAACTGTATTATGAACATTAAACTTGCTAAGTGACTAATCTTAATTGTTCCCAATACGAGGAAAAAAATGGTAATTATGTGACATGATGAAGGTGTTAGCTAATGCTACAGTGGTAACCACATTGCAATATAAATCTATCAAATCAATACGTTGTACACCTTATGTGTTGTTTATCAAGTATATCTCAGTTCGGAGGAGAAACGGGAGAAGGAGAGGGTGGGGGAGGGGGAAGAGGAAAGCATGGATCCAGAATGAATTTTAGGGGCGAAAAAGAGAAAACAGAAGACCCAAAACAGGCAGAACCACTCAACATTACAGTAATCCAAAAGAGAATCAAGATTATTTTAATATGTTTTTTAATTAGAAAAATGCTAAAATGTTAAAATAGTGGTTCCCTCCGAGTGGTAGAGTCATGGGGTAATTTTTTTGCCTGCTTCTTTCATTCTCATCTACATTTTCCAAGTTTCTCCAGTGAGCATCTATTACATTTATAATTTATAGTGTTCTAATAATAAAAGAGGGGAGTTAGAACAGTGGTCCTCAAACTCGTGCGTCAGAATGACCTGTTGGGCTTATTAAAACTCAGCTTGCCGGTCCCGACTCCAGAGTTTCTGATTCGGTAGTTCTGGGCTGGGGCCTGAGAATTCACATCTCTAACAAGCCCCAAGACGATGGCTGCCCCTGCTCATCTGAGGACCACACTTTGAGACCCACTGAAGTAGAGAATAGTCAGTGAAACTGGAAAAAATGAATTCATGAGAGCCTTCAAAGGAGGAACCAAGAGAATTTGTCCGATGATTGAATATGAGAAGAAAGGGAGAGATTATGGTCAAAAATAACACCTCAATCATAGGTTGACTAAGAGTCTCTTTGAGATAACATGAGAATGCTCTTTGTGGTGATTAAAAAAAAAAAAAAAAAGCTGCTCACTTCCTCCCTTCCGTGTAGAAGGAAGAGGGACCAGCATCACTGCTAGAAGACCCTCCACCTAGAGGGTCTTCTAGACTAGAGGAAGCATCATTTGGAGTTTCGGGCCATCCTCTCTCGGGGTTTTCCTCTTGTGCATTTTTGGTGTTTACGTGACACGTTCTGAAGGGTGGCGCCTGGGAAAGGGTTTATTAGAATTTCTCTGGCAGAGAATAGAGCCAGGAAGTTTATCTGAAGAGGGAAGGAGGGGTGTGTGGGAAGAGAAAGTACAGCTGAACCGGCGAAGTGCCTTAGCTCAGGTGCCCTAGCCAGACCTGAGCTTACCACGTTGCCTGCTGGAGGCAAAATGGAAATACAGAACCTGTCAACTCCTTTTTGAGCATAAACACAAGTGTGAGCTGATGATCCAGAATCCAGATTTAGTCAAGTCATTCAGTCAACAAGTATTTATTAAGCATCTTGTTACTCTATGCCCAGTTACCAAGTGGAGGAGACTGGCAAAGAACCAGGAGACATAAAAGACCTGGCACTTACCCTCAAGGACTGGGGAGAGTCGGCGAGCACTTACGAAGAAACTACAAAAAACACACACCGAGCCTGTCACCACAGCCAGAGGGGGCATGGCATGGTGGCTAGGATCAGTACCGGAGGCTGGGCTCCCATTCTCTACCACTTAGTAGCTGCGTAACCTCAGTCAAGGTACTTAACTTCTTTCACTCTACCCACCTTCCTCATCTGAAAAAGGGGGAAGGGGATTGATTAATAGCAATACCCACTTCGTCCGGTTGCGATGGAAGACTAAATGACGTAATATTGGTACAAATATATATAACAGTGCCCTGGTCCTTAGCACGATTTTTGGTAAATAAATGAATCAAAGGGAAAATGATTGACATATTTGACTGTATGACAATTTAAAATTTGTGTGTAGTCACAGAGGTCCTAAATCAAGTCAACGAAAAATGAGGAAATAGTTGCCATACATATGAAAAAGGGTTAGTTTTTTAAATGTAGAACCCTGACAAACTGATCAACGAGAAAAAAAAAAATTATCACCTTAATGATAAAAGGGCAAATTCACAAAAGCAGAACAAAAATGGCAATATACCCATGAAAAGATGTTCAACGTCAGCAAAAACAAAGAGATGCAAACTGCAATTACATTTCATCCATCAGATTGGCACAGACTTAAAAAGAACAACCTTGCCTTCGTCGATGTGGTATTGGGACCAGTGGGACTTGGTACAACTATTCAAGAGGGTCACCTGACAAAATGAATTAAAGCTTAAAACAGCATAGCCATGGACCCTAAATTTCCAATTTCTAGGTATTAATTTATCCTAGTTAACTTCCCCCATCAGACTGCCTACCCCCATGAGACATTAAGCTCCACGAAAGCAGAACTCAAGCCTATTTTATTCAGCCACGCACACTAGCATGTACCCCAGTGCCTGACACAGAAGACACTCGGTATGTACGGAATGCACTGGAATATGCGACAATGGACTCAGGAGGGTGTTTGTGGGACATTGTTTAACCTCCTGGAAACCTGAGAATTGCTGAAAGAAGAGGCTAGAGGCACATGATTGCATCATGTGGGCCACAGGGCCCAGGTTCCCTTTGTCCTCTGTCATTTGCATTTTCTAAGTGAAGGTTCCCTTTTTCTGAATTACTTTCACATTCTCAGATACTGTAGGTGTGAAACAATCTGCGAACATTTTTCAAAGTAAAAGTTCGGGAGAGAATAAATATGTCATCAGAAGCTTTCCACCAAATGGAAGTTATTTTGCGATCTTTTCAATCAGAAGGCTGACGCCCTCAGCAAACATGAGAACTGCTGAGTATAACCAACACTCTATATACTCTGGGCTCTATTGTCTGGTTGTATGAAGTCTATCCGAGTTACAGCTTTTGAGTGTCAAACTTTCTCTACAAACTTATGTGTGTTCAAAGACAAGGTGAAATACTCAAGAATTTGTGTGAGAGGGGGAACATGTACTCTCTATTTCCAGATTGTTCTTCTCTGACAACTTCCGCGTATAAGAGACCAAATGTGGTTCAGGTTCTCTTTTTTCAAAACCTGACAGAAAATCTGCACCCAGCTGAGGCACTCCACGTGGCCAGAACTACTTTTGCTTCTCCTGCCTTCCCAGGGCTGTTCCCTGCAGTCAGGAGGGGACCCTGAAAAAGCTGCCACTCTGAGCTCTTGGACTCCATGCACCTACAGTCAAGTCTTTGTTATTCGAGGTAGTTGTGTTCTGTCGAAGTCTCCACAAACAACAAATTAGCAAACACCAAACCACTGCTCCTAGAGGAAGTACAGGGTTAGGTTCCTAGAGGTGCTAGTCATAACATTTTCATTAACTGATCAAAACATAACCCTATTTCCTTTGTGTCTCCCTTTAAAGACACCTTATTTAATATATGTTGTTTTTTCATTAACACTGACCTCACAGCCAACAGCACTGTAACTCACGTCTGAACAAAGCTTAACTAACACATGTATTTTCCCCACAAGGCAATCAGCCTTTGTGAGTTCAGGACACTTAAACGACACTTTAGCACTGCAACTAGGCACCATTTTAAACGGCAAAATCACCAACCAAAAGCACACAAAAAAACGTGGCACTAAATAGACCACGGAAAGGACACGTGCTTACAGAACCGGGGCTGAACCCAGAAGGCAAATGCATTGCTTTGCTCAATCTCAACCAGGAAGCATGCATTGGACAAGCAAATTTTTGTCGCTCTATGTAACGTCCACATGGCCGTGGAAGCCCAGGAGCATGGATTTGGGTTTAAAATAAATTTTAGCAAGTGTGCAAATTTGCAAATATGGAATCTGTAACTAATGAAGATCAACTGTATTTAACGAATGGTTAAATAGACTCGGTACCAGACAGTATTCCGAGGCTTTGCAAATAGTCGTTTCAGCCTCATATTAACCGTGTGATAATAGGTACTATTATTATGCCAATCTTATAAATGAGGAACCCAAGGCACAGAGAGGTTTGGCCACCTGCCAAGGTCACACAGCTGGTAAGTGATGGGGCTGGGATTTGAGTCCACATAGTCTTCCTCTAGAGTTTGGAGTCATATTCCGCTTAGCAAGTCAAGGGAAGCTTCAGATCAATCCAGAGCATCTGACTTCTCATAGAACTTCTTGGGGTGCAAGAGCGTGGACAGGAGCAGTGGAGCTCCAGAGAAGAAAAACTGTGACCAGGAAATAAAGGAGGAGAAGGAAAAGAGGACTTTAAAACTGAATGAAAGGCACCACTTGCAAAAAAAAACAAAAAACAAAAACAAAGTTCAGCTTCTATGTCATAATCACTATGGCAGTGTACCTTTCTAATAAAAAAATAAATCAAGTAGATATTGCGCGTGAAACAGACTGTAAGTGCCTTGAGAGGCAAGGACCCCACCTTGCACTTCTCTGCTGCTCACAGCATGTGGCACAATGGCAATCAAAAGTATGGACTGCTTAACAGAAAAAAAAAAATGCTGCTTTTAATTCCTCTCGCAAGCCAGTATGTAATAACTACACAGATCAGGCAAAGAAAAGTAGAATCATCAACCTCTTCCTCCTCCAAAGTTTTTAAGAGCTTTTATTGTTTTCTTCTCTCCAGCGAGTACACCAAGTACCACAGTTTCATGGGTTTCAGTGACTAGGTCTGCCAAAGTCAACCATGCCAAGAAATAACTTCTCTCATCTTTCTTTTTTCAGAGGGATGTGAAAGAAAACAATCAAGTCTCCTCCTTAAGACTGTCTTTTTAAGACAAAGTAAAAGCTCAAAATCTGATGAACTCTCTGGAAACGGGACATAGATTAAACGGTACACATTACCAACATAGTTCCCTGCTGTACGAAGTCCTTTCGGAGAGATCACTAACTTATTCAACTTATAACGGCAGGCAAACCTGAGGTCTTTGCCCCTCTATTGGACAGTGAAATTCACCAACTCTTCCTGTCTTGAAATCCCACTCCTTCCAAAACAGCATCTCTTGTGCCTTTAATGCTTTGACTCAGGTGTAGGCATCAGCGCATGTGAGCACTCTCTCATATGGGTGGGGACTGGAAAGGAAGTAGCCAAGCGGCTTGCTGTCTTTCTGTGGGTACAATCAACAGCACCTCATTTCTCTGTACTCAGACATGTGACTCTGACTGGCCTTAAAGATTTGGACCCCAAACAACCAGGCGTCCTTTTTAAGTTGGCATTTCTTCTTCACAGAGGAATACCGAGCATCCTTTCTACATGCCTCACACAGTGCTCGGCCAGCTGTCAAACAATATGGATCCCGGAAGGGGGTGCTGCCCACATTGGTGATTGCAGCCTGTAGTGCCTGTTGCTCATAGCAAACGTCAAAGAGCCTTTAGGACAGGGGCCCAGTAGGTTGGCTGAGGCACCCCGGGTGAGCACCCATACACCATGAGTCCAGCTGAGGCCCCCCGAGGGCCGAGGTAGGCACACCACAGTGTCCTGGACTTCGGGATGGAGTCCAGTCCCAGCGAGTGGAGGTCAAGAGTTCTCCAGAGGCTGCCCAGGCCAGGTTCAAAGGGTGGGATGAACCTCATGATATCACTCCAAAGAAGTCCCACCTGCTAGCGGCATGTCCAGGCTCTTCTTCCCCACCTACCAGCCCCCCGGGAAAGCCTCCAGGGGCATGGCGAGCAGCAGCTGCAACAGTTTGTTGTCTCTTATGATTTGGACTGGGAAGATGCAGAGATGGGGAAGAAGGCTGACCATGCCAAATGGTCTGGACCCCCGCGATGGCTGGAGTCCCCTGACAGTCATTCATCGACCCTTTGTAGGAAAAATGTGGTTTTCTCTCTATGGCCTGGAAACCTAACCCAGCAGAAATGTGAATCAGGTTTCTTCATCCACACACACACTCGCGTCATAGTGACATTCAGGACAGACTGTAACAATGAAAGCCCCCTCCGAAACACCCCCTCCCTCCAAACTGCAAGGACGTCCCCTTGCCCAAAGTGCCTGCCACCCTGTGAGAGTCCTGCGCAGCAGCTCCACAAGGGCTCCCCAGCTTGCCGCTCTGTAATAACCTGAATATCAAACTGAGCACAAAGGGAATAATACGCAGCAGTTGCTAGAGAAAGCTCACTCTACCTATTTCATTCTCTCCGGCTGATACAACTGAAAGTTGTTTAATATATATATATATATATATAGTCCCCCCAAAATTCTCATTTAAACTTGGGGTACAAAAGGTGTCTGCCATGTGAACATCCCAGGACCAGCAAAGGGATAGAAAGGAAAGATTTCAATAAAATACAAAAGCAACGCAGACCCGAAGGGGAGCCGGCTGCCCCACAAGGCAGCCAACTGCCAAACTGTCATTTTGCTCTGCGGCTGAACAGAAGGCCCGAGTAATGACAACCACAAAACTCATTTAAAGTCTGAAAAGGTGACTAATGAGCTCATTCATGCTGGCTATAAATTATTCACTACAACACTGATCCCACTCAAGACAAACAGTAAAGTAAACTTTAAACACAGACACGGCGGCCTCCTAAGTGAAACTAGTTACGTCTGTAAAACTTCACAATGAGAGGGATACTCGTCTCTCCCTCGTCTGTTGTCACATCCATTCTTCTGTTTACTTTTTTTTACTGCCTTTAATCAAATTTAAGCAGACACAGCTGTTACACATTTATTTTTCTGTTGAGGTTTTTTTTTTCCATTAGTTATTACGAGCAACCCTGATGCTCTAAAAATAGCAGCAAATTATATTCTCTAGAAATTGAAGGCTGACCTTCAAATTAAGCCCAGGTCTTCGGAAAGAATATTCATACACACACATGTCGGGTGAGTGACAGCCCTGCAGAAAGGCGAAACAAAAGTACAGAGCATTTTCTACTCTTTGAGAGATTTTCAGTTTGCTTCCAAATTTCCTCCGGTGCGAATGGAAACGTGTTGCTTCAAACCTTACAGTACAGAACCTGCTTCCCATGGTCGTGTTTTGGTTAAGATTTTCATGAAAACTCTCAATCTTAACAGAATAAAAGGAGAAATGTCTCATTTAGGCTTTTCAGCATAGATAAAGCCAGCAGCAGGTTTGCTGAAAACCCACCACATTTGCTGCAGACAACTTTTGGTTTCCTGTTTAATATTAAATAAAGAAGTTCAGCTCTTGTGTTTTGATAAACTGTGCTACTTTGCTACTACCACCACTGCTAAGAGCATTAGGACTGGAGAAGAAGTCCCATGTTTTCCAAACCTTTTTGTAATCTATTTTCAAGACATGGTAAGAGTTATGAATTTCAAATCTAATAGATTTTTTTTTTCCCTTACAAATATCCCCCAAATAAGTACTTACATTAGCTCTTGGTCAGATCGCTGAACATTATGTATTTTTAAATTGCTCTGAATACTTTGAAAAGGAGCCACAGAAAAGCCACAGAAAATACTCATGTTCAAATACCGCCAGATGGAGGTTCTGACTAACCAAAAGTGAAAGCAGCAAGGTCTGAAGCTGAGCTGTGCCCTGCACACACCTCGAGATTACAGGGGGAGGGAGGGGGGAAATGAATGGTCCTGGGCCCTGGCATCTTGCGTAACATATGAGAAATAATGCATGGAAGGCAAATTAAGACCAAGGCCCTAACTTCAAAATGAGACTGGGCCAAGCTCTGACTCCATTTAAGGGAAACCTTGCACATTGTTTTCACAGCTTCTTGCATTTGAACTAAAGGCTTGTCCAGCCATTTCTGTTGTCTGAAATGCAAAGTGATTTTTCTTTTAAAAAGAGAAAGAGGAATCCTGCAATATTTATAGCAAAGTACTTTGCCACATACCAACAGCCATCTGGTTGGTCTTCACCTGTTCGGCATGCGTTTTTTTTTTTTTACCCACATTTCTGTATGTAGTACTTTGCCATTCTTTTGGTCTTCTGTGCAAGAAAGAGTTCTTGAAGTTTCATTGTTGTTTTTTTTTTTTTTTCCAATCAAACAACAGGTAAAAACTCAATTCCAACCGAAGAAATAAAAGAGTTGAAGTCTCAGATGCTCTGCACCTTTCCACTAACTAGATTCCTTTCACCTCTCTGTGGAAGGGTGTGGACAGAACACTGCTTTGGAACCAAGCCACTTGTGGGTCCTTCCTGGGTAACGTGTCAGACAGAGTCTGCCTCTCCCTTCATGGGTTGGAAAACTGGCTTATCCTAGTATCACCCTGTTCCTAATGTTCCTGAGGATCAAAGGCCATGTCAGTTTGGCCCAAGGAGGTTCAGCCCAAATGGTGAACATTGAGGAACAATGTCTTTGTTTCCTCAAATTACAAACATACATAACGACGAAGCCTCCAATGCCTCCTGCATGCCAGCACCATGCCAAGAGCGTTACCGCATTATTTATTTTATCCTTCCATGACACAGGTGCTGTCATCCTCTTTCACAGATGAGGACCCTGAGGCTTAAAGAAATTAAGTCATTTGCCCATAGTCAACACTGGTCCCTGGCAGAGGTGAAATGAGGTTAAGACCCCACGTCTTACAGCCCACAGAGTCCACCCTAGAACCAAGATCTAATTTCCAAGATCACAGAGTGTAACTCGCTGTTTATAATCTACCTCCCGGGCTTCTTTGTCACAGTTTCGGGGCTTTGTTTCATTGGGTTTTCGCATAGCACTTTTCAAATGGGCCCTAACCACTGCGACCCTTTCTGTTTTCACAGGCTTAGTTAGCTCTTAATGCTCACAGAGAAATGGATGCCATTCACTGAATGGACAAACATATTCACAAAATCACGAAATACTCTGCTCCTATGTAATCATGAAACACAAAGATTGGGGGCGGGCGGCGCGGGGAACCTTCATGACAGTTAATAACTCCAGAGGCCAGGTCTGAAACTCCAAATCTGTCCTCATTCCCATCTCCCATCTGGAGAGACACTCAGAAGGAATGAGCAGCTAAGAAGGAGCCCACACAACAATCTACATTCTCCAATCCTCACCACCCCCCCCAGTCCAACAAATGAACCATTTTTCAATATCCTGCAGCCACAGGGATAATGATCCGATGGTTCCCTTCAAGCTAATACTTCCAAGCTCAAACGTTTGATTGGAAACCATTTTCAAACTATTTCTCTTACTCTTTGCAGGCAAAGTTAAGTGGTTATTGTCTGCCAGTTTTAAAAAAACACCATTGACTACCACACTAGAACTATTTCCCGAAAGCTTTATTACAAAGAATTAGGTCAAAGCACAGATCAACCTTTGCCAGCGTTATAAATATGTTCAAAAATTAGCCAGCCACAATGAAAATATACAGACTGTACTACTATACGATTAACTTGTTCCCCTTACATCTGAACAGCAGGGTAAAACTCGCCTACTGAGGCAGCCTGATGCCCCACGGGCCCTCGAGAGTCTTCACACAGCCTTGTCCACTGGAGATGAAGAGAAGCTGTGCTCCCATAGCTTCCTGCCACCGCCAGCACCCATGTCACCTCGCACATCCAGGGCACTCCCAGATAGGTTTTGGTCCCCAGACGGAGGAGGTGACCCCCTCATGACCCACTCCAGATGCTTCCTTGAAAGCTTTCCGGATGCCGCTTTTGGAATCTCATCTCAAGACTAGCCAGAGGCTCCGTAACGAGGGGATGAAGTAGAAGCTGAGGTCTGTGGTTTCACCCTCGAGAAGCCCTCAGCTCTCCACAGGGATCTGATCCACGGCCATTTAGAGCCACGCTGTGGTTTCTGCCAACGCCCGCTCCCTCTGAAACCAAATCAAACATCTCTTGGCTTCTTTGTGACACCACGATCACAGCAGAGCCTCTAATGTTTGGTGGTGAGAAAAATAAGCCCTGCCCAGCCAGACCTTCCAGATCTCCCATGAATAAAAAAACCAAGTGACGTGTGCTGCACAGAAGACATACTTACTGAGTCCGGGCAGGTTTTAGACACTCTTCTACAGCTTCTCCCTCACAGCCTCCATTTGCTCATTTTTCTAGATCAAAATCTACAACTCAGGGGTAGGAAGAAAGGTACTAAGGCTGACTGCCTTGGCTTATCACTTGATCTAAACAGAACTATTTGTTTACTAATTACATTCTTAGCTTTATAGCATTGGCCGGCAAAGGCTTGTTTCTTCATTACAAAAACCAATTAGTGAAAAAAGAAAATAAAATCTTAAATGTGACCCTTGGGAAGGACTTTACTGATGGTGGCGGTCAAGCCTCTAATTTAATGAGGCAACTCAAGCCCAGAGAAGCGAAATGTCTTAGGGCCACATGTCAGAATGCACGATGGCAGTTTCCTCTCTAGTGTCTCTTCTCTCCCTTCCCAACAGCATCCCAAATTTCTCAGCCTATGGTTTGTGTGAGACTGACCCCACCATCTGCTCCAGAGGCACTGGACTAGTATGGAAGATGGGCAGGTCCAGCTAGGGCTCAGTGTGCCAGCCAACACATTTCCTCTATTGTTTAGGCAGTGAGTTGGCTTTTCTGTCATTTGTATCCCAAAGCATCCCAACAGATACCCACGCAGAGTTATTGGCAGATCCAACGTCTTGATGGACTGTCTGTCCAGGAGTATTTCTGTCATAGTAGTCTTTAACATGACAAAATAGAGAAAACCATATTTTGAAAAATATAGTGGCCAGACTTGGTAAAAATGGAAAAAAATTGGGGAGTAAAATATGAAATTAAATACGATCATGGAGCACTTTAAACGTATGGTTTAATGTGTAAATGTGGCCACATCATTGATGAATGGAGGATTCATGAATGGAGATTAACTGTAGAGAATGCAAGGTTAATGGGGTTCACAGGTCTATTTAGAACTTGATACAAATCTTGACTCCCACTTAGGTCTCAGAATTCGACCGGCAGGCCTCCTGGAGAGACAACGTCTTAACTTTATATCCCCAAGTGCCTAGCCCCAGATTGGGTGCTGGAGAGGTGATGACAGTCATATGGCTAAATTTACTGAGTACACTGTAGTGGAAAGAGGGAGGGAGGGGGGGAGAGAGAGAGAGAGAGAGAGAGAGAGAGAGAGAGAAGGAGGGAGGGAGGGAGGGGAGGGAAGGGAGAGAGGGAGAGAACACAAAAAAAGAAAGAAAAGAGAGAAGAGAAGAGAAGAGAAGAGAAGAGAAGAGAAGAGAAGAGAAGAGAAGGAAAGAAAAGAAAAGAAAGAGGCCCCAGGTGGAGTGGCCTGCCCCCAGGACAGCAAACCAAAATTTACTTGAAGTTTCAGCTCCTCCCAGGAATGTGACAAACCAGTCTGGATTTTCCGGATCTCCTCTAAGGAGGTTATCCGCAGGGTAAAACCCCTGCCTTCTCCAAAGAAAGGTGCCCTTGCCTGAAACAATCCTTTCTTTTCTTCTGCTAGGAACTTTCTTATCCCGCCCAGGCTCCGCTTAGAAAAAGCTTTCATTTCGTGCGACTCCTGGAAGCTCCCTTCAATTTGCTAGATGGGGTGCTGCCTGATTCATGAATCATTTAATAAAGCCAATTGGATTTTCAACTGTACTCAGGTTGAATTCTGTTTTTTAACATTAGTTACTACAGGAAGACACTGAGCTGCGTCTTATCTGCTTTATGTCATCAAATGCTCCCAGTGCTCAATGTGAGGTAGGTTGATCAGAGTTAAATGATACTGAAGGAATGAATAACTGTTGCCCAAATTTAACTAATTTAAGATGATATTTGGTGTCAATGAGAATACATTCTTTAGTAATTCTAAAAGTATAAAATTAAAATGATGAGCACCAATAAATATAACCAAATAGATCTAGTTAATGTTTTTGCGTATTCACAGGAGGATTTACCATGAAATACTACTGAAGCTTGAACCTTATCATCCCTAACTCACCACACAGACCCCTTCCACAGGGCTGGGAAAGACCCCAGAAGTGTGGGTCAAATGAACTTCTTTAGTATTTTAAGATTAGTCAATGATAAAAATACTTAAACTGCCCTGAAATCTTCTAGCTCATGTATATGAAAGAAACTTGAGTTTTCCCCAAACTTGACAATAATCCTAAAAACTTAAATGACATTATCAATAACCAGTTGGAAACTAAAACCCTTTTTTTCTAACTTAGCGATAATAAAAAACAAATCCCAATCAACCATGCTAGAAAAATGACATCTATTCTCTAGAGAAAAAAATGACATTCCAAAATCACTGTCATATAAAGAAATGATCAGAGTACACAGCCCCAAAAATGCAGGAAAAAAAAAAGACATACGTGAAACAGCTGATTAATAATATTAGGTTATACCTGGTTTTATATTTGTAATTTTACATTCTTTTCTTAAAGACACCACCCCCTCACCATCCTCCCCACTGTCCTGCAACTGAATAGGCTTCAGGCCACAACCTGCATACACCCCATACATCTCGGTCTGCCAATAGCACTTTGAGGCAGGTACTATTATCCGCATTGTACAGATGAGGGATCTGGGCCCCAAGCAGGCCACATCAGCCTGCCGAAAGTTCCCCAGCTAAGTGGCAGAGCTGGAACTAACTAAACCCAGCAGTTTGATCCAAAGGGCTCCTAGCCAGGGTACCATGCTACCTTACCAGTTCTGCTTCGCGGCCCGCCCACCCCACAAGGCAAGAAAAGGAAGGGCCACCCCTTCTCCTGTCTAGGTGTGCCTTCCTAGTCTCTGCTTTCTGCAGCAGCCTCTGGGCACAGTTCGGAAAGAAGGGGGCATCTCAAGCCCTGCCCCCCCCCAGCAGAGGGCCCTATGTCGGTTCTCTGCAGCTAAGGGTTCAACCCTTGTCAAAGGGTGACAATAGGATTGAGTGGGTCACCTTTTGAGCCACAACTTCTGTCAGTGACCAGCCCTTGCCTTTGATGTTATTTATGATCCAGGTGATGATGATTAGGCTGCAGCGTGACAGCTACGGTGACAGTGGGTGCGAAGGAGAAACACGGAGGACCAGGCACAGGTCTGAACGCAGAAAAGGAAGCCCCGGATGCCGCGTGAGAGCCCGGCTGCAGTGCCAGCTCCCCTGCCTCCCCAGCCCAGCCCCTCCCCAGAGTCTCACCCAGCCTCGGGCCACCCCCCGCCTCTGAATTCAGAACAACTAGGTCGTCGGCGTAATGCTCTGTGTCTGGCAAACTCCCTGCTGAGTCAATTTTGTGTCTCTCCTCTGAGACCCGTCTTCCCAACTACCTGAACTTTCTGCAAGATGTCCTCCCTGCGCACAGGACTGGACCTGCTGTCTTTGGGTAGCACTCATTTTATGTTAAAAATACTGAAATTGCAAGGTGGTATGTCACTTACCTTCTTGGAGCAGAGCAGCCGAGTTGAGAGGGTCCCAGGGAGCCCGGAGAACATAAAGCTTTTGACCTCACCATGAAAACAGTGTCACTGGTCCTCACCAGTGCTCTGAATCACCCAGTCTCAGCTCCTCCCTACACTTCCCCACTAGAACAGAAAGGGCCCCCCAGTTCCAAGATTGGGCATAGATATGCAAAACTCCAGAGTAACCGCCCAGTTCCCACCCAAGGGTAGATTGTATTAACATATCTAAAGAACTAAAGCCTGGAATAGGGTTTGGCTGGGGAGGGGGGGGGGGGGGTCAGAGTACCTGAGACTCCTACAAATTCCACAAAGGTGAAATCTCTTCTAAGACCCACTCAGCACTCTGGAAGCTTTAACCTTGGCCTTGATGGGGTGGAGCAGGGGGTGTGTGTCTCCGCAATGATCAGATCATATGTAGTTATACAGAGGACTGTGACTGCTGATTTCTCCAATGGCACTCAACATTCAAACCACCCGAATTTCCTTCCTGTCCTGCTTCCCAAGCTCACCAAACCACTTCTGGGCAGTAATATTTCTCACTGTAAGTTAATTCATGGACTTATTGATTTGCTGCACCTGTCCCGTGAGATTAATTAATAGGTGCACCCTTGGGAAACAGGCCTGCTCCTCTGGGCCGAAGTCAATCCATAGAGGTGACATCGCACAGAGAGTTCTTCAACTCAACCAAGACTGCTATGGGCCACATGAAGACCCACTGGGACACTCCTATCCTATGAGCAAGCTAAACGGCAGAGTCCTGCCCAGCAGATGGTGAGCGTTAGAAATCTTCGCTGAGTAAAAAACTGAATGAGAGCCAAATGGTCTGCTCTGGGAAGCAATGGATCCATTAGCAAGAACGTACTTCTGGCTGCCAGGACACCCATTTAAAAGATGACAGACTGAGCAGCAGGACAGTTAACCGCACGGGCTGTGTGTAGCCCTACTCAAGCTGTGAGGGGCTGGGCCGGTCATTAGACCTCTTGGTGCCTTGTTGTCCTCACCTGTAAAATGGGGATATAACACCACCTACCTCACGAGGCTGCTAGGACAATGAAATACATTGACATATGTACTTACATGGATGCGTGGCACAGGGTAAATACAGCTGTTTACTAGTATTATATAAAACACAAATTTATAATAGGACAAGCGTTAAGGGTCAATTAAAGAATTATTTGCTCATTGTTTACATTAACTTTGCCTTAACCAGTCACGTTTTCTCCTAAGCAGAACGAGTAAAGCTTTCCTTGTTTTCTTTCTTTATACAGTAGTTTAAACTATTAAGACACCACTGAAATTCTCTCTCCTGGAATTATTTAGGATTTCCTGATATTTTCCACAACTCCTTGAAGACCTCTGAAAAACGTTTCTGTACTCTGTCCCAGATCTCATGCTACCTCTGTGGAAAGGATCGACATCACTGGCTCTCCAAACGGCAGAACTGAGATAAACTTGCCAGGCCCCAAGGACTCCTCGAATTCAGTCTGATTTATTGGAAACTGCCCTTAAAGGATGTGCACCCTCCTAGGGGTGGGGATGGGGGGACTCACGGAGAGTTTTTAAGACATTTTCTTTTCAAATCTACCTGTTCCTCTGAGGGGACAGGTATCAGCCTCTCCAGTACGGCTTCTGTGCGACGCACAGGTGCACCTCTGTGCAGACAGAGGAATCACACCACTCCCGGCCCTCCGCCGCCAATGAGAACTGCTCCGTGCTGTGGATGACGACACAACCAGAGAGCTCGCTGTACATCTCTGTCGTAATCCTGACTGTTCTCGGGGTCCACATTCAGATGTGAGAAGTGAGGCTGGTTTGTAGGTGCAGAATCGGGGCATGACGGACCATTCTGGCAGTGGAGGGTGAGGATGCAACCCTGCCCCTCAACACTGGGTCGTTTCTGAATGCTCCTCGGTCTCCCTTGAGACCGATGGCCATGTCCACAGGATGACTGCTGTCTACGGCTGATTAGGTACAGTCTATTGCTTGAACGTTCATGACTTCCCAATTTTACCCTAACTAGCCAGTCTTCTCAGCCACGGACATAATTTACACGTTGGCCTATACTCAACTGCAGGTGCCGCTCAGTATTCAAAATGAAAATTCTTTATGGTTAACTAGACTTTCCAACCTAACACCAGAAACAGAAAGAAGGAAACCTTCTATACGAGCAAATCAGTAAACTATAACCTGTAAGCCAAATCCAGCCCACGGCCTGTTTTTGTAAATAAAGTTTTATTGGGACACAGCCACACCCATTCATTTATGGATTGCCTGTGGCTGCTTTCCCACTACAGCGGCAGAGGTAAACAGCTGCAAAGAAAACCAATCATAGCCTGCAAAGCCTAAAATATTTGCTATCTGGCCCTTCAAAGGAAAGAAGAGAGAATGATAAGAGCCATCAGAATATTTACAGCAGTTCCGATAGCCTATGATTCATGATTTAAAAGGAACAATCTCCTAGTAAGTCAGCAGAAGGAAAACTGGGTTCAAGTGCTGTTTCTGCCAATGGCCCAGATCTGTGAGGTCACGCTGGTATGTTTACCTCTCTGCTTCCATTCCATTCATAAAATAGGATTAGTCATGGGTTGCAAACGCATAACAAATAATTAGCTAATACCCCAATATATGCATTTTGAACACAAGACTGGAAGATTTGGCTATGTGTTTTCTGTAGGACAAGAGGTCTTCTCTTTGATATAGCAGGATTTTGTGGCTGGGACGGAAAGCACTCCTTGTTAGTCAGCTGGGCTGTACATATTGTCATTTGGTGCTTATCAGCCCCTATGATATGCAATACACTGCATTCATCACAGCCCCACAAGACACCGGACTCCAACTGAAGATAGTATGTGATAAGGAAAACTCAGGTCACTCTAGGCTGGGAGTCAAAAAGTGTTTGTTTTTCTTTTCTTTCTTTCTTTTTTCTTTTCTTTTTTTTTTAAATTAAAGGAAATGAATACTGCCTAAAAGAATGCATAGGACTTCAGAAAAAGGAAAAAGGAAGGGAGAACATTCCACTTTGTTCTTAACTGCAGGGGGGCAGGAAAGCAAATGCTCAGAGTGAGAAAGGTCAAGGAGATATTCTGAGAACCATCCATGGACCAGACCAGTTCATCTGAACAGAAGGGTCACTCGTGGGAATAACAGGGGTAATGGCCGGAAAGGTAAAGCCCAAGCCAGATTAAGAAGGCTCTGAATCCCAAGCCCATAAGTGTAGATTTTATCCTACTCAATGGGGAGCCACTGAATGTTCTAGGGAACTTAGGACATTACATCATGCAAGTGGCATTTTAGAAAGGTTAATCTGGTCATGGTATATAAGATGAATCAGAAGAAACTGAACTGTAGAGGAATGAGAATTGAAACAGGAAATAGTACCTACCATAGTGGAACACTCTTTTGATGGGTAAAAGAAACAATTCTTTATCCTCATTTTAACTTAAATTTTTCTATATGTATCCTGATTATCTCCTATATGTCTGATAATCTCTTAATACCTGCTAAATAGGCAAAGCCGGAAAAAAGCAAGAAAGTATTTCAAGAAAAAAAGTCAAGTCTTGGTGTTAAGTTATCACTCTTTTGGGAGGTAGTGGTATATAAGGTGCAATAGCGACCTTTGATTTGAAATCGCAAGCAGGAGAAAAGGTTATCATAGTGAGCATGAAGGTGGTTGCATGTTCTCTTTCTCCCAAACCCCAACTTCATCATTTATAATCTCCCAGAAACGCAGCTTAGAGTAACTTTCTCTGCATTAGGTTTCATGAGGAATAAGCTTCTGCCCATGCTAAGCCTCTGCATCCCTTAGGTTCGCTATGACCTGCCACTTGATGGATCACTCCACTCCACGCACACCCCCTTGGCTTTAAACATTCGTTTTTACAGTTATAGTAGAGCTTGCCTCTTAGAATGGGAAGCAGTACAAAGCAGAGGTTAAAAAATGGTGCTTAGATTAGATGGACTGGAGTTTGAACCCCAGCATCCTCTACCCGGGTGACCTGCTCAGGTTACCTGCTTTCTTTGAGTTCAAGGTCCCCACCTGTAAAATGGAGTTGATGATTTACCTGACATTGTTCATGTTAGCAGGACTACTTCAGGGGGTGTCATATGCCTGAACTAGTAAAATGTCCACAAAATACTTGTCACACTGTGCCTAGCACCTGGGTAAGTCTTACTGGATGGAGATGCTGCCATTTGTTTTCTTGGGTGCTGGAACATTGGGTTGAGTTAGTCCAAGTTTGATATTTTGTTTTGTTTTGTTTTTGTTTGTTTTTGTTTTTGCTAAGTGAGGCACTCCTTTAATTTAATTATCATATGCATAACATAGAAACTCCTTTCCCTACTTGTGTACATCACTGGATGGATTCCCAGAGGACCAGAGCCCTGGTCATCGGAAATGCCCAGGGGTTGGGGCTTCAGCAGCCAGGCTGCTGTCCTGTCTCTTGGGGCAGCCCATAGCCTGCCGGCCCTGCGGCAAAATCCCCAGTGTCCTCGGAGGGCACAAGAGCTAGAGATCTCAAACTCCAAGCTGGAAGCCTTGGAGGCCTCTTCCCCCTGCCCCATTTCGAGGGGATTCAGGATGTTTCTGACTCACTCAAGATCTCACCACCAGTTTAAGGAAGAGTTGGGTCTAGAACACAAAATTGGTTACTTTTTTCTCTCTCTTTCCTCAAAGTCACATTTTAAAAAATTATAAAATTTATAATGGTCACTGTGGAAAATTTGGAAAAGTAAAATGGGGAAAAACGCATGTGTATATCCCCACTGCCCAAAGCTTCTACATCTCTGTTAATAATTCAGCCTGACTTCCCAGGTTTTTCTATTTTCATAATGAAAATGGGATCACACTGTAAATATACCTTGTACCCGCTTTTTCCTACTTCACAATGTATAAAATATGTTTCTATGACACATTTTGAGCTTCAGAGGGCTGAGACCATGTCAGCCTTGATATCACACCTACTGTGTCTGACACATAGTAGGCACTCAATAAATGGTGGCGGAATGAGTGAACGCCTGCATGACATTATGTGATATGACCAATGACTCAGCCGCCCTCATTCGGCTGGATATTTACGTGTTCCCAGCGTTCTGCTTTCAGGAACGATGTAAGAGGAACGGTCTTATTCATGTGTCTTAAACGCAGCTCTATGTCCTTATAATGAGTTCCTAGAAGCGTAATCATGGGTCAGAGTTCTCACACCGTAAGGCCTTGAATTCCTGCTGCTACACTGATCCCCAGAAGGGAAATCCTAATTTACATCCTCCACCGGTGACACAGGAGAGTGAAAGCACAGCACTTTCTCCAGAGAGTACGTATGAGTCAAGGGGAAATGGCAGAATCCCTCAGTCGGTGCTGTAATGAGATGCATTTGGTATCTGGCGACCCCACACAACACAGAGTGTCATTCTAAACCTTCGCCAGCCTCCTCCACCTGACATCCTCTCTATTGAAAACTATCACGTGGTACCTCAGATCACTACAAGGAGAATTATCAACTGCCTACTATCCATGTAAATATGTGCTACACTAAGACACACACATACCCACACTCACAGGAGCCCGGTACATTTCCTGAGACGCAGAACAAGAAAAAAGCCAATCTTTCCACATAAACGGTGACTGACACCAAATCTGCGTCTCTGGCACCAAGTCCATTTCGCTCAAACTGGTCTATAAACGTCTGCAGTTCAAAGAAAATGTCCACGGTGGGTTCTAAATGTCTTTTTGCCCACACTCACGAGCTAAAGACATGCTGCGAACCTCGAAACACACTTTTAATATTTGTGTCTTAGAAATAGTTCTGTTCTTCCTAATATAAAATCAGCAAAATAAATTCCAGATGAATCTAGCTAACAGAGTGTTTTAATCGACTTTCCCCTTGTAGGTCAAGGAGGCCGCTCTGTGAAAACGAAAACGGAGCCGACCCCGAAAGCCCCAAGCCCGCACTCTCCGTGGCCTGGGGTCACTCGGAAGCCAACAGAAGCATCTCAGCAAGGAAGAGGCTCCGACATCCATGTGAGCTCCCCTCCTGCACCCCGCCACGGAGTATGCCAGGAAAGACACTCACTCCTGATACCATATGATAATGAGGTTGGTTCTCACGCCCCCCTCCCCTGCCCTGGCCCTTCTCCCATGTCTCTTCCCACAGTACGGGGTTGACTGCTCAGGGAAACCACTAGCTTCCCTCCACGGCCTTTTTAGAGAGAACAAAAGATGAAAAATTATTTATATTCTCTACACAAGAAACCTCCGATTCAAATCCCACCTCCCTCCCAGAATTACTGTGTCATCATAACCTTTTGCGTCTTCATTTCCCCGTCGTCAAAATGGGGTGACGCCTGCATCTCTCTTGTGTGGTTTAGAAGAACTTTATAAAGAACTGCAGCATAAAAACCTTTCATGCATTCCGACAGGCAAAGCATCTCTTTAAATTCAATGTGTTCCTCTGTTGTGACTTCTGCTTCCTTAACAGGTGAACACCGCTCACCTCTTCTACTCACATCGTCCCCATGCCTTAGTTCCTGACGGCAATGTCATCAGACCTCCTTACCTTTCGACACATCTGTGAGATTTTAAAAATCTATATGCTTCTTCACAATTAGCTACTTTTCACCTTATATCATTTTTTATACACACACACACACACACCACACACACACGGACTCACACAATACAGAAGTCAAACTTGTTTTTTCTTTGACTCAAAATAAACCACAAGACTCCAGGACTCCACAGATAAAAATCTCAAAGCCCATGTTCACATTTATCCACAAAAGAAATTTAATAGTTCAACATGTCACACAGCAAGTCAATCAGAGGACTGAGAAATAAACACAGACGTTCTAAAGTCCATGTTTCCAGTTTTCTTGTGATATGAACAAGACCAAATTTATTTGAGAAGAAAATGCCAAGGTGACATTTGGAATTACCACATTTGTAGGGGCAGGAGGCCAGCTTATAGGACATTTTGCATTCTCTTCTAGAGCAGTGGCATTGCCAGATCCACAACCCCACAGGCGTACAGTCCAGCCAACTCTCCATGGGGTCTGACAGCCTTGCCCGTGGACTTCTGCCTCCTTTAGCAATGGAAAGGGAATTCGCCATCAGGCAGCCTCCTGGGAGATACGGGCTCATAGGGAGAGCCAGAAAGCCGGCCTCTAAAGAAAGCACTTGGCGAAAAAAGATTTCTTGAGTTAAGGGGAACATACCATGGGAGTCAGGCGTGGAAGTGGGTGGTCTAGCAAGAGGACATGGTAGAAGACCAACAAGAGGGCACCCCTGTCACTAGAGGCACCCTGGCCACATCCCCCTGTCGCTAAGCCACTGACAGTACTACACTGAGAGCAGGATCTGCTCGTTGTATGGGACAGAGCCAACAAACCCGGTCTGCTCCATTTTCTACCCTTAGGGGGATTTTTCTGGACCCAGGCTGGGCAGAGGAGACAACCAGATATCTTGCAGTTCCTGACACTCTCCATTTTTGCATTACTGAACCAGGGGGTGCAGAAAAGGGACCCCTATGCCAAGACAGCGGCCTGTGACCATTCCCAGCCATGGGAGCTCCCTGACAGACCCAGCTCTAGCCATTTCACGAGGTCTTCACATTCTCCCACCCTCCACAGAAATGCTCCCTCAGGATGCATTATTTTACTGAACTCCTAATATCACTGCTTCATGGAGGGGCTGGCCAGGCCGAGAGCATTGTAAGTCAGTGGTCCCCAGCCTTTTTGGATCAGGGATCCATGCTCCTACAAGAATCTCACACCCGATGATCTGAGGTGGAGCTGAGGCGGTGATGTCAGCACCGGGGAGCGGCTACAAATACAGATGAGGCTTCGCTCTCTCCCCCTGCCCACCTCCTGATGTGTGGCCTGGTTCCTGGTTCTTAACAGGCCACAGACCAGTACTAGTCCGAAGCCCAAGGGTTGGGGATCTCTGTTACAATTAATTATCCCTGTCATATCTGCCCACTGAGGTGCAGGTCTTCAAAGGTCTCCTGTGACCCTAACTGCCATTTACACCTTCTCCCAGGAGCTTCAGAGCCCACAGCTCCCAGGGAAAGGATCCCCTCCTCTCCTCCTCTTTCCTCCAGGCCTTGGTTAGCACCCTTTGTTGAAACTTCAGCAAACTCCCTGGAGCCCGACCCAGCCCAAGGTAAGTCAGCCTTAGAGCTCCCGCCACTTGGACGAGCCCTGGAACCACTCTGGACTTCAGTGTCTTTTTCTGACAATGAGGGGCAGGACCACCAGCTTTTTTCCAAAGTTTCGTCCAGCTGAATATTCTCTTTTATTTTCCTATAACTTTGCTCCCTGTGCCTTGACAAAAATAACTTTCCGGGCTCGCCTGTTAAATGAATCTAGAACATGGAGCATGCCAGGAAAGTCCCCCAGGGCTACCCTTTCCTTCCTCGGTATCTATGGGACATTGCACGGCCTGGAGGCAACATCCTGCCACCACTGGTTTTAACAGTGATGGCTCAGTGTTCCCATTTGTACTTAGCGGGGCAGACCGGATAAATCCTAACATCTCTTTCAGAGTGAAAAGCCCAGGATTCTGCAAGTAGGACTCTCAAGCTAACCAGCAAAGGCCAGAATAGGAAGAGAGGAAAAGCCAGTGTTGACTGAACACCCCAAATCAGACACAAATATTAGCTGCCTCCCATTTGATACTGACGCCAAGAGGCTGATGATGTCCATAGAGCGTAAGGTAAATCAGCCAGTTCCCTGCCATTAGCTCTGCCCTGGTGGGGTGGGGCATCCAATGCTGACCAGTTACGATCAGGTCAGGCAAAGATCACCTGGTAACAGATGCTCTGAATATCTTGGCTGGTTGTCAGGAAATCTAATCCCTCCACCCAGGGCCCTAGCCCTAAAAATGACTGCCGGCCACCCCCATACTGCCCCTTGGCCACCACTCTGGTAATGCAGCTTCTGGACCATGTTATCATTTAACAAGGCTTTCCGCGGCTGGCCTTCAGATTAACATGTCTTCAGTTCTTCATGCTACCTGTCAGTAACGCGTCACCACGCAGATGTCAGCCTGAGCACAGGCCGAGATGCGCGGGGTGCTGCCATGTCTCTGTGTTCATTCTGGAGAACTGCTGCAGCTTGAGGGTGACAGGCACACAAGTTAAATCTTCATCACCCCTGCCCGCCTGTCTTAACACTGCAGACTCAGGTTTTTATCTTTCGGTGTATCCACTCACTACCCATTTGAAAAATTTGTAGGCTTGTGTGTGTGTGTGTATCATACAGTTTAAATTAAAAGAGCTTTTAAAAGACACAAGTATATTTTTGGAAGTCGTCACTCAAGCCTGGGTGGCTGGGACTAGAGTTTCCAGAATCATCTGGACTCCAGAGGAGGACACCATTACCCTGCCCCCTGCCCTGCGTAAAATAGCTCAGCTCACTGAGTCCACTGAATACTCAGGAGAGCATCGTTTCATGGGAGCAACTTCAGAGCATAAGAAGGAGCCATACAGGAAGCCCATTCCTCACCCCTCCCTACTGCCCAATGTCTAAAATCCAGTACATTACAGTCACAGCAGTGCATAAATGACTGATACCAGGGTCAGTCCCTAAAACAAGTTGGAGAGAAAGTAGGGAGCCATGCGCCCCTAGGAGGTGTAAAGGTGCGTTGTCAAGGCGTGTCCTAAGAGGCAGGGAGAGAGAAAGGCAGAAAGCACAGGTAGTGGTACCCAGAACGAGGAGAACACCGCACTACTTTCCTGAGGAGATGACCCCACCTCTTCTGAGTTGGGTTTTAAAAAGAGCATCCATAATGACCTTCCAGTGAAGGATAATGTCTCCACCCTTGGCAAACCCAGTGCCTGAGTGGAGCTGTGGAAAGGCCTTCCGGCCAAGCCCATTGCCATCTCCCCGGCGCTGCTGGGCAGGCGGCACTGAGCACAGCTGAGACCGTCAGCACTGTCACAGAGCGGCACTAACGCGGACACAGGAGGCGCCAGCTCATTGTCCCGGCCAGGTGTCCAGGCTGCAAGGCCATCTGGGTTAGGAAATGTGCTCGCTAAAGCCCGCTGGGGAAGTCGTTTTAATGGGGAGCTGAGCTTAAAAATCAGTCTGCTTCAAGAAGTTCCTCGGCTCTGGTCCCCATTAAAAGGCAGGACCTTGGAAATTGGCCATTTTCCTTTATGGAGCTCCGAGAAGCCCAGTGTGTCCACATTCAACAGCCTGTGGGCCAGGTCCAGTAAACGAGTCAGCTCCAACATGAAACACTGGGGAAAAAAATGCTGGAAAGGACTAGACTTTAGTTTCAGGTTTACAAAAATCCGAAACAAAAATCTTTTAAGAAACGCCTACCTAAAAATGTAACCACCATACCTTTAAACATTTTGTACCCTGACAGAAGAGATTGACATTTAAATATAAACTTAAATTGTACCAAATGATCATGTTGTCTCTTTAAAAATTTAGCTCCAAGAATTAAACGATCAGTAAAAACCTGCTGTGGGTGAAGATATAAAGAAATAGGCACTCTCCTGGTTGATGAGAGTGTTGGTGGGTCTTATCATATTTAGAGGGATATTTAGCAATTTCTATTAAATTTAAAATGCACATCAGCTTTGACCCAGCAATTCTCCTTGTAGGCATTCATCATCCAGAAATACACAATTGTACAAAAACATACATGTACGAGATTATTTCTGCATCGTTTATAATAGCAGAAAAGTAGAAAGAATGCCATGTCCATCAAAAAGGATCAGTTAGCTAAATCCTGGTTCATTCACGTAATGAAAACAGGCAGCTTTTAAAAGAAAAGGTAGATTGAAGTGCTGGAGGAAAAAGACACTCAAAGAGAAAAGCATGTTGTAGAACCACAAAACTAGCAAGTCTATTTTTCGTAAAATAGTATTAGATATGTTAATATATGTACAGAAAACCTTTGATGGGTGGATCATTAGGGACTTTAAACTTTTCATGATAAGCACTTCTAAATTAGTTAGGATTTTCATGTTTTTATTTTTAACATTAAACAGTAACTTGTAATCAGAAAGGGAAAAAATGAATTCCTCCAGCTTCACATTGTTTAATTATCTACAACCTCGTCTTTGCTCCTTATCATATCCCAGCACGGGAGTGAGGACTGTGCTTCATGCACATTCTAGAGAATAGTGGCTCTGGGCGATGTAGTTAATCCCCAGCAACTCCATTTGATAAATGGCTCACAATTCCAGCTTTTCTAATACCTTTACACTAAATACCTTTCTACTTGAGAAGTAGCCCGTGTGATGGGCATGCAGGGTTATGACTCGAGAGTGTCAGCTTGGGCAACTTTCCTTCCCACGTGCCAGTTTTCTCATCAGTAAGATTCGGGCTTGAAGGAATCATTTCTGATATTCTCTCATATGAAGACCTTGACCCCCCCCACCGACCAGACTCCCCATGGGAAGGGGTACTCAGTAGGTGTTGGATGAAATACCACAGGGCCTGAAATCAGGCACCTGGGAGACAAAGAACAATTGAGAAAAAGTTTCACTACATCATCCGGAGCTGGTGTAGAGTCAGCAGAGGGAAGAAAGGAAAACAGGGAACAGGGAGAAGACACCCACTTCTGAGGCTCTCTCCTGGAGAGCTGAATGTTTAGAACTATGTAGAATGGTTTGGGTGGTCACAGTAGCAGGGAGAAAGAAGGCAGATGCTACCAGCAGTTCATGGGTCGAGGCAGAGATGCTAAACTGGCCACAAGGTAGGGGACGGTCCACACCAGTTCATCCACACAGCCCAGGGGGTAACACTAAGGGGTCCTGGTGAGGACAGCAGCCATCGGCTTCCTTACGACAAATGGCTAAGGCAGGGCTCGTGCGGTGCTAGGCGGGTGGGTGTGGAAAGAAAGCACGGAAGCAAGACTGCCTGGCTGTCCGCCTGACCTCACAGATTGCAAGGACCTTGTCGGTTTACAATCTCCTTTTAAAAAATTTTTTATGCCTACAGCACCTGGTCTTTCTAGGTAGTCCCCCATCCAAGTGCTAACCAGGCCCGATCCCACTTAGCTTCCGAGATGAGACAGGATCAGGCTCATTCAGGGTGGCATGGCCATAGCAGCTCATCTTAAAACTTCAAACTGCCTCGCCCCAAAATGCCCATTCTGGATCCACCACAATAATCGTGCTTTCCCTGTAATTAAACCTCTTTAAAGGACCCATATCCCGAAAGTGACACGTTTGGACCCTACCGACTCAAGGCCTTCATATTACATCCTGGACCCTATTCTCCTACTTCTAGTTGAAGCAGGGGTCCCAGGCCCTGGCAGGCCACCGCTGTCTGGTACAAACTCTGGAAAACAGAGACCTGTGGCTACATTCCCCATGGCATCCCCAGCACCGAAAACAATGGCTAGCACATAGTAGGTACCAGTAGATATTTTTATGAATGGATGATGTAGTGGAAAGGGCATAGACTGAAGAGGCCGTCAGAGCGGGGTTAACTGTTTATAAGTTGTGTGGCCCTGGGCAAGTCACTGAACCTCTTTTGAGCCTTTGGTCCTTCCAAAGCTGAATCCAGGGTTTTTGGGAAGCAGAATCCAGGTTTTTGGGAAGCAGAATCCAGGGTTTTGGGAAGCAGAATCCAGGGTTTTTGGGAAGACTGGAAAATCCGGCATGGGCCCTCTCGTTCACAACAGGTTCTCAGAAAACAGGAACCAATATTGAATCATATTACTAATAACTCCAACTCACACCATAGCCCAAGCATCTCCTGGAATCACTACTATCACATAAAAGTGACACAATGCAGTTCAATTGGCCCTTGGAAGCTACTAGTTAATAATCAACATGGCGACCGCCTCTTTGTTAAACATAGCATTTTCCCGGTGTCCTTCAAAGTGGCTTTACTCATTACATTCTCAGGGGGTCCACTGCTTCCAGAGACCTTTGCAAAGCACCCGAAAAGGTGTGTGTGACAGAAGGCCATGCAGACCGGTCAAAGAGAACCAACAGGTCTATGGGCAGTTCTGGTTCTGCCCAGGCCCAAACTGTTGAGGTTTGATTCTGACTTGGCCTCCTGCTGCCTAAACCTGTTCCACTAGCAAAATCTAACATGGTAGTTGTGGAATCTGGACCCAAACACCCAGGTTTGAATCCTGGCTCCACCTATCTTAACACATGGCCTTTGGCAAAGTTACTCAACCACTTGAAACCTCAGTGTTCTTATTCAGAAAATGGGGAGCAAAAATAGGGCCTACCCAGAGAAATGGGGGAAAAGCAGAAGACTTTGTTTCTTGTGGCTTTGTGGAAAATCATCGAAATCAATCAGCCCGTTGGCAGAAAGCCTCCCAAAAAAGAATCCTTTCCATGCAAACTATCTTTTCCATGTTTTCACATTTTTATTAAATCTACAATCCTCTTGAATCCTCTCTGAGGCCTGGAGGAAAGAATTTGCTGGTGATGCAATAGATGCATCAGGAAGATAAGCGAAGTGCCTGACACATAGTGAGTCTCCAATAAATATCTGTCGAATAACTAACTAGATGACTGGTAAGTTGAAAGACTCTGACAGTCCATCACACCTGTTTGACCCAAAAAACTAAGTACAAACTAAGGTGAGTGATGATCTTGGCATTTTTGAAACTGAGGCCTGGAATCTACATTAACAGAAATCTCTGTACTGGATACTTTTTTTTTTTTTTCCCCAATTGGGACACATCTCAACTGAAGAGTCTGGGCATATAACGATGGACGGGTCACCCAGAGAAGGTCTGAACCATTTATCCAGCTAGGAAATCTATGGTGATGTCTCTAAGGATTAAGAATATGTGCCATAAAAATGAACGAGTCCACATGAGCTCCATGAGGGCCCGCGTCTGTCATGCTCACTGCCAGACCTTCAGGGCCTACTGTGCCCAGCATACAGTAAGTACTCAATAAACGTACATCGAATAAAATTATATAAACAGACAAATAAACGAAGACTTGGGAAGAGGGAAGAGGGGGAGACAGTTGTGGCACAGTCTAGACCTGAACCGAAGTTTTCTGAAGCCCCACTCAGCAGCCTCCGCTGCTTCTCCAAACGGCTTCTAGAAGAGGTGGGGGACGGCAAATATGGAGAAGCCTGGGCAAGGGAGGTTTGGTAGGAATAAGAAGTGGAGGCAGGTGAGCTCACAGGGGGGTGAAGGTCAGTCAGGACATCTGTCTGGTGTGCACGAGCATCACGCAATGTCAGAGAGACTAGGTGATCTGCAGGAAGAGGTGGGTGGCATGGTAAAACATCGGTGAGAGAGCATGATGGCTCCTACTGCGTCTGCAACCCAGGCCTCCAAGGCGTTTTTCCTTTAAGAAATAGCCATCGTGTTGTACGTGTCTGGCCATCTGCAGCTCTTCCCTTTGCCTGGACCTGGGCTGGCTTTCTGGGCCTTGCAGGCTTAGCCGTCCCTGTCCCTATACTAGAAATGCATGGATACAGCTCTGGAGACAGCCACTTGGGCTCTCGGCTCAGGGACTGCCTTTCCTTTTGAGATGAGACACCGCTCTCCTTCAAAACTCAGCCTGCGGGTCAACCGTGCACACCAACTGCTTCTTTGACACCTTGTAACGAGTTGTCCCCCATGTACTTCTCAGAAAATACCCTGTTCCTTCTGTGCTCAGCAGGGAGAAAGAACGTCACGGAGAGCTTGGCTGTTGTGCTTGTGGATAATCTGAGTTTCAAGTGCAGCCCTGGCACGCCTGAAACAAACGATTACCAAAAAGTTATCCAGCCACCTCCCACCCACACCCCCCCCCACCCTGCTGCCCAAGCTGCCAGCTGCATTGTCTTGCGTGTGGAGCCCTCTTGGCTGGCTCTGTGTGAACCTCAGCGAACAGAGCCATCGAAACCCACCCCAGGTCCCAGTCAACAAGTACAGCAAAAACTTTGGCTGATCTGGCCCTGGAGAAGATAAAGCCTTACATAGAGATTAGCCACTCTCGTTCCAGCCTGCTCACAGCCAAGAGTCAAAGTCTATATTTGCCGAGCGCAAAATGACAAAAAGGAACAAATTCGTTTGCAAGCTCTCACCACAGACCAGAAAGAGTAATTCTCTCCTGCTTACCTTGCCCATCTCCTCTCGGGAGAAGGCTAAGCTCGTGTGCACTGACCTGGTGGGCATCTCGACGTTTTGGTCCCTGAATCACAAACGATTAGTGGGCTCTCTGAAAAGGGGTTTCAGCAAAGAGTTGTGCTAGATGGGTCCCTTAAAAAGCAACAGGGCCATTTTAAAAGAACTTATGGTGGCTTAAAGTGACAAAGACACTGTTGTACTTTAGATCGGTAAAGGCGTGGGGACCTTAGAAACGGAACTCCTGACAGGTCACACTATTCCTTGACAATCGCCGAGGAGCTTGGTCAAAAAAAAAAGCGCCCTTTCCATCTGAGTGAACTAAAATCTGCACCCAAACAATGACAGCATATTTGTTTGGGGAGAAACTGGAGGATCATCCGGTCCGTAGCCGTTACTTTACACATGGGGGAAACCAAGTGCAGTGAGGTTAAATGACTTGACCTAGAACTTGCAGCTCTACCTTATGCCCCTGGCATCTGCTACACACACTCTACGGCCTCACAGCCCTGTGTAGGCAGCAGCGGAGAGCGAGAGCTCTTGCTAATGGAAGTTACTTCTCACCACAGCACCTCCCAGGGCCAAGAGGAAGGCTCCACCCTGGAGGGCTGCGCGGAGGTCAGAAGCACACCGGACCTCACTCAGGCCACCACAGCTTTCACTGCCAGTCCTGTCTACACAAGCGCCGCCGACGGGCGTTAGAAGGCGGGTCCATCACGTGCAGCCTGAGACCCCGAATCCTTTGCTAGGAAGGTCATTGCCTGTCTAGTGTCTGAGTTCTCACTCAGGGCTGCATTCCATGAGCTGTGACCAGGACCAGATAAACGGTTCACAGGGAACTGTGTGATGAGCAAGTGAGGTGCACAGCTGCACGGGACAAGCGCGAGAGCCGGAGGGGAGGATGCTGTGAGCTCCGGCAGAGCTGCCCGGAGCTGGGTGGTGTTCTCCCGGGAGCCCAGGGCCCATTTCCCTGGGGTCCACGACGCACATTCCTTCTTTCTTTTCTCCAGAAAGTCAAGCTACCTCTCGATGGGGCGATGGGGCAAGGGAGGAGGGCTCCTTTTTCTTGTATTTCTGTTCTAAAAGACAGGGACATCTAGTTACACTGAGCATTCCGGGAGAGCTATGCAGGCTGTGGCTAACAGGCTGCCACCCGCAAATGACACATGCAAAAGGTCAGAGCCAAGTACTAACTGCTTCGATTAACGTGAACATTCCTTTTCTGGTGGATGGGTGCTTTTTCATCTGTGCGGATCCAGCAGTCAATAGGTGTCTCGCTCCCTCTCCAGAAAACTTGAAGGGAACATCTAAACAGCATTTGACACCTAGTTTCCTCTTGTACAACAAATGTCAATGATATGCAAACACAGGCGCTTTGTCGAGAAACACTGGGTTGCCGGAATGGATGGTGAAGGGGCTTCTCGTGGTTCTGTACTCTGCCTGGGAGGAGGGACCTTGCTAGGCTGTACCCAGAGGTCTCTCCCGGGTCAGGTCTGCACATAGTAGAGATCGCTCAAAAAGATGGATCAGAGAGAAAATAAATTAAGTAGCGTTATCGGTCGATCACAATCATGTTCTGAGTTCCTACCTCGGAGAGGCACTGAGGAATCTGCAAAGAGGCATCAAACCCTAAACCCTCAACCTGGCTCTCTGGGCCCTGCATACCCTAAATCCACTAACCTATCCTGTCCGACTTCATCCCCGTCTCTCCTCTGGCATTTCCGGGATGGGCCAGCCATCCAAACCTTCTCACCAAGCTGACGATGCCTCCTGCGGACAGCTTTCCTTGACCAATCACTGGGCCCCTGTGTCTGCCTTGTGTCTCTAGTACCCAACACCAACTGATACAGATAGGTGTTCAATGACGATTTCTTGAATAAATAAATCAACTTATTTGCTGGTTGTTCCTGAAACAACCAGCAAATAAGTTTAAAGAAGAAGAGATGAAGAAATGTACACATTTAAAAACTGTATTAAACACACACACACACACACACACGTCCTACACGTCCTACAAATGTCATGATACAAATAAAAACTGGTGAATTCTTCTAAATAAGATCTGTAGTTACATAAGGTGGGGAAGCTCGAGGAAAGATACCCAGGGTAGTTTTACACGTTTTATTTTTTTTCAACTTCTGACTCTATGATTAAGAAGTTGCAAAACACATGGCAAGAGAAAGAAAGAAAGAGAGAGAGAGAAAGAAAAGGAAAAGAGAAGAGAGAAAAGAAAAGAAAAGAAAAGAAAAGAAAAGAAAAGAAAAGAAAAGAAAGAAAAGAAAAAGAAAAGAAAAAGAAAGAAAGAAAGAAAGAAAGAAAAAAAGGCAAAAATGTTCCGGTACCAGATGAGCAGCTGAGGCGAGGACTTTTCAGCCTCCTCCCTGTAGTCCACATTGGGGCGACGTCCCTGCCACACTCCCAGGGCAGAAAGGATTCCGCCCTTTCCTTCCTACCCCCTTCTCTCTGCTGCCTCTCAGCTGCAATGCTCCCCCTCGGGGATGTCTCCCGGGCCCACAAGCACCACACGCTCTTGCTCACGTTGCTTATTTACCTCCTTCGGCGCACGAATCCTCATCCGAAATCTCTCGTCTGTTTGCTGTCTTGTCTTCTCCCACCAGAAGGCAGATGCCACAAGAACGGGGACCTCGGCTGCACGTACCACTGTCTCCCCGGTAGCGGGGACTACCCTCACTCACAACTCTTAAGGAATATTTTCTGAACGAACAAGGAGTGTGTGAAGGAATTAATGAAGAAAGTGTATCAGAATCTGATGCTGAGAGTGATGCCGTTAGCCTTAAAGCCTTTCTAAATAAGAAAAATAAAATAAAATAAACCAAGTCCTTTACAAAATACGGTGGCACTTCAGCCATGATTCATAGGAAATTACTTTGAAAACATACAACGTGATGCCTGGAGTAGGCCACAAGGAAGCAGATGCCGCTGGCGCTGGGACAATCAGAAAACGTGTCCAGGAGGCAACTGTCTAGAAGGGTCGGATTTAAAGAGAGGTCAGCGTAGGGAAGGGGAGAAAAGGGTGTTCCAGACCGTGGGAACCAGCATGAAAGAAAACCTTAGAGGCATTGGGGCGCACACCCGTCCCCCTAGGAAGCTGTGTCATGAGCGCTGCTGGGGCTACAGCGGTGAAGGAGAGAGAAGGCTCTGCCCACAGGAGCGTCCACTCTCCACGATCAGCTTTCTGTCTAGTAAAACGAGATTTGTAAACACGGCTTTTTCATTTAATGAATGTTTCCTGATTATACAGCAGGGAGCTTAGAGACGGCGCCTCTAGACTCTGAGTTCTCGCTGGCTGGAAGGAAAGCCAGAAGGCTATTTAAGATTGATCAGGGAGAAGCAGGCGTCCCTGCCCCTTTGGGGCACACGCCTCCACTGTGGGGAGCGTCACTGTGGTGAGCTCTCCTGATCATGAAGAAGTCAAGTTCTTCTTCTTCTTCCTCAAGGGAACCCTTGATACTGACAAAAGCATTCAAGGTCAAATGCATCAGACTGGGATGTTAAGGAATCTGGCTACTGCTCGTAAAAGCCATCTCACAAGACACCACTGCTCCAGGGCCATGAGACGCTGGGCTCCCCTGATGGTTTGGCTGTGGACCAATGCAGGGGCAGAGGCTCCCAGCCCACTGTCCTGCAGGGCAGATGAAACAGAACCCAGTGTCCTCCAGACTCCATCAGCTGAGTGGACATGGGGCACCAAAGAATAAGGAAGTATGTGTGGGCGGGACTGTGGGCGGCCTCTGCCTTCTTACTGTTTCCCAGGCCTGCCCCCTTTCCCAGCTTTTGGAGTCCCTCTGCTAACCTGGGGTTGCAGGCAGCTCAGGTGTCTATTCTCCCTGCACACAGCCTTCCTCGGAATCATCTCCAAGAGGTCCCATCCTCCCAGCTCACTTAAAAGCAACTCTTGTGCCATACACCCACGGCCACAGTGTCTAGCCACCTTTCCGGCAACACCTGGAAAACGTACGAGTGATTCCCGCTTCCCAGAAACCTTTGCTGAGAAAGCCTCCTTCACAGTTTATAACGCAAGATCCAACTTCTTGCTTAATCCCTCAGCAATATCCGACAGGAAGTTTTCAAGATGGCCACTCAGGGTGTGTTTTACACCACCAGCCATACGCAAAAGGGGAGCCCTGGAACTCACAGATCTAAGTGTTGCAAAGACTGTGAAGAGTGATCTCACACCTTCAACCTGAGCTGCTCGTCAATTCAGATACTGGGAGGTCATTTCTATTCTCTCCAGTAGGTGAGGACTGGCTAGTGCCCTTAACTTAAGTGAAGACACTCTCGCAAATCTCCATTTAAATCTCAACTCTAGAGCTGTCTAGATGTGGTAGGCTTAGGACATCATTCTGGATTGTACTATACAATTCATGCTTACTCTAGTTTTAGGTTTTTCATGAACAGCGTTCTTTTCACAGGCTGACTATTCAGGTAGAAGATTGGGGTGGTCCCCACCTCATTAGCTTTATTCATTTTTATAAATTATGCACACACACACACACAAAAGGGTTTCTACCAGCTGCTCCAAAATGAGTCACAGTGTGAACACGGCTGAGCACGCGGGCAGGAAGAAGTCAGCAAGCAAACGCAGGGCCCGTTTCTCCAGAAACCCCCCGGTGCTCCAACCTCCAGCGGCTTCCCGGTGCCTCTGGCCCACCGCTTCCACTTATGTGTCCTCCTTTTCATCTCTCCCCCTTTGTGTCTGTCCCCTCCTAAATCGCAACTCAGTCCAGTGAGGCACGCAGGTTACTCCAGTTAAAGCAAACTGAGAGGAGAGCAACCCACACATTCAGCACCCCACCAACCCCGGGGCAGCCATTTTGCGACCAAATACAACTCTGCTAAACTTAAAAAAAAAAAAAGAAAAGAAAAGAAAGAAAAGAAAAAAGGAAAAAAACTCCACTTATTCCTCCTCATTTTCATTTCTCTTCCATGGACAGCAAGCATAGGGAGCTTGCTTTCCGGTGCCTCTCGACGGCTCAGACAACTATGTCGTGCACAAGCTCGAACCCCGTGCACACTGGACGCATTCCTGGAGTCTTAATTAAGGGCACGTGGTTCTAGGCACGTGGGTCAGCGCGATGAACTGTGACCTCGCCTGCCAGGACCCCACCGCCTAGTGAAGGGCACAACCTGTGAGAGAACTTATGGTACAGCGTGGTGAGTGGTGTGATGCGGAGACGAACAGACAGTGACGAGGGTCGCCAGACTCGCGGCCTTCCTACGTAACACAAAGCCTTTCACGCGAGACAGAAAACTCCAGGGGGCGGGAGGCAGCTCACCGAGAACCGGACTGCTCTGAGTTTTCCCCTCGTCTTGGACGTTTTCTCAGTTCAGTTACTGTGAGTTGCCATGCCGGCCCGAGACATACAGCATGATAGGGGCGCAGTGCTTTCATCACTGAAAAGCTAAGGCGGAAACAAGGGGGCGCATCTGAATCTCCATGTATAAAACAGGGAGAAAGAGGATAAATACAATGCTTGCACCTAAAGAGATCATCACAGCACTTGGCACAAAAAACAAGGTAGCTCTCGTTGTTGGCACACCGATGCGGGGGCGGTAACAATCAGGAGCACAGGAGGACCCAGACCCAGCATCCTGGAGCCCCCAGAGTTCGTGGGCAGACAGCTGCCCAACACCGGCCCCTCCTCTCGGTGGCTCTCACCATCCCAGACTCAGACGCGACTCTGCTGGGGAAGAAACCGAGTCCTGGGCCAGCAGCACAAGCCCGCCTCTAGCAGCAAGTGCTGCGACCCTGTCCCTGTTTTTGCTGTCCACCAACACCTGCTCCGACCCTAGCTCCTTGCGAGCAGAGAACACGGTGCCCTTACTTGGTATGAAAGAACCAGGGCTGGCCACCTGCTTAACAAATACAATCAGGAAATTTCTGATCTGGAAAGGGCTCTTGGAGAGGGTTACGTTCAACCTTTTCATCAAAAATACAATTCTTTACTAACGTCTAAATACAGAAAAAATGCTTAAAGAGTTCATGGCCCAGTCCTATTGCCTATACAGATTAGTCCCATGTAAACATTAAAAAATAAAATAACACTGATGGATGCACCCTCGTTGGTTTTTATAAAAAGACAAAATAGTACAGGAATGTGTAAAAAGTTATCTTTTCTCCTACCTTGGAACCCCAGTCTTCCCTACTTTTTTCTTGTGTATCCTGCCAAAAATAATTATGAAAATATGAACACATATGCATTTATATACCCATAGATATGATTAATTTTTTTACATAAATAAGACTCCACTTTCCTGCAACTTGTTTCTTTTCACTTAAGAAGGTGTGCAATCTGCATGATTGTGCCCCCTCCAAATTCTATATATTGAAATTCTAACCCCCAACGTCATAGTGCGAGGAAGTGGTACCTTTGGGGTGTGATTAGGTTATGAGGGTGGAGCCTTCAGGAATGAAATTATCGCCCTTACCAAAATGGCCCCAGAGAACTCCCTAGCCCTTTCCACCACGTGAGGACACAGTGAGAACTCCGTGACCTGGATGAGGGTCCTCACTGACCATGCTGGCACATTGATCTTGAACTTCCAGCCTCCAGTGCTGTGAGAAATACATTACTGATGTTATGAGCCATCCAGTCTGTAGTATTTTGCCATAGCTGCCCAAACAGATTAAGGCAGAAGGTGATGGACGAAGTTCTGAAAACATAATGCTTGCTTTGTACTCCTGCTGCTGTGATACTTTCTACTTGTATTATGATCTTGAGTAGGCCATTTAATTTCACTGTGCCTTAGCTTTCTCATCTGTAAAAATGGGACTAGGTGAGTTAATACATGTAAGTTTCTTAGATTATAGATGGCATTCAAAAGTACATACAATTACTACTTATTTCCACTATATCTTTGTACCTGTTCCACATCATCCTATTGAAATGTTGTCCAGTGTGCCAAGGGCATACACTTCCCCAATCCCCTGGTGATGGGTATTGAGGTTATATCCAGTTTTCTGCTATGGCTATTAGAAACACCATTAGGATACCGTCATTCGCCAGGTTCTGACACTTTGGTGAACAGATCCACAGGCTACATTCCTAAGGGTGGACTTGCTGGGTCGGTGCATGTAACTTTTGGTACGCATCGCCAAATGCCCTCCCAAGATACTCCGCCAGTGTACCCGCCATGAAAACCGAGCCTTTCTCCAGAAATGAACATTCTTAAATGTTTTTAATATTTGCCAGTCAGACAAGTAGCTAATGTTGCTTCGGTTTGAGCCTCTTTAAATTATAAGCGAGGCTGCAAACTGTTTAATTTACAAATGAGAAAAATAGAGACCAAGAAGCCCCCTAACTAGCTTCAGGTCTAACCCTGCGCTAGTTATATGAGCATGGGCCACCTGTTGGGTCAGGGGCCACCCGTGGGTGCGCTGACCACGGCAGCCGATTTCTCCCTCTTCCCCGAGCAGGGGACACCCAGGCTGGGTAGGCAGGTGGGGTTCTCCGCTGCCTGGGTTAGGGTGAGGGTCTCCCTCAGCACCAGTGATCCCGAAGCATGGAACCCCCCCCGCCACATGGAGGGAGTCACAGCCTCGTCCTGGCCCAGGAAGCAGGGTTGCCGGGCTTCTCTGACTGGAAGGTGGCTGACGGCAGCCAAAAGACAGAGGAAGCCTCACCTCCGAGCTGCCCGAGGTGCCAAGGGTGTTCTCCCTCCTGTTCACGTCATCTCAAAAGCTTCTTCTGCTTGACAGCAAAGGGTTTCATGTTGTCACTGGACCTTCACGATCCTCTTCCTCCTTCTCCTAGAACTAGACTTTTGTAACCGGAAAAGAAAGCCACTTGGAGTAGAGAAAAAAGATCTCCTTTGACTTCACGCCCCGCCCACAGCATGAGCAGAGCAGGTAGGGGTGTGGGCACCTGGTCTAGGCGAGGGGCTCAGATTCTGCTCTCACTGGTGCTGGGACCTTGGGTGCCTTCCTCTAAGCCTCGCTGTCCTCACTTGAAGGATGGACACGACACGGATGCCTGCTTTGCCTAACACGCAGGATTGTTTTCGCAGAGTAGATGGTGTGTGTGCATGACAGCGATTTGAAAACTGACACGCCATCCAAATGGAGGACCTTGGTGACTGTCCGGAGCTGGTCGCCCCTGGCTTCCGGGCTGGGGCTTTCCTTTCTGCAGCTGCTGGCCTCAGTCTCCAGGTGGGACCCGCCCCTGCTCTAAGGTATTCCTGAAGCCACCTCCCCCCCAAGCTTCCGAGAACCAGGCTTATCATCATGACACAGACTGAGGTTTCGTCTTGATTGTGCAAAAAAATATATATTTCACAAGCGTCTATTTATACACAGCCAAACTAGATGTTCAGCCGAGAGAACTCTAGTACCTTCACATTCGTTTGGCAGATTCAAGAAGCACAGTTCCACTTCACCAGATTTTCTCAGCCAGCTAGGTACTCATCACATATTAGAATTAAAAAATAGAGTGGCCATTTTTAAAGGAATCATTCTACAATTCTACATATTTTTCTACTACTTTCTTTAAAAACAAAAAAAAGTTAAATACGGGTCAACATTTTTCCTCCTCTCACTGCCACCACCATAAACACTGATTATCCAACTAAGTCTAGACTCATAAGAACCTGTTCTACCACTCACAGGCGCCGAGACTTTAGGCGAATCATTTAACCTCTTTGTGCCTCAGTTTTCTCCCCTATAAAAGTAGAGAATCAGAAAGCCAAGCTCATCAGGAGTGTGGCTACATGAAGAACACAGAACCAGCAAGGATCTGCTTAAAGCGGAGTGCGTGGATTTAGAGAAAGCTATTTTGCCCTCTGAGATATGTTTTGTTTCTTCCTAATTCTTGGCTATATTCCAGATAGCTGAATTTGCTGGCTAAGTGAGGCTCTCTTGTGTGGAGATAAATTCCTTTGGGGGCCTTGAAGGACATAATTAAGGTCTGATGGAACTTGCTACACCAATGACCCAAGTCAAGGGTTCTGGTGTAAGCAGGGAGCCTTTCAGCAAGCACCCTGAAGCAGCCAGGAGGGACAAACTAAAGACGCAGAAACACGGGAGCAAAGAGAACAGGAACTCCCCTGAGTGAGGGACAGCATCCCTACCATTAGCTCTACACCAAGGCCAATGCCCCAGCCAACTGGACTTTGTCTTTGCAGGCAGAAACCTTCAGAGGCCCACTGAAAAAAAATGAAATCTAAAGGGTGACCTCAAACCCTGGGACAGTCCGCAATGAACACCCAAGAAGAAGAAACCAAGACATTGTGGCCATTCCAGAATGTCTCTGTCGGAGGAGCTCAGAGGTGGCATTGGGTGGCCTGGGAAAGAGATGCTGGGGGCCTCCACGTGATGTTGCACCTGCATCAGGAGCACGCTAACTACTTGTCTGAGTGGCTTATAATGGTGTGTAAGATGGAGAGTATGGGGTGGACAGTACTGAAGAGATAAGACAGCCTTACTTCAGGTGACTGGTCCATATTTTGGAAGGACGTAAAGAATTTTCTCATGAATTCTACGTGCTTGCTTCAGCTGAGCTAGGTTAGAGTTCTAGCTCTACTATTGAAGGTGCACACTGTAGACATCATAGAGCTACTTATACATATTTCAGCTCTCTCTTCCTCAAGTACACAGTTGCATTGCACTTTCCCACCTGCCGGAAGTTAGGTGTGTCCGTGACTAGCCTTGGCCAAGACAACGTGAGTGGAAGTGACACGTCACGACTGGACCGCTTTCTGCTTTCAGAGCCAGCACATGCTTCCCCATTTTCTCCTTCCCCTCAGCCATGGGAATGGAGACTCAGCCTCCATGTGGGAATGAGAACAAGGACGACATGGAGCAGAGTCCCCAGTCAGCCTCAAGGGATACACACAGTGAGTAAGAGATAAACTTTCATTGCTTTAGCCCCCAGGTTTTGGAGCCTATCTGTTACCCCAAACCTAGCCTACCCTGAGTAACAACTAGGTACCACTTAACCACTGGAACGTGACTTTCTTCTCTTAATTGGTAACTGATGGCCAAGTGTTTAACTGTATAAAAACAGATCGTGAGCCTGCGGAGTTCACGGTGCTAGGAAGACTACCGCTTATTACACATGTAGACACGACTTTTCATGAGAAATCAAACTCCTTTCCAGAAGGTAAAATTTAAAACTCAAGCTCTCCAAACAAGACCCCTAACCCTCAGTTCCTTTCCTGAGCCCCAGTGAAGACGGTCCCAGCCGCAAGGACCAGACATCCACACCTGCTCCAAATGCATCGTCCACTAGCGGGGGAGACGAATCGTTCTAGGAGACTCCAGTTTCTGAAGTGGAAGATCTCCTCCACTACACTCTTGATCAACACATGCTCATCCTCCCAGATGTCGGGCTGGTCTGGCCAAATGAGAATTCCTTTGTCGTCTTTCTTTTCCCTGATGAATCCAGAGCTTTAAAAAGCAGTTCCTTGAACATCATTATGGTTGACGCAACCAGAGTCAGGTCCAACCCCTTTTCTCATTCCACCAAAAGCATATCTTAATTCATCATTTTATTTAGTATATAAAATATGACTTAGGACAAAATTTGCAGTAGTCTCCTACATTAGAAAAATCCACAAACTAAGTGTTTCTGCAGCAAGATGTATCAAAACATATGTCTGACACAGTCGCAATGCAGACTAGGAATGTGAGCTAAGCTGTGATGGATAAAATCTTCCCATTTCTAAAGACGTCCCCCACAGACACAGATTCTGTTTACACGTAGCCCCTCCTGGCAATCATTTTGGGCCAGATTTATTGTTTCAGTCATCATTACCTTTTAACTTACAAATCAGTACCAATCTAGTCATTTTCGTGTCCAAAATAACTATACCGTAATGGAATTTCTTAGGTTGTTAAAATAACCAGAGCAGGGTAACTGCTGGTGGTGAATCAACAAAATGCTTGGAAATAAATAGGAGGGCGAGAAGTACAGCTAACTAATGGGATGTCAAGGCCAAAGGACCTGCCTGCCATCCATATTCTTGCCCCAAGCCTTGTAATTTATACGTAAATTCTGGCCTCCCAAGGAACGCAGGGCCAATCTCTAAGTACCTTGGTATGTGTCTCGTAGAACTGCCTAAATGTACTAGTCAATTAAACTGTTAATGAAAGAACTATACAAATAAAAACATCATGCTCTTGTATATAGTAATAATTATTAGCATAACCAATGCAAATTGAATAATGAGAATTATTGGGACAGTTCCATGATAAGCTAACAATTTCCTGCAATCAGACTGAACATCTCTGCTCAAGCCGTTTAATAAAATAAATAGCAGCTTGCTGACACTTTTGTTCGGTTAAGCACATGTATGTTCAGAGGTTAGTTTATGTATCCTTGGTAGAAGAGCTAAAAAAAGAAATGGAGATTGAATGATATAAAAATGGAACTAGTTACAATGAGTAAAATAGATATTTCCACATCTTGAGACAACAATGAATCCTATAAACTGTCCTAGAATCAAATGACATAATTCATTTATTTTTATGTGCACATGCATATACATATAGACACATATATTTACATACACATATTACATACATATATATATGTATATATATATAACATGGATTCTTGTAATTAAGTATAACCTTTCATTTACATTCATGTGAGGGAGAAAGTTAAATGCCATCATAATAATAGGTCATCACTATTTAGAAGCATTTATCAAGCACCTAACTACCTACCACACAGCCACACACCACTCTGTAAAAGAACAGGGCTCTTCCTTGTTTACCTTAGAGGACCCCTATGGAACACTCCAGAAATCACACAGTCCTTAATCAGAACTCAGCATTGCCCAATTCTCTACCAGTTCTCCCAGGACTGATTCAGGAGAGAAGGTGTTCCCTCACCAGATCAAAATAATCACAGAGAAAGTCTGTTAAACTCTAATTGGTGAGTAATTTCGACTTTCCATTAGCTACTACAGCCAATTTCCTGCCACTTTTTGTTAACTTGGAAAAATATGTCTTATGTGTGAGGTAATGATATCCTCTGGTATTCAAGGAAAAAAAAGTCAAAGGCAGTCAAGTCTCCTCAGTTTCCAGCAAGAATAAAGTGATGCTGAAGGGGGCGCTTGACCTACTTGCTATCAGTGTTCACCTCACGAACACACACACCTTCTACGAGTCTCTTGTCAGTTAAAAGCCCAACTGCTCAAGGCCATTCGACCGGGCTTGGGGTGATATGTGCCCTTGACAAAAGCACCTTCCCCACCTTCATCGTGAGCTGTCATATTAACAGGGCCAACGTGGATGCCATTCTCTTTCAAGGGGTATCAACTTCCAAACAGCCCTTCCTCTTCAGACTCCCCGGGAGGTGCCCCAGCTCCCGGTCCCGACTCTTCCTCCGAGTCACCCCTATCCTGTGAGTCCAGAAAGCTCTCACCTGTGCTGCGCTGCTACCAGTGCTGATGGAACTCTGAGCTCTGAGCACAGTTAAGACTCAGTTCCTGGTTAATGCCAGCGTATCCATGTAAGAGTTCGTACGCACGCACCAGAGTGAGAGTAAAATACATGTGGACATATAAATCTACCACTACAGGGAAACAGTTGGCACAAAGCAGCACGTTCTGTGGGGAGTAAGTAACAGCTCACCCTCTGCCTGCGCAGGGGCTGGCTCTGCCCGGTTTCTGCCAGCAGACAAACGTGGGGCTGTGTATTCTTAACCCAGAATGCTATAGACAGAGGCCTCCTCATCTTCTCAAATGCGTTTTTTTTTCCCCTCCTCCTTAAATCAGGAAGAAAGTCCCACTTGCTGGTAAGTCTCTAACACTTGCTAATCTCCTTTTTAATAGGAGGACCCCCAGGAAACAACAGCAGGAGCCAGGAAGGAAGACAGAGAGGGAGGTGAGACTCTCCGCTGAGGAGAAGGGGCAAGAGAACCCACTCCAGCGAGTTCCCAGATCGTGACTTTGCACTGCAATAAAATTTCAAAAATAGTTTCGGGGACAAGCGTGGGTTGCCAACTTTTTCTTTTGCCAAGTAAGTATACTGAACTCACTAGCTTGTGCTTATTCTTCTCTTTGCCTTGGACTTGGGGAAAAGGTCATGTTTGAACGCTTATTTGTTCGTGTTTGTCTGTCCTCCCGCCCCCACCAACCAGCGCAGGGTCGTAAACTCACTCAGGGCACCTCAGAATTCCCTCCGCCTTCCCCACAGGAGGCCCCTTGAAATAGACCAGACGGCAACCAGAATCTGAGAATTATTACTTATTTTTCTCATTTTACTTGAGAATGTTGCACATTTTCTTATCTTCCTTCAGAGAATGTCTGTGAAACACCTTCTCTAAGGTGACATAACTATATAGCTGTCCTGAAAAAAAAGAAAAAATCAACACATTTTACATCAGATTCATTTCAACCCTTGATAAGGTAGTAGATGTGCTTCTCATGGAAATGAATCCTAACGAAAGGGTGTATTCACACTTCCAGCCTAGGAGCCTGACCTACAATGGCCGAGAGCACATGTGCAAAGAATGTGAACGCCTTCTTTTGCAGGCAGAAGCGCAGAAGGAGCAAACGACCAAAGACTTTCCAGCCATTCATTTTGACCATGAACCTACTCCATAGCCAGCCGAGACAACTGTTCTGAAGGAAACCAATTTGGATTTGGACTCTGGATCAGAACCAGGACTTTCAGGGACGAGTAAGGATTTAGACCAGCTAATTTCTAAATTCTTGGAAGACAAAGACCATGTGTACTAAAGTGGCCTGCACGGTGCCTATTTGCCATGAGTGAAAATCTCCCTTACGCCTTGAGAGAGAAATCCCTATCTGGCCTCTCCGCCCCTTGTGAACAGCTTGCAAAGGGCCTTTGACATCAAGAGCTGTTTGTTGAACGGACAAATGAATTCTCAGTTCCCTTATTATTTTTTGGTACATAGAAAACAACTAATTTAGAAATCTTTTAGGTTAATTCTCAATTAAATAAAATAGTGGATTTTAATATCATTTCCCATTATCAGTCAGGACCATACATTCTTAAGTAATAATAATTATAATCACTTTAAGAACTACCATAAAATGAGTGGATACTATCTGCCAAGCATTAGGCCAAGTATTTTATGAGAGAATTATTTAATTTCATTCTTATACCATCTCTATAAGCTAAATAGCATCCATCTCCATTTTACAGATGGAGAAATGGGGACTCAGACACCGGACATTCTTATCTAGGAATCCACAGCTCAGAAATAACACCCAAAGTCATTCATGTAGGAAGAAGAAGGGCTGGAATCCGAAAGTGTGGCTGATACTTGAACACCCACTGCCTCTCCCTAGGGATCTTGGGCCATTTCACCAACACCAGTCCTGCCATAGGCCACAGCTTCTATGGTGTGTGCGCCTTAAATGGCTTTTGCCGGAAACCCAGGCCATCCCCTCTCTCCTCGAAGCCAGCGTTCTTTTCGTTCTGTTTCGCAGTCCTGCTCAGGCTTTATGCCCTCTCTCTCAGGAGCTCTAACTTCAGCCCTCAGGCCTTGGCCCCACCACAGCTGACAATGGACTTGCAAAGTCATTCTGTCCAATTAGATAAACCATTTCTCTTAGGATAGTTGATACCGTTCCAGAATGGCTTATGATGAGCCAAAACTCTAACTTGTTTTAAATAAAGCAAGCTCTCCAGAATTCCCAGATTTCTTTCATCTGCTTTAGCTTGTGAGGCAACGGGACAAGCATTAGAGTGGAAGCTGTCCCCTTACTCCGCTGATATCTTCCTCTCGTGACTTCAGTGGCTCTCAGTTTCCCTATCTAGAGAATATAGACTCTCAACCTAAATGATTGCAATGACCAAGAGAGACAGCAAAAAGGCTGTGAGGAAAAATAACTGATGCCTTCCAAAACTAAGGTGTCAACATCATCGTACCTCTTCCAAACGGCAAATACCGGTATTGAAATTCAAAGCACGATGCAGAAACCCTCTCTGTTACCTATGTGGGGTTTCCATTTTATTCAAAAAAGTTTCCGGGAGACACCGAAGGCCATTATGTGAGGTTCTAACCAGACAGCCAATAGGAAAACTCTCTGTAGTCCATGAATCAGTCTTTGGGAGAGTTTTTTTGTTTTGTTTTGTTTGTTTATCAACGTTTGGGCCCGTTGATGAGTCAAGCATAACTTCCTTGGTATTAAAGTAACTGGGAACTGAGATGAATGGCCCAGTTTTTAATTACATTTGCCCTCTTTGTACCCCGTGTTGTAAACACCGTGTCTATCAGGGCACTGTGAGAACAGGTGATCTGTCATTGGCTATTCGAAAAGAGCGTCGTTGTCTGAGCAGTTTATGATCACTAAGATAAAGGGTTCTAGCCTTCTAAGAACCAAACACACACATACTTTGTTTGGCTTTTTAAATGGCTTAAATGATGATGAGAACATCACAGGAAAACATACTGAATTGAGTTTGTTAACTATTTCACACCCTCTAACCTGTCCAGCTGTCTCTGCCTCTGGAGGCATCAGACTCCATTTTGAACATGAATTCCTTTCTTTCTTTCTTTCTGGAGCCTCTCATTTTCTCCACTGTATTCATTCGGAGGGAAAAAAAAAGACCTCATAAATGTCATTTCATATTCCAAGCAATTTGCTATAGGCAACTACACCATTACTTTGTACAAATAAATTTACATAAATCATTATTAGAATGTTTTATCTTAGCAACATTATTTGGTTCCCAGAGCACAAATTAAATGCATGCTTAAAGCAGAATATTTTAAATTTATTCCTATATTGTTTATGAGACAGGATTAGAAATTTCCATCTAATTTTTCTTTCGTAATGGAATTCCTTTGGTTTTCTTTGTACATTTAGAAGCCACATATATAATTTGCTGGGGTTTCTTGAAGCAAGCAATGCACTAGATGACTCTGCCACAGCTGGTTCATTTTTCAGAGACCGTTCCCTTTGATTCCACGGCTTTGGTTTCGAAGACTGATTAGGAAGGCCAGGGACCAGGGAAACTAAAACCATCTTGTGAGTGGATGGGTTTTTGTTTGATATTATTCTGCAAGCAAACGGGGCTTTGGTTGCAGTCCGGCTTTTTATTTTATTTTATTTTTTTTTCAAACAAACAAATTTGTAAATAAACTTCCTGAAGACAGAGCCGGTTTCTCCTGGCTGTTTGTGTTGGAAGGGTGCCTATTTGGATCGACTGCAGAGCACATGGCAAGTCTTCACTGGCTAGTTCTACTCCACCCTAGATTTCAAAATAAAGTCTTTTCTCCCTATGGAAAACACAGTGCCCAGTTTTAAAACAAGCTGCACACGTCAACGTCAGGGTAGTGATGGGAAGTCAGGAGACACACTCACCAGCCCTGATCCTGCTACTTGCTGGTTCTGGAGATTCATGAAGCGAACCCAAGGCTCTTTTTCTCGTTGGGTCATAAAGGTTGAAGGCCTGTAACTTTCTACCAGCCTGTGGTCTGGGAACAGATTCCCCAGCCAGTGTCAGGGCAGTGGAGCCCCACGTGGTCCAGGGCTCGATCCTTGTAAAGGATGAGTGAGGCAGCCCCATCGGACGCCTAAGAGGACAGCGTCAGACAGACTGAGGCTCAAGGCACAGTACTGCCACTGGACAGCCGTGTGATCATGAATGCGTCAACCCTTCCTGCATCTGCTACCTCACCTGAAAATGAGATTACTTGTACCTACCTCACATTTTTTTTTTTTTTTGGAGACTAAATGAAGTAATGCAGGCAAAAGTTTAGAACAGTGTCTGACTCTTAGAAAGAGCTCAATAAATGGTAGGTAAGAATAATCTCGAAGGTTAACCAGCGGGGGCGATCTGGGGTGGTCATCTAAATTATTGTCTACGTCCGGCTCTTCTGGGCGTGAAAGGGAGGATGGCGCGATAATTACGTTGGGTCATCTGGGGAATGCTAGGATGGTCCCGAGCATACCAGGGCGTGTGTGACTCCCCCGACTCCAGCCCATCACCATTCAACATCTAATAAACCCAGTAACAATTACATCTTACGTCTTTCACAACTCGCTATACCTTTGAAAGCTCTTTTATCTACATCTTACTTGTACCTTTCATAAACTATGTGAAAAAAAATGTAGGGCTGAGGGACTTGCCCTTTAATAAGGAACAAACGAAAGCACCGGAAAAGTACAGGCTTTCCACAGTGCCGTATGGAGGGAGCAGGGGGGACCCCAAGCATTCCTCTGGTTGTCCCTACTCCCCCCGGACTCTGATGGGGAGACCGGGTCACGTGACTGATTCTGCCCCATGGACTGTGGATGTGCAACTGGTCTGAGCCGCTTCGCGTCTAAGGCGCTGAAGAACGAACGTGTGTTCTCAACGCTTTTTCTCCCGTATGTTGCAGCAACCAGGCGCCACGCTTTGCATGCCGGTGTCACAAGGTGGAGGAGGGTTGGACGCTCGAAGCACTGGATATGGGACAGCCGCGCTGGTGCAATCCAACTCTGGGTGAGTGAGACGTAAAGTGGGGCGGGGCAGGCTAAGGTGGGTGGAGTGTGCCAGGGCCGGCCTGCCAGGCGGAGCTTGCAGGGGTGGTGGGTGGAGTGTAGACGAGAGCAAATAACCAGGTAGACAGGCAGAGGCCAGGCATGGAGGTCCAAAGAAGCAGAAAAAAAAGCCAGCAAGGTGGCGGCCAAACAGTGACCCGCTATCGCTGAAGGCAGCTGCCAGCCAACACCCCTCGGTCACAGGGCAGGCGGGGTTTCCCCAGGAAGCCGTAAGGAACCCGGGCTCGGAAAGGAAGTCTGGCTCAGGCTGTGACAGAGGATTGGCGCCCTCTGAGCCCCGTCTGATCCTGGCAGCCAAGCCCGCGCCGCCTGGGCTCCTTCCCACCTTCCTACCCAGGCATGGAGCGGCTCCTGCCCCCTCTTCCCGGCCTAAAGAGCCACAGCGACCAAGCCCTCCCTCTCCCATGAATGCTTCCCTAGTTATTGCAGTCCCTCAGGTCCCTGAAGCGGAGAGCCACCATCCGCGCCCGTGCCCCGCCCACGCTGCACCTGCCACTTCCCAGGACGGAGGCCCGGGTCTGCGGCTGAGCTGCGAGCTCTGTGAGCAGCTCCATGTCCTACGTTATCTTATCCTCATCTGTCCGAGAACACATAACCAGGCTCAACAAAGACGCACAGACCTCAACTAAAAGGTACGAAGATTAGAAATGTTAATGTAATTCAAGGAAAACGTGGTGTTATGGGAAGAAAACAATTTAGAGAAACTACGGTTAAGAGGCCAGTTTCTACAGGGTCAATTCCCAGCAATGTTCTGTTGCTTGGTGTGTCTATGACACACACCCAAACTTTAAATGAAGATGTGATTCAATGTTTTCATTATCTTAATGCCTAAATTGGATTGATCGCATTGTCAGTCAGATCAGCTGCATAAATTGATCATTAAGAAGATTGAGAGGAAGGGGGGGGGAGTATACCAATTGATGGAGAAACAATCAATTTGGCATTTGCATTTAAATATAGCTTTGGCATTTCATTTATTCCGTGCAATCTCCATGAGGCGTAGGCGGGTCGGGGAAGGCAGAGCTTGGTTACCTGAGTCAGAATGGGTCCAGGAAACCGAGGTCAGCATCGCTCCAGTCACAGAAAGGACAAAGAAGCCTCCATCATCACAAGAATGCTGGTCTCACAGGAGATGGTGCTTCTAGTGGCTGGCAAAGAGGAGCAGAAGGAAGACAAGATTAGAGCGGAGGAGGAGAGAGGACCCTCTCAACTACAATGGATGTCATCTCTGGCCTGACTCTAAAAGACAACACACTTCACTTAAAAAGTCAATTACAACAGTACCTTGGAAAGTTACTGAAGCACTGGGTCTTTCACGATGGAGTGTTCTTGAAACTGTCTCATGGGGCATAAAAGGACCCAGAAATTTGAAAATACATGCCATAGACATTGCAAGATTATTTTATTTTACTACAACTGCTTTGAGGCATTTGTGAGATCATTTGATTTTACTATAGCTGCCACTGAAACACTTATCTATATAAAGGAAAAACATCGGTGCACCAACAAGCATTCAAGGCCAGTGTTCCACCATGTGGACCATCCTCAATCCACTGGGTAGACCCAGTACACAGGCTGCAAAGTCAATGACTATTCTGTTGTAAAATAAAATTACTCTGGCTCTACTCCTGGGGGCGGGGGGGGGAAGATCCCATCATCAAACTAAGGCTCACTAACTGGGCTACACGTTTTTCAGCCACACTTAACCAATAATCTTGCAAAATAGGAAAGTTAGTACATGACATAGATCGCATAATAATTTGATGGAAGACACATCAGTAGACTCTCTAATGAAAAGAACAGTATTACCTTATGAGCTCTAGTGTGAGAATGTTAGGGAATAAATTCATAAATCAGCGGTTCTCAAAGGCAGTGCCCTGGGACAGCGGCATCAACATCTCCTGAGAGTTTGTGGGAGATGCAAATTCTTGCCACCCCCCCCCCGAGACCCACCGAATCTGAATATCTGGAGGGAGGGTACAGCAATCTGTTTTAATAAGCCCTTCAAATGATTCTGATACACTCTAGATCGTTAATTTATCCACCCATCCAAAGGCATTTAATCTGTTGTAAAAACAGAATTATCCTACTCACGTTAGACTTCCATTAAGGGCTAAGTATTGAGCTAGGGACTAGAGGGAAGAAGGAAGGGGTCAGAGAGAGAAGATGATGAAATCACCACCGTTGAGAAATGTGTTTTCTACTGTGGGAGATAAGGCATATATGTATATAGGCAACTCAAATACAGACAGATCGTGTTATTTCCTCTAACAAACAGAGGGTTTCAGAGGAGACGTTTGTTTCTGGTAGGGGTTGGGGGCCAGACATGTAAGCAAAAGCACCAAGAGAAGAACAATCCCAGTGGGCCTTGAGATTGAGACAGGATTTTGACGGATAGGAATAGGCGGTAGCTAAAGCAAAGGCCCAGGGGTGGGAAAGTATGAAGGCTGTTCCGGTGCATGGCGTATCCATGCACCGGATGTCAGAGATACCTGAAGGTGATCTGGGTGAGACAAGGACACTCCCAAGTACAAACAGGTAAATCCAAGGGGGCTTGTGGACTCTTTTTCATGTGTGAAGACCACTCAGCAGCATGTTACTTATGTTTAGAAACTGATGTCGCATAAACTAGATTTAAAGATTTCTAAATCCAGTGTGCTTTTCTGTACTTTTCGGACTGCATTTTCTGGAGGAGAGCATCTTGGCTGCTTCAAGGTTTAACAGCTGAAGGTTTACCCAGGAGGAAGACACAAAAGGACATTTTAAAGTAGGCATGAATCGGGATGTCACAGTAGCCTCGGGCCATTCTGCAAAGGGGCAAAATCTTACCACTCCTAAAAAGCCCCTGAGGGCATCGATGGTTTCAGCTTTATAAAATGACTCAGGTGGGCAGCGGTGTGCCTTAGTCACAGGAAAAATTTTAAAGGGGATAGGGAGAATGGGTGAAAGTGATCAAAGGTACAAACTTCCAGTTAAAATAAATAAGTCCTGGGGATGTAATGTACATCATGGTGACTATAGTTAAAAATACTGTATTGCACATTTAAAAGTTGTTAAGAGAGGAGATCCTAAAAGTTCTCATCACAAGAAAAGCAATTCATTTGTACCTATGTAAGGTGATGAATGTTAACTTATTGTGGTGATCATTTCACAAGGTATACAAATATCAAATCATTACATCATACACTGGAAACTAATATAATGTTATGTACCAATCATACCGCAATTAAAAAAACTTAACACATGCAGAAGAAAAAAGTTCAACTGGTACTGAGCACCTCCAAATAGAGGAAAAATCCTTTGCATGATCAAGAAGGCGTGGCTTTTGATTCTAGAAAACGGACATACGTATAATGCTTTATTTCCTGATGTTGCTAGATTATATTGATGAGATTGAAAACTGAAAACGTTGTCTGCTCTCTGACGGAAAAGAAGCTGGATTCAGTATTGGCGATGTCTGGCTGCTCACCCCAGCTCTGCCACTTAGCCATCCGAGTAATATGGGCACTAACCCTTGGGGTTTTTAAAATTTTTTTAATCAATCAAGAAATAGAGGAGCTGACTCACCCCATCTTCTTTGAAATTTGAATAAGGAAATAGATACAAAAACTATAAAGTGCAATACTGTGCAGAAGTATAGAATTAGCCTAGTCACTGAAACGACTGGGTCCTAATTAACACTTGTTACTGTATTGGCCTTTGGAAATATAAAAGTAAAATGTTTCTTGTGGCCTTGACACTCCTTTAAAATATTTGCAGATAACCGCAATTCTGAAAAAAAACAAACGAACTTGGCATCGACCAAACCCATGAAACATTTCACAGTATATCTTTTACTTGTGATTTTTTTGTTTTGTTTTAAATTTATCCTTCGGACCACGATAGAGCATCCAGTTATCTTTCAGCAACTCCTGGTGAGCACAACTCAGTCTTCAGCAACACAGACACATACGATGGCGATAATTTATCATCTCGGCAGTAGTTTCGTCCCAGATGGACCATTTACTAATTTATTTCCATATGTAACTGGCAGAGAGATTAATCAGGCTTCCAACTTGGAAACCTGAATTGCGCTTTATTCCCTTAACAAGCTAACTCTGGACAAGAGGATGCACACGTTTATATAGAAAACCGAAGAGTTCCTCTTAAAAAGCCTGTTGGCCTCAGGCGCAGGCCTTTGAAAACACACACACACACACACACACACACACGCACACGCACGCACGCACGCACACACACACACACACACACACACAGAGCTTGCTCATTCTGTCAGCTTGGAGGGCTGGTTCTTTCTTTAGATACTCATGGGCTTCCCATAGGAGCTGAGTCTAATATAACTGCAGGCACACATAAGCCCAGAAACGCAACACCAAATCAGGTCCAGTTGCAGCACCACCCCTCCCGTGTGCAAGCTCCGGTCTCATATTTCTGAAACTGAAGAGACCTTTTTGCCACAGCGCTGCACCCAGCTGGCCCAGCTGTGTGGTGCCCAGGCAGCGGAAAGTATGTGCTTTCTTTTTTCCACTCTCTTTAAGGGTCTGAACTTGACTGAATTCAGCAGCTGCCATATTCTCTGCGAGGCGCTGGCTAATGAATTGTGAGCTTTGCTCCCCGTTCCCCTGAGCTCAACTCTCAGTCCACTTTGGTTTTTAATGCTACCCTGATGATACCAGCTTTTGGCAAAGTGTGGAACGGGATTGTTGTCGGATGACAGTGTTTACATACCGAAGGCCAGCCAATCCCAACCCGGGCAGGGAGCACGAGCTGACTGGTAATGTCTTAAGTGGAGCCCAAAGCCTCCGTCGGGAAGGCTCAGGAGGCAGGGCCATGTGGAGACAGTGCTGGCTGCACCCATACCCCTGGGTCACTAACCACCCATGCGGCTTGGCAACGTCACTTAGTTCAGGTTCACAATGCCCTCTTCTGCAGTGGGAGGGGTTCAGTTCTGTAAGGTTCCTTCTGGCTCTACAATCTTGTGATGTTATGAATACGAAAAAAAAAAAATCTCTTCCCTTGGTCTCTGTGTTCAGAGGATGCCAGACAGCCAGAAATCTGGACGACTCTGGAAGTGTCTGCAGTAGTCCAAATGCTGGGTGCTGTGACAGACAGAGCCTTAGGGACCTCAGCACCCAACGGGCTCCCGTGAAGCGGAGAACAAAGCGTTGAAGATTGTGTGACAATGTCGGTCTTTACGAGGTTTTAAGAATTCGAGAAACGCAAACAGTTTGAAGTACTGTTCCAGGCGTGGCAAAAGTGAGTTAATATAAGTCACGGCCCCTGGTCTTCAATTCCCTTCCATCTCAGTTAAGGAGAAACACAACTAATCTTTATACAGTGAAAATAAGTGCTGTAACTGAAGATGCAGAAACTACCACGGGAACGTGGAGCACGGAGAAATCGTCCCATCGAGGGTGACAGGGGAAGATTTGTAAGGTTTTGCGGGGACACTAGAATCGAAGCTAGGCCTTGCGGAGCAAAGATGGGAGTAAAGGCATCTACCTGGGCAGAGGCAGCAGCAAGAGCAAAGGCCGAGAAGCTTCCTGGCACAGCCAGGACACAGTAGTTAGTCCCCGAAGGCAGCCACAGGGTGCGGAAGGGAAAGAGGGCCCAGCGAGGGGGACGCTGGGAAGGGATGGGTGGCGGAGAGCCCGGGCGCCGGCCTGCGGGCTGGCTTCTACCCTGTGCTCGCCGAGAGCCTTCAGAAGTTACTGGGCAGCGGAGCCCCGGGAAGTGGGTTCTGGCAATTCTATTACCATTTAAGACTCGTAATAAGATCAGTCTGTACCTTCATTTTTCTCTGATTCATTCCATGCTGCCACTATTTGGGAATCCCTCAAATTTATTATTTTTTCCAAATCAATTTCCTGGCCCTTCAAATGGAAGCAATTGAGTTTCCTACAGCACTGCCAGGATTTAAATTTGTATGACTGCTTGGGCCTAGGGCTTGACATTTAGGTGTTTTTCTATGCTTACGAAAGAGTTAAAATAACATGGCATCGACTGGTGGGTTTTGTTGTTGGATTTTTTTTTTTTTTACACTGGAAAATATTTCTGGGTGATGAAAAACCAAATACAAATATCCCGACTGTTAGAAGGGCCTGTTCTAACAGTCCCAAACAAACGTTGAACTGCTCATCCAAAGTAGTTCATTGAAATTTTTTGGACTTCTGGTTTCAGCACCCCAAGGTTAATAAGCTCGAGGTTTCCAGAGCCCCTCAAATAATAATAGCAGAATATGATGTAAACCCTCACACCAATGGCATTTGGTTCCTCGGCCTTGGGCGGCCAAGCACAGGTGGCTTCCTGCAGCTGCCACTCGGAGATGCTGCTCGCCAGGACACATGGGGCCCTTGCCAGGCAAGCCAGGGCACGGGGGAGGGGTCTGCAAGTCTGTCCTCCCCAGGGCCCCAGAGACAGCTGGTGTCTCGAAACGCCACAGGGATGAGCGTGGGAGTAGGCAGGGAGCCTCCTCTGAGAAAGGAGCTGCCCTTGGGTAGGAGCCACTATAAAAAAAAAAAAAAAATCCCTGTAGAAGACACAAACTTCCCCTGCCACCTCTAGGGGGCTCAGACCACAGATGGGCACAACCGGGAAGCGTCAACAGTAGTTTCATTTTGGATCACCTCATTTAGAAAGGCAAATCATATCTATCCACTGAGGTGTCGAACATTCTAGGGTTCAAGTCCCTGATTCAGAATGCAAAATCGGTCCCAGCCCTCCAGAGACCCAGGGGTTCAGGAAGTTCCACTCACACCCCCACCCATAGGTGTTGTGTTGACATTTAATCCAATAATTACTGTGAAAAACAACAGGCAGTAAGAGCTGTAGAGCATTTCCCATGTACATAAAAAATAGTCTTATACACTACAAAAGAGTGGTGTGTATCATGCCACTTTTCGTAAAAGTCCACTTATGGTCAGAAAAGGAATCCTGCTCAATAAACAGATAAGCTGAAATTACAATGCCATTTTACATTCTCTTCACTGATACAAGCATAATAAAACTATAAGGTAAATGCAGGCTTAAACTGAATAATGGGCATACATAAAAATATTTTGACATTAAAAACTCGGCATAAATTGAACTACGGCATACTTGAAAGCTCCTGCAATCATAACGTGCACATTGAAATCCATTAACCTAATACCTAGGCTGCTATTCAAAAGCAGAGGTCTAGCGTGTAAATAAATACCCATTTGAACACTTCTCCTCCTAAATGACTGTACAATTTGATTGCAAAGTCACACACTTACAAAGTCTATCATCTTTACTTGGTTGCTCTCTAACCAACACTCAAGTCTTATCGGGCTACAATGTGGCAGCATAATATAAACACAGAGACCAGCAAAGGGTACCAAAAAGTAGCAGCAAATGTCAAAGACAAGCCAGGGTCAATCCCGCGAAGAGAGATATTTACATAAGCATTCAGAAAAGACAATAGAGCTCCAATTCTCTTTAACTGCACATCCAATCAACCTCTCTGCTCCTCACCTGATCGTTTTTTATATAAAAGCAATCTCTACAATGATACGTTCAAAGACCTCAGTTGCCATAAAGTCAGCAGCAGTTAAAGATTCTGTTGCACATTAGATTTGCTTTAAGACTTAGCTATTTTCAACCAAAGCTTTCATCCCTCACCCATCACTGCCCCCCTCCAAAAAAAATTAGCTTCACTGACAATATCCTTCTTAAATATGTCATCTGCCAAGGCCATTTTCTTACCTTTGTAACTCACTCACATTTGTTTCATTTGATGATATTTACCCAAGCAAGGACAATTGTTTGACTGGAATCTTGCAACTTTCAACTTTGCCCAGATTTTGCTGTCGGGAGGAAGGGGAATGCCGAACCCCCCACCCCCAATTCATCACTCAGCTGAATCACAGCTATATTTTAAATTCTTTTACACTTACTTAATATAGTGCGTGCTGCCTGTCCACTGATGCGATATCAGAAACCTGCAAGCTACTATTTCTGCAACTGTGTCACTGTAGATAGTCTGAAACATGTACGTAGCTGTTGCCATGGAAACAAACACAGCTAGGGTAGAGTGCCACGCTGTGTTAATTCCTTCACCCATGAACCCCAGGGGAATGCTAACATTCATCTTCTTTCTCCTTTAGTCTCACACTGCTTTAATATTTTTTAGCATTATCAAATGATGTACTAAATACATATGGCACACCTGAAAATACGAATGGCCGAAATGAGCTGTGTGCCAACCTAGCCTGCTCCGTATCTGCTTAAGGTCGTGTAGCTATGAAATGGATCTTTTCACTAACTTCTCCTGGGAGAAATAGAGAACTTTGTCTCTTTCTTTTAAAACGGTGTGGGTAGGACCAAAAAAAAAGGTGAGCATCTGGTCTCACCTCAGAACAGTTACTGCAGAAGTGCACCGGAATAAAGATGCTATCAGCATTGTGCCTAATCAGTTCTGTGAAAGGCAGAGGGAGGTTTTTGCAAACTTTCTGAAGTGGATCCAAGCTAAGAGTTGTTTTCCCTTCCAACTAGAACTGCATTAGCAGGCTGTAAATCCAATCGCTTTAATTAGGCGAAAGCATAAACCTCAACAAGGGCTTCATCTGTCCCTACTTCCCCAAGCCCATGGAAGAAGGTATTAGAATTAGGGAATGAGAAACAAGATGGAACTGTGCCACCATTCAGAAAGAAATGTGATTTTGCTGGAATCCGAACATTCTTTTATTTGCTGCAAGTTCAAATCTCTGCCCTTGTCAAGTGTTTGGACTGGTGGAGAAAAGTCAGATTCTTTCTATACACCTAAAAGCCAAAATGTGTAGATATCGGTGCGTTGGGCCAGCTTGCTGTTATTCAAACTGGGGGTGCGCCACTTTAAATAATGGGGTTGCTCAACAAAGTTGACAAAAGTAAGCTGTTCGAAATCTTAATTACATCCTATCCTTTGGGCTAGTTAATAATATTCAATCTAAATGAAAATGGCCACACTTTAGATTTGCATACTGATGTGTTTCACTGGAATATAATTTTCACACTAAACAATCAATTGTAGGCTTTAAAAGTGCAGATCTGTGACTCTGAACTGGCATGTTCTAAAGAAACCATTACTTTATTTGTGGGAATTATGGCAAAATTAGCCTACAAAAGCTATGAAAATTTTTCCTATTATTTTCTAAATTGAATCATCCTTCTCTACATACTATAATAATAATAATAATAATAATAATAATAATAATAAACTCATCCCTAAGACAAAGCAGAACAAAAAACAGATATACAAACCTTACTGGTGGAAGAGATAAATCACTTTTTAAGAGCAATCTCAAGACGACGTTGGGGTCCAATATAAAGGCTAGTGTTCGAGTATTAGCAGGGCAGGTAGAGATTACTCTTTAGCTAATTGTGACCAGTACTTACAAAACTAAAGGAACAGAGCCACAGCAATAAAATAGTCATTCCTTACATTCACTTTGCACTTCTGTATCTACATTTGCCAAACATTACTAGGCATTTTCAGGTCAGCCCATATGACGATCACAAGATTATACTATGAATTAGTCTGGCAAGTATCGACCATCTCATCTCATCTAGCAGTGGAGAGCACTGAGGCTCCGAAAATCAGTGACTGGCCCAAGGTCACACCTGAAGTGGCCGAACCCTGACCTGACTCTGTTCTAATGTTCTCTGCACGTGTCACGCCGCGTCCGGGCGGCTCCCAAATGAAGCTGGTTGTAAACGACATACAATACCTACAGTAACAACACTTATAAAAGGATGGATACGAGGATCAGATTATTTGGTGCGGATATTAATTACAGCTGTTGTTAAGCTAATGCTCCTCTCTGTCCTGGCCTACCCGCTCTCATCTCCCAAGGGTGGGAGGAAAGACCCAGCTCTAAATCCAATGCCGTGCCTCAGAGACAGCCTTGCCGGGGGAGGGTGGTTGGAGGCTCCTTGGGCTTTGGAAGTGAAAGGGGACTTGGGAGCACTGAGCAGCAGAAAAAAACAGTAGGTAGCGTCCTGTGACAGTCGTGTGTGTGTGTGTGTGTGCGCATGCGCTGTGTGTGTGTGTGTGTGTGTCTATTCTACTGGCAAGGTATTTCTGGAAAACTCTGAGTAATGCATTTTCCAAAGGAATTAAGCCATTCTGGACTTGCAGCGACCAAATAATTGAGAATGGAATTCATTGTGATTTGGGTTATTCACAACCTCCTACCCACAGTACCCTCAATATCAAGAATTAACTGAATTTGTTCACTCTACACTTTGGTGAAGGAGGAGGTGTTTCCAGACTACTGAGTGTATCCCAGGTAAACCTGGCGGTATTAATGAAGCAGCAGAAGACATTCCAAGGTGCAGTGTTCTGGGGGTGACCCCCTCAATGGGGGCAAGGGGTACTGGGTGCCTTCAAACAAATGCTTCAGCTTGAGTCCATGATTTGGTCCCTCTTGGTAAAAAGCTTTCTAAAACGGACCGTATAAGAAAACAGCAAATTGGGCCAAGTACATAGCACGTGATTGATAAGTTCCACGACTCAGCTGACATTACATACGTTATGACACAGGTGCTCTCAAAGCCACAGAAGCACGGGCAGGAGAAGGAAGGTCGCCCACACAGGGACAGGCCCCACGCTATGATGATTTTCTAAGCCTTTTGTTTACATTTTAATTTTCTCTGGCCCCCGCTTGGCCCTCCCTGGCTGTCCGGGATCAGCTGGCCTTCCTGCCTCGCACGGTGGCCTGGCTCTGGCTGTTCCCTCTGACTGGATTCGCATCTAATACGCCAGGGGCTGGGAAACCGAATAAGAGAGTCGATTAGAATTTGGCCTAAAATAAGATGAATACAGACCTGAGAAAGTGTCCCAGAGCACAAAAGTGTCGACTTTTGGATGCCATTGACTCTGGGTCAATTAGCCTAAAGCCAGTCACCTAACGAGCAATTTGCCTATAATTTAAAACCTTTTTGAGTGTTTTTACATGGGAATGGCCTTTGCTTCTTCTTTTTTTTTTTTTTTTGACATCTCTTTTGCATTCTAAGCTTTATAAATCAAGTCTTCTAAGGTCACACCCAGCTTATTTTTAAACTTAAGTTTTTGTTTAATTTTAATTTTTAAATCCAACAATTTTTTTTCTTGCGATAAAGGCAATGAGTGTGAAAACACTCAAAATGGAATTGAACTGCTGGTGAGCTGATTATCAGGCAAAGTGATATGGATCGCTGGTTGTAAAGGAATGTTTACTTCTAATTTTCTTTCTTGCTTTTTTTTTTTTTTTTTTAGGATGCAAAAACTGTCCGAGGAAATTTCAAGTCAAGTCTGACTGGAACGCACAAACTGCCTTTCAGAGGCTACCCAGACCTCTTTTTCTTCTTATATAAACTCGGGACGGTTGAGCTTCCAGCCTCCACTGAAGGCAAGGAATTTTGTACGGCCCGGCTTGATTCCCCCCCCCACCGCCCCCACCACCCCGCCGCCCGTAAACTTCATTTACAGGCACTCCTGAACGAAGTCCAGCTCGCTGAGTCTCACCCAAAGCAGTGCTCACCTTCCCATTCATCCGGGGAGCCCCTGTCGTATGTTCTGAACGTTTGTGTGTTGTGTGTCGACGCAGATGGCCTTAAGAGGCAACCATGATCTTTTCCATCAAAGCGATGCGTAGACCGCAGAAGTCTGAGAATTAGTCACCTGACAACCCAATTCTTAATGCAAGCGGGGGGGAAAGCCCAAGGTCAAGGTATATCCGGCATGATCACAACTAATGGCACCGGCCCCATTCAGAAGGAGAGGCCAAGTGCCACGCAGCATTGTTCCAAGTGCCCTTGGAGAGGGAAAGCGAAGACCAGACCTGCGGCTAAGGACAGAAACCAAGTTGACCTGGGAGATTGGGGACAAGCTAGTGGCATGCCCCTATCAGACAGCAACAGGGCTGTCTGATACGAGACGGTCCCCGTACACTCCCGCCCTCCCCAATTATCAGCCTGAGGCTCTGACACCGACACTGTCCCTCTGGGAGTCCCTAAGCCACTTAACCACTCTGCAGAAAGCAAGCATTCCAACCAGCATGGGACCTGGCCTGGAGCTGCGAAACTGCTGGCCAGCTAGTGAGGGTCTTTTTCTTCCTGCTTTGTCATGCAGGTGTGTGGAGCTAGGGACCAGTGGTCCCTTCACCAGGAAGGCTTCAACTCCGATGATACACACACGGACACTCGGTCAGGGCTTGGGAAGAAAATTCTCCTGGGAATGAAAACTTTTCGTTCTGAAACCATCACTGGGAGATTTGCTTTAAACGTCTCCAGCTGGGGGCAGAGCAGCTGGCTGTCCTCAGTGTGTATGAACTTCCTCTATTTCTATATGGAAGATAATCAATGCACTCAATTCATGTGCCCTCAAAGGAGTTATGTTCACTCCAGGACTGGATACAAACCATTGGGAAAGTTGTAAAAAAAAAAAACTGTTTTGCTTTTTAATCTGAGGATACGGTGAATTGCATGAATGTGTTTTACCCAATGCTCCCTACTTAATAAAAGGGAAGTTTTTACTACCATAAGTCACTAGTAATGTACATAATCAGAATAAACTATTTCTATTAGAACATTTTTGGGTCTGTTTTCAAAGAGCTCAAATAACCGACTTAAGTAAAAATATGGTTGGTTGTTTACTTCTCACAAAACAGCCTAAGATGGTAGGCAGTCTGGGGGTGAGGCAGCTGGTGCCCTGAAGGCAGAGACCCAGGGTTTTCCTCTCTTGTTATGCGCTATCTCCTAGTATAGGGGTCCCCAACCCCTGGGCCGTGAACTGGTATCAGTCTGTGGCCTGTTAGGAACCAGGCCGCACGGCAGGAGGTGAGTGGGAGGGTGAGCTGGGAAGCTTCATCTGTATCTGCAGCCGCTCCCCAGCACTAGCATCATCGCCTCAGCTCTACCTCAGGTCATCGGGCATTACATTCTCATAGGAGCACTGGTCCCCACTGCCAAAAGGGTTGGGGACTGCTATCTTAGTGTGTTTCCCACATTTGTATGGTTTTCAGTAGCTCACTACCACCCTGTCGCTGTCATGATCAGAAACAAGAAGAAAGAGAACATGAAGGGCTTATTGTTTTGTTCTGAAGGTAAAATCTACCCAGCCACGCTCATCCATCAGCCGGAACTTAGTCACTTAGCAAATGGGGCAGATAGTGTCCAGCTAAAGCTCCAGGGTTCTACTATTAAAAGGAAAAATCAGAGAATGGATTCTGGTGGACAGCTGCAATGTTTAAAAAATACTAAATATATTTATGGATATAGAGATATATCCTAAAAGTTCACAAACAAGCATGGGAATGATAAATACCAAATTCAAGATGGCCGTTACAGGGGACACAGGAGGATGAGCCTAGGGGTTGAGGAAGGGGTATACAGGGGACAGCAATGGCATCTTTAGTGTTTTATTTAAAAAAAAAAATGAAGCAAATATGGCAAAATGTTGAGATCTGCAAAATTTGGGTAATGGGTACATAGCTTTTTCTATATTAGAAATAAATCATCATAACATACACAAAATTTAGCATTATCTCAACGACCCAAATGCAGCTCAACTCATAATTAAACTGTATATCACCAATTCTAAAATGCACATTTTTCTCTGAAATGAGTGCATCTAATTACAATATCAGGCAGCATTTGTCCTTAGGGGTACATAAAATAATGTTATACTTCACAATTAATGGTAACAGATTTGGAGATGTACGATGTATACATTATATTTCAAGTGGAGCATGGAGCATTTTCACGTGCTTGAGAGTAGGCAGAAAAGGTCTCCACAAGTGGCCACCCCCAAGCTTACGAAGCTCTTAGAGCCCCATAGCTGGGTTCCCTCTGTCGGGCGGTTTTTCTGATTTCTGGGAAAACATTCTTTTCACTGACAGAGCCTCTTACCGAGGTCATGTGAAAACACACGTTGGGACTCATTTTCTCTGCAACTGAGGAAAATCAGGCTGATAAAAGCCCTCCTTTATTAGTTCTTAAGTGCTTGAGAACGCTCACCTGGTAGGAGACGAAAGCTTAAATGGCACCTACAAACAAAACTCAACCCACACAGGAAGAAAATAGGAATCAGATCATTACTGGACCGAATTTTGGGACGGCTGAGAGGACACAGAAGACACAGACGTCTGAGGACAGCAAAGACTCCTCCATCCACCCAAGTTAAGCCGTGTTCCTAACCGGCAGAGGTGACAGAATAAGACCACCGTGACCCACTTCCGTTGAACGTCCGACGTGTGCTCATCCTGCAGAAAATTAGCGAAGAATACAATGGCAACATTGTTCCCTCAATATTATCAAGATGCAAATGAACCAAAACGGAAATAAAAAAAAAAATCCATACAGCTGGTTTACATAAATGCAGAAAAATAAATCACCGTTATTTTTGAAAAATTTATGAAAGTTTTCTTCCTTTCTCACGTTCCGTTCGTATACAGTTGGCATTTTCGAAATTCAAACCTGATGTGGATTTGGAATTCAATAAAGCACATTGGAAGACATCTGAGTGAAAAAATAAAAGTTCTTGCCATATGCTACTGGTGAATGAATTTGCATATTTGAAAGGTAATCTAGAAATGAGAATGTTTCCAATTCTCCTTACCAACAACAGTAATTCATAGCAACCACACGTTTTATAGATCAAGCCACTTCACCATCTGAGAGACAACAGTGGGACAGACGGAATCAGGGCTGGCGCCCTGCTGCAGCCTGGCTAGGTACAAGTGTGCGATTGTCACTAGGTCACGACCACTCTGAAGCTCTGCTTGGTCCCTGCTGAGGGCACAATAGTGATGTCTGCCTCACTGGGCATATTAACGCATCAAGGAGCTTCTGAATTTGGTTCACCATTGCATGAAAAACCAGAAGACCACTCACAATGGCTACTTCCAAAGGACACATGAGATGCAGTGAAATAGGCTCTAAGACCGAGCCCAAGATCTTCTCCGTGCGTCTTTCTATTTATCTACGTAGCCAGAAAGGAAATGACCCAAGGCCAAACCAACAGCAGGGACTCTCCTTTGCTCTCACACTTGTCTGCACCCCTGGCGAGGATGGCAGGAGCCCCCATCCCCCAGCTGGGAGGGTTCCCTGACAGTACCCAGCTAGCATTGCTCATCCTGTCCCTGGGCCAGGCCTCTAACTGGGTCATTCAGTCAGGGAATATACAAGCCAAGTGGTCATGTGCATTGCTAATCCACTCATGTGCATTCAGGGGACACCAACCCACAAAAGATTGAAATCTGTGGCATTATGCTAGCTTGCTTCCCAAACCACATGTCAAAAATGCAAGCCACATATTTGCAGGATGGCTACCATGCCACGAGGTAGTCCAAACAATGAACGTTTTGATTCCTATGCATTTGGAAATGGGAAATGGTTGGCAAAGCCTGTGACGGAAGTGAGCACACTTTCACCAACTTGTTGACGAGCTGAGAGAACAAAACAATAGCATTTCTTCTGGATCTGTCCTGGCAGCAATTCACAATAGATTAATCCTTCAATCTGCCCCATTTTATGAAGACTGGTGTTCTTCCCAGCGGCACTCGAGAGGACAAGAGCAGGACGAAGAGCCACAGCTCTGTGTGGGAAGCGTCGGAGTGTCGATGCAACCTGGTCCAGTCCCAGGGTCTCTAGCCTGCTCCTCTACCGCCCCAAGACCTTAACCCTAATCGAAGACCCAGGTCGGGGGGATACCCCCGAGGAGCGGCTTCGCATCCCTCGGGAGCGACCTTCTCTGTGGCATAAACTTCCTGTAAGATGACACGTCACAATGTTACTAGACCAAACTCTCTCCAGCGGCAACCATGGCCCACCAGACCAGCTGGAACCACTTGTCCAAACCCAACAAGCACTTCTCGAGACCTGGCATCCAGAGCTCCTGGATCCAGTCCCCACTCACACCAGGAGCTTCTGAGCCAGGCAGGAACTTGTCACGAAGCCCTTTCTACTTCGACAAGCCTTTATGCATCCTGGAGGTCCAGGACAATTTTCATCTGGGCAGTGAAACAGTATCAGATGGAACAGCAAAGGGCTGGAAAAGATGTGCGACCTGTGACTTCGCCCCCGATGTGGTTCCCGCCTGGCTGGGTCGTCCTGGTCCACTCGTATCTCTGCAGCCTAAACCTGATGAGACACAGGCGTGACCAAGGGTGTTTAGGTGGTAGTGGTTAATGTTGTGTTGTTTGCTCGCTTGCTTTAACTGGTAGGTTGTCTAAAAATCACACTGGTAGTGAAAAACTGTCCCTGAACCTCCCTGCCTTACACGACAAGGACAGCAGCTAATTAAGTAGTTGGTCAAGTGAGCTCAGAGAGCACAATAGCAAAGATCTGGAAAAGACCTGACCCCAGCTAGCGTTGGGCTGATCTGCCACTCTACGGTGGTAAGGTAAGATGCAGGGCAATCACCACTATCGAGTTGCCCCACCAATGGAAAACGGCAGTGACAAATGAAGACTGTTTTCTCCTACAGTCCTTAGCAAGCTAGGAAACACTTGAGAAATTGAGAATTTGACCACTTCCGGAAACCGATGTTCAATAAAAACTCCCTAGTTGAGAAAGTGCTTGGCTGAAAAGGTCTTTCTTATTTGATTGCAAGCCATACATCAGCTTGCCTTAACTTTATTGTAAGGAGAAATCCGAAATGTATTCTGAAAGAGATCAACTCTAACTTTATTTAGGTCATTCTGCTGACATACACAAATAATGGAAAGTGTGACTAATTTAGAAACAGCCAAGAAAGGTCAATGCCTAGTTTGTTTCTTAATCTGCAATAATCTGTAAGTAACGTTAAAAGGCATTTGCCACTATCTACTGTCAATGCTGCGGTCATTAAATGAACAAAAGTGGGGAGAGGATTTCACGCTTGTTTAAAAAAAAAAAGATATGCTAGTATGTAGTGACTACAGCCTGGAAATCACACATTTAAGAACAGCTTTCAAAAGCATTTGGATAATGAAGCCTCAATAACCTGCCTGTGAAGTAGAAATGGTTTTAACCACATTTTCTCCAAAAAAGCAGCCTGATATCCAGGCATGTGAAGTGATTTGCCCAAAGGTCCTCAGAAGTTAATCATGGTCGAGCCCAAATCAGGTGATCAGGACTCTAGGCTGCAGACCCCGGGCACCAAGCTGTGTGCCCTGTCTCGGGAGGGCAGGCCCAGGACCTGACGCCCGCGATGCTAGCGTGGGCGGCCCACAATGCGAAAGGGATGCTCGTCACAAGAAGCAACATTCCCACGTGCCCTTGAAGGCAACGGCCTTCCTGCAGCACCAGGCCCATAAGGGACCCGGCAAAAAATGATGGGAACTTTGGTCTGTAGATGAGCCGCCGTGTCGGCGCACAGTGTACTGCTGCTCTTCCCATCGCAGTATAGACTTTGTCCCTTTGTAACATTCTGCTACGAGGAAACGAGACACAACCTAGCGGAGATGCTCCGGGCAGACTCCCATGCGTGGGCAGATATGTGGCAAAAAATAGAACATTGCTATCGATTGGCCCTTTTAAAGGACAGCTGACCCTTGAACGACATGGGTTTGAATTGCGCGGGTCCACTTACGAGCGGATTTTTTTTTTCAAGAAATGCCATACATGTATTTCCTCTTCCTTGTGATTCTCATTGCGACATTTTTCTCTAGCTCGCTTTAGTGTAAGAATTCAGAAAATAATACACATAACATACAAAATATGTGTTCACTGTTTATGGCGCCAGTAAGGCTTCTGGTGGAGAGTAGGCTATTGTTAGTAGTTAAGTTTTGGGGAAGTCAAACCACCACACTTGGATTTTTGACTGTGAGGGGAGTCGGTGCCCCTAACACCCACACTGTTCGAGGGTCAGCTGTATATGTCACATCACGTCCCTCGAAACCCTCCGCTAGCTTTCGCGTCATCTGACATCCACGCGCCAGCAGGGCTCTGAGGCAACTCACCCTCCCTCCGCCCTCTGCTCCACCCACCCTGGCCGCCTTGCTGTTCCTGGACCAGAACACACTCCCTTCAGCCCCTCGCACTTGCTGTCCCCTCTACCTGCAGAATTCTCCCTCTTGATATCTACTTGCCATTGTCCCTCACCTCCTGCAGTGGGGAAAACCTCCTCTCGCCATCATCTGGTTTGTCTACAGTCACAGCCCCCGGCTGCTCACCTCCTACAGGTCCTTCCCTGCTCCATCCTTCTCTATGTGCAAATCATATATATTGTTCATTGTGCTCATTGTCCTTCTCCCCACTAGTCCATCAGTCCCAAGAGATTGGGGGTTTTTTTGCTTGTTTGTTTTGCTCACCGCCACATCTATTCCAGTGTATGGTACATAATGGGCAGAATAAAGAAAGAATTTAATTTTTAATGAAATTTTTAAAGTGCCAATGATCATCTTCAAGGACTTCAGTGATCGTGTCTGCTTACATCTAATACGAATGCTATTTTTCAATCTAAAAAAAGGTACTTCTTTGAGATTTCAAAGGGATTGGCTGTTACAGATTGTGGGAGCTATTTTTATCTCGTCATGCAAGCACGGGCTTCCTAGGCAAAGGCATTCCCCACGTTTCCAGCTCTCATTCACCGCTCAGCCTGGATTCCTCCTCCGCCCCCCTCCAGGACCCACAAAGACAAGAGGCGGATCAAACTTGGCAGGCAAACCTCCCCAGAAGAGGGACCTCGCACTCCTACACCAAACAGGGATGATGGGAGAGAAGCTGGAGAGCAAGATGGGGAATTCCTCACTTTGCATGTTAAGACCCCGAGGCTGAGAGAAGTGACTTGAGCAGGGCCTCACTGGCCTCTGGTGCTAACACTAAAACTCAAGCTCACGCCTCCGAACTTCCCATACTTTATTGGTACCCTGCTTCTCTTTGTAAAGAGAATCTGGGATCTGGTTTGAGAACGGTTTCAGCTCTAAGACCCAGGACAGGAATCCCAAATACATCTCATGACATCCATAGAACCAGAGAAAATCAAATCTTCCTGGGAGTCAGTCCGGCTTATGCACTCAAGGCAGCTAGAGCTAAGCAGAGACGGTGGTGTGTTCAGTGGAAGTCCAGGACCCATGCTGCCCTCTGACCTGGCCGTGCATCTCACCAATGCCCACCTCCAAGCATGCAGGAGACCAGCGAGAGTGTGGGGAACTTCGCCTTCACTCCCGGAAAATCCGTGGTCACAGTCACCATCGCATTCAGAATGGCAGGGTATTACTGGAGTTGGGCGACTGAAACTCTGAACTTGCAGATTGTACTAAGTGACCAAGTTCACCTTCTGCCTTGTCCCAAAAGCTATTTCTGCTCCCATTCCATCGCAAAGGTGCAGAGCTGACCAAAGCAGGCCTGGGGGTAAATCATTAGTGTGCAGAGGGTTCCTCAACTCCCATTCAAAGCTCCCCCCACCCACTCCCGGGAAGGGGGGCAGGGTTTTCAGAAGCCCTGCTGGGTTTATATTTCAGATTATAACTCATATTCCCTCAGAGCCCAGCTCGCACTGACGTTTAGAGGTCACCCCCAAAGACGATGGCCCTAAACTGACCCAGACTTAATGAGGTTTTGCAGTGCAGACATGAACAGTACAGACTCTGGAGGGAAAAAAGGACACTATGCTGCAGTCTCAGAATGACATTTTCAGCCATTTGCCTACCACTTAGAGCACACAGTTGCATCTGCACCCCTCCAGGACAGAGAGGGGAGGGGCATGCCCAGCTGCCGGGGAACTCGAGGAGAAGACTTTTCTTCCACCCTCACACGTTCCGTACCTGGGACCTGTGAACTGAACTGACAAAAGACAGTTTAACAGGAGGAAAATAATATACGAATCTTATCTGATATCAATATTTTTATACGGTACAGGGAGCGTCAGAGAAAGAACTGAAAATCTCCCAAGAGTGGTTAGACCAGCGGGGGTTTGTATACCATTGTAACAAAGAGTGATAAATTGTGGAGATGTGACAAAAAAAAAAAGGGGGGGGTGGGTTGTAGAAAAGTGACCAGGAAATATGTGGGAGAAACTAACGGAAGCTAAGAGCCATCCCAGTGCGGTTTCCTCGTACGGACTCTTACCGCTCCCACCCCCGTCCCCAGCGAAACGGATGTCCTCCTCCTGGTATAGGCAGATCGGCTTTCGCACAGGCCATGCATGGCCCGCTTTCAGGTAGAGAGAGTGGGAGGGCAGAGCCCTTCCTGCATCTGCTGTTTCTCCAAAGCCGTCGGCTCAGATAATCCACGTGCCGAAGCGGCACGCGTTGGGATGGTTTGTTCTGATGCCCTTCAGGCCTGAAGCGAGGGCTGTCGGGCGGCGTCTTGTCGAGTGATAAGACTGCAATGCAAGAGACAAACGAGGCAGCCGCGGCTTCCCAGAACCGCCTCCCAAGGCCGCTTCCACAGGGTCCAAGCTGTTTCCAATACGCCTGTTTTTGAGTTTGGAGTTTTTTTAATGTCAAAACCCTATTCACTATGACACCACTTGTAACAGTCTCTTTTTCTTTTTCTCTTTCACACACACACACACACACACACACACACACACACACACACACACACAACCCCTCTCCTACAGTTTCCAGATGAACTAGAAGGGAGGGGACAGTGCTCTATCTTTGTTTCTTCTTCCGGAATGCGTGTGGCTAATGTGGAAGGGTCACCGGAGAACCCGGGACTGATGCTGACAATGGAAGATAATAGCGAGACAAGCCCGACAGAAGAGAAGATGCTAGAAAGAGAGGGAAGTGGTGAGCGAGGAAGAGCAGCCTGGAGAATGGGGAGCTGTCCCGTGGCTGGGGAACCAAGCTCTCCAGTCCCGTTGCCTGGGGGCCAGAGCTGGCGGGAATAACGGAGCACCATTTCGCTCCTCCCCCAGCTTTGCTGCTGCAGGTCTCACCAGGGAGCCCGTTATTGCAAATGGAATTGCCCTTGGCCTCAGCATCATTAGACTGGAGACCTTAGTGTCTGCCCGTATGAGCTCAAGGCTGTCCTCACCTCCTCCCTGGGGCCAACCTCTGTGCAAATCGTGTGCCAAGACAACAGCAACAGTGCCTCAAGTAAGTGCAATCAAATTACCAAGGAATGTTCCTTATGACACAGTCTTAGAGCTAGAGGCTTAGACCTTAGAAACGGACGTCTTCTACTACAACCAGACTTCTTAACATAGAAGCCGAGGACCAAAGAGGTTGGTCAAGGTCACGGAAGTTGTCAGGAGCAGAGCCGTCGGCAGGACGGCCCTCTTTCCGCTACCCACACTGCCTAGCACAACTACATTTAATTTTAGTTCCTCACACATTCGGCTTGTGCTTTCGAGGAATTTTCTAGTCTCCACTCCATCTGTGCATCTTGCCATTCTACTAGCTTCACGTTATTCAGTGCTTCCCATGGATCTATCCGTCGGACTCTCTCCTTAAAAGGAGAGGGGTCCAAGAGTTTAAATTGATCACCACCTGTTTGCCATGTCCACAGCACAGAGCACGCGAAAACAGTCACGCTGAGTGCGTTCCCCACCCTCCAGAAGGCCGGTCCAAGGTCGACAAGCCACTGGGGGCGAGAGCAGAAAAAAAAATTGCTTCCAAGGTTTACAGCCACCAAAAATACAGTCACCATTGTCAACTGATGGCATATGCTGTCATTTAGAAAGGTTTTTGGTTTTCCTTTTCAGAAATACTTCAAAGACAGCGAAGACCATTTTGGAAGAAACCAAGCCATTGCGGGCGTAACTGGTAAGATAAGACGCAGAAGGAAAGGTCAACGGCTCCGTCTACGGACAGCCCCGCCATGGACACCGAGGGCTGAGGCTGCAGCAGGAACCATTCATTCCCGCAGTGCTTGGGGCCCCAGAGCCATTTGAGGGGCCATAATTGTGCCGGTGTGGCTGCCTCTGGGACCCTGGAGCAGGTGCGCACCTCCTCTCCCCCAGGGCCTCGGTCACCAGCCAGCCACAGCCCTTGAAACGGCTGCAGGGTGTTTTAAATGCCCCCGAGTGTGAAAGAAAACCCCAGCGTCCCAATCGTCCAAATGAAGCATGCAAATCGTTACAGAACAGTCGTTCATTTCACCCTCGAGTTGTGCATCTCGGAGAAGCGGAGCACACAGCACTATTGTTTGTGAGGCGCCCCACACAGAGGGCATTTGATCCGTGTGCAGACACTGCACGTACAGAGACGGCCCTCTGTGCACGTGATGCCTCGGGGACTTAGAAAAACGGGGCAGGGCTAAAGTTTCTCCTCTTGCTGTGCTCTCTGTCGCTTTAAGCTTTTATGCCCTTACACAGGAAACGGAAGCTTCCACTCTTCTAAGGTATAGAAATAAATAAGCAAATGAAGTTTCAAAGATGAGCACACGCTGAGTAGTCTACACACAATAACGTGTCCTTCTGCTGTGACAGAGTGGACTTCTGGGATTAAAATGCCACCCAGGACTCAGGAAAATAATGAAACAGAGTGGCCTCCTAGCGCATGTGAAGCTCTGTGCTGGGCACCGAGTGCCAGACTTCCAGGAGCTCTGCAGAGCAGACAGACACCCTGCAGAAAAGCACTCTGGCCAACAGTTCCCGGTCTTCGTCACAGTTACGACTTGCTGTGCCCATGGAGCTTCACCAGCCCTCCTCCACACTCTCCCGGACACTGACTTCCTCACTTGACCTCCTGTTGGTGTGGCTTCTCTAGGATCAGTCACATTTGGTTGTCTTCCTGGCCACCACCAAAGCTTTCCTGAACCATGGCTGCAGTTCTCAGACTCTACTCTTCCTGCCCCCCTGAGAACCAGGTCCCTTAGCTTACGTGCACCCACCCAAAAGGGGACGTGCTCCCCACTCCGCAGGCAGGGCACGACTCTAATGACGAAAAAGATGAAAGAAAGAGATGCTGTACCCCAAGCCTTCCGGAAATTTACAATCTCGGTAGGAACACAAACATATGCACATAAGACGGCATGTGCCAAGGAGTGACAGAGAGGAGCACAGCAGAGAAAAATACAAAGATCGACCCAGGAGAGCACTGGAAGGGAGATGGCCTTGCATGAGTAGACTGCAGACAGATGCTGGGCATTTCAGAGAGGAAGAAAGCACTCATTCATACGTCCATACGTTCATTCGTTCGTTCATGCAGGCATTCATTCATTCAACAAACATGATTTCATATTTACCCTGTGTAATAAGGTAAAGTGTACTTCAGCTGATACAGATTTAAATACGCCCACGAGCTTACAGGAGGTGGTGTGCATGCTGACAGCTATAATGCTTAGATGACTGTGACCAGGGCGAGGGCCGAAGAGCAAGGGCAGAAGCCCCTGCTTTCTTTGGAACCTGTCTCCTTCTCCTTTCAACCCCCTCCCCACTAGCAAAATCAACAGAGATGAGTGGGGGCGTTAAATAAATGAGTCAAAGACGGTCCTGTATACTGGCCCTTAGGTTGTTTATTTCTTCACTGCAGTCTGAGAACTGTGAGCTCAAAAGCCTGCTGGCACCAAACCCAAGTTTTTACACCTCTAATTATTTTTAAAATAGCCCAAACAAGCAGATTTTTAGCCATTGAGATCTAGCCTGCTTTGCATACCCCAGGAAACAACACCCAGCATCTGCTAGCCATTGATAAGATAGAGCCTTGCGGCTATAAGACCCTCGGCCACTGCCCTTTGGAGGAGTTTGCTGACCTAGAGACTCCCCCACATGCTGCTGATTGACATCACCTAGACACCGGTAGCCCCTCTCCAATGGCCCTCTCCCCTGGAGCTCCTTTACCCTCTCACTTCCTCAGCACCTGCCCTCAATTCTTCCAATGCAGTTTCTGAACAGACTCCTCCCCTGCGGGGTTTCTCGCAGCCTCCGCCCCACGCCAACCTGCCAACATAATGCCCAATAAAGCTTGCGTGTGCTACTGCCACCTTGTGGTCATATCTTTCCCTTGATCAACCCCAAATCACTATCCCCCCTCCCCCGCCCCCACATGAAGCTGCCATGTTTATAATCATAGGGCCTTGCCTTCCTGGCCTAGACTGATTGGAGGAGGTGTATGTACCTACCCAAGCCAGGCCAATCAGATTATCTTCCTCAGAAACACAGAATCAGGATTTAGAGAATGGAAAACAGCAAGGTAGATACCCAAGTCCACCTATAATATATTCGGCCCTACTCCAAGAAAAAGGGAGTCTCTGTTACTTGTAATAAAATCATGCTAAATAATTAAAAAACATAAATAAAAAGGCTCAGCATAGGTAGAGATGACTTTCGGCCACTGGCAATTGGGGAGAGCTTCAAGTTAAAAAAAAAAAAAAAAAAGACAGGCATTGGAATGAAGACTTAAAGAATGAGTTCTTCACAAGCACTCACCCAGACATGTGAATGAGCGTGGTTCCTGCTCAAAGGGAAGGTGGGCCAAGATAGAGGAAATGGTGAAGCCGGAAGGGGGAAGGGAGGGGCTGAGGTCAGACGTGGGCTGCGCCCACCTGTGCACACCTGTGGATGCTCAGGATGCAAGCTAAAGAATGCCAATATACCTGAAGGAAAACCATGCTTTTCATTTCCCTGAAGTTCTGAGATGTTTCTACTGCATATTGAGAGTAAAGTCTTAAGAGTGGAGCTGAGCTGACCATCTTCCATTCGTTCTGCCTCTCTCACCTTCAAGGAAGCTAGAAAACTACAGAGAAAAGGTTGTGGAAAGAAATGCAAGGACAGCTGGCTTCCAGAACTCCCGATCTATCCCCGTCTCTGAGTGTGGAGACCACCATCACAGGCACTGGAGGGCTGCTGAAGTTCTCGAGGCAAGGCAGAAACTGTGAATGTGGTGCTTCAGGAAGCTTTGGGCAAAGGTGTTAAGGACGGTTTGGAGGAGGGAACCCCAGAGCCGGAAGGTCAGGTGTGAAGAAATAAAGCCTGTCCCGAGATGATGAGGCCAGTGGGAATGAGGAGGCTAGAACCCAAGTCCCTCAAGGAAAAGAAGACGTCAACACTGGATCTGACTAGGGTCGGAGGAGGGCAGGAATGCCTTCCCTGAAGGGACGAAGCCCAGGGAGACTTAACCTAGAACCAGGGATACAACTTTAAAAGTTAGGGAAAGAGAAAGGTTTTCCTTCTAGTAACAGCAGAATCGTTTCTAACAGACTAAACCTCTTGCAGATAACAACTACCAACATTAGATTTAAAAGCAAACAAATGAGCAAAAAGACCAACAAAAAGACTTCCCAAAGGTAGTGCGGAGCACAAAAGTGGCAAAACTATAGGGGAGTCTACGCTTGACAGAAGGGAAAGGCGGTGGGGGAACTTTTTGTTTTTCGGGAATTTTCACTAGTCAGTGCCACATGAGTCACTCGAAACGTGGGCTTGAGGAACCAGAAGACAGTTTAGGGCACCTGCGGCAGCTCTAAAGTGAGAAGTAAAATCACAGAAGGAGCAAGTCTGAGAGGCAAGACCCAAATTTTGTTTAAAAACGCTACCCAAATCTGCGGCTATCCCTGTGTGGGGAAGATTACAAGCAGAAAAACTAAGGCTAAACAAAATGAAAAGAAATTTAGCCTCTGCCCACTGCAAGAAACATGGAGGTTGAAATTAGAGTTAACTCAAGATAACTGCCTGATGAAGCAAAACAAATTAACATTTCCCAAGAATAACAGAATCCAGAGTCTCTATAGTGTAGTGTTCACCACATCTAGCTTACCATCCAAAATATCTAGACATGTGAAGAAACAAAAAAATATACCCTCTCTTAAGAGAATGTCAAAGAGCAATAAAAAGACTGGCCCCCAGACGACTCAGATGTTGGAATTCTCAAACAAGGATGTTAAAACCCTATTACAACTATGCACATCGTATTTTATTACCAAAAAAAAAAAAAATGCATGACATAACAAAATATGCTCATAATGAATAAGAAACAAACAGATCCAAATGAAAAACAAAAGTCTGACATTTAAAAATCTCCTGAATGGGCTGAAGGGCAGAATGGAAAGAAGAGGAGTCTATAAACTTGAAAGCAACACAGACTTACTCAGCCTATCAGACAGTGAGACATAAAAACCGGAAAAAATTAGAACCTTGGGACCTGTAGGGCAGGCTGGCTATCTATCTATCTATCTATCTATCTATCTATCTATCATCTATCTATCTATCTATCTATCTATCTATCCATGTATAGCAATTAAAGTCTGAGAAGAAGAGGACAGGAGGACAGGAGAGAAAGAATGAGGCGCAAAACTTATTTGAAGGTATAATGCTCCAAATTTCCCAAATTTGGTTAAAGACATAAATTTTCATATTCGGGAAGTCAGTTCACACCAAATAAGATACCTATAAAGAAAATCATGTCTGAGTTTATAGCCAACCCTTTTGGGGAAAAAAGATTTTAAAAACACACAAAAAAAGCAGAATACAAAGTGAATTCACCCAGAGGGGCGGGAAACACATTAGGTACAGAAGACGAAAGGCAAAAATGACAGCAGATTTCTCATCCGAAACAATGCAAGTCAGAAGACAGTGGAGCCTCATCTTTAAAGTGCTGAAAGGAAAAAAAAAAAAACCTGTCAAGTTAAAATTTTACACTCAGTGAAAATAAATTAAAAACAAAGTGAAATATTTTTTCAGACATACAAAAGCTAAAAGAATTCATCACAAGCAGACCTGCACTGTATGAAATGTCAAACGAAATCATTCAGGTAGAGGCAAAGTAATACCAGATAGAAACCTAGATACACACAAAAATGAAAAGCATCATAAACGATAACTGTGTAGGTTCATATAAAACACGTTTTCTTATTATTTAAATCTCTTTAAAAGAAAATCTATTTAAAGCAAAAATAATAACCATGAATGATAGAGTTTATAACAAACACAGAAGTAAAACATATAACAACAACAGCACCAAGGCCAGGAGGAAAGAAATCGTCATGTGCAGTTTTAGGATTCTTATACTATATATTAATTAGTGTAATATCACTTGAAGATAGAGTGTTAAGTTAAAGGTGTATACTGCAAATGCTAAAGTAATGGTTAAAATAATAAAGAAATAATTAAAGTAAGCAGGAGATAAAAAAAAAAAAAGAATCCAAAAAGAATACTCAATCCAAAAGTAGGCAGAAAAGAGTAATGAAAAACAGACTGGATATATGAAAAACAAATAAAGTGGTCAATTGAAACCCAACCAAGTCAGCAATCAAATTATATCTAAGTAGTCTAAATACCCCAATTAAAAGACAGATTGTCAGATGAGGAAAAACAAGACCGAATCACATGTTGCTTTCAAGAAGCCCATTTTAAATATAAATGCACAAAATAAAAGGGTGGAAGAAGATATATCACACAAACATTAATCTAAGAAAGCTGGAAGGTTCTATTAATATCAGATGGAGTAGATTTCAAATCAAGGAAATTTACCCTGCTAAAGGGTAATATTTATAAAAGAATTCAAGTCATATAAATACATTCTCTGATCATAAAGAAATTAAATTAGAAATCAATAATAGAATGCTATTTGGAAAATTCCCAAATAACTAAAAAAAAGGACATCTCTAAATAATCCATGAGTTGAAGAAAAAAATCTAAAGGGACATTAAAAAGTATTTTAAACTGAATGAAAATAAAAACACAATATATTACAAATTCACAGGTAATGCTAAAGCAGACTTAGAGGAAAATTTAAAACATTAAATGCCTATATTTAAAAAAAAAAGAAAGGTCTCAAATTAGCAACTTCAGTGTTTTCAAACTTAAAAAACTATAAAAGGAAGAGCAAATGAAACCCAAAGCAAACAGAAGAAAAGAAATAGAATAAAAAAATTAAAAATCAGTTAAACAGAAATAAAAAAACAGGAAAAAAAATTATGAAACCAAAAGCTGGTTCTTTGAGAAGGTCAATAAAACTGATAAATCTCTAATCAGCATTATCAGGAAAAAAGGAGACATAAACTAAATTACCAATATCAGGCATGAAATAGGTGATATCATATGGTCTATAGATATTAGAAAGTATAATAAGTGGACATTATGAACAACTTTATATCAATAAAGTCAATAATTTAAATTACTGACAAGTCCCTGAAAAATACAAACTAACAAAGATCAATAAAAAAGTAGATATTCTGAATAAGCTTACATTTATAAGAGAAATTGAATTTGCAGGTAAAAATCTTCCCATAAACAAGGCACCAAGCCCATAGAGTCTCAGTGCTGAATTCTACCAAACATCTAAGAAAAAAAAAAAACTATACTAATTTTACACAAACACTTCCAGGAAATTGAAGAGAGAATGCTTCCCCCTTTATCCTGTGAGACCCGGATCACTCCAATACCAAAACCAGACAAAGATATACAGCAAGTCCTCGAATAACATCATTTCGTTCAATGTCATTGTGTTATAATGTTGAGGAGAGAAAAATTCCATTGCGGCCAGGCCACTGTCTGGGTGGAATCGGCAGGTTCTCCCCATGACTGCATGAGTTTTCTCTGGGTACTCGGGTTCCCCCCCACATCCCAGAGGTGTGCTCATGAGGTGAAGTGCCAGGTCTAAATTGTCTCGGTCTCAGTGAGTGTGGGTGTGTGTGTGTGAGTGCACCGGACCATGAAAGGGTGTCCTGTCCAGGGTGGGTTCCCGCCTTGCGTCCTGAGCTGCCAGGACAGGCTCCACCCACACGCAAACCTGAACTGGAATCGGCCTCTTGGAAAATAAGTATCTGATTTGTTTGTATTCATCTTTCTTAAATATACATATAGCTCACATGTATTTCTATGTTTAATACTAGAAGTATCTGGGGTCTTTATTTAGAAGTTTGGTGGTATTTGTCAGAACAAAAATTTTCTATAAGAACTTAACTCTTGTTTATATCAATTGCCTATGGTAAAATTGGTTTTGTTATACGTTGTTTTGCTTAATGTTAGAGTTTCCAAAAACCTATTGATGACAAGTGAGGACTTACTGTACAAGGAGAGAAAACTAAAGACCAAACCCTTTGGGAACATACATGCAAAAATTAAAAATTAAAAAAAGTTTAACAAATCAAATCCAATAATAAATGTAAAAAGTTAACATATGACAAAATGGGGTTTATTCCAGGAATACAGAGTTAATTTAACACTAGAAAAATCAATATAATTCACATAGTAACAACTAAAGAGAAAAGTCAGGTGATCATCTCAGAAGACATAGAAAAAGCATTTGACAAAATCCAATATCTATCCTTGGTATAATCTATCAGCAAACCAGGAACAGAAAGGAACATTCTTTACTTGATAAAGCACATCTACTAAAAACAAACCAACCAACCTATAAACTTAAAGGTGGAAGACTGAACACTTTTCTCCTAAGATCACAGGACCAAGGCAAGCTTTTCTGTTCTCACCACTTCTATTTAACATTGAATTGGAGGTTCTAGCCAGAACCAGCAGGCAAGGGAAAAAAAAAAAAAAAGACAATCTAGAAAAGAGATTCTAGAATCAATAAGTGAGTTCAGCAAGGTTGCAGAACACTACAACAATATACTAAAAACAGTTGTACTTCTGTTTCTTGGCAAACAAATAAATTAAAATACAAAATATAATTTATAATAACATAAAAATATTGAAATACCAAGGAATAAATCTGATAAAAGATGTGTAAGGCTCATATGCTAAGAACTACAAAGCATTACTGAGAGAAATTAAAGACATAAATAAATGGACACATATACCATGTTCATGGATTAAAAGACTCAATACCATTAAGATGTTAATTCTCTTAGAATTGATCTAACATTTAATACAATCCCAGTTGAAATCCCAGCAGGCCTTTCTGTAGCAGTTGCCAAGCTGAATAACAGTTCATACATAAATACAAAGGACTCCAAATTGTCAAAACAACTTTCAAAAAAGAATAAATTTGGATAAATTTCGCTACATGATCCTAAGATTTACTATAAAGCTACAACAATAAAGACAGTGTGGTACTGGCATTAAGACAAACAGATCAATGGAATAAAATAGAGTCCAGAAATAAACTCAGACATATTTGGTCAATAAATTTTAAACAAAGCTACAAAAGTAATTCAGTAAGAAAGTAGGTTTTTTCAACCAAATGTCTGGAACTATTTGAAATCCATATATTAAAAAATGAACTTTATACTTTGTATTATATATGTAAATTAAACTCAAAATGGACCACAGATCTAAATGTAAAACTATAAAACTTTCAGAGAAAAACATAAGAAAAAAAATCTTTGTGATCTCATGTTATGCAAATACCTCTTAGATATAACACCAAAAGTATAATCCACAAAAGAAAATTTTATAAATTGGACTTCAAAATTCAGAATGTCTGCTCTTTGAAAGACATGATTAAGAGGATGAAAATATAGATGACAGATTGTGACAAAACATTTGTAGACCTCATATCTGACAAAGAACTTATATCAAGAATGTTATTTTAAAAAATCTCAAAACCTAATTAATAAATAATCAAACCAATAACATAATGGGAAAAGATATCAACAGAGACTTCACTATAAAGATATATTAATGGCAAATAAGAACATGAGAACATGTTCAACATGATTAGTAAGTAGGGAAATGCGAATTAAATCTATAATGAGATATTACCCCTACATACCTGGCTAAAATTTTTAAGGATTATACCAAGTTTTGGCAAGGATGGGAAGCAACTGTAACTCTCATAACACTGCTGGTGGGAATGTAAAATGGTACAAATAATTTGGGAAGTGTTTGGTAGTTTCTTTAAAATTAAACACACCTATCCAGACATTCCAGGCATAGGCATTTACCCAAGAGAAATGAAAGCACATGATGTTACACAGATTTGTACACAAATGTTCACAGGAGCTCTACTTCTGAGAGCCTTTAACTAGAAACAGCTCAAATGCCCATCAAAAGGTGAATGCAAAAACGAATTGTACGTACCCCAACAATAGAATACCATGTCAGCAATAAAGTAGATTGAAGGGTGAATATGTACTCTATGTATGTATGAATCTTACACGTGGATGAATCTTAAAATAATTATGCTGAATGACAGAAGCTAGACACACTCCTTTAAAAAGTGCATACTATATGATTCCATTTATATAAAATTCTAGCTAGTGCAAAGTAATTTATCGCGAAAGAAGGCAGATTTGTGGTCACTTGCAAGGGTGGGGAGGAATAAAAGGAGAATAAAGAAGCTTTTGCAGGTAATGGATATCTTCATTATCTGGATTGTTAGAATGGGTTTACAGGTGTATACACATGTCAAAACTTAACATTCTGCATACGGTGAAAACATGCAGTGTATAAAATATCAATTATACCTCAGCAAAGGTTATTTTAAAAAAAAGATTACCTGATATCGACATGCTTCTGAATGTTTTCCACCAACATGCCCCTATAGAATAAAAGGAATAAAACTCCATAGTCTGGAGATATAACCCATGGCAGCCAGCCACAAAAGCCAACTTTAAGTCTCATGCTATATCTTAAAAATTCATACACGTTACTTCCTAGCCTAGAAACAATCTGTGTTTGTTTTAATATACACTTAATGTTTTCAATATGAATTACTAGTTAGACTGTATAACATGTCCCCTCTCCCCCCACAATTCTTCAGGTCCAACAGATACCACGGGAGGATGTGCCCTGATTTCCTTGCGGTGCTGCTTACCCTGGCACACAAGGAAGAGGAGCACAGAAATTTTTTAGCACAACAAACTGCCACGTCTTAGATGCTTTTCCTATCTTTCTGTTGTGTTAGTCGCCCTTCTTCCAACTCCTCTTTTTTGTACTCGTAATTCCTGGGAAACGGGGCAGAAAATATAGTTGCCAGTGTTAGATACTCCTTTCCTCTTCTAAGTAACACCTGTGAATTCCAAATGTTTGACATTTAATCGATTTGAAAGGGGGAAAAACAATGGCAGTAGGCTCTTCATTCATTCAGGAAGGGGCACTTTTGGTTTTGATTAACTGAATAGTCTAGTTATCCCAGAAGATCTTTTTCTGTTGTTGTTGACTTTCGACTGGATTGGACATATAATGCCTCGGGATTGTAATTACGAACTTCAGATTTCACTATGCAGCCCTGCGCTGTCAAGAAAGGCGGGGGAGACTTGGCTGCGGCTTGACCCTCTGGACAAACCTCGCAGGTCTACGGACATGTCGGTCTGCTGTCCCCTGGGTACTTACTTACAACACGTCATGAATGAATCTCGAGTATTTGAGCTTGCTTTTTGATGACAAACCATTTGAATTTTATGATGCTTTTTACATAAGTAGTTTTAAACAAATCCATATGTCATTTTCTCTGGAATTCATGAAATCATGTAAAATTCCTTTTTAGACTAGTACAGAATTGAACTCATCTAAGCAAGTTCAACGGTGGCCAGGTTGACCTCGGCTTGCCAGAGAAGATGCTGTCACAGAGAGGAAGTAAGTCCCTAAGTTCTAATTTCTGGAGGACTCCCTCTTTCCCCTTACACCTCAGTGCTTGAGAAGTCTCAGTGCTATCATCAGCGCATTGATGAGGTTGCAAGTAGCTTAAAGGAGGGCTTCTCAAACGTTAACGTGCATACAGATCACATGGGATCCTGTTAAAAGGCAAATCTGGATTCCACAGGTCAGGACTGGCACCTAAGATTCTGCATTTCTGATAAGCTCCAAGGGGATGCATCCGCAAAGCCCAATATATATGCTGCTGGCTCCAGACAACACTTAGCAAGGCCTTACCGGGCAGCGGTTCTGAACGCGTCGTAGCTGGATCCCCGGCACCAGCACACCTGGGAGTGTGTGTGTGTTGGGGGGGGTGGCATGCAAGTCCTTAGGCCCCACCCAGACCTCCCAAATCAGAAACTCCGGTGGCAGAGCTCCAGCAGTCTGTGTGTTAATAAGCCTTCCAGAACATTCTGATGCCTGCTGATACTCGAGAACCACTGGTTAGAGGATGAGGAATAACTGACGACGACTAATGAAAAACGGCTCCATTTCGAAGGGTCTGCCGTCCTACGAGAAAGCCATGGACACTTCGAGAAGAAACTGGTAATAGAGGGCTATTTTAAACCGGAATATGTTTAAGTCTTCCAAGAGAAATGATCAGTTCTAACATGTTTTAAAGAAAATACAATGTGAAGAACACAAACAGAAAAGCTTTTTCGGTTGACAAGGTATAAATATACACCACCAGCATAATCACGGGCTCCATTTTCCCGTGTTTATAATAAACATGTCACAATCGTCTTTTCTAAAACCCTCTTCTTTTTCCAAACTCTGTTTAAATTACAACACATACAACTACAGCTATTCTTAAACTTTACGAACCTTAAATAATATGTGAGAACATCACAAAACGATCAGGAAAATACAACACAGCTACTGATTTATACTGACAAAACGAAAATCTATCAGTTGGACAAACAATATAATTAGAAGATCTTATTTATAATGATGTTGACAGATTGATTTTACCCCAATATTTCCACTGATAACCCAATTAGGATGAGGTCAACCAGATGATTATTTTGAATAATTTTGCCACTTACCTAGAGATTTTTTTTTAATCACTATTGTAGGCACCAGATAAAAGAAACCTAGCTATACGTGTAAATAACAAAGACTTGAGAGACAGATTGAATCACAGGGAAAGGTAGGCAGCTGACATGCCATAATTCAATAAAAATAGAAAAATATTAATGAAGAAAACTAAATTTTTATACTCAGGCTCTCCTGAAGATCATGAGAATGGAAAAGATATAAAAATTAGTATCTAGAAAAAGGACAGTCGAGAACATAAATAGGCATCGATCACACCGAGTGGCTTGGAGCCACAGGACCTCAAAGCTGGACAACTGTGATTGTGCCCACGCGTCACTCATCTCATGCAGAGAGCAGCTACACACGCCCGCCTTCTCCATCCACGTCCTAGTCTCTTCCTGCTGCACCAAGAAAAGCATTCACACCAGCAGAGGTGCTGAACCGCCATGCCTCTCAACGTGGGGCCCAGGGACTGGTGTCATCCGCCCCACCCGGAAATGCTGTTCGTGGGACATGCAGACTCTCTTGGGTCCCTCCCTGGGCCTGTTGAATCAGAATCTGTATTTGAACATCTCTAGCAGATCTGGGGGGCATTCTGTTTGAGAGACATTGCTCAAGCCTTGGATTCAAATGGACACCCCCCGTGGCTGCCTGTGGTTGGTGCTGAAGTGAAGTAACCCCCTCTCAGTCACCCTGTGCTAACATATTGGCTTGGGAGGGTGTTCCTTCTAAGGAAGTAAATGTCCTTTATCAAACTCCATCTGATTCTGGAACAGAAATTCGAAGGGACAGTATTACACTTCTTTTACAGACTGAGAAAAACCCAGTCTTATAAAAGTTGAGTGAATTATTGAAGGTCGGAGCTTATCATTAGCGAAATACTAATGAAAAGCCACGCTCCTTCTTATTTAGGTTACACCATACTATCTGGTGTTCCCTGGAGATCCCAGAAAGGAAAGAGAAAAGCTCCCACTTAAGCTGGGCTATGTGACCCATAATAATGTCACTATAGCTCCATTTCTTCTCTTTTTAACAGCAGCAAATTAGGATTAAGACTCAATTCCCCAAGACCCCTGATCAGCTTCTCCTCACTTTTCTTCCCATGATTTGGAATTTTGCCCGCATCTGGATTTTTTTCTGTCTCTTTTTTTCCTATCATGGAGTTCAGAGAGAATATACTTAAGCTTCCTCTGTGATGAAAAAAAAAAATCTCAGGACTCATTTTCAAAGGAACACTAAAATTTTACTTTTTTAGCCCTTAAACAGAGGAATCTGTCAAACTGAAGACTTAATCCAGTGCTCTCTGAGTCTGGCTTTGAAGAATTCTGCACCGGAGTGAGGGCAGAGGCTTCCAACCACAATTCCCCACAGCAAACTGCCCTAGCTGCGGAGAGCACAGCAAGAGAAAAAATTAGTCATCTTCTAGGCTAGCGTTTCTCAAACTCTGCTGTACATCAGAATCTTCTAGGTAGCTTTCAGAAAGCCCCATGCCCAGGCCATACCCCAGACCAATTAAGGTAGACCCTCTGGACGTGGGACCAGGCGTCACAGTGACTCCTGTACACATCTGAGTTTGAGAACCGAGGAGCCAGGCAGCGACATCCACTACCTCACACTGATGTCATGAGGTCAGTCCTATGCACGGCTCACACCCCTCATGTTTACTCCATTCTTCCTTCATGCTGGGGGCAGAGTTTTGGAGTCCTGGGGGCTATAATTCCACCCACATTCCAGAACCTCCTCTTCTAAAACAGCTGCTTCAATTGAGGGTATATATATTTCTCGCAACGCTCTTCCATTTAATAAAGAAATTCTTTCTCATTCCCTTAATAGTCCTTCCCATTAAAGCATAACCTATGAACAGTGGATGAATTATACTTAAGCAGTGAGTATAAAGGACAGCTGTTTTATCTCAATAGAGCATTTTCCCTTTATGATTCCATTATTTTACTCGGGCACGACATGCCTAATGCTTTAAGTAAGGCACAGCATTTTTTTTTTTAACTTGAGGTGAAATTTCAGCTGGAAATCTACTCTAAAAGATCTTCAAAAAACAGTCTGTATATTTATTTTTTTATGAGCAGCTGTAGGCTGATCAAAACATTCCTCCTAAGCCACAAAACGTGTAACCCTGGCATTTTTTCAGGGCTATTTTTGGGCCCACCGAACACGGGTCAAGACATGGAACAACATTTTATTTTAATTATTCTTCTTGAACCATCTGGATCTTCAAGCAGCAATACTTAGAGACCCTGATTCACGGTTAGCGGGTAACACAGCTTTTTTTTTTTCCACCCTGCAATGACCTAGTACAGAGAAAACATACTGAATACACTTTTTACCAAAAGGAGCACACTAGTAACTTGCCCTTGAATTACAACTGCCTGTGTGTGAACTTCTAGAATATTTTCCAGACTGTCCTTTCAACAAGCAGAGCTCGCCGAGTTTGCCAAACTCACTTCCTCACCTTTGTCTATTCTGTTCCTCGGCAACTTCTTTGATGGCCTACCCTATTCGAAGTCCTTCTCTTGCTCCAATCCATCTCCTTACATCCTCTTTGCTTTTGCTTTTACCTATTCGTAATAGGGATCTTCAAAGGAGCTCCCCAAAATGAAGGAGTCAGAGTCACGATTGATTTTCTGTTAACACTGGAAGGAAGATTTATGTCCGCGCTCATAGAAAGATACATTATTTGTAATACCCAGTTAGTACAAAGGAATTAAAGTCACATAGTCTACTCCATAAATTTGGCTCTATTTAATAATAAAAGACCATATTATTAAAGACGAAGATTAAACAGCCGTAAATAATAGTTTGGTGCTGATCTTGAGTCTGTCCAAACATCAATACTCTTTGCTAAGGTCATTGGAGGCAAATCACAGCCACCAGCCAAGATGTTTCAGGTGAGAAATGACGGGAGGATGAGAAACTTGCCAGCATCTTAAACACTGTATGGTGATGAAGGCCACAGGGCTCCAGAATCTGGCAGGCTTGAGTTCAAATCCTGACTGTGCCACTAGTACCAGCCGTGTGTCCCCAGGTGGCACATTCAGCCTCTGTGACCATCCCTATCCCTAAAATGCAAATCATGGCAATAATGGCCTTCATAGGGCCATGAGGATTAGTGCTTAGAAAGTAGTGAGCACATGTTGGCTATCCTTACTGCATTTTAAAGAGAGAACTGCAACCCAAACAAACCCATGAGGCAAGAAGAGTGGGTATCACTTCTGTCTGCTTTACCGATGAGAAAAGTAAGGCTCATAGAGATGACATAAATTCATCCACCATATATATAGTTCTTTCTAGAATGCGAAAATGATTGTGCTATTCCCCGTTTAAAGCTCTTCAGTGAGTCCTGTCATGAAGAAATTAACAGAGGCATAAAGTCCAAAGTCCTCACCATGGTATAATCCCTCAGTGAGAATTTATATATACATATATCCACCCCCCCCCCCCACCACAAAAAGAAAAAAAAAATACAAAACCTCAACCCCAAATCATGCCTGCCATAAAGCCTTTCTGCGGAGCCACAGACCATGCTCCTGCTCCCTGCTTCCCACTCTGGGCTCCTACCCTACCTGGACGCACTTCTAACGAAGCACCCAGGGCGTTTTTCTGAGCACACTGGTTTATGTGTTGATTCCACACTCTAAACAGGAAGCTCCTGAAGAACAAGGACAATGTCCTATTCATCTTTGTAATCCTAGCCTCTAGCCTAGCACCAGACAACCTGGTAGATATTCCATAAAATGCTTGACGAATGAATGAATGAACTGTCCAAAGCCACCCAACAAGTACAGAGCAGGGCCAAAGCAGAATCCATATCTTCCAACTTCCTACTGGGTCATCTTTTCGCTAGGACAACACTGCTTCTGCCCATATGTGAATGGCACCTCTGAAAAGACTTGTGGTTCAACCTCTGTATCCATAATGGACTTGTCATTACTTTAGGCCATGTGTCAAAATAAAGAAAGAAAGATAATAACAGTAAAACTGTGTGCACTGATTTATGTATCTGCAAAAGAGGGCTCACGATACTGGACTTTAGAATACAGGGGAGGTGGGAGAGGAACAGAGAAAAACCAGTTAGGTAACATTGACAAGTCCCTTCTTGAAAAGTGCCTTAATCTTAAACTGTCACAGTAGTAAATATAATTAGGTAACAATAATAATACCAAATACCACAGTTTATTGCAATCCTTTCTTCCGAGGCTTTCAATTGGAACTGAAAACACGATTACTAATTAAATTAGACAACAGGAGGTATCATTTTCCAAATGGAACCCTAGTGATATAAATGAGTTACTGCAGCTTCTCGAATTCTCACTGTCACCCAAAGAGAGGGTTATTCACTTGGCTAGAGTCAACTCAGAAAAACAGATCCATAGTCTCCATTTGTTCTTTTAACTGAAATGCAGTTCCTCTATGTGTTTTCTAAGTGGTTACCAAGCCCTTGAAGACCACAAAGATGTCACAGCCCAGGTCCTCCCCTCAAGGAGCTTAACATACAGTGGTGGGTGGAGAAGTACACAGATGGAGAGAAACCTATAGCCATGACTCAGGCGCGAAAAAAAAAATGAAGTCTGAGGCAGGAGATAAAGAGCAGGGGACTCACATTTCTCTTCTTGGAGGAATGTGGGTAAGAAGGACAAGCAGAGTTTTAAGGTGGAACAGGGTGAAGAGGAGACTGTGATCTTTAGGGGGCCTGAGAACATTCCATTTTCTTTTTTCTTAAATTCAATTGTATAGTGGAATGCATGAAACTCTTGACTAGTCTTTTAACTAAAGATTTTTCCAGATTGTGCTTTTAAAGGAATTAGAAGGCGGTAAAAATTGTTCTGTGGTCACATGGAAATTTGGGAGTATTTAGTAATAATAAAAATAAAACGTTTTTCATTTTAAAATAAAAACACATTTTTTGTTGTTGTTGTTGAAACACATCTCAGGTCTTTTAATATGAAAAGGTGGATTCAGAATCTCCTAGAAGGGGATACACTATGCAGTTTTCACAAATTAATGCAAGACTCTTTTTTGTTTGATTTTTAGAAGCATCTTCCTGGCTAGTGTTGTGGAAAACCCACATGGAAAATACTGGTCTACTGGATATGATATATAAATCACTTACCCTTATTATATGAACTTTGTCAAGTTTAAAAAGGAAAAAGTGTGCCTATAATGGCGAAATAAACGGGGCATCATGGTGATTGCCCACAGCAGTGGAGGGACTTTAAAATTCTCTTAATATAACTCTGGGTCCTGCTCACCACTTACACTGTGTGACTTTGGCTTAAAAATTGCCTAAACTTTCTCAGCCTCAGTTCCCACTTCGGTCAAATGGGAACAATGACATTACTTGCCCGTAAGGGTAAATGGGAGCATTTGAATCAAATCATCCATCAAAGTGCCTACCTAGCATGGAGCAAACCTGCAACAGTCAGAAACAATCATAAGAGATAATCAAAGGTGACAGAGGTCAGTCCTCTGCAGCTGTGTCTTCTTATTCTAAAACAAAACTCCATTCACTTGATTACAAGTGAAAAACTCCACAGGCCACATGGGAGAAGAGAAAAAAAAAATTTGCCAAAATGGAAGAAAAGTCTAAAGAAAACTCTTCTCCAGCCAAATTTTCATGGAAATGAGTTTGATGTGAAATTACAAAAACAGTGCCCTTGGCTATTTCTACTTTTCTATGAAATCTGATGTCCAGATATCACAATGTATCAGAAAAGCAAAGTAAACACAAAAATAGCAGGATAAATACTTATAGTTGTTTTCTTTCTTCATTCCTTCAAGCTGGTGTTTGCACGATGGCGATGGAAGGAAATGCCATACCCGCCCATGGTAAATTCGCCGCCGATTTCAGGATCCAGCATATTTCTGAGGAGCTGCATAGAGGTGGTAGCAGAACCAGCAACAAGCGACCATGTGACACATGATAAGATCAAGACTTTGAAAACGGATACTTCGCTTGGCCAGGTGAATTAGTTTTCACTACTGCCTTCGAAAAGACCTGCTTAATACAGATCTAAAACTAAGCAAATCCTCACACTACAGTTTCATAGTACACATTTAAAAAAAAAATCTTCCATCTTCCATGTAAAGTTGCCCAGGATAGCAAAGCAACCAGTTAGAAAAAAAAAAAAAAAGAATGAGATCTGTGACTTCAAAAATCAAATTTCACTACGATAAAACGTCCAAAGTCTGCTGCTAGCAGAAGTGTGCGTAGAATATCCCTCGAGGTAAGCGTATCAAATTGGGTCTGGGAAATATTTCTGTTGTGCAGAGATTTTCTACAATGATCTGGAAATAATAAGTATTTGCAATGTGAATGAATAAGTGAACAAGTGAATGAATGGAGTGCTGAGTCGCTGTGTCTATGAGTCTGAAGAGTTCTAAGACACCGACCAACCCGGATTTTGGTTTGTGCACTACGTCATAGGGAGCTCCCTACGTCTCCAGGCAGATCTCTCCTCGATGATGCAGCATAACGTGCCACCACGAATCCCTTCCAGAGGTTACTTCTGTGAGTGGTAAAGATGCAGGTGTTCCCAAAGAGTGAAGTACTTTAGCAGGTGATACTTTGTTATATAATTGTCACCAACATTCTCATGTTCACCTTATATGTTAGCTAAGTACTTCTCACCACATGTAATTCCTTATTTCATCGTTGACTGTGGGGTTCTCCCACCCTGAAATATAACTTCACGAAGATAAAGACCTTGCCTTTCCTCGGCACCTAGGCCAGTACCTGCACAGCCATGGGAGGTGTGCCTTAAATCGCAGGTCCCCCACCCCCGCGGAGGACTGGTACTGGTCCGGTCCAAGGCCTATTAGGAACTGGGCTGCACAGCGGGAGGTGAGTGGCAGGCTGGAGAGCGAAGCTTCATCTGTATTGGCAGCCGCTCCCCAGCACTAACATCACCACCTCAGCTCCGCCTCAGATCATCAGGCATTAGATTCTCACAGAAGCCCGGTCCCTGGTGCTAAAACGGTTGGGGACCATTGCCTTATACATTTGTTGGGTATATGGCTTGAATCAGAGCTGTGGAAGTAGATGCTTTTCCTTCCTTACTTCACTTCAAACACATCGTTTGGGTGGTACTATCATCAGGAGTCACCTGGCCAGGATTTTGGTCCCCGCTCTGCCCCTCTCAAGATAGCTGTGCATCCCTGGATCAACATTTACACCTCTTCTTTGCAAAATTGAGCACCTGAACTATGCCCTCAAAGGTGCCCTGTATCAGTAATATTCTAAGGTTACTTGGAAAAATATAAATCCAAATACTTGAGTTATCACAATTAATAAAGCTTAGAATGAAGAAAACAATTAAACGCATCACCAAATTAGTCATGGTGTTTTCAAGTTAGCTCTGCCAACTCACAAACTGTTTTTCTGCAGTTGGCCTTTGGAAAGAGTGGGACCGATGAGATGGCTAATGTCCACTCACTAAAAAGGGAGCCATCCTCTCCCTCCTCTCCTATCCAGAGAATTCCTGCAGCCTATTCGCAAGATTTCTAATTTGAGATGCAAGTGTCATTTAATTAAGTGGTTCTTGGCAATTTTGATTTTTCCTGCCACCAATGAGTTAATGCGCTGAGAACATCTTTTGTTTTACAAAGGGGCAAGAAAACACATTGAGCTGATACAGTCCATTATTAAAATTGCATTTCAGCAAAGGCAAATAACTCCAGCCACCTGACCTGGGCTTAGCCATCATCTTCCCCTGCTACAACCTAAGGCTATTACATTAAGAGCATGAGCAAAACAATCGAGCTGACAGTAACACAAACTCCCCTGGTAGATGGAAACCATCAATCCTGTTGGTGAAGTATTTAGCTACAAAAGGACAAAAGACATTCCTTGATTGAAGGATAAGAGGGAGGATTCACAGGCACTTTTCAATCAGAGCTGGATCGCATATAGGTGAAGAAAAAACAGCTTCGACAGCCAGATGATAAATTTGCCTCCAGAAAGTATGAGAGCCAACAAATACACCCCAGCGAAGACTTAGGACAAAGTTTGGGGGTGAATGAAGTCATTCTCATCTGTTCCACATTCACCTTGGATGCTCATGATCGCCACTCACTCCCTGTAACGTAGTTTCTCCAGAAATGAAACAACAAGCTTCCTCAGGAGTCAAGCAGGCACAAGACTGACCTCTTTCGCTTCAGCAGTGTTAAGTAATATTAATAAGTTTGAAGTCTTGATTTAGATGTCAGTGAAATTAGCAAGAGTGTTTAGAAGCCAGAGATACGGTGCTGGGTTATTAAAAAAATAAAATAAAATAAAAAAAAATAAAAACCAAAAACTTGGACTATTCTTTTCAGCTGAACTTCGGCTCCGGTTGTCTGGGCCCGAGTGCTAGTGGTAACGAATTCCACCTCGACTAAAAAGGGAACCAGTGGCAGGAAATCTATTCCTCCGGCAAGGTTGCCGGGCAACGAGCAAGCTTTTGGCATGTGGTTGACGTCTCCAGGCAGCCTGGACTATACAAAGCAAGCTCCTCTATCACTTCCAACTAACTTGATTTTGATGGATTAAACCTGAATCAAAACATGCTGGAACTCACTCACTTCCCAATTCAGGAATTGGGGAGAGATAGAAAATATCCCAACAGCCAGCTAAAGACTAACTTATTGGGAAAAGTAGAATTCACTAAAGTTCATTCTACCGTGTGACGGATCTCTTGCTAGTATCCGTGTGATTTGTTTCAACGAGAACATCCAAAAGCAATGGGTAAAAATAGTATCCGGGGTATTTGGGGAAAATATTCGTGTTATAAAGATGGAGCCCGAGGTAATGAAGAGTTCTGGATTCAAATGCATCTCTGTGTCTGGTATTGGTGAAGGCGTTCGCACCTTCTTCAGCAAACATCTGAGCACTGCAGTCAATAATCAACAAGGGCTCATTAAGGGCTCAGAGGTTTCACCTGCGTGCTGTGGGTGGTGACAGAAAAAGCCTTTGGGCGAGGCCTTATTTAGAATATTTACTATTAGGGTACCATGTAAAACGGTTTCTTCTCACCAACCGAGTTCTTCTGCAAAAGGTAAATTTGACATCGACTGTTTGTTTACAAAACCACCTCCAAGATATATTAACTAAGCTGACCAGACTCCCCAAATGGTTGGCGTTGAGGGCTTAAGGGCCATGCCTGTCCTTTCCCAGAGTTCTGGTGTGACGCTGGCCTACCTGCCAGGGCTCTGAATGACATAAAATACATGCACACTTGATCTCAAACTTTTCCTTCTTTCAGAAAAACATCCTCCACAGCATTCATAATGTATCAGCTCCTTCGGTAAGAGCCTCTTCAGAACACTGAACACACTTGCATTGACAGAGTGCTTCCCCGTCACATGCAATCCTACATCTGTGACCATTAGTGGGCACAGGCCCGCCGTAGGAGACACGGAGGGCAGATGTACCCAGACCAAGCAGACCAGCAAATTTTGCCCACACATCTCCAAGGAGCGTCGGGTGAAATCAAATTGTGCCCATCGGCTCCTCCTAATGCGGAGGACGCATATACACTTCAAGTGAAGCACTTTCATGCTCCAGCCATGGCATGTCCCATTTGTGGCCTCGTCAGCTCCTGGTCCATTATGGATCCATTATGCCTGTAGTCAGTTTCCATGTTTCTTGCAACACATTAAAATGCACTGCAGGAGCTAAAAGCAGCCTCCTCGGTAACCATTACGATGATAAAATGCAACTTGATGGAAATTGATATATTATTATTGCTCTGTAACAAGACATATGCCCTCAGGAAACAAAGAGTTGTTAGTTTTAATATGAAAAAGAGGCTTAATGGGTATTCCCATGAGCTTGTAGAGGTGGCTGAGCAGGGGCATGGTACTGCCACTCTCCACAAGTCTAACAGTTGCCCACCCTTTAAGGTCTAGTCCCCATGCCACTCCAGAAATCCTCTGCTAAGTCCCTCCTCCCCCGACTAATCTCTCCCTGTTTCTGTAGCTCTGCCCCTGCACGGAACCTTTCTACTTTATACCCATCCTCTGCAGATAACTACCCTCTCTCTTACAGGTGTATATTCTCCACGTGCAGGCTCGGGGCCTTATTCAGAACAGATGTGCAGTTCATGTGAGATGACTTTGTTTTTCATTGGAAGAGAACAGAATGGTATGTAAATATAACCCCCTAAAATTAAAAATTTAGTTTATGGATAGTCTGGGATACCTGGTCAAACCATCGGGGCTATGTCAAAGACAGAAGAGTCTGCGGTATGGGTGTGAAGTCAGTCGACTGGCTCCGCCTTCCTACTGGGGTCCACGTTGCTCCCTGTAGTCAACGTAGTAAACAGTGGCTTTGCAGAGCCATCAGTAAGTAGAGGCCATGAAAAAATGAGGAGTAAATGATATTTTTCCTAACGGTTTTTCTTTCTTAAAAAAAAAAAAAAAGTAATACAAATGTATTGTATAACCTTGGTCTTTTCATATATACACACATATTTATACTAACAAATTTTCTCTTTACCCGATGAGTCTGCAAGATTGCGTCTTTCAAGTTTATTAATAACAGCATCCCATTGGTTCCCAATCCAGAACTGTTTGTAATTAATTATGTTTTGCTTCCTAGTTTGTCTCTCCACAATGGACTGTGAGCACTCCAAGGTTAGAAACCATTTTATCCTGAGCCCTATCAGCACCGAACCTGACTACAGGACACACCAAGTAACTATGTGTTGAATGATCAAAGCCTGAATTAATTAATCAATTGGTTAACCAATGCCTAATTGAAGCTCTAGCTTGTTGAGGGTTTTCAAAATAAGACCACCAATTTAGCAACTGGGCTGCTGATCGCGCCATGGATTTTGCTTCAGAGAAACCCTGGCAAACCAGAATACTGAATCCAGCTCACACCCTCCTACGGGGGAATCTTAGGGGGCCTGCTAGTGACCCTGGAGAACAAGCAGGAGCCGGAAGGAGGGGCTGTTGACCGGAAAAGACTTCATCATCTTGTTCCGAGAGGGCACTCAACCAGACACACCGACGCTCAGATGCTCTCCTGAGACACTTGGGTTCAAGTCAAAATACATGTTTGTTTTTAAATATAAGTTTGAGACCACAAACATTCCCATTCACTTTCAGTAAAAATACATTTTTTCACTTACCAGCCCTGTCCCGCCCCGCCCCTCCCTTAATCCCTGCCCCACATTTCCTCGTATTTCCTCATACTGCATTTCAGATAATTATATTATTCTCCACATGTCCATTTATGTTGGTCAGAATATATGTTTTAATTTTTTATCCAGAAAAAAAACCATCATAAATATATGCATGCATGCAAATCAGCTATACATACGGCTATGTGCATAGCATCACAGTATTATGTTTATTTATTCTTGCTAATATATGAGGGTAACAGACATGGAGAAATCAAAGCAGTAGATAATTTTTAAAATTATTCATATTTGACTCTAGGACACTAACAGTTTAAACACCAGACTTCCCTTCTATTCTTAATTCTATTTAGCTTAAGCTATTACGACTAATTTATGTTTCAAAGGCAAACACTAACTGATCATATGGGATAATATATGTAAAAGTAACTCTATAATTACAGCCTAAAGTAAATGTAAGTTATTACCATAATAACTATGGTATTTCTCTTCAATTTATGTGTACGTCTATATGTCTATGTATTACATAATACACATAGCCTAACACAATAGTTTTCAAATACCTGTTCACAAACCAAATTGCTTTTATTCTGAAATTAAATTCTCACTGATTTTTTGGGATTGTTCAAAGGCCATTGTTCTATGAAATTATCATGATAACAAGTGATATTTTTTAAAGCCCTTAGCTGCAAAAAAAAAAAAAAAAAAAAAAGGAAAAAATTTTCTTTTGAAATTTTACAAATCCATAGAACCTAAGTCTGAAAAAAGCTGATCCAGGAAACAAAACACCCACATTTCCACAGTCTCCTTGGGGAGATAAAGTAAGGTTCCCCTTTACCGTTAGTCACCCCAATCCCAGCAACCTCTGGTACATCCTGAGGGCCTGTTTCCGAGCTGAGTTTGCCCTGGTCTCCGGTACTCGGCACCTGTTTAGAAGACACCCCTAATCTTAAACTAGTCCTAGGTTATGGTGGGGGGATGAGGGAGGCATTAAATCCAATTTATTATAGGCAAGAGACTTCAAAGTCTCCATCTGATGGCTCAAACATCCATAACAGAATTGGTATTTCTTTTTAGAGTCAAGGCATGGTCAAGTCACACAGGCTCGCTCGCACGGTCCAGTTTTCATCTTGGAGGCTAGACAGGCTCTCTGCCCTTTGATCTGGTTACAAACAGGCCTGTATTAAGCTATCTCCAGTCGCCTGAGGGCATCAGTCTGGAATGCAAGAACGGGAGCTTCAGCCTGTGAGGTTCCCAAATCTTCATTTATCTTACATTTTTTCCAGCAGGCCGGCTAAGGCTCCTTCAGTGGAAGGCAACACCGCGATGCCTGTGAACTGGGGTAACGCACAGCGGCGTCGTAAAGCAGGACTAGGGAGCTCTGTCTCCAACCTCAGTCCATGGAATTCAGGGGACGGACAGGGGAACTATAAGCAAGCACCAGAACCCTAGATTGCACTTTCTTTAAGCAACGCACAGGCATTTAACACGTGCCCAGGAGTTCCGAGCACTGTGCTCTGAAGATGCAAAAGAGGCACCACCCTCTTTGGCCATTGAAGCATCCACGGTCCACGGCCCACCTCCTCGAGGGCTCCATTCCTCCTATTTGGAGACCTTATGCTCCTAGACTTGACAGTGCGGGCCTTCATTTTCAAAATCAAAATGTATTAAAAAAACTTGTGATAGCTGGAAGAGACTCTATGGGAAATAACGTGCAGTCAACAGTAAACATTTCCATCAGCACAGCCAGTATTTCTCTATTTCCTGGACAATTTACTGAAAATCTTCCGCCCCTTTTTTCGTAGGCTGAGGGTGTCTGCTGTGCCAAATTACCTGCTGGTGACAGAGAGAGACCAATGTATTCTGCATGGCCCAGGGATAAAATTGAAAAAAAGAGAGAGAGCAAGAGGTGTCCTTGACTCACAGTAGACTCTGAACTAAACCAGTGCGACCTGTCACCAAGGGACTTTAAATGGTGGATGATCAGAGATGGTGAGAAAGCAGCGTGACTGTTTTTCACCAGCTTATAACACATCAGCCTTTAAAAAAAAAATTAAAAAAACAAAAACAAAAACAAAACAAAAATACCCACGTTCTCAGGTGACTGCTTCATGCAAACATGGAAATGGGGCCACAGAGACCACCGTTTCCCCGACTCCTCCCGAGGGCCAAGGTACTGCGTTCATGCCACGCAGTACCTTGGGGTGGACGGCAACACGATCGCCGCGGGGCAGAGAGAGCATATATTCTGTGCGGCAGAGACGTGGACGCGAGAGCCGCGACCCTCAGGCCATCCCTCGCCTCCTTCTCCGGGGAGGGGTGGGCCGCGCACACGAAGGTTTCCGGCTGGCCTTAAAAGAAAGAAACCCTTTGAGAGCGCAGCCACCTTAAACATCTTATCAGCCTTTGAAGTTATGCACAACGACAGCCTTTGGTTTCTCGCCGGGGGCAGAGGTTTAAGCTTGAAGACTCCCACTTACTTACCAAGAAGTGTGGAAAGGTTTTCACTGCGGCGCCAGGCAAAAGAGCCATATTTCTGAAATGGCAAATGACAGGATGGCGCGGTGGGGGGCACACCCTATACATGGGCAGGCACTCCATCGGGCTACGCGGATCGGGAGCTGCAGGCCTGACTTGTTGGGGTGACTCTCCTTTACTTTTAGTCTTCTGCACTATTCAGATCAGTTTTGTGGGACTTGCAGCAAAGTCACAAAGCAGAGGTAGGTTCCGATGCTTCGACCTGCCCTGGTCTTATCAACGCCACGACATTGCTGTGACCCATCTCATCCCCCTCACAAAAGGGCGTCCCCCCAGCTCCCTCCAAGGGTGCCTCTCAAGTAGGAGTCTGAAGTGCTGATATCATCCTCCACGGGGAGGAGGGGGTGGTGAGGGAGACCTAATGCCCACTCTCTATTAGTAAGGCCTCCACACGGGTCTTCTCTAGGGCGTCCGGACTGGTGTTTATTCTCTACGGTGGGACCTGTCTTATCCGGTTGACCACCCCATCCCCGCACGCTGTGTGAGCAGTGCTGGGCACACAGCGAGTACTCCCCACACGCTTACAGAACAAAGGCCTGGCTACGCCCGCTTCCAACATTTTCTCTTCCCTTTCTGCCGGCTCTCTACCTGTTTGGCGGTACATTCTATTTTCAGGGCCTCACCCATGATTCGATCACAGACATCAGAACCTTCTCTTGCCAGAGCAGCTTAGTTTATTGTCGTTTCAAATTCATGTCATGACAAAAGTTATTAGGCAAGACCCCAAAAAGCTGGGAACCCAGGGATTCTGGGAACCTAGTAAAAGTCACCTAAGAAAAATAATATACCATCACTTTCATGGTTTGATGATCTGCGTAAAACTAATTCCTGAATTGGAGCCAAACACTTAAAGGAAAACAGAAGGAAATCTGTTGCCTTGAGATTTATCTTTCTTCTTCAAAGAACTTAGAGTTGCTTCTATAGTACATGATGTTAGGATAGGCCTTGGGCCAATCATTGTAAAGAGCATCTGAAAAATCACTCAGAATTGTGCGCCCAGTTGTTTTGTGAAGGATATAACTATTTGTTTGCTTAAGTGACGCGGTAAGGATTGCTGGAAAAGTTCCGTGAAAATATTAGCTAAACTCAAGTCCCTACCAGCAAATATAAGCATGCAATTCACCTATGTGTCACAATCACGCAGATCATCTCTGACTTATAGGTATGAGTAATGTATAAACGAGCTGAGCCCCATCAAACAAACAAGTGGCTTTAGGTCACAATAGAAAAGTAAACATGACCCTTGGCTGAAGTTAGCCTTTAACTCTAAACTGTCCATACACACAATACAACAAGCTCGTATGGGGGCCTGGCGGGTATCTCCACGTGGGCTGCGGTAAATTTTCCTAATTGAAGGTGATGCTGAGTCAACATGAAGGGGCTCCTGGCACACGTTGGTGGAGGACCTCTTCATCCGAAACTCTTCAAGAGACCCCGCCTGATGGTGGGGTGGGGGCTCCTCTGGGCCCTCACAGCAAAGAGGTCACACAGTTCCCCATAATTACACAAAGGGAACAATTTGGTAAGGAAGGACTACAAAGTAGTGCTTGTGGGTTAATCGAGGTAAAAAGACAAGCCTCATTAAAGGAGCCCTCTGCTTAAACACTATGGGAGTTTACAAAGAGGAAAGTAAAGAAAGTGAAACTCAGGAGGTACAATCCCCAAATACACAACTTACAATTTCGAATAAAGCTGAAGGACGACAGAAGGCGAGTCACTTAACAAAATATTCGATACCCATTTAGGATCCACAGCCCCTGAGCAGCCATCTAATTGCTCCCGAGATCAATTACCCCGGTCGCAGACCCCAAGGGCGCTCTCCAGCCAGTTCCACTGCCGGTTGGGAAGTCAGAGGAAATGAATATCCAGGTTAGGTTTGATGCTCATGACTTTTCAAGGGTTACTCAGATCTCAGAAATAAAGATTGGGAGATCAAGGGAAACGCACAGGCATGACTGTCTGGCTCTTTAGAATGGTGAAAATAAAATCTCTTTTTATTGCAGCTGTGAAGGGTCGGCAAGTTAGTTTTCCAAATATTCAGAGAAAAATATTTTACTCTATGAAAGTCAAACAAACAAACAAAAACCCATTGACTACCTTTAATTTTATATTATTTTAGCAAGAGGAAAGTAGGAGAGTTGGGGCTTTGTCTGCATTTTTTTGGTGTTCACTGTGATATTTTTGTTTACTTTTGTTTCAATTTTTTAAAAAATCGGTAACATCTGCATGCGGTACAAAATTCAAAAGGTTCAAACGGATACGCAGTAAAAAGTCAGTCATCTTATCACCCCTGTCATCAGCCACCCAACCCCATTCCTTGGCAGCGGAAAAAAAAAAAAACAAAACGGAAAAAATAGCAAATACTACTACCAAAGGGAAAAAACCAAACCAAAACACAACACAACAAAAGAAAGAAAACAATTATCTAAATCTGGCGTATCCTCTCAGATATAATCTTTATAAATACTAGCATTTTTCTCTTTGTGAAAACAAAACAAAACAAAACAATGGTTTTTATAAACTGTTCCACACTTTTCATTTTTCACTTTGACTCATCTTCCAGATCACTCCGTGTCAGCACATATAGAGCTGCCTTGCTTCGTACAAGTGCAAGCACATCTGTAGGATACAGTTAGGGAGAGGAACCGCTTGCCCCAAAATATTAGCAGATCATTAGCAGTAATCATATTCGATTACTATTACCAACGTGCTTTTCCTAGAGGCCGTATCAGTTAATACTCTCACCAGCTCTGAGTCTGCCTGTCCTCACTTTGGCTAACATGGAGTACTATCGCCATTCTGAACTTCACCAACCTGACAGGTCAAAATGATGCCTTAAAGGGCTAGTTTAGACTTCTCTAATTAGAGCTGAGGGTAAGCATCTATTCATAGGTTTAACAGCAATTTATTTCCTCTATGTCAACTGCAATGTCATATTCTAGGTGACTTTCTACCAATTCCTTTTCTTTATTAAAAGAAAGCAATCTGGTAAATAATATTCAATATCCAAATTGGTCTTTGTATAGATCTTTATAGTTCTTTAAGCCCAGTCATACATTTTTTTTCATTAATATTGCAAGAAACTAGTAAGAAGGCATAAAAATATTATTCCTATTTTCTAGCTCAGGAAGCCAAGGTTTAGACAGTTAGCAGGCTTGGCCAAAGAGCTCATAGAAAGTTGTATCTAGTACTAGAATTCATGTGGTTTACCTTCTAGTCTAATGGGTGTGTGTGTGTGTGTGTGTGTGTGTGTGTGTGTGTATTTGCTACATCAAAATGTCTCTTAGTTGTTGAAAAGAATACGAATAGAAAGATTATGTTCTCTTTTCTTCTGATGATAAATTTGCACTTTCAATTTGCCTCGTCAGTTTTCAGTGTAAAAAGCAAATAAGAAATACTAACATTTTGTTCTCATTCTGTTGTTCAAGACAAAGCCTAGACGAGCTGACTCTACGTAAGCTAACCTGTTATTATCCAACCTGGGTCGGCAGAGTATTGGGTGGAGGGGAGTATCAGAGGAGGACTAACACACACCTTTCCCAGGAAGTCTGGGACCCCAGACAGGCCTTCCCATATTGCACGATACTGGGGAGAGAATGATGAATGAACTCCAGTGAAGGGGCAGAGGAGGAGCCCCCCAGGAGGACAGAGAAAAAGAAGGTTACAAACCATATGGGCCTGTCTTTTTTTTTTTTTTTTTTTTTTTTGACAACCAACAAGGAATGCTTCTGGGTTCAACTTATGATATTGATTCCCAAGTATTCCCTGGCCTGTCCCTGGGAATCTGGTCTCTAGTTTATCAAAAGGGGCTTTGGGATGAAAAGTACCCGCATGATTTGGGAAAAGGGACAGGAAAGATCTAAAAAAGCTAGAACTATTTTGTGCCCATATTGCAGGGCAATTGGGCAAGAGAGCCAGAGCTGTGAGCAATGGGGCAAAAACAGAAAGCGGCAAACCCAGTCAGAGCTGCCCCTGAGGACCTGGCACACAGCCACCAGAACCTGCAGGCAGGAAAGGGCTTGGTGAGCACAGCAGGAGTTGAGTCAGCTAAGCTGTGCTGAAGGGCTCTGGTACGAAATCGCACTGGGTGTGTCTTAGACCTAAAACCCTGCCATCTCCTCACCAAACTCCTGACTGTCTTCAAGGCCAGTGTGGCCAGAAGATACGACGAGCAATACTTCACGAATCTGAGCTTACACTTCTGATGAAAGGTGCCATTTCGCCCTTTAATTTAGTTACTGCATCAATCTGTTCATTTCCTTTAACAGTATAGTTCCTTCCTTAGATACACAAGAAAAACCCTCCTCCATTCCCACTCTCACTGAAGGATTGATTTTCACCAAGTTGAAGAATCCTGGGAGGGCAAGCACATTAGGATTGTCTAGAAATTCCACTATCATCTGTCCCATTCATAGGGGGGGTGAGAAGTGCAATGCAGCCAAACACTGGAAAGGTGCAAAGGGTGGCACCACTGCCCCGAGAGCTGGCCCTGAGCCCACGCTGCAGCCTGACGCTGCCTGGGTAGCTGGAGACAGCGCCTCCCGGCAGGCCTGCAGCAGTGCATCTGCTCACCGGGGCAGGGCAGGTGCTCCAGGCGACGCTTCCCTGGCGAGCGCGGGAAGGAGGCCTTAGACATCACACAAATGTGGTCTCATGTCATGCGGGAGTTAGGAACTAAAGCCAAAACATAAGGCAAAAACCAGGTGTGGACAAAATTACTTTAAAATTAAAAATGGCTTCAAAACGGAGTAACCTTAACAATCCACAATGTGTACTGTGCAGATTGAAAATGTGCATCCCATCCATCCATCCCATCAATCCACCATCCATCCATCCATCATCTACTTACCTACCTACCTACTTACCTATCTTTACCTAGAGCAATATGTTTAAAACCTGCATGAAGTATTCTCCACTTAAATTCCAAGGGCAAGGGCTGAAAAAACAAGTTTGGTAATACAGGGAAAAGGTTGTGGGTACGAAGTCAGAAAAACAGAAGGCACTGAACACGGATTGCGGACCGGGACAGTAGCGGTGCCAAAACTCAGAGCTGACAGGCAGACAGTCTGCTGGGAAAAAGGCATCTGTTCCGGCTGCGGGCTGCGAGCATGCGCGGGGCGCACAGGGCCAGCGCGGGGCGGCGAGGGGCGGCTGAGCACAGGACCCTCTCTGTGGTTCTCAGCCAGGAAAATGAGACGGGGGAGATGGGGGTGGTCTGCGGCTCAGAAACGAGGTAGGGACCTGGGGGCCAGTTTTGGGGACAACAACAAAAAGAACGAAGACTTAAGGTCAAGGTTGACTAGGCACCAAGGACTCTGGGATCAAGTTCCTCAATACTGTCTCAGGTCAAGATTCATCATCCCAGGTCTAGGACAAGCCTCACCCCCAGGGAAGGCTGAGCTGGCCTTGGCCATGCAGTGAGGAAGCGAATTGCCTAGGTTTGGAGCCCAAGGGTCCCGCCCACCCCGCCAAGGCACGGAGAGAGAGAGAAGCTCACAGGTAGCACCATCTTTGGGGCTACAGCAGGCGCCGGGAGAGCCAGCTGAAAAGTGGGGGCAACGACTGAGCCAGGTGGGCTGCACTTGATTTTTATTACCTGGCTGAGACTCAATGGATGTTTCTGACAACCTATTCACATTTGCAGGCTTAGGCCTCTCTTAACAGGAAACCTCTTCCTATTTATTCACTTCACATTCTCGCTCGCCTTCTCGGAAGGCACAGTGCTGACGCGAAAGTCATAAGGAAAGTGTTATTAAGCAGAGTCATAGGAACCTTTCTCTTATTTTTTTAACTCGATGTATTAGAACCTATGTACAAATAGATGCATCTGGGAGCAAAGCTTCTCTTAACAGTGGAGAGAGGGTGTTGCATCCAATAAAGTTATTCTCGTTAGCTCTGGGACCTGGCGGCAACAGCTAAGGGACAGAGGCAGTTGAACTAGCTCAGATACCACATGCAGGGGGAAGAAAGGGGTCTGGCAAAATGCAAGCAGAAGGGTCTGCCAGGCTAGTATTCCTTGCACAAACTGGTCATACGCATGGGCAAGTGGCTGGCTAGCTTGTGGCCCTGCGTTAGCAGCCCCTGGATCACTGGTGATAGGACGGGGCCAGCCCCCTCACACAGCCTATCCTGACTGGATGCAAGGAGCGGGGAGCCATAGCCTGTCCGCAGGTCACCTGTACAACTCCACCCTGGCACAGAAGCTGTGGACAGCAAAACCCTAGCCCTGGATACAAGGCTTTATGAACAGTAATTATAATCTTGTCGACTTTAGAGGTGACTCCAGAGCCAGTTTACAAGCCTGAGTCTCATTACTTCATAATGACCTATCGTTAGGGACCCCAAAATTACTATTACCGCAGCAAGTATTACCTGCTTTTTCAGTGATTTATTTTTTGATATCTCTGAGGATATTCAAAAGAAAAATAGAACCAGCTATACCACTCATCGAAGGCGTGGTGCATGACAGTCACCGGGATCAGGGCTTTACAGACACCCATTTGGCGCTCAGAGAACATAACTTTCCCACGATCACACAAGCCCATCGGCAGACAAGCTGGTCCCCACCTCATAACTCTGCTCCGTGGCCTCCAGATACAGCCTCAGTTCAGACGTTTCCAACAAAAGTGCTCTAGATTATTTAAACATGTAGCAACTGCCATGTCTATCCCCAGACCAACTGGAAAGGATTCTGGCAGTAAATGACAGGCAGGGGAGTCCAGGTGCCTTCCAGCTGAAATCAGCCCTGGGGTAATCTCAGGAGTATAGGATGCACAGTCTCAAGTGAGATGAGTGGGGATGTAGAATGGCCACCTGGGCTTGAGCAGCAGGTGGGGATCCACATGGGCTCTGAAGAGGAAGGAAGGGAAGATGTCATGCTGGGCAGGCATCACCAAGAGGTGGCTTCCACGATAAGGGCGTGGCCTTGAGTAACCTTGATGGCTTTGGGGCACCTTCAAAGGCAATGACCAGTTTCACGCATCAGGGAAACATGGTAACAGAGGAGGGAGTCTCCCAAAAATACCCAAAGGAGAGGTATCTGTGCAACTTGTGAGGAGGGCTGTCTACCGTTACTGTCACGCTGGTTAGGTTGGTGTGACCCTACCACAAGGCTGGGAAGGGAGGAACGTGTGTGTGGGGAAAGGGGTTCCAGTGCGACTGTTACAGTAATTCACCATCACATCAAAATGAAGAGACTCTACTTTGCTCTCTTGCCTCCTCCGGGGGCCCTCCCTGTAGCAGCAGCTACTTCCCCTCCTTGACCTGCTTCTATGAAGTGGGATTTCGACATTTTCCCCACTCAATTTCTTAGAAGAAAACTCCTTCTAAATAAGCATCGCTAATTTTGCTGCCATACCATCAATTCATGGGAAAATCACCCAATCATATGTGCTATGAAGAGAGACAGTTATCAACAGATTTTGAGCATCACTGCCAGTCGGGGCATCATACCGATATATGGAAAGCATGAAATCCACTCACATTATCCCCAAAGGCATCTCTATCCTTATACCCATGAAAAAAACAGGGATGGATGGACTTGGACGTGGGGAGGAAAGTGTATATGTAAGATTCATCTAAGGTGGGGAGGAGGGGGTCAGAAAGTTAGAAAATGGTACCACTATCCAAAAGCACATAATTTGTACATTTTTGTATGTGTGTGAGCAGATCATGCCATGTGCTTTTAGGCAACATATTAACATTCTACTTCTGAGTAGTCACCTGCAAGATTTTTCTGTTCCTCCTCATTTACCCACTCTCGCTTAACCAGCTACCCTCTTGGTACCAGACTTGGAACAGAAAGCTGCACCAGAAATTTTCCGCCCACCATTCTGCAGAACGGCTGAGCCCTCACACATACCTTCGAAGGGTTACTATGAGGACATTACACAGACCTCGATGCTGTCAAAACCATGCTCAATTAAGCTAATAGAGGATGTTCCATTTCAAAACATGCCCATGTTATGTCCTGATGAGGAGTCATCAAAAGGAAAGGAATTGGGACCACTTTTGAATGATGACATCCATCCCACCGCAGCGATTCACCTATCAAACTAATTTAGGTTTAGAGCCAAAATCAACACTGCTGTCAGAGAGTTTGATTTCTATTCATTTAAAAATTTCCAGGCTAAAGAGAGATCAGCGGGAATTTTAATGTCTTAGGAAAAAGGGGGGAAAAAAGAGAATGTAAGTACTTGCACACGGCAACAAGAATTGGAACTCTCAATTTAACCGGCAAGTGTTTACCAAGCATCCAGTATAAGGGTCCATCCCACACAGAGAGGAGACCCCAAAACACAGCCTCTGTCCTGAGGAGGAGGATGACGAAGATGACCGTTCACTACTATTGGAATGACGTACCATAAGCCAAGGAGCATCCTCTGTCCTTTACTAAATGAATTCTCATTAGGTAGATTATTAATAGGTACATTTTATAGGTGAGTAAATTGAGGTGCATTAAGTAGAAAGATTTGAAGAGTACTTCTCATGGATGAGTTTCAAATCATTTCAACGTTCTATCTCATTGGAGTCTCACAGAACCACAGCGAGGAAGGCAGGCAGTATCAGAAGTGACCCACGGCCACGCAGTGGTACGGGCAGAACCACAATAGGAGGCAGGTCTTGTGGCTGCTAACCCGCTGCTTCTATAAAGAGATAGCATTAAAAGGCAGTCCCGGGAGATCCAAAGGAGGTACCAACAAGGGCTTCTCATAAAATTCACTTAGGAGAAGATCACTTCCTGTGTGACCCCTGCCCCTTAGGGGCAGGTTGTATTCGGAGGGGCAGAAATGGAAGGGGACACCACTTCAGATGGCAAGAGGAGCCAGAGAGCAGTACGGAGGGAGTGCGGTACGAGGTGTATCTGGAGATCGGGAAGTAAATCAGTTTGGTTTGAGGGAGGCTCCGCGGGGCAACCGCAAGGAGAGAGCGATGGCAGGAAACGGGGAGCCACGGTGGACTGTGCGCAGAGCGAGGCGGGATCGAAGGGATTAAAATGGTCAGGCTTTCCAGAAGGGGGATTCAGAGGGAAGGATCGTCCAAAACTAATGGTAACGGAGAAAAGTCTGGGTAATTGTGGCTGCTGAAGAAGTTAGAGGAGAAATACTAAAGAATAAATTGCTGTACATTCTAAATTATAAAGAAATGGCAAACATAAAACTAAGGAGAGCCAACTCTCCACATTGAAGGGCTTTCATGCAGACTGAAAAGGAACCCAGAGAATCTCTACAAAAACGTCTACCACTCAAACCGTGTCTCTGAATCGTTTCTAACTTTACCCTGTTTTAATGGCTAATCCTCGGGTTGCCTCGCATGCTCTCGCTCCCTGCTAAAAAGCGAAAGCTACACATCACCGTCATCAATAATAAATGGAAAGGACTCAGGTCCCTGCGCTTGGCAGGAAAAGCATAAAGACAGAACGAGCCCGGAAAGGACACTTGAAGGTGATGATGATTCATCACAGTTAAGCGTCTCCAAACCCCTCCATGAAAACCCTCACCCAGCCTCGCCGGTTCGGCGTCGGCTTGCGTCCCCGAAAAAGATGTGTCGAGGGCCTAACTCCTGCAACCTCGGAATGTGACCTTACGTGCAAACAGGATCCCGCAGGTGCAATGAGTTAAGATGAGCTCATCCTGGAATAAGGCGGGCCCTCAACCCAACACAGCCGGGGTCCTCACAAGAGAAGGAGCGATGCCGATAGAAACGCAGAGAACACGGTGTGGCTGGGGCTGGAGGCAGAGACCGGAGCTGGGCTGCCACAGCCAAGGGACGCCACGAATCGCCAGCACCACCAGGAGCTGGGAGAAGGGCGCGGGGCAGACTCTCCCACAGAGCCTTCGGTCTGCGTGGTCCCGGCCCACCCCTGGATGTTCGAATCCCAACCCCTCGAACATATGAGAGATCACTTTTCTGTTGCTATAAAGGCTTCTCTGTAGGACTTTCTCATAGCAGCTGTAGGACACTGATGCACTAACCCCATTTCAGCTTTTGGGAGGCGGGACAGCAGGGAAAAGCCAGGCTCGTGAAAGCTTGGGAGACTGGAGGTGTTCCAGGCTCCATCTGCAAACCTCCCAGTTAACCAGTGTCCCTGTCCTTGAAATGAAGTATTCGGGCAGGATGAGCCCTAAGTCCTCCCTTAGGTTTGAAGCTCTACGAGTCAATCGCATCATAGCCAAGAAAGTCATTTGCTCTAGTACCTACTGAAGAGTCCAATGGGGCTGAAAAAAAGGAAAACATTTTCAAATTCAAGAAACCTACGAACAACACCAGTAGACGTCAAGGAGAAAGTGAAACGAAAGAGTAATTAGTGGCGGTGGTTGCATTTACCATATGCCACATAATCACTCCATCTTCACGTCAAATCTGGCCTGCAGCCCTCACGCCATAGCGCGTTAATACAAAGAGACGCCAGGAGCTGCCAGACGCGGAAAATTAATACACGGGATGCAAGGAGGATCTTAGCAACCTGCACTTCATTTTCCAACCCTGCTCGTGTCAAGGTCACTTAACCCCAGAAAGACAAAACCTGCTGCGTGGAAAAGAAGAAAGGAAGCAAGCAAGCAAGAAAAAAGAAAGAAAAGAGAACCTGGCCTCGACATTGTCCCCCAGCCCTGACCCCAATAATGCCACGCCCTTTGCCGTCTCACGGAATTCCTGGCTGGTGGGCGCTTCGGAATGACTAGGAATTAATGATCAGTGAAACAAACCCCACTAGAAAAGGCCCATACGAAATTCCTGTAAAAGCCTCACACGTACACTCGATTCTATTTTACCTTTTTTTCTTGAGAGTAAATTGCGGCTGTCAAATTACACCCTTTCATTACTGTCACCGACTCTTAAAAACGGCTAATCAGAAAAGCCTACAGAGGTATTTAAGCAGATTTTTTTTTTCTTTCTTCAAATGACCTAATGTTTTGGTACGAAACTGCTGCCAGCTCACGCTGGGCAGAAATTTAGCACTGTCAGCATTTAATTATTATTTTATCACGGATTTCTTTACTTTCCTACAGGGAAGAAATAACTTAAAAAAAAATTTTTTTTTCTTAAATGCAACAAACGCTTAAGCTTTAAAAATTGCAAGGCACTGCCCTCATTATTGTGCTTTGTCAAAAAATTACTAATTCGGGGCATGAGACCTATCACAGAGGAGCACTTCTGAAGTGAGTAAATGGCACCGCCATCACCCAGAACACGGACAGCACGACGTGAAGTCAGGCTCATTGTGCTGGGTTTGGGGACGTGAACTTATTCGCGACTCATCTGTGTTTGTGTGTGACTGCAGCTGCCATGTATTCCAAACAATGTCCCCTGCCCTGGGACACCTGAATGAAGCCCGTGGCGCGGCTCTCTTTCTCCTCCGCGTCCCCACCGTGGCCTCTTCCCCTCGAACCACAGCTCCTTTCTCCCTGCTTTGGAGTCGAGCTCTGGAACAGGCTGGGGATGCTTGGTGCAGGCAAGAGAGCAACAATCATTTATTGAGCATCGACTACAAGCAAGCAATTACATTATGTGCCGTGAACGCCACATGGTTTAAACCTAAGTCACCAAGGGGTGCCTGGGGGAGATTCATAGGTAAGAACAAAGCTTGCTGTTTATCAGGGCATGGTACGATTCGTGAGTGGAAGGGTAAGAAAGGTGACACTGGCTCCCACTCACTAGCTCCCAAGGGTGCCTGTGCTGCCAACACACACTTTATTTCAAAGCAGAGCTTTAAGACTCTTCCCCCAAATCTCTCCTCCTGTCAGCCCCCCAAATTTCTCCCATCTTAATAAATGCCACCTCTTAGATATCAGCATCCCAGGACCTCCTTGGCCCTCCCCACTTCCATCCCAATAATCCAGAAAGCTCTCCTCATCTTCACTTAAGTACTTCCCCTTACTCTCTCCAGTCCAGGGACATCACTCTCCTGGTCTCCATGATTACACTCATGCTCACCTCAGGACCTCCATGATTACACTCACGCGCACCTCAGGACCATTCTCCACACAACGCAAAGTGATGCTCTAAACAGAAATTCGACCATGCCATTCCCACACCTGAAACTGGGCAACGGCTTCCACAGCAACTAGAAGAAACTCAGCCGCCTCCCAGAGCCTCCTGCCCCTGTACCACCTACCCCTGGCCTCTTCGGGCCACCCTCCCCCACACATTCACACTGTTCCAGGCCCACAGACAAGCCAGGCTCCCGCCGTCAGCCTCAGGGTCTTTGCACATGCTGTGCCCTCAGCCTGCAAGCTCTTCCTTCTACTGTCTGCATAAGAAACTACTTCTGGATTTTTAAAACTCTTTGTACATGTCACCTCCTCAGAGCTGGCCCCTGACATCTGTGTCTTTCCTTGCTTTTCATCACAATTTGCAGTTGCTTTACTTGTTTGTTTACTTGTTAATTATATATAAATTCCTTGCTGGCCAGGGCCTCCTCTGTCCCTTTTACTGCTACAAGCCCACCAACTGACATAATGCCGGACACAAACCAGATTCGCTATCTTATTAAATGAAGGAATCAAGTGTTTGTTATCTAGTTCCCCAGAAAGTATACATAGGAGGAAGGTCCTATATGTACTTACACATAGTTTGGCTCATGGATGATTTGGTTCTTTCTTCTTTTTTTCATCGAGGTATAACTGACATATAACATTATATTAGTTTGGGTGTGTATGACAAAATGTTTGATATTTGTGGACATTATAAAATGATCGCCACAATAAGTCTAGTTAACACGCGCCGCCATACATAGCTGCAATTTTTCTCCTGATGAGACCTTTGAAGATCTACTTTCTTAGCAGCTTCCAAATATGTGACACAGCATTGTTAACGAGAGTCCCCACGCTGTACACTTCGGCCCTTTCCTGGAGAACCTTCAAGTGGAGTTGAGAGTCGTCTTTGCGTCAGTTCCCACCACCTGGCCCAGATGACCCCCGGGCGGCGGGGAGGCCCATGGGAATGGGTGTGAGAAGTGGGCGCCAGCCGCGGAGTCGCGGGAAGGCCGGAGGTGGTGAAAAGCCACGGTGATGATGCTGGGTGAGCGGCAGGCTCAGACGGGACTTCCCGCTGAGATTTCTGCCCAGCTCTGCTGTCGCCGCAGCTGCTGCCCACCTTCTATTTCTCTCTCCTGAAGGAAGGGCTGCTTCCTCCACGAGGTGGCTGCGTTTTCACACTGAGCGCGGTACCATGAAGCAATTTAGGAGAGATGGCTACGACAGAGGTCTACCTAGACTCACGGGTAACACCGAAACCTCGAGGAAACCTTGATGCGGCCAGAAAAACCTTGGCCGGGACCAATCAGTTCCACATCTATTTGTCGAGGCCAGACATTGCTCTAGGCAATGGAGATTTGGAGCTGAAATTAAAAAAGAAAAATAGTCCCTGCCTTTGAGAAACTTATAGATCAGAGCGGGAGGCGGCCTTCTATACAGCATCTAGACATGCCTGTTCTCAGATCTATGCCCATGAAATAGCACGCTCATCAGTTCCTGATAGGACTTGGGGCTGATGCTATTATAGCTAGGGACCCATGAATGTCTGACGCCTCTTGCCCCTCACTCTCACTCCTTCCCCATCCCACCCAGTGAGCTATACACAGGAACAGGCCCAACGAGAACCCAAGTTCGACTTTCTCATGAGCTGAGCCAACACAGTGCACTGGCGAGACTTACTCACCTGGCCACACACAGGAGAGGAGACGTGTGGAGCCACAGTGTAAGTCTTAAGGCACTGTGATCTTGCCCGTCATTGCTTGAGGCCCATTTTATTTTCTATAATTTGGCACGTTGGTTTCACAACTGCTCCACCCAAGTGGCATGAAGGGCAGTTGAAGGCTGGAGCCGAAATGCATGATATTCCTTACAGCACATCCTGTGATGAATTTTGTCTCTTTCCCATTTTGCAGCCCAGGAAAGCAGGCTTGGAGATGTAACGAGACTGCCTGAGATCACAGCCACAGGGCAGCCAAGCAGGATCTAAACTCAGGTCTTTTCATCGTAAATTCAGTTTGCTACTTTTGCATTGAGCCTAAGCATAATAGTACAGTTACATGTACAATGTCGTAGGTATATACGTAGGAAGCAGATTTTATGACAAACCCATAACCACTGTCAGCAAAACAAAAGCAACCGTTTCTAGAAATGTCAAACTGTGGTTGAGACTTCAGCTACATTGAATAGTTATTCCAAAACAACCCAGAAATTTAAATGAGAAAGAAGGACCTCCAAGTAGCTAAAAAGCCCGTGCACTGGGCACTGCACTTAAAGACTGTCCCCTTGAACTTTTGTTCAGAACCTACCGACCCTCCCTTTGAACTGAATTCTAATTAGTTGTGTTGTCTGGTTTCTTAGCCTCTAGCCAGGTAGATGTGGTCAACTGAAATGGACTCCAGGAGAAGTGATAGACTAAAAGTGAAAAAAATTAATAAATCACAATAGAGCAGCAGTTGGCAAATTTTTCCTGTAAAGATAAAGATCAAACAGTACATATTTTACACATCATGGATCATACCTTCTCTGATGTGACCGTTCAGCCCGATCATTGTCCCTCAACAGAAACAAACGGATGAGAGTGGCCCTGTTCCAATATGATTTTACTTGCAGAAACAGGTGGTGGGTCGAACTGGGCCCAGAGGCTATAGTTTGTCACCCATGGAATAGAGAAAAGCTTCAAAGCCAACACGATATCTAGGAAATCTTAGTAATCTGGGGTCATATCATAAAGAAATAAATAATCCTAACCTCAAAAGCCCTCGGGACAACTGTATTACAAAAGAGTATGATTCGTCATCATAAAATTATAAAATTTTAGCAATCTAAAGCAGCTTGGGAACATTATGCCCCAATTCCCCATTTTTGTAGATGAAGAAATAAGTTCTCAGAGATGTTAAGAGACTTGCAAAAGGTCAAACAGCTAATTAATGATTAAACTTAAATTAGAACCGGTTTTGACTCTAACTTTAGAACTCTTTCCATTATTTCATGTCTATTATTTTAGCCTTTCGGTAACAATGGAATGGAGGAAATGCTCATTTAATTAAAACACTACACCCTTGAGATTGTTAAGATTCTGGAATCATTAAAGTACACAGCTCCAGATATTTATAAAAATGATTTTGAATCATCAAGGCAAAGGTTAAATTAGGTTTAATGTACTCAGAGAATATAATGTCAGAAGTAGTGCTAAGAATACATTTCAAATAATTAAAAAATTAATATATGTGGAAATTCTTATTCTCTCTGGTACGTGGGAAAATGAGGTATCATTGCCAGTTAGTGTATGAAAAGCTTGCCTTCATATTTGATCAATTTAGACACGTTCATAAATTCTGACCAGTACCAGGACAGCCCAAGAATCACCGAGGTATTGGCAGGCCCCGAGTAATTTCTCAACTTGCTGGGCACCCATATTCATTCAATTACCTTATCTAACGGAACAACAAAAGCCATCCTCAGCCCTACCTGTCCCTTTCTCGTCTCTATCATTACTGATGTCTTCTGCTCCTTTTCTGAATTAATTAGGAAATAAAAATAGAAACCCTGACATGTTTATAAAGATTCAGAGTGCTGGTTAAACATGAAAGAACAGAGGTTGAGAACACAGAGGTGACAAATTTTATTTGTGATGACAAGTTAGAGTTGTCCTGCCAGCTGGCCCTTGCTGCAGCCAGAAGCATGCACCTGTCTACAGGGCAGTCAGAAAGGAAGGGGGAGCTGGGAAGGGCTGGGGGCCCAGTGGCCTTCCATGCCATGCAAATGAGTTCTCATTGCTCGGTGGCATCCAGGGGCGGGACCTGACCGCTCCTGCCGCTGGGGGAGGCAGAGAGATCACTTCTGTTTTCCTGAACGCAAAGGCAGTCCTGTGCCTGCATAGGGACCCTGCCTAGAGCACAGCTCCAGTTCCTGGAGTTCACTTTGTCCAGCCTCTCACTGGGCAGGAAAAGGGCAAAGTGAGTGGGTGGGTCCCTGTGCTTCTGAGTGTGTACTTCCCAGTTTGACAGACCTGCCAGAGAAAATGAGGAGCGATAAGTGATTGGGCCCCGATTAGATCAGCCACCTTGGGAAAGGTGCTGAGACAGAGATATTTCACCGAAATAAGGAGAAACCTGGGAATAGATTTCTGGCAAGCAATCCCCGAAGTAGATACGGTCTGAATTGGAAATGGATTTCATGGGCAGATAAAGTCTAATAAATGGCAGGTCACTTGAAAATCATATATCATCAAGTCTCATACAGTGTCTGTGAAATTTGTTATCAATAATTGAACACCAGGAGAACCCAGCCCTGAGCAAATGTTTAATTTCAAAACATACCTACTGATTTACTCAGATACAGCATACATAGTATGTTAAAAATATATTACAAGAAGCCAGATGCCAATAAAGCTGCACTTAGGGAAAATCAGCGGCACTTGTTGCTTTCTGAATATTTCGTGAAAGGGACTGGGCCCTCCAGCCACAGAGCTTGTCCACCGGCAATTTCTAAATTGCACCAAAGGTAAAGGTTTGCAAGTGAGCACCCCTTCACACCATTCGGACGTCACCTGTGCTCCCACTCCTGGGCCCAGGAACAAGCAAGATGCACATGTGCAAGTATTGGGGGACAAGAACTGGGGGCCCTGCCAGGCGCAGCATACTGGGCCCAAAGGGGAAAGGAGGAGGCGGCATTTACCTGAAGCCAGGCCTCCAGTAGCAAAGAAGACTCATTTTTAAGGAGCTAGGAGGCCAAATTATCTCCACAGCCGCAGTTTGCAATATTGTTGATCTGAGCCGCTCTCCCTGCAGCCCTCACCCATCGCACAGTCCCCTGCAGAGAAGACCCTCACCACTTCCCGGCTGAAAAGTGTCAGTCCTCGCGACAGTCTGAATGTTTGCGCCCACTCACCCCCCCCATCCCCTACCCCGCTGCAAATTCACATGTTGAAATCCTAACCCCCAATGTGGTGGTGTGAGGAGGTGGGGCCTCTTTGGGAGGCCATTAGGTCATGAGGGTGGAGCCCTCATGAATGGGATTAGCGGCTCTTAAAGGAGACCTCAGATCGCTCCCTGGCCCCTTCTACCACGTGAGGACACAGTGAGAAGTCTATGACCTGGAAAAGGACCCTCATCCACCCATGTTGGCACCCTTGATCTCAAGACTTTCTCTTCCAGACTGTGAGAAATTAATTTCTGTTGTTTATCAGCCACCCAGTCTGCGATATTTCGTTATAGCACCTGAACGGAGGAAGACCCCCGCGGGCAGCCGATGGTAGCGGCAAGAATTCCGGAGAAATGGATGTTTTCTAAGGGAATTTCCTAAGGGAATGGCAGGTCATTGAACGGAGTTAAAAATGGAGGTATGAGCTCAACAAGGACAAATCGGTTTCACTGTAAACACTTCCTAATGAGGTTTTAGGTCTTTCTTGGGATTGATAAAGCCCTGGAATGGATATGCTGGCAGGGAGGTGGGGAGGAGAGAGAGAGAGACCCACCCAGGAGATGCCTCTAATCTTCTCCCACGCCAAACGTTAAGGGGAAAACTGAACTAAGGGCTTGAAAAGGCTCACAGCCTGTCTCTGCTCTGCCTTTCTGAGCCTGTGGCCTCAGGGTCTGACTCCACAGTGTGGAAGAGCCTGCCCATGCTAGAGTACTGGGCCATAACGTATCAACTCTCAGCGAAGGGTCTCTACACCACTTTCCATCCCACTACGCTGGTGTCGCAATGGGGGGCTTCTCTGACCATCCCATAGGCAGTGGGCAGAAGGAGAAAAGAAGACTGAGGAACTGTCAGGAAACCTGGCTTATCCACAGGAGCGAAGGTGGCCCAGACTGCCGGGGTCCCGCCAGCTCTCAAAATCTCTTCCCTGTGAAATCCAGAATTGTCTTGACAGCCAGAAAACTATGACTTTCTTAGTTCTGTGTGTAGAATCGTTAAAGGGGTTGGAAGGGTGAACCAGAATGCTCAAACCAAACGCCCACCCAGCCGCCACCGAGGTACACCAGAAGCTGTGGCAGACGAGATCAGGTAAGAAAATCAGAAAGTCCTCCAAGCCAAAGCGAGATGAGAAGAACAAACCTGTCTAAGCTGATGACGACGAGACCAACCCAGACTCAAAGTTCCTCCTTCATAAACAGCAGCTGCCATCCTCCTCATCTTCCCGGTAAAATTCCTACCTTTCACAGACGGTCAGTGGCCAGCCCACCAAGGACTCCCAAGAGATATCGACCCCTGAAGGTCAGAGTTAAAAAATCACTCTAGCAATGACCTTGAAGGACCGTACCAACTAGGCAGGCTCACAGGTCTGCTGGTCAGCAACCACTGGACCCTTCAGGGTTACAATGTCACACACGTCAAAATGTTACAAATATCACATGCGCCGGCATTGAGCACACTGCAGAATGATTTAAACTGCTACAGCACGAAGGGGACTGGGACGTTTGTTTGGGGTCCACAGACCCTGGCAGAGCTGGGGGTCTGTGGCGGGTAGAGAAGAAGGCTGGAACGAAGAGGCTTGAAGGGCTGGACAAACTGCTCACGCCCTACTTACGTCCAAAGCCAGGCTTCTCGAGTTCTCTGCAAAACAAAAGCCCAGGCTGCAGTTCACGCCAGAGCAAGCACAAAGCTCAGCTCAAGAACATCGCAAACCACAAAGCATGTGGAAGTCAGCACTTTGGAACCACAGGATCGGCCGCGTTCGGGCCCTGGGGTGCTGCCTGGGACAGCTCCTTTCCTCTCTCCTGGTGACCACTGATTTGCAATTCAACCCAGACCCCTAAGGCAGAGGCCATCAGCATCACCTCACAAGTGCTTCTTACCTTGGGCTGACAACCCCAGATCATGCCCTTGTCTGCTTTCGGAAGCACGAAGCCATGCTGTGGACATGTGAGCAACTCAGTCAGAGAAATAACGCAGCTCGCTGCTCGGACGGGGCTCCCGCCCGCCCTCCCGCCTCCACCGCAGGGTCTGCGAAACGCTTCGCTCCGCAGAACGAGGACCTGGATGCCGCGCGCCTAACGCATCGACTCCTCGCTCTGAGCGCTGCGTACGTGGGAGAAGAATCACTTTTGCACCAGGACTCATGTTAGCAACTTCCACCCCGACACCGCAAGCCACTTGTTTTCAGTCCGTTGCTTTCACCTCTGATGGCTCCCAAGTGACTTTTCCAGATACCATTTTGGTCAAGTCTGCAGGAAAAATGTTACGAATATCAAAACAGCCATGTGCGCCAGCATTTAGCACTTCGCAGAAGAATTTACATTTCGTGCATTTAGACCACTTCATATTAACTAATTTAGCAAATTTTGCTTTAGCAGACTTGGCGGCTGCTTTTCACTGCCAAACTAAATACTCCACTTTAAAATACACCCCTGCATACACATGTGATTTCTCCTTTTAGGCTAGGAATGTGATGTTGACATAAATGTCAAATAAAATTAATGAGAGAATGGGCTTTCAAATGGTACTCCTGTGAAGGGAATTTGTTAGACTGGGACCTTTGAGCCCAAATGTATATATAATTATACAACACTCATATGAGGAAAGAGTCTGAATGTTAAGCTTTAGCAAATTTATCACCTTTGTCAGAAATGCTGTTACCAACAAAAAAAGCAAGTTGTGAGTAAATTAAGATGAAAATACCATCAGATTAGAAGTGCATAGTCTGTCACAGCAAGCTACTGTAGAATTAGCAGGGTGGCCCATCTGCTGGGTATCAAATCCTCCCCTTATCTATATAGAACTCAGATCAGATGTCCGCTGCTCTGCCCGAATACTTCCTCTATTGGCTTTGCAAATGGACTTCCTCCTGCCCGACCCAGCTCCTCCCTCCACCCCTCATCCCAACTGGCCACTTAAGAAAGAGCAAAAATGGCAGTTAGAGCAATAACAGGTATTTCCACTCAATAGTCAAGGCACTGCATACTAGCAGAGTGGCTGCCTCCATCCATACACTGATATAACCACTTTGTCTTTTATTTGTAGTCTCGAAAATCTTGCCCAAGTATGGCAGAATCACAGAAAATCACTCTAATCATTAGAAAGAGCTCTATTCCCAGTAAAGCAGCAAGTCTCCTCTTGTCAGGGGAAGAGGCATGGAGTAAAATTTCCTGTAAACACAAGGGAAGCCTCCTTTTACCCCCACGCCAAGGAAAACGGCAAGCAGGACCCAACTGCAGGCACACTAGCATTTATGTAGGGAACCTGCAAGCGTCTGGGGGGGTGGGGGCAGATGCCTCAGGGGACGAGTTTCAAAGAAAACATTTACGGTGTTTTGTTTTCTACATTTCACATCGAAGCCTAAGGACTAGACACCACCAGTCACATTCCTCCTTCATACACTGATCTCAAATGCAATCACATACTTTTGAAAATCCATCATGTTTTCCCTAAATAAAATTAGAAGGAATTAGAAGCCTTCGTTTCTATTTCTTTCCAGTTACTAGGAGACTTTCGTCTCCTGGAAAAGCCCCAGAAGAATCGCATGAAAAGTCCTAGGAGTGACTCCTCTAATGATGGGAATGAATCCTAGACAAATTAAACAAAACCCGCAAATTCCTTCTGATGTTCATGCATCTTTAAACAGTTCACAAAATCCATACATCGGGGCAGTCACCAAGAATCTCTAATTAATTTACAGTGAGGGAAAGAGAAAGCATTGAACTACCAACTTCGCACAACTCACACTCCTGTTTACTAGGAAGCAATCCTCACTCCGGATAATTTGAAATGTCTGCGTAGGACCCAGGGAACATTCTCCATTTTTATTCCAGGCTATCAGTTCATAATGAACAAATATGGAAATTTTTCTGAGGAGGAAATCCGACGACCAAAATAACTCCTTCATAATTCATATGTGCAATCACAACGGTGATTAATAAAATCCTGAAACAGTTCCTAAAAGCCTAAAGCATTAATTACTCTGTTAGATGTCAGGACTCTGTGAAAACCTATGACAGCAGGTTATGCAGGCAAATTAAATCATGTGAACTTAAGGCGGAAAAAGCGAAATCTTCACTTGGTGGATTTGCAGGCTGGTAAATGCGTGCTTTCCAAGAGGGTGATCAACCCACAGCTCTTCAGGGCTCTAGATTTCAACCTTGAAAGACATATAAAAGAGGTAAAAAAAAAATGCCATTGCAAATTAAATTAATGCTAGGATGAAAGGTAATATTATATCCCTTGAAGGAGGTAAAATAAATGGTACTATTTACATTAAGGGGGAACTCACTTTAACTTTCATGAGTGCCTACTGTGTGTCCGGCGCTGACTGGTCAACGTCATCCTTCTCTCGCCTGCTGTGACGCCACACGCCTGATTCTGCTCCAACCCCCATGATAGCTCCTTCTCCATGACGTTTTGCTAGATCATCTCTTCTTGGTCTGCTCTCTCAATTTTAGTGCTTAGGGCTCGGTTTGGGTCCTTTTCCCTTTCTGCCTCTCTCTTTGGATGATCTCACCTAATCTTATATAGACACCACCTATATGTCCATGACTCTCCCCCCACTTCCCACCCCCAGCTCTAGATGTAAACAACCCAGCTGCCCGAGGGACATCGCCAGCAGGCATCTCAAACCTGGGCTGTCACCTCCCCAGATCGCCACCTCCCCCAAGTCCTTCCACTACCTTCCGAAAGCCTAAAACGATTCTCTGTGCTCCTTTCCTGCCCACCCTCCACTTCCAGCCCATCAGCCCTACTTCCAAAATATACCCTCTTTCCATTCCCACCATTCCCCTTTACCACTCTAGTTGAAGCCCCTTCTCTCCCAGACACTGTCACACCCCTTAAAAGGTCTTCCTGCTTCCATCCTCCACATCGTAGCCAGAACGATCTTTTGAAAAAAAAATAAATCACAAACAAACAGAAACAAACTCAAAGACAGAGAGAACGAACTGACAGTTGTCAGAGTGGAAGGCTGGCGGATGGGCAGAAAAAGGGAAGAGGATTAAGAAGTACGAACTTCCAGTTATAAAATACGTCAGAAGATGTAGTGTACAGCATAGGGAATATAATCAGTAATATCATAATAACTACGTACGGTAACTGGTGGTTATGACACTTATTGTGGCGAGCGCCTCACAAGGTATGTGAATGGCGAGTCACTATGTGGTACGCCTGAAACTAATATAATATTATATGTAAACTATAATGAAAGATAGCTAAATCAATAAACCAGATTCGGGAACTCCTTTGTTTAAAATTCTCTAGTATTTACACTCAGTACACCTAGTATCAAATCCGTGCTTCCCTGGCCTAGAAGACCCGAAGTAACGGGGCCCTGTTACTTCATCTTCCAGTCACTTCAGAACTCACCGACCTCAAGCCACAACAGCCCTCCTTCCTGTTCCTCAGCGGGTTCTCACCTCTGGGCCTCTCAATGTCCTATGCCCTTTGGCCTTTTATGTAACGAGAGAACTCTCCTCTGACACCCTTGTCAAAGACGTCTCACTATCATTCATTTTCATTCTTTCTCCTAATTAAATACGAATCTCAAGGCCTCACTTCATGAAATTTGCTTTCAGTTATGTTTTTAGGGACCTTTTCCCTTTCCTAAGGATAAAGGAACATCTTGTGGGATTATATGTGCCCATAAAATCGTGAAAAGCTCTGTGGGCTTCAGTTTCCAGAATCACCTAATCATCCTTTCCCTACACCTGCTCTTTTTCCTCCAAATCTATTGGGGCCATAGGAGTCCACGGTGTGGCTCCCAGGGCCATGGGACTTGGTTCTTTCTTGTAGCACCAGATTTTAGTATCAAATTCTGCTGACTTCTTAAAATAGGTTAGGGGTGTTTCTTCTTTTTCTATTATTTGAAACGGTTCGTGGAAAATGTGTTATTTCTTCTTTAAATATTTAATGAATTCAACAGAAAAGCCATATGGGTCTGAAGTTGTCCTTGTGGCAAGGTTTTTAATTACGTATTCATATGAGTAGATATAGGGCTACTCAAAGTGTTATTTTTCTTTGAGGGTTTTGATAAGTGGTATTTTGTCCATTTCTTCTAAAATTTTATTTCATCATATGCCATAGGCCAATTCATCATATTGCTTCTTCTATTATCTTTCAAATATAATGATGCCCCTTGTTTCATTCCTGATATTATTTGCACTTTTTTTTCTTGATTAGTTTCACTAGGATTTATCAATTTTATTAGTCCTTTGCATCTATTGATTCTATCTCTCTGAGATGTCTGTTTTCTGTTTCATTACTTTCTTCTCTAATTTTTATTATTTTCTCCTTCTACCTGTTGTTAATTTTTAATAGTTCTTTTTTAACTTCTTAATTAATGCTTAGATTATTTTTAAGCCCCTCCTTTTTTTCTAAATGTCTAAGTATGGGTTTGGTTTAATTCAACATTTGGTAGGTTGTATTTTCACTGCCATTAATTTCTAAATATTATCTAATTTTCATTGCCATTTCTTCTTTGACCCATGGCTGCTAATTTCTAACCATATGGGGATTTTTCAGTTATATTTTTTGTTATTAAATTCTAGTTTAATGTCACTGTGATCTGAAAATATACTCTGTATGATTTTAATCTTTGAAATTTGCTGAGTTGCTTAATGACTCAGAATATGGGCAACGTTATCAAAACTCTACGTGCTCTTGAAAAGAGTGTGTATTCTGTATTTGTTGAGTGAACTGTTTTATACTTTGATGGGATTTGTAAATTAACTTTATTTAACCTGTCTATATCGTAGTTGATTTTTATTGCCTGCTGGTTGTATCAATTACTAGGAGAGATAAGTTAAAATTTCTAATATATTAATATCTGTATTTCTCCTTGTAGGTCTTACAATTGTGTGTGTATTTAATAATTGCATATGAATTAGAAAGATTATGTTTTCCTGGTGAATTAAACTTTTTTTATTATGAAATATCTCTCTTCATCTCTAACAGTACTTTTTGCTTGTTAAATAGTCTACTTTACCTGATATTAACATAGTTATACAATCTTTCTTTCGGTTAGTGTTTGCATGGTACGTCTTTTACATCCTTTCACGTTTGGCTCTTCTTCATCTTCTTAAGTAAGGTATGTCTCTCTAAAGCAGTATATAAGTTTTTAAAAATCCAATTTGATAATTTGTGACTTTAATGAGAGTATTTTAAAAATATTCTGATTTTAAAATATAATTGCTGATATATTTTCGCTTAAACTACTATTTTTTATTTGTGGCACTTACTCTAGGATCCTTTTTCTCCCATTTTCCACCTTCTTTTGAATTATCTGAATATTTTCTATTAGTCTATTTCCCCCTTCTCTTAGGTTATTTATATATCTCTTCATTGTTCTTTAAAGATTATCCAGAGTTTAAAACATGCATCCTCAGCTTATTAATGACTAATACAAATTAGTTTTTTATCACTTCCTCTGCAATATAAAAACCTTAGAACAATTTAACTTCATTAATCTCTTCAGATATAATTTCCACTTTGATCACATATTTTATTTCCTGTATATTTAGGGACAATTATCATTTTATTCAGTCAATATTTATATTTAATCATCAATTATTATTTCTATTGATCTTCATTACTTCCTATCTCTCTGAGCTTTGATCTGGAATAATTTTCCTTCTGTCCAAATGATGCTCTTAAGTATCCTTTAGTACAAATCTGCTCAGGATAACTTTTTTCACTTGTAGTTTTTCTTCATTTCTGAGGAATATTTTAAGTATAGAGTTCATGCTTAACAGTTGTTTTCTTTTGGCAACTTAAAGATATCATTCCATTTCATTCTGACTCCTTTTGTGTGAGTAGAAGACTCAGTTGTCAGTCTTATTATTGCTCCTTTGAAGGCAAGAGGTACCTACTCCTCCATCCCTTTACTACTTTCCAGCTTTTCTCTTTATTTTTATTTTCAGAATTTTTACTGTTGTTCCTAGGTGAAGTTTTTTCATACTGCACCTGCTTGGTGTCTTAGGACTTCTTAATTTGTGCCATTTGTTAGTTTTGGAAAATTCTCAGCCATTTTTTTCTCAATTATTTTTCTGTTCCATTTTTCCCTCTCCTCTTCTACTGAAACACCAATTACTGATTAATCCGCTATCTGGATTCTTGTAAGTATATCTTATTTGTCAATTTTCTTCTTTGTGTTTGATCATGTCTTGTCTTTTCATATGTCTACTTATTTTCACTGGGTGATAGATACAGTACATGAAAAACTCTCGTGATAACATGAGGCTCTGAAAGATGTATCTTCTTCCCAAGAGTATTTTTACTTTTGCTTCTGGCAGGCACTTAAGCTGGGGACACTAATATGAAAATATTTAATTTTTGGCTTCAGGCCCTGTGAGAGTTTTTCTATTTCTGGTTCATCTTGACTTAGAGTTCCAAGTAGAAGCCTTGGTTATTTACTAGGGCTTCTGTTTTTTTGGCAGGATCTGAATACAATTAGTATGCCTCCAACCACATGAATTTCCTCAAAGTTTTGCTAAGTTTCTTAGTCTCTTAGTCACTACTTTTGGAATTGACAATTATGTCAAGAAGATCCAAAAGCTAGGCTTAGGGCTTTCCTCCCCCAAACCTTGGCTCTGCAATTCCTCATTGCCTTGATGGCTCTCCAATGTTTTCAAAGTAACTTTTTTTAAAAAAAAAAAATTTTTAAGCAGCTTTTCTCAGCAGAAGAATTGGTGTGAACAAAGCCGATCTACTGTTGCTAGACATGGTGACTGCCATTGTAAGTGAGGTGACCATAATGAATATTTGGTATTAAGGATAGAAATCAGCCCTTGCTCAATGTGGGAAGAAACCACTCAGCAGCTCATTGTATCACCAGAGGGGTTAACTATTCCACACAGCCTGCTAGTTCCTGGGCTCTGTATCTCATAAATGTCTTTGGCTGAGGCTTGGTATCTCCAAAAGAGCAGTTTTGGAAACTTTTCCAAATGACACAAATTGTTCTGAAAAGATAAGTGAGAGGTATTAGAGATGAGAATAAAGGGAACATAATTTCCAAGAGAACTGTGCACCTCCCCTCCTTACCCTCATCTATTTTATTAGAAATAAATAGATGAAGAAATAGGAAAATAAATAGGTAGTCTGCTCTCATCTATCAGAAATTCTATACCCTGTTCCATGAAGGAAACAACATAACAAGTGAAGAGCTTGTTCTGTCTTGGCTTCTGAGGGAGCTAGATTCGCCACCCAAGTCATGTTCTACAGGGAACACCTCTGAGCTGGAGAGCTGTTCTCTGACCAATGCCAGAGCTAAACTCAAGGAGATGCTCAATCAAATAAAATATGGCCAATACCTAATTATAGGCTCACCACATCTTAAAATTTGCAGCCTAACCCTTCCTGGAATTTCGATAATCCTATTCAGGATACAACTCCCTATTCTTCATCTGCATATTTGAGCTGGCTTGACTCAAAACAATGTTTTGTATATAAACAGTCCAACATTTTTCCAAAACACAGGCTTTATCAGCATATAAAGTAATTTGCCACATGCATTGTGTTTGCATCCTAGCAGGTGGATAATAGATTATAGTTACTAAGATGTTAGTGTATTTTCTCATCCACGATACAGTTCAGTAAGAGAAAGAAAACCACTCACAGACAAATTATGATTCCAGCAATTTAACTCAAGTCCATATGTCATTCTCATCTACTGAGACCAACAGCAACAGAAAATCAAAAAGAAACATCGAAAAAAACACTGAGCCAAGCAACAAGTAACAGTTAATCTCAAGTAGAGAGTGATGTGGACGCCAATAAACCAAGGTCCAGTTCAGCTAAGATTATCTGTGGCCCTGGGGAATATTCAAGAGCTAAGCTCCTCTGCTTGTTGATCTGCTAACTACTGGCATGCCTGGGGAGAAAAAAAAAATGTTGCCCTTCTTAAGCAAGGCCTAAAACAAACAAACAAACCAAAGGAACAAAAAGAGTGCAAGGTCTCTACGAAGGACTTCAGATAGCACCAAGCCTTTGTCTTTCAAGTCATACAAATAACCCAGAACCTCACCTCCACTCTATCAGCCACAAAGTCAACTGTAAGGTCTTTCACCACTCAAAGCAGTTGTCTATCCCCCCTCATGAACCCCTTCTAGGGCAGGATCTTATTTGTATTGATCATCTTCCTATGCCCAGCCACTCAACAGTATCTAGCACTCTACAGACAGCAACAATACTTCCATAACCACCGAGTGAATTCTCATGACCGCCCAGAAAGAGCTGAAAGGGCTGCTTTCAACTAAATTAATCCCCCATGGAAATACCACCATTGTTTGTGAAGCTCCCTTCAAACCTCAGGGGTTTCATTTTGTTTTGTTTTTCCAAATTTTTATTTTGACGAATGCCAAATCTAAGAAGAAAAACTAAAGGAATAATACAATGTTGCAGACCATAACCCTGCATCCCTAAATACGTTAGCAGGTATCTCCTTAGAACAAGAACATTCTCCTTTTGTTAAGAGGTTTAATTTGGCGGGGGGGGGGGCATACAGTAGGGGTCATTTTCAAAATTTCAGCACAAAATCACAACTTCAAGGAAGTTATTATACAGTTAGGGATTCAAACTGGGCATTTAAACTGTACAAACATAAAATGATTCAGGATGATTAGATCCTAAACTTGGTGGCACTGATGTAAGAGAAATAGTCAAAGAAGTGTGAAATCAGGTTGGGCTAAAGTTTCAAAGAGGAAATGTGTGGCAGAGAAGACTGGCTGTTCATTAAAGCCGTTGCTTCTTTGTCCTAGGCTCACATTCAGATTACCTTGCAGTCAGATGTGGCAGTCTTACTAAGTATGAGTTAATGGAATGGGAAAAAGAAATAGAATATGCTCCATCTAGCACTAGCTGGTAAAAACCTATCACTTATGAGTCTCCAGGTTCTTTCTTTCTTTCTTTTTTTTTTTTAACCTGTGTGATCCAGGTAAGCACAATGACCCTGGGAACCACAGGTTGAAAATGGCAGAACCATTAATGGAATGCGTGCGCGCCTCCCTAATCACCATCTGAATGGGAGCCACCCCCTAATCAGGACACCCACTTGGGATATGTAAGAAGTAAACATCTAATGTTTTGATTCATTGCACTATGTTGGGTTTATTGAAGCATCTAGTGTTACCTCGACTAATACAAGTTAGGGCTTAAAATACCCTCAAATATGTATGGAAGAAGGTAACATTTTGAAAATAATGAATTTTCTTTTCCTTTACTGCTTTCTGCACATAGGATCTTCACCCTAGTTGCCCAGAGGAATGCATATGTTTCAGGGAATGTTAGGATAATTAAAGATTACAAAGAGAAAGAGGATGGAAGTTGTTTTTTTTGTTTGTTTGTTTGTTTGTTTTTGGCAGTATGACAGAAAAAATACCTGCCCAATCCTCTTAAAACAACTAAAAATGCTGGACAAATATTTCCCCAGAAACAATCTGAAATGTATTTATGAGCGATGAGAAAATGAGGAATACTCTGAGCATAACACCTATATGGCTTTCATCTTGAAGGCATTTAACTGACAGAGCTTGAGCTTCTCTTTTTACAACTTAGCAGGGCACAGGAGACCAAAGATATACTTGACGGCATTGACAAACCAGGGCCCATCACAGTACAAAGTAGCAGGAAGTGCTCTGTTAAAGATGGGACTCCGAAAGTCTACCAAAAGACAATCTCAGCAATTGCCTGCCCCCAAAATTAGTGCTGAGTAGAGGGGAGAAAGTCTTTATTGAAAACTTGTAACCATAAGACAACCCTCACATGCATTTTGACTAGAATTGATTATGGAGTTGGTCCCCAAAATCTCAAGGTGAGAGAATTTTAAGTCCTTGCTTTGCAGATTGGTGATGATCCCAGGCACAAACAAATGCAAAATCTAGAGAAACTCCCTTTCAAGGCAAATCCTAAAGAATTCCCACTTATAAACTCTCAAAAAAACAAGTAAACAAACATAAAGTCACAGTAAAATAAAAAAACAAAACAAAAACCACAAACACACACACGTATAAGGAAACAAAGCATCATGAACAAGTGGCAGAAAAAATAGAACTGAACCTGTAAAGACTTCAAAATTTTAAATTATCAGACACAGAATATAGAATAAATGTTTAAATAAAGGAAGAAAGGAAACAAGCATATAAGCTGTGACAAGGTTAAATAGAGTAGATGCAAGAAACGAAGAAGACTGAAAAAAATTACTAGACTTTAACACATAAACATATTATATAAAGAGACAGAAAATATACAAACAAGTTTAAAACATAGAGAAGACAGAGAACAAAAGTCTGTCATATACCTAATCTGAAATCTCTAAGTAGAAGGGTACAAAGCAGGGACAATATTCTCACTATCTTCCAGAACTAATGAGAAAACCAATCTACAAATTTCGAACCAAAAAAAAAAAACCAACCAAACAAAAACACCTGAAGCAAAATAAATATATGAAAAAGAAATTCACATTTAGACACTTTATAATAAAACTGCAGAATGCCAGAGACAAAAATATATCAAAAACAGCCATAAAACTCTTGAAAAAAAAATACCTTCAGTGACAAGCGGCAATCGGATTTAGTATTGATTTCTCAGCAGCAGAAGCAAAAACACAATGGAGCTCTTTAATGTGTTGAGAAAAAAAATTAGAATTTTATACCTAGCAAAAATGTATTTTATACCTAGCCAAACTATATTTTAGGAAAACAGGAAAAATAAAATTTTTCAACAAACAGTAACTGAAATAGCTTTCCCTGAATTGATTTTCACAAATGAAATATAGGAAGAGAAGTGATTTTGGGGGGTGAAGGTGGGAGAGGAATTACAAGCAAAAATGTAGTAAATAAGTAGGTATATCTGAACAAAAATTTCTATTTTAAAATGAGAATGTTTAACCCATGGGGACCTAAATGGGTAGTGCACTGGAGTTAAGGTCTTTGCATTGTTTGGGAGGAAAGATATTAATTAGCATTAGGCTTTACTAAGACTGTTCATAGCAATATGTAATAACAAACAACCCAAATGTCCATGATTATATAATAAATTTTAGTATAGCTACTCTGTGGAATAGTATACAGCAATAAAGAAATGAATGAATTACTTAACACTCACAACAAAGGTATTCCGCAGGAACATAATGTTGAACAAAAACAAAAACAAAACACACACAAGCCTATCTGTGTTTCCATTTATAAGAAAGCATGCGCAACTAAACTATATAGTTTCATGGTAACAAATGTATGTGGTAAATTGTAAAGAAAAACAAAGACACAAACCAGAAGCCACATACTTCACATCTACTAAGATCCAAGCGCTAGAATTTTGCCATTCTTATCTGTACAGGAGTCTTAGAAATGTGGTTGTTAGCTGATCCTAGCTAAAACTTACAGAGAATGGACTTAGGTGGGGAACCAGTAGACTCTGCCATAGGTAGAAATTCCATGGCCTTAAAGTCAGGTTTTGTCCTCAGACAGGATTGACTCCCGTTTAACAGGAGTCTGGAGAACTCAGCTCAAAGAATTTACCCAAAGCAATAGAAATGCTGTTTCACCCATTAGGAATAGTGAAGGCCCCAACCTTTCTGCCTCCATGGTAGAAGGATGAGATTGTAGAGGGGAAGAAAAAAAAAGAGCTGGCCCCTTTCAGAGTCTAGTTAATTAGGGGAAAGAAAAAGGAGATAAGAAGACAGTAAAGTGTTAGCTGTTAGTCTTGACTCATCCCTGGGGGATTTGTCCCCTGAATGAAGAAAGTAACAAAGCTGAGTGCAAAAGAATGTCCTGGTGCCAAGCTCCCTGCATCACTGGGAGCCCTGGGAGGCCACAGCCTGCACCAGGCTCAGTGCATCACTTCATCAGCCTGGTGCTGCTGCATATGAAGCAGAGGGAGCTGTGAGGTGGTCTCAGGTCAGCTGTGGCCAAAGCAGGGGACCCCTTGCAAAGACCGCCTGGCCAGTGGGCGTGGTAGAGGTGTGAGTAATCCTCAGCGTTTGCCGTCAGTGGGAGCCAAGGTGAAATGCAGTCAGCGGGGACTGCCATACAGGGCTATTATAAAGCTGAGAGGATGACAAGATGAACATTTTTTTGTGAACTGGGAGTCGCTTACTGTATCCGTGCAAATCTTCTTTAAAATGACTTTTTCTTCTCTCTTTCTCCTTGATTCACACTGGTCTCGGACCACTAGCTTCTTTCTTCCCTTATCCTTCTGCATCCTGCACCACCACTCCCTTAATCATTAAGCCCTTAGGTCAGCATCAAACAGTCTTAGGAACAAAGCCTCAGGTATGGTGACCACAGAAACAACTTCGGGTCAAACTAAAGATAACATCTTGCAGATCCTCATCCACAAAGGCAGACAACCCTACCAGCATGCCCTGAATACAGAATGACGCCATGACTGACATCAGGACCTGATGCAATCAACTGCCTCCTCCCTAGTGCTAACCACTCAGTAGTGCCCACAACCCCAACTCTTTTGCTACTAATGAGTTTTCAGAGTGTTCGCCTATCCCCTAGAGACTATCAGGGAACCAGATCTTTGAGTGCTAGCTCACCTGTGCCTCTGGGCTTGAAGCCATTTCCTTAAATAACCCTCTCCTTTCTTTGCTGCAAATTCTTGCCTGTGTCTCTTTTGGCTTTGGCACACGCAGGCAAAATGAACCCATTGTGTTAGGTAACACTACTGGGCCAAACCTGTGTGTGTGTTTTTTTTTTCATTAAACAAAATAGAAGAGATTAGCGCACACCTAGGATGACAAGAATACTATTCTTATAGAAATTATGTTTCAGCTATAGCAAAACCACCCAAATGTCCATTGATGACGGAATGTTATTTAGTAAACCTTTGCATGGTAGACCTATATCCCATGGTTTACTAGAATCTCATGACAATGCACCTGTCTTTCACTGTGGGTCTTGACAACCACACGTTACAGTAGCAGACTACAACCACTGGTCCTGGAGGCCCTCGAGGTCTGCACAGGTTCCGCAACTTTAAGCGACATGACTTACAACAAAATCAATTGTACCGTGGGCTACTTGAAATAAACAAGAGTGAGGTTCCTCTGTCATCTCATCAATGTTCTAACGAGATGCTGTTGAACAAAATGACATCATGGAGGGCCTGCTGGAGACAACGAGCAGCACGGATGGGCAAGAGACCTAGCCCCTGAGAGCACAGGCCACCCCCGCCCCCGCCAGGGGTCTCGGCTTGCTTGTCCTCCACAAGAAACAAAAGGGAGGAGTGCACTCGACACCCCCCTTCCCACACACGCCATCACAGGCAAAGAAGGGGGACACAAGGGAACGGGAACTGTTTGCCTAGGAAGACTGAGAAGATCTTAAGGCGGCTGTTTGGACTCTCAGATCCAACTAAGTTTTAAAATGGAGAGGATCACAGGTTATTCTTTCTCTTGATAACCACTGGGTGTTTGCTGGGGAGGAAGGTTTGCTGTAGACAAAATGTACAAATTGCATTTTCTCTTCTCGGAATTGCAGCGTGGGTCCAGCAGAGGGAGGCAGGAAGAAGAAGGTTGTGGTCAGGGGGCAAGATGAACAAAAGGCAGGGGAACTGGGAGAAGCAAAGCAAATTCAGGGATGAATGAACCCTCATCAGACTGAAGGGCCTTCCCTGAGCACTGCTGGGCGGGGCCAGGTTCCAGAAGGTCTTACAGCGCATAGAAGTCAGGCAGAGGAGGACAGGCGTGGTGACGTGAGTCTCAGGGAGCCACGGTAGGTTCCCAGCGGCTGAGAGACATAACAACGACAACATAAATATGAAAGTAGCTACAATAATTTACATTGTGACTATGTGCCAGGCTCTGTGCCAAGGGCTTTTCAGAGCCTTCACAACAATCCCTTCAGGATTTCCACAGGACTCAGTCTATTTCCATATTGCTGAGTCCTAGGTTAAGATGGAATGTAAAACAAGCGGGTGTCCACATTTTCTGACCTGGGACACAAGGAAAATGACTGGAACAACGATGACAGCAATGAAAAAAGAAAACAAAAAGAACAAAGGAAGTGCCCTTACTGCAACCTCTTGCCTGAATGCTTAGACTCTTGTTCCCATTTTTTAGGCTGAAAACCCACTCTCCTAGGATCTTCACGCATTTTGAAGTTCACAGAACCATCAAAAAAAAAAATGATTCTTCTAAAGCAACGACAGTCCCGAGACTGTGGGAGGGAGAGGTAAGAGAAGCAGCCGAGGCCCTGGCCACGTGCCTCCCCGGCCTTTCTGCTTTGGCGCTCACCAGCCCAGCCTTTACCTGCTGCCAAAGGCATCGACCAGTCCCCGAGAACCCGCTGGGGTCGAAGCCTGCTCTGCTAGCTCGCACGCCACCCTCGGCTGCTGGGCATCAGTGCCCCCCGAGAGCAGTCGCCCACCAGTGACTGCACGTGGCCTGTGGCATTTCAGACACAAGCTCGCAGCGTGCAGCAGTGCACCTGAGCTCCAGGCACAGCGGGAACCGGAGGACGAGTCACTCGCTATTGGCCGCCTTCTCTTCCCCGTCTCCCACTCGTGTCCCCTGCTGATGGCTTCCCTGGATTGGCTCCCAAGAAAACGACCTACCCGGGTATCCTCCTTGTGAGGTCAGCCTCTCAACTCAACAGAAGGCATAACACCTGAAGGACGGAGCTCCGAGGGGCATCACTTCCATCATCTGTATCAGCTTAGAATATGAACTTCAAAAGAGCCGCATGGGTGATACTGATGGCTTAAGAAGCCAATGAGCGCTACAGAACAGACAGTGCGCTGTCTGGGAGTGATTTTTCACCCCTCTGGTCCCTATCGCAAAAGCACAGTCCCTGGTATGCTGTGGGTGCTCAAGAACTGTTCATCGAATGATTGGGTGATTTGCTTCGCCACATTTGTGTGTGTGTGTGTGTGTGTGTGTGTGTGTGTGTGTGTATCTTTAGCACTTCCCTAGACTGATTTTTTTTAAATGATTTCATACATGTGAAATCTGTAAACGCATATGTACATGCGCAATATGAATTAGTTCCATCAAGTTCTGATCATTCACCCGGAGTCTTAGAGACAATTACAGAGCGCCAGCACATGCTTTACCAAAAACGTCTCCACTGGTCACACGTATACCAGGCATCCTGGATGCCCGGCTGGGGATTTAATTTGTAATTTCCCCTGCTCGAGCACAAGAGCGGAGCTCCTAGCTTGGATGAGGAAGTCAAACCGACCCTTCTCCACTGGGTCTGTGTAAACCCCAGTGAGGTTTGCATGACTTAGGGGTAGGAGAGCCCCAAGAAGGAGATGCTGGACATCCTGCAAATCTGACCACTTAAGCCCATTGTTTTTTAATTCAGAACGAAATCAAAGAGATGTCATTGTATTTACATCCCTGAGTTTGTCAGGCAGTCCATCCGAATTATAAAAGTGAATGTTGTCGAGGAAATGTGTCTCTGGGATGCCACCAACAGACTGCAGGTAGTACTTGGGTAACTCAGGAAAGTCATTCCCTGTGGCAAGGGCCTTCCATCTACTGCACTGGTGAATGTGCTCAGGGGTAGGTGATGAGGAATTCAAAAGACGAAGACGACTTACGAAAGACGGTCACCAAGGAGGAAACTAAAAGGTCCTCCCCCTCCCCCTCCCCCACCGCTGACGGTCAGACACAGGAACACAGAATGACGATAAGCATAATCCTATTTCTTGCCCGTGTCATAACAAATATTCCCCACCCCATCCTGCAATTTTTCCCAGGAGGAGACTCCAACCTCTAAGTACAGAAGGGGACATCATCAACCCCAGAAAAGAAACCAAGGAACAGTGGTGAGGTAGCTAGTGGGGTGGAAAAAGCCTGGACTTTTTGAGTCGGGGGTCCCTAAGAATGAGAATTACTTAGCTATCAAAGAGTATGGTTCTGAGAAGAGAGTTCTCAGTTTTTTCATCTGTAAAGTGGGATATTAATATATACTATCATTGCTTGATAGTATATATCAATATCCTATGTCAGCAGTATGTTTGTACTAGGTTATCATAAGACAATTAAAATACTGTAGGGGCAGCATTGAAAAGCCCCCTACCAGTGTGATATGGTTTTTCTATAGTAGCCAGTATTGCCAAACTTACCCAGAACGACTTATTTCTTTCTCAAGAGATCGTTCTAAATGCTAAGTCTAGTCCCATGAAGCAATACGACTGTCTTAATTTAGAGGTATGTATTAACGAGTCATTAAAATGGTAATTGTTTTCATTTTAAAGTCGGCAAAAATATTAAGTTTGCCCAATCGGAAAATTCCAGAGTGCGAAGCTACCCGAGGTTATCTAAACCTTAACTTTGTGTAAAATGCCACAATGCCCTCTGCGCGTAGGACTTGCTATCCCATCCGAATCTTAAGAAAATGACATCTGCAAAAGTACGGGGCACACGCCCCAGAGGACGTTTGGAGTCTTGCTTCGGGAGCTCCAGCACCGTCCAGGTAACCGAAGCGCATTCCTGAGTTCCCAAAGCCCCCGAGCGCGTCAGGATTGAAACGCTCCCTCACGAAGGATCACGGGTCCATCATCGTCAATGCACCTCGGGGCAGTTCTGTTGGTTTTCTTGGACTGTGCACACTCGGTCTTCTTTGAAACGAAGGTGGCAGGAATAAGACAGCTCTAAAGGGCCTAGCATGAAAAGCTTCATTCAACACAGTTCCACCAATAAAAGTCAACCACAGTCATTTTCACCCCAATCACAGGCTGCTATTGTGCGCGTCTACTAGGTCCATCTCTGAAGAGGAAGGATTTGCTTCCGCCCAGGTACTAACCAGGCCCGACCGTGCTTCGCTTCCGAGATCAGACGAGCTCGGGCGCGTTCGGGGTGCTGTGGCCGGAGACTGAAGTATGTTCTTAAAAAAAAAAAACTTCAGCACAAATTGTTGGAAGACCGGTGGCTTCCTCGAATGGTGATTATTGTCATTGCCATCTCTAACCCCATGCACATAACAGAAGCATGGCAAGCTTGGCGGAATAGGAGAATGCAGAGAAGGGTCTGTTCTTTTCCCTTTTACAGCCTTTAAGCAGCAATGCAGGGAGAGTGACCACGGCCACGAGAAACAATGCTACTCGTCTGCCTGCCGTCTCTGCCGATTTCTCCCCTCCTCCATAACCGTGCATGTGCGACTCGCGGGCTTGTGAAAATCAGGAGTGGAACTGAAGGGGATTCCTCCGTCTGCCACCCCTAGAAATATTAATACTTGTAGCTTCTGGGATGGAAAAGAGGAGAACTGAGCCCAATCCCAGTACCGCCATTTCAGTCAATCTCATAATAGGGGAGATAACGTGAACGTATTTGATGATATTCAAATATCATCTGTGTGTTATCATTTTACTCAACACTCAGAACACCAGTGAGTCCGCCAAACAGCTTCTATAGCTTGGCAAACTTTCACTTCATGAATGACACTTAATATGAAATAATTTTCGCTGACAGATAAAATAACAGTGACATAACAGCTCCTGAGGTGGGAATAGAATAAGTCCACGCATTGGCGTACGACAGCCACCTGACCTCGAACACCTCCATCATGTTCCTGTCACTTCCCAGGAAAGGGGCCCTGGTTCGTTTGTGAGTAACCCTTAAAAACATCATTTCTCCTTCCCTCCTTACGGACTGGGCCAGGGCTTTTTCATCCTTATGGCCAGTCCAATCTTTTGCTCTCCGCCCACTGGCTTACTGGCGTACGTTGTATTACACACCTTTTTCCTACCTGCTCTGAGCAGAAGTGTCCTCGGAAACTGTCAAGGCAAAAGTTCTCTCGTCAGCTAAGATGCTGCGGGACTCTGCAAGTCATTCGCTCGGGCCTGCTTTGGAGACTATTCTGCGCCCTTTACGAGCGGCGGTTTTTCAAACTGTGGTGTTCAGAGCTGTGCTGGGGTTCTCGGGTGTGTCCCAGGCACAGCCCAGCAGAAAAGAGCAGACTCTGGCTCCTGGCTTTTGGTTCCCCCCAAAGTAGCTCTGTTTTCACTCCACTCATAGGCTAGGGTCTTGCATAGATTTCATTGGTGCTAAACACAAAACAAAAATGATGTCTTCAAAAAGGTGTGTGAACCATGACAGCAGATGGTCCTCTCTCTCAGACACTCCTTCCGGTGGAGCTTACGCACTAGTTTTCCTCTAAAGAAGCTCACCCTGGTTTCCTCTTCCAAAATTTGAAACCATTAAATCTACTTATTTACAAATATCCAAAATCATCATCATCATCATCATCATCATCATCATCATCAGAGTTTTTTGTACAGTAAATCTTTTCAAGATTAAGACTTGTTTTCTCATATGGACTCTAAACTGGTTTTAGCAACTCCCACTCCCAATTTCCTACTCTTCCCCACGTCAAATTTTTGCCATCAGCAAAGTAGGCTATACCTGACTGTAGTGTTTATGGATTTTCTTCTTCTACACAAAGAGAAGAATGAAGCTGCCTCTCTCCCTTTACCCTTTCAGACTAAACCAAAATTGAGACTGGCATATAGTTGGTATTCTAGACTAATTATTAGAAATTTACATAGCGATAAAAAAAAAAAGTGCCTGTTGCAGTGAGTATGTGTATATCTGACAACTGAAAATAAACTGGAACTTTATTGAATACTTTGTTAATCTGTATTGGGAAAGTTAAATTGTACGTAGTACTATAATGATCAATTTTTCTGATCCCAAAGTCAAAAATAAATAAACAGAAATGCCTAAGATTTGGAGTGCTTAATTGTACTCCTCAAAAATCCCTTTAGAAATGAAGTATTCTGAGAAAACTATTTGACAATGGAGAATGAAGACAGATTCTAGAAACCAACAAATCCCATTCATTTCCTTCAGTTTGTAAAAACAAGCAACTGACATGTTTCCTGCCAATGAACACAGTTACAGATAAGAAAGCTCCCTGCAGGAAATCCTTTGCTAAAAGAGAACAGTTGTGCCATTAAACTTAACCTTTTTCACCAAATCCCCATCCATTAAATATCTAACAACATGGGATCATGAAATATATGCTAAATCACCCCGACAAGACTATACCACTTGTAAAGTCTATAGTATTTCCTATGACATGATGCAGGATGGTAAATAAATGTTAAAATATAGTTAGGATTCTATCTATCGCCTCTTTCCCCCCCCCCCCCGGCAATTAGTTGATAAAAACAAGGAAAATTTGCTGCTTTTAAAAAAGATCACGGTGTTAATTAAATGAGATTTAAAACTATTTTCAATTAAGATAAAGCAATATCATGTTCTAAATCATCATGATTGGAAGAAAGATATTTCTAAATGAAAATCAAGAACATTAAATGTGAAGACTACTATTGATAAGATTAGAGAAATATAAGGAAGGCATTGTCCTTATATTTAAAAGGTTCGTTGTTGATCTCCAAAGCCAAAATGTAGAAGTGGGCCTTCTTGGTTATTTTTCACTTAGCAAAGTGAAAGGTAGAGGAGGGTCTCCAAACTCCTTTTTTCTTTACTTCCTTCACTGGAACCATTACCACAACATTGAAAATACAACCTTGCTTTGGGGAACTAAAAACTAAAGCACTCTTCGCTATTCACAAAAGAAGAAGAAACTTTTCTGAGTTAACCAAGTAATAACAGTTGCTGTTTTGAAAGCATTCTTATTTTCAATTTAGTTTTCCTCTCCATGCTCAGCTTCTGAGAACACCCTCACACTTCCCAGAGCAAAAGACTCGGCCTTCAGTTACCCCTGCAGCCTTCGAGCGGGGTTCTGAAGGACCACAGTTCTCAAAATACAATTCAGAGAGTTCAACTTTGAACCCTCCTGCAAACAAAGTCTTCGTTATACCTTCTCCCAAATGACACTTCTCCGACAGGTAATATTCTAGTCTCTACAGCTCTAAAAAGAGTTTCGTTCTCACACAGACATACAAATCAATTTGCTTCCATAATTGAGCGCTCACATACCTTCTTCCTAGGCTCTCCTTGCACAACACACAAGCAGCAAAATGCCAAATGAGCGCATGTGTTCATTCTTGCTTTAAGACTTTTCCTCACATATTTTCAATAAAAATACAGTTGTGAAATCTAGGAGACTGCATTTTTGGTTGTTGTTGTAAAATGACCTTGATTTGACAGGCACAATCTCAGGTTTCAACAGATGCTGTGGGAAAGCTCACAGAAGCCAACATGTTCTCCAGGCATCTGTGATGACATGCAGGTTTTTTTTTTTTTTTTTTAAGTGGTGGTTTATGGTAGTGCATTGTGTGTGTGTGTGTCGGGGGGGGGGTACTCTTGTCGGTTTCCATGACAACCATGTCTCCAACTCCTCAGTTGTTAGATACCATCCACTTGTGTCTAAATTTTTTAAGCCAATCAGAAAAGTGTTTATACATTTAACAACTCCTTGGACAGTGCTGCTTTCATTGAGGTGCTTTAAGATTCAAACAGAGATGTCCACCGGCCTTTCTTTTTTTCTTATTCCACATTATTTACTAATTCATATTCTTATAAGATGAAGAAGGCCCTTTTCCCCAATGTGACATGCATTCTCCTCAAACCAGATGCCACAATGTCTTCTAACAGTGTGCAAGCCAATTTTGACTGCTTGCTCTCGGTTGTCTTTTTCTATCACTGTTGCAGACTTAAATTTAGTGCGTGATACATGCTAATGCACAAGACACTTGCATTACCAAAGTAAAGATACAGTTATGCATCCATCTGCTAATGGCGCTATTCAAATATTCAGATCGAAAAGCAGGAAAAATTATTCTAAGTTGAACAACTTTGCATTCTACAACTCCCGAGGAGAAATCGTTAAGAATGGATTGTAAAGTGATATGTCTCTAAATGTAAGCTAGTCGCTGACGTCTGCAAAGAAATTTGTCACCAAAATGGCCTACTTTAATCTGGAATAGAAACAACAACAGAAAATTAAACATAAAGGTACCTTCAGCAAACAGCACCCGAATTAAAAGTCAATCTCGCAGAAATCTGTGCACAAGCAGGCGAATCTGAAATTATTGCGTGATTGTAAAAGGAGGTTTTGAGTGACTGTTTTCATAAGTCTCAGCCTCGCTGACCAATCAGGGTGAGAGTTAAAGTGGGCTGTAGTCATCTGTGCAGCCTGCCGAGCTCTGCACTCTCTGAGCTGCTCTCCCCTCTCTCTAAGGCAGAGCTGGCGATCAATGAAAAACAGGGAACAAAAGGAATATCACAGGATGTCTTCCTTAGCTAGGGAAAACGATTCCCTCTTTCCTCAATGAGCCGGGGGTACCCAGCCTACAACAGTTCCACATGGGAGCCCCCAGCAGGCCAGTCCTTTCAGAGGACGCACATTTTACATTTGCAATCATGTGTCCCAACTGCTTGCTAGCAAACGTGTCACCTTAAGCACATCCTGTGACAGAGGGCTCCCTGAGCTCAACCGACTGAAACTAAAAAATTAAATAAATTAATAATCCCACGATTAAGAGCCAGGAAAAGAACGTTGTTCTCTTCCTCATATGTCATCTCGGAGTATAAACAAAGCATGAAAAATAGTCTCTTCAGTCTCCCAACCAGTTCGGTTTTTCTCAAACAATGTTGCTCCAAAATGAGAAATATTCTGACTGTCCTCCAAGGAAACTCTCATCCGTAGATGTCATAGCAGATAACCAGTTACAGTCTTTAAAGAGGTTTAAATCCACAGATTTGACACTCTGTTACAATTGATATACAGTTGCGACAGCAATGCTGTAAACTCTGCTTGAGCCAAACTCCACATTTAACGTTAGTTCCTTGAAAATAAAAGTAACGCCGGGGAGCCCACAAAAGTAACGCCCTAGGAAGTCATTAACAATTACATCATTATTTGATAATTTTTTAAAAATTACCTATTCATCTGCTATTTTTAAAAAAAATATTTTAAACGACTATCCACAAATTCCTGAGAAACTTTTTTTTTTTTTAATGAACTTACTTTTGAGACAAAACTAATGAAAATATGCAACTTGCCATCCCTGGATCTCTCCCATACGGGCTGCATACTATAAATCAATCAAACTAGTGGAAATATGGGGGTGGACACCTTGAAAAATCAAAGGTGCCCCCAAATGCAGCAGCCCGAACAGTGAGGGCTTCTCGTGATAATGCTGAACCAGGGCAGAAGATCAGGCGGCAGGAAATGAGCCCATTTCGTTACCTTCGATCGCATGCCCCCCCGCTGCTTCTCGCGGCTGCATTGGGGGCTGTACTGGACTCACGGTGGCCCCACTGCCGGGTCGCGCGTCTCCCGGCGGAGCTGCAGCGCGATCGCGGCCGGAACCCCGGCTCCAGCCCCGGCGCCCGCCCGGGTCGGCGGCGCGGCTCCCACCCGGGCCCGGAGCCCTGCTGGGTCCTAGTGCGCGCCGCGCGCCCGCCGGCCGGGTCTGCGCCCGCACGTACGGCAGGCAGCTCGTGAGCCCCGAGAATCCCCGCGAAACCGAATCACCCGTCCGTGCCTTGCAAGACCGGACACCGTAAATGCGGATCAACGGGAGCTTACTGTCAAAGCCTGCGTAGGATGTTAAAAGAAAATCGCTGGCTACAGCTGGACTCATCGAAGGCGGCTGTTTATTACAGCCCCAGTGTAAAGCACAGGGCAGCGACTGGTTTCAGTAGGTTTGCCCGATGCACGTGTGATAGTGCGTATTTAAGAGACAGTGCAGGATCCATAGATAGGTTTCAAAGATATAACACACACACACACACACAATGGTTGGAAATTACTTGTGTAGAACGATGTTTCAAACAATTTTCCCAATTATTTTTTTCTCAACAGGTCCTTTTGCATTTTGCTTTCTCTTATATATCATACCCTATTTTAAATAACAAAGGCCCATATGGCTAAACATGTAGTCATTTGATTTTCAAAAGACCTCAAAAATTGCATCCAAATATGCCCTCGTGTATCTCCTAAGAAATTAATGAGAAAGAATTAATGGTGGCATATGGTGTGCCTCATAGAGAAAACTTAATTACAATTTAAAACAAATGCAGAAATTCACAAATTCAGTAAGCTAAAAGTAAATTATGATCCTAGATCTATACTGAAATCAGCTTATCATATTAAGAAAAATGCAAGTTCCAAATTTCTCTTTTAACTGTGGGAAGGTTATGACCCCCTATTAACGGATGACCCTTGTTGTCCCCAAAAGGGCTTTCAGTGACCTCTCGGCACATTCATTCACTGCAGGCCACCTGTAAAGCAACTTTTAAAATTGCAAGTGCTCACTTAATTATTAGCTCTTACTTCAAAATAAACCTTAGTTTGAAACGCCTGTTTAAAAGGCTTTCAGACTGGGGCTTTGCTGTCATTCTTGATATCCCTAAGTTCGAAGTTCACATATATTAACTAATAACAATACTGTGGTTGACACAAAAGGAAAAGCAAATAGGTGTTTTCTGAGTTCTATGTTTGGAACAGAAAAAAGTCCCTTTTTAGTCTTGCCCTCTCTCTCTCCCAATTATCTTAACGTAATGGGAGTTTTTTAATATTAATTAAACATCAAAAGCACCTTTTCTGCTGCCTTCTGTCCATGCAGAGAACAGGTTGTAATATTTTACACTTGTTGATCTTCAAAGTCCTCACACGTGCATCTCATGTGATCTTCACCACACCTCTGAGATAAATCAGACATTACAATTCCTAATTTTCAAATGAGAAAGTGGAGGTATCAAAAAGTGATTTGTCCAAAACCACATTTCCAACATACACGCCTGCTTTTTTTAAGTTGTACCCCTTGGCTTTCCAACCATTTCCCTGTAACTACTGTGAACAATGAGGTCTCCAAAACAAAAATGCAGGGAAGTTTCTGTAGTCATCACTTTTTACCTGTTTTAGAGCAGTGATTTGCCAGAATGGAAAGAAGAGGCTAGATGAAACTACTTTCGTCTCTGCTAAATAAGATGGCTAGTGAGACCCAGGCTGCTCAGAGTTCTGTCTTGAGGCTGTGCAGGGCACCTGGGCAGACAGAAAACTTAAACCTCTAGGGTCGAGCAATACGCCTGTCACCTGTGCGTTATTTGGCTCTTTATCAGAGGCTGAGAACTGACTCCACGGTGCACACAGAGGAGTGAGGTTTACTCAAGTGGAGCTTGGTTTCCTGTGTGTCATCCCAACACTGAAAGTCCTTGAAACCCCTAGGACTTCGGATGTTTCAGATAGTAGGTGGCTTATGAGTGAGATCCAGGATGTCCCTACTCAGACTTGGCAACAACCAAGGTATTACACCTCAGCCTTCCTGCACCCACGGGACAGTCACCCGTCAGTTCTTTTGTGGCAGTCCACTTCCTCCTCCCCTCTGCCGAAAGGAAATGTAACTTCTCTGATGATGTGTCCCGACCCACCTAAATACCAGCCAGGTGAGGCCTGTGTGACATTTAGCTGAAAAGACAGAAAAGATTTATTCTAAAAAACGATCCATTCCTTTTCGTGTGCCGCTCGCAAGGAAGGAGCTAGGCACGCCGGCATCTTTGGAAGATGTGGATGACTTCCCTTAGGAACTACTTGGAAGGTTAATGCACGACTTGATCCCTTTGTTGAAAACCAGTCTAATTACTTTATAGTCACACCATCCATGTGGCCTTGAAATGTTGCAAATGCTGGGCTCAAAGTAATATTAGCACCAATAGGAGGTGATGAGAAGCCGAAAAGAAATGCTGGCGGTGAGCACTTCCTCAAAGCTAGAGCACACCATCATTAATTCATTCATACCATCATTCATTCACTGTATATGTTTCAAATGTTAAAAACCTAATATGAACAAAGTACCATTCTGGGGTTCTGGGTATAAAAAAATTAAATAAATACTACTCTCAAAGCACCCATCATTATACAAAGCCTGTGGACAGACAAACAATTGCTGAACAGTGTGGTAGGTGCTGCAATAAAGCCATGTCACAGGTGCTGTGTGTTCAAATGCCAACTGTCCCAGTTGTGGGCCAGTTTGTCTTTTAGAGTCGTTCTCAGCCATCCCCTCTGCTCTGTATTGCTAAGAGCACCCTCTTGCAGGCTGGGTTTCACAGACTCCTGGCTTAGTGCGCTGATGGCTGGGTGTGGTCACGGACAGGCACTTGCAGGAGAGTGGAGGTGGGAGGAAATTAAAAGCCAGGTGATTTCTTTCCTCCTCCTTGCCTCTGACTCCATGTCCATCAGTGGCCGCATCTGGTCGAGGCTTCTGCTAGGAGACCCCAGCTCCTGGCTTAGGTAACACCACTACTTCCTGTTAACACTCTGGATCAGGGACGTTAAAGCCTTGCTGCTGAAATTAGTCTTTGGATAACCGTACCTTCCCCTGTTTTTAGCTCAGATCCTCCATCACCTGTGTAAGCAATCCCCTGCATTAAATTCCTTCTGTGCCCATCAGCAAATTCCAGGGGAAGAACCTCTTAGACAAAACATGAGTGGGACTCCTCAAAATTCACAGGATCATCAAAAATAAGGAAACGCTGAGAAACTGTCACAGCAAAGCGGAGCTTCAAGGAGACATATTTAAACGCATTGCGGGATGCTGGATGGGACCCTGGGACAGACAGAGGATAAAAGGTTAAAACTAAGGAAATCTGAATAAAATATGGACTTTAGCTGGTAATTGTGTATCAACATGGCTTTATTGATTGTACCACACACTAACAGGTAAGGTGTCAGTAAACAGGGAAACAGGATGTGACGTGTATGGGAACTCTCTGTATTATCTTCTTGATTTTTCTGTAAATTTAAAACTGTTATGGAAAATAAAGTCTGTTTTTAGAAGTTTCTTCTATGGTAAACTCCATCGCCTCCCTTCCCAAGCAGGGGACTTTCTTCTAGGGACCCAGGCTGGGAGTTTAAGAGTCAAGACATTAAGAAACATCCCAGCAAGGGATCGAGTGGCTCTGGGAAGCCAGGAAAAATCCTGAATCTGGAGCCAGAATGTGATCTGGGGCAAGAAGGACGAGAGGAGGCTGAGGGCTGTGAGGAAGGAAACCAAGACAGCCTGACAGGGTGAGAAGCCAGGGCCCAGGGCCTCAGCTGAGAAAGGAGACGGCTTTCACTGGCCAGTCAGAATGACTGTGGGGGTGGGGGCGGGGCTGGCCCTGGGCTCTCTGGGAGCACAGAGTGAAGAGGAAGAGGGGAGGAGGGGTGTGGGTGGAGAAGGGGAAGAGGAAGAACAATAATAATAGCAGCTAAGACTCGCTGAATCATTTTACCTGCATTTTTTCATTTCTAATCCCTTATAAGCAGGGCACTATTTTTATTCCCCTTTACAGGCGAACGAACTTGTCTAAAGTTGCAAAGATATTGAGGAGCAGAATTATAGCTCAAACCGAAGTCCCTTAAGAGGAAGTGCCTGTAGATTCCGCTGGAGATGGAGGCGGGAACCAGGGGCCACCAAGTTTGCACTTTATTTTGTTATCCACGTGGCAAACCACGTTAACTCCCTCGAGCCTTCGCTCGGCTGTCCCCTCAATGTCACCTGATCCTGCCAATCCCGCTCTACTTTTCCCTTCCCCTTTGTACCACCTTCCAACACGTTACTAGTTTTCTTGTTACTCATTGTCCCTCTCCCTCCACCACTGCCCCCCACAAGGGCCAGGCACCTTCGTTTTGTACAGCGATCATTTCCAAGACCATAAAACAGTTTCCGGCCCTAGCAGGCGCTCACTAAAGATTTTTAATGAATGCATGAATGAATAAAGGTAGTAAATAAGAAGATGTTTGTATTGGTCAGGGTTCTCCAGAGAAACAGAACCAATAGGTTCTAAGTCTATATAGAGATTTATTTCAAGAAACTGGCTCACAAGAGTGTGAGTCCGACAGGTTCTAATATCTGCAGTCGGCAAGCTGGAGTCCCAGGAGAACCGATGCTGTGGTTCCAGTCCAAATGCTGGCAGGCTCCAGACCCAGGAAGAGACGATGTCTCAGTTTGAGTCTCAAGGCAAGAAAACGCCGATGTCCCAGCTCAAGGCAGTTAGCAGGAGCTCCCTCTTACTCAGCCTCTCTGTCCTGGTCAGGCCTTCAACTGATTGGACATGGCCCACCCACGTTACAGAAGGCAATCTGCTTTATTCACTCCACCAATTTGAGGTATGTGGGAACTCTCTGCACCATCATCTTGATTTTTGTAAATTTAAAAGTGTTGTGGAGAATAAAGTCTGCTTTTAGAAATTTCTCCTACGGTAAGCACTTGTTTCTCTGCTGCAGAAGCCCTGTTGCCTCCCTTCCCAAGCAGGGGCTTTCTTCCAGGGACCAGGCTGGGACCGTCCATGATGCCATCACAGACACACCCAAGGTGACATCTGACCAAATATCTGGGTGCCCTGCGGCCCAGTCAAGTTCACACATAAAATTCATGTGTCATGATTTAGAAGGGAGCAAGACAGAAGTGGGAGACTTATTAGGAGGTTATTGTTATATTAATTCTGGCAAGAATCGATACAGACCAGGAGAAAGCCACCATTGGGAGCTTCGGATGATCCTTCGGTGACCCATGAACAACATGTGTGGTTACATACACCAAGGGCGTCCCGTAGACACCACTCCCGGAGGAATCAGTCACAGCAAATGTCCAGAGCAGAACAAACTGGATGACTAAGCTGTGTCCTGGCCATCGCCAAGTCCCCTTGCTGAAAGCCGGGGACAACAGTGTCTTCCGGCCTCTCTAACTGCTCACTTGGAGTAGACACAAATGAGGATGGCGACCCTGGCTCTTCTTCTGGGGATTTTCCATTTCACATGGTGTTGAAAGGGAGCGGGCATCTCACAGCGGGACCCTTCCTTGCTGACCGTAGGATTGGCCCCAGAGTGGGCCCTTGACGCCACGCCAGGCCGGTTAGGGTCCTCTGGAATTCTCTAGCTGAAGCCAGGGTGAGTGGGCCTCCTTTCGCTTTGGTCGCCAAGACGTAGGGTGCTGCCAGCAGCCGCATCCTCAGTTTGTGGGCTCAGGAGATGGATCACCACCCAACGATTAGCCCAACCGGGACATAAAAACATGATGAAAGCCTAATATAAACTTCGGATTACCCAAATAAACCTTTCTCCCTCCATCGATGTAAACAGTTTAGAATAGGCTGTATACATAGCCACCGCTTATATACAGATGAACAGAAATCCTCACTCTGTGGGCAAGAACCCCATAATGCTAACTTTCTAGATATAGGTGGTATCAGGTTACACTGAAAGATTTTCTACTTGCTTCTTTTTATGCTTTAAATTGCAGTAAAATGCCACCTGCCTTCACCCTATGAAGTCGCAAGCTTTAACATTCTCCAGGAAACCAACAGCCTTGCCCTTTTAGGAACACACACCCAGGAGACGGTGAACTAGCATGTGACTCAGACTTCATTATTTTTACCCAGCACTTTGTACGGGATTTATTGCCTCCCGCAGGTGACAGTACTAAATCACTACTATGTATCCGTGCTTGTCAAAAGGAAACGAAGGAAGCTCACTTGGCTTCATTCCTGTCTTCGATATTTGTCACATTTAGTTACTCCTTCATTGACCAAATCCAGTAATTTAGGGACGGTCCTACGCTGGCGATCCTGGAAGATGGGTGGCATCTCGTTCCCTTCTCTGCGGGGCCCGTTAAAGAATTGGCTGCGATTTGTGTCCTCAACCTATTTCCCTCAGCTCCGGCTCAGCTCTTAAAGCATTATTCATCCTGGGGTCTGACTCCTGAGCAGAGCAGCCCTGCAGGCCTTGAGAGGAATGCTTGGGGCAGACGCTGCCAGAAACAGTCCCATCTGGCTTGGGGCCAACCAGCTGGCTGCGGAGCTGAAGGCCTCTCTTGTCTCCCCAGACCCGCTTTGTCTCCCCGGGCTCCCCTTTCTCAGCTGTCTCGCCTCAGGTAATCGTCCTCGCTGCAGTTCCCCAGCTCTCTTTATTCCTGCATTTCAGATCACTTTACACACATTAATTAAGCCTGGAAACGCTCAGGGAAGAAAAGCAAAAGGCGCGTGGGGATGTTCGCGCCCTGCTCCTCTCCGCTGCTCGGCCGGCCCCACTCTCGCCCCGCACAGGAAGCCGCCAGGGACAACTTCCCGCGAGGTCGGTCGGGGTGCCAAGGGGTGAAACGATTGACTCCACACGCCACACACATCGCTTAGAGTCACATGTCCCTCTTACAGGACAGCCACCCATCTCGGGGTCGCCCACCCCAGTGGATCCAGACGACCTGTGGAAGGTGAGTCCTGAGTAAGGCTGCCGATTGAGACGTGGTATCTGTGTCACACCTGTGAGAGTGCCCTTCCTTCTGTGCCGTAGTGGTGACGGTCACAGTTATGGGCTTTGGACTCAGAGAGGCCTTAGACCGCATCCCAGCTTCGCCGCTTCCCAGCTGAGCTATCTTGCAAACGTTGTTTGGAATCCTAAGTCCATCTGTTTTAGCTGTGAAGTGGATATGACAGAATCGACACTCCCTCCCCCTTGGTTTCTGGAGAAGATAAAATCACATCCTGTGTGCAAAATATTTGGGGCCAAAATTTAAAACATATTTATGTATGGCACATAAAATGGCAGATTTTATAGTCTTTCTGAGCCATCTTTATATCTAACCCCAGTCTTTCTGAATTAATGTAGCATGCTAGGCCCTCTAGCTCAAATTAGTACTGAAAAAATCGACAAGAATTGGGGGGAGGGGCCATCCAAATCAAGTCTGGAGTTTAGTTGACAGTATCAATGTCAATTTCTTAGCTTTGATGAATGTGTCATGGTTATTTACCATGTTAACATTACAGGAAGTTGGGTGAGGGATATGCAGGAACTCTTCTGTTCCATCTTTGCGATAAATGCTCTAACAATCACAATAATCTTATAAAAATGCATTTAAGTCAGTAATGCCTACACAATCCATCTAATACTTCACCTATACTTTTAGCATACGAGATTAAAATGCCTCCTCAGGGTCCAAAAATGTGCCAAGTTTTTTTTGTTACCAAAATAAAAGGCAATTCATGTTATCTCTAGCTGTTATCATTACTAAGAAAAACTCATTGAGTTTCCAGTGACTGCAAGGCACCGGACTGTACGTTAAAATAACCAACATTACTGTCAGGAAAAAAAACGTCTCCTGTGTGGAAGTCATTTTAAGGTAGCTGTTTGGATGTAGAGATTTTATAACCTTACCATTTAAGCCCCCAGTGCTTTTCTTATTTCACAGAAAACGGATGGCTTGCCAGTCAATCGGCTCCCTTTTGGTGGCCAGTGACGAGGAAGAATGATCTTGTCAAATAACACTGTAAATTACGCTGCTTGCCACCCAAGTCCAGTTTTTGAGATGTTCATCTTAAAATGCTGAGGATGTCCTTCCTCTCACTGAAGAGAGACCAGAGGATTTGAACACTTTTATTTCCTTATTTCTTATATCATGCAAATTGTGATAAGCGCATAGGGGTCAGAAGGAAATTTTCACTAAGTGGATGGTGGGTTTTGTTAATAGGTTTTGTTGACATAGATCCCATCAAACAGTGTGACTATAATATGACCACATCACAACAGGTTCAGCCAAAGAGCCACAGTTCTAAAAAGCCACAATTACATGTGTCACCAAGGCTCAGCTCTCCAGGCCGCTAGTGATCTGTGAGGTATAACTCGCACCTGAACGTGTGTTGGCATTCATAATCGAAAGCTTTGTTGGCACCTACCATGTGCAGGGCATTGTGCTGGGTCTGGGCCCATAAAGAAGGCGAAGTTATAGTCCCAGTTCTCAAGCACAAGGGTGACATTTGACACTCTTTTTAGTTGCCCAGGATGTGACCTCCTTCCTGTGCCTGGGGAATCCCCGACCTCAGGAGGCAAAGCCACTTCCCCACTAAAGACTGGCAGTGCCAGAGACCATCCTCCCAGCCTTTCTTGCAGTTGGGGTGAGGGGCATCATGAAGGCTCCCCTGCAGCTGGTGATCAAAAGGCGTGGGAGGTGCCGAATTCAGCAGCCATAGGGTGATCGCAGCCCCTCGGGCAGAGCGCAGCACTGTTGGGGGCCTTCGCAGGGTCATCACCAGACTGGTCTGCAGCGTGGCCTTGGGCCTGGGGCCAGGTGACGTTGCCTCACTGCTGGTCTTCCAGCCCGCCTGAGGATTCTTGTGGGCCACCAACCATGCTGGACCAAAATGCCTTTTCTACTTGAGCGACTGGAGTCCGCTTCTATTGACTGACGTAAGGGCCTGTCCCACGGTCTCCCTCTTGGATCCCGACCAGCCATTGTTTCGTGAGCAGTAGCACTGATGCTCCACACTCTCACCGGACTCCTCATGTCATAACGACACACACTTAGGAATGAGACTGTCTGTGGTCACAGAATAAGCCCAGTTGCTCTCACTGGGGATTTAACTGGTCACCCTTGGCTGCCGATGCTAAGTGAATCAACCAGGAATGTAAGCAAATTTACCCTCAGATACCTTTCTGCGTAAATAAAACGGGGAATGTGCTCTTTAGAGTGACGTCCCTCACCCTCACCCCTGTGCATCTGCAGATTTGCTTTCCACATTCTCAGTTATCCATGATCGACAGTGGTGTGCAAATATTAAAGGAAAAATTCCAGAGATAAACAATTCATAAGTTTTAGGTTGTCCGCCATTCTGAGTAGCGCGATAAAATCTGCCACCGTCCACCTTCTCCCTCCCAGGACGTGAGTTTCCCCTTGGCCCAGCACCTCCATGCTGCAGACGCCCATTGGTGACTCAGTAGCTGCGGTTATCGAATTGAAGGTCGTGGAATGGAGTGCTTGTGTTTGTGTAACTTTACTTTACTTAATAACAGCCCCCAAAGTGCAAGAGCAGTGATGCTGGCAACTTGGATACGCCACTGAGAAGCCATAGTGCTTTCTTCAAGTGAACAGGTAAAAAATAGGAAAAAAATAGTATATAGGGTTTGGTGCCATCCGCAGGTTCAAGTATACACTGAGGGTCGAGGAGCATGTCCCCCACAGATAAGGGGGCACAGCTGACATGTTTCTGATACCAGAGGCAGGGTAGAGTTTGTTTATGACACTAAAGAATATAATATGCTAGCATTCTGATCAAAAACAAAAAGACAAAACAAACCTCCAAAGCGATAGAGAAAATATTTTTGCTGTTTAACTAGAGAAGAAACAGTTTTGATATCCAGTTCTTCTTTGTTTAGCTTTTCCTCTTTGTCTTATATAAATCACATTGTGGTGAATGTTTATAATTTATGTGTTGACTCTTCCTGATGGCACTGAACTTGACAATGAGAAACTTTCAGTGTGAGATGGATCATTTTGCTCAAAGAGCCAAGAAGTGATTTCTTAAATGTTGAGAAAATGTGCACTTCCATTGATAAAAACAAGGAAGGCAAGTTTTTCGTATTATTCTCCCAGCACGTTAAAAAGTGGAAGTGGAATAATCTCTCACAAAACAAGAAGGCAACGATATCATTAAGCCTTTCACTTACGCTACTGGTAGCAGCCATGAGCAAGCCCAGAAACAAATGCTCCAGGTTTAATTTGAAAGCAGGGTAGATTGAAGAGAACCAGACTGGGGGTCTTAATGAAAGGCATCGCCCTCTGCCTTTCATGCTGAATTGCTTTGTGTTCAGTTGTTCAGAGACTCTGCTACTCAGTGTGGAAGGTGAGCGTCCCCCGACACTGCTGCAAAGCGTGGGGACGAGGGTTTCCGCCTCCTTTCCTCCCACGCCTCCCTCAACCTGGCTTCCACTGGCATCGCTCCCACTAACACACTAATGAATCCCCTACGGCTTACCTACCTGTCTGCCCTAGGTAGTGCTGCTCTTTTCACTTTCTGAAAACTCCAGCCTTCCTTGAGCTCTGCTTTCCTCTGGCTCCTTCTGCCTTTGTGGTCTTCCTTCCTGGTTGCCCTCTCACGGCTCCTCCTCCCCTGCCCATCTGCTAATGGCTGGGCTCTAGGCTCGTGTTCTGTCATTGCCTCTTCTTATTTCCACATACTCTCTCTGGGTGATCACACCTGTTTCCATGCCTTCGCATGATCACCGATAATCAATAACTATCCCCACCACCCTCCTGATTTCAAGTCTCTGTCTCCAGGAAGCTTCTGGACCCCTCCACCTGGAAATTTTGCTTCGAATTCAAGTTTAATATGTCCCAAATTGAATTATTTATCCTCCTGGTCTCAACTTGCTCTTTCTATATCTCTATGTTCAGTATCCAAAAGCCTCAAAATAATCCTGAACACGTCCTTTCCCTCCTGCTCCACATTCATTCACCAAATTCTATAGTTTCTGCCTCAGAAATTGTCTTTAAAGCCAGCCCCTCTTCTCCGTCCCCATAGCCTCTGACTCAGTTCAGCCCCCTTCATCTCTGACCACTGCTACTGCCCCCGGCACACCCCAGACTGCTTCCCAGTTACTCTCACACCAGATGACACGTGCTGCTTGGGCAGTCCAAGGGAGAAAAGCTCATCAGACCTGGGAGTCCAAGCAGATGGGAGCGAGAAAAAGAACAAAGATTTTTCAGGGGGTCAGGACACCGGATGAATGGAAGATACAGTTTGAGAGCGCAGCAAGCCCTGCCTCTACTAGTGACCAAGCCAGTCCCTGGCTCCCCCAGGGTTAGTGCACGGCCACCTGTCTCCACTTGCTCCCTACTCACGAGAAGCTGCCCATAGCCATATACTTAGCTGTCCTAAAATACCACTTTGGTCATCACTTTCCAGTCTTCCAATTTTTGGTGACTGCCAATCATCCGTAGAGTACACGGCACACAGTTTTATACCTCCCTTTGAGCCCTCCAGGACCCCCATAATCGCTCACGGATTTGCTTCCCAGTGTGTCCTTACTTGTCTAAATTAATATTTCTCCTCTGACACACTTAACCATTGACCTGGATTTTCCAATTGCTGACATTTAACCTATGCCTTTTCTCCTCCTAGAATCCTGTCCTATAATTCTTCCAACCTGTTTGTTTTGACACATACATAATTATTCATTTGTTGAACCAATACTGACTGAGAACCGGCCATGGGCCAACTTGACTCCAGCGAATAAGACAAATCTCCCATTGTGAGGAGTTCCTAATCCACAGGGGAAGATGGATGGAGGAGGAAAAGGAAGTTACTTTCCGATGAAATCCATTCTGCAGTGGTGCTGCCAGATGATGCCCTGGGAGCATCCTTCAGGGAGTCTAAGAAAAGGTCCTCAAACTCAGCCCAGAGTCTAGGTAGCCTTTACCCACCAATGAAGTATCTTTGCTCCGCCCATGTGACCATACTGCTGAGACCTTATTGCTTGGGTGAGCCACAGAAGAGGCCCGAAGGAAGCTGGGCCAAATGCCATCTGAGTGTGTGGAGGGGATGGGTGAGGGGAAGAGGGAGCTCTCTCTGATCTCTGAGGAGCACGCTAAGTGCTCTTGATGCCTTGGACAACAAGAAAGAAAAGAAAGAGAAAAAAAAATCAGTCCTGTCCATGATGCTCATTATAGGACTCAGAGGGGCGGACAGCACCCCAATACAGTGCTGAAGTAGAAGGTAGGAGGGTAAGCCAGGCAGCCCTCCATACTCTCTGGATCCCAAGGCCAACCACCACCCTCAGCATGGCCTCTAAAAATGGCCTCCTTCCTTATCCTCGTATGCGCTGGTTCCTACTCACTGAGAATTGGAATCAATCACCACAGGTGTCTCTTTAGAATATCTGCTAAGAAAAATAGGAAATGAGATTAGAAACAAAATTAGTAATACAAATGAGAGCCTCAATTCCTTCTCTTGGGCAACGTTTCCTGTCACAGGAATTCGGCGGCAGTGAGAGCCTTTAGAAGCATCTGTTTCGTCCACCTCACTGACATAAGCTAGGGCTCTGTACAACCTATTAAATTTCTAGAACAATTCCAAAGGCAGGTCTACTGGTGGTGTCAATAAAAATTAAAAAATGAAAGCTCATTGCTTTTGGTAGCCGTGGGCATGAAACCCCATGATGTTATTTACATATTTTTCTTGGTAAGACACCACACGGTCTAGATCGTGTGGTGGGATTTGCTGTTGTTAATGCCAAAGTCAAACGTGACCTTGTTTGGGTGGACACATTCTACTGCTGCTCTAAATTATTGCCGGGCCATCGTGCTAGGGTGTAAAATCCCAGTCTCGACTCTCTTGGTGACTTCACTCTGTTGTCACGCAGCTCATGGATTTCGGAAACTGTGCCTCCTTGCCTTCCTACTTCCCGACTCAGTTCGCCCTACTCCATGTAAGCTCCTTACTTCCCCCACCCGTCGCCCTCTCTGTGGCAATGGAGGTCTCTGGTCATGCCCCGGCATACTGCAGCTTTGAAATGACGTCATTGTGACTTTTACTCCACACTTCCTTGAAGATATTTCTATGTGCTAAAGAACGCATACAGAGACGTTTTCCTTTTTTTCCTTTTTTTCTCTCCCAGGGGATTCGCATTGTAGTAAGAGCTGAATAATCAAACTGGACTGTAGACGCCCGTCAGCAGTGTAGTGGTGCATGCCTGTCTTCTCATAATTGCCTCAGAGTGGCGGGGATGGAACTTTGTTGTTGTTGTTGTTGTTGTTGTTGTTTCTTCTTGTTGTTCCCAGGGGAAAACGGGCACCTTTTTCTCGGCAAGAAGCGGTGCCAAAGCGGGCATGACCTGTGATGCCTTAGCAAATGTAAATTCTAATTTCCCGAGAACACGGAAGACGTGGAACAAAGTGAGACGGGGCCTTCGTGAGAGGGCCACCAGCGCTGCTGTAAATGTTTCTGCGCCGTTCGTGGTCTCACACTTCTCTGAGAATTTGAAGCGACCACATACGTACGCGAAGACGTCTAAAATATGGCAACCACGTCAGGGGAGCGGTGGATTTCGTAGACCTCAGGTTAAAAAGATACTTGTGGGACCATCGAAACGCCCTTCCGCCTTCTGTGTCAACCCTCACCCAGAAGTTAGAACAAGCGCATGAAACTGAGGTGGCTACTTCACTTTGGACGGCTAGGGAAGGGTCCTTTTGGGGAAGGTGACTCTCCAGAGTAACAAGAAGGAACTAGCCGTGCAATCATGGGGAAAGCATTTGAAGCAAAAGGGAGAACCAGCACACGGGCCCTACGTGGAAAATGAGGCTGACGTGTGTGACGGTCGAAAATTCTGCGTCAAGCTGACTGGGTGTGGTCTGTTTGGTTAAACATGATTTCTGGGTGCATCTGTGAGGCTGTTTTCCAATGTTTGAATCAGTAGACTTCGTTAAAAAGGTTGCCCTGCCCAATGTGGGTGGGCATCATACAAGCCACTGAGGTCCTGAATAGAACCAAAAAGTGCAGGAAGGGAGAATCCTCTCTCGCTGCTTGCCTCCTTGAACGGGGCCCTTGGTCTTCTCTTGCCCTGTGACTGGGGTTTACACCATCGGTGTTCCTGGTGCGCAGGCCTTCAGACTTGGGCTAGAACTCACACAGTTCTCCTGGTGCGCAGGCCTTCACTCAGACAATAATCCGCCGCCAACTCTCCTGGGCCTCCGTCTTGCACATGGCAGACTGTGGGACTTCTCGGCCTCCATAATCATGTGAGTCAACTGCTTATACTTAATCTTTATGTATATATGTATAAATATACTGTTGTCTCTTTCTGGAGAGCCCTGACTGATACAGGCCCATAAAAGAAAAGGAAAGCAGCTCAGAGTTACTGGGTGAAATGGGGGAAGTTGAAAGTGAAAGAGAGGAGGCAATGGGCAAAGACAGGAACCAGATCATTTAGAGCTTTGTAAGGCAGAGCGTGTTCAGACAGATCCCAAGTGTGGTAAAAAGCCACTGAAGAGTTTTCATCAGGAGAGAAACAGGGCCTGATTTATATATACTTTTTAGAGCTCACTTCAGTTTTTGTATGGAAAGCAGTTTGCACAGAGGCAAGATTGAAAGCCAAGAAACAAGTTAGGGTGTGACCATAGCGACCAGGAGAGGGATGGCAAGGGCGTGGATGAGGGTAGTGAAAGTGGAAAGACTCAGGATAACTTCTGAAGTAGAGTGAACAGGACTTGCCAATAGCTGGTTGTTAGTGGGGAAGGAGAGTGAGAAATTGAGGATAAATCCAGATTTCTGGCTTAAGTAACTAGGTAGACAGTAAAGCCATCCCACTGATCCGGGAAAACTGAAGCAAAGCTAACCCAGAAGCCAGCAGGTGGCTTGGGAATTCTACTTGGGAATTAAATTAGTGATGCTTACTCACCATCTAAATGGAGAGAGCAAATGAATGCTTTGGTTCCAGAGAGAGACGAGACTACAGATAAAGACCTGGAAATCATTTACATGTAGATGCCATTTGAAGCCTTGGGAGTAGATGAGATTCTTATATTTCTTGGCCAAGTATACAGAAACATGACATCTTGGACTAGAAGAAACACTGAAGATCTTCTAGTCCAATCCTATTGTTTTATAAACTGGGAAAATGAAACCCTGCAAGGTTAAGTGCTTTCTTGACAGTCACGTAGTCCATCAAAGTCTTGGATTTCCTTTCTTGGTTCAGTGCATTTTTGTTTACCTTCTGCTTCTAAAATAGTATAACTCCAAAGTCATGGCAAATATTTATTGAAAGAGATAATTACATTCTGTGCAATATTGGATTTTAAATGATCCAAAAAAAAAAAAAAAGAAAGAAAGAAAGAAAGAAAAAAAAAGAAAAGCCACAAATGTATTGCTTTAAAATATTTCACTATCAATTTGAATTCAAATAAAGAAACAGCTTGTTGGCAGACTGGTTGGCTCAGTGAAAAATGAATTAGCAGAAACATTTTTATCCAGAATTTATTATAGCTGATGCAACCTTCTTTTTAAGAGAAGACTGTAAATTAAAAGACCAATTGTTTCTTCATCATACAGAAGGAAAAAAAAAAACTTGTAATGTAAAATCCCATTTACTGAGTTGTTAAACTGGGCAGTAAAATTCCTTAGCCCACTGGGCTTTACATGCATGTACATGTTTGCACACACACACTTTTACAATTTTGTTAGATAAACAGCAAGTTCATGTCCTGCTGCCGAAGGAAAGTGGTACAGAGGGAGCTGCGAGAGTCAAAGAAACCACCCTCTACGTTTCGCGGTGGCAACTTCGGTAAAGCGAGAGGGGCAAAGGTGGACACTAATGTTAACTGCTATCAAATGTAGCAGAGAGAAGCTACTCTAGGTACTGCAGATAAAAGGGGGTGGCACTAACTGATCAATAATTCCTTTTATGAAAGTACCTCTGTCTTGTTTACAAAACTCTCGATAGCTATGTGAGATGTTCCGAATATCATGTTCCAGATGTTGTTCTGCTTGAAAGTCTTTTCTGAGAAAGAAGTAACAGCTGTGCCTTTCCCCTGAGCCTGTGTCCAGTAAACTCTCTGCTACCACTATAACAGACAGCCATAAGCATCGTTTAACCTCTTTGAGCTTAAATTCTTGATCAGTAAAATGAAGCAGGTGATCGCTTGGGAATCCCCAGGGTCTTTGAAATCATAATTCCAAGATTTGCAAGGCAAAAGTAATAAAAAGGAGAAAATAAATTCTAAGACAATACGAGACTACTTTTTTTTTTTTTCTGTGTTTGGACAGAGCTAGGATGGGCCATTTGGAAGACCACATGACTTTGACCCCCTTTCTTTACGCTCCAGATTAAAGTAACTTTTCCTTGGAATTTTACTGAGTTTTTAAAGTAGTAAGCATCATATTTAAATGAAGTCATCTTGTCTAGTAACTACAACATATAAATCATCTTTCAGATATAATCTCATGTAAATGATACAAATATAAATGACAGGTTTTTTGTGTTGTTGTTTTTTTTGCATTATTGAGATTATTAAGATGTGGTAGAAGACTAACCTTAAAGTGAAGTCGTTCTAATGTTAGGTTGATAAACAAGAGACCACTTGCCCAAATCAGGGGCTGTACTCTTTCAGAAAGAGGACTTTCTCTCCTGTTGATCTAACACCGATCTATAAGGTCTTCACAGGGGCTGATGCCACACCAATGACCAACAGTAGATGGTTGGAAGAGAAGTCTTCTGCTTGCTAATTGCCCACTCAAGACCAACTCCTTTTTCCTACACCTTTCTTAGTTTAGCTAATTCTCTATTTGAAAAAACATTCAACTCGACATCAACCCCGATTCTCTCTGTCACCACTAACTGTTGACTCAAATTTTAATGTCGACTCCAATTTGACACATGTCAAGTGTTCTAGTGAGGAGCTTCCATATTTTTCAGGATTTGGGGGATAGTAGAATAGGAAACACTCCTGGTGTTGTTATTTTTTTAACAACGACAGTTACTTTGCTATTGTATGCCAAGCAGCACAGTACCCGATATGTAGTAGGCACATCAAATTCGTTAAAAGCCAAGTGAGTGAATGAATGAAAAGACATTCTTACAGTGTGGTAAAGAACGTTATGTGACTGGAAGGTGGAAAGAGTGCATTTCACTTACAAATTTCCTAAACTGGCTTCACATCGTATCACAAGAGGAAAATGCCAATTAAAACAATGAGATACCAACATACACCTAACAGAATGGCCCAAATCTAGAACTCTGACAATGCCAAATGCTGGTGAGGATGTGGAACAACAGGAATTCTCATTCACTGTTGGTAGGAATGCTAAATGGTACAGCCACTTGGAAGATAGTTTGGCAGTTTTTTAATAAAACTAAACATGCTCTTACCATACGATCCAGCAATTGTGCTCCTTGGTATTTACCCAATGGAGTTAAAAACTTATGTCCACACAAAAAACTGCACATGGATGTTTATAGCAATTTCATTCATAATTTCCAAAAATTGGGATCATGCATGAAAGATATCCTTCAGTAGGTGAATGGAAAAATAAACTGTGGTACATTCAAACAAAGGATGATATTCAGTGCTAAAAGGAAATGAGGCACAACAAGACTTGGAGGAAACTTAAATAAATAATACTAAGTGGAAGAAGCCAATCAGAGAAGGCGGCATACTGTAGGATTCCAACTATATGACATTCTGAAACAGGCAAAGATGTGGAGACAGTAAAAGCACCAGTTGTTACCAGGGGATGGGAAGGGAAGGATGAATAGGTTGAGCACAGAGGATTTTTAGGAGACTGAAACTATTCTGTATGATACAGAATGGAAGACACGTCATTACACATTTGTCCAAACCTATAGAATGCACAAGATCAAAGTGAGCCCTAATGTAAACAGTGGACTTTGGCTTCTGCTGTGCCCACGTAGGTTCATTGATTGTAATAAATGCACCAGTCTGATGGGGGATGTTGATAATGGGGGAGGCTATGCATATGTGGGGTAGCAGGTATGCAAATTCTCTGTTCCTTCCTCTCAGTTTTGCTGGAAACTAAAACCACTCTAAAAAAAGTCTATTTGAACATTAAAAAAAACTTAAATAATATTCAGAAAAGAGAAATGAGGTAAAATATTTCCTGTACTTCCCTCTCTTGTGTACTGTGGCACCTAAAAATCCTCCCTAGCTTGCCGCCTCCCACTTACCACTTGATCTTATCTGTCCTTTGCATACCCTTCACATTTGATTTTGTTCTTTTCTTTCTTCTAATACTTTAGGGCTTGAGACTTCAGACTGCTTTCGGGATTCTGGCACCCACTTTTATTAAGGCGGTACTATGTGATATTAACCCATGATTTATTTTCTCTATTATATAGATAAAGAAAATGAGACTAAGAAATGCCAGGTTCCACAGGAAGTAGGAAAGAGTAGGATGCCAAAGTATTGTGCTCCTAAGCCCATTCTCTTTCCTTTTAATCACATCACCTCTGCTATGCAGGAGTCTCCCAGGAAACAACAGATCTGCCTCTTCTTAAATGAGAAAGTATTGAACATGAAATAAACTCGATGACTCAAAGATATAGTTAGAAACATGATCTCGAGGGTAGTGGAGATTACTACAGTATGTAGTACTATCTGACCAAACATAAAATGGCCCCTGATTGCTATAATTTTTGAATTCTTGAGTCTGGTACTTTTTCTATCTTCTCCTTCATTACCAGCCATCACCGTTGATTTCTAGATGCCTCTTGATCTCCTTTGAATTAGTTGTTTTTAATCTTCTATGGGCTAAGAAGTTAGGTAACCAGGTTTAGTAGGATTGTGACTAAAGAGGGAAAAGACAGTTGCTGAATGACAGAGTAAGAAGATGGAAATGAAATGTATGAGCTTAGTGAATGCGATCTATGGCATTTATTTTAACTTCTCGGAGGCCTTTTTCTTTGAGCTGTGTTTTCTATGACTGACATTATTGGAAAAATGACCTCTGGGTAGGTGAATTATTGCCACAAAAAGGCATTGTTTCTTTTCAAATGAATAAGAAAGGCAGCTAATACTGTATTCTATCTTCTTTGTAGAATGGATTCTTTGTTTAAAAATAAGCGAACAAAAAAACTCAGCAATGAAAAGAAGGTGGAGCGATATACTCTAGAAAAGAAGACCTAAAGTGAGTCACATTATATGAATAGCTAAGTTGATAGGAAAATAAATGTTGTTTTGCTCACAACACTGAAAAGTCAATAGGCAGCAAATAAACTTCAGAGTAGCACGGCCAGTATTAATTTAGGTGTCCTTTGTAATTAAAAAACAAGATCCAAGCAAAACAAAGCAATAGCAATACATACAATGCCTAGAAGGGATACATAGGCAGGGAACAAACTGGTGAATAAACAGATTCGTAAAACTTATTCATGAGACATCAATAGCTAATGAATGGAGAGGATGAAGGAGAGGTGACTTTATTCAGAGTAGGTTCCATTATTTTAAAATTCTGTAGTTCATAGAAAGGAATTTGAAAATAGAAACTTCTGGTAAAATATTTAGAACAAGAAAATGAGAAAACCTCTAAAAGCTCAAGATGTTTATACTCTTGGTAATTGTTCAATAAATATTTAATGAATAAAAATTTTTATAAAAAGATTTGATAGCTTTTATCTGGTTTTAATGCTGCTCGTTCTTCACCTGACTCATGACAAATACATCTCCTTTACCCTTGCCCTTCGGAACTTCTTAAGGCATCTTCGGGTGGCCATAAATGATATTTTATTATAGAATATAAGCAACTTCTTATCTTTTAACTACAGTGTTGGATGCTAAACCTGCTCTGTACACCAGAGATGTGAAGTAGGTTTTATCTCGTGTGCCAACTCCTCTCATTCGATAGTGCCTTCCTAGAGTGTCACATTTAGAAAGTTTCTCAGCTCACATTTGTGCTCGGCAGGAAGGAACGTAGCGGTTGATTAATGATACCTGCCATGGGTGAAATAGAGGTGATGAAAATATGCATGCCCCCCCCCAAAAAATCACCATCCTTCTCCTCCATCTTGCCCACAGTCAACCAGGAGGCCTGCTTTGTGTTATACTTCTCTCCGTGGCCCTGGGTTCTCTGATTATTAGAAAGATCAGCCACCTCTAGCCAGTACCTGCCTGTGAATACGCAAGTATTTTGTTTCTGTATTTGAAAAGGATGAAGTGTTTTTTGGTCACTTGGTAGGTAGATTATATAAAATATGGAAATAATTTAAGGTGACTGAAGAGTATTTAACACAAATATACTTTTAATATACCACACACACACACACACACACACACACACACACACACACACACACACACACACAAAAACAAAATCTATATTTACTGAAGGCTTTCTCCATTTCTTAATCTAGCTCCCAATACAATCAGAATCTCTCTTCCAATTTTTTTTTAAATTAAAACAAAGAGAGTAAGTTTTTAACAAGATTCTTAAAAAGGTGAAAGACTGACAAAACCGATCAATAGGAAGTATTATGATTCATGTCATAGTAACTAATTATCCGTATAATTCCATGTACTTGAGGGCACATTGACTGAAACGAGATGGAAGACAGGGCTCTTCAGAAGGCATCAGAGGAGGGAAGGAAGAGGAGGAAGAAAAATGGTACAGTCTTACGCTGCTTAACGATAGGGATGTGTGCTGAGAGAGGCGTCCTTAGGTGATTTCATCATTGCGCAAACATCACGGCGTGCATTTACACACACCTAGATTGTCTGGCGTCGACACACCCCGGCTGCATGGTGTACCCCTACTGTATATGCAGCCTGTTCTGGACCGAAACACCCTTACAGGATCCATGACTATATTTAGATGCTCAGCCATCCAAGCAGTGTTGGGCTCCTGAGCTGACACCCTAGTTCAGATTGGTGCGTATGTGTACCCAGGCCGTGCTCAGAGAACTACCAGCTGGCAGAGGCCGACTCTCTGGTTAAAAAAAAAAAAAAAGAGGGTAAGCATATACACGGTGTTAAAAGATTGAAATCTCCTCCCGTCCTCTTCTTCGGTGGTCTTGTTTCTGATCTCGTTATGCTCTGGTAAACAACAGTCCCTCCAGAAACCTAGGCGGCTTCTCCTAATGTCCACCATTATTGCACATTTTGATACTCAGAAAAGTGCAAAATAACTACATAAGTAACTAAGTGTCCAAGTAAGAAAGTCTTTCAGAAGAGGGGCTCTGTCTTTACTTCTGTAAGGTCTCAGTAATTTTTAAAGTGGCATGTAAATGTCATATGCTTCCAGGCCTGCACCACACAACACAGCAGCCGCTAGCGTGTATGGCTAACGAGCACTTGAAATGTGGCCACTCTGAATCTAGGTGTGCTATCGGTGTAAAAGACGCACCAGGATATAAAGACTTTGAACAAAAAGAAAATGTAAAACACGCTATTACTAATTTTGTCTACTGATTACATGTTGAAATGACAATATTTTGGACATATCGGGTTACATAAAATATATTAGTAACATTAATTTCACCTGTTTCTTTTTACCTTTTTAATGTGGCTACTAGAAAATTTTAAATTGCCTAAGTGGCAAGCATTGTAATTATATAGGACAGCTCTGCTCTAGGCAATTCTTTCCTTAACACGTTCAAGATGGATGCTGGCGTAGTTTATTTTGAAGGTTCATAGAAACAGAGGTAAGTAGTCTATGTTAATTCATCCTCTGAGTCCATGAAATGCCCTCTATCTGCTTTAAAAGGACAGAAACATTATGAGTATCTATAGCAAGAGATAACAAACATTTTATTTACAGGCACAGATAGTACCTATTTTAGATTTTGAGAGCTTAATGTTCTCTCTCATAACTGTTCGACTGTTTTTACACCACAAAAGCAGCCACAGCCAAGACCTAAAAGAATGAGTCTGCTCTGTTACAATAAAACTTTATTTACAAAAGCAGGGGGCCATGCCATCTGTCCCTAGGAATTTCTAAGCATACAATAACAGGCATGACAAAAAATACCCCGTAAGATGAGAAACTTTGGCACAGGTGGTCAATTTGTTTCTGCTCAAAAATAGGCATTGACTTGTTTTGTAATTAGTGAACTAATTTGTCATAGGGAATACAGGTCTAAAATCACGAAAAGTCTGCATTAAAGATGGTATATTTTGATACAAAATAATTTTTAAGTACAGGCATGCTACATGTAGTACTGCCTCAGGCAGTACTAATTTTGCTATAAAGCTGCTTGTCTCTGAGATGGTTTCATGTTCATAATTTCTAAGGAAAAAATATATATCTACACACATCCCATGAGTCTACTGCAATGTCTGTTTTTCTTATGCTCTGAGGAGATCATGTGCTGTCAGCCAATGAGGAAGGATGTGACAGTCTGTGCTCTGCACGCCTATCCAGTGAGCATTACCATACTATAAAGCATATACAGTTGACTCTTGAACAACATGGATTTGAACAGCACGGTCTATTTATGTGGGATTTTTTCAGTAAATATTTAAATGTATTTCCTCTTATGATTTGCTCAATAACATTTTCTCTAGCTTACTTCATTGCAAGAATACAGTGTATAATGCTTGTATAAAATATGTATTAATCAAGAGTCTATGTTATTGGTAAGGTTTCTGCTCAACAGTGGACTATTAATTAAATTCGGAGGGTGTCCAAAGTTACATGCGGACTTTCGACTGCACAGGGGTGGGTGCCCCGGACCCGTGTTGTTCAAGGATCACCTGTGCGCTCGACCAGTGTTCTGCTGCCCTACTTAAATGAGTTGTGTAGGGTGTGGCCTCTCTTTCCCACACTCATTTTGTGTTCTGAGTCCTAGTTGTGTCCCTTTAATGAGTGGCAAAAGTGTACGTGGACCTGATATCAAGGGAACGGCATCACGAAGGATTTTACATGTCCGTCCTAACACAGCTGAGGCAGCTTCACGGAAATAGTGGAGCAGATGGTCGGGGTTGGTGGGAAACCTTCGATGCTGCAGCGGGCCATGAGCCTCACTGTGGCCCGGGGTGAGGAGAAATTAGAGAAGCTCATGCACTTTCTGGGAGCTGGAAAGAACAGGCTGCCATCGGCAACATGGCAACGTGCAATGCTGGGCGCACGACTCCTTAGGGAGCTTCGAGAGTCTCCTCCATGACAGGTTTGGGTAGCTGGCCCATGTCAAAAAAGCGACCCCCATGATAAATAAGTTTACAAGCGCCGTACTAATTCAAAGTAGAATTACAATGCTTTTTCCAGTTTGTTTTGACAAATAAGACATCTTTAGACCTGCTTTAATAAATCTAGTTTTAAGTGTAGTGTAACTTACATGTTTCATTTATTATATATTCAGCCACCAAAATGACGTGAAAACAGTTTATTGTCTAAAGTGGGTTTAATGTTTTCCTTTGAAATATTTTTAAACCACTCATTTCCATGACAAACCCCATAATACAAGAATAATCTCTGAGCTGATCTCTGACCAAATCATGACACATTTTAAATCAGAAGCATCTAAATTAGTGCACCTAACAGCTAAACAGTGGAGTAAGTCATTAGTCTCTTTGTAAAACTGTTATTTTGTTTGTTTGTTTAAAAGAGATAGTAAAATTGTGTTCCTGTAAGCTAGGGTTTAAAATTGAAAAGGGATGTATGATCTCTTTAAAGAAGATAGTCTGCTTCAGAAAGCACTTTGTATTCCATTCTGGGTTAGAGATGGTTACCAAGGAGACAGCTCAACTTCATCAGTAGGCTTCTAGGATCGGGAATCTGGTGGGCTCTCAGGAAATATTTGTAGAAAGCAAAAAAAAAAAAAAAAAAAAAAGAAGAAGAAGATAAAGCAAGAAGAAGAAAAGAAAGAAGAAGGGTGTGGGAGGGAGGACAGATTTTTCTCCTATGAGGAAAAAAAATTATTATGGTTAATATTATTTGTCAACTTGGCCAGGCCATGGTATCCAGATATTTGGTCAAACATTATTCTAGACATTTCTGAGAAGATATTTTTTAGACAAGATTAACATGTAAATCACTAGACTTTGAGTAAAGCAGATTATTCTCCATAATGTGGGTGGGCCTCATCAACTCAGTTGAAGGCGTTAATTGAAAATGACTGACTGTCTCATAAAAAGAGAGAATTCTGCCATAAGACTGCCTTTATTGTCAAAATGTAGCATCAACTCTTCCCTGGGTTCCCACTTCCACTATACTACCTTCTCTTCCCCAGCCTGTGCCTATGGCCTCCTGGGGAGTTCCCTATGATCACCTGGGGAGAGAGAAAACCAGGTCTTGTTTAGGATGGTTCTGTATGATATGTAGGTACCACTCAAAAGTCGGCAGCTGAAGCACTACAGTCCCTTTTTGAGCCATCCCTGAAGCACTGTGGTGAAGTGAAACTCTTCCAGGGGAAGAACTCTGAGCAGTGCACCCAGCTGTTCTCTTTGTTTGGAAGAAGTGGCCAGATACACAATGACACACCAGTTCATGGTCTGTGGCCACATGAGGTCTGTTGTTTGACTTGGAAGAAACATGACTGGAAAATTTGGCAAGGAAGTCTGGAGAAGAGGTATGTGGACAGATGTTTCTGAATGGGCAAAGACATGAAGATATCTGTGTCTCATATGAATACTTACCAAAGGGTAACCTCAGCAGAAGAAGATTTTAATCATCAAGTGGATGGAATGATCTGCTCTGTGGGTTTCAGTCAGCTTCCTTCCCCAGACAGCCCTGTCATTGTCAATGGATTCATAAACAAAGTGGACATGGTGTCAGGGATGGAGGTTATGCATGGGCTCAGTAACATAGACTTGTGCTCAGCAACATAGCCTTGTGCTCACCAAGGTTAGCCTGGCTATGGCCACTGCTGAGTGTCCAACCTGCCAGCAGCAGAGACCAGCACTGTGTCCCTGATGGGGCATTACTTCCCAGGGTGATCGGCCAGAGACCTGGTGGCAGGTTGACTACGCTGGCCCACTTCCATCATGGAATAGTCATTTACTCTGGTACAGGTTTGCCTTCCCTGCACACACTGCTTCTGCCAAAATTATTATCTGTGGCTTTACAGAATGCCTTATCCACTGTCATGGTATTCCACACAGCATTGCCTCTGGTCAAGAACTTGCTTCACAGCAGATGAAGTGCTCCAAAAGCCTAGTCTTACCATGTTCTCCACCATCCTAAAGCAGCTGACTTCATAGAGGTGTGGGGTGGCCTTTTGAGGACTGAATTACAGCACCAACTAGATGGCAATACCTTGCAGGGCTGGGCAAGGTTCTCTAGGAGGCTGTATATACTCCAAATCAGAGTCCAATCAATGATTTGTCTCCCATATGCAGGATTCAGGGCTCCAGAATCAAGGGGGTGGAAACAGGAGTGGCACCACTGACTATTACCCCTAGTGACCCACTAGCAAACTGTTTGTTTCCTTTCCCTGGATCTTATGCTCTGCGGGCCTAGAGGTCCTAGTTCCAAAGGGAGACATGTTTCCACCAAGAGATGTGAAGATGACTCCATTAAACTGGAAGTTAAGACTGACAGCTGGTCACTCTGGACTCCTCATACCTCTGGATCAATAGGCAAAGAAGAGAATAACTGTGCTGATTGAAGTGATTGATGCTGATTAGCACGGGGAAGTTGGACTGCTACTCCACAATGGGTATAAGGAAGAGCATATATAGAATACAAGAGATCACGTAGAGCAGCTCTTAGCACTGCCATCCACTGTGATTATAATCAATGGAAAACTACAACATCCAACCCTGGCAAAGACCACTGCTGGCCAAGACCCTTCAGGAATGACGATATGGGTTGCCTCACCAGGTAAAGAGCCACAACCAGTTGAAGTACTCACTAAAGGCAAAGAGAACGTGAAATGGGCAGTGGAAGAGGTAGCTATAAACAACAGCTATGACCACATGACGAGTTACAGAAATGGGGACTGTAATTGACATGCATATTTCCTCCGTAATTTATTATGAATGTTAGGTACGTGTGGGTGTATGTGTGTATTCACAGAAAGAGAGACATATAGATATACATATCAATATCTTTCTTTTCTTCCTTCTGTTATCCCCTTATCACGTAACATAAGATGTATGGACTTTATGTCATAGCGCTTAATTAGTGTTGTTAACTTGCCATTATAGTATTTAAGTTCTGGGATAGCAAGGGTAAGAGTAAACGTCCTCTTTGCATCCTCTTCCGAGGAAAGGTTAGCACATTTCTTGTTGTATGCAGAACAGCTGTGCCATGTTAGGTGGAATTATGACCTTGCCATTGTCCTCATTTTGAGACGAAGGTTTACGGAGATGAGTTGAGTGCCAAGTGGATAAACGGTAGACTTCGATGGATACTTGTGTGTGTCAACTTGGCTACCCACAACACCCAGATATTTGATCACACACCAGTCTAGATGTTGCTGTGAAGATATTTTTAGATAAGATTAATGTTTAAATCAGTAGACTTAAGCAGCTGGCCTCATTCAATCAGTTGGATGCCTTAAAAGAAAAAAGACTGAGATCCTGGTACATCCAGATAATGGAATATTATTCAGTGCTAAAAATAAATGTGTCCCAGGCCATGAAAAGACATGGGGGGAAACTTCAATGCATATCATGAAGTGAAAGAAGCCTGTCTGAAGAGGCTACATATGTATGAACCCAACTACATCACATTCTGGAAAAGGCAAACTATGCAGCCAGCCAGAACATCGGTGGTTGCCAAGGGCTGCGGGTTGCGGGAGGGATGAACAGGTGAAGCACAGAGAATTTTGAGGGTAGTGAAACTACTTTAGATGATCTTATAATGATGCCACATGTCATTACATCTTTGTCTAAACGCACAGAACATACGACACTAAGAGTGAACCCTAACGTATGGACTTCGGGTGATGATGATGTGTCAGGGCAGATTCGTCAAGTGTCACAAACGTACCTCTTTGGTGGGGGACGTTGCTAACAGAGGAGGCAATGCATGTGCATGTGTGGGGGCAGGCGAGGAAATTTCTGTACTTTTCTCTCAATTTTGCTATAAACTTATTTATTTTGTTTGTTTTAAATTTATTATTTAATTGAAGAAATGATTTTTTTCCTGCTGTAAACTTTAAACTGTTCTAAAAATAAAATCTATTTACAGAAAAAAAAAAATACCAAAGTACCCCAAGGAAGAGAGAGTTCTGTCTCCAGACTGTTTTTGGATGCAAGCTGCAAAATCGATTCTTCTTTGGGCATCTAGCCCGTTAACTTATTCTGCACAGCCTCCACAATCACGAGTCAATTCCTTTAAATCTCTCTGTGTATGTTTTATGTGTTGTGTTGTGTTGTGTGTGTGTGTGTGGTGTGCGTGCTTTTATTTATCCTATTTGTTCTGTTTCTCTGGAGAACTCCAATATAAACATCATATAAAATCATAGTGTGCTGATGCAAACACATCCTACATGCCTATAAGTGCTTTTTAAAAAATGATCATTTTTCATGGAGAGAAAGATGGCGCGATTCAAAGCTTGAGGAGAAGCAGACTTCAGTGGGTGTAGCAGTAAGCGCTCAGAGGTGAGGCTCTCCTGGTAAGAGGCATCCCAGCTCCCACTGAAGAAGCTCAGGACGGTTCTTAGATTTTTAGTAAAACAAGAGATGAACTTGATGGCCTCAACTTTGCAGTGGGCGGGTGAGAGGAGAGGAGCCATCTGCACTGGCAAGTCCCTTTCTCTAATGAATCCTACCAGACATACAAGCAGGTCCCATTCTAGCGACCCTGAGAGCCAGGGGCTTTGGGGAAGGCTTATGGTGCTCGTTGGAGAGAGCAACCTGAGGCTTTGCCTGGAAGTACAAAGACTCCAGTGACTAAAAAAGCAATTTTGTACAAAGCTTGAAGAATAAAACAAAGATTTAAAAAAAGAATAAGACAAAGATTAATAATGATTGATAAGAATTAAGGATGGGCGAGAAATGTAACAAATGTACTTAGGCCTATATTTTCTTTAGTATTTCCTCTGGGGCTATCTTCTTTGTTTTTAATTGTCTGCTTCCTATTTTAATAAAGAGATCCCTTCTTTGTAAAAAGAAATCACAGTTAGAGTGTAAAATAAATTAATTTTTGGCTAATCATACCTTTGGGGAATCTGGGTTTTTTAGACCGTAAAGCTCTAATGTAAGAATCATCACTTACTTGGTGGCCAGTACCCTAATCATATACAAAGTACTAAAAGGGACTAAACACTCTTTTGAGTGCTGAGCTTAGAAACTCAACCCCACAAAGAGAAAGAAATATCAGAGAACCAAAACATTGAAATTTCCATATCTGTGTAACCTCAGATGTTATACTGGGCCTCCGTTACCAATAATAGTAACAAAGTGCACTCAAGGCACCATATCTAGGATTGAGAATTTAAAAAATATAAGGACTCCCTGTGATATATCCAAAGTACCTGGTCTAAACATACATAATGACAAAAAGTTACTGAAAATGTGGAAGTTATCTAAAATGCATGTGCATATTATTACTCACAAACATCTGTGTACCATTGACAACAGCAGCACACACACGTGTGAACTCTGTGATTGATTTAGTCTAGGTGGATACGTGGATTCATAAGCCCTTGTAGTAATTCTTCAGTGGCCTCAGGGCTCCTCTGCTCCTGATTTCCTTAATGGAGTGCAAAGCCTCTCAATAACCTCTATGCCTTTAAGGCCTCGGCATCTTAATCAGAGCAAATGTGAGAGTCTCCCTCTGGATCCCTGGTTACTTATCAGGGCTCCCCACGATGCTCTCCATAGCTTCCTAATCGGTCTCATTGCCTCCACTCACCTTCACTTCCTCTCCCAGTTCTAAGATAGCCTCCACACCATGGCTAGAGACACCTTTCTAAACGTCAAGGTCTGACCCAGCCACTTCCCAAACCACAAGCAGTGGTTTTTCCTCTTGAGAATGTATCTGACTCTTTTGGAAGACTTGTCAAAACATGGATTATGGGGCTCCATTCTCAGAGTTTCTGACTCAGGAAGTCTAGGGTAGGGACTAATGGTTTGCCTTTTTAACACGTTTCCAGGTGAGGAAGATGGTGGTGTTCTGGGGACCACACTTGGAGAACCATTACCCTTAAGTATAAAACCCAAACTTCTTAATATAGCCAAGTAGGTCTTTCATGGTCTGGACCCTGACAGCTCTCAAATTTTGTCTTCTGCCTGGTTTGCCCTTTACCCACTTGTCAAATTCTTACTCATCCTGAGCTTAAGCATCACCTCCTCCTTTTCAGAGCGCTCTCCAAGAAATGAATATACTCATTTTCAAGTGTCCACTGACTTTGCACACCTCTCTCTGACGGCATGCATCACGTCTCTTTGGAATCATGTGTTTACACACACATTAGTTTGTGTGCCCCGTGAAGATGGGAGATCTGGTCACCCATATTAGTATTTTCAGCATCAGAAGGTAGTAGGCACTCAATAAGTATTTCTGCACGCTTTTATACCACTATAAATAGCAAGTCCAAATCAGAAAAGAAGAAGTAAAACTGTCATTTGCAGACAACATGATAGTGTATATAGAAACCTAAAGATTCCGCTAAAAAAACTATTAGTACTAATAAATACAGTGAAGTAGCAGAATATAAAATTAATATTCAGGAATCAGTTGCATTTTACACACCAATAATGAACTATCAGAAAATTAAGAAAACAATTCCATTTATAATGCATCAAAAAGAATAAAACACCTAGGAATAAATTTAACCAGGGAGGTAAAAGACCTCTGCTCAGAAAACTATGAGAAATTGAAGAAAGAAACTGAAAGATGTAAATAAATGAAAGCATATACTGTGCTGACAGATAGGAAGAATTAGCACCATGAAAATGTTCATATGACCCAAAGCAATCTACACATTCAATGTAATCCCTATCAAAATACCAATGGCATTTTCCACAGATCTAGAACAAATAACCTAACATTTATATGAAGCCACAAAACCCCGAATAGCCAAAGCAATCTCGAGAAATAACAAAGTTACAGGTATTGCGCTACCTGATACCAAACTATACTACAAGGCTATAGTAATCAAAACAGCATGTACTGGCATAAAAACAGACACACAGATCAATGGAAAAGAATGGAGCCCAGAAATAAACCCACACCTATATGCTCATTCGATCTATGACAAAGGAGGCAAGAATACACAATAAGATAAAATCTAGTAAAAAATAGTTTTAAAAAGAAAAAACAGGACAGATATGTGCAAAAGAATGAAACTGGATCGCTTTCTTATACCATACGCAAATGCGCAATTTTTAAAAAAACTGTCATTAAGGTAGTTAGGACCCTGAACCCTGCTGGCTCATATCACTACAATTAGATTCTCGGCAGAGATTCAGAGTTCAAGGTGCTGCTTGTAGCAAAGAAAGTAATATACTGTCAACAGCTTGCAGCTATTAGTGATCCTGATGAAAAGAGACATATACATATGTGTGTGTGTGTGTGTGTGTGTGTGTGTGTATCATGCATGAAAGTAAAATGAAGAAATATATGAAATCTTACTGGAATCTAGGACTAAATACATTGACATCAAATCGAAAACTTGTGTGTGCTGGCAATTTTGCATGCTTCCCTGAAAATCAGTGATGGTTCCACATTCATCCCAGCGACATAGTATCTAAGCCAGGGAAACTATCAGTAGTCCTTTATATATGCTTTTAATGAATTTCCTCCCCACCCCAAAACAGAATAATTCTCAAATAACACTGCTGAGAAACATTGCTGAGAATCCCCAAATAACGAAATAATTGAAGTATAGAAATATGAGATGGAAGGATTTTTTAATTTTAGAGATGTTGCATAGCCCATGGGGTGGAGAAAAAAAGAGGTTATAAGAACACCTGATAGGGCTACAAATAAAAAGTGGGTTCTTAGGACTCTGGCATACAGTTGCCTCTTGAGAGACACCTGCACAACTGAAAAGCAGCATCTTCAAATGTAAACAATATGATATATACAGAATCTATCATTGTATTATTGGCTCCTATATGAGGTATAGTCTGGCTGATTACTCATTGACTATTAGAGGATTTTCGTATTATTGCTCCAAGAACAGATATACCTGTTCTATGATTTCTACCTGTCAATTCCTTCTCCCTTCTTCCTTCCTTTCTTCCTTTTCTCCCTCCCTCCTTCCTTCTCTCTTGCCTTCATATAGTCATACATACACATACAAATTTTACATACGCATATATACACAGACATACATACATTCTCCTATTCTTCAGTTACTTCTCTCGACTTTCATGGGCTGATTTGTTAAATTACATCTCCTCATGCTCTGATAATAACTAACAAATTTTGCTCAACCTTTAACTATCTGTTCTCAGATCCTGCTTATCAGGACATATTCAGCTTTAAAATGTTCTTCAGACATTTTTGTTTATTCATTTATTCATAAATAATTGAGTGTCATAGGTTCTAGTAACACAGCAGTGAATAAAATAAATGTGATTCCTGACCTCATTGAGCTCACACAGCATTGTGGGGGAAATTGGCAGTAAACAAATAATCTCATAAATAAATACACAATCATCAAATACAAGTGCCTTGAAAGTCTTTCCTGTGAGATATTAAGAATGAGGGATCCAATTTAAATGAAGAAAATGTGAAAGATTCTATCACTGACCCCAATTCTTCACCCTTCCCTGTATCTAAGCCCTTTGCCAATGAGAGTGTTGCCCCCCAACTCCTGCAAAAGGTGCCGAGGAGGCAAAGTGATGTTGTTCCAGTCTTGAGCCTAAGCCTCAACAGTCCATGTGTGTTCATGCTTCTCCATTTTATTTTTGCCATTGCCATGAAAAGAACATGCTCAGGCTAGCCTGCTGGTCCCAGGAGGAAGAAGGATACCCAGAGAGACATGACCCTATTCATGTGCTCCCATCAATCCCAGTTCAAAGCAAAGCTTCCAGCCATACCAAAGGTACCTGTGTGAGCCCAGTTTCGATCAGAAGACTCAGCTGACCCACAGGTGCATGGACTACAATAAAAAATAATTTTCTGAGCCGTTGAATTTTGGAATCATTTGTCACACAGCAATAGCTGACTGAGGCAGGGTATCAGGGAAGTCTTCTCCAAGAAAGTAACGTTTGAACTGAGACCTAAATATTGAGTCAGGATTAAACGGATGAAGGGTGAAGGGAAGAGTGTCCTGGTGGAGGAAAGGTTTTGGGTGGGAAGGAACTTGTGCTTTGGAGAAAGGAATGAGCTGAAGACAGAGAGCAGGGGTGAGATCATGCGTGGCTTCTCGTGTGGTCTTCCTAGAGAATTTAAGATTAAAGTTCAAAAAGTGAACTCAGAGGAGAGCTATTTGTAATCTAGAACACGAAAATCGAAGGATTGTTGTCTTCATTACTATCACTCTTGAAATGCACCATCCAATGGGGTAGCTACAAGCCACATATGGCTTCTCAAGTTTTAAATAAAATTAAATTAAATTAAAATTTCAATTCCTCGGCTATACTAGCCTCATCTTGAAAGCTCAATAGCCCCGTGTGGCTAGTCCCCCATATCTTAGCAGCATGAACATGGGATGTTTCTATTGTGGTGGAAAGTTCTATTGGAGAGTGTTTTAGTATCTTATTATTGTATAAAAAATTACCATAAACTTAGTGTTTTAAAACATGACAAACATTATCATATTTTCCATAGACCAGGAGTCCATACACACTTAGTCGTCTGCTTGGGGTCTCATTAGGCTGAAATCAAGGTTGGGCTGGGGTCGTCTCTGAGGCTTGGGGTATTTGTCCAAGCTCACTCATTGTTGGCAGAATTTATTTCATTATACCTGCTGGCCAAGGGAGTGCTTGCTGCTCCTAGAGGCCACCTGGAGGTCCTTACCATGTGTTCCCCTCCTCTCACGACATGGCAGTTTGTTTTTCCCTTGAGGCAAGCAGAATATTATCTCTCTGGTGCGTCACGTTTTTTTTTTAAAGAGTTGCCTGATTAGGTCTGGCCCACCCAGGATAATGTCCCTTTTGACTAAGCCAAATGATGAGCGACCTAATCAAAGGAGTGATGCCCCATTATACTCACTGGTCCACCCGCACTCAAGGGGAGGGGACTACACAGGGTATACACACCAAGGGGTGGGAATCTTGGGGGCCTTCTTAAAATTCTGTCTACAACAGACAGAACTGATCTAGGAAGCAGAAAACAGTTAAATAAATAATAGAGCAAGCGAGTGGTAGGAGACTCTGGAATGATTAGCACAGGCTTAGAGCGCAGGTGTCATTGCAGTTTAAATAATCTCTACAGCACGGAGGTCTGTAACAGCTTTCTTGTAATTAAAGGCTGTCTGCAGCCAGGATCAAAGTTTGTGCATAGTGGTTTTGCTCTGACAGTAGCAGTCCCCACATCTCTGAACACAACTGTGGAGGAGTAGAAACAAGCCCCGTAAGAGCAAAGACAAATAGACATTACCTTAAAGGCTGACATTCCTATATTCTATTTCCTTGCTGTTACTAACCTCCCAGAGTTTCTGACCTTCCGCTAGCCTTGATCTCTCAAACCCAATTGCTTCTTCTCAGATTAACTGATTTACTGGCTTGACACACTCTGGCTTTGGCTTGAATTCCCTGGCTTCCAGACCCTTGGCTCTCCCAACTGCAAACAACTGTGGATCCTCAACCCTTGGCTCGTGTCCTGAAAATGGCCACATATTCTTGGGCACAGACCCCACCTCTCACAGTTCCTGTCCGGCTGCTGCTCAACCCCCAGTGTGACGTAGGTTCAGGGGTGGAGAGGACTTTGAATATTGATTTCTCAGGGAGAGGTGAGCTGGCAGAAAACAAGCATTTTACACCATTTGATTCGGTTGCCCCCAATGTAAACTTTGACTGCTGATTTTAAGGACAATGAGAGGGTAATTATTCATTTTTTAAAAAGTTCTAATTAAAAATCATATAAGGAATATATCTATCATTTTGATAAAATTATATCTATACAATTTTAAATTTCTAAAAAAAAGTTTTTTTTTTTTAATTGCATTTAGTTATTTTAAGAAATTCTATTTCTTAATTCACAGTTATACCTGATTCTAAAATGGCCTCTCGAGTAGCACCTGCTTTAAAATATATATATATTTTTTTTTCTCGCAAGTGAAGAATGAATGTTTGCATTCTCACTCCGACCAGCGCTCAGCGGAGTGGGGATATTTTAGTGCCTTCACTGGGCATTTATCTTCTTGCCATCAGCACAATAGAACAAAAATGTACCCATATTAGCATTAATAATAAAACCAAGTCCATTATGCAGACTTCCTTGTCAGTTAAATTTGTTGCAGGCTCAGTTTGGGATTCAATTTCATACATTTGGAAGCACTTTTGCTGTCAAGCAAATTTTTGTTTTATCATTTTAATTTTGGAAGGTTTTTTTTTTTTTTTTTTTTAAACTCCTGTGTCTGAATAACCTTTTTTAGAGGTTGGAAAATGGTTCTTCCCCACTAATATAGGAAAGATTTGATTTGGCAAACTTAGATATTTTCCCTGTGATGTGAATAGAGTTAATTTTAACAGAGCCGTTTCATTTTAACAGCCTCAACTTGCACAGAGTTTGTCCTGCCAAACAGCTTTGTGTATGAGCATCGACTGATGTCAGCCCAGTTCTAGAAATAGTATTTGATAGTTAACAGCTGCCACAGAGCCAGACAGGGAACTTGAGATACTGTGTTTCAGGAGGGTTAAAAAAAAAACAACTAGTAGCTATTGTTTTAATTAATTAATTAATTAACTTTCTTGACAACAGAAGAGTTTAAAATACCAAGTATAGGCTTTTTCAAAATACATATTCCTAAAGAAGTGGATCCTAGAACCTTGACACTATACATAAATATCATGCTCTGAAGGGATATTTTATTAATGTAATGTAGGTTTTACTCATTTTGCAATTGCGTGTATGATCAACAAGTATGAAACAAAGGTTTTTCTTTACGTTGAGAGTTGGCCAATCTTTTCTTTAAAGAGTCAGAGAGTAAACATTTTAGGCTTTCTGGGCCATACAATTTTTGTCGCAACCACTCAGTTCTGCTGTTATAAGGTTAAAGCAGCCAACAACAATATGTAAATAAATAGCTGTGACTGCATTCCAATAAAACTTTATTTACAAAACCAGCAGGGGTTCAGATTTGGCTATTTCATTCCTACCTTTGCTTTGCATAGTAGGTGGGGATATGCCACACATTTCCATGCAGCCTTCCGTAAAGGTTAAAGGTACCTACTTTCCTTTACGAGCTGATGAACCAAGCTCCACGTGCACTCCCTGTGGGAACACATGCAGTCCTTTCATGACCACTGCGGGGCACTTCATTATAAACATATATGTGCTCTACCACCACTTTAATAATGGTCTGAGAGTAACCGAGCAGTAGATACGTTTTTATGAACTGAGAGGATAGAGATCATGATCCTCGGTATACAATGAACCTGAATTTTCTTCCCTTTCTTATTTTATTTAATATCACCCTTAAATTTTGAATTATCCAGCAAGAATGCAGGCTCATTAACTCCAGTGCAGCTTGTGCATCATCTTAATGGGACATATTTTGTAATGATGTGAATCACAAAACAGTTCTGTGCCACAAATGACCTAAATGTTTCACTGCAGTCATTACAAGCAGTGCATACTAGTAAGAAAAAGGATTTTATTATTTAAAGACAACTTACATAGGGAAAAAAAATTCCTAGGGAGAAAAGTTAAAGCAGGGTCTGAAAAAGTATATACTGGTGATAAAATGTTATTGAGAAAGCCCTTCTATGACATCCCTGTGTCCACTCTCAACCACAAACTTAGTACCGTGAAAATAACCAATTTACGGTATACAAAGATGGGGAGATGCAACAGTGACTTACACTTTATATTTTTCTGCATTCAAGAGCCACATTTGTTCTAGAAATGCCATTCTAGCCTTTAGCATCTCACAGGCAAAGGGATGGTGTCAGGCCTGAGAATGTCTGCTTGAATAGGGTCCCATGCACTAGCAACTTCCTAAAAAGTGATCGTTTTGTTCCAAACAGGCCTCTTGCTCTAGGCTATATTTTCTTGTAATAATAGTTTTTCAAAACCTTTCCCTCTCTTAACATCATCATAGTCTCTTTATTGTCTTGTCCTTTCTTGTTTTCCTATTCGTTACTTTCTAGAGAAGGAAATGTCATCTATGTGTCCAATGGAACTCAGAATGATTTTAATACTGTTGCCCTTCTTTTTAGCTTTGTCTGTTACTTGCCTTCAATGTATATGTCATATAACACCAGAGTGGCACACCATACGAAATGCTATTGTTCATCTTTTTAAAGAGGTTATTCTTACAGCAATTTAAGTCAAGTAAGTAAATCATTATATTCTAAGTTATTCTTATCTATGTACATAATTTAAAAAAACCATACCTGTTATTGTGTTATTCATTTCCTAATTGGGTTAGGGCCATCTGTAGATATCTTTGGCTCTAAGTTATATGAAGGATGCTGTCTGTGTTGTCAGCACCCATTTGTCTATTTACGCTCACACTGTCATGAATAAACATCACTGGTTTCAATACTGATTGCTAGACTATTTCAGCCCTAACTTCATCATCACACTCTTCAAATGGCACGGGAGAGATTTTATGGGCACTTTTCTTTCTCCCAAGCCCTCCGTTTCATCCTCTGGAATCCCTGCTAAATGCTAAGCAAATTTTCTAGCATTTTCCATCACTTCATAAAACATTCTCTCCACTTTCTAATTATAATTAACATCTCTCTCTTGAGGACATGGATGGTCTTTACAGGATTCTCAAGTAGAAGATATTTGTTTTCACAGGACTGACTTGTGATAGGGCAGGGACCTGGAGGTGGGATCAGGGCAAGAAGGGCCGGTATTTTCTAAGCTTCTCATTGGGCAGTCAGGTCTTCACTTTTCTACCTTGAATGGACTTCTCTTCCTCCTTGAACCTCATGCCATCTGATTATGTAGCATCTTACCACTCCTCATGTCTGTCATTTACTGGTACAGAGACTAGCATAGTAGAGGCACCTCATAAATAGAGAAGGAGTTCATGACATAATATAATTTCTCTTCAATCCCCATGTTCATCAAATAAAACTCTGTCTCCCTCTCCTTCTGAGAAAAATTAGAAAAACTGGAGAGAATATAAAAACACACATAAGCCCCAAACTCTGAAGATGCTATATAAATATAAAAGCAGAGATAATTGTGTGATCAAGATCTGAATTAGAGAAAAACCAAGAGTAGTAAGCCTGATATTTGGAATGAAATGTGGCTGAGAGAATGAGAAGGTAAGCAGAGATGTTAGTGGTCTCATAGATACAAACAGTGCCATGAACACACAAGCATTATGTATGTATATATGTGTGTAAATATATAACATTACGTAAATATATATACATATATATACTAGTAAAGCTGCTAAAAATCAAAGGCAAAGATGTAACTTTAAAGCATTCTTAAGAAATACAACATATTAGTTCAAAGAAGCAACGCTATAAAATTTACATCTGACTTACCAACAAAAACAATGGTATCTAGAAGATAGTAGATGTCTATCTTCCCAGTGCTCAAAGAAAACAGATGCCAACCTAGAATTCTAGGCCCAGCAAAACACTTCTCAAAAACGAACATAAAATAAAAACACCTCTCAAGCAAAAAAAAAAAAAAAAAAAAAGATTTTTTTTTTTTAGCAGCAAATCTGCTCTAAAACAAATACAAAAGAAAGATTTTTAGGAAGAAGGAATATAATCCTAGATGGTATTTGCAAGAAAGATGAAGGATAAATATATGACAACAGTAGCCCAAAATGTGAGGGACAAATGCAATTAATATGTTTTAATTTATATCATTCTTTCAGTAAGTCAAGAATGCATGTTGTGATCTGTTGGGCTGAAAAATAGTTTAAAATGTACTAATAACAAGCATAGAGAACTGGAAAATGTATTAATAAATGTGGAATTAAATAAAAAGAAGACAAGGAGAGAAAATGGAATATAGAACATGAATAAAAACAAATGGCAAGATGGTAGATTCAAATCCAAATAGTTCAGCAATCATATTAAATGTAAATCTTTCAATTAAGAGACAAAAAATTTTCAGACAGTCCAAAAATGTTGATAAAGCCCTGGAAATACTGATCAAGAAAAAAATAGAAAAGAAGCACATTATTACATGCTTCATAAATATTATTTATGAAGAGGTAAAAAATCTTCACAGGCCTTTCAAACATTAAAGAGATAATAAGAAGATAGTATGTCAATTGTTAAGGGTGGAAAATTTTCCAGTAAACCAGCAGTAAGGTTTTACTCTGATTCTGTTAACCAGGGTGTAGTAATCTGCTCAAAGATATGCTAAGGGCCAACTTCTGATTCTGATTCTGTAATCTGCTTGCTTGTTAATCTGGTTTGATGTTAACCAGAGTGTGGTTCTAGGCTATATAAACTGTCTCTTTTGGGAGCTCAGGACTGATCTCTTCTAATCCTGTATGGTAGAGTCAGTCGCCGGCTGGCTAATAAAGGCTCAGAATTCATCTCAATTGGCTTCATGAGTCCTAGATTTGATTGAACCACAACATCAATATGTTAAAAAATTTAGAATGAAATACATAAATTTGTTGAAAAAACAAAATTTGCCAAAACTGACATAAGAAGAAAGAGAAAGTCTAAAGAATACTACATCTGTTATCGAATTTGTTTCCCACGAAGAAAATTCCAGATGCAGTTGGTTTCCATGAGGAAGTCTACCAAATATTTAAGGAAATGCTGACACCATTCTTACTCAATAGCTTCCAGAAAACAGAAAAAAATATTTCCCAACAATACTTTAAAAATCCAACATAACTTTAATACCAAAACATGAAGAGTACATTACAAGAAAACAAAATTTGAGGAAAATCTTACTAGTAAGTGTAGATCACAAAAATATTAAACAAAATAGTAGTAAACTGACTGCAGAGGTGTATAAAAATGTGATATATATATATATATATATATATATATAATGCACAAGTTGAATTTATTCAGGAATACAAGATTAGTTTAGCATTTGAAAATCAATTACTATAACCCTCCACATTAATAGAATAAAAGATTAAAGTCACAGAATAGTTTTAATTGATATAACAAAAGCACTTCACAAAATTCTATTAATCCCCTTTATATGAAAGATCCAGAGGAGGTAAATCCATAGAGACAGAAAGCACATTAGTGGTTTCCAGGTTTTGAGGGGGGAATGGAAAGTAGCTGCTTAATGGATTGGGGGTTTCATTTTGGAGTGACGGAGTGTTTTGGAACTAGAGTGCTTGCACAACATCGTAAGTATACCAAAGGCCACTGAATTGTTCAGTTTAAAATGGTTCATTTTATGTAATCTAAATTTCACCTCAAAAAAAAAAAAAGCCAAACAACCCAGCAAAGAAAAACAGAGCTCAAGTACAGAGGCAGCAGCTGATCAAGAAGTCAAGTCAACCCATGGCATAAAACCAAGGGCGGGAAATGGGTTTTCAAAGTTTATCCCATGTACCCTTCAGTCTGAATCTTCTGGAAATGACTCTAAAAGTAACAGGCAATATTTCCTTAAAGTTTAGTAGGGCTGTGATGGTGGGTTATACATGTTTATTTAGCTAGGCTAAGGTTCTCAGCTACTCAAATACTAACCGTGGCGTCGCTGTGAAGGCAGTGTGTAGATGTGATTAAAGTCCATAATCAGTTGCCTTTAAGTAAGGAGATTATCCTCAACAATCTGGGTGGGTCTGATTCAATCAGCTGAAAGTCCTTAATCACAGAACCAAGGTTTCCTTGGAGAAGGAACTGCAGCTTCAATTTTAGCCAGAAAGTCCCAGCCTGTCCATCCAGATTGCCTGACCTATGGATTTCAGACTTGCCCAGCCAATCCCATGATGGCACAAGCCAATTCCTTGCAACAAATCTATTAACACATATCTCCTACTAGTTCTGCTTCTCTAATTGAACCTGGGCTGATACGTTTTGGATTTTGAAATTATCCATATAAATCATTTGGACAAAACTATCCATTGTAATAAAAACAAATAAATAAAAAATTTCAACCACTCAGAAGAAAATAAAACAGAAAAGAATAAATTAGAAAGGGACTAAGAAGGAAATACATCAACATGTTTTTAACAGGGTTTATGTTCGCCTCAGAGTGAAACCACTGGTATTACAGTGGCCATCCCCATAATCAACCTTTTTCGCCCCACTCTTTCCATCAAATACTACCTGTCCCCTTAATGAGTTGAACTTTAAGGAGCATAAATTTAAAATAGAGTGATACAAAAAGATCCAACATAGTTGTATTAATTTAGGTGCAAACAACATTTGACGTATAGGAGTGGGATGGACTATAAGCAGTATAATTAGTGTTTACTGTAAACAATATATAAATGGAGCCACTTTAAAACGAAGCCGGAGTTGCCATCCTAGAGGACTCGCCTCGCATGTCTTATACCTCAAACCGTGGAATGTTAAAAATAGGGCAAAATAACTTTTGGATGGGGCCTAGGTCAATAATTTGTCCCAAAGAACTGTTAGCGAAGATAAGGAAGCAGTTGACCACCAGACTGATGATTGTTGGACTGAAAATTAACAACATTGTTTAAAACTAATATCACTCTGTATGTTATGTTATCTGCTCTGATTCCTTCCTTCTATTCATGTAACTGTTCCCCTTCCCATTCTCGAAGATACTCATTAACTTTGTCTCCCACTTGTAGCACTCCTGCCTGAAATCAGTGTTTGCAATAGCTATTCTTATTGAACTCAATGTTTGCTGCCTCAATAAATAGATAGATAGATAGATAGATAGATAGATAGATAGATAGATAGATAGATAAAAGTAACAGGCAAATAAAAACCTTTTTTGAAATGTCTTCATTTTCACATTACTCACTTTCTCACAGACTTATCTCTTCAAGTCTCCTCCAACTTCTCTCCCTGGCCTTCTATTTGATCCTCCAAGAGTTCCCCCTCATCTCCAGGACATTTGCACATGCTGTTTCTTCTCCACCCACACATACCTTGTCAGGGCGCATGGATCCTTTGGATCCAAGGGTATATTTTCCTTGATGACACCCCATAATAGATTCTCTATACACCTGAGTAGTCCTGGGTTTGCTTTTCTTCGGAGCACTTAACCAGTGAGAAGTTAACGTGAGGGATTGTTTGACCAATGTCTGACACCCCAACTACAATGAAAGCCCCAGAAGGGCAACAGTCAAGTCTACTTTAGTTCTCCATATCCCCAGGACCCACTACCACATCTGACTTAAAAGTATGCCCTGTCAGCTGGACCTTCCAAACAGCTCCATTATCTTACCATTTCTCATGACCTTGCTGGTTATCACCTAGTCTCTCATGGAGACTATGACAATAACCTCCCACATGGTCCCTACCCTTAGCCCTAAGAGTCTGTTCTCCACCTAGCAGCCAGAGATATCGTTGAAAAACACAAATTAGATCTTGTCTCTCTCCTTCTGAAGACCTTCAAAGCTCTTCCAGCCCACAAAGGATAAAATCCGAAATCCTACTTTGCCTACAAGTTTCTCCTTGATCCTGGCCCTAGCTACTCTTGGGCCACAAACTCTGTTAACCTAAATTGCAAACCTTCCGGTGAATCTGTCCCCACCTACCTTGCTGATCCCATTGACACTACTCCCCTCTTCTGAATCTTCCCTTTCAGGAATTTCTGCACATGAAATTGGGATCACTCAAGGAGGGTTTAATAAAGAGATAGCATACAAAGGTTTGGGTGGGCAGTAGGGAAACTGTAAGGATAGCACAGTACCCTAGGGCTGTAACCTCTAAACGTGGAACCAGTTATAGGACCCTGGGTCAGAGCTGGGTAGAGAAGTGTCCTTGGACTAGAAACTACCCCACAAGCACCTGGACTCACTCACTTTCCTCCAACCAAATTTCCTCCTGGGGGTCCCCGAAGGCTAAATCCATCCAGAAGCTACAGTGCGCATTGGTGCACCCCTGTAAGTCAGTCTTCCATGAGAGAGCAGGGCGAAGGATGGAAATTAGACCTCGAGGAGCGAATGCAAGGAATCTGGCACAAGTACCTAGAACAGGTCCAGCTGTCCCTTGAGAGGGGTTGGCACACAGACATCCTTCTCTCTGGATCACTTTCTCCTTTCTGCCCTCTCCCCAGCTCTCCCTCCAACCCAGATGTCCCTTCACTGCGCTTGGTGTCCCTGCTCTGTGCCCAAAACACCCTGAATGTCCCCGTATCACACTGTACAGTAATATCATTAATTATCTGTCTCTCCCACTGCATGGTAATAGCCACAAGGATAGGACCTTGTATATCTTGTTTATCATTATTTATCCAGCACCACCTCCTTCTGTGCCCAGCACATAGACACTCGATTTATACTTGTTGAACTGAATAAATCAGAATTATTATTTCATTTTCTGAATCTCTGTTTTAGCAACAGTCGCAATACTCATTGATATCTATATTCTTGCCATATGTTGAGCAAAGAATGGTCTAAAGTATCGGTTTATACACACTTACGCCATAAGGATCTACAGCATTTAGTAAGTGACATTAGCAGCATTTTAAATAGCCAATTCATAATTTTTATCCTCACATTTTTATCTACATACTTTTCTACCGTCCACACGGAGGGTAAGACACTTAGCCCCTCACTGTCTTCTAGACAATTTCCATGGTGTCTTCCAACTCTAAATTTCTAAGGTTCTACGTGAAGGGCTGCATCATCCACATCTTACTCACCCTTGAGCTCCCAGACCTTAGTCCAGAGTTTGGTAAGCGGCAGCAACCCATAGCAAGACCCTCTGCGGGTGTCAGTGTTCAAACCCAGCTGTGCCACACACTGGCTGGGCAAACCCAGGCCATCACCTTAGCCTCTCGGAGCCTCGGTCACCTTCGAAAAGTGGGGATAGTAATGGGATAATGCTCACAGAACCTAACTCATGGAATGTGGATGAATGTATGAGCCTATGAATCTGGGGTTCTAGACAAATTGCCCAGGTTAAGTAGCAAAATATGCATTATATCTTCGGAGTCATGTTCTCTAAAATACTGAGTGATTAGCATAACAGTTTCTACTGTCTAGTTCATAAGTTTATATAAATTAGTTTCTTACATTTGTGCTAAAACACCAAATATTACTAAAATGTATGGTTAGTAATTATATAGGTATTGCTAATACATTTACAATAGAGGGCATATATTAAATTTGTTTCTTATTTTTTAATATAAACATACATAAACTTATTATTATACATGAAACATACATAAACTGATTATTATCCTGAATTTTTTTGTAAGAATTTTCTATTTCTAATAAAAAGAACTACTTGACTATCATGTTGCTACCCAATCATTCCCAAACAAGAATCTGAACTTTTAATGAGTTAAATCAGAATTTAGGAGTTACCTTCTCCTACAAACCAACTTTCTCACCCTCATTAAGTAAAGGAAAGTGTAAAAACAAATGTAATTATCAAATGTGACTTTTTCTGCCAATTTTTTTCCCTCAACTGTTTACGCTGTCTGTTTGGCCCATCTGGTATTCATTCGAGAATAGAAATCACTAATCCCACAAACCAGCCATTGATTCTTAATCCTAGAAAAGACTGGTATTACTTTAGCAGCATAATATGTTTTTCTTTCCTCCTGTGGAAATAAATGTGCAGCTTTATAGTGGATTAAAAAAGACAATTGAGAAATTTTCTATTATAAACATGTATGATATCTTAATTTCCTAGTATAATAGCAGGCAGACTAACATAATTAATTAGGTTTTAAATGCAAATTGTTGACAACGGTTTATCTGGTTGAAATTATTTAAGCCACATCAACTCTAAAGAAAGTCTTGCTTTCTAATTCCTAATTTTTTAATAAAAATAATTTCATAGTCTCTCTCATACCCAGAATCACTTAAAATTTCACACGATATTTAAAGCACCGTCATTGCAACCTGCATAAAGACAACTAGGCAAATATAAGTGATTTATATGCAAATTTCAACCTATTTACAGAGCTTAATAGTAAGAGACAAAATATTATATGCAAAATATGTTCATTTAAATTTTTCATTAGATTTTTCTGCTGCTTGATGAAACAAGAAAGTTATAATGGTGCAGGAGCAAATAGATTTCAGCATCAATGTCTCAGACCATGTTTATCTGTAATGAGAGACCTGGACAACAGTGTAGAGAGATGACCCATTACTTTCACTCATCTTCTTGATGGACAAGTGTCTCTGCAATGTGAATCAATCCTGAAATTTCTATAGTAAGCGCTCAAGTGGCTGAAGTTATGACAGCTCTCAAACCAATAATGCTTTGGGACCCACAGAGGTCACCTCATCTTTAGAATGCTAGCTACATGTGATATACAAGATAATTTTAGGAAGTACACACACATTGGTTAAATTTACAGTTATGTTTGAATATCGATATGTATTAAAAAACAGAAATGTTGAAGTTATTGAAGCTAGTGTATTGAAGCTACGATTTTGTAGATGTTACTACTTAAGAAAAGACTCAGTAAAATTGAAAGAGATGAGTTGATTAAAGGAAAATATTAAGAAAAAAGGAGTACAGGGAGCATATGTAAATGACAAAAATAGTAATAGTCATATATAGGAATGACTAAAATTTGGAAAACACTGATCTAGTCCAATCCCTACTTTCAAAGGTGAGAAAAATGAGGCCCTGAGTAGTTTTTAAATGTTTACCTAAGATCCTTTGGCTGGTTAGAGGTAGTTGAGACTCTATGACTTACAGCCCCACATACAAGGTCCACTTTCTTGCTTTACACCATTCATTTCAGCCTCACTAAGCACACACATTTTTAATTGGAAGAATGGGTCAGTGAGAACTTCAGATGAATTCTCAAGCTACACGTGTATTTGGTGTTGTTTCTCCTAATGGAACAATGGATAGTGTGGTTGCCATTTGACCAGAATAAAAACGTGCTAATGAAAGCTGATCCCACTTGCACGTACATTTTTTTCAATTGAACAAATAAATTATTTGACATGTAACATCGCGTAAGTGTAAGGTGTACAGCGTGTTACTTTGGTACATTTATATTGTAATATAGTTGCTAATGTAGTGATATTGATTGCATTATATAATTATAGTTCAATGTTATTGTCTATATTCATTATTTTGTGCTATAGAGTTCTATGGCTCATTTACTATTGTTGCAAGTTTGTTCCCTTAAATACCATCACTCTCTTCCCTTTCACCTCCCCAATCCCCAGATTACCATCATTCTACCCTGTTTTTTACAGGTTTCACATAAAAATGCTATATACAGTATTTGTCTTTCTTTGACTTGTCTTGCTTATCACTTACAGCTATTTCTAAACAGAGTAATGTTTATTAGATCTGTATTGTTAATTATGAGTACAGATGTGGAATGTAAGAATGATAAATATATAACATTTTATGTATTTCGTTAAGCTAACTGGTGACCCTTCTTACAGAATGCAGCCATGCTTAAAATCTCGCTAGTATCCAACACACTGAGGTCTTTGGACATTTTTGCTTTGTGTGTGAAGGTAGTCTATGATTTATATTCCACAGGTTCCTGGACAAGGGCAGTGGGGGAGGCTACAGATATTTTGCTGTGCTCCCGTGGCGGGTTGGCACTGTCTCCTGCCACATAGGTTGTGAGCATCTCCGCCCACCTCAGTGTTCAGAGATGTCACTTTGGAAGCTAGAAATTATGGACCATAGTGGGAGTGTTTACACCACAGAAGTTGGCAAATGCTACAAACCAGGGCTTCTTCCCAGGGAGAATGGATTGTTAAACATTTACAAGCACACCACTTCTTTGAGTGGTTTCAAAGGTGGGTGGACGGCAATCCCTTTAAATGGGAACTTCAAGGAATGATATGTAAATTAACTTTTACACCAGTGAGAATTTTTATGAGAGTAACAGAGAAGCAGCCCCAGCCTCTGCCAAGGCCTGCAGAGAGCATTTATTTGACTGTGTTTTCTTTGCTTTCAGAGGACTGTAGTATACTTTGAGCCCTGAGGAAAAACAGGTCCAAATAGTCAGAAATGGGCTTTCTTGTTATTCTGCAGGCTAGAAAGACAGTGCCTAAGGCTCTTTAGAAAGTAAAGATGACAGGTGATGCTTTCTACACAAAGAGAAATTTCTAGCTAAAAATCCTCATGAATGGGCTAGATAGGCCTTGTCCAACAGAAGTTTCTTCAGCGATGGAAATATCCTGTGTCTACCCTGCCCACTAAGGTAGCCACACGTAGCTGTTCCACACCTGGATGTGGATAGGCTGAAGTGAGCTGTGGGATGAGGATAAAATGCACACTGGACTTAGAATATAAAATACATTCTAATATTTATATTGATTACATGTTGAAATGATAACATTTTGGATACATTATTAAATATTATATGTTATGTATTATTGAAATTAATCTCACCTGTTTCTTTTGACCGTTTTTAATAGGGCCACTAGAAAATGTCAATTACATATGTGGCACACGTTTGAAGAGAGCAAAATTCTGCGATGTCTTCAAGTTAAGTTACAGTGGGCCAGAGAGAGAGAGAGAGAGAGAGAGAGAGAGAGAGAGAGAGACCAGTGAGGTCAGTAAGTTAACAGAGCCAAGGGCCAAAATCAGCAAGACCGCTCACGTGTCTGTGTGCATGCTGAAACGCTGAATCAACACCCCACTGGCTATTTCAGCTCCCATCTAGAGAGAACAGCCACATCTTGCTTTTATGCATGAACGTTGCCCACGACCAATCCAAACGCAGTAAATACTCTTCCTTACAGACGATGCCCCCCACCCCAGAGTGATTCCCGCTTCGCCTGCACCCGCCCCGTTATCTATGGCCAGTGCATATTCTGCCCACACAGCGTACATCTTTCTTCTCTGAACTCATTGTGGGAAAGACCCCCTGTCAGCCCCAGGAGGGTGGACATGTTTGTCTTCTTCGTCCTGCCCTGCGCCGGTGGCGTAGCCTGCGTGCCCACCCCATCCCCCCACCACCTCCCCGACCTTGTCTTTGTCTGACTAACATAGGGCTCAATAAAGCCTTTCTTTCAGAAAAACTTTTGGCCTTGAAGGTTTCTGTTGAACACATTTTATTTTTATTGGACACCACTGGGCGTAAGGTTCTGATTCAAGTGCCGGAGAAGGAAGAAGAGCGTAGAGAATCCAAGGCAGGGCCAAGCGTGCGCAGAGCTCAGTTCTGCAGACCTCATACAGCAAATCCGGTAACGCAACCTCCTCTTTCAGACTGAGTGCGGGAATGTCAGGAAAATGCATAACGCATTGCCAGAACCGTGCATGGGAGGAAAGGGGGACATACCCAAATGTTTGAAACCACAAGCTGTAAACCTGAATCTTGATGAACAACTATATTTCCCTCAAACTGTCTTCCTTTGGTGCATAAGACCATGCACTGTTTGAGAAGGGACTGTGGAAATCTGTGAAAAATTAGGGTCAAATTTTCAGCACTGCTTCCAATATATATGTCCTATTTCTAACCCAACAAGAGAAAGAACATTACTGTGCTTGAGAATTTATGTCAGATCATTACCAACCTTGAAATCCAGTACCTCTCTTTCAAATGGGGAACCATAAGGCATAGACCAAGGTGTAAGCACTCTCAGTAAATCAGCAGGATGGCTGAGGCCATATAGGACTCAGATTTCATTATTTTAATTTCAGGTCTTCCATTTCTCAAGAAGGTTTAAGAAACACAACACAGTAATTCAAATACAGTTGATGTCAAAGACATATTTTTTGCCATTTTTTCAGAATCTGTCACCAAAAGCATTTCTTGGAGGGAAATGCTGCAGCCATTGGGGAAAAGGAGTTTACTTTCAACATTTAAAAGAAAAGGAGGGCTGGACAGGAGGAATCTATTTTTTTTCTATTGTATTTCCATAAATCGAGCCCTCAGCTATAAAGAATATACACTTCAATGAGACAAAGATTCTGTTCTAATTCGAAAACTTAGATAAAGCATAAGCTAAATAAGTTCTCATCATCTACATCACCTGCAAAATCACGAAGAAAGAAGTGCATTGTGAACCCCTGAGAGGGCGTGTAGCTGGTACATAAATCTATACTTTGTGTGCTCTTTCTGGGACTTTAACATTCACCGCAGAGAGTGGGAACTGTAAAAATAGTCTGTATGTTTCTGAAGAAGTGAAAGACTTATTGCATAATGGTGGTAAACTGTCTTCTCGAACGGAACGACTGTGCATGCAAATGGAAAACTCAAAAAAAAAAATAGCTACCATTTTAGACAAATGTATTTTTAAAAAATATATTCGACCTAAAGAAAAATATATGGGTACCTTAGTAGAAAAAAAAGCCTTGTTACCTGATATTGGGGAAATGGAGAGACGTTAGCCAGTCCAAAACTCTGGCCAGCAACTCTGGTTAATTCATGTTGACCTTTCCCCAGCCGCATGTAAGGCTTGGGTTATTTGTCTTCTCGTTCCTTCCTTTTCTTTTTGCAAGACCTATACGTAAATGGAAAGAAAATAATTTGTAAACAGAAAGTATTGATTTTTGCAGAAGCCCTGTCAGGCAGAGGTCTACAGCTTCCTCTCACCATTGTGGGGAACGAGAGGAATGAGGAAAACATTCTGACACAGACACAACTGTCAGGCAGGAGAGGCGTCTTTCCCGGCTGCGCCTTTGCTCTCCCCCTCCCTTTTCCTGTGTGCCCTCTGAGCTTTCACGTGGGCTCTGAGGGTCTCTGCCACGCCTGCCCTTCCTTGATAACCACTCATCTGTTGAGTCACTGGTCCATGAAACAAATATTTCTTAAGCAACTAATATGCGCAAGGCCTGGACTAGGGTGCTGGGGAAATGTGGGGAGGGAGAGAGAGAGATGCAAAGACAAAGAAGACACAATAACTTCCTTAAAGGCATCTAAAATCTAAGGGAGATAAACACGAAGGTCGTAAGAAAATAGTGAGTGTATTGAGGGCTCTGATTGTGTGACAGGGAACCAGAAAGTGTCTCAGGAGAGGGTTTGTCTCAGAGTCTCATGCACACACCTGTAATAGTCAATATGCCCAATGACTTGGGAGGCCTTTTGGGGAAAAGTCCTCATAAGGGGAGAGAGAGCACAGGTGCATAAGACGGGGGTAAATTTAGTGCTTCCAGGTCAGAGTAATGAGACAGGTTGAGTACAACACAACCTTCAGCCACATCACTGAGTCTTAAGGGGTGAGGCCCAAGAACGAAATCTTTCCACCAGTAACAGGCCCGTGGGGCACCCAGAGCCTCAGGTCACATTGTGTCCTCTCCCACCGGGTTACTGTTGAAGCCCATGTGGACATGGCACAGACCCATGGTTTTAAGCAGCTAGACGGCCCAGCCGGAAGGTGGATCAAAGACGACGTGAGGGAAGACAATGTGCACCTGCCATTGTGATCATCCACGGCATTCTGATGGTCTCAGAAGACAGACGTTCTTTCGAAAGGCTTCTCTTTGGCTCGTGTCGGCAGTATTGCCCCCATAACGACATGTAGCATCACAGGTAGCAGAAAGAGGGTGGGAGGGTGGGGAGTGAGAGACCCTGGAGGGCAGGGCTAATTGCGGAGGAACAAGCTGAGGCACCCCTGGAGCCTGTGTTCATTTACATGAACACAGGACCTGACCATTTATTGGGCGCATCACCCATATGAAGGCACTGGACTGGACCCTGGGGATACAATGGCCAACCAGCCCAATGACTAAGCGGCTTGTGGTCTACTTGGGGCAAACAGATATATTAACTCATTCTTGCATAAGTGATTATTTCACTGAGTCAACACTAGGAAGGAAAACACAGAATTGGGAAAGTATAAAGAGGTCAGGATCAAGGTCATCTGAGGGCTTGGAAAATGCTTCCCCGAGGCAAAGGGATTAGGGTTGAGGAGTTCCTACAATTGCAGGTAGGAACAGGACTGGAGACAAGCTTGTGACTGTTCTTGTGGCTCTTATTATACCAAGTCTCTGTATCCTGGAAAACCCAGGTTACAAAATATGTAAATAAGGAGCTGTGGGAACCCATGGGAAACTGATTTGCAAGACCTGGGGAGTCTTCGTAGAAAAGGTGGATTTTTACTGAGCTTTGAAATATGAGTAGGGTTTTGATAGGTGGAGGATGAAGCAAATAGCATTCCAGAAGGAGGAACAGTAAAAGCAAAGAAACTATAACATAAAGGAATGAGATGAACAATTACATACATACATAAACATATAACATACACGTATATACATATATATTTCAATATCATGAGGTTGTTCTTATTTCCATTTTTTTATAAGAAAATGGAAGCTCTAAAAACTGAAACTGAAAGGTCTGAAAGACTTGCCCAAGGTCACCAGGGTGTTAGGTAATAGAGCCCAAATTTAAACCTTGGTCTGAATCTTACCCCATGTGGCCTTCCTGAAAGCACACGGCACAAATAAACCGGTCAATAAGTGTCTGTCATTCTAGATATAAATGTGGAACAGCAAAAATGCTCGTGCTGGTTTGCCCAAGGGCAGGCGGATAAAGAGGGAGGTAACAGGAGACAATGGAATAGCAGAAAAAGTCAAGTATGAAAGGGCTTTGGAAGCGTGTTAATACCGCCCACACACACTGGGCACAAAACGTCAGACAGCAGAGACTGAGCCAAATCTGTTGCCCCACCCTGTAAGGCAGAACCCACTGTTTCAGAGTCTCGTGGGATTTGTCCAGAATCAAGAACAATAAAAAATAGGAGTGGATTAGAGAACTATATTAATGATAGTTGATGAACCCTCTGTCGTTGAGGCAGAAAGACTGAGTCTTAAAGCCGGAGGTCTGAGGAAGTGCGGACCACAGGGTTTGAATGCTGTCATTGAACTGGTGCCTCGGGCACCAACACAAAAGGGAGTGGCGAACCCCCTGTGGACATGCCTAGGTTTCCAGAAGTGAACTGCAGGCAAGATGAGAGCAAAAACACAATGACCTTGTAAATAGAGGATGTTGCCTGAGAGGCTTGAGGTTTACACCACAGTTTCACGATGGAACAGCAGAGATCCTGTCAGCAACGGGCTTTCTGCCATGGATGCTTGGTACCTTACTGTTCAGTAATTATGTCCTGAGAACTGCCATCATTTTTTTTTTTTTTTTGAGAAATTTGCAATAACCCCTTTTGTTTGTCGCTCTGGTTTTATGGACTCTGTCAGATTTTTAAAGAAGGGATATCTAATCAACCAGTATGGTCTCTATGCTCTTGTCTTGGTAAAAATGTTTGAGAGAACTTGCTTCCTAAGTGGTGGGGGGGAGGTGGGGCTGGAGGAGAGTTGGGAGTAGTGTCAGGGGCCTTCCTGTTTGAAGAAGCCAGATGAACGTCCTTTACATAAAGGAAGCTGATGTGCCCTAGGAGGCAGAGTCATCAAAAGCCTTGGAATTATGGGGTCGGGGGTGTGTATGACACAATGAACTCTGTAATCTAGGAGGACAATTCCTATAGTAGTAATGTGAAGGATGCATTAGGCCTTCCACACACCTCGTTTTATCAAAACTTACCTGCTCCCCTTTAAACAGCACAAGAGTGATGTGTGTATTCTAATGGGTATCTTTATGCCTTATTCCTAGGCGCTAATAAAAGTTAATTTAATTGAACTTCAGTTCAACTGAAGGATTCCTAGAAATGTAATGTCACCCTCTGAAAAAAACCGGAGGGCATTTCTTACAGAGGGTGTTTCAAGTTCTAGGAGAGGGGAAAATGACCGAAACACTTCGGGAGGGAAAACATTTGGTGCTAACACCACCACCAAGCAAGTCGGCCTTTGCTCTTGCCAGCCAAGGTTTCTGCTGCGACAAGTCACTCGGAGAGCTGTGGTAGCTTCAGCGCGGGAAAATGCACCCATGTGAATATTTGCATTTAAAACTAACAGACATCAATTTTCCCAAGAAATTTTTTTCTGAGATAAGTTTTTGAGAAACACAGCCTTTACTGTACTTAAAGTGAGCATAAATAATTTTATGCTCGAATGTGGCTCTCAGCTACCCTGCATTTCACACTTTTAAATGGGACTGTGTTTAATTCAGAAGTGACATATACCCTGGGCAAGAAAATATATAACAGATCTCAGTGGAGGCTGAAAAATCACTATGTTGTACACCTGAAACTAATGTCATATTGTATGTCAACTATAGGTTAATAAAAATAAATAAATTAATAATAAATAGAAAGAGGAATTCTAGGCAGAGGAGAGGCATTTCCTCTTGTCTCTTTTCACACTCATAACCCCACACCAATTTTCTTTACCATTTAAAAAGTTAATCACCCAAAGTGGGAAAAAATGGAGGGAAAAAACACTAGGAAGTTGCAAAAGAAAAACATTTTTAAAAATGCTTTTATCAAATGTAAGAAGAATATGCAACGACATGCATTCATGAAGATGTACGTGTGTGGAAGGCTGGTCCGCCTCTTTCTATATATATCACAATTAATTCCTGGAATCACGAGTGTTCATTTCTCAAGCCAGAAATTTAGTACTACCAGCCGAGTGGGTTACCACCGTCCTCACTTTATGTTCACCTTGTGTGAATGCCTTGAGTTACCGTTCAAGGTACTGATGATGATGTACCGTCTCAAAGGGTCATTGAGGAGTGCAGACCTGATGAAAACCACAGAGAGAAGGGGCAGGCAAGAGATAAACGAAGGCCATTACATTTCTAGGGCAAAATTCAGCAAAAGGTATTCAATTCTTTAAAGACATTAGAAAGACTGCTTGGGTTTGGAGGAAGTGTGGAAGGATATAGAAAGAAGGTAGATGTTGTTTTTGTAAAACTGACTCGGCGCTTACTCTTAGTGAGTGCCAGAACTGATCTTAATGAGGACTCTGTGTCTGAGGCTCTTAGGACTGATGATAAACCCGTGTAGCACTTTCAAGAGGGGCCAGGTATCGATTTGCACATGGGAGGTAATTTTACTATTTTAAAATCTTTTTGAAATACAGTACTTGCGAGCTTCTTTTTCTTTAGAGAAACAGCAGCTAATGTGCATGGATAATTATTTTTAAATCCTTAAAAAAAAAAGTTTGTGATGCCTTTCACCATCAGTCTATAAAAGATTCATAGCCCGTATTGATTTTTCTTCCCCCAAAGACATCTCAATTTTCAATAAGCCTCTAGGCCTCCCTCTTCCCATATACACTTATCCTTGCTTCCTCTGTTATCTCTAGCCTCTGACCACTCAGGCAGCCCATTTCCCAAACATATATGCTATTTTTTACATTGTTATTTTAGTGACAATACCTGTTTTGAGATATTTTATTGCCCATTTGGTTGGTGAGATTGGGTTGAGGGATTAACAGGTAACATTAGGTATCTCTGAGTATATGTAGACGTAAGCCTGCCCATGATGATGAACTAACAGGGCCAAAGTTTCTGCTAGAATTAGGAAAAGCAAGGGAATTAGTGGGGCATTTTCTCAGAGTACCCACAGTGAAAGCACAGAGACATAAACTTTGTCTTCCATGCATCCTTGCCTCCCCTTTTGGTACCATTCTGTCTCTCTGGGTTGGGCATCCTTGTTCCCTAATCATCTAACCATTTCATGGAATTAATTTTGTTTCCTTATATGTCAGATTAGAAAGCATTCCTGATAGGGTGTTAGTAAGACAAATAAACCAGAGTAACAACAACAATAACAACAAAACAACCATCACGATAAAAGTCTCCTAAAGGTATTTTCAATGTGATTCATTTATTCTCAACAAATGGCTGCTGAGTGCCTACGGTGTGCCAGACACAGTGCTAATGAATGAATGGAGATGAAATGGTGAATTTCAGAATGCAGTGCGTTAAATGCTTTGATAGATGTACGCAAGAGGTGCTATGAAAGCTCAAAAAGAAACAAAACAAAAAAAACCCAGCATCACGGGCCATGCTTTGCACACACTATCTCTTGTCCTTCTCACAACAATCTTACGAGATAGATGCTATCATTACTCCCACTGCACAGATGAGGGAATGGAGGTTAGAAATAATTTACCCAAGGTCACACAGGTAGTTCATGGGAAATTCAGAACCTCGACTTGACTGACTGCAAACCCGTGTATCAAGTTTTAGCCAAGCTGCTTTCCAGAAGACACGCTCAAACTCAATTTAGTAGAGGGAGAAAAACACTTTGGTTGCTTCTACGTCCTAGGAAGGGGGAGGGGGGAGATAGGTAGGGGTTCAAGGGGTCAAATATTTGTTGACAAAAGGAACTCTAATTATGGGTGATGAACACACAATGCAATATATATATGACATATTGTTGAATTGCGCACTTGAAATTTACTGGATTTTATTGATCAATGTTGTCCCAATAATTTTTAATCAAAATAAATAAATGACTATTAGCAGAAAAAAAAAAGAAAAAAAAGAAAAAGAAAGAAAAAAAAAGAAACAAAAAAAGGAAGAAAGAGCATTCCAAGCAGAGGGTTCATATTGAAGGGTTCAGAGGCAAGAGACTTATAGCCTGTTAAAGGAACCCCATATGAATCATTAGGATTGAAAGTTATCTAATTAAAAGAGTAGTGGGCCAAGGGCAAACCTGGGAAATCCAAACATTTTAGGGGAAAGAGAGAGAAACCTGAGAAGGAATCTGAGTAGGAGCAAATCATAAGAAAGGGAAGCCAAAGAACAAGAAACTGTCAAGCAGGAAGGAAAAATTTGGCAAAAGGATGGATAAAGTCCCAGGGAGTGAAGGGTGGGATTCAGGCACAGAATCCCAGGGGCTGGGAGAGAGGTTTGGAGGAGAGGGAGGCCCTTCCTTAAATATATAAATGAAGATATACCACGTAGGTGATCTCTTATTCCCCCCTACGTTGCCCAGTGACAGGACTTAAGGTGGGTGGACTAATGGAATCACACAATTTTAAAGATGGGCAATGAGATTATTTAATTTGACCATCTAATTTTCTACGAGAGGAAATGGAGTCTCAGTATGCTGCAGTGATTTTTCCTGACATCGCATACCTAATTAGGGACAGAGCTGTGATTAGAATTCAGATCATCTGACTCTGCATCTCAAAAGGAAAGATTTCAGACATGTAGTCTACGCAAAGGAATGACAATCCACAAATGGCCAACAAACATGAAAAAATTTGTTCGGCTTCATTATTAATCAAAGTATCCTCAACAGGACAGGGAAACACGCACACTCATGTATTGCTGGTAGAAATCTAAATTGTAATCATCTTTTCTGAAAGATATATTGGCACTAGGGAGGTAGCAATGTAGTGTAGTGATTAAGAATATTAGCCTTGAAGGCAGAGACTTGGGCTCAAATACAGGATCTACCAACCACTGTCATGTATTAACCATTTTCTGCACAAAAGCTTAAAATTATGATATAAGTACTATTAATATCCACATTTTTTCAGAAGAAAAAATGTGGTATTATAGTACTATATCATAAATTTATTAAGAGGATTAATGAGATTATGTTTATAACATAGTGCTAGTATATAGAGTCCAATAATGGTGTTATCATGATCTTTATAGGTAGAGTTTCACAATATTCACGTTCTTTGGACCAGCAATTTTATGTCTAGAAATTTATATTGCAAAATGATCATAACCAGGCACGAAGATTTATGCACATATTCACACATCATCACTTATAATACTGAAAAATTGGAAACACAAATGTCCAACAATAGAGTGGGTAAATTAATGACGGTTCATCTGGTTGATGGAATACTACATGGCCATTAAATACCATGCTGCAAAAGAACACTTAATCACCAGAGAAAACATCCACATAAAGTGACAAAAGCAGGTTACTCAACAATACATAAACATGATTCCAGTTTCATAATGAACTATATCTACATATAGGTGTTCTCAACACAAACCCATGCTGGTTATTCAGACGCTTGTCTGTGTGAGATCTCTGTCCCCTGAACTGAGAGGGAAACCTAGTCGGAAAGATTGTGTCGAAAACTCTGTAACAAAACTAAGATAAAAGAAAGAATGAAAATAAGTTCCTTTTTCCGATACTATCAAAACGACATAAATATTTCGAGTTTAACGAGCCATTCTCAACATTCCAGACTTGAAAAGACTTTGAAGGAAATTATATTTTACAGCTGTAAACTTATCTCAGCATGCTGAGATTTCCACATTTAACTTCTATTAATGCTTTTCAATGCCAGCATGAAAACATATACCTTAGAAATCTTCCTCACTGGTATTTCTTGCAGGGACCTGATTAGACTAAATAAAATGAAGTGGTAAACTAAATAGGCAAATCCTCTGTGGACAAATACTGAAAAAGAATGTGAGAGTTAATTTGTTTACTATTTTCTTCTATCAATATGTCCTAGGAAACCTACAGAGGATTTATAGCACAAATGAGAAAAATAAAGGACCCAAAGGAATGAGTGATCATTTTTTCCTACACATGATTCCAAATAGTTCACTTTAACAGACTTTGAAAGGATTGCAGTATGCATTCTTAGCTGTAAATCACTTATCTACTCTTTCTAGTTGTATATTGTTTGTGTAAGGTTCAGATCATGCACTCAAACTTGTCCTATAAATACAAAGGGTCCCTCATTATCGATTTTATGCTTTAATGGATAACATTGTTAAGTTACCAATGTGCACCTTTTAATGTACTCTTGGGCAAGCCACTTAGCCCATCATGTCCTCAGTATCTTCGTCTGTAAACAGTTTAAGATTGAATTAAATGATGTCCAAGATTCTTTCTAGCTCTAAAATTATATAGCAAACTATGGCACACAAACATGAATTAAATTTTAAGATGGCTTTTCCTGGGAAAGAAGTTGGTCTTAGAAAAGAAATCCATGTTGAATCTGTTGAAATTACAAAGTGCCTATGCTAATATTTTTGATGTCAAAGAGCCAGGTTTCTGAGTATTAAATTAATTCAGATTCTGATCAGCAGAACATCATAGAATAGTTACAACCAAGAAGATAATTTTAAGTGATAAATATAAGAAACTATTAAAAATCCTGTTATATTTTGAGGACCAAAATGGTACAATTGCATTTACACTCTATGATAATAATATTCTATTTTTGAAAGATGTCTTTTTGTTTCGATGTACACTTGCATGTCAGGTTTCATTTGAAGGTCACAGTAAATCTATGCGTGTAGGTTCAGTGGAGACTACGTTCTTCTCTTTACAAAGATCGGAGGCTGAACGATTTTCTTCAAACAGTGTTGTTACTTGAGTAGCAGAGCTGGAACTGAAAACCAGGGCTCAGAGGCCAAGATTCATCCTTTTTGTACTACATCCCATTGTTTCCCAGTGCCATCTAGCTCATTTCAATCTGAGTTCTTAGATGCCTTTGAAGATGGCTTTTGTGAACAGGGAAGACTATTCCGTGGCTGTGCTTGTTTTCATAATTAACATTTACTTTATTGACTTTAAAAATTTAAAAATTTGTATTTGAAAACCTTTATTCTTTTAGACAAGAGGTTGGCAAATGACAGCTTGTGGGCTACATCTAGCTGGATGCTTGTTTTTGAAAATAAAGTTTTATTGGAACACAGCCATACCTATTTACTCACATTTGAGTGTGTGCTACAATGGCAGAGTTCAGTAGCTGCAGCAGAGACCTTAGGAACAGTAAAGCCTACGATATTTACTATGTGGCCCTTTATAGAAAGAGTTTGCCAACCTGTCTGGAATTCAACATATAAATTTTATTATTCTCTATATAAAGCTGGCAAATCTTGACAGTCGCTTTTAAAGAGGCTTTTATAAATTTAGTTAAAACTCCTTTAAACACTTTAACTATTTATTTATGTATACTTGATATATTAGATTTACTTTTAATATAATTCAAGTATCTATCTTAACAAAAAAAATTCCCAAAAATTATTCTTGTAAATCTAATAAACCATGTTGAATCTTATATAGATATTTATAAATAACATTCATTTATACATAATTAATATTACACAATATTATATAATTATATAATTATGTTGTATATATTTATATATAGATTGTTATTTATAACATAACTACTGTACTCTTGTAACTGTTAAGTCTGAAATTCTCTTAAATGTTCCAATACTTTGTATAAATGTGGAAAGATTTTAATTTAGAAATCATGAGCCCGAATCAATTATAATTTTTATTTAGAATATTAAGACCAACCTGTTCTACATTCTCTTAAACAAATATTAACAAATATGAACTGGTTCCTTCAGCTCATAAATGTATATATTGGAAGTTGGTTCCTCTGAAATGTTTCTGCTTAATTCCAAACTATCTCAGAGTTAAAATACTGCAACTCATTAAAGAACCAATTTTGCCATCGCAAATAGTTTCGGGAGCTCACTTCTCGTGGTGGATACTGCAGAATTATCAGTAATAGTGGAGGCACTGACTTGACTTTTTTTGGCAACTCTGATGGGGCCCTCTGAGCCCGATTTATAAGGCAGGACAAAGACAGCATAAGTAACAGGGAGGGAGGGATGTGCAGCCCGTGTCCGTTTGCAAGGGCTGCTGTCACAACGTGCCACAAGCTGGGTGACGGGACAACCACACTTCACCGTCTCACAGTTCTGGAGGCTACAAGTCCAGCTCTCATGCAGCTGGAAACCAAGAGGGGCGGAACGGGAAAGGCATCTGTCATTATTAAGCCTGATGACATACAAAATTCGTGATTTACATCTCTGAGGTTTGTGGGCCTTCTCTCAGGGGACACGTGGTTCCACTAGATTCTACCTGGTCATTGGGTTTCTCATGATCATTGGCCTCCTGACCACCAAGTAACATTAAGATTGCTGCCATGCAGTGAGGGCCAATAGTTTCTCTGGAGTGCCTCCTAGTACTGCTGCGTCCAGTGGCAGCAGTTAGAGAACACTTCGATGAACCTGTAAGTTGGGACACCTCAGGAATGACTGTTTAGGTCATCACCAGGCAGAGAAGTCTGGCCCACTGAGCAATCTGCTGGGAGCAAAGGCTACATGGCATGGGTAGCAGAGAAAGGAAGTTATAAATACCAACTATAGACTTGTGACCACAGCGAAAACTGGGATTGTAGCAACTACTCATGTTCTTTTTTCTTGCTCTCTTTATGCGTCACATATATCTACTATCTATATCTATCTATCTAGGTATCTATATATATCTCGACCACTTTCTTTTTACTCCCTCCTTTTTGGTTTTAAAGTTTTATAAAAGGTTTTTCGGGCATGATTAACTTTGCAATTCAGTCCTTAGGTTGTGGGACATCAAGACTGGGTTGTGATTTGGCTGCAGGAAAAAATGAACATTGCCCAGAGATCAATGCAGAGCATTGTTGACGAGAGGGCAAGAGCATTTGTGTGTCGTGTTAGGAAGGGCCTGTGGTTATTGGTATCACTTGGAAGCTTGAATTTGGGGAAAGGGCCTATATGGACATTAACCACCAAAGGGTGGCCCACGGTGCACAAGGCTGAGCGCTCAGTAGCCATTCCGGCCGCCTTTCTGTATGCGGTCCTCTGCTGCAGAGGAGGGGACACCCGAACTCGTGCTTCAGACCCCCATAGCACAGTTCTGGTTATAATGTTTATTCTTACCATGCACAATTCCAGGTTCGCTCCTGGGCTTCTGTTGCTTCTACTCACAAGCGTGGTCAAGGAACCATCAAGTGCTTCTCGGGCAGGGTTGACACAGGTGCTAGTGTGTGGTCACGAGCCTATTTCAGTGGGGCAGGCGCCATGGCTCTGAGCTGGCAGCAGTAGTGGCAACTTCCTGGTGCCAGGGGTTTCCTGACGGTGGCTGCCTCCTGATCGTGACCGAGGCAGAGTGGCTCCCAATCCAGCAGTTGAAGGAGCAGCTTCATGACTTGGCAGGCAGGTTTCTGTTGCACAAAAGGCAGCAGTTCCTACCACAGCCTGGTTCCCTGTAGGAGTTTGAAGAATTAGTTCTAAAGCTCAATCCAGAGTTTTCCCCAACCTAAGTACAAGTCTGGAAGCCATTCCCACCCTGTGATAAATTTCTTCCTGCTTACACACCCTGGTAGAGTCAGATCTCTGCCCGGGAACTCTGATTGATTTAAAAAATAAACAAACAAACAACAAAAAACTTTCCATTTACGTCTTAAGTCTTTAGCATGTGTCGGAATCCTCTATTTTAAAACTATTTTCCCCATATGGTAGGTCTCATAATCTTACATATATTTAAAAGTCATACCTGTCATGGCTTTGTGTGACTGGATCATGACTAATTTTACGAATGTCATTCGACTGTGGGCTCTATTTGCATTCCACTTTCTCATGTTAGGTGCCTGGTGACCCTGAGCTGTGCTTTGGCTTTCCAGAATGTCTCCGTGCACTCCCTTCCAGCACTAGCTCATGCTCTAGCCTTTTCCCTTTCCCCATCTCCACCCCCACCTTGACCGAAATGCCAGTTATGCCCTGTCAGAATCCTGTCTATCTGTGGGTAGATGAATCTAATAAACTAATTCGAGCTAAGTTAATTGCTGACAAGGGAGCCATGTTTTAATGTTGATAATAATGATGATAGCCACTGCAGACATTTATTGAGTTGACTGCATGCCAAGAACTTTATAAGAATTATGTCATTTGATCCTTAAAAATCCCTGAACCTAATGAACTAAGTGCTCTTATCTCCATTTTACAGATGTGGAACCTGAGGCCTGGAGAGATTTTAAAAAAGAAAAAATCTTGAGTCAAGTCACAGGGCTAGTAAGTTTGATTCAGGACTTGGATCCTGGTCTGAGTCCAGAGTCTTATGCCCTAACAACCACATCATATTGTCCCTTGAAATCCAAAGGAATGATTTGAGAATATTAGGTGCCTTGCAGCTTGATGGGAAGATTTTAAGATTTCAGGGTGAAGGAGTTTTCTAGCAACAGAAGCGTTTATATTTTACTGAGATCAGGAGAACTAAATATGTCATTAAGAACTGAACAAGAACATTCACATTTTGTGATAACACAATCATTTCTGCAGTAACAAGATAGCATTTTGGTTTGTTTCAATTGTATGTGAAATGAAACTGGAACATGAATATTTAAAGAAAGATAAAGGTATACAGGTAACTGAGCAAAACTAGAGGAATGTGAAAAAAGGAGAATGGTTAGTTTATTCTTATGATAAAAGATTTCATTAAAGAGTTCATATTATGATAAGCCTCTAAAAGATTAAAGCAGTATAGATAAAGCAGCAAATGGAGTTTAATGCAGGACCAGATAAGAGGCTGGTAGTCCTAAAGAATGATAAGATGCTCAAAGCTTAAGGTCACTGATTATTTGGGAGAGAAGAAAGGGTGAGTACTCCAAATGGATCTGGTGTTTGATAAATATTAGGTTCCTGAGGAAACAATAACCACAAATGATAAGATGGAAACATTGTAAAACTGGAAACTAACTGGACCAGCTGTATGGAGATCAGTCCCAAATTAGCAAATTATTTGGAAAATGTAGTGAAGTTCTCAACATTCAGACATTATTAATAACGTAGGGCATGCAATAAATCCTGGGGGGCCTCTGATGTCGCTGAAGTCTCTGAAGTGGTCAGAGAAGTCTAAAGAGTGAAGGTTGGGCTGACTTATGAGTGTAACTGAACCTCTATCTGCAGAGAAAACCGACCAGTTAAAAAGCTGATCTGGTCAGCCCCACTTGCCTTGCCAGGCGTCTGAGGACTCTTACTAATATCTTGCAATAAATTTTGTCTGGGCTCATACTGGTGAAAAAATTCTCTAAAAAAAAAAAAAAAAAAAACCCTTTAGGATAATGAATGAATAATTGGATATTATGAAAATCAAAATAAAAATTAATGTGTACAAATACTAATATTTTATTACAAAATACATTGTTCTTGTGTCTTCTATTATAACATTTAAACTACCACATCTGAAGCAGATTATTTTAGTGATTTGCCTTAGCACAAAAAAGTCATAAGGTACACATAAGTTTTTAGGCTCTTTCCCCCCCCCCAATAGTGCTAAACATGAAACTATTAATTTCAGATCCTTGATTTAACTTTGAGAATTTATCTTCTACTCTCCAAATTGCAAATTAAAGGTTCTGTTTAGACATTGGGAAAAAATGATCTAGGAGTAAGAGAAAAAATATGTAAATATTTATTATAACTTATTATTATACTATAAATTTGTGATTACTTGTCCAAATACAATTACATTTTCAAATTAAAAAGTGCATCAATGTGGTTTTCTAAGTGATAAAATACTCTGACAAAAGGAAGAATAAAAAAGTTTCAAACGAACGATCCTTTGGAATGGAAAAAAGTTAGCTGTGAATATGCTTGTGAAATATACAGCGGAGGATTCTTATTCTAAGATTACGGGTCGTTCTTGCCTCCAGGTTCAAGTGTTGCTCAATCGGCAAGGTGCTCAATTCACAGTGATTGCTGCGCATTTTCTTGTTGATCAAGAAAATGCACAATCTCAACTTAGACACATTTACCATAAAAATGAACATGAGAAACAGGATTTTGATTTAAATTTTCCAGTTGCAGCAGATTGAGGAAAATATATGCAAGAGAAGATTACATTTGAAAAGCTCTGGTTCAAGTGAGTCCAAAGAGAATGCATCTCTACGTACCCAATGCTGTCTTAGCATTAGATAGCAAGCTTTTCTTGCTCAGAGCCCTTGTCAATTTGATTAAACTCACAAACACGTGACTGACTCCGCCTCTGTTAAAAATACTCTCAAGCCAGGGAATGGCTGAGATGTGTGTGGCTTTGTCTTTGAGAGTGGGTCCTTTAGCAGAGCAATCATATCACTAGCTAGAGGGATATATATTTAAATGTAATGCCCCATAACTGAATTCTCCATCAAACACAGTTCATTGCAGAGAGGGATTTAGAAGAATGCAAATTTAAGTCCAGAATCCAGAATACCCTTCCAGGCATGTACGTTTTCAATTTAAAATGGCCCTTGAGAAATATGATACTTCTTTCCAGTGTTGTTTTAAAGGCTGATTTTGGAAGCCTCTCCTTTTTTCCTGCATATTCTCTTTCCGAGATTAAAAGATCCTTCAGGTATAACATTTAAAAGGATGGGATGTTAGGCCGAGCCAGGTGGGTGGGTGGCTGTGTGAGTGTGTGTGTGCACACGTCTTGCATATAGGTAGGCAAAAAAGTCCGACGAGATTCCAAAACCAAAACGATTCACTCAGCCTAGACCAGGCCGGATGACCAACTCTGTCCCCACAAGCCCAGATCTGATCGCCAGGCCCAGTCGGGGAGGGCGGGGGCCAGCCGGCCTGGAGGCCCAACCAAGTTTGCTGGCGGCTCGGTCCCCGGCGGCTACCGGCAAGCGCGTGGTTTGGTCCGGACGGGAGAGGGAGCCAGGCAGGGAAGCCGCCGGCAGCCCACGCGGGCGCAGAGCCCGCGCTTCCCACAGACTACGCCGGCGTCTGCTGCGGCGGAGGCGCTGCCATGGCAACGGGCGGCCCGTTTCCCCGCCCCCCCTTCCGGTGCCGGCGCCGCACGCCAAGCAGGACGGGGTGGGGCGGGGGTTGCTAGGAAACCAGCGGAGGGCGTCCGCCTCCGCGGCGCGGCTCCGCTTCCACCCTTCACCTACTTCAGCCCTGCGGAGAAGGAGGTGGGGAGGGTCGGGAGAGTGGTTGAGATGCCACGTGGTGGCCAAGAGTCTCAGGCCCTTTCTGTATTGAGGCCGGCCCTTCCGGCCAAGGTGGCGCCCTCTTTCCCTTTGGCTTATTGTGTCTTGTTCCCTGGGAGGAAAAATGAACGAAAACACTTTGGCAGTGACTCTCCTCACGCTGGCTCTAAAAGGACAGCGAGAAGGTCCCCAGACTCCCACGGTTCTCTCCACTCAGAAAGGAACCATTTCTTGAGCTTTACTATATCAAAGAGCAATGCTAAGCACTTTCCATACGTTGACTCATTGTTAATTCTGTAAAGCAGGAGCTAGTAACTTCATTTGTACATGAATAAACTCTGGCCAAGGCATGACAGCTGGTTGGGGTGGGGCTAGAATTTAAGGTCCAGTCTTAACTTCAAGGCGCCTGCTGTTTTCTATAATGCTTAAGTGTCCTTCCTCAGCTGCCTCTTGGCTAGCACATCATCCCTTTTCATCCAAACAAACACCCATACACCCATATCAACTAGGATTCACTGGGAATAGCCTGACAAAGAGATTGAAAATTTGAAATCAGAATTGTCAAAAAACCTGGGACATACAGTTTACATTGTTTACATTGATAATTTACTGCTGTCCCAGTCTGTAATGCTACTGCTACCACCATTGAGGATCCTCAGATCCTCACTACAGGAAGCGACTCTAAACCTAAGAATTTGCCCAAACCCATACTGACTCCTGTAAGTGTCCCTCCCATGCTAGGCTATCTATTGTAAGAGATTAAATTTTTTTTTTCCTAAATAGTGTCTGTCCACAGAATTTATTTATATTCTGCTAGGGAACTGACTTGTGTTGTCAAGGATTTGTGTGCAAGCAATTAAGGAAGCACTTCCTGGAGAAACTAGCAAGGGTGTAAGGGAAGTGGAATAGGGCAAGAGGAGGCAAGCAAGGGAGCAATTCAAGGTCAAGTTCCAGCCTCAACTTCACCCAAAGGCAGCTCTGGAGCACAAATTACATAGTGAGTTGATCTCACCCTGAGGCAAACAAGCTGGGTTTTTATACCCCTATACCAGCCAATCATTGGCTACAGGCCTTCCTGGAGGGGGTGGGGGTTATAAATACCCAGCACTTATGGTTCTGGGGTGATTCTGGGTAAAGTGGCTGCTGTAGCTGAAGGGAAGGTAGCTCTCTTAAGGAGGCGGAAGTGTGAGCCATTCGTAGAGAAGCACCAAGAAGCCAGGGAATGGGAACAGTGAATGAATAATGGAGGTATGAAGAGATCTGGGCAGAGCACCAAAAGCATCTGCTGTAGTCCACCTCTTGCACCACTCAGATCTACACGTTTCTCGCTTTAAGACTGCTCTGTCATCTTGTCACAAATTACTTAAGATTCTAAGTAGTCACAGAACTAGTGAGACAAACCACAGCCCATGCAGCTGCGGCTGGCCCTAAGGTTATAACTAATACCCATCAGGTAGTAGTTGGTACAATTACCTATTTTCAGTTAAAACAGCGAGAGAGACTCCAGTGGGTAGGCTGAGTTCCAGACATATTCCTCCCTGCCACCATTAGGTAGCCTTACCTCCTTATGAAGATCAGAGTCCGCTACCCCTGCCGTTATAGTAAGTGCTTTCGTTGACCACACGGAGTCTACAATGATAGGGCTGCAGCTGTAGCTTCGCGGGATTCCTCCTGTGTACCCAGTGTGAAGCATTCTCCCTGTGGAAACTAGAACCTCGAGACCTAATGCCCAGAGTCGTGAACATAGGAAGGATGCATTCCGCCAGAGGGGCACAGAGTTATAGTGAGCCAGGCTAGCCTTCTGTACACTCTTGGTTCCCATACCCATGTATTCAACTCACTGGAGACACAACACAATATAATGGCTATTGGCTTAAGGTACATACTACATCCTGAAAGATGGTCCCTCAGCCTCACGGGGTATCATTTCTAAGCTAGTGTCCATCTATGCCTTCAAAAGATGGTTATAACATATCATGCTACAAGCTTCTGAACGGTGTGGTATGTTGTGGGACTGGTGGACCCCATGGTCATATGCCCGTACCATATCTCCTTTGCCAATAATGGCAGTAAAGTTTTGTGGGATCCAGTAAATCAGACATTATGTGTCCTCAAACAGTGCATCTTGCCAAAGCACTGTAGGCAGGAAAAGCCAATTTATATACTGAATTTGTATCAATTCCACTAAAAATAAAATGCTGCCATTTCCAGGGTGAATAGGGTCTTATAATTAACTTGCCACCAAGTCTCTGGTTTCTTCAAAGAATAGCACTATGTTGAGGACTCAAAATCTCCATTGCTGATAGGTCAAACATTCAGCAGTGGCAGCAGCCAGAGCAGCTGTGGTGAGAAGGAGCCCATGATTTTGGACTCATAGCCTCCTGTCACTGTAGCTACATTTATAGGCTTATGTCTATTGGACAAGGATTATGGTAACTAAGGACAAAGCCTGCTGACGTCTATTGGATGAATCAACCTGTCCATCTGGTTGCTTAGTGCCCCTTCTGCAGTGAATGCTCTTCTGGTAGGCATTAGGGTGCAACATAAAGAGCTTCACTCCCTTAGATCTTCTTTCCCCAAACTTCCTTAACCCCCATCTTTCAACTGTGCTCCTTCTAGTGTCATGACTGACCAATAGGGTCATTTGCCACAGCCCTTGAGTCTATCTATATCATTACACTGGGCCACCTCTCTCACCGTACAAAGTAGATGACCAGGTGCAATGCCAAAGCTCTTCCTGTTACCATGATTTATCCTTTTTGGCCTCTTCAGAGCCAACTCGGGGAGGGGCTATTGGGCCCAGCTGTTTTTTACTTTGCACCAATAAGCTAAGTCAACCCATGTGCGAACCAAAGTTGGGACCTTGCCTCTATCAGCCTGTGTCATAAGAGATAACCTGTGAGGCCATAGGTGTGAGCTGATGTAGGTGCATTGGCTAGTGAATAACATAGAGGTGTGAACCCCTACTTCATTCATTTTACTCATATGTTCCAGATCTCAGAACTAATTCCACCCAATTACATAGTCCTTATAATTGTTATTTCCTCTATATTTCTCCAAAGCTAGAGATACTGCACAAGCCAGTGCATCCTCTTCCATTTGTGTCCCATCACAGTTCACCAAGAGTGAAAGTTTTAGTAACTGCACTGGTATAAAGATACAGAGGGCCATGATGAATGCCATGTACATTAAAAAAAATCTGCTTTCTTGATGCTTTACCATATAGTACTAATTAGTTTATTCATATATATTTCCCTAAATTTAAGTAAAATGAATATAAAGGTATCTAATTTTCCTTGACATAAAGTAAAGATACGCTGAATTTCTAACAAATGAAAAAATACAGAATCCCACCAGATACCCACTTCATCTTGCTGGTGAATGAGCAGCATCCGAAATCCTATCCTTAAAGTCAACTTTCTGGGACTACTTGTGGCACTAACTGCCTTAAGCAGGTCCCACAGACACAGACCTGAGGAGAAGATTTGTATGCAAGTAATTTATTAAGCAAGTTACCCCAGGAGGTTCGTCAGGGGTAGGAAAAGCAGAGTAGGGAACAAAAATTAGCCAGGCAAGGTTGTGACTTCAAGTAAAGTTCCAGACGGAACCTGAACCCCTGAAGAACTTTTGAGAATAAATTACCCAAGAGAGTTCATTCTGCCTGAAAGTAAGGAAGCTAGGCTCTCACACTTCCGCACCACGTAGTCATTAGGTACAGGCCACCGTGGGGACTTGTAAGTTCTCAGGCTTTTTTGGTTCTGAAGTCATCTGAGTGAAGTGGTTCCAGGGTACCAGGGGTAGCTCTCCAAAGAAAGATGTAGGTATGAACTCTTTGGAGCAAAGCCTATAGAAACTGGAGCATGAACCAATATGGGGGATTTGCATGGGCCTAGACAGAGTATCACAACTAATAAAGGAGCTAAGATTAACACATGAACACCCAACATGGAGCTTCTGGCACCTCCTAGAATCTAACTATGAGTAGACCACTGGGGAGACAGAGAGAGATTGGGTACCTGTGTGTGCTGATGGGAGAGCATAGTACGTGGACACCAGAGCATGAGTGAGATGGGTGCCGTGGAGTGTTTTGCTTCCCCTACTTCCCTGCGCAGATAATTACCTTCTGTGATTAGGTTATATAAGATCATGATTTTCATCTTGCTAGCAGACCCTCTCTGTTGCTTGTGGATTGCATGTTTTCATAAAGTAAGCTGCTGTGTTGGAGAGGCTCACCTGGGAAAGAAACTGAGGGGAGCCTCCAGCCAACAGCCAGAAAGAATCTGAGGCCCTTAGTCCCACACCCCGCAAGGAATTCAATTTTGCCCACATGAGTTTGGAAGAGGCTCCTTTCCCAGGTGAGCTTTCAGATGAGAACTCAGTCCTGGCTAATATCTTGATAGCAGCCTATGAGAGACCTCCAAAAGAGGACCCTACAAACCCAAGTCCAGATCCCTAGCCTGTAGGAACTCTGCGATAATAAATGCATATTGCTTCAAGCAACTAAGTTTGTGGCAATGTGTTATGCCACAGAAGATAAACTAATACTAGAATCCTGCAACTGGCCTGTAGGCTTGAGGATATCTTTACATATGGTTATTCTTGAACAGTTATATCTACCTACTAGAATGCGATGCCCACATTTGAGTCCCAATGCAGCAGCTGGGGTGTGGCCCTGCACATAGTAGTCACACAGTAAATTATTCCTAGGCAGGAACTCCAGGCATTTATGTTAATGACAAAAATTGATTGAGTCCTTACTGTGTGCCAGGCCTTATTCTAGGTGCTCTACAAATTTATTTATCCTCACAACTCTCATTTCAGGTAGCCTCTATTAGGATTTCCATTTCAGAGGAGAAAGAAGTTCACAGAGGCCAAGGTCTGACCCTTGAGAGTGGCAGAGCTGGGATTCACTCCCTGGATGCCTGGTTCCAGAGCTTGTGCGGCCTCTCTTAGAAGTGCGAAGAGATGGGGGTTAGTGCCACACAAGCATGTCCTTTTCTGATGCACCATTAATGATGCCAGGTCCTCAGTTGGAGCTGTCAACTACTGGAGGTCTGGAATGTACTTTATTTGACATGAAATCTCACCTTTAATATTCAAAACAGGGCTATAGCAGGAGCCTTAAAAAGCTGGCTGAATAAGCAGTGAATGAATGAATGAATGAATGAATGAATAGGGTACCTGGAATAGGATGTGAGGAGAAAAGGGGGAACATATAGAATACTCTATTTCTAGGTATATTCATACATCTCACTCCAACGCATTTCTGTACAGTTGCCATTACTATTAGTTCTTCTGGCACTTATCTGAGCACAAGAGTTAGAAATATGATGTATTTTTCTTGATTTGGAATTGAAAGCAGAAATAATTCATAAGAGGTAAGTGAAGTAGAGGGCAGCTATTGTCCCTGACAAGTGGGTTTATTTCTTACTTGGTCTGACTACATGTGCATGCACAGAGAACCCTGGATTATATCTAATTCTGCATTTATAACAGGTTATTACCTGCAGGGATTGTATAATGGGCTGGTTCAACGAATATGCTTGCTTGTATATGCAAATATCTGTCCAAATTGTTTAAAATAACAAGTTGCTTAACACTCTCAACTGAGAGAATTTAGTTTTTGAAATGTTCAAACATCACCCTTCATTAGGCCTGTCAAATGCAAATATGCAAAATGAGAGATGGTTCCTTTTGATGCCAAGTGTCTTAGCCACAATATTTTCAGAGTAAGGAAAGAAGCTAAAGTCTAGTCTCTTATTTCATTGTTTTCAGGTACTCGATTCAGAATAATAGTTTATTTAGTTACAGTTTTTATGGTTAAGTTGCTTTAGTTTCTCAACACAGGCAGAATGTGTGTGAGAGAATTCCACTAACCGCGTGGTCATCTGTTCTTGAAAGCTGACGGCATCATTCTAGGTAGTGCGTTTTTGCTCCTGAACAAGAGAGGTTCGGCTGAGCTTTAATCCTTAGCCTTTCTTTTGCCTTTCTCTTCTCTTTTATTTCCATCCTGGTAATGCCACACAAATCCGGTCACATTAAAACTTTTCACGCACTCTCCCAGGCCCCTCAAGACAAAGAGTGCACTTCTTGGCCTGACCTTTATCCAAGACCTTTGGCATCCAATGCCTACTCTTCCAACTGGCTTCAACTCTCAAAGGTTTGCCCACTCCCCAGCCTCCATATTTCTACCCTCTGGTCTATTATCAATGTCTCAAATTTTCTATGATCTTCAAGCCCTAGGCCTTTGCATGTGTATTTCCTTGTGTCTTGCTCACCTTCCTTGCTCACCCCTTCCCCTCCCACCCTGCTCGATTCAGAACCAAGGCTGCTCTGTCTCCCAGTGCACAGCCCACCGAGGTCCCACCCCATTATCATTGTGTGATTCTCCTGCTGGACCGTAGCTCCCAGGGAACTGGACTTTCAGCACCAAGCACAGCGTCCTGGTTCACGGAAGAAGCTAAGAAAACGTACAATAAAAAACCTGTTGAATGAATGTTCTCATTACTCTTCCCGTAACCTTCATTTCTCTGCTTTGGGTTGATCAACAATTGCAGTGAGTACAGTTTGTAAATTTCATTCAAAATGAATGACAGTTTAAGTAAAATCAAAGCTATGAGCACAATAGAAAATGTCCTCAAAACAAAATTAAAATTTTTTGAAATTTAAACCACATGACATTTATTTCTGTAACTTAAAGCACAAATTTGAAAAAAAAAGTTTCTCAAATTTTAGACCCTAGTACTACTTTCAAATCAATCTATTTTCAATCATTGTATGGGAATAAGCCCACACAGATGATGTGCCTCTCACCCTCCCTCGTAATTTTTCTTAGAAAATGTGACATGCATTTTTTCTGCTGGCATAATAATGAAAGGAAGGGTAAATACAGTAAGATTGCTTCACGTAGTGCTAGTACAGGAGAGTAAAATAACCAAGACGATCTAAAGAACTCTAAAATATAGTGTTTATGAGAAAAACAATTTTTTCTCATAGTGTGCAGTACACACTATTCCTTTTGGGATCTCCTTGGCTATTAGCAGCGGTAGCAACAGTTTGACCAAAGAAAAGAGATGAGATGTGGTCATTTAGGCATGGTCCTAATTAACCCTCTATGACTTTAAAACTGATACATACGAAGAGCTGATAAAGTCGTGGCTTTATTTTTATTTTGGAGATTCTGGTGGGCTTTGGTCTAGCTGCCTTCATCCGTTTGAATTTTTAGAGCCAGGGGGTCCAGTTTGTACATCGTGTGGTTCTTATTCTGGGAAAAACTCCAATGGCATTCTTGCTCAGGAAACTGAAGTGGTTCTGACCCCACTTACCAGAACTAACTCCTTAGGTTTGCTGAAAAGACTTTCAATGGCTTACCAGGCAAGTCAGGAAACAAGAATGAAACAAAAGAGCATAAGCTATGGAGGGTGTGTTAGCTTCCTGGGGCTGTCATAAGAAATCGCCACACACTTGGTGGCTTACAACAGAAACCTATTCTCTCACAGTTCTGGAGGCCGGAAGTCCAACATGAAGGTGTTGGCAGGTTCCTTCAGATCTCTGCTAGAGGCTCTGAGGGAGAATCCATCCCATTCTTCTCTCCGAGCTTTTGGTGGTTGTTGGTGGTTTTTGGTGGTCCTTGGAGCGTTTTGGTTTGTCAATGCATCACTCTGATCTCTGCTCCCTCTTTACGTGGCCTTCCCCTCTGTGTGTCTCTGTGCCTGTGTCTCAAGCTTTCCTCTCCTTTCTCTTAGAAGGACATTGGTCACTGGATTTAGGGCCCGCCCTTCTGCAAATACGCAAAGATCTTATTCGGGGTGGCCTTATGATCCTTCACTTAATTACAACCACTGGTCCTAAAGACCGAAAAGGTCAAAATATAGAACTAGTGATATATAGCATGGTTATTTTTTGCCAAAAAAAAAATTAAAAATTAAAAATTCCATATAAGTTCATTGAAAACATCTGGAAGGATATATACCCAAAAGTTAACAGAAGTAATCACTGAGTTTCGGGACTATGGGATCTTAAATTTCTTTATGAGAATTTGTATTTTGTAATTTTAGGTAATTTAAAAATACCTCTAAACAGTACAACTAATAGTTTATTAAAAGATAATGAGATTCCAGGATAACAAAGAGTTGTCTACCTGGTCTGGTCTTTGCAAGAGGCAATTGCTCTGAAATCAAGTAGAGATGGTGGAACAGAAGTCAGTTGATACCTTTCCTGGAATCTCCTTTTATAAGTAGGAATTCTATACATCATCTCCTGGTGTTTGGTCACTAGCTGGATGAATTGTAGATGTGCGAGCTGGAAGAAACCACACAGACCATCTTCTAGTTTTACAAACCATGAAAAAGAACCCTAGAGAGGGTGACAGGCTCTCCTAAGTCCCCATGGTCAGATGAGGCTTCTTCCAGTACTGCAGGTGGCTGCTGTCAAGGTCTTGTTCATAAACCACTGGACTAACATGAGTCTCAGTGTCTTTGTCCAGCTCAATTTCTAATGAATGAGCCACTTATCTATGCCACTGCTAGGCATATAACATTTGTGAAGACTTAGTCATTGAATAAATATTGAATACCTGTACCCTATCCCAGCTTATGCAGTGACTATCATCAACCTTACTTCGTAGAAGAGAGCGAGGGATAGGAGGGTTAACTAACCCACTTGGTCCTCAAAGCCTGCAGTGGATTGACTCTGCTAAGCACCTGGGAGCCACGGCCAGTTCTGAGCAGCAGAAAGATAGACTCAAAGCTGTGCTTTCGGAAAATTAAACTGGCAGCAGTGTAGAAGACAGACTGTCCTTTCTTAGCTCAGCAGCACCAGCTGGAAGACCTGACCGTGCAGCCAGCAAGTGGCAGAGCTGGGTTTAGAACCGTGTCTGTCTGATTTCAGTGCCTGTGCTCAAATCCCCTAAGCCAGGCAGACTGAAGCTAGAGGCTTTTGGCTCCATAATCCCGTGTTCCTCATTGTGGGTGCTTTGGTGGCTCACTTCCTTGCTGCACTTCTTCTTGTTTTGAATCCTTACACTGGCCCATCTAAGCGGCAGACAGTCCTCTGAGGAGAATATGCTTTGAAAAGCCCAAATCCACCACCAGCTGGAGCTGGTAAGGCTGTCATACTTCCTGTTGAACTAGGTCTTGGGAGCAGAAACTGCATTGTTATTTATACCCGAAGCTCTTTATTCATGGTGCTTTACAAAACATAAAAGGCTAAGTCCTCTGTCATATGGAGCCAACAGACCAGAGACACGCAGAGAATAATAAACAGAGGATAATAAACTCTTTCCCATCTCCTTAAACCATAACTTCCATTCTGCCTGAATAGTCCCCTCCACTGCCTCTTTTGTTTCTCTCATTACCTTCCTCTGAGCAGTCTTATTACAGAAATAGACTCCTAATTAACACATCAGGTTTCCCCTTTGCCAAAAAGTCTCCAAAATTTGCCTGTTTTGTGATACTGTTCACTCAAAACAACCCCTGCTGTCTTTATTTTGTTCTGTTTTTCATCCTGGCTTGTATCATTTGTTTCTTTGCATTGAAAGCTTGTCAGCTCATGGAACCTGGCACGTATTAATTAGCAGGATGGTCCAGCGCACGACACAGCTGATGGAAAGCAAGTCTGAGTGGAGAATTGGGCAGAGAATCAGAAAGAAGCTGAAGTAAGCAGGAGAGGGAGAGACGACTTAAGACCATGACCCAATTATCGGGCCCAGGGCGGTCTGCAGTCAGGCTTTTATGCTGTGATTCTTCACTTCAGCTAAGCCAGTCTCTACTCATGCCATAAAAGTACATGTCAGGTCTCACTTCTGTGCCTTTGCCCACTTTGTTCCCCTCTGTCAGGATGCCCTTCCTTTTCTCTTTTACCTATATGAATTTCTGCTCATTTTCAATGCCAAAGTGAAGTCTCATCCCCTCCCAAAAGCCTTTCAAGGCTTCGCTAGTCCTAATTAACCTCCGTTTTCATGACACTTTTATAGTGTTTGTATCACAGAATCTAGCCCTTGATTATGTAGTCTTTTTTGATGAAAACTCTCAGCCTCTTCAGTTATCAAAGAGAAAAAGGTTCAGCCAGATACAAGTTGAATAAGAAAGAAGCTGTTAGCTGCTTCAGGTCAGAGGTGCCCTTGGAGCACTCAGGCACCTCTGCCCCCCTCCCATTTAAGGGCAGCGTCAGGAGAGGGACAGGCTCTGTAGGCACATAATATTACATGGCAAGTGGCCTTCCAGCATTGCCCGGGGGAATCACCAGCCACTGTTTAAAACCATGACTAGGTCTACAAATTTTAGCGGCTGCCAGCTTCATAGAATAGCCCATATGACAAGCAGCTCAATTGTAAACCAGCTTCTTCAGTTTGAAGTATCTACCCGTGGAATTTTGGACTCATATCTGAAATATCTATTTCTTGTCCTGTGCACAGGTAGGGGTGAACACCGTTGGGCTCTATCTGATCCCCTCAACATCCTTTTTCCATTTCCGGATGCCCTGTCCTGTCTTCTATGTTTACTTCCAATGGCCAGCACCAGTGACCCTCTTCAGAAACCTGGAGCCGGAACTGCCTGGGAGTCTAGATCCTTCTTAGGGGAAGTGGTTGTGGGGCTTGGTCAAAGACCGGCTGGTGCCCAGGATGAAAGCACAGCTCTCTGCCCAGAGTTGGGGCAACGTCTGAGGTGTAACTTACACCTCGTGGCTTGCCATGGGGCCAGGCCAAGGCTGGAACTTTGCCTCAAATGGCTCCCTGGTATGGCTTCTTTCTATTCTCTGTCCTGTCTGTCCTCACCAACACCTTCCACTCCCACTGATTTTCCCTGGGGAGCAGGTTCTTTAAAAATCCTTGCACGTAAATCCTCACATCCAAGTCCGTTTCTGGGAGATCCTGACTTAAGATAATATACATGGCACATCCCTTCATTGGTCATTAGTAGTCACATAGACCCACCCCACCCTCACCCTGAGAATTTCCACCTCTTTGACTGATGACTGTCATTCTTTTTGAGGTAGCCCTCCAGGACCAAACTTCAGGTAAACTTTGTGCTAGCCACAGAGCTCTTATTTTAAGTCATAATTCCAGACGTGCCCTCCACTACAGGGAAAATCCACCCTGTTGTTCCCAGGTGATGTGATAATAGATACACAGTCAGAAGCTTGTGTTTACTTATTCTATTTACAAGATAAAATTTATCTTACTTTTTTGGACTTTTCCATTTAAAAAAATTCTATGCAATTTAAGGACATCGATGTACTAAAACATTTGGTCTGTGAAACAGCAGAACCATTAGCACCAAAGAGTTATGGAGCTTGTATGTACAAAAGCGAAGATGGTTACTTTTGGTCATGGATCATTTTTACATCCAAAACTTTGCAACTATAGTCAACTGAGTGTTACCATTCATCCCCATGATGATGAATCCCCTATACAACTTTGGATTCTGCTAACGTAGTCACAGACTAATTTCATTCATCTTTCTAGAATCTATATTCTGGATATTGAAACTTGCTTCTGCATCACTGGTTGTGGCCCAAATCCTTCTAATAAGCTACTTTGGGTAACCAAACAGAGGAAAAAACTACCTTTGTTTCAGGTTGCAACTCACTAAACTCTTCCTAACTTTATTAACACCTGTTCCTAACATCCCACCACCATGTTGCCGCCTCTGCTGCAGGTGTGTATGTTCACTCCCTACCTCTCCAAGCCCAAAGGCAGGTCTTACAGTTCTTTGTTCCCTATCAGGTTCAGGTACCAATGTCAAGTGCGTCAGTCACGTGGGAAATGAAAGTCACAGATTACTTTGAATCAAGCCAGGCAAATAGGGTTTGTACAAGATTTAACCTAGTCATAGAGTCCAGGCACCTTTAAAAACTAGAGCCTAACCTGGCAGCTGGAATGTAGTTTCTCTAACTCCTTTAGCTATCTGCCCTAAAGTACGTTAGGATTTTCTTCCTAGTGCTATTGTTCAACTTGATCCACGTTCCTGCCTCTCTGAGAAATTCAAATTTTCCTGAACTTCAGGATTTTGGTACTTTAGATTTCTAAGAAAGGCAGTTTATTAAGAAACCTCGTGTTTACTCAAGTAGGCAGTAAGTCCCACTTGGCCAGCAGGCTAACTAAATGAGATTCCTTGAAATTCCGTTCCAAGCACAGACTCCAGGGAGTGAAAGGTAACATTTAGTCATCAATAGGATAATTTAGGTTCATTCTTTCTACTTGCCTTCTTAGGAAGGGATTGGAGTTCACGCTGGTATTCTCTAGAAAACAGAACTACCTTCCTGGCCTGTAGAGCTATGTTATTATTGAAAGAGCCACCTATTTCCTGTTTTGGCTTCCTCTGTGCTTTTGGATTTAGGCACAGTGTCTTTTCAGACTTGCTGACTTTTTATGGCTTCAACAAGGTAATGGTGTATAAATGCCGTTGGCCGTTTACCATTTGGGATTCAACTCCACGTCTGGATCTTGTTATGTAGGCATTTTCAGAGCATTACAGCTCAGCTGTGAAAGCACTCTGGCTTAAAGCGAAAATGCAGTAGAACCTTGCTAATCTAACAACTTAATAACACTTGCCACCCCGTCACAGCAAGGACTTAATGGTAAGGCTCAAAGTGAGGCTTCATGTTTTCAGAATGCACAGGCACTCCTTCCACTGATGACTGTGTTATCATAAATAATCTCTAACTTTGCTTATTAAACCAAATGAAACGACATTTCTTTACCGCTGCGCTATCCTTTTAATTCAGCCATCTAGGATAGCTTCAAAATACCAAGAACTTAACTGAGACATTCTGGCTTTTGCTTTGCATTCTATCCTTCGGTGCCAAGACTCTCAGAAAAATGTGTTGCTGTCCTAGGGTGTTTGGTTTTTCAGGTGTCTGAAGACAGTCTTTAGGGGAATGTTCCACATGCAATTGAGATGCAGAAATCCATAGTAGCTTATGTCTTTTACTATGGATGTAAAAGACACTTCCACGTATATGATTCTAATTATTTGACCAGAAAGGTTAGTCCATTTTCTCTCTCTGGGGGTGGGGGAAGCTTTCATATTCATATTGAAGTTGTTTCCAGTTATCTCTAAATGATTTCCATGGCATATACTAGTTAAATTTATTTTCTATTTACCATCTCCCCTTTATAAAATAAATACTGTGTTTCTAAACGAAGACGAAAAAAGTCTTCGTTATTTTTTAAAAATAACTGATCGTTCCTAAAATTTTACTAACTCTAATCAGGATATTACAGTTGAGAGTTTCTGTGTGGGTGTGTGTGTGTGTGTGTGTGTGTGTCTGAGTGTGTATTTATAATATTGTTATAGTATTCTTCTATATGAGGACACAAACTCTTCACAGATGCTGTAAGGCAGCCCTCAGTGACAACATTTAATGGAGATACAAGAGGGAAAATTGATGATTTGTGTTTATAAGTTCCCATGAAAATGACTACCAATCTAATCAATAAATGTGTTTTTGTATTGAGCATATTGCTTGCATCTGAGTACAATTTAAATACTCTGTAAAAATGGACATAACCATTTTAAGCAACTTAAGAAATACCTTGATGCTGGGTATGATCCAGTGTTATGCAGGCTCTCTGTCGTGGGCGTTAAACACCCAGACTTTGGTCTATTCCGCATGGAATGGGGTCTAGGTATGATGCATGGGAACTGCTTTGTGGAGATCCCTATCTTTTGGCGCAAGTTGCTCAAATCTCCCAAGCACTTGTTAATCACTCTCTTGTTACTTCATGTAAGTCTGGAGATGGCATTTGTCAAAGATGGAAAATATACCTCAGAGTTTGCCCTGACTCAAGTTGTCCCAAGTGATGTCGATTAACATTACTCCTTATAAATACATTACTACAGATCAAATCATAACCTTTGCTTCAGGAAAAGAGTGTTCTTCCATATATGCAAATTGAACCAGATATATATATATTTTTGTCGTAAACTCAGCATCATTGAATGTAGCAGGAGAAACATCAGCAGTAATCCAGTATTCCAAATAATTCTTAGTTGATAACCTTTGAGGGAAGGAATTCCTAGAAAAATCAGTGGAGAGTAGCCTCTAGGGTCTGCCTCTTAGTTATCCCAAGAAACTTTTCTAGATTTCATGATCACTATGATCTTTCTCATTGAATTCCTGGGAGTCTACGGAAAATCTGTTGTAAGTTTTCAAACTGTCCTTTAAAAACATGTATAAGGTTACCTCTCTACCTTGCTCAAAACACTCCTGTGACTTCCTATGACATTCAGAGGAAAATTCAGCCCTTGCCATGCCTCCATGGCTCCTCGTGAGCTGGCCTCTGCCTGAACCTGCGGCGTCTTTGCCCTTCCCGCTGGGCCCTGGCCACCAAGGCCTCCTCAATACTGCAGCCCGTGCACTCAGCATCTTCCCTGCTGGAAACACTCCCCAGATGACCCACCGTAGCAGCCATGACTTGTTCCCTTATTCCGATCTCTGCTCAGATGGCTCCCCTCCTTAGGGAGGCCTTCCCTGACTCCCTGGTATGGGCTGGAGTCTGTCCTCCCAAATTCCTTCGTTCAAGCTCTAACCCTCAGTGTCTCAGAATGTGACTGTATTCGAGATAAGGTCTTTAAAGAGGCAATTAAGTTAAATGAGCTTGTTAGGATGCGCCCCAATCCGATACCACTGGTGGCCTTATAAGAATAGAAGGTTAGCACAAAGACACCAGACATGTGCACGTATAGAGACAACCAGGTGAAACATGGCAGGAAGATGACCATCTGCAGGCCAAGGAGAGAAGCCTCAGAAGAAGCCACACCTGCTGACACCCTGAGCGTGGACTTTGAGCTTCTAGAACTGAGGGAAAATGAATTTCTGTTGCTCAAGCCACCTTGTCTGCGGTATTTTATTATGGCAGCCTGAGCAGACTAATATACCCCACCCCCAAACTTGGATTCGCTCCCATGAGTTTATCTCATACCCTGTTTTACATCTCTTCACAGCACATGATAATACAAACCTACTTATTTACACCTTAATTATCTATCTTCTCCTCTACAATGAAAACTTCTTGAGAGCGGGAACTTTATTTTGCTCAGAGATGTATTCCTGATGTCTAAAGTAGGACCTAACACATGGTAAGTGTCCAATAACTATCTGATCAATGAATTAATAAAATAATGCACAGTAGTCCAGCTCCTATCCTAGGAGTTTGAGCAGCATATAAACACAGATATCAAAGTCCTGTGTTTAAATCAAATGAACCAAATTATTCCCTAACTGCATAGTAACTTGTATTGAAATGATTATAATTCTGGCAGGCACCTTGAAAATGACATTGAAATTAACCTAATAGTGAGAGAAGTACTAAGCAGAAGCTGCGAATATAAAATCCAATTCAAGAACATAAATGTATTTTTTTCCTGCTTTCACGTCATTATACTATATTTGGAATAATTCAAAAAAAAAAAACACACACTACAGAGAAGCTCATATTCAAAAAAGCAGAGACACTTGAAAGTTTTTGAACACCTTGCCAGAAATAATTTAACCCAGTAAGATTAAAATTCCAGGTCAAAGGTAGCAAAAATACAGAAAGGGAAGAAAGGCAGTTTTGAGACTTCCTATTTCCCGCACATGTTACCACCACACAAATGATTAATACATGTGGGGTTCCCATAGCAAATAATTTCCGTTTCTACCACATGTAAGGAATAGCATTACATCACTATTCTTGGAAACACAGCTGGTAGTTTGCATCACTCATGATCTGATTGGTCTAGGAGCAGATAAACAATAGAGAAAAAAATCTTTAGAAGGATAATCTTTACTGTCATATAATCAATCAGCAAACATGCATTGACTACACGCTACTTTTTGAAATTCTATCCTTGGCGTTATAGGAAAATCCAGTCTTAGATGCAAAAGCTTCATGTGACTTACAGAGTCAAGCAAATCTACGTTAAACGGCAATGGACGTTAGGCCCCTTTCCGAATGCGAGCTTGGGCCATGACGCTGATTCACCTCCATGTTACAAGGCCCTTACTTATAGTTAGAGCTCCACCAATATTTGCTGAATGAATAAATGAATGTCAAAAGAAGAGTGAAAATATAGCAGTGACTCAGTTTCTTGAGCGATGCATGAGTCATGAATGCAAAGCTGATAACATCTTCAAAGGGACTTTGGTTGGCAAGCTTCAGAGGGAAAATATAGGCCACTGGATAGCCAATCCTGAGATACAGAGATTTCCTAGACTCCACCTGGAAGTCAGATAATATCCAGTGTCAGCCACTGATGGCTTTCCTGGCAGCATCAGCAATGAATGTGCGCTATTTTTGTCTGTCTTGCACATACTCGTCCTTCTGTAAATAATGGTATCTCAATTTGCCTTTCTCGCTCTGGATTCACACAGTTTAGGTGGAGGCAAACCCCTTCCCAGACGTGGAGATGGGCAGTTGGCTCAGGTCAGGCCAAGGCCAAGGCTTCCTTCCACTTGACCGCAATGATCGGTTTAGGGATAGTAGGTGATTCAAGGCAGGTCCATAAGACTCACTCCCAGGACTCAGGCTGGGACTTTTGAGGGGGAAAAGAAGCCCTTTCTTTCTACCAGACTTTAAATGTTTGGATATGGGCCCGAGGTGGGAGGGAGAAGCAGAGACAGAGACAGAGACAGAGACAGAGAGACAGAGAGAGAGAGAGAGAGAGAGAGAGAGAGAGAGAGAGAGAGAGAGAGAGGTGTGTGTGAGAGAGGAAGAGAGAGGAAGGGAGCACTTGTGCCATCATTTGGCCACTTGGATACTGTTGTGTCCAAAGCTAGATACACCTGTTTTGCTTATACAGATAATAAATTCCCATACTTCCTTCAGCAAATTCTGAGTTGGTTTCCCACAGCTTGCTAGCAAAATAATTTGAATAATACAGTGATACAGAGCAAGCCTCAAACCATTCTGCTTCTCAGTGACACACCTCATGTGAAAGAAGCTGTTAAGAGGAAGGAATAAAAAATTTACGGACGGGCGAGTAACTGGGAAAGTTACCTTGTGTCTTGTGCCTGAGTTTCCTCATCTGTGGAATGGGGATAATCATAAAACCTGCCTTATGACATTACTGTGGGGATTAAAGGAATCAATATATGAAAAGCACCTCAAATGTTAGCCTATAATGTTGTCAATATTGTTTTTCCCATTTAAAAAATTATTATGTCAGCCACAGTTCAGTTGCTCTGTGTGACAGCACCACTTGGCGTCGAATTTGAGTTGTTATCACGTTGACTTAACTACCTGTAGGGTCTATTAGTTATGGGGCAAATTAATAACTTATTCAATCATTCAGAGAGGAAGTCCACATCCAAGTCTGGGATCTGGCCCGACACCTGAATTTGCGAGGAGCACCTGAGGATAAAGCAGAGGCAGGACAGAGCCCCTTATCACTGCAGGAGCCTGTGAGGACCAGGAGGCCAGCGGTCCCGCCTGCACCTGGGAACCAGGCGAAGCTCCCTTCTGCGTGGAATCCACTAGGGAAGCGAGTATTTTTAGAGGAAGTGAGGGAAAAGGATAATGGTAGCTTAGCTTGAATCTTGAGGCTGTGTTAGGAGAAAATAACAGCGTTGGTAATTTCTCCTTCCTGTTTAAGCACTTTGGTGAAGTGCTTTCCCCTAAATTAAACTGGGAAGGAAGAAAAAACTAGTCCGCATGCCAGCGCATACCCCCACAGGCCCACTTGGCCACAGATTCTAGCGCACAGGAGTTCTCTTAGAGGGGAACCGGGCCAGGTTGCAATATAAGAATTTCCCTCAGATGCAAAAAAAAAAAAAAAAAAAAAAGCAGAAAAAATCAGAAATTAAAGCATCTCAGTCAAAAATGTATTGAGGTTTTCTTCCCAAACCCTTTATCTTTCTCCTCCTCCTCTTCCCCTTTCTTTTCTTTTCTTTTTTTTGTAATTGTGGGAACATATACATAATATAAAAGTTTCCACATTAACCATTTTAAAGTGGACAATTCAATGGCGTTGACTATATTCACACTGTTGTACAACCATCACCACCATTCATCCCCAGAACGTCTGTCTTCCCCATCTGAACTCCATCCCCATTAAACACTAACTCTCCATTTCTACCGCTGCCCCAGCCCCTGGCAACCAGCATTCTACTTTCCATCTCCATGAATCTGACTGCTCTAGAAATGAAAGGAATTTAAAGGAATTATACAATATTCGTCCTTTTGTCACTGGCGTATGCTACTTAGAGGAATATCTTATTCTAATAACAACATGCTTCCCATGTTATAGCATGTGTCAGAATTACACTTTTTTTTTTTAAAGGTTGAACAATATTCCATTGTTCTTATGCACCACACTTTGTTTGTTCATTTATCTGTTGATGGACATTCAGGCTGTTTCCACCTTCTGGCTACCGTGATTAATGTTCCTATGAACATGGTGTACAAGTGTCCATTTGAGTCCCATTTGCTCTCGATTCTTTTGGGTGTACGTGTACCATGAAGTAGAATTGCTGGATCATATGTTAATTCCATGTTGAATTATTTGACGAACCATCATACTGTTTCCCACAGCAGCTATACCATTTTACATCTCCACCAGTGATGTACAATGGTTCCAATTTCCTACATCTTCACCAATATTTGTTACTGTATTATATATATATATACACACACACACATTTTAAATAATGGCCGTGTTACTGGGTATGAAGTAGTATCTCATTGTGGTTTTCATTTGCATTTCCCCAATGATTGGCGAAGCTGAGAATTTTCTTATGTGTGTATTGATCATTCGCACATTTTAAAGTCTGGTTGGTTGTCTTTTACTGTTGCGTTGTAAGCGCTCTTTATCTATGCTGGGTATTAATCCTTCATCAGAAACAGGATTTGCAATTCTTTCTCCCATCCTGCGGGCTGCCTTTCTGCCCTGCTGACAGTGCCCGTTCATGCACAGACGCTTTCCATTTCGGTGTAGACCCGTTTATCTATTTTTCCTTTCATTGCCTGTGCTTTAGGTGTCATAGCCGTAGAGCCGTCACCAAATACAATGTCATGAAGTTTCTTCTGTTTTCTTCAAAGAGTTTCATAGCTTTAGCTCTTATGTTTAGGTCTTTGATCCATTTTTGAGTTACTTTTTGTGTATGGTGAAAAGGGTCTCACTTGGTTCTTTGGCATGGGGATATCCAGCTTTCCCACCACCACTCACTAAAAGAAAAAAACATGTTTAGTTTTGAAATCACTCATAACTGTGGATTTTAAAATCTTTCCTCAGTTCTCTCAGTGTTTTGGCTCTGTTTATTTTGAATTTCTGAGAATAGGTACATACACATTTAAGATTGTTATATTTTCTTAATGAAATGATTCTTTTAGTATTGTGAATTGTCCTTCTTTATTTCTGGTTATAGTCTTTCCTAAAATTCATCTTGTCTGATGTTTATATAGCCACTTCGGTGTTCTTGCGATTAATGTTTGTACAGTGTATCTTCTTCCATTCAACTTATCTGTATCTTTATATTTAAATTAGATTTCTTGTAAGCAACATTTAATTGGGTCTTGCTTTCTTATCCCATCTGACTTTAATTAAAAGTCCAGAGACTTTTAATTAAACTATTTTTATTTAATGTAGTTGCTGATATGGTTGGATTTAAGTCTACCACCTCACATTTTGTTTCCTACTTGGTTATCTGCTATTTTTTTCTTTTCATGCTTTCTTTTGGATTGAGTATTTTTAGATTCTATTTTCTCTTTTGGTTTATTTATATTTACGTGTTTTATTTTTTTGGTGGAGTATAGAGTTCCACAATATGAATCTTTAACATCAAATTATAAGATGCCTCTTAATATATAACCTAAGAAACTTACAATAGTGTGCTTCCCTTTTCTCCTTGGGGTCCTTTATGCACTTGTTGCCATATATTCTACTTCTACACATATCAGTAAACTCCACAACACATCGTTATTATTTCTGCCTCAAACCTTCAATTCCTTTCAAAATAAATATTAAGTTAAAAAATGTAGTTTATATTTACACACACATTCACTACTTTTAGTGTTCTTTCCTTCATATAGATCCAAGTTTCAATGAGTATCATTTTCGTTTAGTCTCTAAAGCTTCAGCATTTCTTACAGTGTCAGTTTCCTGGATGGAAAGTCTTATTTTGCTTTCATTTTTGAAGGTTATTTTTTCTGGATATAGAATTCTATTTTGATAGTTTCTTTTTCTTCTGACACTATGACAATGCATTTTTAAAAAATTTTAATTAGTTTCAAGTATACGTACATTTATATAGTTTATAAAATGATCCCCCTAATTGCTCCTTCCCTCCTCTGGTTTTCCACTTAGCCAATACATTAATGCTAACTACATTCCCTGTGCCATGCTTCCATCCCCATGACTATCTATCAACTACTAATTTGTACCTCTTTAACCCCACCTAGCCCAACTCCCCACCCCTCTATCCATCACCAAATTGTCCACTATATTTGTCTGTTTTTGATTCATTTGTTATTTTGTTCCTTAGATTCCACATATAAGTGAAATCATATGGTATTTATCTTTCTCTGACTTTTTTTTTACACCTACAGCACCTGGTCTTCCTAGGTGGTCTCCCATCCAAGTACTAACCAGGCCCAATCCTGCTTAGCTTCCAAGATCAGACGAGTCTCTGACTTATTTCACTCAGCATAATAATCTCTAGGTCCATCCATGTCATTGCAAATGGTAGGATTGCATTTTTTTAATGTCTGAGTAATATTCATTGTATATATGAACCATAACTTCTTTATTCAGTTGTCTGTTGATGGGCATTTAGGTTGCTTCCATATTTTGGCTACTGTAAATTGTGCTGCCATGAATATTGGAGTGCATAGATCTTTACAAATTATTGTTTTGGTGTTTTTTTTTTTTTTGATCAATACCCAGAAGTGCAATTGTTGGGTCAAAAGGTATACCATTTTTAATTTTTTTGAGAACCTCCAGACTGTTTTCCATAGTGGCTGCAGCAATTTGCAATCCCACCAACAATGCATGAGGGTTTTCCCTTTTCTCCACATCCTCTTTGATTTATTGATTATAGTCATTCTGACAGGTATGAGGTAATATCTCATTGTGGTTTTAATTTGCATTTCTCTGATGATTAGTGACCTTGAGCATCTTTTCACATGCCTATTAGCCATCTGTATTTCCTCTTTGGAGAAGTAAGTGTTCAGGTCTTCTGCCCATTTTTTAATTGGACTGTTTGGTTTTATGTTGTAGAGTTGTATGAGTTCTTTATATATTTTGGATATTAACCTCTTATCAGATGTATCATTAGCAAATATCTTCTCCCAATCAGTCGGTTGTCTTTTTGTTTTGTTGATGGTTTCCTTTGCCGTACAAAAACTTTTTAGTTTGATATAGTCCCATTTGTTTATTTTTTCTTTTGTTTCCCTTGCTGGGGGAGATATATCCGAAAAGAAATTACTGTTAGTTATATCAGAGAGTTTAATGCTTATGTTTTCTTCTAGAAGTTTTATGGCTTTGGGTCTTACATGTAAGTTTTTAATCCATTTTGAGTCTATTCTTATATATGGTGTAAGAAGATGGTCCAGTTTTTTTTTTTTTTGCACGTATTTGTCCATTTTCCCAACACCATTTATTAAAGAGACTGTCTTTACCCCACTGTATATTCTTCCCTCCTTTGTCATATATTAAGTGAGTGTACAGGTGTGGATTTATTTCTGGGCTCTCTATTCTGTTTCATTGATCCGTAATGGAATGCACAGTGCCAATACCTTGGTCTTAGCCCAGTAAGATGTGCGTCAGACTTCTGACCTACAGAACTGTAAGATAATAAATTTGTGTTGTTTCGAGCTGTTAAATTTATAGTAATTTGTTATAGCGGACATAGCAAACTAATTCTGCAGTCAGAAAGATTTCTCCACGCTGACGAGGTGGAACTCCATCGTATCCCAGATAACTGCGACTGCTGAGACCGTTTCAGTTTAGCTTCCTGTTGGTTCTTTCGCTTTGTCTTGTTCCCCTTCTCTCAGGGATTCTAGTCCTTCTGTTCAATGTCTAAAAATAACTGTACACGTATTTTGTCCAGGCCTTCAGTCATTTACAGCAAGAAGAAAACCAGTAGTACTGGTTTATGGCCAGAAACAGAAGGTGTTCAAATGTGCATATTGAGAAACAAATTTACATAGCATGACTTAAAAAAAAATCCTTCAGTACAGAACTGAAAATGCATCTCAGTCCTATGCTGACCAGCTGTTAATGCTGTCGTCTTTCAGTCCTGGCAGCCACTGCAGAGGAGCGAAGGAAACCCCTCCGTCTTCACATGGTCTTCCCTCTGTGTGTGTCTATTTCCTGATCTAGCAACCTCGGTCTCACTTAATTGCCTTTTAAAAGACCCTATCTCCAAATACAGTCATATTAGGAGGTTAAGGCTTCAACGTGAATTTGCGGGACCAGCGGTGGGCGGTGGAGGGGTCGGGGACACAATTCAGCACATAACAGAATTTTCACATTTGAAATTATTACTTCAAAAATGATTGGGAATCTTTTTTTCCTCTGTTTCTATGGCCCATTGTCTTTCTTTTCCTTCCTTCCTTCCTTCCTTCCTTCCTTCCTTCCTTCCTTCCTTCCTTCCTTCCTTCCTGTCTGTCTGTCTTTTTCTTTCTTTCTTTCTTTCTTTCTTTCTTTCTTTCTTTCTTTCTTTCTTTCTTTCTTTCTTCATTCATTCATTCATTCATTCATTAAATGGCAGCAGCAAATACTTATGAGGTCAACTTGTTTTGCTGGACAGGATACTAGGATATGGTCAGGATACTGTTCCTGCCTTCAAGGGGTATTCTTTTTGCGACAGAATTATAATTTTGAAATATTAACATGTTAACTGATTTTTTTTTTTTTTTTGCCTTTGTACTTTCCTCTACCCATTGACCCACAGACAGATTTTCACGTACCTGGGACTCTCACACAAGCCTCTTTATCCTCATGTACCTATAAGAGGCATAAAAGTGCTGAGACTTGGTCCAATGGGGGGAGGCCTTATAGTCAAGAATGAATGAAAACCCACAGTTAACTGACGATGAAATACCAAACAGAAATGAGGATGCCTGCATCAGACGATGACATTGAGAATGAGATGCTCATCCTCACAATCCAGAACTTAGATGCAACTCCAAAAAAAATTAGGAAAAACCCAAATTAACTAGAATTCCTTTTCTGCTATGCCAGTAGCATGAAGACCCAGGAGAGAAATTAAAGAAAGTCATGTTTGTCACACCCTTAAATCAATATCTATGATATTGACTAACTAGGGAAGCAGTGCATTTCCATTAAAAGAGAGAGAGAGAGAGAGAGAGAGAGAGAGAGAAGAGAGAGAGAGAGAGAGAAGAATTGGCACTGGCTATTAGATACAGAGAGTAAATAAACTCTGGAGCAGATACTTTCTACGGGAGTTCAAGATCTCTGAAGTCTGCAGAGGTGGAGAGGACACCATGAATTGTTAGTGACCGTCTTACAATATTAACTGACCACACTGGTTAAAGTGATGTAAATGCCTAACAAGCCAGCTGCTATAATAAGGAAACTCCAAGTTTAAAAGGTTAACCACAACGAAAGTTTACTTTTTGCATATGAACCACTTTTGACAGGCGTGATCCTGGTTGCTAGGTGACTTCCTCCACACCGTCATTCAGTGATCCAGGATGCTAGGTCTCCTTAACTCGAGGAGGAACATTATAACAATACAGAGAACTACTAGTTAAAGGAATTGTCCTAGTTCCCATTCACCGAGTGCTTCCTGAGTGCCAGGCACAGTGCTGAGACTCCCCATTCAAACCTCACAATCACCTTTTGCGAAGGCACAGGGGCTTGGTAAGGCTCATACCCGATTCTGGCCAACCTCAAGTCAGATTCTTAATCACTCTATTGCACATCAGCCTTTCGTTTTTTTGCTGATGCTGCATACCAGAGAAGAAATAGTAAACTCAAAAACATGTAGAGCAAAAATGAATTTTCTCATCAGGAATGAAGAGAATGAAAAGGAGGAGAAATGCAGTAGCAGATTTCAAAAGATTCCAGTCATGTAACTGTTTTTGCCATATTGCATTAATATGAGCAGTAAATAAATAGTTTATGGGGGAAATTGAATATATTAAAATTTATTCATGGAATAACAAGAAAAAAAATAGCCACTGACTAATGGAGCACTGGCTAATAGAGTCTGCAAATGCGAGTATGCAAGACTCCATGTTCTACACTATAAGAATTCTAATTTATGAAGCCTCTTATCATATTAGTGGTGTACGCAGCCAAACACTGTTACTCTTGGTGGCCCTGCTTAAACTTTTTCTTAGCATTTTCATCAGAGTAAAGTATATACAGCAAAGTCTGTGACAATAGTAATTAATAATCATAATAATAATAATAATAGTCAAGAGCAAATACTGAGTGCTATATGCAGACACTGCTCTATACACATGCACTGATTCATTTCATCTTCATGTTCACCCAATAAGATAGGTTCTTTTATTATCTGTGTTACGGATAAGGGAATTGAGGCACTGAGAGATTGAGTATCTTCCTATGATGGTTACTTTTATGTGTCAATTTGGCTGGGCCACAGTGCCCAGGTATTAGATCAAACATTATTCTGGATATTTCTATAAGGGTGTTTTTGGATGAGATTTACATTTAAATCAGTGAACTCTGAGCGAAGCAGACTCCCTTCCATAATGTTGGGTGGGCCTCATTCGATCAGCTGAAGGCTAACTAGAATGAAAAACCGGCCTCCCTGTGCAAGAGGAAACTCTGCTAGCAGACTGCCTTCGGACTTCAGCTGCAGCATCGGCTCTCCCTGGTTCACTAACAGACTGCCTTTGGACTTGAATCGCAACTTTTTACTGTGTCTCCAGCTTGCCAGCCTCCCCCATCAAATTTTAGACTTGCTAAACCTCCACAATCACATAAGCCAAATGCTTAAAAGAGAGGGGAGGAGGAGGAGGAGGGGAGAGAGAGGGAGAGAGAGAGAGAAATATATCACACATCACATCCTCTTGGCTGTGTTTCTCTGGAGAACCCCACCTAATACACCTCCCTAAGGTATATACACAGTAAACGGTAGAATTGGCTTTCAATCTTGCAGTCTGTTACTATAATCCATAATGTTGATAGAAACAGTCCTCTTAGCTTTTATTAGTGCATTTGGCAACCTCTATTTTAATGTTAGTAGTGGTAGGTTTTCCCCACTTCTTCATATTAACTGGCCATACTGGTTAAAATGATATGAACTGCCTAAGAAACTAGCTACTATAATAAACAAACCCCGGTTTTCTAAGGGCAACCACATTAGATGCTTACTTCTTACATATGTAACAGTATGACAAGGACTGTCCTGGTTGCTAGGTGACTTTCCTCCAGGACATACTCATTCACGGACCCAGCTGCTATAAGCTCTGCCATCTTCAACATGTAGCTTCCAGGATCACCCTGGGGCTTGACTCCACTCCAGCCAGCCAGAAAAATAGGGAGACATGATAGATCATGCATGATAAGTTTTTAAAATCCCTACTGAGAAGAAATTTTTTGTATTAAAAAAAAATGGCAGGCAGTTTAAATCTGTTGTTCTGAAATTATTTCATGTGTAGTGTGTGTTGCTCATTTCTCTTTCATGTTAAAGAATGTTATAATAACACTTGAAAGCACATTTTAAAATTGCTCATTTCTCTTGCATTTTATTTTAAACTTAAAATAACAGGATGTAAATTGAGAGGCAGGTGCATTTCTTAATGAATTAACCAAATTGACTGGGAGGGCTGTTTTATATAGCAGATATTAGGAGAGAAGTTTGGAGATTAAATTGGAGTGAGATTATAGAAGGCCTTGAATGCTGGGCCAAGGAGCTTGGACCTTATCCTATGAGAGATCTCAAGTTCTCCTCTTTCTCCTGAACTAACAGCCCTTATTCTCACTTACTACAATACTTGAGACTGATAATATTTAACTTGTCCTTTGTTTCTCATTCCCCCCCTCCCTCCACACCTCTTACCCAATAAACTGTATGTGTCTCAAGGGCAAGGACCCTATACTTTTCTCAGGGCTGTAAATGCCTAGCAGAGCATCTCATATATGAATTTTAAGGACTATATTTGAGGTGTATGCCCCTACACCTTCAAATATCCCACAAATTGGTAAATATAACTAGCATATAATTTCCTTTCAAAGTGAAGTATATTTTAACTGAAAAATATGAATGATGCCTTAGGCTAATGACTTTATTAATTACTACATTGCAGTCAGAGTCTTACCAAAATGGCTTAACCAATTATGTTCCCTTGTTTTGAGAATGCATCTGCCAAATATTTTCACTTTATAAAATCAAGCTGCCATCACATTTGACATCCTGTTCTTTGAAATTTTTTTATTGGATGGAAGATTCTCTCTCTCTCTCTCTCTCTCTCTCTCTCCCCCTTCCTCCTCCCTTCCTCTCAGGTTTCTTTGTTTTCTCTTTATTTCAATCACTACAACTAGCAGTTAGCTGATAATTTTTAGATGTGTGTGTGTTTACAAAGGAGAAAAACATTTTAAAAATTACATACTAAAATGTACTGCATAAGGAACTACTTGTAGAGAACCAAACACTGTGTGTGCTGGCAGTCAGCTAGGATCACTCACTAGCTGAGAGACTCACTTCCACCCACAAGCCTGTGATTCGAATTCATGGCTCAGCGAAATTACAAGTGACCATATATCATGCATCTAGGATTTGCAAATAATCAAAACCATGCATGCTGGCCCTAGGGATGAAAGTGTCTGTGATATATAGTAGATGTGGCAAAAGTATTGACACCACTAGTTACCAAGCCTTGTGACTATGTGTATGCAAAACACAATATATATCAGTATGATATATCAGTATGAGTGTTTATGCACACAAATGTGAGTTCAGGTATGTGTATATTTTCAAGTTTTCCATTGCTACATAATAAACTACCTCAAACCAGTGGCTTAAAACAATAATAATTGTGTCTTCTTCTCTCACAGTACTGATAATTGAGCTCAGCTGGGTGGTTTTCACTTGGCATCTTCCCATGGCTCCTGTCAGTATGTGAGTGAAGCTGGAATCATCTTTGAGGACCTCATCATAGTGTGTCTAGGGCTTGGGCTGGAAAGACTCAAACAGCTGGAGGCTGGTACTGGAAGACAGACAGCTCCTTGGGCATCGCTCTCTGTTTCTGTTTGGACTCTCCATATGTTTGTTCCAGTATGGTGGCTGCAGTGTAGAAGAATTTTTTATATGGCATCATGGCATCACAAGGCTCCAAAAGCACATGTCCAAGGAAGAGGAAGAGAGAGAGGGGGAGAGGGAGAAGAACTCGAGAAAGATGGGTGCTATGCTCTTACATAATCACATGTACATAATTACATGCCTCCCATTACCTTTGCCACCTCCCACTGGTTGGAAGCACATCACAGGTCCCACCCACACTGTGGAGAGGGGAATGACATAAAAGTGTGACTACTAGGAGGCAGGGTTCACGGAGCCACCTAAAGTCTGTCTGCCATTTAGTGAAATTAAGCAAAGTGTTCCAAGTCACACAGCTAGTCAGATCCCAAGTGATCTGACTCCAGAATCCCTGCGCTCAATTATTTCACTAGAGGAACACTTGGTATAAGTGAACACTTTTTGTTATAATTCTCATTTTAAATGAACACATTCTCCTCCGTGTCCTCACTTAGCAAGAAACTAAACTACTCTCTTGACACTAATAGAATCATGCCTCTGAGCCTATCAAACTGAACACCAGACTCTAGGACATGGCAACTTCATTCAGTTAATGCCACATCATTCTAAAAGGCTTCCTGGTGACACCTGTTCCATGATTATACCTTCAGTTTACAATAATCTACTCGACATATTTATATAAAAAGAGAAAGAGATACTGTCAGAAGATTATACTTTTCCTTGGAACATCTTCAGGCCAGAAGGTACATAGCAGGCACACATGGTTAGTGTTGTGATGGAAAGCAACCGGGGAAGGTCCTGTAGATGCTGGGGCTCCATCTTTAGAAAGGACTCCAACAGCAACTGATTTTCTACAATACAACTAGCTAAAAAATACATCTCTGTAAAAATGAAGAAAAGCCTAACCCAATACAGCTGCCATCCTCCCAATAATTAGATTTGGAGGATTATCGTTGAGATAAATGGAAGATATCATATGGTCACTGCTAGCAATATTTGCCATCCCTGTCTAACTATGCTACTAGACATGAGAGTCCTTAAAAGACCCACATATGTTTGTTTTTAATTAAAATGTGCTGAATGAACCATTAGCTGCACTGAAATAATGAAGAAAAGCAACATAAGACAAATTGGCTAATTGATAACTCTATTCTATTTTATACCCTTCGGTTATGTCAAGGGAGATTTCTAATACGTTCTAGTTGAAATGCTAATTACACAGACACAGTTACATAATTAGCAAAGGGGTAGATAATATTTTATAAATAACTACAGCAGCAAAACCCACGAATGGATCAAAGGGTTACAAATTCATTTATCTGGTCTGTATTCTGATGAGTATTAAGTGCTTTTTGCTTATTATGTGTCAAGTCTCATAGGCTAATGATCATAATGAAATATTCCTGATGTTTTCCAATATACGTTTTTGTTTAAGATAACATGTTCGATGAGTATCGCGGTGCCATGTCGGGTACATCTCCAACCCCGTGATGAAACCAAACAGCAAGCGAGTCTTGAAAAGGAGAGACCATAATTTTGAGTCATTTCAAACGCTAGTTTATGCGAAGGCAGAGAATCTGGCCAAGATCTTGACAAACATTTTATTCAGTGCACAAGAAACTAGCCCAGAGGCCTGAAGGAAAATGTGTCCGGGGATTGTGTACACAGAGCAAAGCCAAAGGGCAGCCGTATTCCAAGCAGACCATGAACAGGAGGTTTATTGGAGGCCTTTGCAAAGATCACGGCAGAATTTCTACTGTGAGATAACCAGAATTCTGGCCAAAATTGGAAGTGATGGAAACTGTCACACATTTTTGAATAATTTTGTAGAGATTAATCCCTTGGCCAAATCATCTCTGATAAAAGAAGGAGAGTAATTCAGAGCCTGTCACTGAACATCCTTTCTCTTGACTGGAGGGGCAGGATATCAATGAGGTAAATTAACTCCAGTGCATTTAGACATTATTTACAACTAGACTGCAAAGCCTCCATCTCATCCATATTCAATTAAAGAAAATTGTGGCTCATCCAAGAGAAGATGCAAGCCAAATTTGGGGCAAGGCAAAGGGTGACATCATCTGAAAGGGCTGGAAATGAAGTGTAAATTTGAATATCATCTGTATATAAGTGATAATTAAAGCTGTGAGACTCAGTACTCGCCAACAGAGAAAGTCAATAGAAATGAGGAACAGCAGTGTCCCAAGCCACATGTGACTTCCAAAATGGAGATTAACAAAATAAAGTCGGGGGGGGGCAATATTTTCTTTCCTGCTGAATGATCTCGAAACAGACCCAGATCACTGCAAGAAAGACTCTCATCCTCTGCAAATAGTCACTGAATCAATCACTTGAATGTTTAGCAAAAGAGCGTTTTCCTGAAAGATTTATATCCCAGGAAATAAGAAATCATCCCATTTAGTTTGGGGAAGACCACTCCCCCCCAACCTCAAATAGATCACTTTAGAGAATCAACAATTCAAGCCGTCACTTGATTATCCTTTTCAAGTCTGGTGTTAAATTTGGGTAGGAAACACAAGTTGTTTTATCTGAGTGTTCGATGATTTCATTCATGCAGTGAAGAAGTAATTTCTCTTTTCTCAGCTCTGCTTGAACACTCTAACAGTGGCCTAACTAAAGTAGGATGCAACATGAATTAATTGAAATTAAGACTAGTTCATAAGGAATTATTCATTATGAAAAGGGCAGCTTTTGCCCTAATCAGCCCTCTAGTGATCTATGACTTAGGCCTCTTTTTTCTCACTTTTTCTTCCTTACTTCCCTTCCTTCTTTCCTTCCTTCCTCCTTTTCTCTTTTTTTTTCTTCCTTTCTTGGACTACCAGCTCTCCAGACCATAAAAGCTTCCTAAAATCATCCTGTTCTTCAGTAGCATGAATGATGGGTGTTATGGGCTGAATTGTGCCCCCCCCAAATTCATATGTTTGCAGTCTTAACTCCGTGCCTCGGAATGTGACTGTGTTTGGAGCTACGGTCTTTAAAAAAGTAGTTAAGTTAAAAAGAGGTCAGTAGTATGGGCCCAAATTCGCTATGACTGCCGTCCTTATAAAAAAGCCCATGAGAAAACACAGAGAGAAGACAACCACCTACAAGCCAGGGAGAGAGGCCTCCAAAGAAACCAACCCTGATAACACCTTGAGCCCAGACTTCCAGCCCCAAGAACTGTGTGGAAATAAGTTTCTGTTTTTAAGCCCCCCGTCTGTGGGACTGTGGCTGCCCCAAGAACTAATACAACAGGACAAAAGAAGTAGGGCCAGCACATGTATTTTCCATGGAAGATATTTATCTGGAACCTTTCCTCCCATTCTGAAAATAGAACTGCCTTATAGAGTCACTTAATGTGTCATCTTGAGCCCTCTCCTCATTTTTTTTTTTTTTTTTTGGTATCTGAGTTTTAGTTACTTTATTTCAAAATTGAGATAAAAAAAATCTGGTTCATGGGATTATTGTACGAGGTTACCAACAAATTAACAGAAACTTATTTCCCTTCATCTTCCATTTCCTGTATAATCATAAAACACTGGCTTCCCAAATATATTTTTTTTCCTCAAAATATTCTATTATAATTTGGTTTATAATTTGGTTTAGTCACTTGCTATGTGACTTTGGACATGTTATTTAAACTCACTGTTCCTCATAACCTGCTTCAAAAAGTTATGAAAATTAAAATTCTAAAGACAATTATTTAGTCTCTAGCAGAATGCCTGGCATGTAGTAGGAGTTCAGTAAAGGTTGCTTTCATCCTAAAAGCATGAGCCCGTTATCCACCAGCAGAGAAATGTTTATGACATTTGATATTATACACATTTGTTTATTTATGCCTTTTCAGTAAAGGATTTTAGTTAGCTCATAACAATATCTCCAGAATAAATTAGTCCTCATAAGGGAGAAAGAGTATGAGGTGGTAGCCAAGACCACCAACCACCTTCCTATAACAAATTCAAAAGGAAGTTCACAGGGCTGATCCCTAAAGCAGCCCACAGTTCCATGACCCCCAGATGCAGGGAGAAGGAGCGATATTTTTCTAGGGAGGTCAAGGGGAAGTGAAGTTCCACTTTGCAGCTCCTTCATGGTTTGAACGCACCCAAAAATAAATGTAAAGTGCCTCAAGGAATGGACGAGTTGGTCAACCGTTTTGCTTTTTAAACTTTTTTTTTTTTAACACTTTAAGATATACAGGAAAAATACAAAGGATATAATCAAACTCCCATATTCTACTACTCAGAATTAGAAATTCACATTTACCGCATCTGCTTCCAATATTTTTTAAAAGAAAGAAAACACTACAGCTGAAGTGATGTTTAACCAACCAGGATAGAGGCGACCTCGATCATGCCAGCGCACTGAGGAGTTCATGCACCCTAGTCCCCCCTTATCCATAGGGGTACCTTCCCAAACCCCCAGGGGTTGCCTAAGACCGCAAATAGTGCCGACCTCCATACCCACTGTGTATTTTCTTATACTTACATACCTATGATAAGTGTATTTTATAAATTACGCACAGTAAGAGATGAACAATAATAATAAAATAGTTTTAAAACAATGTAATAAAAGTTATATGAATGCGGTCTCTCTCTCTTTCAAAAATATCATACTGCGCTGTACTCACCTTTTCACTTGAAGGAGGCACTTGATGGCTTCTTCTCGACATCTCTGAATTGCCAGCATCACTACTCTTGCACTTTGGGACGTTACTAAGTAAAATAAGGGTGACCGGGACACAAGCCTTGCGATATCGCCACAGGCGGCTGCGACGGAACTCGAGCGGCGGGAGCGTCTCCAACGTGGCTGAGCCGCAGGGCAAAGGGCGGGGCTGGGCAGGGCTCGCGAGATTTCATCTCGCTGCTCGGAATGGCGTGCAATTTTGATCTTAAGATTTGTTTGTTTCCAGAATTTTACATTTAGTACTTTCAGGCCGTGGTTGACCTTGATGGGGGGAGGGGGGGGCGGCTACTGTATATACATAAGGTATTTGTGTAGGTCTGTGTGTGTTTCACGCCCATAGTAGTGAGTAGTAGCATATGGTAGGGACCATTATGCCTCGTGCCCTTTCAACGCAACATTGTTTTCTGAGATGAAGCTTCATTGTTACACGTGATCTCTCATTTGATCCTTATAGAGGCGGTGTTATAAATGATGTGTCTCCCCTGCCCAAATCCATATAGTAAAGCCCTAATCCCCAGAGCCTTAGAATGTGACTGTTTGGAGATTGGGTCTTTTAAGAGATACTTAGGTTGAAACGAGGCGATTATGGTGGGCCCTGATTCAATATGACTGCTGTCCTTGAAGAAGAGATTATGACCCAGACACACACAAAGGGAAGACATGGAGAGAAGACATGGAGAGAAGACGGCTGTCTACAAGCCAAGGAGAGAGGACGCAGAAGAAACCAGCCCTGCCAACACCTCGAGCTCAGACTTCCAGGCTCCAGATCTGTGAGACAATAAACAGCTGTTGTTTAAGCCACCAGGTCTGTGACACTTTGTCATGGCAGCCCGAGCAAACTAATACAGGCAGTGAATATTCCACAGAATAAAAATCCTACAGTATGGTTAGCCATCCCCTAGTGGTGGATATTGAGATGAAAACTAGGCACAAATACGCATCCTTGCACATGGCTCCTTGTACACGCTTGTGGGGGAATCTCTAAGGCAATACTTAGAAATGAAATTGCTGTGTTACAGGGGAGGCACATTCTCAAATTTTCAAGGTCCTGCCAAATTGCTCTCTAAAGTGTCTGTACCAATTTACAATCTCAACAACAGTGAACGAGAATACCAGTTTTCCCACATCCTAGCCAACATTTGATATTCTCAAACTTAAAAATTTGTGCCAATATGATTGACAAAAATAATCTTATTGTTGTTTTAATTGTGCTTCTCTATTTACATATGAAGTTGAATATCCTTTCATACATGCATTGCCCATTCTTATTTCACCTTTTATAAATTCTCAATTCATATCCTTTGCCGGTTTTCCTTTGGGTTGTATGTGTTTTTCTACCTGATTTGTGTTAATTATGTACATTCTAGATAATAATCCTCTGTCTGCTAGCTGTTGTGTAAATACCTTGTCCCAGGCTACCACTTGTCCTTTAATTTTGTTCATGGTGTTATTTTGATAAAAGGTTTTTAATTAGGTGTAATCAGACGTACCTTTATTTATAGTTTTTCTTTTTTGTGTCATCTTAAAAAAACAAAAGCATTTCCTCTCCAAAATTTATAAAGGTGTTCTCTTACATTTTCTTCTTATATTTCTCCCCTGTTTAGATCTACAGTACATCTTCAATTTATTTCTATGATGAGAATAAGTAGGAATTTTCTTCCCCCCCCCCAGTTGAGAGTCAATTGTCCCAACACCATCTATTGAAACATCAACTACTTAGTCCCATATTTAAAAAAAAAAAAAAAATCCGGCCCTTTGGGCTCTCTCAGCAGTATCACACGGCAGGAAGAAGCGCCCTCAGGAAAGTGGCAAAAAGGGAGTTAAGAAGAAAGTGGTTGACCTATTCTCTAAGAAAGACTGGTATGATGTGCAAGCACCAGCTATGTTCAGCAGAAGACATCTTGGGAAAACACCTGTCACAAGAACTCGAGGAACCAAAATTGCATCTGATGGACTCAAGGGGTCGTGTTTTGAAGTGAGCCTAGCCGATCGGCAGAATGATGACGTTTCAATTCAAGCTAATTACTGAGGATGTTCGGGGCCAAAACTGCCTTATTAATTGCCATGTCATGGCTCTAAACTGTGACAACACATGCTCCATGTTCAAAAAGTGGCGGGCCACGATCAAAGCTCACGTCGATGTCAAGACTACCGATGGCCATTCGTGCCGTCTCTTCTGCATTGGTCTTACCAAAAAATGCAACGACCAGATTAGGAAGACCTATGCTCAGCATCAACAGGTCCACCAAATCCGGAAAAAGATCATGGAAATCAAGACCCAAGAGGTGCAGACAAAAGGACTTGAAAGAGTGGGCGATAAATTGATTCCAGATAGCACTGGGGAAAAAAAAAAAAACATAGAAAAGTTTGCCCATCTATTTATCTGCCCCACGATCTCTTTTGTTTGTTTAGTCAAAATGCTGAAGAAGTCCAAGTTTGAATCGGGAAAACTCATGGAGCTTCATGGTGAAGGCTGCAGTTCTGGAAAAGCTACTGGAGATGAGGCAGATGTTAAAATTGAATGAGCTGATGGACATGAGCCCTCAGTCCAAGAATCTGTTTACAATTCAGACTTCACAGTGACAAATAAAACCTATTCATGATGCTTTAAAAAAATCAGACAGTACCTACAGACCATCTCATTTTAAGTAGTGTAATTTCCTGATAATGCCTCTAAAATAGAAGTATTAGGAGAAAAAATGTTCCCCTTGGTAAGTAAATAAGCTGACCTAAATGGGTATTTGGACATGAGCCAAGCAAATGCTAGAGGTTGTCTGCCAAAAATGATTTTGATATGGGAAGAGTTGATGTTAAGCCCTTCTTCCTAACAGTCATTAGATAGGAGGGCCAGGTGTCTTTCTGAGACCGCTCTGAGTTTGTAATGATTAAACCATCGGTGGCGTTTAGAAGGCTTGCCCTTCACTTGTCCCTAGCAAGGGGATGTGCCTCCTGCCCACCAGGGCAGTGATGCCTGCATGGAAATCTCTGGAATGACACGCTGAAGCTGGCTACAGTGTTGTCTCTGGAGGATGGGGGATGAGTATTTGAGGGGAGGCTAATATTTCACGGAATCCTTTTTTTTTAACCATAAGCACATATTGCTGATTTAAAATAATAATTTCTTTATAAAGCCAAAAAGAATTAAAAAGGTAATAAGACACACTAAGTAAAATCAGTAGAAAACATCTCACCATTCTGTTTAAAAAATAAATATAGATTGACGAGGACTTTTTGGAGAAATAATTGAATAGAAATTACATTTTACCTTAATTATTTGAATAATTTAGACCATTGGCTTTCAAATATTTCTTGGCCACAAAACACTTTGTTAAAACTAGACCTTTCTCAGAAGACCAACGTATAAAATACATGAGGTGGAAATACTATTTTTGTTTAAATGGAGATCCTCACCAGGGGTTTTCCAAGGGGCTCTGTGAGACCCCAGGGCTTTTTTGAGTACATCAAAAACCTTCCTTTTAAAGTCAATGTATTTGAGAATCAGAGATAAGTTATAGTTTCTTTTTTCACTTTCTCCATGTAGTAATATTCTCTCTGAAATTCACAGCAGTGTGTATTCACTGATTCTGTAAACATGTCTCAAGCGCACCTAGTGTTTTCCAGGCTTTGGGATGGGTGCCGAGGAGGAGGAAGTGACTTGGAGATTGTGAGTTCTGAGCAACATTTTGAAGTGAGAGTAGAAGACAGCTGAAAGTCAGGGAGGGTATCCCAGGCCCGGGAGACCGCAGGGGAAAGCAGGGGGGAAGTAGGCTGGCAGATTAGCGGGGTGGCTGGTAGGAGTGGGAGACTCAGTGTTAGAAGATGCACAGGGCAATCTGTTGGCGGTGCTGAACAGGTGCTGAAACTGGAGAGGCAGGGCCGAGTGAGTTATTACATGCATGGTGGTCCTTTCTAAGTTGGGACTTGGACAGCCACGAGGAAGCCATTGAAGGGTTTTAAGCAGGAGATTGACACGGTCATATTTGTGCTTTGGAATCATCACTCTGGTCCAAGTGAGCATTGAAAGGGGACATGATTAAGGCAGGGAGCCTGGGTAGGAGGTTGTTGCCGATATCCAAGGAAGAGACAATGATGGACTGACCTAGACTGGGACATAGAGATAAAGCAGAAGGGGGCTGACTCAGGATGCATTGGGTGTCGGTGAGAGGAGGAAAAGGGAGGTGTCTAGGGAATTCCTGGAGTTTGAGTTTGTGTAACTAAAGGGGGTTAGATAACTGGTGCCAGTCGATACAGCAAGAAAGACGGGGGAAAAGGCTGGCGGCCACAGATGATGTTTCATTGGGGAGAGCTTTTGTTCGAAGTGCCTGTGAGATAAAGAAGTGGAGCCGTCCAGTAGGCCATTGGCCATCCAGTCCTGGAGCTCAGGAGGGAGTTCTGGGATGGAGGCGATGCTTTGGGAGCCATCCTCAGCGCAATGGTAATGGCGGTCAAGACAATATGAGAGGACAGTCCCAAGGAGGCAGGGGAGGGGGTCTCCCGTGAACTGGACTGAGATCGCTCAGTAGAGAGGACGAAAATCAGGGAGCTCGGGGTTCAAAGGAACCAAGGGGCGGGGGAGATTTAAGATGGAAGGAGTTGTCAGGAAGTTCAGATGCTGTGCTGAGACGAAATATGACCACTCTTGCAAGGAGTAGAGAATTTTTTTTTCCAAATATTAAAGCCTGGGCCATAGATTTAATTGGTCTGGTATGGGGCCTGGGCAAAGATATATTTTTACAGCACCAGAAGAGAGCCTAATGTGTAACCACAGCTGGGAACCAGTTATTCTCTATTTTGAGCAACAAAGGATTGAAAAAGGTTACTCTGGGAGAAGTCAGACCCACACTGATCCATGCTGCTGGGTTACAGAGGAGCGGTAAATAAAGGAAATGGCATCCAGCCAATTAAAGTGTGTCTGCGTGGACCGAGTTCTTTTTGGTAGAGACAGGTCCTGGAATCGAGGGAAGACCAAAGCTGTGCTTTCCTTTGCAGGTGAGGGGAGTTTCACTGGGTTTTCCTAGAGCATACGGGACCCGTCCTCCAAATCATACTGAGTCAATACCTGCCAAACTTACTTCACATTAATATATAAGCTTTGCCTGGTGATTTTTAAATCATTCATCTTTTCCAGAAATTGAAAGGAATATACATATATAGGATAAAAAACCCAAAATATTACAGAAGTAACATTCTCCCCGCTCAAACTACCTCCACCCACAGCCACATCCAAAGGCCAACCGCTTGACCATTTGTGTTTGTGTCTTCTGGTGGTTACCCCATAACCCTAAATATTACGCTGACTCCTCTCTTTCATAATTTATCAATACTATTTATTATCTATCAATATTGAAAATGGAAGTTTACTTACTCTGCATTCACTTCACTGTCTCCTCTCCAAAGTTTGGTAGTTATAGCATTATGTTCAATTCTTCTTTTGGTTACTTTTATAACTTTGACTAATGTTTTTAAAATTCTTTTTCTAATTCCACGAACTTGACACAGTATTTCTGAACTCCGCACGATATGAGATGAAGGCGTCAGCTCCCCTACTTTCTCCTGCCAACTCCTGTCAGTTGACCTGTGCTTTTCCATTGTTCTGATGGATGGCTTTATATTTTGTTCTGTAACCATGATAAGTCCTCTCTGCTTGGTCTGCAGGTTAATTCTGAGTTGAAAACCAAAGAACTGCATTTAAATGATTTTAAGTAGGCAAATGTTCCCTGGAGAGCCAAGGACTGTGTTAAGACCACATTTCTTCCTCTTGGGCCCAATGTCACAACTCCTGGGTGACTCAAAAGAGAGTATTCCCAGCAGTGTGGTCAATTAATTCTCTCTTCTCATTATACTCCATCAATGACTCAAAATCATGGTTCATTTTAGTTTGCTGCGAATTGGACCATAATTTTCTTGTACCGTTTGACTTTTCCCCAGACTTCTCTTTTATCATCCTTGAGAGAAAAAACATTTTGTCTTCACTGTGTCACAAACATTTCCAGGTTCTTACTCATTTCATCTAATGCATTGAATGTCTTCACTTTTCCTTCCTATGGAGAGATTTCTTAGAGCCTACTCCTTTCCTGTTTTACCTAAGACTTGGGGAAAGGGCTGTTAGAAATAAAAAACACAAACATTTTGAACACTGCAAAAGGATAGTCTCATTGTAAACAAATTGATTCGCCATGTATTTATCAGTCTTGTCTGAATTGAGTTAATGTGGCTTTGGCATTGAGAAGCTAATTATCCACGGATATAGAAAGAAATTCAGGTTCTGGATCTCAGAGATGGAAGTACCAGACCCTGAAGGTTGTCACTCAACCACCCTGAGAGACCACAATCAGCCAAACCCTTCTGTGTATCTTTGGTGGATACTGTAGTATGTTGCCAACACCCAAAGAAACTAAGCACTCGGCCCCTTGCCTCAGTTAGAGCCATCTCTTAAGGGCCATCCCATCTTTCAGAGTTCCCCACGAGATGGTCTGAGGCCTCTTTTGCAACAGCTTTGAATTCAACTTCTTTCTGTGCCCAATCTTTCCTTTACTCTCTCACAGATTCATTCCCCAAAGCACACTCCAATAAATACCTGCCTCAAAGTCTGCTTCCTGAAGAATCGTACCTACACCCTCACTTTTCTCTCATACCCATAAATAAACAAACAAAACAGTAAAACAAACCATATCATAAAAACAACAAATATAAACAAGCAAAAAGGCTAATTTCCTACAGGGGATATTGGATTGCTGTGGACATGGCTGTTCATCACATCACCATCATCACCACCATCACCCTTTAAGGTCAAGCCAGCTACCCACTCCTGAACCCAGCCATAAGTACCCCTTTGGTTGGCCAAAGGGGCATTTCCATCCGAAAGGACGGACCCCTGTGCTGAAGAAATAAGCCACAGGCTCTGGTTGCCTGACTGCTTGGAAAATCATTAAGTTATTTGAAACGTCATTAAAAAAAAAATGTATCTCTAAAATTCTAACGCTAGACAGTTTTGGAATTAATAAATGCGTATTAAGATTATAAGCCTATTCCACTCCAAACAGAAAGAAAGCATTCTAGGAACACGAAAACCGCAAAGGAGAAATGCCTGTTTCTTCAGGTAAGTCACTTCATGTTTGAATCATTTATTTACGTAACAAGCCTTTCTGGACTGATTAAGGGAACTGCCAATTACATTTACCAACCTTTCTTCGGGTTGTAGAGAAGCACAGCGTTTTCCCCTTCCTTTATGTGGGAGTGCCTGTGTTAGAGATCTGTGTCCTGACAACAAGACTCTTTTCCCTTTTTGTCAGTCTCTGGGAGGACTCAGTGCTCCAAGACAAACACTTCTCATGCAGAACCGATGGTAAAAGAAAAAAAAAAAAAAACACGACAGGATCCTTTCCATCCCATGGGGCTCCTGAGCCTGTGTGAGCCTTTGAAATGGTCAGGAATGAAAGTACGATATTTTCTTCTTTATCCATTTTTAAAGTCTGAGTCTTTCAATGCTCCGCTCAAAGCTCACCTCTGCTGTGAAGCCCTTTCTAACCACCCCAGTTGAGTATGATTTTCCTTCCTCCGAACCCCGGCTGATACTTTCTGACCTGACCCCACCCGTTGGCGTGGTCTTCGCTCCTGGCAACGTGGCCAACTTCCTGAGTCGGTTGTAGCAGCTACTAATTTTGCAGATTTATTCCAATCTCTCTTCTCCTGGGGTTCAGAAACGGGTCCAGGGGGGAGCCTGTGACCTCGGCAGGACCGTTCAGTGTTTCCTCTGTGTAATTAAAAATACACCTTGGAAGAGAGAAACTCCTGTTTTCTTCTGGGTCATGAGTTATAAGGGAACTGTGAGGCTGGAATTTCTCAAGGTCATCTTCCCAGGACTTCGGCAGAAAGCCACGTGGGGGGATAGAGGGTCCTAATGACATCCTCTGAACCCCTGAAACTATTACTCTGAACTTACCAATTATGTGAGAAAATCTATTTCCTCTTCTGCTTACGTGAATTGCAGTTGGCCTTTATCATCTACAACCTAAGTGACTAATGTGCTCACTTAGAACTCCTTAAGAAAAAGAACGCTTAAGGAAGAACCCTCTGCACTGCCAAGCCTCCGGGACCTTTCCATCTTGCTGCTCTGCTCTTGTCACGGTGTGATGAGAGCCTCCATGTGTGGGTTCCAGCTGGACGTGGGGACAAACACACGGCACAGAGTCTGAAGGTCCAGCTCTGGAGCCGACATAACCTCTCGCTCTCAGAGTCCTGTGGATGGTAATTAGCGACATGGCCACATCTAACTGCAGGGTAGGCTGAGACATTTAGTCTGTCCAGGCAGCTGTGTGTCCGGCCATGACTCTGTTTCTGCAGGAAAGAACAGATGCTGGTGCACAACCGTCAGTCTACCTCACACCTGGTGTTTGCAGATTAAAGCAGCTGAAATACCAAGAACTATTTAAACGTGTGCAAGATCGAGGCTGAGGCGAGGAAAAGCCGTGTCGTAAGTGAAAAGTGCTTGTGAGCAGAGAGCCATGTGGTCTACCGGGGAGGATGTGTACTCTGTCAACATAGCTGAGCTGGAGTGACATTGCCTAGAGTTCCCTTCCCTGTCAGGCTCCAAGCCAGGGTTGGCTGTGACAGAAATGAGCGGGAGGTTCGGAAGGTGGCAGTGAAGCAGCAGCCTTTACGCTCTGAAGGCTGGTGTAGGGCACCATGCATTGCTGCAGCTCATGTGCATTGCTGCTTATTTGCTGGCTCACCTTGTTGCTCAGGGCAATGGCCTGCAGCTTCTCGGCAAATACCCACTCTCCTTCAGCTTGGCCAGGTGCAAGCGTAGCTCCATGTTCAAGGGCACCAGCAACTTCTGTGGGAGACATATGTGGGCTTCAGCTGGCCTCGCAGGTCCTTTAACCTCAAAGTTTCTCAGCTTCGGTGCTGCTGCTGCTATTCTGAGCTAGATAAATCTTTGTCATATGGGGGCCATCCTGTGCATCGTGGGATGTTTAGCAGGGTCACTAGCCCCTACTCCTTAAATCTCAGTGGCGACCCTCATTCCAGCTGTGTGACAGGCAAAACTCTCCAGATAGTACCAGCTGTCTTCTGGGGGCACAAAATCAGCCTGGGTGAGAACTGCTGTCTTCACATCCAGTTTTTCTTCCCACCTGCTGGCCTCGTGACCTACAGCAGCTTCAGGCCCACATCTACTCACAGAGGCCTGCGCGACTTGCTGAGACCCCTCCGCCAGCCTCCACAGTCGCACAGATATAACCCCATAATCGACCCCTCATCCTTCGTCCCTCACAGTGGTTCTGCTCAGGGCTACGTTTCCTGGGCCTGAGACGCTGCCATCGTGGGCTCCAGTCCCTTCCTCCATAACTGATATTTTAAGGGTATTATGGTATAAAAACAAATATGATCCAGGCTAGACTCATTATTAGATATTTATTATTATACCCATTTTAATTAAAAGCAAAGCTTGTGTGGACCCCGACAAGTAAGGGGCGCCCTAGGCATTGTGTGTCTAATGGAGAAATTGGCCCTGGGCTTGCTTCTTTTGCCACACCTTGGCTGACAGGTGCGCTCACTTTACACATTGCTTTCTTTGTAATCAGAACGAAAACACAGGCAGCAATGATTTGCTTCTTTCAAGACCAACCTGAGTTTAGGGGAACAACTCCAAGTACTTGACGCCGTACTCAACGGTAGCAGGGCAGATTTGGCTGAAGACCCTCCATGCATCTGCTTTTTTTAGTCTACTATCTGGGTCAATAGGAATGATAGGAGCTATTTAGGGAATTCGGGAGAAAAGATGAGTGCGAAATAAAACTCCCTTTTAAAAACATATCAAAGAAAACAAGTGTGTCTCAAGGTGAAACTGTAGACACGTGTTTTCTATCCGATTGTTAACAATCAGATATAAATCATCTAGTGGAATCATAAGGGCCAATCCTGGGGTCCCTCTCCCCACCCAGTGACGGCTGTTTCTGATTAGCTTGGAGCCTGCTGCCCCGACAAACAATGGGCGTCTCTCGGGTCTGCGGAGGACAGGAAATTAAGCCATCAGGCATCTTGCCTGTTATTCCCATACTTCCCTCAAGCTGTAAAGGCATCAAATATGAAAGGAGGGAACATATAAACTGGGCAAAGTCGGAGGAAGTTGGGGATGCCATTTCATTCCACACCTCCCTCAGCAGGTCTGTCCACAAATGTTCAATATTCACTTTGGAATTAAAACACCTGCTTTACATCAGATGTTTGAAAGCCGGGCACCACTGTGTATGACAGGAAGTTTGTATTAAAGCACCAAATTCATCTTTAGCAAGAACTCTGCTTTTTTTCCACGGAAATATCAGGAAACCATTTTGAGTTGAACAACCAAACTAAAAGCAGTGGAGTTTAAGATAAATGTTATGAAAATTGCATAAAACATTATATCAAAACCCTTGGCAGTGTCGAAAGGCAAGATTTCTGAATCCAATGAGTAGCTGAAGAAGAAAATTCAATTCCATTTTTTCACTTTGTCTGCCAATTTTATAGCACTTCATTTAAAATGGAATCTCTAAAGAATCAATTCAAATTAGCTTTACAGTTTTCCCCAAAGAATCTGCTTTAAAATAAATTGAATTGGAGCATGTGACATAATAAGTGAGCATAAAATTCATGTTAACTAGTCCAAAGGAAAAACTCATAATAAGGAAACAAATAATCTCACATGACTGAGCTAAAAATAGTCTTTAGATTGTCAGTTTCAAAACTGAACAAAAATAGGGGGAGTTGTTTTAATAATGATATGGCGCATTTTTCCCTAATGGAATGGCCTTGAATTTTGTAATAAATTACAGAAAGAGAATCCTTTGGGTAAAAAGAAGAGACCAGACATGAGTTGCTTTCATAAATAGAGTGACAGCAATAAAAATATCTTCCAGCTGGGGCTGAGCAGCTTTGGCTTCAACATGGTGGCTTCGCCACTGAAGACCGGGCAGAGCTGGGATGAACCATCATTACAGTGAGGATGACCCACTGGCGCCTGCCTACCCTGTTTAGAAAACAGCTTTTGCTTCTGTGTTTGCTTTATTTTGATCAGGGATCTCTATCACGCGTATTTAGTTAAGATCTCTTTATGAAGTTTATTAGGACTCTGAAGCTCCTTGAAGAACAGAGACAATATCTTAGTTGCCATGGTAACAAGCCCCATCCCTATCACAGTGCCTGACTCGTAGTCAGGATCCCATAAACGTTTAAGGGAGAAACACAAGAAAGAATAAATGAATTCATTGTTTAAATCGGATTAAACTTAATTTTTAAAATGATACCTTTAAAAAAAACTTCACAGTTAAGTTGGGAATCTGCAGTCAGTTTAATTTAGGAGGAAATGGTTGGATTATGGTGATTTTTTTTTCACTCTACTGAAGTCAAGAAACAAATAACCTGGTTTATCATTGAAGGAGGCTTGACGGAGATTCCTTAAAGACCTGCCTGAAAGTAACCATATAGGAGTTAACATTAATGAGACCCAATGTCTTAGAATTTAGCTATGCCATGAAGTACGGGGCCAGCTCCCTTTTTCACAATACCCATTTGGGCTTCCTTGCTTATTCACTGTGCTCACTCAATACAGCTTTAAAAAGATTGTGTCCTTTTTCCTGATACTCTGCCTACCCTTCCATTTTTAATCTACCCATTCATTGGTCCATCTATCTATCTGATCATCTGTCCATCAAATACTCAAGGATATATTGATGAATAATAATAACAGCTAACATTTATTTAGTGCCTATTGTGTGTCAAGCACTGTTATGAACGCGTTATGCTAATTAACTCACTTAATCCTCCCAACATGTCAGTAAAGGATAGACGATCATAATCCACACTTTACGTACAAAGCAACTGAGGCACACAGCACGTTCACACATCTCGGAAGAAGGGAAGCCGAGATTGAACCTGGGGAGTCTGGCGTAGAACCACAGGCTGCTGTACTGCTTCGGTACAGTCTTGACCTTCATTAGCGTCACGTGCTAGCGGGAGAAACAGAATTCAAACAACTAATTATGTAATTTTAATTTTTGCTTTGAAGGAAAAGTACAGGTATTAGAAGAGCATGTGAAAGGCAGAAGTAGCCCGGCCTGAGGCGTTTGGGAAGGCCTGGCTGCTGAGGAGGTCGGCCCCTGGGCTGACACGAGGAGGTGGCTGGGCAGTGAAGCAAAAGCAGGAAAGACTGTCCCGCAGAACAGCGTGTGCCGGGGAAAGAGGTACCTGTGTTGAGAAACAAAAAGGGACCAAGAGGCCTTTGGCGTCCACTGACGTCGATACGATCACAATTCGACTCAAACATGAGTGTCTTCCAGTTCTCCATCCACTGACTCCCACCTTGTTTACCCAGCTGTGGAGTGAAATCCAGGAGACAACCCTGTCTGCTTCTCCCTCACCCAGTGCCAACCTATCTAATCTGCCATATGACCAACTCCTGTCACCCAGCGCTCCACCCTGTCTAACCCATTGCTCCCCCATAGACCTATCCAATCTGCTCGGTTCTTCCTGACCCCACCTCACCTCCCGAACCCCAGCCACTTTCACGTCTTACTTGATGCCGGCAGCGTTCCCCTGTATCCAGCGCTCTACCAGGATGCTCTGCGGAGCCCCTCCTGTCTGGTCTCCAGCTGCAAATTCGGTCCTGCCACCTCTACCCTCACTTAAAACACCTCTAATGGTCTCCTATTGCCCTTGGGAAAAAGACCAAACTCACTGCTTGTTCTGCAAGGCTGTGCTGGGCCTGGCCCCCTCTGCAAAGTCAGGGTCATCCTCGGCCCTATGCTGTGCCTCACGGCTCCTCAGCGGCATGGTTCGCCTGCCTTTGGTCTCTGAGCCTCGCCATCCCCTCTCACTCGTAGGCCTTGGCACACGCCCTTCCCTCCTCTGTTTGCTTAGCTCTTGGTCATCCTTTAGACCCCCCATTTAAGCCTCAGCAAGCCCGCCCTATGTCCCTGCCTGGGTGTCTGACTCCTCCCTTTGATATCTCTGTATAAGAAACTCTTTGTTACGGCTGCCTTGTGTCCTCTCGAAAAATTCACATGTTAAAGCCCTAACCCAAGTGCTCAGAATATGGCTGTATTGGGAAATATGGCCTTTAAAGAGGTGATTAAGTTAAAATTAGGTAGTTGGGGAGGGCCCTAATCCAGTCTGACTGGTGTCCTTATAAGAAGAGGAAATTGGACACAGACGTGCACTCGCACAGGTGAACACGTGAGACACCACGAGAAGGTGGTCATTGGAAGCCAAGAAGAGAGGCCTCAGATAAATCCAAATCTGCTCATACCTTGATCTTGGACTTCCAACCTCCAGAACTGTGAGAAAATCGATTCCTGTTGTTTAAGGCCCCTGGTCTGTTGGTACTTCTCATGGAAGCCCTATCAAACGAATACCTCCTCCTTCACAGAGGCTGTCACAGCTGCAATTTAACTCTCGTTTTATTATTTGCTTGCTGTCCCCCTGATGAGAACGCAAGCTCCGTAAGGACAGGAACTGGGTCTGGTTTTGCTCACCACAACATCACCATCTTGGTGCCTGGCACGAAGTAGGTGCTCATTAAATACTTGCTGCATGAATGAATAAAACGTATGAGTAAATGGAGGAACCGTGCGTGAAAGAAACAGTAATCACACAGTGGTTTTACCTCGGGGAAGATTTACTTTAGGCCTGAGTTGCATCTAGAAGCAAGAGTACTTTGTATTGGCTAATACGGGTATTAACATGCATTTATGTAATTTTATTAGATAGACTGAATTCCTGGAATTTCACATTTTTAGTCCCCCAGAGAACACTGTTCAATGAAATTTAATCTCACGGATTTTATTTTTAAAGAGGTAAATATCTCTCTCTAGGGTCAAAAAGATAATTCTAAGAGAAATAAATCCAACATCCTTGCAATTGGAAGAAAATATATTGTTTGTATCAAATCATGCTGATTGAGGTCATGCTTGATTTTGGTTTGGAAAATGTCCTTTCTGGTTTCCACAGGGCAATGACACTATGAGGACAGAGGGGAATTGCCACACCGGGCGGGGGGGGGAGGTGTGTGTGGAAAACACATAAGAATTTCTGTCTTATAAGTCTTCGGAGGAGTCCTCTATTCTGAGAAACTCATTATTCACTTAATTATTCATTCTGTTTATTTACTGTATAGTTATTACACATAAATATGGTGCAAATCCCCAGAATCCTCAAACACCAGATGCCAGCTTCCCTCTGCAGTCCCAAAAGACATAGCCAAGCCATCACTGTGAGAATTAAAACAACAACAACTAAAACCCAATTAAAATTGTGCCAGCATGTTCATTTCCAAAAGAAAAACCCTGCAAATGAACAAGCTTTTAGTCACTCCCCTGACTGCTTCTGCAAAAAGACAAACAAAAAAAAACCTCTTAAAACTAAAACTGGCAGAGAATTAGTATTTAAATCACAGCTACCATGACTACATCTACAGAAAGGACACTGGCTAAGTCAACTTTGTTTCATTTCTCCCATTTTCAACATCAAATGATTGAGGAAAATGGAGTTCTGTTTTTCAGGATTTCGATGTCTGGCAGTGGAGTCGGGACATCTGTCTAGACCGCTCCACCCAGACCTGCACCTACACCCAGGGGTCACTCCGAGGTGCAGGCAGAGGAGTCCATGACTGGAAATACGTGCAGCTCTTCCGGGCGGGCTGGAGGCCTGCGGCGCCTCCCCGAATCCAGAGCTCAGACCTGGAAGGCCAGGGGTCTCCATGCTCAGTGTCAAGGCTGTGACGATGGGCTCAGGGGACAGACGGGCCCGGTTCAGCTCCCGGGTTTGCCTTACCACTCAAGCCCCTTCCCTTCTCTGTGCTTATTCTCTCTCCTCAGAATGAAGATAATACCTCCCTCTCAGAGTTGCCACACGGATTAAATGTGACAATGCAAGGAAAGTGCTTAGAACGATGCAGCCAACGACGGGCATACAATAGCACTGGTTTTTACATTCGATGCTAGCATGCTCCAGTGCACATGGCGATTCAGCCCAGCACCGGACTGAGCTTTGCGGAAACCCCATTTGTTTTTTTTTTTTTTTCCCCACTCTTTATTTGTAAGGATAGAATTGCTCATTTCACTCTGGAGCAACGAGAATGTTGCTATTCCTCGGATTAAAAGAAGTTCATCGCCTCCCATCTCACAATGCTTATGGCCATTTTTGTTACCTGTTACCTAGTCGCGTAGTCTAATTTGGGGCCTTTTTGCTGAGAAAAGGCAAAACCATTTTCTAATCTATTTGGCAATCACATCATGAAATATCAGGCCCACCAAACACAAAAGGTCTTCATTAATAACATGAAACAGAAACTCTGTATAATATTTCATTATTGCTTCCCTATTAACATAATAATCTATTGCTGCCTTAAGAATTCATGGGCATGAAAGCCTGATATATTAAGTTATGGCTCCAATTAGATATATTAACCAGTGATACCAATGATATCCTGAAAGAAACATGGCAGAAATGAGAAAATCAATTTGAAATTAAAATAAAATCAGTCTTACTCTTCAATTTCCAAAGAAGCGACTCTTTACGTTAGCACTGACACTACCTCGCGATCAGAGGTCCAAAGTTAAATGCATGCACCCCGGCCCCCTCCCTACCGACAGGCATTTCGAGTAGAGTTGCTCCAACTCCTTCTCTGGGGTGGGGGTGGGGGTACAAGGGGAGATGAGGAAGCAGAGGCAAAGGGAGTGGAAGGGTAAGGGTGTGTCTCCATGAGCTTACAGTCACATAACTATTCACGTCAGGTACTAGGGATGGTAAGACTGGGCGGTACCTTCATAAAAGTCATAAAAACATGGAACTGGAAGATCCCTTAGAGATTGGCTGATCAACCATTTCCCGAGGAATGATCCATGGAACATTAGGTCTTTAAGATGGCTCTCTCTTTCTAGACACACACACACACACACACACACACACACACACGGTTCTATGATCCATCACACAAGTCCGAGAAACTCTGCACATCCTACCTGTTTCTTGGAGCACCATAATCAGCTTTAGCATTTAAAAGGTTCTGTGAACTCCTACAATAATAAAAGAAAATACCCATTTATAATCTTTGGTGAAATATTTCCTGAGCTTCCTTGGCCATGTCAGTCTTTGTTCACACAACATTTATGTGTAACAGGCAATGAGCAACCTCATCTGTCAACCTCCACATTGAAACTGATAAGGAAGAGGAAATTGAGGCCACAGAAAAGTGTTTGATTTGCCAAAGAGCACAGGAGGTAGGGACCGAGTGGAGAGTCCAAGTCAGATCTGCTGATTCTTAGCTCCATATCACACGGCCTCTCCGGGAAATTTCCCTCTCATTCATCAATGTACCCAGGCCTGCCATGCACCAGGCATGGTGTCAGACACTAAGGACACGAAAAATGGAAAAGACACATAGTCCTTGCTTCGGGAAGCACATATGCCGGAGTTGGAGACAGAAATGGAAATATACCGCACTGCCACATGAGGAGAATGGTGAGGAGACCGCGGGCCAAGCTCAGAAGAAAGCGACTCATCTCCTAAAGGAGTTAGGAGAGTGGTCACACAGGTGACATTGGCATGGGGCTTTGAAAGGTGGCCAGGAGTTTGCTTTGAGATATTTCTCTCCCCTCAGTGCCTTTGGTGCTCCTACAATAGTTCCCTCGTTTGGGGTATGTTTGCATAAATCACCATGCTGGTGCCACATGACTTGGTCACCTGGTTGCACCAGAGCAGCCAATCTAAAGGTTGGCCAGCACCCTATGCGAGTGTTTAAGGGGCACTGTCCACTAGAACTTCGATCAATGATAAAAAGGTCCTATTGGGTGCTGTTCAATGTGACTATGGTAGCCGCCAGTCACAAACGTCCATGGAACACAACACGGCCATGCAGTGAGGAGCTGGATTTTTAATTTTGTTTAATTTTGATGAGTTAAACATTAAATTTAAATAGCCACGTGAGCAGTGGCTACCACATTGTATAGCAGTTTTAGACTGATAATAGATTCACTTTGTGATTCCCATTTAAGATACAAGTTGGTTTGGAGTTATGCTTTTATGTTGAAATCCAAGTTTAAAAGTAGTATTGGAATATTCAAGAGATTTAGGACTTATCAGATTATAGAGTTTAATGAATTACACCTAAAAATGTATTTAAATACATGTGATGAAGTATTTTTCATTGGAGAACCAAAGGACTTAAAAGAGAATTGATTTAAGGGTTTGAAAACATTCTCAATAAGTCTTTTGACCACAATGGAATTAGCTAGAAATCAATAATAAAAACTAGAAAATCAAAAAAATTGAAAATTTAACAATTCATTTATGAATACACTTTTATCAAAAAAGAAATCACAAATTAGAAAAATATTTTGAAGATAATAAGAGTGAAGATAAGACATATCGAAACTTGTAAGAAACAGCTTAAGCAGTGCTTAGAAGACATTTATAACCTTAAATATAAGTATTAGAAAAGAGGCTGAAGAAAATCAATGATCTTAGTCTCTCATGTAGCTAGAAATAAAAAGTAAAAGAGAAAGAAGGAAATAACAATAATAAGGACAGAAAATAAAGAAAAGCAACAAGCCCAAAAGTCGATGTTTTGAAAAGATTAATGACATTGATAAATCCCTAGAAAGGCCAAAGCAAAATAATGATGATGATGATGATAATAATAATAATAATTATAACAACAACAGGATATATTATTTATACATATAGTTAAAACTTAAGGAACTGTAACAGAATTATAAATGCCACCTCAGTGATTAATACAATTTCAGGACTTAAATAAAACAATACGATCTGCATATGACATGAAAGAGCCAGGAAGAATGGGGCTTATCACCATGCGTTAGGGTCTCATTCCTACACAATCTCACAGTGACGCGCTGGCCCCCGCGGCTGTGACGCAGGAGCCACCATGACTGCCGGGAGCGCAGCTGGTCACAGCACGCCACTGTGCTCCAGCCACGAGCAGACATCCCCCCCACACCAGATTTATTGTGATATAATTGATATATAACATGGTGTAAGCATAAGGTGCACGACTTGATGATCCGACACATCGACACACATATACATTGCAAACTGATTGCCACGATAAGGTTGGCTAACACCTTCGTCACTTCATGTAACTACCACATAACTACCGACCTTACCGCTTTACTGTGCGGAGCACATTTAAGACTTACTCTCTGAAAAACTTCTGAGTATATAATACAGTATTGATAACTGTAGTCACCATGCCGTCCATTAGAGCCCCGGAACTTACTCGCAACTGGAAGTTTGTACCTTTTGTTGAACATCTCCCCACTCCCATCCCCCCGGCCTTGAAACCACCATTCTTCTGTTACTATGAATTTAGATATTTTAGATTCTACATATAAGTAATATCATACAGTATGTGTCATCTCCTAACTTCACTGAGCATAATACCCTCAAGATTCATCCATGTTATCACAAATGGCAGGATTTATTTTTGATGGCTGCATAATATTCCATTATAGATAATATATATATATATATTGAAATGGGTATATATCTTTATCCTTTCATCCATCAACAGATATTTAGGTTGTTCTCATGTCTGTTATGTTAACAGGCCTTCTGAGACCAGACACAGGAAGAATGTAGGAACCACACCTGTGGGTTGACAGCACCTTACAGTTTACTCAGTGCTGTGAGGAATTATGAAGTTCAAAAGAAGTATAAGGGATTTTCTTTTCAATAGATCCAACGCTGAGGGATTTCTCTCCTTGAAAATGTATATTGAAAGCCGTATAATAGGAAAGCTGGAGGCCTTTTTTTTTCTTTTTGGTTTTTGAAGGTTCTCCAAAAGTAATTCAAAAGCAGAGACTTTACACCGTATGAGGTCTCTTCTTTGTCAGAAACAAACCCATGTTATGTAACAGGCTGTGAACATCCTTTCCTGTGGCAGTCCTGACCCCAGTGGATCATCGTTGAAAGTTCAGAGAGTGCTAAAAAGGTGCCATAAAGTGGTGGTCTTCAGAGGTTTTTTTGCTAATGTATCCCACAACATTATTTTGAAAAACTATGTACCCCCTTAACATATTTTTAATTGACATCTAGACTTTTATTATAAATTTAAATGACAAGGGATATAATTTCCATCATAAAGTAAAATCTAAAATTAAAAAAATAAACTTTCTAGAATAGTGTTAGATTTACAGAAAAATTGTGAATACTGAGTTTCCCCAACCTCACACACAGTTTCCCCTATTATCAACATCTTACATTAATATGGTACATTTATTATAAGTGAAATAATATTGATACATGATTTTTAACTGAGTCCATATTTATTCAGATTTCCTGGGTTTTTAACTAATGTCTTTTTACTGTTCTAGGATCCCATCCTGGTTATCACATTACTAGTGGTCACCTCTCCTTAGCTACCTCTTGGCCATGAGAGTTTCTCAGACTTTTCTCGTATTGATGACCTTGACAGTTTTGAGGAGGGCTCATCAGGTACTTTGTAGAATGTCTCTGAGTTGAGATTTCTCTGATGTTTTTCTCTCATTAGACCAGGGCTGTGAGTTTAGGGGAGCAAAACTATATAAGTGTATATAATATCAACATAATTTACCATGGTTGATGTTGACCTTGATCGCCTGGCTAAGGTAGTGACTGTAAGGTGTTTCTACTGTTATTCTATCCTCTGATTCCATACTGCACTCTTTGGAAGGTCACTACATGCAGCCCACGCTGAAGGAATGGAGAGCTACGTTTCTTCCCTTTGTGGGCAGAATATCCTCCTAAGTTATTTGGAACTCTTCTGCAAGGGAGAGTAGTGTCTACTCTTCCATTTATTTATTTACTCATTCATTCATTCATTTGAATCAGGATGGACTCATAGATATTTATTTTATACTTACGGTTATTATCCAATACTAATATATCTATTTTGTTGCTCAAATTGTCTCCCTTTAGCCACTGGAAGCTCTTTCTGTTGGTTCTTGTGACCCTTTGACATTCTCCATACCAGCATTGGGCTTTTTGTTTGTTTGTTTTATTTAGTACTTCCTCACTTTCTGGCACTATAAGATGTTCCAGGCTCAAAAAACTCCAAACTACAAACCAAAAATAACCCCCCAAATGAAAAACAAAAAGCAAAACCCCACTCCCCACCCCTGCAAAAATAAAATAAAATAAAATAGAATAGGTCTGGGGTTGAGAGGTGGTCAAGGCTAAAGATAAAGATTTGTTTGTGAGTCATCCACATAAAAGTGATAGCCAGAGCCTTGGGATGAAATCATCCTTGGAGAATGTGTTGATTCAGAAGATCGGCCAGTTACAGGACCCTGGAGAATACTAACACTTCAGAGATGGGTGTAGGAGAGAAAACAGAAGATAGTGGGGGAAATGGGCACAGAGGTACCACGAGAGCCCAATGTTATGGAGGCTAAAGAGAGAAGAACCCAGGAGAAGGGACAGGTGTGATGAGGTCTGAGGCGCTGGAAGGCTCGGCCTCTAGCAGGTCACTGGTGATCTCTTTAAGAGTTGTGACCACAGGAGCTGACCAGAGTGAGGGGTCAAGTAGAGGCCAGGGTACCAGAGAGAGAAGTGGTAACAGCTTCCTCTGCCATCTTCTACTACTTCTTAGTCTCTTTAGAAGACCCTTTTCTCTGCTGCCCAGTAAATGTTGATGTTGCCTAGGACTCTCCTTGGCTCTGTGCTCATAACAGTTAAGGTTCTCTTGGTTTCGAATAACAGAAAGCAACTCCAGCTGGCTCAAGCAGAGAGATTTATTGCAAGGATACAGGGTTACCTCACAGGACCCAAAGGGTTATGACTGGGCTTTGCACATAAGCTTTAACTAGAAATCAAGTACCATAGGGCTTCTCCAGCTTCTTTCTTGTTTCTCTCTCGGTATCTGTTACATTTTCTGCTCTCATTACAAACCAGCTGTCTCGGATTTCCAGGCCATGTGGTGGAAAACATGTCTGCCACTTGCTCCTGAGTCATACCCACTCCCTCAGCCACCTAGAGGAGAGTTGCTATGTCCCAGACACTCTCATTCTTGACATCTTCCAAGGGAAGAGCCTGAGCCAATCAACCACTCCTGGGCCATTTGACCAAGGGCAGACCGACAAGGTCTTACTGCACAGACAGCATCATGTGGCTTGGGGACAAGGGCAGGAACTGGGACCTGGAAGTGAGAAGCTGGAGGAAAAGCTTACAGGATGATGGTTTGCAGTGGGCTTGGGGAAGTGATAAGAGGAGAAGGTGACACGAGCATCTTCGCACTTCCCCTCTCTTTTTTGTCTGTGCTCTAAGAGCCTGGGTCCTAAGTGGCGAATCCTAGGGCAGCTCTCCTTCCTAGACCAGGTGCCAGCTGTATCGTTTTCTTCTGAGAAAGAAAGTGGAATGGCTGGCCAGCTCTCATCAACTTCCCTGTGAGCAGCCTGCAAACACCTGGGTAAGTATGTCTACACCCTCTCGGTGAACCAGAGCTGACTGATTCAGGGGCCAACCAAAAGCCTCTTGTGGGGTCTTCGCACTTGGAATGGACAGATCAGGGGCCAATTCCTTTATGGAATGGTGTAATGCTGACAGTGACTATGGGACAGAGGCAGTGCTGGTTCTACTTATCCCAGAAACCAAGCTGCACTACTGCCCCCCACCACCCATGTTATACTCCATAAGTTAGGCCACTATTGTCCAGTGAATTCCTTCTGTCTAATTAGTTCGAGTAGGTTTCTGCCATTGAAACCAAATAGAGCCTGAACTAATAATACAAGGTCAAGGGAGTTGGTTGCCCAGTCGCTGTTCGTAGCCTGGCCTCGTGCCTACATAACACCTCCCTTTATCTTGTTATCTTTCCCAGGAGAAATGAGGTCCAAATAGTGGTTGCAATATATGAGGTTTTGGTATTCTGGCAATTATTGAAATACTGGCATTTTGTTGGTGTATTACTCTCATTCTTATATTTTAAAAATTGTAAACCAATATTATTTATGTATTGAGATAAATATCAATGACTCAATTATTCAATTTATGATAAAAATACCTGCTGAACAAAACTCTGTCCAAAGTTAGAAAGGGCTTTTTAAACTTTTTTTCTAGAACAATTTGTACTAAAACACATATGATACTCAATGATACCATTAGTCCACTTTGTTTTTGAAATAATATTTCACTTGTTCTTCTCACTGATTTTCAAAGTTTTCTTCATTTTAGATAATGTCTATTTGCTAATTTTTGAACAAGACTTTATTTTTAATAAATTTTAATTTTGAAATAGTTTTTGATTTACAGAAAAACTGCGAAGATGGCACAGAGTTCTCATAGACTGCTCGCCCAGTTTGCCCTGTTATTAACCTTTTATATGAGTGTGGCATATTTGTCACAATTAATGAACTACTACTGACACAATATTAACTAAAGTCCATAATTTATTAGTGTTTACCCTGACTTATGACACTTTGAGACCTTATTTTTATTCATTTTATCTGCTAATAATCTGTGTTAGAATGATGCCTGCTTAATAGTTCCATTTTATAAATTTACATTTTTACTTGACCTTTAAATGTTTAATACTTTTGTAATTTGAATTACATTAGATATTTTCCTAATGTTGTTGATGTTAGAAATTCTGAACACAAATAGATAAAACATTGGTATTGACACTGGTGTTTTTTGAGAATAAATGCCAAATGTCGGGATCACAGGTTTTATGCCGGCACGGATGGGAAGAGTGTGGGATATGTGAACACGGCTGATGCTCTCGGTGCAGTTTGGAACCAGCTGGGACCAGGGCAGGTGCAGCAGAGGCGGCTGGGCGCACCGGGCCTTGCTGCTGGGCCCCAGAATCCCCAGGCTCAGGACATCATAAAGGGTTCTGCAAATAAGTCCTTCCCCCCAATACCCTCACTCCACTCTGTTCTTCCTCTGTATACAGCTGGAGAAGACTTATCTGTGTTAGCCCAATCTGGTTTGTCTCGCACAGCCAGTGGTCTGGGGCCCTTTTTGAATGGTGATTTTGACTCTGGGTACATTATCTTAGAAATCCTAAAATGCCTTGCTCATTGCTTAGAACACAGTAAGCATTCGGTACAGGTAGGTGCTATTACTTGCTCAACCAAAGTCGAATGCATGAAGGAAACTGGCTCCATTGGCAGGAAAAAGTGACTCCTCTCCTAAAATTAGGTGATGAGAATCGGGGAGCCGGTGGGGTGGTGAGGTCTAGTAAATGAATGGAGTGCCCCAGCCTGCAGTGTGGGGTGGGAATGAGGGGTGGAGAGTGAAGGAGCAGGGTTGGGGACCACCCCAGTGGCAATGCCACAGCAGGGCTGCTAGCCACATGCAAGGAAAGTGGCTGTCATGTCTACCTCTAGGATTCTGAGATGCTAGCAATTATCAACATTTAAAAACCATGCTGAAGAGTTTAATTGCAAGTATGTAGTATTACATCATACGTAGAGTGAAGTTTGACATTTAAATACATTACAATCTACTGGTCTCCCCAGAAGTTACCAAAAGCAGCTCACATGGTTAGGCTTCATTCTGTCCATACTTCATGGCGTATTCGAAGTCTTTAAAGCTTACATGACCATCTGCGTCTTGATCTACTTCCCTGGAAAATGAAACAAGAAGTTATTTAGAGGTTATTTTCATCACACTTATACATCAAGAGCACATCAGAAGCTTCATTTCTTTGTATATCTATGGGAGAGACACCTATTTCATCTACCTGAAGGCTAAGGTTGATGCCTACTTCTTTTCTTTACATTGATGAGTGGGAAGGAAAGGAAAAGGTATTTATTAAATCCTACAGAAGTATTATATTCGATACATTTAAAGGAATGAAGTCAAATGCGTAGGTTATATGAGAAAAGCAGGAATGACAGTTTTTCTAGTCATCCTGCGAATTCTCTCTGTGATATATCAATAAACATATATGCGTTACCTAACGAAACATGAGGAATAATCCAACAAGAGATCAGAACATCTTGGAAATAAGAACAATGGAAAGAATGACTGACATCCTGCATTGCACACCTTACATTCCTTGTCTCACTGACTCTCCACACCGATGCTGGGATGGGTCCATTTTACAGACAGAGACATTGAGCTTAAAGAGGTTCAGCAGTTTCGCAAAATCAAACTGCTGGTAAGGAACAGACTGGAACTCAAATCAGATCATTGAACTCTAAAAACCAGGACTCTATACGCTACTGCATGTTGCCCGCTCCATAAATAGGATACTCCAGAGAGAAGTTGTTGAATTGTAGTTCTCATGTGGCTAACTCTAGCTCCAGAAGTGCTCACTGGCTTCATTCATGGCCTTGTAAGTTCTGTTAAATCCTCACAATCACCCAATCAACTTTTCTGACGAAGATGTGAGCCTCTGGCTGGCAGCTGAGGGCGTGGGTGGCCTTGGCTGGGTTGGCCCTGTGCCTTGGCTCTTGGCTCGGACAGGAGCACTGGTCCCCGCCCCCCGCCCTTCCCACACAGGGAGCAGAGAAACGGCACCCAGTCCGCACGGGCAGGAACAACAGAGGGACAAAATCACGGCATAAACAACACATTCAACCATTCCCCGTAAAAGCAATGCTTATTTAAAAGGTGTGTTTGAAGGGATAACTGATGAGTAGCGGTCACAATTCCTCCTTGCGGGGCATTCTAAAACAACGCATTACATGCCTTATGCAAATTAGACCTCGTGGAAGCAACCAATGGTATCAACCATGACACAGGGCTTTTTAAAGCAAAGACCAGCCCAAGTAACAGGGCCACTAATCACTGTAATAGTTTTAAAGCAGGCTTTTAAAATATCGAATTCTAAAATAAACTTTCTGAATATTTCATGCCAAAGTCTCTGAAGTCTATAATGGTTCTGGATAGAGCAATGATAATTTTTCATTCTTTTGAAGTTGAGAAAATCCCCACTTCTCTGCCCCAGGGCAAAACCATGTTGCAGTGTGTTCACATAAAATGATTGCAGACTGTGGAGGCCATTACTCTCGTTACTTCTTTTGGTAAAATATACATGACAATTTCATGCTATATAGGACCAAAAGCAGAATGTCAGATCTTTGCTAAGGGATTAGAAATAATCAGTATCACATGTTACTGACTACAGAATAGAAATCATCCCTTTTATTAAATTAGATAATTGAAGAATCTTAATATCGCCTAAGTATTTTTCCCCCCAAGGAATTGGATTAGATAAATGTCCTTTTTTCTTTCTGCTCTGAACTGGTATGGTTGAACTCTACATCTTATAGGGTGAGTTAAGTAGATAACCTAGAAGACTGATGTTTAGAATAAACTGCTTCTGATAATATATATATTTTTAGTGTTTTCATTCACTTATTAAGATGCTGTGAGCTTGGAGAAAAGGGAATCCCTTTGCCTGCTTTTCTCAGAGAATAACCACCACTGAAATTGCACTAACTTCCTATTTTTCTTGCTGTCTTTGCCAAAGCTTCCCCTCACAAAACGGGCACAGTCTAACCGAGAGGTGTTAAAAATGGAAAGGTTTATTCATAAGGTGTGGAGTGGCATTTTATTCACGTAACGAGTAGAGGAACGTCATGTTTATATTTAGAATGAGACATGGTAAAACGCTTTCTGTCTTCCGATTTTTCTTCCTCATCGCACATATATATGAGCAGATCTGGTCGCCTCGAGGGGCGTGAAGAGGAAAATTCACATTTCAGAGCTATAATTTTAAAAGCTAAAATATACTGTATCCCATTGCAGACGGAATTATTCTGAAGAAGGAAGGTTTCACAGCACCCACATGCAAATCATTGTGTGATGGGAGAGCACATGTGGCTGGTGGGTAGAGGAGAGGAAGAAAACGTCACTAGGTAAAAAAAAAAAAAGTTTTATTGTTTCTGCGTTTAGCATTTAACCCTGAAGGGAGTTTACTCTAGTTACGAAACTCGGGTGTGCCGTTTTTTGTGTCACCAACATACATTCAGGACTAAAATAATCTGCCACCCCTCGCCCTGACTATAAATAAAGTCTAGGAAGGCGGGAGCTTTCTTCTGTTCCCCACTGTGTCCCCACTTCTTAGCCCAGAGCAGGCAGGGCACGTCTGCAGAGCGAATGAATCTGTGAAATAAGTGAATCTGGGGAAATAGTTGACAACAGTATGGAATATCTACCGCCTTCCAGGAGGCACTGGGGAGCCACAGAGGGAGAGAGTCTATCACCACTGTTTCCATGGAGTCTACTAGCGGGAGGAATAATACACACTGGAGAAGGCACCTAGGAACCATCGCTCAGGGACTACTAGTGACGGCCGCTTGTGGTTTTCAGGCCCAACTGCATTTTGTAAACAGAGACCCGGTAGGAGAGAGATCAACTCTGGAAAATGAGGTTGCGGCGTAGAGCAACGGATGGAAGAAACCCCTGGAGTGTCGGCTGAGTAATTCAGAGATGAAGAGCAGAAAATTGGATGTGCAGGCAGAACACTGGACCAACCTGCCCTACAGCTGAGGCCTGAGCACACCAACCTGGTTAATTAAGCAGCCGCTCTTTTAACAGACGCATGGGAGCAGACACACAGTTGACCCTTGAACAACGTGGGAGTTTGGGGTGCTGACCCTCCAGTCAAAAATCCACATGTAACCTGACTCCCCAAAAATGTAACTACTAAGCCCTACAGACAACATAAACAGTCGATTGAGATAAATTTTTTATATGTATTCTATATGGTATTCTTACAATAAAGTAAGCCAGAGGAAAGAGAATGTTATTGAGACAATCATAAGGAAGAGAAAGCACACTTATAGTATTTATTGGAAAAAATCCACATGTAAGTGGACCTGTGCGGTTTAAACCCATGTTGTTCAAGGCTCAACTGCAGATACACATACAGGCTTATACGTCAGAACTGGCTTGTCAAAGGAATTAACAAAGCTTCTACAGATGTGCGAGAAATAGAAATTGTTATTATAATAACTGCATTTAGAAATGTAAGTCCAGGTAAGGAGTTTGGTTTGATTGTTTTTGAGATGCAAAAGAAAGACCAGACTTGATTTTGGGAATGGGACTCAAGGGAGCTGAAGTGCTCTGTATGACTCAGTATGAACAATTTAAGGCCATGCGGGATGAAGGGAATGACAAGCAAGGTAAGAGAGGGTGTAAGGAAGAGGGGGCTACTGAGGGGTGGAAGTTGGGACCCTACACGAGGGGAACTGGCCCAAGAAAGCATCCCCAGTGGTACCCTGACCAGAAGTCCTTTGGTTGACCAGTATGTTTACTGTGTGCTTTGAAGTTGTTTGTATTACTTGGCGTAAACTCTTCCCTACCTTCATCGAGGGTGCAAAAGACACACACTTAAAGAGGGATAGTGTGTTTTGGGGTGTCCTGTTGAGTTAGGGGATGAAAACTGAGTTAGGCGATGAGTTCACTCTGAGTGGGTGCCAGAGAGAGCAAAGAAGAGCAGTGGGGACCATAAGACGGCCCATCAGCTGAACAATTCTGGGAAATGAGAACTCAGAGACTAAGCTTGTCAGAAATTTGCAAAAAAAAATCTTGGGAAATGCTTTAAAATTCTACAGGCTGTGGAATGGGGGTTCAGGCAATGCTATGTGGACCGTGTAGTGTAGGAAGAGCGCAGCTGACACTGGGGTTCGTTCATTGAGAATTTCAGGCAGGACCTGACTTGGTCCATTCAGCTGAGTTCTGACCATTTTCATATCTGTTAAAATATATTTCCAAAGTGTCATATAAGTAGTTATAATTGTTTTCATCGGCACGAGCTTTAGCACTTGCATCTTTCACATCCTGATTTGGCAGGCAAGATTTTGTTCTCCCCTCTTTGTGACGCTGTGCAGACTTCAACAGCCCAGACTAGCTCTGCTCCCGTGACCAAAAGCTACATGGTCCCCACTCTGAAAGAACCAGGGTTTCACACACACGAACCTTCGTTAAGCTAGGCCATAGTGTTGCTCTAATATGGTCTGAAGAGAAACACAAAAATATGTAAATAGTGAATGTTTCTCACAAGAGGTAAATGTTTTGTTTTGTTTTTTTTTGTACAAAAATATTTACAACATCACAATTTCTTGTAATGTTTTGAAAGTAGTTATTTCTTGGAAAACAGTTTTTTATTGTAAAATAATGTGAGAGTACACCATGGCCAGCTCTCCAAAGCCAGGTTTCAGACTTTGCTTTTGCCGAAGGAGAAGGAGAAGGAGAAGGGAAACAAAGAGGCAATGCTTTAATTTCATTACACTGGAACAATGAAATATTCTCTATTAAAATCATATAAAGACTATAAAAGTGACATTTTTAAGTAGAAACAAGACTACAAACTAGCACATATATTCTAATAGCAATCTTATACACATCTATAGTCATTTGGGCAGAAGTTGAAGGTGACATGCTAAACAGAAACTTTGCTTACGAGTGAGTAATTTTGTCTTAAAATATGCTTTACATTCTTGATACCTCTTTCAACTGAAAGAATATTTCCTTCCTTTTCGGTCCAAATTTTCTAAACAAGTGACCTTATTTCTCAGTGTATAAATCTTTAACAGCTAGAGCAGGGTTTTCCGACCTCAGCACTGTAGGCGTTGGGAGCTGGGTCGCTCTGTTGGGGGCCGTCCTGTGCGCTGTGGGATGTTTAGCAGCACCCCTGCTTTCTACCCACCAGATGTCAGTAGTACCCTCCCCCTACCCCAGTTGTGACAGCCAGATGTTGCCAAAGTGTTCCCGGGGGGTCAAAATCATCCCTGTTTGAAAACCACTGAGCTAGAGGAAACAAAGTTGGAGGCAGTTTTCTGGAACATCCCAGCTCCATCCGCACTTACTGAAATAACTGCCTTAAAGACTTTTTCTTCAATGTGATTTCAGGGGCAGCTGAGGCATATATGTATCTTGGATGGATTATGCAGATAATTGCCTCGCCAAGGTTTTGAACTGAGCCCAGAGAAGACCCCACAGAAGAGGCCAGCTCTTGGTGGTGATCACAGAGCTAGTGACAGGCGTATGTGTCTGTGCTCCCAGCAGACACACTGACGGAGAGCAATTATTTTGAGTCACCATGATAGTCACACAGAGTTTGGAAAGTTGATGCTATATTGATTCACCTGAAACTTGAATGAGAAATTTAATGTGGAGGCAAAGATTTAAATGAGGAAAGTTTTCTCAGTGGAATTTTTGGGATGGGGAAAAGGAGAGAGAATCTTTCTCTTTGATTCTTTATGGAATAATTTAAACGAAAGTCAAAACTGCCATTAGGGACATTAGGGACAAAGCTGTCATACTGACTGAACGGTGAGAGTAAAAATTACCCTCCAAGCAAGGAGCCCCTGCTGAGGATGAGAAGACCCGCCAGTTGAAGATGTGATGATGACAGCTTCTCCCGCAAGCAGCCTCCTTTTCTGAGGCCCCTGCTGGTCCTTCCCACTGGCATACTTGCCTCTTTGTTGATGAGAGACCGCAGGGCTCTACCCAATTCAGCCAGTAATGTGTTTATTAATTTTACCTTTTTAAAGGTACATGCTAAGAAAAGCCATTCAGACATGCAGGAAAGATAGGATAGATAATTCCTGGTCCTTTCTATGTGACGTTGGCAATTCAGCATGTGTTGGACCCCTTGGTGCCTCACCTCTCACACTCTCTGCCATCTTCTACTGCAGCCATTGCTGGGAGTGCCTCCCCTCAGCTGCACTCTGCACCAGGCACCTCTGGGTATTCGCCTGGGACCATTCTAACACGTGGATGTGGCCCTCACACAGATGCAACCCGGAAGCGTGAAGAAAGAAGTAACGTCCCAAAGGCAACCCTGGGCCAATGAGGGAACGGCAGTCGGCGGATAACCGCTTTCTCCTTCTGTCCCTCACAACTCAGAGGTTGTCTCTTGGCTCGCGGTTCTGGTGAGACCGAGCTCCAGTTGCTCACAGAAGTTCCAAACTGGGTGAGAGACGCCTGCGTTGGCTTTCGCTCACTCTGCCGCGCTCTTGGCTCACTGAGATTATTTTCCAAACAGACAACCGGCACGCAGGCCTCATCTAAAACTCTGCTCTCAAGGAAGCGCCCGGGCTAACACAGTGGAAAGTCTATTTTGAGAGATGAAGTTCTCACAGGGCGTTGTAAACGGACCTCAGCGACAGTGTGTCACATCAGAGTCTCATTCAGGCGACAGGGATCTCACTACTTGAAGTGATCTATTCTCTGATCTAGAGTGTTCTTCTATTTGAAGAGCGGATTTTAAGAGCAGATGAAATATTGCCTTTAAGAAGAGCTCTGCCGTTTGATGTTCCGGGCAGCTGAAATACCAGAGTTGACGGAAAAAGATACAGCCGTCTCCTCTAATATACCTGTCTTGTTTCATAAGTTAGTCTGTCAACAATAAATAGCATTATTAAACTTCAAGTATCCCTTCAGCATGAGAACATTGTATTTCTGCATATAAGAGAGTTCTCTGCCTTTTGGATACAGAGGTATAGCTGTGGACCGGCCATGAGCAGGTGGTGGACTTGGCCGTTTAGGATGAACCGTGAGGGATAAAAGGATGGACAGGTCACGCCAGGAACAGAGAATTACACAAGCCGGACAAAACTTTCGCGTCGTTCAGACCAGGCTCAGCCTATGGGATGAAAGATGCAGTGGACACTGTCGGTTACTCCCCAGCGTCCATCTCACCTCATCTGTGCTATGCGGGTGCAGTTTAGACGGACTGATCTCCACCCCAAGTTCCAGAAGCGGGGTCTGACTGGCATTCAGCCAATCCCTACAACCCCACCCTCCTTATCACAGCAATGGTTCGAGGACTGGTTGCCTTAAGCCAATTTAGTACATGGCCTTCCTCCCCTGGCATGACTGATTGGGAAAGAGCTAGTCCAGCCACATGAAGCCTAGGAATTTTGTTTGCAAGCTGAGACAGGGGAAGCTCTTTCATTGGTCAGCTGGACGCAGAGGTGAGGCTGGGATCACAATGGTCCTTTTCCTACCATCAGAGTGCAACCTCCACAACAGTTCCATGATCCAGGGGTGCGCTGACCCAAAAATTCATCCACATGCCTTTAAATGTCAATTATCAGCCTGAGATTGGAGCTATACGGACTGAGAAGAGCCAGGTGGAGCCTGATCAGACCATGCCTGCAGTACGCCCTATATCGAAACTCTCAGTCGCCCGACCCCATGAATTCCCTGGGTTGTTTATGGACGTCTTAAATGAATTTCCTGATACTCGCATCCTGATATACCAGGTATCTTGGCGAAAATCTTTTCTAAACCTTGCAATACCTGACACTTGGTAGACATGGAACAGACGCTCAATAAATATAATATTTTTGAAATAATTATTCCATTTTGAAAGGAACTCTAAAATAAGTCAAGTTCCTCTTTAGGAGCTATCCTAAGATTCTGGATTATTCTCCATAGTCCTGCATTCTAAAGATGTAACTTTCTTGCTGTATCTAAAAAGTATTTCTGTTCACAGTGTCTTAACTGTGATTATCTCCTAAAAGAGCCTATTGATGGAACTAATGTTTTTTTCCTCTCTCAAGATTGATAGGATAGATTCTCTACTTCAAGAAAAAAAGGGAAAAAATGGACGTGAAATGGAGTCACAGCTGGCAAAAGTGATTAACCATAAATAATGACTCACTTTTTCCTATTTACTAGGTTTTAAAAATGAGGAGTCTTACTTAAAGCTAGAAATATTTTAAAAGGAGGAAAGAACGTAAGACTGACTATTGACTACTTGTGGGCATGTGGCTGAATGCAATCACCACATAGCCTACAGTCTCGTTTCCGGCATACAGTCTCATCACATTCCTTCTCTAATAGTGGCATGACCTTTTTTTGCAGTTTGAATCTCTGGAAGAGAAATTATGATGTAAGAAAATGGCACAGATCAGAAAGCTTTAAGGATGAAGAACAAAAGCCCAAGGGAACATCTTTGAACTCATCATAAAAGTCTGGTTCTTGTCCTTTTAAGTGACCAGATCTTCCAGTTTTCCCCCATGCCGTAATCCGTGGACTGGGCCTACCTGGAATGTAGCAGTGTGGTCTACCAGGAATACCCACTCGTGAGCCCTTGTCTCAGCAAGGCTGTTGTTGAGTGGGGCGACCCTGGGCAAGTCTCTTAGCTGATATGACTCTCCAGCTCCTCACTGGTCAAGTTGAATGATTAGGCTATGATTTGATACAGCTCTGCACTTTGATGAATCTATGCTGGATCTTAATATACAACTGGTGTCTTTGTCCACAGAGAAAAGCTGAAAAGCAACCCAATTCCCATTAGCCATTTTTAGCCTTTAAAAAGTAGCTTGAGTCTGTAATCCTGTGGACAGCTGTAAAGAACCATAAACATATAAAAATATAAATGGGGGGGAGAATGATCCCACCTTCAGCAGTGTGAAACACGAATGGAGATAAAGCCATTTCTATTTCAAATATATAATCACTTCAGCTGAGATATCGAGTATCATCTTGAACTTGATTATGAGATAAAAGAAATGGGACAGAGATGGCAATCATTTAATCTCTTAAGAACAGCTATTCTGAAGAGCTTTTCACTGTATGCTAAATAGATTCCTGGCAGGTTATGATCTGGCTAGAAAGAAAGTATAATGATGAGGAAAATTATGTTTTCAATAACATACACTTTTACAGTACAAGGCCTTCCACAAAGGAGGCAATAAAATGAACTCTGACCACTTTAACAGATGGTGTAATGGCTCGGTGCACAGATGTGGCCTCTCTGAAAGCAACAAGTTCATATCCTTGACTGAAGGTTTAGGAATGAGCTGAACTTTCAAGCGTAATGTAGGAAAGATTACATACTTCCAGACAAGAAAGCTGAGTATTAGCAGGTTCAGAGACTTGCAGAGATGGACTGAAAGAATAAGGCTTAATGAGCTTCATTTTGCTAATGCAACAAATAGAGCTGAAGTTGAAATATGAACTACAAACATCAAGCCATTTATAAATGCCCTGCTAATAACATTGTTAGCCATTGTTTGATAGGAAGCTTGCTATTTTAAAAGCATCTTTCCTTGCAGTCAGAAACACCAATTGTCAAATAATGCTTATTTTCTCTAATAGTATAATATTTTCAAGTGGAATATATTTTTAATAATATATGATGAGGATTGTAGAAGTTTTTATTTTCTTTTTAAAGGAATTTTGATAAATTGAATCTAACATTTATCTGAAAAAAACACATCAGAAGATTCAGAATATTTTTCAAAAAATAGTAATATCAAAACAAAAACAAAACATAATTCCTCACTAATTAAAAAAGTGTGATCATGACTCAAGAATCAATGAATGAGAATAGAATCCAGAACATATCTATATATGTGTGTGTGTATATCTCTCCATATATTGGATAGGAATTTAGCAAAGGTCAAAAGAGGCATTTCAAATTGGTGGGGATGAAACAGGTTGGTAGGAAAAGAAGCTGGGATAATTGGCTATCCACTTTAGAATGAGTGGAGTGTGATTTCACGGCAGAGCCTGCTTGCTATGTGTTCAACAAAACTTCTTTCCCTTCGTGAGAATATAGCTAAACCCTGTTTTCCAGCCTCCCTTGCAGTCAGGCATGATTAGGAGTTCCAGCAATGGAATGATAATAATATAAGAATATAGAAACAAAGACTATCCACTGCTCCATCTAACGAAAAGCACTCGCATTTCAAAGGAGTGTACGGGACTTGAAAGCCATCTGTGAGCTATGCCATGGCCAAATCCTAAAAGATACTCTCATACTATATTAGCAGAGACTCACCAGTAATCCAAAGGATTTACTCTATATAGCTTGGTATTAAGAATTTAAAAATTCTAGCAGGTCACGTTCCCCCTCAATCCCCCAACACATACACACCTTTTTCCATTAAATAAGGATGTAGGAATTCACAAAAGTTAAGTTTTTATTTTTATTTTTTACTGTTTACCCTCTATTAATAAAAGCCCACCAATAATCACAAAGTCACACCAAATGGAATGACCACCAGGTCTTTTAATATGAGAATTTCAGTTGAAAGAGATGGAGGTTCAGAGGGCACATGACAAGTGTTTAGAATATTATGAAATGCACAGAGAATGTGAACATGGCCAGAGTAATCACATCTCAGGGACTCCCAAGTACAAGTTCAGAGGGGAGATTAGGACTGAAACCCGGAAGTGCTTCTTCATTCAACAGCTAGAAAACAAGACTTGTTTTCTATCTCTGAAATAAGAATTCTCAAAGCTAGTATGGGGATGAAGGAAGAACAGGGGATACGCTCCCCTTAATGAGGTCTCACAAATTGCACATGATATCCCCCTGCCCCAACCCTGACAGGCCTCTCACCCGCTGCCCAGCACTGAGAATTATTCTCCAGTTGGGTACCTACTGATGTGGAACTGCCTTAGTGGGTGGGTTGGGGGGTGGGGAGAAGAATCTTCAGAGGTTTCAGGCTGAGAACAGAACCTGGCCACAAGGGGTTTCATTAACGTGTAAATCACTAAGGGACATTAGAGGTGTTAGGGGGCTCTTCCTAGCCTTGGGGAGAAACTGTGCTCCCATAAATGGCCACACGAATACCAATGTCAGGGATTCAAATTACTGGCCCCATGCAGTGTGACACTTTCTGCCGTTTATCTAGTCTCTGGTGCCTGCAGGCAGGCCCCCTGTCATTGATTACAGAGCAGCCACTATAAAAGGTCGGGACCATCACTAAAGACATGGAGTGTTGATCTGTGCCAGCTAAGTGAGTTAAAAGGTTCGTGCCCTTCTAGTAACAACTCAAAGAGGCTATTTCAGGATGTTTATTAAACAAATTAAGTATTTACATTATGCCCAAGCACAGAGGCACAGCCACTGAGTACCTAAGCGTGAGAGGAGGAAACCAGGAGAATTAACGCTGGGATAACTCTGCTTTTTCAGTTTTCTAGACGTGGGTGCTGAGAACCCCTGGATGTGTGGGATGAGCATGAGTTGGGCAGGCATCAAAGGCGTCCTCCAGAAATCTTTTTAATGTAGTTGAACTAAAGTAACCAGGAAGAGTTCATCCTGACCCCAGACGTTCTCCGTCTAGAGTGTACGTCTTGGTAAGCAGTGATAAAGATTGGAGAGACAATTTAGCAAATCTCCTTCAAAGCCTAAAAACTTTTTTTTAAAAGGGGACATATTACTCCTACACTTTCCCCCAAGATTTAAAATTTTAATGCAACAATAATAATGCAACGGATCCAAAAAGAATATTATCTTTAGCCTATGGTGTACACTATGATAAAGGAACCCATACTTTCTGAAATATGACAGTCCATGGATATTGGGCCATCTGTGTTTTCAGTACTATCTTCCTCAGTTGGCTGTAAACTCATTGTGGGCAGAGACCACAATACACCTTGTTCTCTGTGCTTTTCTTAGCACTTGACAGTGCCTGTCACACACTGGCCTTCAAGGAACATGTGCTGACTACATGCACATGTGAAAAGGAAAGTTTGGAGAAGGGAGAAAAGACATATCGCTCGCCATCCCAGGACCTTAAACCAATTACTCTGAAAATACTGGCACTTTTCCTTCTGATTAACATAAGAACATTTTGTGTCCTGTTATTTTAAAAATAATATAAACATTTCTCCCCCCGTTATAGCCTTTATCATTTTCATTCTTTAACGGCGCTATATAATTTTATCGAATGGATTTATTTGTTGAACTTTTAAAATACCCGTTTCTTTTTTTTTGCTTTTACAAATATGTCAATGAACACATTCTTTAATAATGCTTTTTCTTCTTAGAAATAGGTTCTTGAGTTCATTTACTCATTCATCAGACACACTAAGAGCCCACGATGGGCCAGGTGCGTTAGGTTCTGAAGATGTAGGGGTGAGCAGGAGAGAACAGAGTCCCTTGCAGCTTTCAGTTCAGCCAGGGAGAGAATTAAATAATTCTACAAGCCAAGCAAAATTATCAGTGTGCTAAGTGTACTGAAGGAGGGAAAGAAGGTGCTCTGAGGGAGGGGCAAAGGGACAAGCCACCCCCTTTACCCTGGTCAGAGAAGCCATCCCTGAGGGAGCAGATGGGGCTGAGAACTGAAGGATGAGCAGGGAGTTCATTGGAAGATGGAGGTCGGGAAAGAGCTTTCCAGGCAGAGGGAACATCATGTGCAAGAGGCTCGTGGCAGGAGAGAGCAAGGTACAGTCAAGGAACTGAAAGAAGGCAGTGTGGGCAGAGTACCCAGTGAGGATGAGCACGGAGCAGAGTGAGGTTACAGGGTGAACTGGAATGAAACTGCTCAGGACTTCGCAAGGCATTGAAGGATTCAGGCTGTAAACCAGAGTGACGGGGTTTTGGATTTTTAAGCTGTACATGTCCCTAAGACAAAGAAAGTGAACATTTGGAAGTATTCACCTATCTAGCTACTCTCTTAACAAGTTACATGATATTTATATAAATTATTTTACCTTTAATGACCTCGAGTTTATCATATATAAAAAGAAAATATGTTTAAGGTTAGTTCCAGTTCTAAATCTCTGCATTTATAAGCTTGGAAAGAAACAAATACACTTTTTACTTAAATTCCTGTCAGTACTTGGCAATCGTTGGGGGAAAAAGTGATATTAAAAATAGAAACAAACTCATAAGTATCAAGAACAAACTAATGGTTGCCCAGGGTAGGGGAAGAAAAGAAGTACAAACTTTCCATTATAAAATAAGTCATGAGGATATAATATACTGCATAGGGAATCTAGTCAAAAATATCTTAATAACTATACCGTGACAGATGGTTACTACACATACTGTGATCACTTCATAAGGTATACAACTGTTGAATTACTACATTGTACACTGGAAACTCACATGAGATTGTATGTTGTAGAATCAAAAAATAAATTTAAAAATAAACAAAAAATTAAAAACAGTGGATCTGAACTAAAAGGAAAAAAGATTCCATTAAAAAAAGCATGCAAAATATAAAATAATCTGGGAATACCTTAATAAGAAATGTATTGAATTTATGGAAAGAAAACTATAAAACTCCACTGAGACATACAAAAGGATATTTGAAAATACAGAGGGATGTGCCACATGTGTATTCCTGGATGGGAAGACTAAAACATTGTAAAGACGCCAAATTCTTCCCAATTAATTTATAGGGTGAATGCAATTTTCATCAAAACCCTAAAGGGAGGTTTTTGGAACTCCACAAAAATGATTCCACCATTCATCTGGAAAAGAAACTGCCAAGAAGAGCCGAGAACAATTTGAAAACAAGAAATACCAGGTTTTAGAACATATTATAAGAACTGAAGGAAAAAGGTATTTCCTTGATGTAAGAATAAAGAGACCAACGAAATTAAGGGACCAGCCTTCACAGGTCTCTAGTATGTAAAAAAAATGTTACTGTTCAAGGGATTATTTGACAATTGATAATGGTAAAGCTAGATAGCTTTTTGGAACAAAAATGTTTAGATCATCACCCCATTCTATAATAAATGCAAAATAAATCCCAAATACATTAAAAGGGATAAATAGTCTTGAAATACAAACCACTGATTCAAACCAACCAAGAAAATGGAAATGAATATTAACTTGGTCTCAGGAAGAGCAAAACTTTCTTAGTATATAAAAACTGGAAGAAATTGTGATGTAAAAGATCACAGATTTGAATATATGAAAACCTAAAATTTCTGCACATCAAAAAAACATAGAAATAAAAAAACAATAAACTGGTAAAATAGTTACAATAAAAATAAAAACAGGTAAATATTCTCATATAGATGAGAAAATGGGCACATAACATGAATAGATAATTTATAGAAGAGGGAATAGAAAAGCTAATAAACATGAAAATGTTCAATATTATTAGCAATCAGTGAAATAAAGCAAAAAATGAGACACTTTTCACCTATTAGACTAGCATGTATTTGAAAAATAAGTTAACACACAATCACTGGCAAGAATGTGGTGAAAGGGGTAGATATTTTGAGAGAGCATGTCATTTGTTAATTAGGTGATTAGATAAGAATCAGGACTCATAAAAATGATAAAACAAATTCATAATCTCTAACATGATATTCCTATACCTAGGTACCTCTTCTAAGGAAATAATTTCAAGGTATAGACAAATATGTTGATTGTAGGGTTATTTTTAAAGTGAGCATAGCAAAATAATTGAAAAGCATGGGCTGTAAAACTCATTTATTTTAATGACAAAAATGTGGAGGAAACAGAAAAAAATAAATGCCCAAATATTAACAACGATTATCTTTGATGGGAATATGGTCGGTTTAAATTTCCTTTCTCTTACCTATCTCTATGTCCAAAATATTCTGTAAGGAGCATTTGTCACTTTGGTAATCTGATTTCCCCCACCCCGTACACGTGCACTCCTGTGAGGGCACACACAGCAAAATACCCCAGTGCTCCGCACACACAAACACCTCGTCTCCCGTCTGCCTGCTTCCCCTGGCATGCAGCCGATAGCGGAGGGGGAAAATTCACATTTGATAAAATCCTCTTGACAGTGATGGTCAACAAAGGAAAAAACGTTTAGCATTGAGAAGGCTTTCATGATATGAGTCTATTAGAAAGGAATGAAAGGAAAGATGTGACGGGTAGGACTTTTCAAGAAAGCACTGTGCTCGAATCTGCAGAGAGGAGTGGGCGCTGTGTTCGGGCGCCTGCTCGGTTAGCAGCGCCTTCATTTGGTGACTGCGTGGTTCATGTGGCGCACCTGACACTCTAGTAAGAAGTACATCTCTGAATGGAGTTTTACTGAAGACACCTCCTGAGCTGGATAAGGGTAGGGGGAAAGAAAACAAAACATTTTTCTTCGTTTGAATCAAAACCACAGGGATAAAACAACCCTGAACTTGGAGCCTGGCGTCACACCTCTGGAGCACTGTAGGGAACAAACACTCTGAGATGGGCACTTTCCACGTCTTTTCTTCGCTGTTGCTTCTCTGTATCCCAACCCACGCCCACCCCCTCCACAGTTACGTGACCTGCCATGCTTCAGACCTGCCCCCGTCAATCCCACATGTTCTGCTGCCCCGGGGGAAAGGCCACTTCTAAACTCCCAAATTCTGACCCTCTCCCAGCATAATAGCACTAGTCAATTTTCCCTTTAATGACTTTAGAAATCACTCAGCCTGCTCTTCTCATTTTACAGATGACGAAACTGAGGCTCAGACATATAGAATAACTTTCCTGAAGTTACAATTGGCAACAAAACCAGAACAGAGAACCAGGTCTCTTGATTCATGGCCCGACACCCAGTTAATAATAATCCTGGGCTTTCTGAGATTGTGGGGATCTTTGTCAAAAGTCTACATTGGTCCCACATTATATGGAAAGAAAAGCCAAAGTTTCAGAACACGGCCAGCTCAGAGCTACGTAGACACTTTGAAGACCAAAACTCATTTCCAACTCCGCCATCGTTCCCACTTTATGTGGGAAAAGGGATAAATTCTGGGACTAGGATCACTTATTTGTGCAGTCTCAGTCCAAAGTTTTTCACAGCCATGAAGATTCACGGCCTGAACAAGACTGGGAGCTGAAATGCTCTAAACACATCACATTAGTTTCTCCCCCAGAGCTCCATGAAATAGCAGAGAACATGCCAATAAATTGGGGGTAAGGAAAGGACAAAAACATTTCAATATATTGGCACTTCAAAATTATATAGTAAGTATACATTTGACAAATTCCCATTAAAGTTCTTAATTATGTTTTTTCTCCCATAGAGGCTGGGTTGTGATTTTAAGAAAAGAGCCCCGAGCAAAATTTGAGTTTAACGAAACCGCTGGTATCAATATTAGAGAAATTTCATTAGAAAATCCTTTTTAATTAATACTACATAGATAGTTATAAACTTGAGTTTGCACAACGGTGAGGAAAGAGACTGTTAAGGAGAAGAGTGTCCCTGGAACATCCAGAGGATTCGAATTTTGACTGACTTGATAGAGCATCTAACTGGAAAAATAAAAAATGAGTATCAGGGGGGCAAGTCAAATGAGCAGGTTAGAGACAGAGCCGAGATAAGAGGAGACCAGGAAGACTACAGTGGCCTTGGCAGCAGGACAAATGAGTGCTAGTCTCCTCGAAAAGAAAACCTTGGAAAATTCAGAGCAAAAGACAAAAATTTGTGAATCAAAATGGAAAGTAACCAAAAAAAAAAAAAAAAAGAGAGAGAGAAACATATTCCTTTTATAATATAGTTAATTCACCCATAGCATACTTTGTAGGCACTTGTAAATTATGCTTAAGGCTTAAAATCTTAAAATCTAGAAGACTTAAATGGAAATTTTATAAAGTATAACATACATTCTTGATTTTTAATTTCTGAAAATGGAACAAAACCAACTTTAAAATAAAAGCCAATGTTGTTTTTCGTGGATATACAGACACTAGTGGCACATTTCCTGAAAGCAAAGTCAAACAAATCTACTCTTTATCGTACGTGCTTTTTAAAAAAATTATTAGAAGGTCTTGCCATGGTGACAAGGTAGGAAAAAAGAAAGTAAGAAAAATTCACAGGAAAGGAACGTCACTAACTGCTGAGGTCGTGATTATATAACCCAGGAAACTGAAAGGAATCTACTAAGCATTTTAGAAATAAAATACTTCAAGAATACTTATTATATAAAACATAGTCCAACATAATACATTTTAAATAATTAACAACTATTAAAATTTTTGTTTTTAAAATAGATTTTTAACAATGACAAAATATCTATACTTAATACACATTTACAGAGTATCTATTTGGTAACAAAACTAAGGTGGGATATATCAGCCTAATATAAATAAAACTACAAATATTTTATAGAAGAAAAAATAAACAAAAATATTGCAAACATGCAATATTTCAAGTTCATTTACATATTTAGTACATTATCAAATCATAACAGGATAATTTGTTACAGAAAAAATTATAAAAATTGTATCAAAGATTAATTTAGACAATAAAGGGGGGACTTGCTTTAGGAAATATCCGATGTTAGCATAAAGCCACCCACATCGACAGCATGTTGCGGACTTCGGAAATCCACGAATCAAAGTAAGGAGTTTAGAAACAGGATATAAGTTACAGGAGAGCTCAACATATGGCAATCGGAGTGCAAAAGAGGGCAGAGCTGCTGAGGCTACTAGTTAATAACATTAAGAACTATAAACTTAGACCCTTACTTTATACCACAAACCATAATAAAATTACAGGAAAGAAAAATTTAACATACAGTTCCCCGAATTTAGAGGAAAAGAGAATAATACATTTATCCAAAGTAGCCATTTAGATTTACTATTTTAAAAACAGGAGAAATTACAAATATGTGGTGATTGGCGGGGGCGGAGGGGGGTGTCATAAAATGAAGATTAAAGGTAAATACTGACATGTAAATTTTGACATTTAATTTAAATTACATAACAAGTTCTTACAAATCTGTGAGAAAACTCAAAATTTCCAATGATAATTGGTCAAAAGTTACAAAAGGAAAAAAATTTAAATACAGCAAATTTAAGTTCACGTTCAACTTGCCAGGCAAGTGGCATGAAATAAAATTGTAATGTAACATTTTACACTCAAAAGACAAGTGACAAACACCAGAGTTGGCAAGTTCCCAGGGAATATACTATTACTCAATAACAGTGTTTCGAACTCTTCAGAAGGCAGCCTGACAGGAGGTAACTAGAACCACACACACACAAGGTGATATTTTTGGCCCTTTAATCCTATTTCTGCAAATATATGCAAAGAAAATGCATTTAAAACACTTTTGTTCTTCAAAAGACACTATTAAGAGAATGAAAAGACAAGCCACAGAGAAGGAAATCTTTGCAAAGCATATATACTTGATAAAGCCATACATAAATAATTCTCCAAACTCAATAATAAGAAAGCAAGCAACATAATAAAAATGGGCAAAATACTTGAACAGCCACTTCACTAAAGCAGCTATACGGAAAGAAAATACGCACATGGGAAGATTTTCAACAGCATCAGTCACTAGGAAAACATGACTGGAAACCACAGTGAGGTACCCACTGCATGCCTGTAAGAATGGCTAAATTTACAAAGACCAAGTGTTGGTGAAGATGCATGGCAACTGAAATTCTCGTTCGCTGCTGGCAGCTTCTTAAAAAGTTAATCATACACCTATCCTATAATCCAGCCATTCTCCTCCTCTTTGCCAAAAGGAGAAAAAAGCACACATCTATTCCAAGACTTGTACCTAAATGTTCATGGCAGCTTTGCTTGCAACAGCCACCACCCCCCCCCACCAAAAAAACCAGCACAAATGTCCATTAGCATGTGAATGGACAAGCTGTGGTACATCGTTACCGTGGAATACTACTCAGCAATTAAAAAGGAACAAACTACTGATACACACTATAACATAAATCTCAAAATAATTATGCTGAGTCAAAGAAGCCAGATAAAAACGAATACTTTTTGTGTGATTCCAACTTATATGATATTCCAAAATATGGGAACTAATCTGGAGCAACGGAAAGCTGTTTGGGGTTGCCTGTCAAGGAGGAGCAGGGAGGTGGAAAGGGGCAGCTAGAAGGAGTGATGGCAAAGGGGTACAAGGAAACTTCTGATGGTGATGGCTATCTTCGCTGCTTGACTGTGCATTAATGTCAAAACTTATTGAATTGTACACTTTATGTGCAGTTTATTGTATGTCAATTATATTGCAATAAAGATGTTAAAAAATGCTTTTGGTAGAAAATCATTTATGCCATCATCTTTTATAACGGCAAAACCCAGTAGGAAATCCAAACGTCCACGAAAAGGAATATAGCTCAGTATCTCTAGCTAGACTGATCAGAATGAAAAAACCCCACAAATTATCTATATCAGGATTGACAATGAGGCAGACCCTACAGTCATGAAAAATATTATAAAATAATACCATGCATAATTTGTGCTAATTTTAAACTTAAACACAATGGACAAGTTTTTCTTATGTTTAACATTTCTTGAAAAAACAAGAGAGTGAGAAGAAAGTGTAATCTGAAGTAAACATGGAAAAATGTCAAAATCTGTTAATTTTGGTTGGCAGGTTTCTGGGTTGATTGTGGTATTTTCTGCATGCTTGAAATGCTTCAAAACTAAAATGTTAATTAACTGAGGGAAAATTATTTCCAAAACTCATTCAACCAACAAGTATTTATTGATCATCCATTATGTGATAGGTATTAGAGCAAGGTCCTGGAAGCCAGTAGCCAATCAAACTCTGCCCGAATGGAGTACAGTTTCATGGGAAAGACAAATAAGGAAATAAACAAGATGCATATAGATTGTGGTAAGTGTTATGAAAGAAATGAATCCAGGAAGACAAATTTACTAGCAGAAATGGTGGAAGGTTTTCTCTATATTGGGAAGCTTGGAAAATTAGGGAAGGTGAGATATGAATGATGAGAAGCAGTCAGACATGCAGAGAGCCAGAGAGCTTAAAAATACACGGCAGCGAAGTGAATTCCAACAAGAAAGAGCTATAAATCTGGGAGGCTCCACAGCCAGAAAGAGCTAGAAAGGCTGGAACACTGAGAGGACGAAGGAGGTTTGAGATGGGTTTGAAGAGGTTAGATTTTATTTTAAAAGCAAGAGGCTGTCGCTGGAGGTTCTAAGCAGAGGAGCTGATTTTTGGGTACTTTGGCCACTGTATAAAAAGTGGGTTGTGAGGAGGGAGGCCGGGAAGCTGAGAGGTGAGTGCGAACTGTGGGGGACAGAGGAGGGTGGCTTAAGGCAGGGTGGCGCCAGTGGAGAAGGAAATACGGAATCCCTTCCGATTTTCCACGGGACTCGAGCTGAGTGTTTAAAGACTAAAGCTTGTCATTTTTTGATGTGAAGACACCGTCCAGGCAGAAATGGCATCACATTCTACACTCTCTGTCTCGGACGCTGCTACTATGTTGGCTGAGTGCAGCAGCCTCAGGTGACCTGCTGGGGAAGGCACTCAGCACCACCGACCTCAGCGACAGTCTGGTTAACGGTGGTGTCACGGCATGACGCGATTCTAACCTTGCCCTTCGCACTGGGAGGCTGCTCAGTGCTGCACTCAGGGCCTGAGGCACAAGTGACCGTTCCCAGACCACCTGGGACCACACCTGGTACCAAGTCCCGGTGATGGTACCAAGTTGGTATCACTCGGGACCCGGTTGGGAAATCAGAAACGTAAGTTACTTTAAACAAGATCATTTAATATAAGAGATAAGTTAGACGCGCACTGGAGGGCTGACAAGGCAACGCTACAGCTTAAAAAAAAAGATTGTGAAAAAGATGGTGGTGACTAAGGACACACGAAGCCTCTACCATCGTCAGGGCTGACGAATCAGAGGGGAGAGACCGAGGCTTTAGGACCCGGGAGGCAGGCGGGGGCCCTGGGAGGCTGAGCCCAGACCTCGGGGACCGGACGGTGCTGGAGGCAGCGCCATCTCTGAGAGGCCAGGATGGGGGCCAACGGGGAACTAGCTTCGAATACAGGTCACTGGGGTGGCCCTCGTGGGAACTGAGACAGGAAGGAGCCATCGCCTCTCCCTCCTCCAGCCTCTGGAATGCCCTCTGCACCCCGGGAGGAAGGACCTGAAGGGGGATAGCTGGGGAACCAACAGCGTGGATGTCAGTGTCAGAGCCTCGTCCTGGCCTCGCCCTGCAGGGCAGAGGGGCGGGGCGGGCGCCAAGAGACCGCAGCTGGCCAGCCAACGCGCGCCGCCTGTCCACGACCACGTCCTGTGAAACAACTTTATTCTTTCTCGACAGGCACCTATGTCATATCGATGTTTCCGTCACCACCAGGGCCACTTCTGAGATATGAACTCTGTCTTCCAGGCCATCTGCGTTATCTATTAAAAGTCGTCTGGAGTAGAGGGATTTGTAATTCCATGCCTGGTACTGACACGAGAAATTTTTACCTAAGCCACTCAGTAGCTATTTGAATGACATTATAAAAGGTGTGTTTTGGATTTTTTCCCCCCCTTTAACCTGAGAGATTTATATTTGAGATTTCTAATACGTTACCGCTTACTGTATTGCTTTTTAAATGATTTTTAAAGGCTTGTTTACAATGATAGCCGGTATTTGCAATTATGAGTTTATAACACTAGGCATAAAAACTAGATCTGTTTTGACCTCCTTTCCTCATTTATTTGCCAATTTCTTCTGGTGACCTCTGTAAGCGTCAAAACCTCATGCTGATTGAGGCTGTTTCAGGCTCAACTACTATTTTCTTATTCAAAATATTTTGAGAGCATGTCCTGTAGTCTGAGAGACTCTGTAAGAGAACTGATTCTTTCCGGAAGGGTATGTTTTGAAGAAAAGTCTAATTTTATATTCAGTCCCATAAGGCAGTGCTGCTTAAATTCTCTGTGGCAAAGGATGCTTAAAAAATTTTTCCAGTCTGTTGCAAACTGATACTTGTAAAAATTAATAAAAAATGAATTACTAGAAAAACAAAATGAAAAATAGATGCAAGATAAAAGCTGTAATTTTGTATTATTAGTTCAACAAACAGGAAATCATATTGTAATAAATATTACCAGGGTAAACATAAAATGGAGTAAAAAAGTATGAAATTGTGCATGTTATGTATTCATTGAAAGTATACACACAGGCATCTAATCCATAAGCTCATTATCACACGTGTAACTTTTTTTCCGTTTTGAGGGAAAAAATGAATCCACACATTAAACATCTATGGATACACAGTGTATATAAATATTTAAAGTTTTTAATGTGATGAAATGACTTGATTCTTGCTTGATAATTTATCTAATCTGGGATTGTCAATGAGGCTACTTGTAGAGGATAATGTATCTAAACTGTTCCTGTGTTTTATTTAAATAATAATGATAATAGGAAAAAAACTAGTCTCACAGAATGGAATGGAAGAAGAGATTTTAGAGCAATTTCAGTAAGCTCAGTTTATTCATTTTTAAATTTTATCTAAAATGGAGAAAGTGCTACTATGTTTTCAGAATCCTTTAAACCCTATAATAGAAGTCAGTTCCAGCAATGTATCCTATAAGTTACAGTTAAATTTAAATTATCTTTTGATGAAAGACATAGATTCTGGATCTATGTAGTTTTAAGGCATGGATCTTCTTTTGATGGAAAATAAAATTCAAAATGCTTTATCAAACTTCAAGGTGTTTTGTGATAGCTTTTCACAGATGTGCAGTATCAAGATCATGTTATGTCAAGATCACCACCTATGTCATTGATAATTGTTAAATTATGGAACACATGTCATAATAATCTGTAGAAACTATCCTTCTGAGTTTATAACTTTCGTTTTTGCCCTTTGATCTTATCTGCCATTGAAAAACCATGTTGCATTTCTTCCTTGTATGAAAGTATTGAGATCATTAAAAGTACTGAAGATCTTAGATACACAAGCGATTCTGTTTGTCTAACTCCTTAAACAAACCGTCTTCTGGTTTTGCAGAAATGGTGAATTGTTCCGTAGATGAAACGTTCTCGAATGTTGGTCTACTCAATTATCATCGCACCTCAGCATGCGGGAACAGCTGTTTATGATCCGCTTCCACAGTATCATGTAACACAAGAGAATAATCTAGACTTTAACACCAGCTTTTATCTAATTCATGATTTTGGTACGACACTAAACTGTTTAGTTCCACCAGCATTCTTCCTAGCAGGACTTTCTCATGAGAGAATCGGTACAGTGATTTAGATCCTGGTGCGAGCCGCCTAATCAGGGTTTTAAACTCCAGGATGATTTCTGCGCCACTGGAACATGCTCCTCCACCAGATGTAACCCCCAAACCACATCTGTTGACAATGGAACCCTTCATAGTTCCATACAGTTCAGACTTAGTTATAACTGTCAACAACAAAGTTGAAAAAAGGAATTCTTCCTCCATATCACCACCATGTCAAATTGCACGTAAACAGGAATATGAGTGATATTATCAAACTGCAATGAAAAAAGTACAGTGCTAGCTGTAATTGTTCTGTGAGTCAGTCTCCCATATCGTTAGCTGGTTCTCCAACAGGTTGAGCTAAGGGGCCCCTGGAAATAGTACTGAGCTGCCTTCTTTGCTGCGGATTCGCCCATCATTTCCAAGCAAATGCCTCTGATAGTCTTTTGCCAAGGTCCTGGCAATGGAATGTGGATTTGGGGCTGGGCAAGTTGAAAGGCTACTTACTAAGAAGTTTGTAAAGCCTTAATGTTTCTTCATGTGAAATACTGAGCATCTGTTTCAATCAGCTTTTTAATCCAGTATTGTTTCTTTCAAAACATTCTTGTGGGTTTACACTTAATTTTTGTAAGTGAATGCCCCATACGTTATGATGGTTCCATTGCTTCATGACCAGTATCTCTACAAATAACTAAACACTATTTTTAGGGTGTCAACATCAATGACAGCTATAAACTGAACTCAGTACATGAGGGATCATCTTGAGGAAAACCAATAGGAACTCTTGGGTCTTTGTTTCTTTGGGCTCACTTCTACCTTCACCATTTGGTTTATGTTCTTGCCATATTTAGAAAAGAAAACCATTGTTTCCACCAAAACAATAAAAATGACAAAAAAACTCCTGTGGGGCGTCTTTTACCTTCAGTAAATTTATGAGGGTGAGAACAACTAATGTCAATTTACTTCTCTAATCAACTAATAATGTTAAATAAAATGAAATATTTTGATTACAAGTGAAAATTTGTAAATATAAGTTATAAAAATAAGTGCTTACATTTCTCTAGATTTTTCCACACTTTGAGTATAGTTGACAAACCAATCATAAAATATCTCACACTGTATATGGTCCTACTGCGTGCAATTATTTATTACACAACTTGTACCACATGTGACTCACCATGTGAGCAGGCCGGTACAAAAGTGTCTATACCTTCTTCAGTGAGATGAGTTTACCATTGTGAACTTGGCCACCAGGACAATTTCAAGCTGCTATCAAAGCTTCTAATGCTCACTCTCAATTTCTATACCTAAGTTGTCATGGACCAGTAACGAACAGGTCATGGAGACCACACTTTGTGTAGCGGTGTCATAAGGTATCATGAAAATGGAACCAATGGTATCTGCTGATGAACTGCATTAGGGACGTGGGAAGAGAGGGGGTGAGTAAAGGAAAGGCAGGATTCGAGGAAGACCTCTGGGCAATTTTTAGCTTGAGTCACGGGGTGGGTGGTGATGCCACTTACTGAAATAGTAGTGCAAAATATGTTTGGATATGTTAAGTTTGGGATGCTATGAGTCACTCGAGTAGAGATAATAAGTATGGTTGAGTCTGGAACTTAGGGATCGATCTTGTCTGAAGGTGTAACTTTGGAAATCTCCAGCGTTTAAATGTTATAACTTTGCATGACCTCATCTAGGGAGAACGTGTGGATAAAGAAAAAAGCCAGGAGCAAAGCCCGAGCCTTCTCACCTGCAGAGGTGGGCAGAGGAAGGAGAGAGCAAATGAAGAAAAGGCTTTGGGCAGGCGATTCCGGTGTGCCTCACTGATGCGGAGCCTCGGATTATTGTAAACCTTCCACACTCAGCTACTGCAAGCAGCTCTTCACCTTTGATTCCCCAGAAACCCTTCCACAGCATGCTGCATACGGAAGTGCTTAATAAATATGCACTGGATGAATGAAGGAAAGACATAATAGCTATGAATATTACTGTACCTGTTACTCTGGTAATGACATTTTGTGGCTCTTTAATTTTATAAAATACCTTATGATTATCTGTATGAATAACTCACTCCTTCTAAAAAGAATAGTGGCACCTTCAGTGAATAGAGTTCTTAAATGTTTTTGCACCATAGACCTTGTGGCAGTTTGAGAAAGACTCTGATGTTAAATGCATAAAGTAAAACCAACTGTATTGAAGTAAGTATCAGAGTAGTTGAAAAAATAAATTAGCAATAATGTACTATAGGTGCTTCTTTATTCCCACGTTAAATAACGAGACCCAGTGGTACATACGGTGGAGGGGGAAGGAAAGGGAGGATTCACGGGAGGAAGGGTCCCTGTAATTTCAAAGCAGTGAGGAGGGCGCACAGGAATTCGGGACATCTCCATTTGCATTACGATACAAACACCTGTGATTTCCATTGGTAACAAAATCACAGACATTGCTGAAACGACTGTGCTTTGTTGCGGACACTTCTAGTTTATAAAGATGCTAAATGCCTATTAAGAGGTCTATGCTCGCAGACTCCAGAGGAAGAACCCCTGAATTAAGAGGCCCCTTTCACTTGTGCATTTGCCCCACATCCAGGTTAAGTTCTCTTCTAACGATGGATCTTTTATAAAAAGAAAAATCATATATGCCGAATAGCACAACCTTTTTGGAAAGCAACTTGGCAATATCTATTAAATTTAAACTATGCATGCCCTCTAATAATTCACCTTGAAAATATAGCTGTACGTGTGAGCAACTACATATGTACATGGATGGTCACTGCGGACACATTTCTAACATTTGCTCATTAAACAAGTAGATATTATGAGCCTACTGTGTGGCAGGCACACTTCCAGGTGCTGTGGATTCAGCAGAAAGCCAAACAGACAACCTTCCTGCCCTCATCGAGTTATCTTCTAGGGGTGGAGACAGATAACAAACAAAATAAAAAGTAACCCTTTTTGAGAAGGGCGCGATTGAACAGACACTAGAAAGGGTCAGGAAGCGAGCCTCGTGCAGATCTGGGGGACAAGCACTGCTGACGGAAGGCGAAGGGTGTGCAGAGGCCCCGAGGCAGGAGCACACCTGGTGTGTTTGAGGAACATGAGGAGGCGAGTGTGGCTGGAGCAGCATGAGTGGGCAGAAGAGCTACAGACAAATATGGGGGCGGTAGGGGGAAAGGCTGGTGGGGTGCAGATCATTTAAGGCCACTCTAAGCACCTTGGCTTTCGTGCAGGTGAGTAAGGAGCTACTGGAGGGCTGGCAGCGGAGGAGTGGCCTGGCCTGACGCACATTTGGACAGAATCCTGTGGGTTGGGGATGAACTGCTGAGCAAAGGCGGAAAGCGTGGAGCCGGGATGAGAGATGGTGGCTTGAACTGGGGTGCAGTAGTGGAGGCGCTGAGAGGGGCTGGCACAGGAGCAAAGGGAGCTGGGGGTGTGTGCAAGGGTTTGGCTCAAGCGACACAAGGGATGGAGTTACCACTAACTAAGATGAGTACACTGTGAGATGAGCAGGTTTAGGGGACAAGATCAGGAGTTTGGCTTTCGAACGTGGAGATGCCTATCACACGTCCATGTAGGGAGCTGGGCAAGAGCAGAAAAATGGCAATTTAAATGTCACTAATAGGGGCTGGTTAAATAAATTATTTTACATTGATAAATTGCTGAAAGGATAGCAGTTTCAAAAAATGTGATACAATTATACTACTAGGAAATATTGTCTACAATATATGAAAGGCAAGCTACGGAATGGTACGGTAGCATTTGAATACTATTATATTTATACCTAATCTACGTATGTAAGTGTATGCATGTCTATGGCAGCTTATATGCTCAGAAAAAACCTGCAATGTATACACACCAAATAGTATTTATCTGGGGAATGGGATGGGCAGAGAGGAGAGTGAAAGGAATGCATTTTACTTTATCCACTTCTATATAGTTAAAAGGTTTAAATAAAGAACATGCATTATACATATGCATATAAAATGTAAAAACTAACAAAGATTGATGAATCTTAAAAAGTTTTAAATGGTGCTTGGTTCAGATGTAAGCAAACACTTTCAAACATAGGCACATTTTGTTAAAGTTGGTCTTTGAAATGAGGGAGAAACTTTTCAACTGCAGCTTTTGTCTGAGGCAGCGAGCAGCGGAGACATGGGGTTGGCGGAAGGAAGAAGAGTGGAGGAGGAAGTAAGGCAGGGGACAGGCAGGATTCAGAAACCCCAACCTCCAGCGAGGGGCAGTACTGAATCTCTGGACACGTTTTTGTTTGGCTAGCATAGTGTTGTTTTGATTGTTTTGCCCTCACGCTTCACCACTCCCCATGACGTCACACCCAGCTCAAGTCATGCATTCATGTCATTGCAGGCCATGATGTTACACTCCTAAAGGAGCATGCATGAGTTCTCACCCTGGGCTGGCCACTGTATTCAGATCTGCCTTGTGCTGTCTTGGGCGCCTAGGTAACATCTTAAGATTAAGAGCATGAATAATTTTCCCATGAAATCTACACGTCTCATCTGGCTCCCTTCCAGCCATATTCATTTTCTTGGACATGTCAACAAAAGCTAAAGTAGTTATAATATCACTTTTTTAGTTCATACTTACATTGTCAAAATGTGAGCTATAAAGAATCATCAGGCAATGGAACCTTGACTTCTGATTTCATTTTAAAAATTCCTTCTCTTCCTGGACTGATAAAGAGTAGTGCACAAGTGTGCACGTGCCGCGCACACACACACACACATACAAACCCACATGACCTAGATCATTATTAAAGTGACTGTGGCAGAGACAGATGGTATCATAACAATATGACACATGTGACTATGCAAAGTGGGTCCTGATGACTAACACAGTCTGAAGGTGGGAAGGTAGGTGAAGGCCAAATGAAGTAAAAAATAAACTCAGCATCTTGTCTGCCAAGCATCTTTCCACACATTAAATACTATCTATCCTAAGATGACTCTAAGTGGCTATTAATATAATTACTTGTTGAATGAATGATGAATGAACAAATGAATGCTCTACATGTGGTATCCCTTTATCTCAACACAAAGAGAGCACTGAACAGTTCTCTGCAGAATTCTCTTTGCGAAGTGGGGTGTTTCAAGATCTCATTATGGCCCTCTAGGCTGGTGTTGGGCCTCAAGTTCTGAGTGAGCAATGTGGAGCTAAGAGAAACTTTACCACAAGATATGGAAGGGAAAAGACCATAATGTTTAATCATTTGTCTCTGGGGGAAAAAAAGAAAAAAAAAACCTTTGAAAATGTTCTATTTCCAATAATCAGGAGGCATACATTGCCTGTTAAGATTTGTTTCTCAGAAAAGCAGAAATCATTTACTCCAGGAGAACACAATGTAGCTTAATAATTTTTTTTTCTAGATTCTCTGCCAAGAACTACAGAGCAAAATGAAATGACAGTGTGGGGAGACAGGTGCTAAGTAATCTCTTTGTTGCAGTTCTAATAAGATAGCTACATCATTCCTGTTGCTAACGTACAGCCATATTAGTTCTGAAATAAGCTATTATGTTCTTGTTTCCTTCAGTGGGCTCCGGTCGCAATAAGTAATACATCATTTATAATGGGAAATGTGTATCACTCCAAAAAAGTTGGTTTCTTCTGGCTCAAACTTTTAAAGACTTTCGCGTATATTGCCGAATTTGAAACCAGTGGCTCGATTTGCATACATAATTTGATATTGCCTGAGCACCTTCTAGAGGCCAGGCACGGCCAGCATAGGAAGAAGAGAAGCAGCTGAGGCCAGAACCCTGAAGAAGACATTCACGGGAAGGAGGCTTGGGAAGTTGGCCAGGAAGGTGGGAAGAGCACAGGTGTCAAGGGCAAAGGGCACGTTCAGAAGGCGTGCTCACCAGCGTCAGATACTATGAAGAAGGACTAAAGAACCCGTTGGCTTTAGCAACAGAGAAGTCAGAGTAGTTTTGGTGGAGTCACCGGGCCAGAAATAAGATCACAGCGGCCTGGAAGGGCTTTGACACGAGACGTAGAGGAGAGACTGCAGCTTGAACGCAGACCTGTGATAGAGAAGGTAAGTGGCACCGTCAGGTCCAGAGGAAGCAGATGGGGACAGAATCCAGAGCCAGTCCTCAGGTAGAAGGACTGGCTGGGACTGGGGTGGGCGGGGCAGAGAAACAGCACCTCGACACCGTGACAGGAAGCATAGTGGCAGGTCAATGGTCCCGGGTAAAAAAAGTTATCCATTATCCATCTCATCCTCCCCGTGGGGGAGAGGGAAGTAAAAGGTATTGTCGCTTTGATGACTTCTATTTTCCTAGAGAAGCAAGAGGCAAGGCCATCTGCAGAGAGTGACAGGGAAGATGGTGGGGCAGGAGCCTGAGACAAGTGGCAAAGGTTGAAATGGCTTTTGTGGCAGCCAGGAAAAGCTGCCTAGGAGAACCCTGAAGGACCCCTGGGGGCACAGAGGTCCAGCTGGGGTGGACGTGTGTATACCTCTTATACTATGTATATTGCCGGCACCCCACGACCTGAGAGTAAAGCAGGAAGATGGAGAGTTTGGTTGACCCAGGGTTGAGGTTTTGCTAGGCAGGAGTGATGAAGAACAAGGGGACTCGGAGGCTGGGGACAGTGCTGAGAGCACAATGGACCACAGGCTCCAGACCAAACAGGTTCATGGTCTGAGAAAAACAGAGAGGGTCGAGAACTAGAGGTCTTGATGAAGATCAGGTGTGATGGGAACAGCACCAGACCCAGGCCAGAGGGGACCCGGCCTTGGGGCTGAGTTTTACAGGGCTCTGTTCTAGCCCTTCTCTAGCTGCGCCCCTCTCCATAGAATAAGGAGTCTGCAGGACCAAGGGGATGTGCCCACCCCCAGCCTACACCCACACCACCTTCTAGACCACAGTCCAGGTACCTGGGCCCCTAAAACTCCCTGCCCAAGCATCTCTAAGCCACTGCCACTGCCTCCTCCCGAGGCTCCGCCCAAAGGCTGGCTGTTTGTAGGAGATGTGGATTAAACTCGGATGTGAGGGCCGTGTCCACACAACTGTGCGTGGACACAAAGCTCCTCGCCACATGGCGTAGAACCGGAAATCAGAGGCCAGCACTCCCCCAGGTCCTGGGTGTCCCATGTAGACCTCCTGGGCACTGATGACTTCTAGATCAAAACTCTGCATTCTAGTCTGTTCTTAAGGCATATTCATCAAGGCAGAAAGATAAAGCATTTTATTTAATAGTTTACCTTGATTTATAATTTTTGCATATAGACATATAGTGGGTGGGCTTCCATTTGTATTCTTGCCCCAGGCCATGCAAATGTTAGGGGTGTGCCTGGCGAAGGAGTCAACTGGGTAAGAGTTGGAGGAGGGATTAGTATTAGACTCCGAGTCAACATGGCACAGTAAACAAACACTTGCTGAAAATTCTCAGTCCGCTGTAAGATATAGAAATAACACGTTCAATTAAAAGAAAAAAAAATCCACATAAGCTTGTTCTATTTACTCTCTATTTGCATATCCTCCCAATGCATTTTCTGCCTTCCGCTGCACCCTTCTGGAGTCCGTTATCTGGGCTCCCTTGCTGGCTGCCTTCCTTTAGGGTTTGGCCAACAGAAGTCACCAACAGGAGAGGAGGGTGGGAGGAGAGAGGATAGGACTTTTCTTCCCTGCTCCCTCCCTGCTTCAGGCCTGCCTTCCGCCAGCTGCTACTTCCTTTCAAATACCGCTTCTACCTGGAGGCCCCTCCCCGTAGTGACAGCTCTCCTGGGCTCCAATGATGACATTTCCAACCTTGCTCCTTCAGGACAAGGCGTGGTAATAGCCAGCTACCTTTTGGCATTCTTTATACCTGTCCATATTTACATAAATAGTTCCTCCATTAAAATTTCTTGAATTTAAGTATCTGAATGATATTCTTTTATTTATTTATTTTTTTGCTGGGGTCTTGACTGATTGAAGCCATTTTTAAAAGAAAAGAAAGTCTCTGCAAATAAAGGGGATAATAAGCCCACGGTGGTAAGTGATGGCTAAGACCCTGTGAGATTGGAAGTGGGGCAGGTACCAGAAGGACTTGGGGTCTGAGATTTCTGTATCTGCAAAACAAACCCAAAAAACAAAAAAACAAAATAAAACAAAAATGGAACTGAATATGCCTCCCCAAATAACAGGTGGCATTGGATGAGATTAGTTCCATTTTCTCAACTAAGGTCAAGACTCCAAATTACCCGTGACTACAAATGAAGATAAGATGCCTATGCTTCACTAGCATCTGAGTCTGCTCTGCACGTGGGCACAGAAACTGTTAGTTCCCTCAGTAGGATTCCCAAGCTATGCTTAATTTATGACTTGTTTCAGAGCTAAGGAACTCACAGACCTGGGGTCGAGCAATCTCAAAACGGCTCCTGCAGGAGAACCCTTATAGAGCAAATCCACAGGGAAATTCTGCTCTCAAGAAAAGGAAAGGAAAATTACAACATGTACAAGAATGTGCATTATGATTAAAGGCAGTCCAATGAATAAGACAATTCACATTTGAGGAAATATGTATAACAGAATACTGACAAAGACTTTAAAAATCTTCAAAGTCATAGTGGAAGACTAATAGCTATCAAACAAGATTGTGAAATCAGAAGGTTGTACATAAGATGAATAAGTCGTGGAGATGTAAAGTAAAGCATGGTGACTATAATTAATAATGCCTTATTGCCTGAAGGTTCCTAAGAAAGGAGATCTTAAAAGTCTTCATCAAAGAAAAAAACTATTTTTGTGACTATGTAAGATGATGGATGTTCATTAGACTTATTGTGGTGATTATTTTGCAGTGTTTACAAATATCAAATCATTATGTTGTACACCTGAAAATAACATGTTATTTGTCAATTATAACTCAACTGAAAAAAAAACTTTTAAAGAAGGTTGTAAGATAAGAAGAGAAATGAAAAAGGACCAACTTAAAATATTGAAATTAAAAAATATAATTGGCAAGCCTAACACTGCTTGAGAGAGATTTAATGAACTGGAAGGCAGAACTGAGGAAATCTTCCAGAATTTAGTACAGAGAGATAAAAAGAGGAATAAAATAAAAAGGGAAGAAAAAAAAAGAAAAATTAAGGAGACATAGAAGATGTAAAAGAAAGCACTAATAATTGAACTAAAAAGAAGTCACAGAAGGAGAGAGAAAATTAAATGGATGAGAGAAAATATTTAATGCTGTAAATATCACATTAAAGAAGAATATAAGCATCTCATACGTGCAGGAAAAAAGACACTCGAAGAAGTCGGACACCTACTTACAATGGAAAGATTTAGAAGCTTTGGAATATGGGAGATAATTCCTCCCACCAAAGCCCTATAGCAGTAACATACTAAATGCTGAGACTTTAAAAACATTTCTATAAAGAGCTAGAAACACAGTCTGGATCCATCCCCACTACCATCCCTATGACCCAATACTGTATTAGAGGTCCTGACTCGTAAACAAAGTTATTTGAATGTGAGTTTTAGAGATGGTACATTTGCTCGTAACACGCCAGGGAAGAGCTGCATCATCTTCATAGCACAGGTGAGGGTCATTAGAGCAGAGGGTGAAAGAACTGAAAATCTAAAGTGCAGGATGATGTCAGGGCTTTACGTCTCGTTGGAGGCTATATGTGCTGCAAATGACCTGAAGGTGGGTGGATGACAGGTCCATGGACACAGAAGGAAAATCAGTCAGATGACAGGAGGGAGGCTGATCAAGTGAAGATCAGCATGGAATAGGGGTGATACAACCAGAGGGGCTTCTGTTTTTAACACAGACGGTGGGGCTGTGACCCTGGTGGGATTAGGTGGCCTCGAAGACAAAGCTCTCCCTGGAAGCTTCCACAGACTCGACCTCCACAGGAGAATCCATTATATGAGTTAAGAAATGGAACCTAAGGCCTCTTTGGAGTTACAATGGGAAAAAACAAAAGAATAAACTCTGACCTCCAGATCAGACCCACTAAGCATTAACTGCAGATTTCTCACTTAACGGTGCCCTTGTAATATACTGCAGTCCACACTTACACGTGTTCAACACGGGTATGTTCACATTTACCAGTATCAGAAACCTCGAGAAATTAGGATACGCCATTAAAGAATGTGTATCTGGAACAAACACTAGAGACTTAAAAACAATAAATATTTAGTGGAGTGCTCTAGACGTGAAATCTGGACGTATTTAATAACTTAATCTTCTATGGAAGCTACTTGAGATATTTTATAATTTCAATGGTCTTATACTTTGTATAATTAACCTCAGAGAAACAGATTTTGGAGACTGATCTCTCTGCTGACCACTTAACTGCCCCGTCCCCCCCAAAAGCAGTTGTCTCCATTACATCTGCCTTCTCAGGAAGCATCCCTTTCAGCAGGGACAAATATCAAAACAGCCAAGGATTGGCATCTGCTAGCCTATGAATCTGGACTATTAATTATGTAAGAAAAACATGATGTATTCAAGAAAATAGTACCCATTCATCTGCTTTTTTCAAAATGGAAAAGCGCTACATTTAATTTGTGGTTCTCTGTATTTTAAATAGGCAACTCAATGAAGCAAGAAATGTGCTCATAATGAACAGATTTTTCCACATAGGGAACTCTTAATGGCAGAAACATAACTGAGGACTTAACCTGGTGAACATAAAAGTAAACAATAGAAACACATAAGGAAAATTTGAATTGGTCAGAAAATGATGTTCTGTGGTTAAAAACAAAAACAAAAACTGAATCACTATTGTTAACGGTAATTGTTAGGTTGTGATGTAAATGCATTATTATGGAAAAAGGTGATTGCTTTAATGACATCACCAACATCTAAAATGAGATACAGCTTTCTGTACATCCTGCCTGTCTCCTCGTGTAACTGTTAGGTGGTCGTCCTGGCGAGCATCTCTGGCCCACATCTCTGGCCCTTTTAGTCTCCCCTGCCTTCTTGCTTACGCTGCTGTGTTTTCTCTCCTTTAATCTAAACTCCCACTCTTATCCTAAACTTTTTCTTTGAGCACCATGGAACTTCTATTTCTAATTAAACTATCCTATAGCCTCAACTTCTTTAGCTAATGCCGTCTCCACCTCATGCTTGATTGAAACTTGGTTCTCACTGGAGACGTGACATCTCTCTACCTATCCCCAAACCTCCTCCCTCCTGACTCTTCCTGGAACGTCACTCTATTGGTTTCCCCTTCCCTCCTGCATCTTTAACCTTCCTATAGATTATAATGATCTCAACTAACTCTCTCCCTCCCCTCTCTCTCCCTCCTTCCCTCCTTCCCACACCTCCTGTTATCCTCTCCTCTTCCTCACTCTTCACGCTACGGGAGCCTACTGTTCCACTGGCTTTATTCTGGATGCAGTCAATGACTCACCAACTTCCTCTTTGTTGCTAAATCAAAGAGACACCTTAATTCTCTTTTACTGACTTCTTGACAGTACTGGTCACCACTGAACTGTCTTCCCTTGGTATCAATGACTATACGGTCTTAGATTCTCTTAATCCTCTGGGTGCTTTTCTCAGTCATCTTGCATACTCTCCCTTCTTTGCTCATCCCCTAAATGTCGGTACTCCTCATGGTTCTCTCTTGGGAAGTCTTCCCTTGTTTAAACCCTCTCTCTGAGTGATCTCACCCAGCCCATGGCTTCAGTTACCATCTGTATGTTGATGATCTTCAAATCTGTGTCACGAGTCTGGATCTTCCTCCTTGGCTTCAGGACCACATTTCCGAATGCTGACTGGCCACCACTCCTAGATAGCCAGAGGTAACCCAAGTGGAATTCATCCAATTCCTTTTTAAACCTGCACCTCCTGTATTCCCTGTCAGTGAACATTATCATCGCTCCCAGATCTAAACCTGAAACCTAGATCTGATCTTGATGCCTACCTGTCCCTCTGTATCCATCCAATCTATTCACCTAGTTATATACATTTCTCTATGAAAATCTCTCATAAATCTAAACACATCTCTCTGACACCCTAGCTAGGTTCCATCATCTCTCCATTTGTCTGTCATGGTGACCTATAACCCATCTCCCTGCTTCTAGATACCCATTCTCTACAGTCAGAGGACTGTCTAAAATAGAATCCGATGCCACTCTCCTGCCATAAAATCCTCCAGGATCCTCCATCTCCCCTGGGAGGTGGTCCGACCTCCTGAACTCACAGAGCCATTCATCATCTGGCTGCTGTCCTCCAGCCCAACTTAGGTCTCACCGTCCCCTCCACTCTGTGCTCCAGTTACACGCGACTTCCTTCACCTCTGCCATGAAGCCATGATCTCGTACATGGGGACCTCTGACACACTCTTCCATACACTCAAAGTAATCAACCTCTCCTGTTTGCCTGGCTAACTCTTACTCATCTTTCAAGACTCAGCAGAGACATGAACTCCTCCTGGAAGCCTTCCCTGCACAAAGCCAGGTGCTCTGCAATGTGCTCCCATATTGCCTGGTGCTTCTCCATCACCACACTTACCACCCTCTGTGGGAATATCTGCTTAAATGTAGGGGACGAGTAGCCCAGTGGGCAAGGCCCACGTCTGATCAGTACGTCACTCTCCCCTGCACTCAATATGTACTTGGTCAGGGGTTCACGAACGTTTTGGCTTCAGGATGCCTCTGCACTCTTGAAAACTGAGAACCCTAAAGAGCTTCTGTTTATGTGGGTTAAATCTATCAAAATTTACCATACTAGAAATTAAAACTTAGAAAATTGTAAAATGCTAATTCATTTAAAAATAACAACTCCATTGCATTTTGACATATTTTTATGAAAACTAAGTAAATTTTCCAAAACAAAAAAATAGTGAGAAGAGAATTTTACATTTTTGCAAGTCTTTTAAATGTATTGCTTAATAAATTACAACTAGATTCTCACATCTGCTTCTGAGTTCCCTTTGAGGCGATATGATTATAGTATGTAAAAATAAAATACAGCCTCACACAGCTATGTAGCTGAAAGAAGAAGAGTATTTTAATAGTCTTTTCAGATAATTATAGATATTCTTTTTGATACCATAACTCAATAAGTGGTAGTTTCTTAAAGGCCAGCTGCCATGTAGAATTTGAAACCGTATCAATTAACTCCTCATACTTTGTTATATTAAAATCCATTCGTGTATCTTGTAGTTTCAATAGATCTGTACCCGAGCATGATTTTCTAACATCATACACTGGTTATCAGAAAAATACTAATTCGGAGTTATACAGATCTTCTGAATGTTAACACATTTCATTACACAATATAAAAAATCACGAATGTTAATATCACCGCCGAATTCCTCAGAAAAGTCTTTAAGTTATTGAGAAACTGTCAAGCTCACAGTGGTGGATACAAGTTTCCCAAATTCTAATTTTCACTTGAAAGCTCTACTTCTATCATTGGCAACAAATATTGTCTGTCAGTTGTTTTCTTTGAAATGACAGGCTTACATCGTTCATTTCTGAGAAAATGTTCACCAAATACTCAAGTCTGAACAACGGTAGTTTGTCTGTCAGTCATTCTTTCAAACACAATCAGCGCTGCATTAAAACAGCAGTCGGGTCAGGGCTCGACTTAATTGTGCAAGTGCGTCTCCCGAAGACAACCGTCGTGCTTCGGCACGTGACAGAAATGCTGCTCCCCAAAACATTAGAAAGACATGCACCTGAGGGCGGAGATTTAATGAAATGATCTTTATTGCCTCATCAAGGCTATTCTTAAGTGAAGTGAAACTTTTTTTTTAAACATGAAGGGAAAGGGGTGAAGAATACAGTGATGACTAGTGTGGTTTGGTGCTTCTGCCTCTATTCACGTAAAACAACACATAAATGATTCACGCAGTTTTATCTACTACAACTTTTGCACCATCAATGCAAACATCACCAGAGTGAGACAAGGTAAGCAGTGCTACAGCATTATGAAAATATTTTTGACCTCGTAGACCCAGAAAAATCACATGTCGAGAATCACTGGGCTAGACAGATGAAATACAGGCAAGGAAGTCACAGGCCAGCTTGGGTGCCTGTGACCAGGCTACCTGGGGCATTGGCTCATGCAGCCTGAAATCCGTTCTGAGCACCTTGTGCATGGCTCACCCCCTGCTCTGAACTTGCATACTTAGGGTTCCCAGGCACTTCCTCCCCCAGTAGCTGGTTCTGGCTGAAGCCCTGGGTGTTGACACCAGACCGTAACAAAGTCCTGCTTGAAACTCGATTTCCTGGCTTCACTATTGTTACTGTCTCTGCGGCCTGGCTTTAGGTTTGCCCTCTGGCCTGAGGCTCGTGATCAGGAGTAAGGTAAATCCTTCTTAGTATCTTTTCTGGACCATTCTGAGGTGGACTGGCCAGGTTTACTTCTAGCTGTTTCTTGCACTGTCTGTGTGCTGCAGGGGCAGTGGGACAGTGGGGTTATAGGGATTAAAAATTGGGTGCAAATGGACATTGTTTAGGAATATACCTAACTTCGAAGGTAAAACACAACTGCTTTACTGTTTTTCTTCTTGCAAGTAATATAAAATATTCTTCTACCCTTGCAGATAAAGGTCAAAAAAATCTTCATCTAGTTTATGAACATAAGCTGAAAAAAATGCCCAACATACTGTAGTTTTAAAAGTGTGTGCTCATCCAATTTACAATAGCCAAGATATGGAAGCAACCTAAATGCCCATCAAGAGATGATTGGAAAAAGAAGTTATGGTTCATATATACAATGGAATATTACTCAGCTATTAAAAAATAAAATCCTACCATTTGCAACAACATAGATGGACCTAGAGGATATTATGCTGAGTGAAATAAGTCAAACAGAGAAAGATAAATACCATATGATTTCACTTATATGTAGAATCTAAGGAACAAAAAGAACAAACTAATCAAAAACAGACTCGCAATTATAGTGGACAATTTGGTGATGGACATATGCGGCAGGTTGGGGCTGGGAGAATGGGGTGAAGAGTTAAAGAAGTACAAATTAGTAGCTGATAGATGGTCATGGGGATGGGGCACAGCATAGGGAATGCAGTTGGCATTAATACATTGAGTAGGTGGAAAACCAGAGGAGAGAAGGAGCAATTAGAGGGACCATTTTAGAAACTATGTCTAAATGTCTAACCAATGTACTGTATACTTGGAACTAATTAAAATAAATAAATTAATTAAAAGTGTGGGCTCATCATTTCTCTTCCATCACTATGAATATGCATCAGGAGTTAGTCCAAATATGAGGCCTTGGTAAAAGCATCTTTTAAATATGAAAGAGCTGGGCATCCACAGGGCAAGGTATCATTTCCTGAAAATCGCTTTTGGCAAATAGCAAATTAATTTAGAAGTAAATTAATGTGATTTTCAAGGAGGTCCTCCTCATCAAGTAACTTGTTTTTGTCATTACAAAGAAACGCTTTCATCTCCTCGCATTCCTCTCATATCACTTTTCTGAGCATTCTTGAATTAAGGTTTCCACATCAAGGAAAACTCGGGTTTCCTTGCGCTCTGAACAGCTGAGCTGCATTATAGTAGCATGCCCTGTGAAACGAATTTCTAATCTCTTCGAGAGCCAATGACAGAATGAAATGCCTGTCGTTGCCACCCCTCAGCTCTCTTGCAAGTAGAGGTTTAACGTCCGGGGGCTTTGGGAAGACATCTCACGCTGCCCCCACCAGGGAGGGCGCTGGCGTGGGAGGGCTGTGCTGTCTGGGGTGGTGGACACTGAAAGGCATGGTGAGTCTGCTCCAGAGAGAAGCAGGATGAGGCTGGGCACTGGGAGAAGGCCAGTCAGGAGCCCTCGTCCCGAGGGGGTGTCTCTCGGACACGGGATCCCGAGGTCCCGAGGGACTACTCGCCTCCTCCATCACAAACAGGAAAACACAGGCATCCAGCAGAGGCTGACCCAGGTCTCCCCATTGACAGGCAGTTTTTCATAGTCGAGATCTTGAGTTCTAGAGGCAGAGTGCCTGCATTTGAATACTGCCTCTGTCACTTACAAGATGAGTGACCTTGACAAGCGACGTACCATCTTAAACCTTCAGAGTTCTCATCTATAAAATAGAGGCTAAAAATATACCCATCTCACTGCGTTGTTGTAAGGCTGTAAAGAAATAATCTACATAAAATGGTAGTTACAGCACAGGGCTGGACTGTCATAAGAGTTTAACAAATGGCAGCTATTATTATTATTATCATCATCATCATCATCATCATCATCATCATCATCATCATCATCTTCTGAAAGTGTAAGCTGTACATCCCTTAGAAGGAGAAGAAATGACTCTAGGACTTTTATATTCTCCTACCAATCTCAAGAAAAATATCCCAAGAAAAAGTTGAAGATTCTATCAGATTTCTCAGACACCAATTAAAGAATGTGTCCCTGCCCTCCAGGAGTGTTCCCATCCTTATCGGGAGGGACCTCTTTAGAGATAGACATTTGAATTAACAACAAAGTATTCTAAAGAGACGTATTCTTATTAGATGGAGACTCCAAAGGGTACCAGTGCGAGGTCTTGATCTGAATTCTGATAACCTTCACTTCCATTCTGCTTCAAAAACTGACCTTCGATAGCTAGACTCAATCTTGTTGACTGCCCAGAAATTCTCTGCGTATAAATTGTTTGATGTCAAGACTCCACTCACTGTGCATAACTCCTACTCTTACAACTTTGTTGCTCATTTATCCCCAACTTCCCTTCAATATTTTGAGACGTCCAGGACCCTGGCCACACTACCTTCTCTGTTCACAAAGGTCTGTCTAATTTTACATATCCCTGCCTAGCCGAGAGCCCATGGTGCCCTGCCTTTACTGCCCATTACCTTCCATTCTCTGCCTCCTTATGAAACCCAAACCCGACATCAATCCAGTCAGACTTCTTTGACCAGGCGTTGGATCCCATTCCTCCTACCTCCTAAGGGACTTGCTCCTTTAATCATGTTCCTATGCCTTTACTTCTACTCACTCTTTCTTCCCAACACATGTATGTTGTTAAATCTCTCCCTAGCTGCCAAGTCACTCCTCTAGCATCTTATTCTTCAAAAGTAGTTTACACCAGTTCTCTCTATTTTCATCTCATCGATTCACTCCTCAACCCAAAGCAATCTGGTCTCTGTCTCCATTATCTTATCCAAACTGCTTTTGTTAAGATTATCAGTGTTTTCCATATCATCAAATCCAAGGAATCCTTTTTAATTCTAACCTTTGGTGACTTCCTTGTGGCACCTAAAACTGTTTGCTGTTCCTTTCTTCTCTAAACTCATCTGGTCTTTTAAATACCAGCATTGCCCAGGGCTGCACCTTTGCCCTTTATTATTCTCTACAGACCCTTCCAGTGTGACCTCATTCACACCTAAGACTTCAACCGCTCAGAAGATTCATAAATGCATACCGTCCACCTTAGATATGTCCATTGAGGGCAGACCTCATACGCATATTGGTGAACAATGTAGACCTTGAATTCAGACAAACTCTCATTCCAACTCCTACCTCTGCACTTATCAGCTGTCCAGCCATGAGACGGTTTTTCAGTGAAAGCCCAGTCTCCCCAGCTGTATTATGGGGGCAATCACATCACTGGCATCTACCTCTTGCATTCTTTTGAAGATTAAATAAAATAACACATGAAGATGCACATAGTTAACACTGGATAATGTTAGCTATTACAGTTGTTCTGAACAGGATTATCTACCTAAAACTCAAAAGCAACTCACACTTCATGAATTAAAACAAAACAAAACAAAACAAAACTATGTCCTCGGGCTCCTCCTTCATTACAGTAATAATCATAATAGCTCCTATCTTTCAAGGATTAATGGTATAACACATCTGTATGTTACATATTAGTAACCCCATCTCACATATAAGGAAACTGAAGCTTAGAGAAGTTAACTACTCTGCTGGAAATGACAGGAAAATGACAGGATTCAAATCCTGGTCCTTCTGACTCCAAAGTTTCTGCGGCCCAGCACTGGTATACGACTTTCGTGTTCGAGGCCCAAGCCAAAACCCAGGACATCTGGACTTCTTCCACCTCACGCATTGACATCTAGCAGTGTGCTGGCTTCATGGAGAGGTGGGGGGAGGGGGAATTCTCTGATGTGTAGTATTTGCTGGTTTAAAAGCTACCGAAGTGACACCACTGAATGCCAGCTGGGAAAAGATGGGCAGAACGGGCTTGACGAGCCGGCTCCAGCACACCACTGGATCCGCCCCACGTCCTATTGATTTGGATCTAGATAATGTGACTGACAGTCATTTGCCGAAAACAACTTAGTCAAAATCAAATTAGAAGTCGGTGAAAACAATGTGTTAACACGGTCTCGTTGAAAAGGGACATTGTTCAGTGGTAGGTTGCAGAATTTTTCTCTTTTTTTTTTGCCTTCTTTTTTCTGTACTTTTTTTTCTAACTTAATTTTGGCCCATTATTATTCTCCAGGATGTCCAACTACAGGCTGCTGGCTGCAAGGCTTTCATCTCTGTGCCTCCACTCCCGACCTCACATCTTCCCACCCCTCTCGGGGGCTGTGGTCTCCTCACCTCCGGACCTCTGCACTGGCCGTGAGCTTGGCCTTGATGTCCATCCTTCCACCATGCTGTCTCTGCCTGGCTGACTCCTGTCCCTCATCTTTCAGCGTCAGGGGATCAGCCATAGGGGGTCACTCAGGACAGACTCAACGTTGACCAATGGGCGTTAAGTTGGAATAAAGCACATGTGCACACTACCCAGTGAATCGGAAATGCTGAGGATGGGTCCCACCAAGGTTGTCGAAACCCCCCCCAGGTGACTCTGATGCTCCTAAGGTTTGAGAAGCCTCACTCAAGGTAATGTTGGCTGAATGAACTGACAAACGATTGAAAAACCTGAGACACTCCTTTATATATGTTTAAAAACTACTTCCATTCTGAGCTTTTGATTTTGCATGTGTCAGTCCAGACATATGTATATGTATAAACATAAAAAAATAAATACAATCTTGTCAAAATGTCCAGTAAAATTTTACTTATTTAATCGCTGTAGGACATTAAGCTTTCTCCTCTAAAAAGAGGCTGTTAATACAGGGCTTCATTTATTACTAGCTGTTTAGTAGCTAAATTTGCAGTACGGTTCAGAATTTTAGTTGGAGGAACAGAATCCTTGGAAGCCAAACATGCCGTGTTTTGCCAAGGGGACCACACAGCAATTTAGCAGGAGGCCAGGTTCAGAATGAGCAGCCTCAGAATTTCCGTCCATGGCCGAGTCCACTGAGTCACAATGAGGCTCTACCTTCAGGTATATCACAGTAATTAACTTGGGCAGAGACCTTGGAAGGTTACAGTAAACGCTTTATTTTGTGGGCAGGCAATTAAACTTGTAAAGGTCTCTATCCTCTATCTGATCATTACCTAAAGGACATTCCTATCAGGCCAGAAGTGATTTGTTGGTGGTGTAACATAGGCAGTCTTTTTACATCTCCCTCTGTAGCTGCTGAAATCTTGGCTCACACCCAAATGCCCCACTTGGGTTTTTTCAAGGAAAGATTTCTTCCAGCTGCTTTATTTGTTCCACGATTACATGTATGAGCTTCCAGAATGTACAAGATCACAAGTCAAATGAAAGGCTTCAGTTCCCAGTTCATCTAAAGAGAGAAAATTTGAAACCAAGGAAACAACAGAACATGGCTAAATGAAGGGCTAAGTATAAATGAGACTGAATAGTATTCCTGCTAAAAGGTTAGCACATGCCCAACGCGAAAGGAAAACAGACCCTGAAGTAATCATAGTATCTTTGTGTGATATTTATGGTCACACTTGCAAAGGGACTCAGACTTCCTCTTTAGCATCTGCAATCTGATAGAAAAAACAAAAAAAAATTAAAAAATAAACAAAAACTGGCACGCCCATGTCATTGCAACAGTATTCACAACAGCCCAAAACTGCCAACAGCCCAAATGTCCATCAAAAGATGAAGGGATAAACAAAATGTGGTGTACACATACAATGGAGTATTACTCAGCCCTTAAAAGGAAAGAAATTCTGACACAACGTGGATGAACCCTGAAGACATTATGCTACGTGAAATAAGCAAGTCAAAAAAGGTAGGCATTGTAGGATTTTACTTACATGAAGTACCAGGAGTCGTGTAAATCAGAGAAATAGAAAGGAAAATGGTGGATACCAGGGGCTGGAGAAGGGAGGATTGGGGAGTTATAGTTTAATGGGGGCAGAGTTTCAGTTTTGTAAGATGGAAAAGTTCCAGAGATTGGTTACACAACAATATAAGTAAAGTTTATACTACTGCACTGTATACTTAAAAGTGGTTAGGATGGTAAACAGCGAAACAAAAACAACCACGAAAACAGCATTCCAGGGTCAAAAGAGTGTATTTAGAAATGAAATCTGGGCATCCTGGAGACCGGCCGTCGCTCATGCTGACAGTCGAGGGCTCAGGACACAGGGATGCAGGTCTAAAGGGAAAATGCTGAAGTAAAAGGGACGGGAGCGGACAGCTAGTGACAGATGCCAGAGCAACTGAAGAACATGCAGACGGAGACCACAGGCCAGAGGGCGTTAGAGGGGGTGACCCATAGCATAAAAATGGAGTCCGACAGGAAAAAAAAAATCATCGAATGCCAAAAAGAAGCCGGGAAATTTAGGAAGCAAAAATCTGACCTTTACATAAATCTCAAAATATATAGTGGAAAGTATTTAAAAGTCAATAGAGTCCTAACATCGGTTGAGCTTTGAATATATCACACGTTTATTAGTTGTCATTAAGCCACAGTGTTGTCACGTCACAAGTTGGCACATGTAAAGAAGATAGAACACGACGACGCCTTCAGGAGACTGTGGACATAGGGAAGATGCTCTCATCTGAAGTAATCTGGACCAACAGTCAATCAGCTAACTTTTAAAAGTCTGTTGAAAAGGGGAAAGACTCAAAAAGCGGATATACATGATTGTGAATGCTGTGGCCACCACCAGATTCTCCAGCTGGAAGTGTTACCTGCTGAGGGGGTTCACAGCTGAGAATGTCTTGAGCTTCACCTACAGCCAACAGAAGTTGCCTAGTTCAAGGTGATGGTCCCTTCCCCTGCGAAGCAGCCTATGCCCAATTTCTGGTCAATGCAGGAGGACTAGTACAGATTGCCTCCATCTGCCACATAACTGAAGGGTGGTTGGCACCTGCACACCACGGTATTGGCGGACACCTGTGTTGCGATTCTCCCTCGGTTGGTTCTGTATAAAAATAGATATTGCTAGCATTTATTGAGCACCTACCATGTGCCAGGCACTGTGCTAAGCACGTAACTGGCATTATGTCACTTAATCTGCATAATCTGTGAGGCAAATATTATCACCTTCATTTTCCATAAAGAAAACTGAGGCACAGAGAGGTATTCAACTTGTCCAAAGTCACACCACGAAGAAGTGGCGGGGCTGAGATGCTCAAGCTGGTGTGAACCAAAACCTGTCCTCAGTCCACCTGCCACCCTGGCTCTTCAAATGAATGTTAAACAAAAGGTATAACAATAAAATTACAGTCGTGATCCTTTGTTTTCTACTGCATCATACTAAATGACAAAATATGTCACATCCAGCTTTTTTAAAAGACTAGAATTTAACAAACAAGGGGTGCACTTAAATCTTCACAAGAAAAGACTGTAGGTAGCACAATCTTCAATTGTTATTTGTTTGCATAGGAACAGTTTCAGCTAATTAAAGACAGAAGAGTTAGGCAGTATTTGTAAGGAAAGAACTGAAGTCAGACATTTTAATTATGCTATCAGATTAGCACGAAAAAAAAAGAGAGAATATACTGGAAAGTTTGTAGAATATAATACAAGCTAAGTATGTTATGTCTCAAGATAACTCTTTGAATAAAAAAAAAAGTGAGCCAGCACATCTAAAATAATTCACAGAGTCAGATAGTAAGTGACTAATCAAAAGAAGTCTCATTACAAACATCTGTATCAACACCCACATGAAAAAAGCAAGCTACAGTTTTATTAGAATTATTTTCTCAGGAAAATAAAGCATGAATTTGCGGTTGTCTACTAAAAAGAAAACTGAATGACATTTCAAAAAACAGATACAGACAACATGGAAAGCAAACCAAAAAAATAAAGGAGGTATTTAAGAGTGTCAAATCATTAACGAGCAGAAGCAAGCTCCTTGTAACGGGAGACCGGGCAGAGAGATGGGCTCTCGTCCTCCAGGACAACGCCCCCTTCCACATCCAGAAACAAGAGGTCATTCTTGCTCCCCTCCTCAACGAGGACACTGAAATATAGAGACAGCAGCAGAGGTACCCAACAGAACAGCAAAGCCAACAAAGGCCGGCTGTGCCACTCGGCTCTTTTCTGTCAAACCATCCATGAAGTGGACATCAACAGACACACACCTAAGACTCAGACTCTCTCTCAGATATCCTGGGGCAACTTCTCTGTCATGGAACCGTCTGACCTTGATGTCCATTTCTAGTAGAACACCTTCCCCACTGTTCCGCAGACATGTCCCAAATTAGCATCGCCACTGACCTGCACCTGCTCCTTTTCCTGTGTCCCCTGTTATAATGAATGGAGCCACCATCCACTTAGACTCCCAGGCCAGAGGCCTAGGAGCCATCTTCAACTCACCTCCCTCCACTGCGTATCCTGCCACCAGGGTCTTGTGGATTTAGACATAAGACACTTGAATGCACTTGTTCTACCTCTGCCTTGGTTTAAGGCCTGGACTCTTGCAATGAAGCCTCTGCTTAGTCATGATCATTTTGGCCGGAGGGTCTGACACAAGACCTGCTCACTTACTGAGCTCCCACTACCATGTTTGATTCCTTCCTCGACCAGGATAAAGTCTCTGGAAAAAATGGGGAAAGAGAAAAGTACAAAGGCCTTCTTCCCTTACCATTTTAGGTATAAGAAACTTTCAGCATCCCACTTAGAGATGGAAGAACATCGGGTGATACTAAAATTCATTCGTAGCCTGAACACTATGGGCCAGCTTATTTTGAAGACCCTTTTATCTGATCGACAAACCGTCTCCTTTTGGCAGTCTCTTAACCTATGACGATCCATTCTGGATAGTCACAGAAAAATCTCTTAAGTAATTTCTCCCAGGTAGGATCTGTAAAGATGCTACTTGGCCTCCCAACACAGTTGCCTCCTAGAGTCTTCCAAGAGCATCTGTGCTAAAGCACAAACCACAGACCTGGCCCTGAATCCCAAACCCTGCCACGTACTGGGCAGCTTCAGTCAAGTCACACACCCTTCTGGAGAAAAAGAAGATAATGATATTTACAAGGCTGGTTAAACTCAAGAGCAAACAATAAAAATCAACCAAGAGCCAGGCACTGCCTTGAGCACTTGGGATTCAAAGATGAAAGTCACATCTCTGCCCTTAGGCACTTCCCAGCCTAGTGGGGCAGACAGATGTGGACCAAGAACTGTGACAACATTCTTAAGTGCTAGAACCAAGATGTGAGAAAGCACATGAAGGAGGAAAGACTGGGGAGGATGGAGAAGAACTGAATTATATAAAAACCCCAGTGCCTAATACCTGGCTCAGGTAATAAATGCCTTCAGGTCGATTTATTTTTAACGCCTATTTGGGCTTACAGCTGTTCCTGACTTCACCTTTCTCTTGTCTTCCCGAAAGGCCATTTATAAAATCACCAACAAAATACCTGACCGTCGCCGGTTTCATTTTTGGAGAAGCTCTCCTTTAATGATAAGATGCTCCTCTAAAGCCTTGTTATTCTGGGCACCTGTTTTTCCAGTCACCCGAGAGTGCCATGTAAGTGGTGTTCACCGGTTCATTGGGAAATTGGGCCGGTTTCTTAAACTTCTTCACACCTCCAATAAGAAGGATAAGTTCTAGGAATTTTAGCCTAGAGGAAAAAGTTTCTGATCTGGAATGCAGAGAGAAAATGACATCTTCATGATTTTTAATACTTCATGATTTTTATCGCCTCATTATCTTACATAAGAAAAGAAAAAGGAAGTGGATGCTGCAATGCAGAGGAAACCAGGAATTCTGATACCCACCTTCTTTTCACGGATAAAAGGGAAATATATAACTCGGATCATGGATGCTTTCAGATCCTAGACACAGCACTGAAGGGAGTAAACGGTGTTTTATGTCATAGGCGGTGGTGGTTTTAAAATACGTCCAGAGTCTCTGCTGCTCCTTCCGCAAGGGCGCAGCCTGAGAGCCCTCCCCCTGAGCGTGGGCACTGGGGCTTCCTCCACTCGCTACCCCTCCGGGGTCTCTCACTTCAGGGGCAGCCAGATGCCGAGCTGTGAAGACACGCAGCCCTGACGATGAGCACCCGGAACTCAAAGATGAAAGTCTTTGGTGAGGAACAGGCCTCCTGGGAACAGCGGGCACCAACACGCCAGGCATCTGAGTGAGCCACCTCAGGAGAGAACCTGCCGGCCCCACTTAAGCCTTCAACTGACTGCGGCCACAGCTGGTGTCTTGAGTGTAACCTCATGAGAGGACATGGGCCAGAACCGCCCGCTAAGCCACGCCCAGATTCCTGACGCACAGGTGAGAGACTAAATGTTCCTTGCTATGATCTGCTTCAGTGTCAGGGTGATCTGTTACTCAGAAATACGGGCACACCTCGGAGAGGCTGTGGGTCCGGTTCCAGACCACGGCAATAAAGCCAGTTGAACGGGGGTCTTAGACCTATGATGTGGGTCAATAGCCTATTAGTGATAAAGTTTTTGTATTCAGGATAGCGTAATTTTCTTAGGGAAAAACAATTTCCCTCAATTTCTTTTCTCTGGAGCAGAGAAACTGACACACACGAGTGTGGCTTGTGAGACAACAGAGTTAATGCTGGTCCTGCTTCGACCCTTGCTTCACATCCCAAAAGAAAGAAACAGTTCAAAATACTAGGATTCTATAACTAAGCAAGATGGGGTGTGACTTCTTATAAAACCATTTAAAACAAGGTAGATGGCAAGGCAGTAATGATGAAAGCAAATGATTTATCACAAAATAGTAAGAATTGGGCAAATAGAGCCAAGTAGTCCCAGTCACAATTACTGGGTAATGAACCATGAGTTTTTAATTTTATCGGTGACTTGGGCACTTAAATAATTTATTTAAAAATAGAATTTTTATGGGTAGTGCAAATAAGTATATAAAGTTTCTAGTATTATATCTACAACCAAAAAGAAAAACATTTTATTCTCGTTTATATATATATATCCCAAAATTTAGATTCATTTATTTACAAACATTTATTATATATCCAATTTCTGCCGGGAATGTGCTGGTAGGGGCCGTGGTCTGTGACTTCCAGGAACCCACCGATGACAGACCAGTGCTTCCTGCAGGAGCGTGGCCCATGGAGATCTTTTAAAATATGAAGGCACAGGCCCATTTCTAGAAACTCGAATATCAAAGGTGGCAGGAGAAGGGAACCTGGAAATTGCCATGTTTTTAAACTCATAATCGATTCTGATGCTTAGTCTGGTGGTTCCCCAACACCACAGTGGATGATAACACAATACGGCTGGTCTATTTGATCTCAGATATTTACTGATGTGTACAGGAGGTTCTGCAGGTACCATCATATACCGGAAAACAGGCAACGCGAGGTTAGAGAATAAGTGACTCGGCCACGGGAGGGGCGAGATGATGCTCCACCACAGGCAGAGCACGGGGCACCCTTAGGGAATGGGGCACAGAGAGTGCTGGAGGGACCTGGTCACATATTCGAATGTGGACTCATCCCACGTGGTTGGCTTGATGACCAAGGTAAAGAATAAAGTAGTGTATTCATGAGTTCTGGGATGTTTTTTTTTTTTATTTGAGAGAGACCCAATCGACCCTCTAAACAATCCTTTCACAGCATAGCTGAAAAACTCTAGGGCTTGGCCTCCCAAGGTCACACAAAAAGAAGGGAACAGAACCTAGGTCCTGTGACTCAGTTCTCATGTACTTTTTTCTTGATCGGCTCCTTTTAGGAGTGAAGGACATTTTTCAGGAACCAGAAGGCCAGAGGACACTTCTCAATTCTAAAAAGCACAACACAATTTTTGTGTTGTTACTATAGGAATACTATCTCAGGACCTATCAATCTGGGGCACTTTAGGAAAGATACAGTCAACAAAGAAAAAGCAAAGGCAGATGTAAAAAAAATGTCTTTGAAGCTATTTCAGTTGCTACTGTCAGAAAAACGTTTGAATTTAAACTCTAGTAAGCATAAAATAAGCTTATAGAAAACACTAGTTTTGGAATCTGAATCAATGACCTAGAAATAAATCTCAGAGAAGGATAAGAGAAATTCTGAAAGAGTGGAATCAAAAAGAAAATGTTATTTCCAAATGGTTCGTAAAAATAATGTTTGGGTTACAATGTAGAAATAGGTATGTTTTAAATCTACAGGTATTAATAATATGCTGGCATTTTGTCACATAACACTCGTCGGGTGAGGAGTGGATTTCCCTCAAAGGCGTTTATTACCGGAAATATATGAAGGACTTCGCATTACGTCTCACTAATAACACAAACTCTTCTCCCTTTCAGAGTCTTCACCATCTGGCATCGACTTCTGCCAGGTTTCTGAAGTTCTCAAAGGTCGACACCTTGTCCTTCTGTCTAAAACCAAACTCAGGCCTTTGATTTCTTGACTTTTTTGTTCACCTGGTCTTGAAACACTGTCTTCCCCTGGCTTCTGCGAAAGTGTAGGCTCCTGGCTTGCCTCTGACTATTCCTTGCCTGGCTTCCCTTCAAACCCAAGGCCTCCTCCCCGGGCCCCGCCTGGTCTATTTCTCTTCCTAATTCTCCATGGATGCTAACGTGGCACTGAGTCTCCTCCTCGTCTAGGCTTCTCGGGCCTTAAAGCTAACCTTGACATTTCTCTTTGCACTGCTTCCCAATATCCAATCAGCTTTGGAGGCTACCAGATTCCTTCTGTGTAAAATTTATAAGATTTGACCCTCTCTTCACATGTGCATTTCCTTTACCCTTGAAATAGGACCTCAGTGATTCAGCTCTAGTCAGTTACAGTCTTCCTGTGGACCAGCCTCTTCATTCTCTGGTACATGCTGCAGCCTGAAGCCAGATGAAGACCTTTGTCATCATGTCCCTTCTTGTGCAAGAATCAGTATATGCCCTGTTCAATCTAATCTCTGTATCTCTTTCCTGGAACGACTTTCCCCTTTGCAAGTCAAATCTAATACTTCCTCCAAGATCCAACAAGAAACTGCATGATGCGTTTCCAACCAAACCTCTGTCACAGTGAATTTAACTTCTTTAGCAGTCACATCTGGAATACACTCTCTCACATTCACTGTCTCCAACTGGAGGGCAGTTCTATAGAGACCACTGTTATGAAGGGCCAACGAAAGGGTCTCCACAACGTTCCCTAAATTGAACATGTACTGCAGCTCTGCCAAAGCTTTATTTTAATTATACAAAGATTGAGGGAAAACAGAACGCACATCTTGCTTCAGCTGTACCGGTTTTGACTTTAATTTCTTAAACTGTAAAAACAGAGAGAGAGAGAGATACACACGGAAAGCATTTTTTAAAAATTGGAAACACCACTGGAACAAAATCTTTAAATATTCTTAGTTTTCTCTCCTCCACTGTCTTAAATAGATCTTATCACTCTGAATATAAAGGGGTCTTTTGGCATCTGAGGAGCTAAGGATTGATGACAATGGTAGACTCAAATATGTGAAGAAGGATGACTTGTGTCTGAAAAACCGTGGGTCAGAGAGATATTTTCCAAATGGGAAATGAATTCTGACAAGAAGCTGCCTGCTGGGAAATGAAGAAAGCTTTTGAAAAGCTAGTAATCACGATCAAATTTTAGTTGTGTAGTCTGACTAGCCTAAAATACACGTGTGGAATCTATAATATATAAGCTGTTCTGTGAAGAACTTAATTATGCAGAAGAGGAAGCCAAAGATCTTTTAAAATCTGGGCATCCACATTGTCAAACGTGTTAATATGTCACAGGTAACAGGTCTGTCTTACAAAATAACTGACGTTTAAGAGTTCTTTGCTAGGCTTATAAATCTTACAGCCTTCATATCAAGGTTAGCTCCTGGCAGGGTAAGACTGGCAGGAAGTAGCTATAATGAGATAGATGGTTCAAAATCACGTGCAAACATTAAAATCACACATATGTACTTGTATTTAATTTCCTCTGCATTATTTCTTTCCAATCACATGTGGAATGTTGTTTGCATTCATTCGCTAAGGATTTTTTGAGCACTGTGCAAAGCTCCAGTGATTTAGTGATCCCTGTCCAAAAGGAATTCACAACCAAACCGGGGAAACCACGGGCTTGGTGGAAAGAAATGAAGAAGAGTAAGGGACAGGAAATAACTAAAACGGAAGAAAGAACCCTAAATGGAAAATTTCAGATTTACTTCTAAAGTCATTAAATGAAGAATAATCCAACAACTCACTGTTAAATAAAGCCAGAGAAAAACTCTGCCGATCTGACCACAGATTCAGTTTTCTGAAGTTTTCATGTCTGAATGTGACAGGCCAAGACAACACTGCGTAACGGTCTCGAACATTTTAAGATGCTGCAAAATCATGACTGCGTAGATGGAACAGTTTTCAGTAACTGCAAATATGAAGTCACCCCACATGCATTTCATGAGAAATACAACTGTCAATACTTTCATTTCCTAGTGCGTTTTGGCCATCCTTTCTTCACCATCATTATATCAACATGAAACGATTCTGAAAGAGTGATAGGGAATCAGTACCGAAATACTGGAAAATACACAAAATGGTCAGAAGTGATCCATGTGACCAAATCCTAACAATTTCACAGGAAATATACAATGAAGAAAATCTTGAAATGAAATGAGATCCTCTAATCATAATTTTAGGGAAAACAGGGTGAAAAGCAACTGCAGAAGCAAACTTACTTGGCGGCCTGGGACGCTCTCCTCTTCCTGCTGGTATCTGTGCCTCTCGCATCCTCTGCGGGCCTAACGCCCACCCCCCTCCCCGGGACTGTTCCCTTCTCTGAACTTATTTCATCTCACCTGGTGGAACGAGACAGTGAATGACCTGCTCCTATTTATTTTCCATGGGTTTGCCTTCATTCCCACGTACATCATATGCTGTTCCCTGAGGACAGGAAGTGAGTTCTCTATTTCTCTGTATCCTCAGCAACTAGGAAGCATCCTGCACATGACGGGTATGCTCCTAATTTTAATATTTAAGAGAATATTAAGAAAATATAGTTGGTTGAAGAGCAAGAACCCAGGATTAAAATTTTAAATACTACATATTTAGCTTATTTGGCAAGATTTCTGAAGATTCGATATAGCCTTGTATGATTTAGACAAGTAAAAACTGTAAGAAATGAAACAACTCCCATTTTAAAAAATGAAGATTCACTTCTAATTAACCGATAACCCTTATTAGCATCTCCTTCCCCTCCTGCTAGACTCCCGTTTATAAAGTTAATCTAATGCATACAATAAGAAATGCTCTTTAATTTTTTTACAATAACAAATAGTCTTAAATAATGCATAATTTTCCTAAACAGGCTCTACATCTTTTTTTGAGTCCCACCCACCACACACACACACACACACACACACACACACACACACACTTAGCCTACTTAAACTTTATAGACTCCCAGGGCACAGGAGTGTTAGAGACAAAAATCACTGGATAATCTGAGCCATACCAGCAAAGAAGTGACTGTGTAAGTATGTTGGGGGGAGAAGGTTAATGTGGGGAGCCCAAGTTTTAGGGACTCTGAGATGGCACCCCTGTCCACTCTAAAAACAATTTCTTTCCTATCTGCTTGCTGATGTCCACACATGTTTAACTTTCTACAAGTAGACAGAGGCTTAAACTAGAAATACCCCTATGCTGCCAGCTTCGTTCGGCATTTGCCTAGAACCTACTCAACCCACCCCCACTGACAGCACCCAAGATCCCCCTGATCTGGGAGGGAAGGATCCCACACATGCCCACAGCTGCAGAGCTGTGCTCTGCCGGTCAGCAGGACACCACCCCTTTGCCAGTGACTGGTTTCCACGTTAGCAGACACTCCTGGCCCTAGCAATTGGTTGAGGGGTGTTCCCCACCACGGAGAGAAGCCCAGGACCTCTCACCCTCCTTGGAGTTGTGGCTGTGAGGCCCGGAGCTGCTGTAGTTACTGTCGCAACCACAATGGGCGTCAGACCGAGATCACAGGGGACACAGGGGACGAGGGTAAGGCCAAGGCAACAGCAGAGACGCGGGGCCTGAGCCCCAGCTCTGATGAGCAGCGCCTAAGCTGGCCCCACCTCTCCGGGTTTCAGCTGTGACAGCCACCAAACCTTATCACTTCAGGCACTGAGTTATAATCAGCCACGGTTACATCCTACAGACTCATTCAGTATATGCATCATAAAGTTCATATAAGTCAAATCGGACAGAGTCTTTGTTGAATCAGTATTGACTTAGAGACTGAGCCTAGGGTATCCGAAGGGAAAAGTGATACCACAGAGAAAGCGAAAAGGCCAGTGAGAAAAGGATGACGGGGTGGGGGGCTGAAAAACATTTTAAATGTTACTTATGCATAATTCTGCCTAAGCCTTGGTGGTTATGGAATATGAGTTTTAAAAGAGACATTTCTTCCATTACAGGATTTAAGACCCTGTTTCAGGGGTGACCAAAAGGTATTTCTGAGCAGAGGCCTTGCTAGGCCCCCTGAAAGTATACACAGGAGGCAAAAAAGCCCCTCTATGCCCGCTTCAGACCTGAACAACCCTCGCTGATAGAGTTCCCTCCGCTAAACCCATGATACATATAGCGAGGGCCACAATACATAACCTGTCGCTCTTTAGCTTTAAATTCTTTGAGTCAGACCCCAAACCTTTGAGTCAGAGCCCCTGATGTGGCCCTGCAACACCTGAGGGGCAGAGCTGTGTCTCTCTCTGGCCTCCAAGCTCCCATGGCAACAGGTTCCCCATCTTCAAGCATCACTAGCAATCCCTCAAAGGCACCGAGGATCCTTCCTCCTGGCTTCGCGCGCCCTGTGCGTTTTGCCTGAGATGCTCTCCAAAGGGCCCGGCCGCCCTCACCCTCTTCACCTGGCTGACTCGACTTGATCTCCGGGTCTTTGCTGCGACGTCTCTCTCAGAGAAGTCAGCCAGTGCCCACCTCACTCAGGGCCCCGGTTATAATCAGTCATGATACCCTCTGCTTTTTAACGAGCCGGCAGAGAGATTTGTGATGATCTAGTTTTAGTGTGATTGTTTACCTAAGTCGTCTTTCCTGACTTGACCATGCCCAAGCAGGAAGGCAGGAGCAGGGCTACTTGTTCGTCACCAGTTTACAGGGCCTGAATTTGCTTAATGATTTCATGACTTGTGCTCTCTATTTACTGAGATTCCTGTGTCCTTCCTTAGGCCAGTGTCCATGCCTTATACTGGCTGGCTTGTGCACAACTCACGCCTACAACTGGTCATTGATGTCCAACAATACCCCGGTCTTCCCCATACTCTCCCAAAACTCACCTCCACCAGTGGAGCTCCTACTACGGTCTCATGACATCAACATTTGGCCCTTTCTGGAACTGATGAGTTTGGAAGCAGCGCAAGGAAAGAAGTGACGAAAAGCAGGGCTGGCTTAGGGGAGAGCTCTCCCCAGGGAACAAGCTCCATATGGGGCTTTGCTGTCTCCATGGTGACCCTCCTGCCCCAACATAAATTCTCTTGCTCTGTCTTAATCTCTTATTTCACTGCATTCTATGCCCTGAATAATTGACCCTTGTTTGATTTAACAAGCATTTAATAAGTATTTTCTTTCAATACAGAAGAAATGAGCGTTTTGATGGAGTGGGGAGAGGGGGAAGCAGCAGCTAATGATTTGCGAGCAGTGTGATACATGGACACGGGAACCTGTGAGGTAGGACAACACTGAAGAAAGGGTGAGCCTAGAGCTACAAAGGCTCCCCCTTCTTTTCTTTCTGTATTTTAACAGCAACGGGACCCACCGGCATTAGGGTATGACTCAACCATAGAGGATTAAAGATCCCTGGTGGGCGGCCTGGGAAAGTCAGCATCCTGGTGGGCGGGCCTGGGAAAGTCAGCATCCTGGTGGGCGGGCCTGGGAAAGTCAGCATCCTTTTATTATATTATCAGGGCATTACCTTCCAGGTTCCAGATTCGACTTTTTCAAACTTTGGAGACCAATCTACTCTTAGCTAGACGGCTATCTTTTCTTCGTTTCTTCCCAAGAGGAAGAAGCCTCTGAACTAAGCCCATAACCACTGTGCAAGAAACACCTGTTTCACTGACCGATCAGCAGTGTGCAATCTGATCACAGAATAGAGGGACGTGGCCTCTAAGAAGAAACCCAAAAGGACTAAACAAAAGTCAAAGTTTCTTTTAGATCGTCTTCTAAGATCGTCATGTATTTTGTAATTTGGAGTGGCCTGCATTTCAACTTATGCATTAGAGTTCAACCATTATTACATAAGAGATTGTGTGGCCCTGACAGGGAAAGAGGTATTGATTTTGCCTTGAGCCCCACCAAGATAAGGCCCGCGTAAGTATGCACCAGGTTAAGGTACTCCACAGAGCTGAGCAGTGAACCGTCTTCTGTAAAATGCTCTTCTGAAAACACTGCAGCCGGGGTTCCACCCCAGATGCTCAAGCACTGAGCACTTGTCTTGGACGATGCTACCAGCTGAGGTGCCTCCTGGGGGAGGACCCTCCCGCTATATTTAAACTGCACTTCCTTGTTTTAAATGCTCTGTAAGTCAGACGTTTGTTTATTTTTTCTGTAGCTGAATAAAAATATATTTGCAAGCTAGGGATAAAGACACTTCAAATGCTGCCTTTTGAAGCCCATTTCACAATAAGTAATTGACTTGCCTCATAGGGATCAATTATAAATCAGGAGAAAGATGGCATTCATACGAATCACGAGACTACCAGATATCAAAAACACGACTCAAACCCTGCTGGCCTCCTTTCAGAAACAAATGCCTGCACACTCAGTCTCATTCCGGCATGTTAGACAACTAAAACCACGTTCAGCAAAATAAAAATCTCTCTCATACATTTGTTCTTCCCCTCGCACTTGAGGAATATTAAATCTAGCTTAGTCAAAAAATATTAACCGCCCAGATGTCGATGGATCATCCTGAAAAGCTATTCTGGAACAGAGGGTGGTCAGTGCCTCAATCACGAGATGCATAGAAACAAAAGAGGTCCACGGGTCCCCTGTCTCCCATCATCTGTCATTCTTTAAAATGTTCATTAAATTTTTTTTAAGTCGTGTAATTGTTTAAAATTCTATCTCGAACCCAGAAATGACAGTCAGATTTCCACAGCCTCTTGGAGGAATGTGTGTCTGAGTGCAGCAAAAGGTGTATGCTTATTCGTTGAGTTGACAAATGTGAGGTTTCTTGGTTCAGGCTTCAGAACTTTCGAGGGAATCTTTCTGACTCAGTTTTTACCTCTGTTCGACAAGAACAATAATTTTGCTCTGTAATATCAGCTTGAAATTTAATGAAGGATTCTAAGAGACATAAAGATCGCTGTGAGGAAGGACTATAAAAACGCTGGCGGTTCTAGCCGGTGTCGGTATGACCATCGAGCCTCCTCGGGCTGATGGAAGCTCATCTTCACAGTTAAGCCCCTACTTTACATTATCCTACAATTTGCACCTTTCCTCCCAAATTGTCAGTTTTCCCATGTTACTAATGTACTGACCTCTTCTTTATATTACCCTGTAATTTGTACCTTTTCTGTAAATCCATCATATTCCTTGCATTACTAACAGACTGCACTCCCCTTTCTATTATCCTGCAATTTACACCTTTCCTCCCGCCGACCGCATCAGATTTCCCATGTCGCGACTAATGTACTGACACTTCACAATTTGTACTGCATTTCTTGTAATTTGTGCTTCTTTTTATTTTTTTTTTCAGAGAAGGTGGGGAAAAGCTGCACTGTGACTGTGTGTCCAGGGCTAACGAACAGAGACTGCTGAGAGTGAGTGCTCTGGACTTCACGACAGGCCTCCGGACAGGGATCCTGACTTAGGAAGGAGTTAGGACGCGATTAGATATGATGGGCTGCGTCTTGAGCTGATGGCTAAGTACATGATGAAAGGAAGATGTCAACTTTATAATCTGCCCTTTAAGAAAGCTTCAGGGGCTCCACAGAATGAGAAAAGTCTATAACAACTAAAGTCATTTAACATGAGCTTTTTTTTTTTTTTTATTGCATCCATCTGAAAGAGATGCTTCGTCATAGGTTAACAGTTCCTCTCGGTTTGCCCTAGTGCTGTCTGCCACGTTTCCTTCTGGCCGCTGTGAGGGGGACCTCCCGCAGAATGTGCGACTTCCACTGAGTCTTCTGTGACTTAGGGTTGGTGAGAAAAGGAGGTGAAGAAGGTTCCAGATACAAAATGTCGTGTGTAGAAAGGCAGAGAGGTGGGGGTCTGAAACCTTCAGGGAACCTCGAGTATTTCAGGACGGCTGGTGTGCAGTGTGAAGTGGCAGAAGCAGATCATGAATGTGCCGTCTGAAGGAAGCTGGATGTTATACTTGATGTCTTTGGGAGCCATGAAAGAATTTTCAGCAGAGAGAAATGTGCTCGTGTTTGAAATCAGAAAAATCTGTCAGATGGTGGCATGGAATGATATGTCAGAATGGAGGTGATTTTGGAGGTAGGAAAACAAAGTAGGAGAGCATACTATTCACTAGTAAGGAGATGATGAGGGCGCATGTTATAGAATGAATGTGTCGCCTTGAAATGTATGCTGAAGTCCTAACCCCTAGCACCTCCTTTAAAGAGTTAATTAAGTTAAAATGAGGTCATTAGGGTGTGCCCTAATCCCATATGACTGGTGTCCTTATAAGAAAAGGAAGTTAGAGCACAGGCACACAGGGAGAAGACCGTGAGAAGACACAGGGCCATCTGCGAGCCAGGACAGAGGCCTCAGAAAAAACAACCCTGTTGACACTTGCTCTCAGACTCCTGTCCTCCAGAATTCTAAGAGAATAAACGTCTGTCATTTAAGCCCCCCGTTCGTGGTATTCCTTATGGCAAACTGAGACAGCATGGGTCAAGGACAGTGAGGAGGAAAACCTGACAGACGTAGGTGGTGGAATAGACAAAACCTGGTGACCAGTTGGCTATAAGTGGTGAAGAAAAGAAGTTGATTTCGGTGATTCTGGAATGGGTAACTGGGTAGATGGTGGCATCGTGAACCAAGAAAAGTAATACAAGAAAAAAGAGAAATCTCAGCAGTTCTGAGGTAGAAGATAATACGAGGCCTCTAGAACATGTTTGAGGGGTCAGTGGAGACACCCAGAAGATGGTCAGTAGGAAATGAAGACATGGATGTGGAACACAGAGAACAAGACTGGGATAAAGGAATGGAACGGGAGTCCCCCGCACGGACGCGGAGGCAGGGAATGAAATCTCCCGGAGGAAGAATACTGGAAACAAGGAGAATGTTGGGCGGGTACGCAGGCAGAGGGCCATCCACTGAAGGAGATGAAAAGGAATGGCTGTTATGGGTAGACCCCAACCCCAGAACGAGGACTGTCACAGACACCAGCGGAAAGGGTGTCCCATGCAAGGCGTGGTCATCAAGGCTGAATGCTCAAAAGTGGTCAGAGACTGAAGAGCGTCCATTGAATTTGACACTTCGGAGATTATTAGTGAGCTCAGCAAAAATGATTCATTGGAACTCTCAGGGGTGAAAGCCACGCGAATTGAGAAGTGAAGAGACTGGGGTGAATGAAAACAGCAAGCACAGGTTACTCTTGCAAGAAGCGTGGCTGAAGTGGGGCTGGAAGTGACGCAGGGCCCAGAACAGGCTCTGTCAGCAGCAGCAGCAGTGGTGCGGCTGCTGGTGGTGGCGGAAACAGACGGGCTGCCGTGGTCACATCCTAAGGTCGGAGGTGCCAGGCCTCTTGGACATGTTCTCTAAGACTCAACCGAACATCATCCTTACAGCGAGTTGCCCTGCACCCGTCGCGGAGGGGCTGATTTGGATTACAGCCAATTCCTGTTCACAGCACGCTCAGGGGGAGAGGTAGCCTGTCTGCGGATAACTCCTCACAGGCTTCTCTGCGACGACGTGAGGTAGATTACATTCATTTGGTATTACAAAGGGGTAAACTGGGTTGAAAAAAGGGGAGGGGGACAATGAATTGAGAAGGAGACGGAGAAGAACTTTATCTCCTAAGTTAGGTGAATTCTAGTCCCTTTCTATATATACATTTACTCTTCCACCAGGCTGCAAGTTCCTTGCCTGCAGATATTACAGTGTTGTGACCCCCAGTACCCACACGATCCCACCTAGAAGGACCTCAACCAATACTGAATGCAACCTCTACCGTAGCTGCATAGCAATCATGGCTCTAGAGCCAGGTCGTGATGCCCTGATGCCCAGGGCCTGCTTATAAGATAAGATTAGCCCAGTGGGCATCCACAGCTGATATCTCTACACATTCACGAGTCTAGGATAGGCCAGGGAGGTCAATGTAACTGATACGGTCAGAGACCAGCTCTCCAGGTGGATGACCAACACTGTTTCTGAGCAATGTCAAGGTTATATCCAGGGAAATAGGATAATGAGATCAAAGAGGGGTTTAAAAGACAGAATAAAGTAAACTGGTTGAGGATAGTATTTATGAAATCTGAAAACAATTCAGATCAAGGTGGCTATGAAGTGTTTGGACTTAAGGTGCATGTGCACATTATCTTATTTCATTGATTCTCAGGACATCTTTCCCACAATTTAAAATCTCTAAAATTGTGATGCATCTTACAGTTATTGGTACCTTAACATTGTGTCATAGTTTAATGGGCAGAATTTTTTCTTTCATTAATGGCACATAATATGATGGTGACCTAGAATCAATGATGTCTCAGACCTAATGATATTGTGTTTTGCTCTGGAAAAGGGTAATCAAAAGCACTCAGCTTTAGCAGTGCGTAAATTCTAGGGCTGTGAAGGACAGGATATTGTGGACGTCACTCATCCACAGGGTTGCCTAGAGTCAGAGCTGATTCAACAGCATGTAACACAAACAAATTCTAAGTACTATCTCAAAAACAGAGTATCTTAAAAGGTACCCCTTCATATATTAAGACACTGATCCATGCTGAGTAACTATTTTGAGAGACAGCTATGTACTTAATTTACCTCTCAAAACAGAGACCAGTAAGAACTCTAATTGGCAGGAAGCACTGTGATGCTATATGAGTAACAACATCCAGGTCCCAAAACTCAATAATAAAAATGATTATTATCATTTTTTGTTCCATTGTTTCTGTGTTTGTAATTAAATTTGTGCTTTCATTCCGACACAGCAGAACGCCAATCACTTACTGCATGGGCCAAGGAAAAGACTTGGAGACGCCACTGTTTCAAATGACAGAAAAGTTCTAGTTTGCAGTTGGGACATACTGAAAGATGGCTCTGAAGAATACTTTGAGACAGTACTCTTTCACCAGATGAACCCTGTGGTAACTGTGGTATGTGGGGTTTGTATTGCTTTCAGTGTTTACAAGGTCAAATCTAAATTCATATATTGGAAATGCGTTCTATTTCCACTGCCGAGTACGGGATGAAGCGATTTATTTGCTTATTTTTAAATGTGTCTACTGGCCTTTAGAAGCATTATTTACATAAAGGTACTTTTGAACTTTACAAACATGTTGGATGCTACCTACTGTCCAAATATTTTAAATAAAGTATTAGATATGTACAAAGCAACAATCTATATCCAAAATAAGAAAATGAAAGATAGAAATCACTGCCAAATGCTTTCCTAAACCACATTTTAAAAATAATCATTTTCACAGATTTGTTTTTATCACACTGAATTAAAATATGTTTTCTTAAAATATTAAAACATATGAATATCTAAGATCCATTTTCAGTGCTTTATATAGACTATAGACTATGAAGTACATTTTTGACGGCAATCAATATGTCTACTTTGGGCAGTTATTGTAATAATGGTTATTACAATTCAGTGTCTGTTTTTTAAATTGACCTGAGACAATTAACAAATGTGAATATTTACCTTAACCTTCTTCGAGGTCTAAATTCACTTTTCATCTTGGCTTTTCTCATTTTCACCTTGTACCTGATTACTTTACAAGACATATGTCTCTTTCTTCTTTTAATTGGTTTTTGTACTTCCTTTTTCATTCTTTTGTAAAAACAAAATTGCTTGTTGCTAAGCAATGTGCATAACATTAGAATATACATTATTACCTTTGGACATTGTCTACTTGGTATTATTTTCCTCTATTCCTTTACCTCATTTGAATTGACCTAAACTGTACTTCCTGTTCTCTTGTGCCCATTCTTTTTGCCAAAACACATTCTCCCATCTTCCCGTCCTTTCGTCATTACTCAATAGCGATTGTATTCAATATTTAGCCCTATTTTTTCCTATTCTCCTTTTTTGTTAAGCTCTGGTGGACACACTCATATCACGTGACTATTTTTCTTTTTAGTCCACTGTCTTTGTCTTATTGTTTGTGTTTAAAGACATTAAAAAGACCGCTCTTTTAAGAAATTTAGGTCATTTCCTATTATTTTCCTTTTTGTCACTTTTGCTGTTCCAGAGTTGGTCCCTTTCAGGACCAAATGACTGTTATTATTCTCTTCCTCATCTCACTTATTTACTTTAGTGATTATACTATCAACTTTGTTATAATCCCATAAAACCATATTACTTACTAAAATTAACTGTGTTCTATTTTTCTGAGCTAATGCATTTAATTTATTTAGCTATGGTAAGCTGCCAAAAAAAAAGTTCTCACAAAAAACTAAGGAACAAAATGAAAAAATGAACACCTCAATTACTTACATACACCAAAACTTTCTTTCATATACATGTCTGAATAAATATTTTTGAAGAACACAAGAGCACGCTTCACCTTTACCAAACTAATTCGTAGGCTAACTTGCACTGCTGAGCTCATATGGGCTCTCATTTCTCTTACTAGTCTTATAGATAACAAGTTCTAAGTAGAGTGTGGACGTGTTTATGATTCAGGATTACCTGACACTCAGCTCTTGACTCACTCTGGCCGTAATCTTATACAGCCTTGCCTTTTCTAATTATAAAAAGAGAAAAGTGATGATTCTTCCTCTACCTCAAAATAGGGATGTTACAGGAGAATTTTAAGCAAATTCACACATCTCACATAGACCTCTGGAACAAAGCTGTTCTGTCGGAAATGTCGCACATGTGTATGGGTGCACACCTTCGTCTTAGTGTGTCCTCTCCTCACATCTGGCCTATTAATAACTTTTCAGTTTCCATTTATTCTAAGTTTTTCTAGTATAGCTTTTAAAATATTTTGTCTCACTCCCCTCTCCTGAACACTGAACTGCTCAGCCAGATGAAGGGCTCAAATTAATTGACCTCATACTCAAAGCTTCTTACTGTATTTCAAATTGATCCTAAACTGAGAATTTGATTCCATTTTTCTTTTCTTTTGAAGATGGTTTATAATAAGTTGAAAAATAATAATGAGAACTAAATCATAAAATGGAAAAGTAAATGTTAATTATTTAAAAGAAATCAAATGATAAAAATGTGCCAGGTATGTCTGTCTATAATTCGGGTCACTGAGAGGTAGATAGTTAAGGATACAGGCTTTAGAGTTAGTCGGCTTGGTTACCTTGGCTATTTCACTAAAATGAAAAGTAATATTACTTATGGGGCAGAAGAACATAGTGGTTAAAGATGTGAACCTGAAAATTTATAAGAAAATGCAATGAGTTAAGAAAAGTGAAAATTCTGAAGAAATTACAAAGCTCTAGGACTTGCGCTACTAGATATCAAAACTTATAAGCCGTATAATTAAGAGAGTGTGACTCTGGCACAAAATAAACCAATGCGAAATAACAGAGAGTCCAGGGAAGAGCTGATGGTACAGTCTCCCAGTCCAAAGGCAGCCTAGAGGCTGAAGTCCTCCCTCCTCAGGGACCTCAGTCTTTTCCCTTATGGCATTTAACTGATTGGATGAAGCCCACCCACTTTATGGAGGGTAACCTGCTTTACTCAAAGTCTACTGATTTAAATGTCAATCACATCTTACAAATATCTTCACAGCAACATCTAGACTTGTGTTTGATCAAAAACTGGGTATCGTGGCCTAGCTATATTCATAAAATTAAGCACCACACTTAGGTTAGGCAAAGATTTCTAAGATAAGATTTTTAAAAGTGTGAATCATAAAAATAATTCATACATTGGACTTCATCAAAATAAAAAACTTCTGCTTCTAAAAGGAAGTGTTAAAAAAATGAAAATGAAAGTCATAGGCTGGAACCTGTATCTGGAATACGTAAAACTATTTTACAACTCGGTACTTAAAGAATAAAAATAAAAACATGGGCAAAAGATTGGAACATATACTTCATTACAAGAGATTCGAATGGCAAACAAAGACAAGAAACAATCATTTAAGTCAGTCATTAAGGAAGTACTAACTGAAAGCCAAATGAGATACCATTCACCTTACACCTTGTAGAAATGGCTAAAAACAAAAATTTAACGATACCAAGTGCCAGCAACAATGAGCAGCAACTGGTAGTCTCACATTTTGCAAATGGGAATGCAAAATGGACCAGGCACATCGGAAAAAAACATTTGCCAGTTTCTTATCAAATTAAAACCTATGCTGCCATGTGACTCAGAAATCACACTTAGTATTTCAAAAGAAATGCAGACAAATATCCAAACACACACCTGAACACAATGTTTATAGCAGCATTATTCGTAATTGCCCCACACTGAAAACAACCGAAATGCCCACAACTGCTGAACGGATAAACAAACCATGGTACATCCATACAGTAGAATACAACTCAGCAATTAAAAAGAAGTAACCAGTGATACATGTTAACGACGTGGATGAATTTCAAATGCATTTTGTGATGTGGAAAAAAAAGCGCAATACCAAAGATTACCAACTACATGATTCCATTTATATGACATTCTGGAAAAGGCAATAAAATAGGGGCAGAAATAAGATCGGTGGTGCCAGAGACTGGGAGTGGAGGGAGGGAACTGAAAGGGATAGAAATACTTTATATATTGATTGTGGTACTGGTTATGCACTGTATGTATCTGTCAAACTCCTATGACTGTATGCCTATTAACAAAGAAATCTATGATATGTAAATTATACCTGAGCAAACCTAATTTCAAAATATTGTTTGTGAAAGCCAAAAAGATGAAAAAAAATATTATATTAAGATAAAACTTAGCTGAGGAAGAAAAATAGAAATAGGTGTTCAAAAAAAGAAAGGATGTAAAATTTCAAATTGTAAAAGAAGAATTTGTCACATCATTTTAAAAGCTTGTTCACACATTTTTGAAAGAAAAATGATAAGTATCAAATCACTATAGTGTTTAGATTCTACTGGATACATTTAAGAATGATATAACAGTTATATTTTTAAATGTCAATATTTATAATTCTCTGGAAGTCATATGCTTTGCAACCATTTAAACTTACTTTGAGAAGTTTTAGCTACCAATGTAAAAATGCACAAAGAAGTTTTTAAGAACGCTTTTAGGAAAATACAAAGACCAATGCCCTAGCACACAGCTCCCCAAACTCTGCCACAGATGGTTTACAGGCGTGGCAGGGTATTGAGCCCCAGAGTTTCTTGTGCAGGGGGGCAGTTTGCTTTCAGCCTAAAGGAACTTCTCCGTTTACCTACATGTGTTTTATAAACACTCTCATTGTTTATGGTTGAAATAAGGTGAAAAAAAATGATAAAGCACTGTCCTCAAGAAATTCTTACACATATGTACAAATATAAAGTACAAGAAAACATTGCAGCAGCAATTGAAATAGCGAATAACAGAAAAAACTTAAACATTCATCCCCAGGCAACTAGATAAATAAAATGTAGAATTATCTTTCAGTGAGATTTTTACATAGCAATGAAAATTGAGAGCTAAATGATGTTTCTCAAAAACTATTAAATTCGGTGGAAAAAAATCAAGGTCTGGTTATGAACAATACGATACCATGTATATAACACTTAAACATGCAAAACAAAATAATACATTGTTTATGAATAAGTACTGTGCAATCATATTAAAACATGCACAAGATTGATAAACACCAAAATGTAGGTCATCATGGTTCTCTCCAGAGAAGAGAGGGTTAAGGAATTGGAGAAGGATGCATAGATGTTTTCAATGCTGCAGGTAATGTTTTAATTCTTTAAAAACTCGAAGTAAATATGACAAATGTTAAGACAGAATAAAGCTAGGTGGTTGAAACGCGAGTGTTACATTATATTACTATCCACACTTTTCTGTGTTTACACTATTTCCAATGGACACAAAAAGATGGAAGTATGTATTTGGTATCTTGAAATTTGGCAGGGGTCCTGGTTTACTGTAGATTTGATGGTTTATGGCAGATACACAATCCTCAGAGCCCAACGAATCAGAAAACTTGATCAAGCCTAGACATTAAATATACACAATATGAACTTTTTAGTTAGTTATTGGAACCTAAACCCAAGTCTGGCTACCTCTTTAAGATTTAAGGAGCCCAAAGAATATCTGCTACATTTGATTTGACAAAGATCAATGATCATATCTAACATAAGTAACTTCTTTTTCTGGTAGTCTTTAATAAATTAATTCCCTGATTGATTCAACAAGAACTAAATGGCGAGGTGCTTTGCACTCACCCGAATATCCAGAGGTAAGCAATACGGGACAGACATCGCTGCTCTCATGGAGCTTTAGAGTTAAGTGTGAGAAATGGGCAGTGAACAAACTCAGACAAAAGATCATCTCAGAGATTGCTAAGTGCCGTGAATGACATAAAACCGGGTAGTAAAGATTTACTGTTGGGGGAGGGGAGATACGATGAACTCACATTGGATAGGAAAGGCCTCTCTGATGATGCAGCATTTAAATAGAGAACTAAAAATGCAGAGACCAAGAATAGAAGGTAGCAAATGTCTCTAACTAGATGCTCTAGACCCCTTAAGCATGATTAGACATTAGCTTTCTAAGCCTATAGAAATGCAAGGACATTTGTCATACAGTAGTTTGAAAGTTTTACAATTCTTTTTTTTAAAAGGTAAACTAAAAATAACTTGTTTCCTAGCCATTAGGTATGATATTTAAATAAGTATCATACCTAAGTCATAAAGCATGTCTTCTTATATGGTATTTAAATAAAAGCAGTATTATGGTATTATACTGAAATAAAATAATACTGAAAATAAAATAACAAAGACTCCTTAAGATATTTACTGAATGACATGGGCAAAAATCAATCTTTTTCTAACAAATGTACCATCCATTAAGAAAAGACAACAGACTGTAAATATATTCTTGGGAACAGGTGTTATGGAATGAAGCGAGCAGCTTAGACAGGGATCAAAACAGGTGACTATGAACAGTAAAATAATATTAGAGTAAGACATTAAACATCTGTATCATATTTCAGCACATGTGTTACTACTCAAACTTTTCTGGAAGCTATAATGTATTTTCCTGGGAATGAATGCAGGAAATGGTTGATCTCTTCATTTCAATCAGAAAAAAAAAAATCTAAATCCAGCAGAGAGGCAAGCTCTACCAGCTATATTAGTTATCATTATATCCCAGATGGCCATCCAGGGGCACTTAAAGACCATTTCCTACGTCACTGTCCAATACACTGAGGTAGACAATATGGCTAACACAATGATGAGAGATACAAGGGAGGAAATAAAACAGAAAATGCTGTCCTGTCTTTGTTTATAAACCATGGTCCTGTGATACACTCTCTGTTTGCAGTTCTAATTGCTCTATCTTAGAAGAGACCAAAAGAAGTTTCAGAAAAAATAAAAGAACTAAATTGTGGTCGAAGACCAGACAAGCCTTCTTATAGGAAGATGGAAATAAACAATTCAGCTCCTGTAACCCAGAAATAGACAGGCTGAGAAAAGCCTGTGAGATCAGGAAAGGTTTGCATACAAAAATTAGAATGGTTTTCCAAACTTGAAAATTATGAGCCATGAAACAACACTCAAGATTAAAAGACGTTATACGAAGACAATTTCTTTTAATCACATTTTTATGGTAACATATGAAAACATCCTATCTAAGAGGCGGGACAAAATGAAAAAAGAAAGAAATATATCAATAAAGCATTTGATAAATTATAGATTCTGAAGCCTGAGTTTGAATCTTGATTTACTATTAATTAGCTGTGCAACCTTGGACAAGTTTCTTAACCTCTCTGTGTCTCAGTTTGTCCTCTATGAAATGATTATTATGAGTATGAAATAAATAAAAAACAGTGCTTGCTATATAGTAACTGCTTTAAAAACTTTAGCCATAATTCCATGTATGGAAAAGCATCCACATTGTAGGCCTCACAGCTATCCTGCTTACAAGGATGGCCCTTGGCTGGCATCTGAGAACTTGGTTTTCTGGAAGTTTCCCACTATTAACTCATAAGAATGGATCATTGTGCCTAAGACTGTGTAACATGATTTATGTGGCACCCCTGCTTCCCTTCTGGGAATCTGGACATTTGGTACGTGCGAGGCAGAGCCTGCCTACATGATCACATCACAAAAACCCAGGGCACCGAGTCTCTAACGAGCTTCCGGGCTGGCAACATCTCACATGTGTTGTCGTAACTTGTCTCTGGGGGGATGAAGCACGTCCCGTGTGACTTCCCCGGCAGAGGGTCCCTGGAAGCCTGCACTGACTTCCCCTGGCCTGCGCCCCAGCCGCCTTTCCTTCTGCTAATTTTGCTTCGTGGCCTTTCACTATAACAAATGGCAGCCTGAAGTCCAATTACGTGCTGAGTCCTTCAGCAAATCATCAAACCTGGTGGTGGTCCTGGGGACGCGCCGACTCTTACGCTTAAAATACACTAATTTTATACTAGGTATAAATATAGTAAAAATGCATTTTAAAAAATCTTGAAGTTCAAGAAAGGTGATTTTTAAATATAAGACCTTGATGAAAACAGAAAGCACTGTATTGTTGCTCTTCATAAATAACGGATGAAATAAAAAAGTTAAGATTCAATGGCATGTTCATTAAATTATATCATTATTTCCTGATAAAATGCTTTTAAGGTGCATGAAAATAAACATTTAAATGATATTCAAGAGAAGAATGGTAAGTGGTTAGAAATACTTAGGCATGTCCTTCAAATAGCAATAGAAAAAACAGCACAACCAAAATGCCAGAATCACTAAACTTTAGAAATGCATCACTAATTTTTATTTTCTACTTCGCTTACAAATGAGTGATTAGTCTTTAGCAACACTTAACAACTTCAATGTTCTAGAATAATAAATCAATATCTGGAAAAAAAGAGTTTAGAAAGAAAAGTTTGAGAGAAAAAATATTTAATAATTCATGCGAGTTTCTGTTTGGGGTTGGTCAGATCAATTCCCCCACTGGGGACAAAAATGCTGGATAAGACACTGAAACAAAGCTACCTAAAAGCACTGCGTTAAAAAGATAGTGGGGCCAGACCATATTCTCGAGATAAGGCAAACCCCAAGAGGTTAGACACTAACTGTTAGCGGAAGTCGGCCACTTTTGTCCCAAGGGTGAGCGTTCATGTCTGCACTGGCACATTCGTTGATGGCTTCATGGGAGAAGGAGCCAGGAGTCAACTTTCAGGGTTTGTCCAACACAGACCATTGGGTGTGCAAACCAATATAAATTATTTAGAAATGTTATTTGGCACTAAGTAAACACTTGCATACATTATAATCCAGGAATTCCACTCCTAAGTACATGTCTATGACAAAACACTTGTACGCATGCACCAGGAGTCACGATACAAGGCTGTTCATACAGTATTATCAGTAATAGCAAAAACAAACTGAACTGGGGAGAATAAAAGTAAATGCCCATCAACAGAATAATTTACGGTAACATCACATAGTGGACCGTTATATACATTTAAAATGAGTAAATTATAATTATATACAAAACAGAGATAAATATGAGAGACACAGTGAAATAAAGTAAGGCACAAAAGGCTACATACATTTGACAATCAATTTTATAGTTTTAAAATGAGAAAGATGAAACGTTAGGGAAATACCCAGGTGTGTGTGTGTGTTTGCCTGTGCTTGTGTGTGTACGTTTGCATGGATGTATGCACATGTTTTGAAAGCAGGGAAACAATAATCACTGAATTCTGAACAGTGTTCCTAAAGAAGAAAAGCAGGAAGACAGGATAGAGGAGCACATGGCTACATGTGAGTTAATGGTGGCATTTTAATTCTTGGATTAAATGTACTCATTGTAATGTTAAACACACTAATAAATAAATGATAGCTATGCATGAAAAAGTTCTATTTAAAACCGTAACTACACACATTTACAAATTTACATCTTGCTACAATCTGATTCAAACTATTGCAGTATAGTTTTAATTTATGTAAACTGTTAATATGCCATTCTGGAATAATTTATCATAACATTTAACTTATTTATATAACCTGTTAGAAAGACGAGCATGTAAACACCAGTTGAAAATAAGGGAGGAAAATAGTGTACATTACTACCACAAAGCTAATTTAAGGAAGTAGTGTAAACAGTTCCTTCAGCACTAAGGAACTAAAATGAGGCCAGCGACAAAAAGCCAAACGCCCTGAAACCTATCAGTCAAGGATATCTAGCTGTAAAATACACACTGCGATGAAACAGAGGATGAAGCTCTGCTTCTGTAATCATTTGCTGTAGACTAAATGTTTGTGTTCCCCCAAAATTCATATGTTGAAATCTAACCCCCCAAGGGACGGTATTTGGAAGGCGGAATCTTCGCGAGTTGCTTAGGTCACGAGAAAGGATTATAAGGGTTAGTGCCCTTGTAAAAGGGACGCAGACTGCTCCCTGGTGTCTTCTGCTATGCAAGGACACATCAAGAAGACAGCTTCTGTGAACCAGGAAGCGGGTCCTCACCAGACATCTAGTCTGTCAGCACCTAGACCTGGACCTCCCAGCCTCCAGGACTGCGAGAAATAAATTTCTGTTTCTTAAGCCACAGGGTCTACGGTACTTTGTTACGGCAGCCTGAATGGACTAAGATGCCATCACCATGGAGAGCACACTGTGACAAGGCAGAGAGACCTGAATCCTAATCTTGATCTGTGCTGCCCATGTATTTGACCTTGGGCGGGTCATTTAACCTCACATGTGTAACGTGTGTAAAATAAGAGACTGTACCAATGGCTCTTTAAGGATCTTCTTACTGGTGAAAGTCTATGACTCTGTAAGAAACTATTTGTATCAAGAATTAGCAAAATCATTTAGACTTAGGCTTTTTGATGATAATGTCCAGAAGCTCTGAGGAGAGAATGAAGTGGTAATACAGCATTACCATGGAACTTGTTAAAATGGGAAAGTTTTATTACACATAAGAGAGTTTCCAAGTGGTGGATAAATTTGCTTTTTGGTAGATTAGAGGTGTTTTGCGGTATAGCCTTTTTATGTGACTGCACTGAGACCAAAACTCATAATTTAAGCATTATGGTTTAATAAACATTAAGCATTAAATTCTATAATGTCAAAGAATTTAAAAAGTAAAATAAATCTTGCAGAAATATTGTTCAAACTGCCTAGTCTAATACAGAAAGAAAGATTAGCAACTATTCAAGGATAATATGAACATTCTAACAGGCAGAAAATCACAAGATAGACCCTCTAATTACTATGCTCAAATGATCCTTCACATTCTCTACATAATTTTAGACTTTGGACATATTGAAGAATCCTATAGTTTCTCTTTTTTAAAGTTCTCTCTAAAACCTCTTGGGAAGGGGAATATCTATAAAATGACAAATGATATTTCCAAATTATTTGTGTATCTCAGATATTTGTCGAGTTACCCTATTTTTAAAAAATGAAAAGATGTTTTGTGACTTATAAATGAGAAAGGACTAGTATCCAGAGTACATAAAGAATCCCTATAAATCAATATTAAAAAAAACAGATAACTCAATATTTTTATGCATGCCAATAATATGAGTAGGAAACTGACAGAACAGGTAACCCAAACGGCTAGCAGACATGATGCTGAACTTTACTAGTAATCAGGGAAATTAAAATGACAGTAAGATACATTTTATACCCAGCAGATTGGCACGTGTTGAGAATACAGATGGAAAAGAATTCTAATGCACTGAGAAGTGAGAATGCAAAAGGCCACTTAGGAGGCAAGTCACGTTGCCACATACTCAGCTACACACCCAGTTACCACCCTTCCATGCCACTCCTATGTGTATGTGCCTGCAGACTCTCTCCCGTTTGTAGACAAGAATAGTCACTGCAGCACCATTTGCAATCATGATAAATGAGTCCGTCGATAGGAGAATGATATATAAATTATGGGATACTTACATGATAGAAAAAAACTGTTCCAAGAAAAACCTCCCTTTCTTTCTCTGTCTATATTTCCTTGCAGAGGAAGCTCTTCTGGAGTAATATTTCCAGCTTCTTGCCACCTCCTTACCCATTCCTCCTAGAAGCATGAGTTATCTAATTAGTGCCCCCTCCTCCTTTTCTTCATAAGGGCCACCTGACTTTGGGGGGCATATACAGTGCTCTGCTCCCCATGTTACAAGGACAGCCTCATGGGGGGAGTCCCAGGCTAACTACACAGCCTGTGACTAAAAGGATAAATCTCTCTAACTCTGACTGTGTTTAGCAAGCCCACCCCGCCAACAGAGCCATCTCACAAATAAAGCTGATATTTTTATCCACTACTCTCTGACATGTCTATTTCTCAATTTATTCTAGACAGTAAAAGAGAGTGCTAGTTATTGTGCCCCCTTAAGCCCCAACAGAACATTATACACCAGGGAAAATAAAAGAAAGATATGTGTATAAGATGGCCGAGTCTTAAAAATATGACAAGAGAATAAGTGATTTGCATGTATATGAGGTTTAAAAATATACAAAATAATACTATGTATTATCTAAAATACATAAACCTGTGTCACAAAATATAAAGGCACACATGAATGATTTTAAAAATTCAGGATAGCGATTCTCTCTGGGGCAGAGGAAGGGAAAGGCAATCAGGCAGAGGTACCCGGGGGCTTGAACAGTGTTTGGAATGAATGTGTTCTTTCTTAATCTGGGAGGAACATATATGGATTTCTTCCCCCTGCCTTAAATATTTCATATATCTATACACACAGGCACGCGCACACACACACGTACAGAAAAACAGCAGAGCTGCAAAAGCTATGCGAGCCACGTGTCCTGTCACACTCAGGCCCTGTCAGCTCTTTTCCAGAACCCCGGGAACAAGGCCAGTGGGAAGAGGCATTGGCTGTGCCTGGAGAGAGATACTAAATGTAGTGCTGGCCTCCACGGTTTTATTCTAAACAGGAGTAAAACCTATTAAACGATAGAATCAGTGAGAGTTAGGAAGAATAAAGCAAAACAGGCATCAAAAGAGTGGAATTACTAGCAGCAAATCAGAGCGAGGCTTCTAGAACTTACTTTTGCCAGGATGAAACCTAAACTATTGCCTTTTTTTAAATAACGAAATCTTTTTACTAATTACCTCTGAAGGAAGATTCAGTAAGTGCTCTTAGTAATACATTTCAATGTCTTATAAATCATTAGAAAGCTTAATTCAGTGGAAATTTTAAGTCAGTATATTATGACGACATATGGTCTGAAAACACACAGAAAGGAGATAGTCTATGTCATTTCTTGATTCCCTCATCTAAATTGGACACCTTGCGCCATAACCATAATAACAGAATAGTCTACTATTCTGTGTTGCTTCATTCAAAAGAATATATATTTTTAAAGCTTTTGTTCATTTTATTAAACTGTTAATTTTTAACAACATCCTTCCTCCAGAAGAGAGGTATTCCAATGATAAATCCTTTTTGGACTGATGCATACAAGGGCCTCAAAATTATTTTTCATGTCTTGTGTCTCCAATGAAGAGGAACAATTGAAGACTACCTAACATTACAAATCACTGACATTTAGATTAGATATTTGGTCCTTAATACCATTTTACAGTATGTAACCTAAGGATGAATAAGATGTTAGAAAAGGTAGCTGACCCTGATTGAAACGATAGATAGAATCTAGGAAATTCTCCAGTGAAAGTCTGTGACATTTTCTGCTGCATCTGTCTACAACAGCCCAGCGGACTCATCAGTTTCTTGGACCCAGCATGGGCTCAGGAAATATTTTTTGAACTGAATTTAACTGATAATTAAAATCAAACATGGAAAGATGGTGGGGATCCAAGAAAGGATACTACAACCCACTAACATGCCTGTGTACTGGGAATGCTTAGAAAACCTACACATCTTTCTTTAACGTCTGTCTTTAACCCTTTATCTTCCTGTTTACGATACCAGCAACCTTACAGAAGGTTACATAAATAATATTAATACAACATAAATACATATGGTATGATATATAGGATATAATATACACCATGTAACATCGGTGGCATCTGTGAATAATGCATCGTCATGCCCCTGTTGGCCTTTCTAATCTCGCCTTAGCTCTTCTTCTCACTCACTGCAATCCACCTTCTGGTTTTCTTTTTCAGTACTCAATCCTGCCAAGCTTATACTCATACTAGAGCCTTTTCAACTGCTTTTCCTCTTTCTGGGTGGCTCTTCTCCCAGACGGCAGTCAGCTTCGCATCATGTAGGTCTTATTCAAAGGTCACCCCTCAAAAACGCCTTCCCTAACCTCTCCTCCCATTCATTCTCTCATTTATTCTAGTTTACTTTCCTTATAGCAGCTAATAATGCTATCTGAAGCTGATCTGTTCACGCACTTATTGCCTATCTTCTTACAACCGAACTTGAACTCCTTGAGAGCAGGGGTCTTGTTTGTTTTGTTCATGGCTCTAGCCTCAGCCTCCAGAAAGGTTCCAGGTACACTGTAGGTGCTCAAAAACCATTTACTGAATGGACTAGTGAATATATGCCTATCCAGTGTCAAATTCCTCAATTGTAAGGCTTCTACGACTCTAAAAAAAAAATGCATTCCCTAGCATTCCCTATTTTAGCAAATTTGAAACCTTTCATACTGGGTTTACTTAAAAATGGGGAGAGTAGGAGAAAATGGAATACTTATAACTTTTAGAGAGAGCTGATGTCACTGAGAAGATTTCTGAAGTGAATGCTGTTATTTAATTTACATATTTTAATCACACCGGATCTGATCCATTAAAAACTAAAAATAAATCCTTTCACTATTTTTACACTAGGCCCTAATTTAATTATATTCTGTTGCTAAAGCTATTTCATTATTTTTTCTATCCAAATTACCATGTACTTTTCCAGCAATGATATGAGCTATCTCAATATGTCACAGGTATTCTTGTAGTCTGAGAAATAGTAAGAGGTGAAATGCAATATGAACATATTACTGAATAAAATGCCTATGAAATAGAATTCCTTCTCTCAGCCAGGAAAAGGAGACAGAACACATTAGGTCAGTCATTAGGAGTAAAAGCCCCACAAACAGAGCAATATCTGCATTATGTGTGAATCTGACGCTCAAACATGTCTCCTAGAATTTGAATAACTCTGTTTTACTGAATACACGTATAAAGGAGAAAGCTCTCCCTTAAAAAACAAATTTGAAAATCATTCGAACACAATTTCACTGGCAGTTTTCAAATCCAACTATCATAATGTATTTTGTCTAAGTTAGATGTAAAACTCCTCATTCCTCAAGCTGACCTGCTACAACTAATAGGTTTTAAAATGATGAACAACCCCAGAACCATAAAAAATATTCCACTTTTATAAAACCAAAGATCATTCTGTCTGAAATGAAGTTTCATTTTTAAAACTTCATGCATATGAAAAAATACACACACACACACACACACACACACTCTCTCTCTCTCTCTCTCTCTCTCTCTCTCTCTCTCTCTCTCTCTCTCTCTCTCTCTCTCTTCTCTCTTCTCTCCTGGAAGCCATTGTCATTTTCCATGAAAGAAAATGTTACCTGGATACAGCAGTAGCACAGAAGTCAAAGAAAGGCTCTTTTTGCTAGTTGGCAAATATGGAGCTTGTTTCCATATAATGGGAAAGAGGAAAAGGGAGGGAAAATTCAGTTTGCAAACCAAGAACACAGGTTTTTAAAAACTTAGACTTGTGAAAAATATTAGCATTTAAAAAATCAATGTTAGCTTTGGATTATGCTCAAAAAATTATAAGAGACAAACCAGAATTATAGAATTAGGGCATGTAAATAATCACGATTTATCATCTACTTTCAAGACCATTTCTACAGAAATGCAGAATTTTAAAAGACATTGACTGTGGTTAAGGAAGCATCTCAAAACAAACATCTCCTGTTTGCACACAGTGGGACAACAACTCAGCAGGGGATGGGACAAAAGTCATAGTGTCAGATGGGGCCCTTTGTTGGGGTGGGGACATAGATTCCCAACATTGCTTTCCGGTTCAATGTGCTTACTTTTTGCTACGTTCCTTGGTCAAAGTAAGCCACAAGGTCAGCTCAGAATCGGAGAGTGGAGAAATAAACTGCATCTCCGGAGGGGAGTGGGTCAAGGCACTATGCAAAAGGGCTTACCGACAGGAATGGGGGTGTGGCCATCATTACAACACACCACCACCCTCTCTGAAACGCGCGCTTTTCCAGCGAAGCGGGCCTCTGAATAAGGAGGTTTGGGGATGGATAGGAGAGCTCAGCGAGTCCACTGCGGTTACCATAAAAGCGTCTATCCTCATACATGCACACGGGACGCAGGCACCTGCGCTTCCGCACGTATAGCCACGTTCCAGAAGCTGGTGAGGAGCCCCGCCCCGCCCCTACGTGCGCTGAGAGGCAGAGCACCTAGGGGAAGTGCTGTACAGCAATGCGCGGCGGGCGACACGTGCCTAGCGTAAAATGAGGGATACGGAAACTATTGTCACAGGCGCTGAGAAGAGGGGACCGTCACTGAGGAACGGGCTGATCAGAACGAGTGCTAGAGGAGCATGGGGCAGGGCTCATCCAGCAGGGTGTGGAGGAAAGTACACCCCAGAAGGAAGTTATGTGCAAAGAGAGCCCTGGGAAAAGGCTGTGATAAGCTTAGATAACCAGTTCCTCAGCAGAGGAGTTAGCAGAACCTAAGAGGAGGTTGGGAGCAGAAGACAACCAGCCTGGAATACTGGGATTAGGAGTTTGGGAGTTCAGCCTGTACACTGAGGGGTGTGGCCTCGCTACCTGGACTCAGGTGACAGGAAGGGAGCTGACAGGAGAAAGACATTGAACAAGAAAATGGCCTTGGTGATTGAATGGATTAGAGGAAAGACAGAGAAGAAAAATTAAAGATGACTGCAGGAATGAGTCCGAGGAAACCATGGCATCCCCGACAGAAACAGAAGGAGCTGACTGGAGGACGAGGATAAGGACTGCCGCCTTGAATGTGATGACCTGAAGGTGACAGCAAGCAACGTGAAACATTTTCAGCCATTTATTAACTGTGAGTCTTTGCGAACAACTATAAACACCTTGCTAAGCTCAGTTTTCTTATCTGTAAAATAGGAATAATAATGATGCACAACTCATTAGGTTATTATGAGGGCTGAAGTAATGACATTACCTGGCACTCATTAAAACATTTTAAAAAATGACAGATACGTCTGCCATCATCATTATCCAGTTTATCATTTGACAAATAGCCCAGTAATTCTTTTTTGTCACATGAACTCATGACTATCTGATAAACCTCTTATCAGGTCTTCCCTTTTTCCTCAATACAACAGATAATTTAAAACATTCTATTCTAATGGCAGTCCTTATAAATTTTCCACAGCGTTTGGGTCTGGGCAATTTATAACCTGGAGAAAGTTCCAATTCTATGACAAATTTATCACTGCAAACCATTAAAACTAGTATGTCAGCTGACCCACCTGGATTAGATGTGAACATTTGATGGCTGCGGGTTTTCCTAAGCATAATCCAATAGGTTTAAATTGGGCTTCTTTACATTGAAATAATCGAAAGAAAAATATTGTATACGATTTAATGATAATTTGCAACATGTTAACGGGTTCCTTTGAGATAAAAGGTTTCTGTTTTGCTTTATTTGCTTTGAACATAAAAATAAGATTAAATAGTATAAGATTCTACAGTAATAATGTAGCCACGAAGAGAACATTAGCAATGGGGAAACAGAGAAGGTAAATCCCAAGTAAGTCTGATAATTTAATACTGTAATTATTAGCAATACTGGAAAATGATAAACACAAATATTTATCATGTACTCAGTAGGTGCTTAATAAACATTTGTCAAATAATGCTCAATGAAATTGATAAAAACAAATTGCTTGCTTTTGCTTCATTTCTTACCGTTAGATCACATGTACTATTAATTATACATTTCTCTAAAGAGTAAGTAAACAAAGAATCAGGGTATTTACAAAGTCCTTTGGAAGAGGAGGCTGAAGACCAGGGTGGTTAACACACTTGTTTGAGTCAGCTCCTCCCTAAAATAGGATCCGAGCCTGAACACGAAGGCGAAAAAGAGGGGGGCTGTGGCGAAACGCAAGCCAGCCAATTTTCTGATTTGTTTAAAGGTCTGACAAAAGGTTGCGATGAGGAGATGGATTCTGAGAAACGCGTACTTCAATTATTTAGGCCATAAATGTTTCCCATTACGATGTTTAAACAGTTCAAGGCAGGCTAAGATATGGTTTGCAAGTTTTGTTTTGTTTTGCCATTAACACTCACGTTTTACAGTATTGCAGTATGAAGTTTTTTTGAAATTTTTATCAAAAGACTTACATGACCAAATTTTCAGAAATCAGAAGGAAAGAGGTACAATTCAGCTAGTGTTTTCACATGTCCACAGCCTTAGGTCTGTGAAAAGGGTTATAGCCATAGATTACAAAGCTCTATTTTTGACTGTGAAAATTTATACGCTGTCTAGATCTTTATTCCATTGAAATTGAACTGGAAAAGGCCCTTCTATAAAATGATTCTTTCGAAATCTGTAAACTGTAGTAGCTCTGACTGATAAAGAGATTCAAACATCCCTTTCAAAGGGTGCACGTGGAGAGATATAAAAGGGAAAGGAATGATGGGTATGAGTGCTTGTGTTTCCAGTCGGGAGTTAGATTGTCTGAGTTAACACCAAAGATACTATTAGTTAATGTGATCTTAGCCAAGTCACGCAGCCACTCTGTGCCTCAGTTGTCTAATCTGTAAAATGGGGGTGGGTAACAGTAGCCACTTCAGAGGGCTGTTTTGCAGATAAGACGAGTTAAGACAGCGAGCTTTTAGCACAGGGCTCGCACACAGTGAGCACTCGGTTCCTGTTCGCTTCCTCCACCTACTTACTCACCAGGTTCATCTCCTCTCCACGCTTTGTCCACACTGTTCGCTCTCCCTGGATGTCTTTCCTCCCAAGGATTCTTCAACTCCTAACTCGGATTGCCCTGGCTGGAGTTCAATCCTCTTCCTGATTTGTTCTTCCACAGAAGGTACCATTTTCTATCATCTTACAGTCATCCCACGAGACTGCCCCTGCCTGATTTGTCCTTGTAGACCCCAAAGTACCCTTCTCAGTGCCTTGCACATGGCACTTGCTGAGTAACTATTCATGGAATAAAGCAATATATATAGAGAGTTGCTTTCTATTGCTTTATCAACCGGTAGCTGGCACTATTACTATTATTAAAGAAGAAAGACTAGTCTTAGGAGGCTAGTCAAATTACAAAGTTGAGGCAAATATCATGACTGCCTTTTGGAACAAAGCATAATTTATGAAATGCAAAGCTAATTTGAAAACTAAGAGAATTTATGGAACAAAATCAGCACAGAATAAATCCTCAGATTTAAAATAAAGACAGCTTGGTCAACATCCCCCAACTGGGCAGGATGTAGCATGGCTGTCATCTCTCGGGTAGCCATAGTGAAGAATAGTGGACCTTTCATGATGAATACCCATTTGCTGCGCAAATTACTCCAGCAGTCCAAAACGTTTTATGTTCTCCTGCCTCTTTCTCCAGGAAATCTGACACCTTCAAAACACATTAATAAACAGTGAGCACCTACTATAGGCCAGGCATGGTGTTTTTATACACATTCAATCATTTAATCCTCCAAACAACTCCATGATCTAGATCCTCTTTAATATCCATAGTTTATAGATAAGGAAACTGAGGCACAGAGAAGCTAAGTAACTTTCCCAAAGTCTATCATTCAGTTCAACTAATTTTATTTCGATTCATCTTCCCACATTTACTGTCCTGTATAGGGTTGCAGTGGAGGTCAGTGTAGAATACCTGGGATACTCAACCATTAGTGTGGAAAAGAGAGCTAGAAGAATTCTCTCAGGTGCAATCTCGTCTGGCCTGGCCTGGCTGAGCAAGAAGTGCCAACAGTGTGAATTGCAATAAATTTCAGGGGTCAAAGATGCTCAGCAAGATAGAAAAGCGTTAGTATGGGACAAGCCTTCACAGTAATCGGAAAATGCAAGACATTGGACATGCTGAGCTGGACACACACTGTAGGGATAAGGAGAAGGTGAGTTTGCAAAAGTGGTCCCTGGGATCAACCTAGATAGAGGCTACCCTGCCACATTTTAGTGCATTCCCCACACTGCAAGAGGCAAAATCAGGTAAAGCACAAATCTGATCATGTCACTTCCCCACTTGAAACATTTCGGCGGCTTCCTATTGCCCCGGATAAAGTTCAAACTTCTCACAGTTTATCAGGCCCTACATGAGCTGGCCTGTCCACCTCTCCAGATGACTCAGCGCTTAGCCTTCTAGCCCCAGTATAGCAGACTAGCTGTACCGAACAACTCTGCGACCCACGATGCCATGCTCTCCTGCCGACCTCGCAGATGCGCCTGCCCTTTCCATCCTCCAGGTCTCACACTGGCTAACGCTTTCTCGGCGCCCTCGCCCCAGCTTGTATTAAACATCATTCCTGTATATCCTCACAGGACGTTGTGGTCATCTTTCAGGATTAACCATCTTGAATTCTAATTGCCTATCTCCCCCACCAGACTATAAACTCCCAGAAAACAGGACAATGTCTGTCTTACTTTCATGTCATCCCAGTGCCTGCACTGTAGGCATGCTAACAAATATTTGTTTCCAAAACAAAGACAGACAGAAGTACACAGGACAGCACCATCTCCTGTAGCGACTGGGGGGCGTGTTGCCCATTAACTATGAGGGGAGAACCATACACACAATGGTGACCAGGGACGATTTGGAACTACCACTAATATCTAGAGAGGGTCTAAATTTCAAGCCCTGATTTGAAACCTACACACACTGGGTCCAATGTAGTCACAAGAATATAGGTATCTATTGAGTACCCATGTCACTTCAGGTGTCAGCAGCTTCCCTTGGAAGACGTGGGAGTCTGGCTCTAGAGTTTGTATCTCATGGGGAGAAGCAGGAAGAATGACAGAGATGAGAGAACACAAGGATTCAGAAAAGTTATAAAACTACCTCTTCAGAACTGATGTGAGCCTCCTGGTGGGGGGCGGGGCAAGTTAAAACACGAGCTAAATAAAGAGAACTGAAGACACTGTGGTGTGACATGAGAACATGGCAAAGGGGAAACCATCGAGGCTATTTTGTTTGAATCATTCACAAAAGTGTACCTAGTTCACATTTTGGATCAGGCTTGGGGGGGGGGGAGACTAAGGCTACTACTCATTTTGTGATAGCTTAAAGCAAACAACCTGTAGCAATACTATGAAGCAAGCCAGTAAAAGAAATAGAAATGAAGTCCAAAGTATTTAAACACGAAAACTTGGGGTGGGGAGGTGGATAAGGGCCGCACAAAGCAAAACAGATATAATACAAGGCTAACCAAACGAAACCTAAATCCAATAAACAGGCATTGCTGGGCACCCTGGAGGACTGCCAAGGACAGGATGTCAACAAAGAATGCTTCTGCCACCAGTTTGGAATGCTTCAGTTCCAGAAAGGCTTGATGGAAGGCTGCAGCCACGCTGAGTGAACACGAGGAGCATGGCGTTAGAGAGGCAGCAGATACATGTTATTTAAGACGCTATAAACCAGGAGCCCCCAGCCCCCAGGCTGCGGACCAGTACCTGTTAGGAACGGGCCACACACAGCGGGAGGTGAGCGGCGGGGGAGCACGCGAAACTTCATCTGTATCTGCAGCCGCTCCCCAGCACTAGCATCACCGCCTCAGCTCCGCCTCAGATCATCACCAGGCATTAGATTCTCATAGGAGCACCAGTCCCTAGTGCACAAAGGTTGGGGGGCCGCTGCTATAGAGAAACACCAGGACCTTCCCCTAGCAAGACATGACCAGGTAGCTCGTTCCTACCCTATGTGCCCCATACGCAACCCATTGTAAGAAACAAGCCCAGGTCATAGATGAGAAATTTGCAGCAGCCTTCTCAACTTGGGGATCAAAGGACCGTTGTAACTACGGCCATGCTACCATCCTGGTACCTAGGGTATGGAGAGGAACTGAGTCAATGCGGCCCAAGTGAAACAAAGCATGGGCCACTGTCTGTGACAAGGTCCCGGGCTTTGGTGCTGGAATCGTTCCCTGGGTTAGAGTTAAGTTCTTCGCTCAGTTTCTGGCTAGGTAGTCACAGCAGTAAGAGCGATAATTCTAGTCGTAACAACCATCGCCATCACCACAAGTCCCCAGCCTGAGCAATATCCTGTGCCAGGCACAGAGCTAGGCCCTCTGCATGTGTCATTCCTGAGAACCCTCCCAACGACCCATTATTATCTTAATTTTATAGCGCTCACTCTACAGAGAAGGAGACCAAGGCAAATAGAGATACTTTTCAAAGGTCTCACAGCCAATAAGCAAAGGATCCAAGACTTAGAACAGACAGAGTTATTCCAGAACATGCCCTCTTAAACAACAGACTTGGCCAGAAGCCCAGGAAAAGAGGGCAGATTGTCAACAAGCACTTATTAATTGTTAGCTCTGTATATACTAGGAACTAGGCTAGGTGAAACTGGGGTGAGATGGTTTCTTTGAAACAATAATAATAATAAGGAAGACTAACTAGAATTCCTTTAACTTATGCTGTAAAAAATTCTTGAACTTTATTAGCTTTTAAAGAAAAAAGGACTCCTACTCTTTAATATCTGCCATAACTACCCGCAAATATTTAGGTTGTTCAAATCCCAAAGGAGAATAACAACAACAACAACAAAAACCAAAGGAGAGTTGATAATACATCGCTCAGGGGCTTGTTTTTGGTTGGCGGCACCCAAAATGCAGACTAAGCTCCAAACACTGGGAACCCTAAGAACCTGAAGTTCCTTAGCAGTTCCTTAGCGTAGCATTGCCTTTTCCTCAAAATTTATATTGCTCTCTTTATCGAAATTTCTGTACATTAATGTGTGCTTTTTCTTTTTTTTCACATGACCTATTTTTCCAATGGGACTGAAGGGGAAAAAATCACAAATGCATATTGAAAGCCACAAAAATATTTAAATTCTCCCTATTTTTCTCATACATTTATAGTGCTTTCTATCTGAGATAAAAGATAAAAACTCATGTGCGTGATTAATTGTGATGATGAAAGAATGCTAGGCAGTTGCTTAAGAAACAAGAACAACAAAGGAATAAACTACCGCAGGCATCACCGGGACTGGAATGACACTGCTCTGTGTACTTGATTTCCATGGCAACTAGCAATGGGAAGATGAATGTTTCATAGTCACTCTGCTCTGCAGTGCATGTCTATAAATCAAACTTGCATAAAGAGCACAAGATTTCTGCTGTGGGCTGTACTCGGAGCCGGTTTATTTTCCTGTTACTGTATAATTATGGAAGAGAAGCACAAAACAATGAGGTCACTTTTCGTGGGGAACGAACTCCGAAATCGCTAATACACCCGCAGCATAGGATGCCATTCATCTAGCAAGAAACGAGGAGCAGGCACTCGTTTGCACCGGCGGAGGACTGCCTGCTACGTGCCTGGGGTGCTCGCCCTCCCCTTAGCTCTGCTCCGAAATGTGTGTAGGAAGGAGCACCTTGACTAACCGCCTCAGAGACGGTCGAGGGGTGCATTCTGAGAACTGGGTGGAAATGCTATTCCTCGTTTAGTATAAAAGTTTATCAGAGGCTGAACGAGCATACGCTTGTTTTAATTTACACTGAAACTGGCTCATCACGTAGAAGCTAGGGTGGAAAAATAATGCGCTCGCACTGAATTGGGGGTCCGAAGACCTGCGTTTTGATGCAGGTCCGTGTAGCCATAGGTAAGCCATTAAGTTTGTCGAGCCTCCATCTTCCTAGCTATGGTGTAGGAAAGACGTGTATGGGACTGCTCCAGGCTCTGCCACTGTCGCATTCCATGATCCTGTAATCTCTAAATTTCAAAGGTTTGAATCTATCCATCAGATCTAGCCAAGGACATTAGCTGTGTTGCCCTAAAAAAGATATACTTTACACCGTCATGCTTTTAAATCCTGTACTGACTTAAGCACCCAATTAATGGTGTTTTGTGATTTTACCATCTGTTGAAGCCTCCTCTGACTTGTTTCAAACTTCCAAACACAGAATATGCAGTGGAAATTTTAACAACACAATTGAGGTTTTAAAAGTTAAAAAAAAATTTTTTTTTTACAGAGACTCCTACACTGATTTTTATAATGTTATGAAAAATATTTATATTTAAATAATCTTCCTGTTTCATAGATGGGGGTTGCCTATGAAGTCCTGCCAAGTGGGAAGCACCCTGCTTCCTGAAGTCTGCAGCGCTCGGAGACGTGCCGAGGCTCTCCTGGAGTCCATCTTTGGAACAGTAATGCTCCATGAAAGTTTGTGGAACAAATAAACAGATGAACAAACTCTGAGTAACCCCCTTGCCTCGCCTTTCAGCAATCTTGTATTCCCTTCCTCAATCTTAAATGTTTAGGCAGATTCAAAGGAACGCATAAATACCCCAAGGTAGATAGGCAAATGCCTGAAAACCAGATATAACTAGGTGAGTATCTCTTCTGTGAGTCTGTGAGTCTTTACAAAATCCTTGTGGAACTTTACGACCTAGAAGGATCTTTACGTTGGTAAAGCATGAGGCATTCTCAGAGGCAGAGAGGACCTCCTGGCCTAAGTCTTGGCTGTGTCCGGGGTATAGAATGGGCTCAAAAATAACTGAGTCCCAGTCTCTGCCTCAAACAAGGAAATGAAGGGTAAACAACATCTAAAGAATACTTGTTTTCTCAGTATTAATGCTCACACAAACCCTGGGGAAAGAGATTATTATCTCTGTTTTACAAGTTGGGAAAACTGAGCTGTAAATAATTTATATAAGTGACTAAGGGACAGTTATGAAATATATGGGGACATTCAAAACTCGCTCTCCCTGACTCAAGGCCTCTGGGTGCCTCTGACTGCCTCTCGGGACATAATCAAGCGACAAACCTTGATCGATCGAACTTCTCAGGCGCTAAAAAACAAAAGCGTTAAAAGCATTAAACAAAGAACCAGCCGCTAAAAAGTGTGTTAATAGTAAAAAGGAGGAGTGATCACACCTATTATTATTCTTAAATCTAAATCTGGCACCTAAACAGAACCAGAACCAGCTCTAGCATTCGTTACTGTCTGCACCTCCAGTCCCCAGACAGAAGGTTAAGGTCGTTTCTGGGATGGAGCCATTTGTTACACAAGATGCAATTTCCAAAATGTGAATACTGTGGGAGCCAATGACATTTCACACGAGTTTATTAAAAATGTACTCTACTGCCCATCAAAGAGATTTGGTTTAGTTCCTAAGCTTAGAAGATGCAACAATTTTAGTATTTGGTACTAAATTTTTCAAAAACGAGTAAGGTAGTATTAGAAAAGGCTCCAGGTTAACCACCTCTCCTTGCAGGTAGCTTCTTATCAGAGTTTTTGCGCCACCAACTGGTTAAAGAGATCTACTACAAACTTGCTGGGCTCTCATTTGTTCTTTAAGGGAGGATCATACTTTTATCTCACATTTAATTTACAGCAAAGTCATTTGTTTCAGTCACTAAATAAAATTAGAAATGACTTTCTTTGCCAGTCAAATAAATAATAATCCACTCTGGCTTTTTCACATAAGAAGGTATATTTTGGTTAGTAAGTCATTAGAGAAAGCTAAATCTACCCTCCAAAGCTAATTTGATTTATTCTACCATAAGCTCACATTCCAAAAGCAAAGACTAAAAACTACAATAAAAATTAGAAACTAAGAGAGAAAGCAAACTTAATGGTGTTGAGTACTTGTTTAGCCTACAGTATCTATATAAGACATTAATTTGATTGGAAATAAAAATGAGGAGGTAATTCCCCATTTTAAAACATTTGAGTTTTTTGCCAAGAATCCCGACTCAAGGGTGGATCCTGCCATGTGGACAAATGCTGTCACGTGTCCTTCCCTGAACCACACCCAGCAATGGAGAGGAGTATGCAGACCGTGCAACAGACCGTGCCACGGAGTCTGTAGGCTTCCGATCTGCTCTCTAGACAAAACATTCACCTGTGAAAATAAGCATTTCTGAAGAAGTCTAATTTTTCCCCCAAAACCAACCAATTTGTGGATGCAAGCTATCTATGAAAAGAATATCCAGCCACTTGTTGTCATGACAAAGTTGTAACCAGCAAATGAATGGCACCACGCTCTAACAAATCTGGTCACAGAAGAAACTTCTCTACTAGAGAATGCACGTGAGAAAAAGAAAAAGGTTCCATCCAGTTAACTGAACTTGACTCTGATGGCGGGGTTCTGTTAAAAGTTTTCTCACAGAGTTTAAAGCCACTGTGATAATTTTATGATGCTAGGAATTTAAATCTCTATACAAATGTGTGGTCAAGTTCATATTTTTTAAAGCCTCTGAGTCTAAATCTGCAACTGAAAGCCCAGCAAAGCCGATCTGTAACCGGCCCAGATGATACTAAGGACCAGCAGCTGCTCTACCCAATTTAACACATAATCTGAACATGCAAATTTTGATCGACCTCATCGTATTCCTTTGCTCATTTATTTATTCACTCCTTCATTCATGTATTCATTGAAGACGCTCTCTTCGGCAAACAGTTAAATTTCTTCAAAAAAGGGAACAAGAGTGAGACACTTCCACCGCCCTCCCCTCTCCTTGGAGAGCCTCAATATTCCATTTCCGAAGCAGAGAAGATTTCTATTTGAAATCATAAATGGATTGCCAGGAAGCTTAACAATAAGAAGACTTGGGTTAAGAAAAGCATTTTGTAACCTGCATTTTTCTTTCTAAATATGTTCTTTAACGTGATTCCTGAAAGATACTTAATGATAAGCATGGTTAGGCTTTTTACTTTAACTGTAAATTCAGTCTACTGTTGTTATTAGGTAGTGGTATTCTTAAATTGAAAGGTACAATTTTGAGGTATAACAAAAACACTTGACCATTAACAAGTACCAGCAACATGATTGCCATCAAATTAAAAAAACTGTTCTATTATTTGTCAGTTCCCCGACTTTTCTTCTTTGACCAAAAGATAAATAACAGAAGTCCAGTTTGGCTTGAAATTAGCAATAAAGGAGCTCAGCCCTACCTGTGGAATGGGCCTGAATAACGGCTGATGTGAAGGATCGGTGCGCCGATTCAGTTAACACTAGCCGGTGTTCAAGGCATGGGACCTGCCATCAGAGGCACAGGGATGACACAAGCCAGGAGAGCTGGGGAGGAGTAAGCATCAAGGACTGGGTCCCCAGGCAGAGTGTTAAATGCCTGGAGAAGTTGACAAGAACGAAAACTGAGAAAAGGCCAGGGGGCTACCTGGAGGGAACCAGGTGGGGAAAGCAGCTTCCTAGGCTGTGGGGGGCGGGGGAATGGAGCATAGCTGCAGGCAGGGATGGAACTTATAAGCAGGAGAGGGAATGGATGATGGAGACAGGTCTTAGATCAGAAGAAGGGGAAGGGATGAGATTAGAACAAATAAGAGGAATTAGAAAAAAAAAAAAGAAGAAACCCCAGTTCCTTGGAAATAGGATGGAAGGCAAACGTCGGATTTTGGAGGTGAAGAGGAGGCAGTCACGGAAATCTAGGCAGAGGCTATGACCCTGTCCTGAAGCGGAAGCAAGGTGGCCTGCCGTGCACAGCCATGACAGCGAGCACGCCCATCTCACCGTGTGTGATGAGGCTGATGGCCTGGCGGGGGTGTGATACTAGGAAGGATTCTGAGGCTCACCAGAAGAGTATAGGCCACAGGAATGGGAAGGGACGGTGATGGCACACATGCCAACTACTTGCCATCCCTGAATTATGGAATCGAAGACAGACGGGTTGAAGTTCTCCTGGGTGGCAAGAGGGTATCAACACGACTTGAGTGACAGGTGTGCCAGACCTCAGCACTAACAGGAAAGCATTCTGAGTTATACTGGGCCAGGGCAGGGAACCGTGTGCAGACGACAGACTCGGGTAGTCTAAGCTCTTTGGTCAAGTTGGCACGACGGTGTCTGCCTGAGCTGAGACCGCAGGCCCGCTCTGGGACAGGCAGTCGGAGGATCAAGGCCGGCAGCAGGGAATCTAAGCAGCAGACCCAGGAAGGAGGATCCAGAGTTGACAGGTCTCTCAGACATTACACTTGATGTGAGAGGAGAGGGAATCTAATTGCAGTGTGTGTGTCTGGGGGAGGAGGCAGACGCATTGCAGAAAGAGGGCACGTGGTAAGCTCGCTCCAGGTCTCAGGCTGGCACACAGCAGGTCCAAGTACCAGGGCCCACTTAAGAGCCCTGCCCTGCTGCACCCCTCTGCAGGCCGGTCAGAACCACGGTGGGGCCTTGGACAGAGGCTCTGCCTGAGGCCTGGGTTATACACGGAGATAAGGACGGGAAAGTGGTATAAACATACGTGGGCTCAGTCACAGTTAAGGAGAACAGAGGTGGGGAATGCAGAAGACACGGCAGGAGGAGGAAGAAGAATGATGAGCGACCAGCAGCCACATGTAGCCACAAATAACCGGTTCCGGGTTCGTAAAATTCTAAGTCCCTTGGGTGCGAGATGTGTAGATATGAGTGATAAGCAGGAGAGAGGAGTGGGGAAGGGAAAGGTTATTAGTATCAGTGCCTGTCCTGCCTCTCCTGGTGACAGGAGCCACAAGAAGTCTGTAATGCATTTAATTACTATTTCACCCTGATTTTCTCCAGCAGCAGGTTATAACCAAGGAAGGAAGACAAGCAGATAATGTGGACAAGCCGGAAATGACAGAACACAATGCTAACCGCACAGCAACAGATTTAAAGGGTCTTTCGAGTGAATCAAAGTATAATCCTGCTTTACGACGAGACAATCATGAATTTAGTTCAGCACCCTGACCCAGTTAATACAATAAAACCCCATTCACTGACTTTTTAAAAATTCTTTTCCAGTTTATTTGGCAAAATACTCTGCTACGGTGATACACTTCCAAAGGCAACACGCGTGACATACGGGTTCCTGGCAAAGCAGCCTGAACTGGTATGGCTGCTACAGCTTCACAGGATAACATCCTGCATCAGCTTTTTGTACATGTCTGTAAACAGTTCTTTGGTTTATACTGCAGGTGACCAAATGAAATTTCAAGTACAGAAATGCAAACCAAACCAATTCCTATGGACAGGGAAAAGCTGTATAACACACAATGGTTTATCAGGAGCGTTTCTGGGTAGAGAGGACGCGCCTTGCTTCCTTGTGTTTAGGCCAGCCAGTGCGGGGATGTAGGCCGGGTGCCTGCCCTCAGGAAGTTTACACTGTTACAAGAAGTGAGAAGGAACTAGAATAGTCATTAAGAGCTCAAGCCTGGAAGTCAGCCTGCCCGAGTATGAATCTTCGTTCCATTATTCACCAGCTGGTAACCATGGGCAAGTCCTTTGACTTCTCCAGCTTTCCCTTATTGGTAAAATGGGAAAAGACAGAGCCTAATTCACGAAGACTCATCCAGCTGTGCCCGGCACACTAAAGAGTAAATGTTAGTTGCCAGGGTTATCATGGTTAGTCAGCATTATCAGATGCATTAATGTGGCAAGTGCTACAAGTGCTTTAAGGAAGGAGAAAACAATTTTGTTGGCTGGGGTGATCTGGGAAGGCTGCACAGAAGAGAGAGTTTGGCAAGCTCTAAGGGGTGGATGTCATTTAGATACGTGTATGGAACACAGAGAAGAAGAGAGGGCAGTGAACCCGGCATAGGCAAAAATGTCAGAAGAGAAATGAGAAAGGATCAGTACATAACAAGTACATCAGAATGGTAGGGCAGAATTTTTAATTTGGGAAACGCTGGGAGATGTGCTAACAAGGCGTGCTAACTCTTAATTCTGAGCCTATTTTTTCCTGACACCTTAAAACAATGTTAATTTAAATATCCCATAAAATATAAAATTTTTAGTAAACACTGTTCTCATTTTACTAGTATAACACACAATATTATCAAAATTTTCACCCAGAAGTTAGCTATCTACTACAAAAGAAAAATGTAAGAAATGGATTCCTTTTTCTATAAAGGAAAATGGCATGAATGCATTCATGATGTGCAGCTATTAATAACTTCAAGGGTGAGTGAAAGGGTTAGCTACACTGGTCATGAGAGAGAAACCATGGCAGCAGTTTCCTATATGACAGTTGAATTAAAAGAAAAACAGCTCTCATGCTATTACAGCCAGAACAGTGTCTTCAAACATACATGTAGATGAGAGACTGGATACATTGGCCATAACGCTGGTTATAGCGACATCTCAAAAACGAAGCCCTGGGCTGGGTCGCTGTCAGACCCAGCAATTTCCTCTTGAGAGCAGTCTTTGTCACACTGACAGACCACATCTGCATTCATGCTGGGGTGGATTCTGAATAATATCTGTGATACACAGGGAAAATAAAGGAGGCTGCCAGGCCGCTCTCCATGATAGATAACCCCATCAGTGGGTTTCGGCGCTAGAGGAAGCCTGCCAGATCATATAACGCAACAGCCTCATTTCTGAGATCAGGAGAGTGCAGGCCAGAGAGGTTCAGTGATTTGTGGGAAGTCTGGGAAGTGACGGAGCTGAGCCTAGAACTCAAGCCCTGATCCCCAGCCACGGGGCTCACTGCACAGTGCAACCTTAACATGGTGCCAGTGTGGCATTTGGAGAGTGAAACAAAAATACATCATAAAAAGCCCGTTCACTGCGTAAGCAAGCCATTCATTTACATAAAATGTAATCATCTGTTCGACACGTACAAACTGTGCTGTGGAGTGTGATGATGAATACCCTCGCGTGCCTGCTCGTGTGAAGCTCACATTCTAACACTGGCAATAATGTATGTATACCAATCATCACAGATAAGCATAAACAAGAAAGATATTTATGACAGATTAGGAATTTAAAGCAGAAGAGAGAGACGATTTCTTTTTTGGAGGTGGAAGGTGGTAGGTGGGGTGTCGGGTAGGGCCAGCTTTTAAGGTAAATATCTTAACGGCTGGGACTTGAAGGAGAAATTGAATTTGTACCTGGACGGATTTAATATGAGAGAGGACTACAAAATCTAGACACCCTAAATGTGAAAGAGAGCATTCCTGCCAGTCAAATAGTATATCCCTGATAACATGAACTACATTAGTTTAACTGAAAAAAAAAACAAAATAACACGTTCTACTTGAAAATCTGTGTGATAAAGTCATCACTCTTCTCTACTCGTATTTCTGGTGGAGTTTTGGGGCTTTAATTCCTGCGCCAATTCTAAAGTTTTTGCTGGTAAAAGAACTATCCCCGAAGGCAAGGATATAATTTTTGTTCATGGAGCAAAATTGATAAAGAACACTCTGAAAAACAGGCATTGTTTTAAAATGATTAGATTATAATCATTTTGATAACTCGATTTTTAAAGCACATTTTTCAATATATCACATATGAAAGTCCCCAGAGAGAAGAAATTCTGAGGTCATCTTGAAAAGCTTACACACATCTCTATCTCTCATAGTGAATAAGCACAGGAGAATAATCAGAAGAGAAGATCTCTGGCAATAAAATTTTGAAACAGAAAAAAAAATTAAAATAAAAACTAAGGTATGACCATTGCAGAGAAGACACAAAAATTCATGAAATAAAAACTGGAAACCCAAGAAATCTCCTTCTTTGACCATTACTCACCCCCAGGCAGACATGTCTAGGTACGATTACAAAGAATGAGATAGGATTTCTAGACTTTTTTTTATACTTGTCTATACATGGAACATATAGATACCAACAGATCAATAATCAGATCCCAAAGTAGGTATGCACTACAGTAACCATGATTTTGTCGAGGTCACGTGACTACATTTATAAGAGAATCATTCTAATGCACAAAATAATAACTATGAAATTCTCTTGTGACTGATTGCCCGAGAAAATGGTATGTAACAAGTCAGCTGCTGGTAGGAAGGAATTATAGGGAGCTAAAGAACACAGTGAGGAATAACACTTCAAAAGAGATGCAAATGATTTGCAAAAATAAATGCTATCTTAAACCACTTTCCTATAGGGCCCTAACTCTGTAAGACTCTCTTCCATTCAGCATAAGACTCTCTTCCATTCAGAAGAGTCTGTTACTTCATTTTACCCAAGCTCATGACAATCCTTCCCTCTGTAACGGCTGCAATGTGAGGCATATATGATCTTTCTGTCAAAAGAGTATCCATCACTCCCCTTTAAAATTGCATTCCTAAGCCCCTACCCCATTGACATGGTGAAACTGAAAACTTTTAGTCAACAAGTCATGATACTCTTACTGTTGGCCAATTTTTAATACCTCATAAAGGAGAATCAGATGTTCTGTATTTTTTTACCCGCTCCATGTAACATGAAGAGTGGGATTCTTATGCCAGAAATATCGGACATAACTTTAAACAGCTCCTGCCATGACTGGAGAGCATTTTTATATCTCAAAATGCTGCCCAAAATGCTATTCAATATTTCTGTGTTACATTAATATCTGACAATCCACCTGTGCATTCAGAACGTTGAGCATGGGGTTAGGGTGGGCTTTCTACATGTCCACATTTCATTTCATGCCTAGGAAGCAGAAAAAGCTTCCTAGGACTTCTCGCCCACTGACAAGTGGTAGGGATGTGCAAATCTCAGTGCTTACAATGAGATGGAGAAGGCTCTTAGACATGGAGAAATAAATATTCATGCACAGAAAAACGCCAGCCATAAATACTGCAGGGCACTGATGGTGAGCAAAGTCAAGAAAGAACATTAAGCCACCTTCCTGGTGACAGCAGAGGCTAAAAGGTGAACTGAAAATGCCCCCAAAATGAAGCAAAGAGAGGCCATCAGAGATTGATTCATAAAAATCACATGTAGAAAAAGAAAAATAGAAAGCAAAGCCACATGTGATTATAATGTACTGCATTTTAATGTACTCTTTCCTAGTTTATAAGTGTACGTTAAACCATAAATTAAACTATAAGTGAGAATTTTACTGTCACTGGATATTTAGAGAGACAATGGACCACCACTTATTACGTTACTACAATGAATAAAGCAATAGCTGGAGACAGTGGAAGTTGTAGATAAGCTCATAAACTCAAAGAGCTTGTAGTATTTTATGGAGATAATCCTAAACTCTATATTTTTATTTATCGAGTACGTGATTGAAAAGAATACACAACCATAAGTACTATCGAAATTTAGAGAAAGGAGACAAAGACTATTCAAAGTAAAAAAAAACGGTTTTACTGAGCAGGACTGTGAAGAGAGGACTAATCAGAACAGGTAGGGAGTAGGGAGAGGCTTTGCCAACAAGGGAAACAGAAGGAAGTTTAAACACATGTCACACATTCAAAGGAACAAGCACTATGCCAAGGAAAACACAGGGAATTTGGGACTAATGAAAGATGAGTTTGGAAAGGTGACCAGATGTTGGAGAGCCAAGTTAAATAGTTTTAACTTGACTCATCACAGGCACTGAAGATTTCTGAATTTTTTTAAAGATAGTGGTACAAAGTTTTCAGTTGTTTCATTGGTATTAAAAAGACTTTATTTGCTTTAACCTTTTTGTACTAAAAACAGCATATTATCCCACATTAATTCTAGTGTATAAACAGTTTTTTCAGTCTTCATACCTTTTGAATTTCTGCCATTTGTAATGGGTAGAAAAAGTTATTTTAGTTATGCAAATACACTCAGTTATTTTAGAACACAAATATATAAATCATGATTATCAGCTCTAAGTAGAAAGCAAAGTTACATTTTAAACACTGAAAAGAATCTCAAAATTTTAAATCTAAATAATAAACAGTTATGAAACTTATTCCTCAAAACCCTCCCCTCAGTAGAAAACTTGCTTTTCTTAATTTCTATGGAGAAAAATCCATAATTAGCAGCCCCCAAGCAATCATCTATTAAAAATAAAACCTCAGAAATAATTGTTTCCCCCAATAAAACAAATACCTCCATAAAACAAGAGTTGAAAGTAGATATAGTAAGGCTTAGGGGAGATATTGTAAAATAACAAGATATAGCAAAACAATAAAAGGAAATGAAACATCAGCAGATACAGCTCAAGAGAAAAATAAAACCATAACAAGGAAAAAAAAAAAAAGGCCATATTGGACAAAGCACAAAGGAGAACAGACATTGCTAAAAATATACAAGAGACACAGTGAGCAAAGCAAGCAAATGAAATAGAAATTACAAAAAAATTTTAAAGGAATTCCAACATAAGCATAATCGGGATTCTCAAAGAAAAAGAAAGTGACTCCAAAATGTTAACATTCAATGCATTATATATTTTTATTCAAGGACAATGCCCAGATAAACATTTTGAACATGAAAGACACCAGGGAAGAGAGTTCTCATGATCCCTACTGGAGGGTCAACTCCAGCTAAGCAGAAATGATGGCACAAGACTCCAGGTGAGAACTCTGAGTCCATTTAACTGCACAAGTAAGACTAAAACAAAAGAGACTACGATTGTAGGACAGACTATGAATGCTATCAGCTCCGGTAATACATGTATATTTAAAAACCACATTGTTTTTATTCATGATAAAATCACTAAAGTAAATACCACTAATAGTTAGGCAACAATTCATAAACCTTCTAAAATTCTCATTTAGCTCTTGGAACACCCTCAGATTTAATGAATGACACACCAGTGTTTCTATCAAGTTATAAAGTCAAATGATTCTTTGATGCCTCAGGCCCCGTCTGTCTTTTTGAATTGTTTGTTTTGGTTGTTTGGTTGTTTGGTTGGTTTTATTGTTGTGGTTGGTTGGTTTGGCTTGTAAAATGAAAGTGTAATATGGGCAGGTACTTCTGAAAGAGACTGCCCTTGGTCTTTATAAGTTTCTTTGAGAAGAATTTGGCATACAGTGAATTGAAGATTATGAAACTGTCTTCAGTCATTAAAACCACTGATGACTCTGATCTAATTAGAAATCTCCCTCTCTAGTTGCCTTCTTTCAGTGATTTTCGAACACCAGCTTTCTTCTGGGCAATTGTGGACCTACCAGGTAATGAACTTCATTGACACTAGTCAATTAAGTCCAAGTCTTCTCAAAAAGTGAGTGTCTAACCTTAGAAACATTATGTACATTTGCATCTCTAACAGTCTGATCTACTTTTATTTATTCTTGAAAATTGCTTGCACCACTGAAACAGAAAGATGCATGGACATTAGACATCTCTATTTCTTTAGCCTATTTCAATTTTCACTAAAAGAAAAAATTTTTCTCTCGTTTTATGGTCTCACAACTTCATTTAACACTTACTATGCATCATTTATTCTAGTTTGGGGACTGTGGTGCTATAATAATAATAATAGAATTACAATTTAAGCAGGGCATGTTCAATGAACCAAAGTGCCTGTTTGGTTTTACACTGCAGTTGACTCCAAAATGTTTTGATCGCACAATCTTTGGAAGGATAAGATCCTAAGAATATACTTATTTATAGATTACATGCACCTGTGCTACTGTATTAATATACAATGTACATTATAAAACGTAATACAAAAATTCTAAAGAATTAAAAACACAAATTATTTTATTTGTTAATGGCAAATGACTTTTTGCTGTCACTAGAAATCATTAATCATATTTATCAAGAACATGATTTAATACACTTTATTATTTCTGAACATCTCGGTTTAATCCTTTGTGATGGAGCAACTTGTTTTTTAATACTTGGTTTTAATGGCCATCAGAGCTATGTCATGAAGATATGTAGATATGAATGGAAAAAGGGAATCATGGCACTGAGTCCCTCAGTTTTTAATTCCATCCTCCCATAAGGAAAAGGTTTAGGGGTGTGTTTGGCTGTTGTTGTTATTGCTAACTGGCCTTCAGCTAGCAAATGTCCATCCCTCCTGACAGCTGCTCTTGAAAACATTAATGCTATGAAGTTTTTATATTTTTAAAAACCATGTTCTAAAACCACTAAAACTTTGCAAATTTTTTTTTTTTTTGCACCAGATTGAGCCATCCCATTTTCATCTTACTGAATATGCAGGTGTGAAGGGTTTTAACAGGTGACACAAACCTTTTTTTTGTTTTTAATCATATTTCCAAACACCCATTTTCAAAGATCCCCCAGTGGCACAGGTTTCTTTTGAGAAGCAGTTACTTTCTCACTGCTTCTATATTCGAGTGCATTTTTCAAAAACTTCTGTGAGGTAGCTCCTACTGAAACCACTTAACACGTAAGGGTCAGCAAATCTGGACACTTGTCTTTTTGTAAAAGAAAAATAAAGTAGCAATTCTTTGTTCTTTTGTTAAAAACAACCCCTGGGAGGTAGAAATACATTTGACATTCATTACTCATCTCGTCACAAAGTGTGTACAAAGATGCTACTATATTTTAAAGAACTTGCTGTTCCAGAATGACTAAGTAATACTGCCCTATGGCACTTCATCAGCATGTGGCTTTAACTCCTTTATTCTTCAATAGTTTGCTCAGTAACTTGTGAATGATGCAGCAAGAGAATTTCATATACATCTGTATAAGTGCAAATCCTTATCTCGAACAACCTGCTTGATAGTTTCTAATGGGCAGGGCTGACTTCTGGTCAGATTTCACGAAATTACTTTTGTCCCAAATGGGAGCACCTACCAGATGTCCCCAAACATCCATTCTCTCCTTCCTCCTCAGCATCAGAAACTCAGAAGGCACATAATTGCCCAAAGCAAAGACTATACTTTTCGCCCTCTCCCCCACGCAGTGATACATGACCTTGGAATTAAGTTTTGGTCACTGGGATGTAAGGACAACAATGGATAGCCTTAAAAGGAGGAGCACGTCTTCTGTTCCCTTTCCTCCTATCTGGCTGGACTTCAAGTTTGATAGCTGAAGTTTAAACAATCCTTGAAGCAACAGGGAGAAGCCAGGTGTCCAGGCAGCCAGAACAACAAGGAAGGAAGAATCCAGGTCCTACATGACTACGAGGCCATCAGATCAGCCCCGGACTGCCTATGTTCATGTGAGAGGGAAGTACACTGCTATCTCTTTTGAGCTTTATCATTTTGGCTTTTTTGCTCTCGCTGCTATACTGAACCCTAATCAATACACCAGGTAACAGCTGACCAAGAGCTCACGTTGCCGATCAGAGAAGCGGCAGCTCTGCCATCTTCTCATGGCGACATGTGCTTGCTCTATTCACATTACCTTCAACCTGCAGTTTGCTAGGAGAAGCTGCTTTTGAGCCACTTGCCCTGTTTGTTAAGATTAGTTCATAAAGGTGACATAATATATCCTTTAAATCTATCTTATCAGATCTGCACGCACTGCAACATGAATCGAAAACTTTGAAAGCAAATGAACAAGGACGCCACCACTAAGTAACGCCAACTCTTCTGTCCGAACCACTCAAGAACCCTGTGTAACCTGTGCCTGATGAAATACAGGACACTGGAGAACACGAACATCCATGTTAAATACTAAAGCTTCATTTTTTCTGGTCGACATATAACTATACAAAGAAGTTCTACTTTCTTCCTGTTTCCCTCCCACCCCTGCCAACAGGTGTTTTTATACACCTCCGTGGTGTGCAAGCGCCCTGCTGTCAAGGATAGGGGTGCATTAATAGCCCACGATAAAATTCTCTCCTGATCATGACAATATGCTATGAGATGAAAACGTTCTGAGTGAAAAATCAGCATAAAGATAAAACTGAAAACTGGTAAAAGCAAATGGTAAGTCAAGGAGTAGATAGATGTAAAGATTTCGGTGTCTTACCTGAAAACCTCGAGAATAATCCTTTCTGGTAACTTGGGAGCCACCTGTTTAAATGCTTTTTGGAAATCTTCCAACGTTAAATATCCACGATCTATTTGAAAACAAAATATAAAACATTCATTTACTTCTATTAACCCTATGAACTGTTATTTTAGCCATAAAACTTGCATAATACTTTTATTATTAGGAGAAGAGCAAAAATGTATAGTTGATTTCACACATAAGGTAATCCGAATTTAAGACGCTAGTAATACTCTGCTTCAGTGCAGCCCCAGGTGATCTCGAAGGCCTCTTCTACTTCTGGCCCTATCATTTGCAGATTCTCAGAGTCCCAGGGAAAGGGCTACAGAGAAATACACAGCAATAACAGCATTAGGCTTCAATTCTTTGAAAATTGCCAAAAAACAACTTATTTTTCCAAATTCACTTTTTTTCTTGCTTGGTATTAGTAGTATAATATTTATATTATATCTAATATAATAATAATTTAGAGGGAAGCTATAACAGCAGCCAAGACACTGAATCTGGACTCCTTAAGTATTTTTATCCTGTGTGATCTGTGGGGCAGAGGGGGTCTGGAGCCACTCCGCTCAGCCACTCCCAGTGTGGGATTAAAATTCCTCCAGCCACGTGTGGGTCAAAGCAGGCGTCGAAGGAGAAGCCACACATCTCCACCACTTGTGTAGGTGGCTCATGACCTATGACCCGCATGGCCAGTCCTTTTCCTGTCCCCTTTATAATCATAGGTACAATTGCATAACTGTGAATGTTATTTCATCCTTGGTAAATGTCAAGAATTGAAGATCATGATGGAGAAAAAAATTCACACTAACATCTAAAGTAACAGCTAATGAACACAGTAAAATAAACATCCAATATTTATTTGATTCACTGAGTATATGTTCCCATTCGGTTCCTTAACAGCAATTTTTAATATCAAAACACTTTAGAAAAGACTTACAGTGCCTGTCAAAAGCTGTGAAGATGTGTCTTATTTCATTCCGATATAGCTGAAGTTCCTTCTTTTTCTTTACAAAATTTAAAAACTCCTCAAGTGATATACCTAAAAGTTGGGAGGAAAAAAAATTGTCTTCCTCTTTAAGAAAAAAACAAAACATAGTGATTTTTTTCACAAAATTTATCTTAATTTTGGCAAACAGTATTTATTCCTAAAGATCTACAAAGTCAAAAAAATAGTTTGCTGAACACTAAGTAGGCCCAATGCTAGCAGTCAACAGCCAAAAAACGAGACATGGTCGTAGTTCCCTGGGCTTCTCCAGGGGATAAAGGAATGGTGACCTTGAAAAAGTGCAACGCTCTTTCCCTAAGAGATCTAACAGACGGGCCCCAAACCACATATTAAACGAGGTCTCATAATTTTTCTTTCCTTCTGCCTCTTTGATCCCTTTTCTCTTAGCCAGATGTCATTACCGCAGGGTTTTTTTCCAACTGGGAGATCGGGGCGAAGAAGTAGTTTCTCAAAAGTCAATACCAATTGCGCGCCACAGATAAAGGTGGAGAGAATGTTCCATAAACAATAGGGTTGGCACCGTCCCCAGCCTTGGGTGCACTCCATGACTGTTCTGCTGCCTGCAGCTCTGCTTCCTGTGATTCTCATAATAAAAGAGCCCAGCATGATCACATGAGATTGGATACTGTGCTTACAAAGTCTATTAAAATGAATTCTAATGTGATCTTTGTAGTAGGTTTAAAGAGCGGAGCCAAGAATTTAAACATTTCAGTGACCTGAGCCCTAAATATATAAAAAGAGCAGTTCATTTTTATACTCAGGATATCCATTAAAAAGTATATCACTGTCTTAAAAATAGCCCCAAATTGTACAATAACCACATGCTAATTTCTTTTGGTGAGGTGATGCTGAGCTGCGTACCTTTCCTAAAATACTTCTAATGGTTGAAACCCAGAGAAAATAGTGTTCTTCATTTTCCACGTTTTTCTTATAAAGATTTAGACACTATAAAAGGTCAATCTATCTTTATGTGTTTAAATGATTCTCTTACAACTCTTTGGAACCCACTGTGTGCCAGGCACTGCGTCAAGCTCTGGAAAGAGAGGGGAAGAGAGCACACACGTGATTCCAGTCCCAAGGGACTTCCTGGCATCCTGGGGGAACCAGTGATTATACAGTGCAATCACGGACGTACGCATAATTATAAAGTGTGGCACGTGCGATAAGGGGAAAAACAGGAGGTTGTGCGCATCACAGGAATCCTGCAGAGCGGACTCGTGAGGGAGCGATCTCTTCGAGAAGGTAATACTGAAGCTAAGAACTCAGTGATAAGAAGATACGAACTGGCTAAAGGGTGGAAGGGCATTCCAGGCAGTGGGAACAGGGGTGCCAAGGCCATGGGGCGGGAAGTGGGAGAAATGAAAAAAAGGCCACGGTGGCTGGGACGTAGTGAGCGAGAGAGCGAAGCATGACAGGGCTGGTGAGGGGGGCAGGGGCCGGAATGCACAGTCCCTTACGGACGGCAGGAAATGATTTGGTTTTTATTTAAGTTGCAACGGGTAGCCAATAAAAGATGTGAATTGGAAGTGACATGATCCGATTGAAATTTCTTAAAGATCTTTCTGGCTGTTGCCTCGTAAAAGAACTGGGAGAAAGCAAAATGTAAAAAGGGAGACCCGTTCGGAACCTGTTGGCAGGGGACGGGGTTGCTAGGGTGCTGGCGGTGGGAATGGAGGGGCAGACGGTTCCAGACATTTTGGAACAGATGAAGGGTGAGAAAGGAGATGTCAAGAGTAACCCCTAGGTTCTGGCTTGAGTCCTCAGTGATTTGAGAAGTCATTTAAGGAGATGAGAAAGACTAGGGAAAGAGCAGGATTTGGGGGTGAGATCAGAGCTGTGATTTGGATTTATGTGTTCGATGCTTTGGAGACGACCAAGACCAAACGTCAAGTGGGCAGCTGGAGACAGTCTAAGCAACAGGGTGCATCTCCCAGCACCTCCCAGAGAGCTTGCTGTGTGCGCAGTAAGTATGTGGTACATGGAATTAGCACGTGGCATTTTCCCCCACAGTAGTTAGGGTGTGTTTTGATGCGACCCATTCTCATCTAATCACCTTTGTGACTGGAGAACATATTTAAAACTGCTAGCTGAATTTAAAACTGAAGTCATCGTGCCATTTCCCACAGGATCCAATCCGTAACTTGAGTTTCATGAACACCAAGCGCTAATCGATTGAATAGCATCTAGATTAACTGAAATCCTTGAACGAGGTATCGACAGATCATGACATATACGATGAAGCCCTTTACAGTCAAGCCCCAGCTACCTTTCCAGCCTCCTCGCAAATTTCCGATGCTTCCCCGAGTTGACTGGCTCTTTCACACCGCCACAGCTTTGCAGGTGTTGGGCACACTGCCCGGAGCGTGCTCTGTCCCTTTCCTCCTAGTAACTGTTTACATCTCTTTCCAGGTGCAACTAGGGTCTTACCACCTCTTTGAAGGCTACGCTGGTTCCTTTCACCTGAGCCCCTTTTCTGTGACCCGATGGCCCTATGTTTCTAACATGATCATAGAATCTACTGGTCCTTTGGTAATTATTTGGCCAGACATCAGCCTCAGAAACACTGAGATAAAGAAAGCATTGTGTGTTGTTCACAATTCTATCCCAAGTGCTTGGCCTGATAGCTTGCATGTAAGTAGGCATTCATTAATGTTTGTCGAATAAGTAAACAAAATAAGAGAAAGATATTATCTCTAGTTTTCAGTTAAAAAAAAGCATTAAAATGTGTATTTTAAATGATCTTATAACTCTGTAAACTGATACAAAAAAAGGAGGCCACTTTTTATTCACATAGCTGGCAAAGTAAATCATCATTACAGAAACCTGATTTCTAAATACATACGATGTAGTAAAAAACAAACGAAAATCAGAGGTAAAGAAAAAGCATGCGTAATAGTTGTTCTTTACTTATCACTACATATGATTTAGGGAAATGATAAGAAAAAAGCACAATTCCATGGTTAAATGTCTGAGTCACAAGAAAAAAAAAAGTATGTGAATGGTGATATGCAAATTACTAATTCAGAAAACTCATCCGTATTTGGAGCTATAAAGTCGTCAGGTCTTTACTTCATAACCTTGTGGGATAAAAAGCAAATGTTCTTTAGTTTTTCCTAGGAGAAAGTGTATATGGATTTCAACTGTATATTTATCACCACTTAAAAAGAGAAACAATATAGTAACATAAATAACTCTGCATAAGAAATGAGTTTTTGACAGTATTTTGCCACAGGATCATACACCTTATTCCTTTATACTCTAAAAGTCATCAAGTAATATTAAACCACATGAATGTATCTCTGCTGCCTCCCCGCCGCTACATGCCCTTAACTTGATCTAATCTTCCATGGCAACACATATCCGAATGCAAGCCCCTTCTCTAAAAAGGACAAAGTTTTCATTCAGCTTGGCTCTCACACTGTAGCAGTATGACCACTTTCCAAAGCCAGTGCATAATGGTTTGCTATTCCTGAAGCTCTGAAATGCAAATGCATTGAATGTTGTGTTGTACTTCTTGATGCTCTTTACATGGCCTAGAAATAGAGGTCCTCCTACTAGCTCCACCTGCTGTCACATAGTCAAACCAAAATTACCACTTCACGAAGACTCGTTAATTCTGTTGTCATTGGATTTCATACCCAAAGAGACATGCATTGCCTGTGGCCACCTCTGGGGTGAAAGAATATGTTCAGACCATTCTAACTTCAAATACAACATTGGGTCTCCTAAGTATACTGCTCCTCTAATCACCGTTACCTAAACACACCTTGCTGTAGTTACACATGAGGGTGACAACATCAGTAACCACTCAGACCTGCGTGTTTATCTGAGTTTATGATTAATCCATCAGCAGAAGGTGTTCAGTAGGTACATTGGCAGTTGGACTCTCAGCAGTTTGCAGACATTTTTTTTAATAGCTGTAGGAAAGCCTAATGGGTAGAGGGGATGGGGCAGAGCTATCCCATTCGAGCAAGGTGGCTCCCTACCACCTCCTGGCCAGCAGAGCTCCTCTGACCCCATAGGCGCCAGGATTGAGGATCACGCCTTCAAGTCCACGGGGAACAACAATCTTTACAAATCCATCTAGCGTCTGCAAGTCCGTGCACTTCCCACGTCACTGAAAACATTTCCTTTCATCTGTAATCCACTCTGGTAAAATGAACCTTTTCGTGTTCTATAATGAATACATATATTTTACTTTCCAAACTACTTAATGAATGTGATACAGATAGACTAGGAATGTTATCTTTTCTATTTTTCTGTTGTTATTTTTAAGCTGTTTCCTACGAGGATAATCGCCTTTCACTACAGGGGTGGATATATTCAAAAAGTCCAATAAAACTAGATAAATATTTTCCTTGAACGTTTCATTATGTATATATTTTTTGTGGTTCACAGTTCTAAGCTTCAGGGTCAGTGCGTACAGAGAAATCCTCTTGAAAATGAAGTACCAGTCTAGTGTGCAGCTATCACAGTGAGCTTAAATTAGAAACTGCAATAAACCTGGGGAGAGTGAAGGAGAAAACAATAAAAATGCCAGGTTATTTAGACTATGAGTCTGGTCCTAGGTTTAACAGAAAAGAGAAGGTTCACGTTCATTGTGCCACATACTAATATTTCCCAAGATTGAAGATGCCTAAAAATGAGAGTTTAAAAGGATTAAGTGACCTTTAAAAAGATATAATACAAGCCTTCTCTAGTTTGAGAAATAAAATTTAGATTGTGACTTCTGGAAGCCATGAGGGAAAAACGGGTAAAATGTGTTCACATAAAAATATTTTAAGGACAGAAGGTGAAAGCGGCATCAAGGATGGTGAGTTGTCACAGTATGATGGATAAGTAAATTCAGAGGACTAATATTTTCCAGCTTCTTGCATAAAAGGGAATAAAGGGAAAAGAATCTTCCATAATGGAAGAAATCAAGTTTTACTATATCATTGGGAAGGAAATGAAAAGGAAGAGTAAAACAGGTTAGAGCAGAATAATCTGAACCAAAAAACCCTATTTCTATCAAACATGGGCAGGAATCGTTACCTTTTTTATTATGTACATCTCCTGCTCATAAACCTGCAAAGGTTCTTTGATGTTAACAGTGCAAAGTTCTGATACCTTATTCCGGGATTTAAAGCTTCGTTATTCCTTCTAGGCAAAATGGTCCTTAACCCTCCCTTCTCAGCCCTTCCCAACTCTCAGCTTCCATCAGGTCAGCTACTCTGCTGAACGCCATTCGTGTATAGGTGCGCCCTGTACTCCTTGCTGTTTGGGGAGTAAAAATATTCCAGGGAAGGTGGATCCTGTTTATGGTAGGACTCATTATTAATGGTATGACAGACAGCTCATACTTTGGTCTGCACGTCTGAGGTGAGCAGGGAAGGGGGTATTGTAAAATGAGGGGCAGGGATGTGGGAGAAGAAATTTCAGCCACTAAGGGTACACAGTGTGGGGGAAGAGAATCTGAGAGAAACTCTGAGAAGCTCCACAGGGTTGGTATGCAGAAAGAGCCCCCCGCTCCCAGAGGTGAACTTAACCTGAACTGTTTCATTGCTAGCTGTGGGGAGTGAGTGATAAAGCTCCTCTGTACCATTAACAAAACACCTTGGCAAAGTCTACACGACATGTTTATGGACTTGCAGTGTGCAGGTAAGTCAAATTCAAGCTGAGTTCTGCACCCACACTGGCATGGGCAGAGCAGAGAGAGCACCAGGAGCCGGAGGACAAGCTCACAGCTGGCATCTGCACTGCGTTCATTCATTTACTATGTTCTCTCTCCTGCTATTCCACCTTTTCAAATCCCGACCATCCTTCCACATCTGGCTTCGGCCCACACCTGTGCGGGAAAGGAGCGTCGACCTCCACTAAGCTCTCTAGAGGTTTTCTTGTGTATAGGATCCATGTGACATCTGGCCATAAAAGAAGTGACGATACTTCTTTCATCTTCCCTAGCCCACATTTTATTTTTTTTAATGTCATTAGGTCAGTATCTGTGTCTCCTAATTCTTTTCTATCTCTACAATGATACTGATTCGGCATCCTCTAAATGGGTAAATAAATTTAGGGATGAATATCTGGGCAATACCACAACATAGTCCTGGGATTATGATTTCGAGAATGGGTAACCTTAATGCGTACGCAGTTTCCTGATTATAGAAAAGAACTAAGAGGTCAAGTGAAATCGGAAATCGAACAAACAAAACTTTGCCATCCTGTGGTCTTAGTTGCTAGTGGAAGCCGAAAACAACAAAACAAACACAACAACAAAAGGCATTTACATAGAACTTGAAAGACTAGAAAATGGACATTTTAATTTAGGGGAAAAAAATACATAACGGTCAACTGTCTCATTCAAAACAAGTCAGAAAAAAATAAAAGCAAAATAAAAGACAACTGGCCATTAACCTCAGCATTCACAAATTACTTTTCAATAGAACTGACACTGCAGAGCATGACTGAGTCAAACAGTCCATAATCACCTTTATGATGAATCAATCTCTTCGATTTTCCCATCTTTCAAAGTTAAAGGTTAAAAGTTCCTAGAAAGCTTTTTCTTTCTTAAGCATGAAAGTAAAATATGTTCATTGTTCTAAAAGGGCAGTAATATAAGGAAACAGTAATGGGAAAAGAAAAAGCTCTATCGAATCACCCAGTTAAAACAAAATTCTGATGTACTTTGTTCTGGTTTTTCCCATAGGCATATTTTGTATGGATCTAGGATAAAAACACAAGACAGCTGTGAGAGGATACAGTGGGGCAATGTTCATGCAGTTCTCAGCTGTTATTATTCACGTCAAATGCTCTACAATTTATCCCACGATGCAGTCAAATCATCAGCGATCACACACGGTCTTGCCTCTCGCGGAGTTGCCCAGACAAGGTTGGTGTTAAACACTGGCCTACACTGAGGAAAGTTTAGGGAACGGCCTCAACAACGCTCACGGTGTATTTATTGAACGGTTTGTAGATAACAACATCCGCTCATCAGTCTCCCCTCTATGAGACGCCAAGGAAGAAATATCCCACATCGAGGAACATTCGTCTCTCTAGAAAGGAGTTTCTATTCCATGGACACTGATCGCTGTACTTGGTTGTGAGCCCGTTTGCTCTAAACACTAGGTAGCTCAAAACCAAATCTGACATCAGCCTCTAGCAACTGCACAGAACCTGCCTTTTGGGTACTGCCTCCCTCTTGACTGCATCTCATGGATGAATTCAGTTCCTAGGGGGATTGAACACTGGCCTCGACTCTGCCATAGTACAATGACTGGTAGGGCCCATGGCACCATTATATCAAAGAAAGGGTTTATCGAGTGGTTGAGAGGGTAAGTTTGGAGATCAGACCACTGTGGTCTGCTGCTTGTTAGCTGGCTGTGCCACCCTGAGCAAATTAGTTAGCCTCCCTAAGCTTCAGGATTTTTTTTTTTTAACTTATAAAATGGAGATTATCCTCATGTCATCAAGTTGCCTTAAATTTAACAATCTGTGCATCATCACAGAGTCTGGACATGGCAAGCATAGCTATAATATCTATAATAATAAACACTGCAACACATGTAAAAGTAGTTTGTTAGCAAATAAGAAACCATCAACTGCCAGGATTAAGGTATTTTATTATTCCTCCCTGGATCCCAGTTTCCTTATTTTAACAAAGGGAATAGATAACAGTTTCCAGTTCTCTTCTAGTTCCAAACCTCATTCTCTGTGCTTAGAGAAGATATAAAATGCAGCACAGAGGACAAGGGTTGTGATGAAATAAAACCTACGAAAGAGGTAGCAATAGCATATTTTGGAACCAACCCCAATAGTGATCTGCTGCTTCTTTAAATAAGTGGCTTGAATTTTTTTCTCCCAAAAATATAATTTCTAGTTCTGGGTGCCTAAGCAGTCTTTGCAAATACTCACTTGCTTCTTAGGTTATAGGGATGAAAAATGTTATTAGCACTGTTTGCTACTCATTCTGGCTGCCCTCAAATTCTTCCAGTGTGACTTTCCTTGAGACATTCTATTCTAATTTCTAAGAGCTTTGATGTAACTTTCCACTCTTAATTTTTACAAGGAAACTCTACAGAAATGACCCACGTTTAGACAGACCAGAGTTCTGGGGAATCTGGGCATCCAGGTATAGGTGCTGTGTGAGTGTGTGCATCGCCAGGACTCTGCTGAGTTAGAGTCAATCCAGGTGAGTCTGGACCTCACCCAGGAAGCTGAGCAGCAACTGGGCACTATACAGAGAATTCTGGCATGCTGGAGGCCTGGCACAATGCTGTCTGGATGTAAGAAGTGCTACAGCTAGCAGAGTTCCCCTGTCACAGCTACCCAGAAGAACTTAGGAAAATTGACAACCTGAATAAATAGCTCCCAGAAAGCCAAGGCCAACATTTCAGTTCTTCTTCAAGATGAAAACATTAAGAAGAGAGGTAACATATTTGGAAAACATTTAATCTGTGCACAAACCTTCTTCCTGCAAGGAAAAGAACATGTAAATATGACATATCACTGCAAGAGAGATAAGAGGGAGTTCACGGTCTGAAATTGGTTCAGTATCGAAAAGCTCTAAGAGAAAAAAATGTGTATGTTAGCAGTCATCAGAGCTCAGCAGAGATTTCTTGCTAGGGTGGCTATTTTACTCTTTCTCTCGGGTCTCCCCTTTCAAGTGAACACAAACTGAAGCTATTTAGAGAGTTAAAGTGCTGGCTAGAAGTCTATTCCTCTAAATCACGAAGCGATGCTTGAGAAAGTTAATTTGACATTGCTATCGAGACCAGAAGAGGAAGGGCAAAGATTGGGAGCTTATAAACCAAGGCAAGTCCTTTCTCAGTGATCTTGGAGCAAGGTGCTAAGTACCTACACTTCGATCTCATTCCTCCAACCCAATCTTCCCCTGAATTTCTCAGATGACTAATCTACTTCGTAACCTTTTAAAACATATTTTAATATTATAAAAAAGATGCTGTGAAAGGAAGCATCCTAATGATTAGATTGAGAAGTGGATGTTAAAGTAGATGTAATATCCTTGATAGTAAATGCAAGGAAAACCAGGCAGCAGGTCTGGGGGGCACAGCATCAAAGCCAAAAGCCCTCACAGAGAGACTATCTTCAGTATCAAAAAATTCCAGCTTTGAAGCAATCCCTGGGCCATAATGAATTGAGAAAATGTTCCATAACAAGGCAGCCTTCACTACGTATGAGAATCCGGGCACAGGATAGACCGCGTGAACGTGCAGAAGCCCTCATTCAAAACTTACAGCTCCAGCGTCCATCCGAACTCAGAGCGAATGGGAGCTTCAGCACCACCACAAAGGTTGAGAGCTATCTCTGCATACAGTCAAAATTCAAGAATTCGAGAACTCATAAAGGAGATGAAATTTTATAAATTTCATGAACATATGTTCAACCACAAGTCAAACTTCTCTCAAAGTTCGGGGGGAAAAGAAAACATAGGGGAGAAGAGTAACAGTGGGTCTCCCTTTCTTGGAGCATCCTTCATCCACACATCAGTCCCCCTTTATATTGGAGCACTCAGAGAAGAAGGTGGGAAACTGTCTGCTGGAATTTACCCTTCACTGTATGATGAATTAACCATACAAGAGAGAAACCGTAAAAATGGCACACACATGGAAAAACCTTTTAATGAAGTCATATCTTGCTATATGTGAAATAAATACATATGGGGAGAACTTAAGATATTAAATGTGGGGAAAAGTTCTGCTGGAGATCAATCTTTACATCAGAGAACTCAATAGACCCGTAAAGAATGTGGGAACTCGGAACTCTTTCTTCAGAATAACACCTCTCTGTACATCAAAGAACTGGTTAAGGAAAGAAACTCTTCTGTGTGAAGTCAAATCCTTAATTCAGAAGAGATTACACAGAAGGGAGGAAATCTATGAGAATAATGGATGTGAGGGTGCTTTCTGATTCACACTTGCTGCATCAGAAAAGTCACAAAATGAAGGAACCCTAATATCCACATGATGAGTTGGGAAAGACCTTCATCTAGACTGAACCACTCACTGGCCATCGGGGACTCCTACGGGAGAGAAACGTTATCGAAGTAAAAAATTTGGGCAACATCCGGAAGACAGAAATCTTTGTAGATAAGAATATTCACATAGAAACCCAAAGGGAAAAAAATGAAGGGAGGTCTTCACCAAGAAGTGATAAGTAATTTATGTCAAAGAAACAATATTTGAATAACTTGAAATTCCATCAAGATAGGGAGTATGCAAAAAACGCCTTCTCCTAGCAATAATATCATTTTAAAATTCATGTTTATATGTGATACCAAACCTTGCATATGGAAAAACAATCCAATAAACTCTTTTGTAAATCTAACATTTATAATTTTTAAAAAAAGTTTTTAAAAGAAAGAAAAAGTCAAACTAGTCAAAAGAACAGAAGAGACAGCTCGAGAAGGCACTCACAGCCCAACCGCCCAACCTTGTGTCAGGCTGAGCACTGAAAGAATTAAGTACAGCAAAAAATTATAAATCATTAAAAACATACAAATTCACAAGTCCATGCTGATAAGAGATAGACAGGCAGGTAGATAAATAGATGAGGAAGAAGGGAGGCCTCTTGATTATGGTAAAATGCCAAGAGCTAACTGAAAGAAGCACCGAGCTTAGAAAACCATTAATTTGCAACCATTATGGCAAACACTGGATCAAATAAGAATCATGAATGAATACCAAATCAAGGGGGAAATTTTGACGAGAAGTAGAATATTTGCAATGTCTTAAATGTGTCTCTCTATAGACTGCTTATTAGTTGCAAGAGAAAAAAATATAAAAAGGAAATAATACAATGGAGAAATTGGACAACATCTTGGCCGGTGATAAAAGTTAATATTATCTAAGAGAGACAGATGGACATTGTACGGCTCCAGATGTGGCACCTTGAGAGTGACATATGACAGAAACAGTATTATGGTTGAGAATGCTGAACTTCAACCGAATTACAGAGGAAATCAGGCAAACATAAAGAGGACTGTTTAAAACAAAACAGTGAAGGAGGGCTATTTCTTCAAAAATATCAATGTTATAAGAAAGCAAAAAAAAAAAAAAAAGGTCTACTGAAATATTCCAGATTAAAGGAAGCTAGACACATGACACCAAAGAAAAAATTCTGTAATAAACAAGGAAAGATGCTGCTAAGATATTATTATAGCAGTGGCAATAATGAAACATAGATGGGAAATTAAAGGATAGTCTCAGTATAAATTTATGAAGTTGCCAAGTGTGCTGTGGTTACGTACAGAGCAGCAGAGGAAGGGGTGGTGGTAGAGAGTGCAAATGAGAAGGCAAATGGGGTAAAATTTTAACCATAAGTGAATCTGGGTAAAGGGATACAGCTATTTTCTATACTATTTTTAATTATTTCTTAAAAATGTAATTTTTAAAAAGCCACACCAACACGCTCTGGCCCCATCTTCTCAAACAACAGGTTTCTCTCTTTCTCTCTCATCTTCATTTTCCTGCTTCACTAGGTCATTCTAAGCTTGGCGATACCACCATGTTCCAAAACAAAACAAGACAAAGCACTGTCGTGGACCTAATGAGACTTATCTACTCACACCGTCGCACCTTCTCACTTTCCATCTGTCTGCAGCCCCCTCCGGCACGGCTGTGCCATCACCCCACCCGGAAATTTCTCTTGCTACAGTCGCCACACACCCCGGGTGCCAGCACCAACGGACCCTGTTCAGTCCTTCTGCTCCTTCTCCGCAGCACAGGTGCTTGTGGTGACCACACCCTCTTTCCTGAACTATCCACCTCTCGGCTTTCTTTCTGTCAAAGACACTTGGTTTTTGACAGAGGTTTTTCCTCCCGCTCCTCTGCCTCTCCGAAGTCTCCTTTTCCATTCCGCATCCTCTACCTGACTTCTAAAGGTTATCATTCCTACATTCTTCCGTCCACTGTCTTGCTAGGTGGTCTCATCCATTCTCGAGGCTTCAAAACCATTTATATGCTGATGACGCCCAGATTTATTTCCTCAGCCCAGAGCTTTCCTCTGAATTCCATATTCATACAACCCACTGGCTGAACCGTCTCAAATTTAACATATTCGAAATTGAACTCTTGGTCTCTTCCAACCCCAAATCTTCTCCGCCAGTCTTCCCATCTCAGTAAGTGTTGCTTTCATCCATTCAGCTGCTCAAGTCAGAAAACCCAAATCATCCATTGGATGTTGAAATTATAAGCAACATTTTTTCTTTATGTTTTTCAATGGTTTAAAATTTTCCTACAATAAACATATATTATACTTATGAATACATGAATTAATCAAAATTAAAAGAATGAAAACTGCTCTCTTTGAAATGGAACAAAATAAAAATGTGCTTAAACACAATGCTTTACAGTTTCTATATTTGCTTTTAAACTTAGTTTTATGAATGTCTAAATAAAGGTACTAAAAATTAGTATTAACTTTATTAATTACCGGAAGAGTCTGGATTTAATGAAGACATCACAGAATCAGCTTCTATCTAGAAAGAAGAAACAATAATAGGACATGTAATTTCATCAAATGCTTTCACAGTGCAAGTTCTTAATTCCTGGGGTGTGGGGAAAGGATGTATTTTATAAGAAACCAACTTTGTTAAGTCCAGCAGATAAGTAATGTCACAAGACAGCTATAATACTCACTTTATGTTTTCATCAATATCTATTAGACACCAGATGCTAATCTGCTACAGACTCTAATGACCCCTAAAACTTTACTTCATTGACCAAAACAGTTTAAGCCTATAAAATCAACTTGGCTCTTACATACATAGTATAACCTAAAAGGTAACCTTTCCATTTTAGACAAATACAGAAATGGGCTCTACGGTTTTTGGTTTTTTGTTTTAGTTTTTGGGTTTTTTTTTTTCTGGATGTAAAAATAACATGATGTAGAAAACAAAAAATATAAAAAGTTATAAAGAAAAAAAATTTTAAACCAACCGTCCAATGAAAACCATTGTTAATATTTTGGCCTGTCTAGCTTCCCACCCCCCTACACATTTTATATATTTGAGAACAGACTGTATATGAAGTTTGGGGACTGTCTTCACTAAATATTAAAATTCAAGCATTTCTCACATTGTTACAAGGGAAGGATAAACATTAAGGAATTAGAACCAGATTAGTCCTTGGCAGGATTAGACATAGCTTCTCCACCTTGGACTCCATGCCCAGCACTTTCCTGGTTCCTCTTGCCTCCCCAAGATGGCTCCTACTACATCTTCTTCATGGAGCCCCTGCTGGCCCTTAAATGTTGGTTCTCCTCAGTGCTCTACCCTCAGGCTACTGCCCTTCACGCTCTCCATCCAGTGCCCTTTTTTGAGCTCCCTCCACCTGTAACCAAGGAGTCCCATAACTATCTCCAGCCCCCACCTCTCCACCCAAATTCAGATTTCTGTGTCTAAGAGTGGCAGCCTGATCTGAGAGATCTTTAGCACCATAACCTTGACACGGGCACAGTATTTAACAAGTGCATGCACTTGGAATGTCACGGCCTCCTCAAACCTAACGTGCCATCTCAGTGCACTGACCTTCCTGCAAACCTACCCCTGAATTTTACTCCTTGGTGTCACAGCACCTCTTACGCACACCACATCCAATAGAGCCCCATGGAGTAACTTTCACCACCATAAAGTGCTCCCAGACTTTCCTGTCAGAGGGGTCAGCTCCTCTAGTCTAAATAACACCTGGACGCCTATTACAGTTACCACTGGACTCAGACCCTTCTCTTTGTCGCACTACCTTCTGTTCTTTCTGTTATTCTCTTAGCATGTATCACAAAGTTTTATAAGTCTCTCTACACTAAATTGTAAACTGCTTCAAAAGAGGGTCTATGTTTTTACTCACTTGTATATCTAACAACTAGCCAAGGGTTCTTTTTATTAAATAGGAATGCTTACTTAATAAATTTAATTGTGTAAGCAATTGCATAAGTGTATAAGTGGTTTATTATTTAAGTGCTTTACTGCTTCATGACCTGCATTTAGTAAATATTTTATTTGCCCAAAAGGAAAACTAAAAAAAAAAAACCCAAACCTCAACCTAATATAAAAAAAAAACCTGTTAAATTTCACACAAGGTACACATTAAGTGTATTTACTTAATAAAAAATCATTGTACAAATGATTGATAAGTGTATAGGTGATTTCCTGTACCAGCCCTTTACAGTTTAGTGATCTGCAGTCAATAAACATTTCATTGGATTAAAAAATCAAATCCCAAACCTCAACCAGGTATGAAAATAAAAGTAAAAATCTATTAAATTTCATAAAGTATATATCCATAAGTTTCCACATCACTGTACCTATCATTAAATTACTCACATTTAAAATAAAACCAACTTAGTAGACTCAAGGGTGATAAAGGTGGGAGACCAGTTATCTTCCTAGCAGAACTCAAGTTAAAGGCAGTGCTTCAAAGGCTGAGTCTGCTCAGCTGACCTGCTTTGGCATTCCACTGAAATGACTGCATGTTAACAGGAGAGCTGCTGGAAGCTTTCTGGGAGGCAGTCCTGACTACTTCTCTGAGCTCCATAATAGGCCTCTCAGTAACCAACTTCTCCTAATAGTTTAGTTGAACCACTCTGAACCCACCTGGGGTGTTCATGGGACCTACTTATGTCAACAGACCATATTTACGGTGAGGTTGTGATGCATTTAAGCATCATGAAGGATGGAGGAGTGAAACATCATGTCATCCCTGGCTTCACTGGGCTTACAATCTGACAGCGAGAGCCCACTCATACGCAACAATGAGCAAAGTGATCGCCAAGCCATTTGGTCTAACGAGGGCATGAGGGAGGGTGTTCCAGGCAAATCCCTGAACGCTCCCTCTGCTCGATGACTACAGCTGAATTTCTTAAACCTGGACAAGATCGTTGATTAATTCCAGTTTAGCAGCTTAAGAAGAGGGATCCATTCCTAGAATGTGATGAAACAGACAAGGGGAGCAGCACAAAGAGGGAGAGAAAAGGACACTCGTCCTACTAAAGTAGGTCCCTTGAAGCTCAGCTCAACTCTCATTATTAGTGCATTAGTGCAACGTTTTCTGGAGAGCAATATCCAACAAAATTCCAAATGTACCTAGGAATTGTACTTTTAGGAATTCCACATATACATCACAAGCATAGATATAGGTACAAAGGGATGCTCATTGCAGCAATGTTTGTAGGAATGAAAAATAAGGGAATCTAAATGACCAAAAACAGGAACTGGATAATGAGAATACTATGTGACTGTTTTTCAAAAAGTGGTGGTGGTGGTGGTCTATGCTTTTATGCTCTGGTAGGGAGGGAGAGGAGTTTACATTCAACTTTATACCTTTCTGCATTGTTTGAATTTTTTGAGTATGTAAATGTATTACTTTTATAATTTAAACAAAGTAAAACATTTTTTTAATTTAAAAAAAAACTGCATGTCACGTCTGTGAATTCCTCCTATTACTAACACTCCCCATCCAGCCTTTCCTCCTGACACCTCTCTATCATCTAGCATTATAATATTTATTATAATTATTAGCAGCCTGTGGTGAGTTAGGCTTCTTGGGCTCTAGTGAGATAGCTTTCTAATTCATCCCTCAGTTGGGTTTTTAAGATAAAATTCAGCACTGGGCACATTTCTGAAATTGTTTATAAGGCAGAAGTTAATTTTATAATATAGGAGGATCCATTCACCACTACGATCCCTGTATTGTCTGCCCCATCCCCAAATACATAAAGAAAGCTCTACCTTGGAGGGCTTGTACCCAAACAGCATTACAACAGCTACTTTAAAGTCCTCTCTGCTTAAATAGCCTTTGTTGTCTTCATCACATGCTTTGAATACCTGAGGAAAATTAAAGTACCTTTAGTTAAGATTTTAAAAACTGTCTGTTCCATTATTTTTATTACTAGGTTATATTAAATTTGAACCTCGGAAATAAAAAACTCTGCCCAGCTGTAGGTCTCGAAATGGAGTTTCATTATCCTACTTTTAATTCTCAAGAAATGATAATGATGGGCTAAAATTTACCCCTCAGAAGTTCCAAAGGCTTAATCGCTAAACTGACGCAAGTTAATTCCTTTAAACCATTGGGTTAATCTATCAAAAATTCGGTCCTGGAATTAGGAGGTGAGGCAAAGGGGCTGGCTTTGAAAGGAGGGAGGAGAGACGCAGATTAGTTAGTAAACTCTGCTGCAGTAGAGAAGGAATTTAGAAGTAGCCAGAACTCTGGACAGGGAGCCAGAAGCCTTGCAGCCCTAGGCTGTCATTAATCATGACACTTTGGAAGGACAGTCCAGTCCTTGTCTTTGAAACGAGGCTAAGTAAAACCAGGCGGGGTGACCAAAGTGAGAGCCCCGTGTCAAGTTAAGTCCGAGACTCATCCCTCCGGACACCTACTTCTACCAACTTCTTGCGTTCTGAGGGGCTGGCTTCCCACGTCCGCGGCTGGGCGCTGGCCTGGGAGAAAAACATCTCGACCGCCACAACCTAGACAGTACAACGGAACCCGCGACCTCCGCAGCCAGACACTGACGCGCTGCAGACCACGGCCACGTTAACCGCGCGTCTGGAAAATAAACTTGGCCAGCCACCTCCAACGTCTTATCCCATTGGATGGCCTGCGAGCCACTGGCGTTGATTCCGCAGTTCTATTGGCCAGAGGCTTTACTAACGTTGCCCCGGAACAGCCTATGGCGGAGAGACTCCCAGACCCGCCCCTGCACTGGCTCCGCCCCGTCTAGTCCTGTTAACCGCTAACGCGCTGCTCCGAAACCAGCTCACCTAGGTCTTTCTCCAATGAGTCCCGCGCGATTCTTTTCATTTTCTTCCCTCACACCTTGCAATAAATTCCTTTTGGAGAATTTGATGAACAGCACTGTGCTATTATAGAAGACGCAAAAAGAGTGTGAACAAAACATAAAACGAACCAAACAAAACAAGCCAAGTCCAGGATTCACGTGCAGATCTGCAAGTCATTGGGGTCGAGCCCTCGGGGATGTTTTGTCCTCTTGGTAACTCCAGCACCTAGCACGACGCCTGGCACAAAGCGGACATTCAGTAAACCAATCAAGCGAGCCCTTTGGACATTTACAGCGAGTCATTTCATTCAATCCTCTGGTGAAAGAAACTCGGAATAAGTAGTATAAACAGCACTAAGCCCAAATTCCATAGCAAACATCTTTATTAAAGGCAAGGAATATGATGAGGGTTTCATTTTGCAAAAGAGTTTTTCTTAGATTCCCGTTCTTCTGGCGAGTTAGTAAGATGAAAAACACACACGTGCGCAGGCACCAAGACCTGTTTGAAAAAAGAAACAGGCATTTGAGGTCGAGTCCGTTTGTTAACTTTTATTTCACAGCAGGTTTTAGTGTGCCCTCCAGGTCAGCCCGCTTTTCTCAGGACACAGATCTCAGTCCTCGAGATCTCTGCCTCGAAATTCAGCTGAGCTCTGCTTCTCAACCTCCCACTAGCTTCGACCCGCGGCGGTGGAGCCGCTTATGCGAATCCCTGTAAATGGAATGAGTTTTGCTAACTAATTAAGGGAGAAATGAAGTGACATTTATTCCTCTCTCTCTTTCTTAGAGGCGGTCAGGAGGTGAGCAGAGAACTAGAGGCGCCAGGTCTTCCCGCCGCCTCGATCGTGAGAAAGCCCCGCCCCAGCCCCTCTTCATAAGGTGGTCTTTAGGACCCAAAGGCGGGCGTCCCGGAAAAGGAAGGGGCAGGGCCTAGAGCTGCGCGCCGCAGCCCGGACACTTTGAACTTCGCGCAGGCGCGGGTGGTCGTGGAGGGGTCGCGTCCCTGACGGCTGCGGATTTGGGGAGCCTCAGGTTCACGCTCGACGGCGGCGGGATCCCGACCCGCGATCCTGCTCCTCTGGCTGGGTCGCGGTGCACCGGCCGCTAGGTCTGGCGAAATCTTGAGTGTTGGGTGGAGCTGGAGGCGGATCCCAAGGGAAGCGGTGCATCTTGTAAAGACACTGGGTAAGGTCCCCTCCTGGGCCTCGGCTTTCTCCAGTAATAGTAATTGTACCTTTGGGGCGCGAGCCTCAGGCGCCGCAGAGACCAGAGTCCTGCCGGGAGTGGGGTGTAAGGCGCCCTCCTTCCTGCTCGGGTTCTCATCCCTGCTGCTCCACTAGTAGGTGGGTGGTCTCGGCTGTCGCGAGTGATAGCTAGCGCACGTGAACGTCCACCCCACGCCAGGCACTTAACCTTTCTGTGCTATTTCCCATAAATGGGAAGAGTCGAGGACTTGTGAAAGCGAAATGAGTTTATACCCGGTAAAGCCCTTCGAATTGTGCCTGGCGTGAGGTAAGCGCACAAAAAAGTTAGCAGGTGCCCTCACTTCCTCAGCGCACCCGAATCTGCGCTTCACTCCACCCCCACCGCCTTCAACAGCTCCCCGCGTCCCTGCAGAAGCCTCCTCGTTTCGATTTTTGTCTGCCTCCAAACCGTTCTCCACACAGTTGTAGGGAGCATAATATTTTAAAAAGGAGTAGATCGGGTCAACGTGCCCCCGGCTTATTAAAGCCCTTGAGTGGGACCTCATTGTCCTTAAAATAAAAGCCAGTGTCTTTAACACGCCTTACTCCTCCCCACCGCCTTCGTCCTTTCTGTCTGCTCTGATAGTTATCACAACCTCGTTTTCACTTCCTGGCCTTTGCAGGTTGGGTTCCCTCTACTTGGAATACCTCCCCCTCCCCCCTTTTTCCTGGCTGGTTCTTTTTCATCCTCCAGGTCTTCCTTAAATGTTATTTAGTCAGAGTTCCAAAGGAAGGGCATCGTATTATTGTGTCTCATACTTGTGAAATGTAAGAAATGTCTAAAGATATCTTGGCTTTTTTTTCAGGCGGGGTGGGGGGCAGGAAGGGGGTTTATTTTTGTGTTGATCTGTTTCTCCCTGAAATATAAGCTCTTCCGGGGCACGAACTGTTTCTATAGTAACTCTTTATTTCTAGGGCTTGGCACATAATAGCTGCTCAATGAGTACTTGTCTAATGAATGAACTAGGGGTGGGGTGGGGTATGATACCCTGTTATAGAGGAGGAAACAGCCTTCAGCAATTAAGTAACCTACCTATGTGTACATTTACCCCTGGTAATGACTGGATTTGAAAGTGGGACTCATGTTTGCCCACTACTGGCCACAACCGGCTTCAGCTGAGGAGCCTGACTCCTGTGCCCTACTCATGGTCTCAAGCTCTATAAAAAGAGCAGTGGGAATGTAAAGCAATTGCCCCGGATGTGGTATGGTGGGGGCAGAGGAAGAGCTAGCAGCTTTAAGGGAAGTGTTCATTTGCATCCACAGATTTTTTTTTTAAGTCCTTGATAAAAACTCTGATATTCCAAGTTAGCATTTGATGGGAGGATGTCTTTAGATTTTCATCTTCTTTGGCATCTATTTTCCTCTTCTGAAATCAAGAAAGTGGAAATTAGACTATGCAGTTGAGAAAAATGTTTTGCTTCAGTACGAGGTCTTTGTAGGTTTTAGTAAGTAGTTAGCTTTAGGACCAGAACAATAAGATAATTATTAAGTTAGTTGGGTCCTCATAGAAGTACTTCTAGATAACGTAGATCCAGAATTGACCTTTTGACACTGTCAAGGACTTCGTCGGCTTATCTTTGGGGAAGTAAGAAACAATCGCTGAAGTCCTTCAGGCTCCCATGCTTTGGTAAGGGATAGATCTGTAAATTCCAATTGGACCCGAAAAAGTCGAACATAGTCAGAGCTACTTGAAATTCCTTAAATTGTTTTCAGCTCAAGCACCTACGGGAAGCTTCAGGACCAAGAATGACCATTTTTGTTTTGTTTGGGACTTTTTGCTCAGCCTCCTTTCTCAAGGACTGGGGAGGAGAAGATGACCGGGATTTTTGCTGTCACTTTTATTTGCCACATTTTTGTCGCGGATTCTGGTAACACGCCGCTGAACCACCTGTAAAGCTGCTGCTGTTGGGTACTTGGTTCTGCATCTGGTAGGTGTCAGGTGCCCTGTATGTGTTGCGGACACTCACATGACAAGAAATTTGAGAGCAGTGGAGTTGGTTTGCCAGGGCAACTGTGGGCGTGCGAAATAATGATATTTCTATCTTTTGTTTCCAGAAGAAATATAATGTCTCAGGAAGGCGGTTACGGGAGGTGGACGATATCCAGTAGTGATGAGAGTGAGGAGGAAAAGCCCAAACCGGACAAGCCATCGACTTCTCTTGTCGCCCATGCTGGGCAGGGAGTAGCGTGTGAGCCAAGGTACACCTGTTCCGAGGCTCGGAAAGCCGCCCACCGGAGGAAGATGTCACCTGTGAAATTCAGCAGCACCGATGCAGTTTCCGAAGTGTCACCTCCCAAAAGGCAGAAGAGTGGCTCCCAGGAAGACCTAGGGTGGTACCTCTCCAGCAGTGACGATGAGCTGCCGCCACAGACGCAGCAGAAGCCGCTGAGGAAGTGGCTGTCAAGGAGGAGAAAGGCACCTACTCTCCCAAAGACGATGCTGCCCAGGGAGCAGGGAATCACGTCCGCCACGGGCTCAGCGAGGAGGAAGATGAGTACGAGACGTCAGGGGAAGGCCAGGACATTTGGGACATGCTGGATAAAGGGAATCCCTTCCAATTTTACCTCACTAGAGTCTCAGGAATTAAGCCAAAGTATAATTCTGGCACCCTCCACATCAAGGGTAAGTTGTGCCAGAGTCCCTCGGTGAGACCCGGAGGGTAGCCTGGAATGACCCTTCTTCATGGTCTTAAATTCTCAGGAAAAGAAAAAATACCATTTTGACGAGGCAGATGCGTGAGTTTGACAGCGAACTGTTTACATAGGTCAGGGAATCAGAGGGCGTTTCTCACAGCCCCACAGATCAACCAGTGGGACCACTCAGTGCAATATTTAGACTTGTTTAACTTTTATGTTAGAGATGAAACTTGATTGATAACACTTATTAACGGGTAGCAAATACCTGATAGCAGCAGTTCTCTCTGGTCTCTGGATCAGGCAGCGTCACCTAAAACTTGTTAAAAATTTCTCAGGCTCTACCCAGATTCATTAAATCAGAGGAGCAAAGGCTCTGCAGTCTGTTTAACAGCCCTCCTTGGGGTGCCAGTGCCATATCAAGTTTGAGAACCACTGCCTCGAAGCCTGGTTTTGGTTCCTATTGAAGCAAAAAAAAAAAAGAATGCCGGAGTCCAAACAGATGTTTCAGTTCTGGGCCTGAAGATGGCCTTTGGGTGGCTTTGGTCATTCCGCAGGGGTATCTGACATTGCGATAGTGTATTTGGTCTTCATCCCTGGTTATATTTGGTTTTTGTCCCAGGCTCCAAAATCAGCTCTAACGTAATAAAAGTCAAAGGAGTATCTTTTGAGATTCATAACAAGCCCCTTTCATGCACGGGTTTATGTTAATGAGATGAGTTTTCAAAAGCCCCCTAAGCATGGGGGGCAGGTTGTCAGGAGAACCAATTTCCTGATTAAAGTTGGAACTAACTTTAAGCCTCACTCCCCATATCCTAGGAGAGGAGAGGGGCTGGAGGTCGCATTAACCACCAGTGGCCAATGATTTAAGCGTTCATGCCTGTGTAATGAAGCCTCCTTTAAAAAAAAAAAAAAACCTAACTGGAGGGATGTGGAGAGCCTCCAGGTTGGTGAACCCGGGGAGGGGCTGGGAGGGTGCACCTGAAGAGGGCACAGAAGCTCCACGCCCCTCCCCCGCACCTTGCCCTGTGCATCTCTTCCTTCTGGCTGGTTCTGAGTTGTATCCTTTTTTAATAAACCAGTGATCTGGTAAGTAAAGTACTTTCCTGCATTCTGTGAGGCTTCCTAGCAAATTATCGAACCCGAGGAGGGGATCATGGGAACCAGCACGTTGTAGCTTCACAATCAAAGTGTAGGCGATCTGGACCTGTGATTGGCTTCTGAGATGGAACAGGCTAGCAGGGCTGAACCTGTGGGATCTGATGCTAACTCCAGGTGGATGGTGTCAGAATTGAATGACATCGTAGACACCCAGAGAACTGGAGACTAAGTCTGTGGAAAACCCCCAAGCTCGTGGTGTCAGAAGTACTGGGCGAAGAGAGGACGTTTTCCTTCAAGAGAGAATAGCGGTTGCTGTAGACTCCACGACACAGGGTTTGAATCCTGGTCTCACCACTCCCGTACTGGGTGGGTGATTACCAAAGGCCCCAGCGTTCTTCAATTTTCAGGCTACTCGTCTTTAAACTGGAGCGGGTGGAGGTTCAAAAAAAAAGGGAGAAAGTACATGAAGCCATCGACACAATATATTCACATGGCAGATATAACAAAATAAACATTCTTATTTCAGCTTACCTTTTTTTTCTGGTCCAGACTCAAAAATAGGTTATGTTCACTATCAATAGTGTTTTAATTACATATCAAACATGTAATGTATATTATATCTTCTGTGTGATATATAACTATTTGTTATTAAATATTGGTGTATTTAATTCCGTATAGTAAGAGTTAGATTCTATAGTTTCTTTTTCACTTTGAGAATCTCTTGTCTAGACACTTGGAAGAAATATTAGAACTCAGTGTTTTCGTTGTTTGATTTATGAAAGATAGACACAGGAAATCATTAGAGAATGATGCACGGTTTTGCTGTATGTAATAAAATGATAAAATCTGGCTATTAGCACCAAGACATTGAGGAAAGTGTGATAACATTAAGGTAGGAGCATGTGTGTGTGTTTGTGTGTAAGCTTTAAGCCTCACAACAGCCTTATGAGTAGATAGTACATCTCTCCTCCTTTCATAGGTGACAGAGCTGCATTTTAGAGATGTTGAATAGCCTACCCAAGGTCACAGAGCTGGTAAATGACAGAGCTGGGGTTTGAATCTCAGCATTCGGCATCAGAATCCATGATCTTAACTGTTTGATATACCCCTCCAACATACGGAGTGGTACGTACGGTATCTACAAAATTGTAGGTTGTTTAGAAGATCTCAGAGGAGAAGGGACTTCCCATGGGCCAAGAAAGATGGGTAAAATTTAGAAAGGTCCAAAGAGTGGCCGGCCAGTGGTGGCAAAATAGAAGATACCATGCAGGAATGTATTGCAATTTATTTTTTGATGATGCAACTCCCTGTAAAGATAGGAGCTTCCTTAAGAGGTCTACTCTGTTCTTTTAAAATCTTTGTACCCCCCCAAAATAAAAAATAACAAATTAAAGAAAGATGTCTTTGTACCCGGGCAACTAGCTCATGTCTGGAAGAAGGAGGCACACAGTAAATATGGACCAAATAAAGGAAGACACATCTGAAGGGGATAGACTAGATTGGGAAGAGCACGTATCGTTGTCCTTATCGGCAGTTTCTAAAATTGAGCAAGTCATCCAGTGCCAAAGTTGTAGATTTTAATTTTCACATTGTATTTTATTAAAAGAATACATAATATTAAATAGCACAATTCAAGAAATTTTTTCTTGAATTTTACGGAACATTAAAATCTAGCTTTGTAGGACTTCTCAGTTCACTGTTTTCTAAGCCAAATTTTGATCATCAATGACAAGTCAGTTGTGATTATTGAGAATTTTTGTCAAAATATAGGAACTTTAGATTTACGTTTTGTCTTCTCAGATATTTTATCGCCTCTGTTTGGGACCCTTGTATCTTCAGCACAGGTGAGTTTCCGGTTGTTTTTTTGTTTTTGTTTTGGATGGAAAGGGACAAATAATTAAACAACTCCGTAAGAAAATATGAGTGGCGGGGACCTGTGTCTCAGTCCCGTGCAGGTCCCTAAGGTGGCACAGACCACAGCTGCAGTTGTAGGATCCACAGCCCTCAGCGTGGAATCTGGATGTCACTGTCGGTGGAGCTCTTGGCTCTGAATTAGGCTGCAAAGCCTGGCTAAGAAGTCACTTGGAAATTACAGCCCGAAGGACTTCTTGTTGGGACAGTCAATAAGCTCCTGGGCTCTGGTGCAACCCCCTGCGGAGCTGTGGGTAGAGCGATGAACGCCAAGTCAAGTTTGATTTGATTTAGAAAAGTAAAATGTTTTGCACAAAAAGCATACAAGTTAGGGATACTTGAGCGTGTTTGATTGCTTTTGTCTGACAAAGCTGGTGTCTACGTGTCGATAAATCACATTACGCTCCAGGCTCTCAGTAAATAGAAAAAAAGGTCACTTTTCCGAAGAAAGCACAGCTTCCTGTGCCTTTCGCATCCCACTTGGTCTCAGGAATTCTGGTCTCCAGATGGAAGGTGGGGTGAAATTTGTATATGTTCTCTTAGCGAGATTGAGTCACAGTGTCCAGGAGGAGGGTCAATGGGAGGGAGCCCCCATGTCTAAGTCAGTACAGGATGTGGGGTCAGGATGTAACTGTTGTAAGCCTAGGGAATGTCCAGTTTCAGATGCCCAGTTACAAAGTTAGTTCATAAGTTAGGCTGGAAGGAAATATTCTTTTCTAAAAGTCCTTTTTATAATCACCTAGGGAGGAAGGAATAAATTTATAAGTTTTTTTTTTTTAATTTAAATTCATCAGAGAGCCCTCAGAAATAAATGCTGCAGAGATAATTGTCTTAGAGCCTGTTTTTTCATGCATTCCTCCATGGATTGAGACTCCTTGAACCAAATGTTCCCTTTGGTTTGGTCATAAGTCTTGTAGTCTGGCTGTCCAAGTTTATAAATAAAATTGTAGTTCATCATTATTTTAGAGTTTTTTTCAATTTTAATAACCAAATAGTTCTTATAGACTGACTGCTTCACTAAATCACTCATGACTTAGTTTCTTTTCTTTCCCCCGTCTAGTTTAACTACTGCTTTGACGTGGACTGGCTCATAAAACAGTACCCACCCGAGTTCAGGTGAGTTCTACAGGTGATAGATGGCTCCATAACTCTAATGGGGCTTTAAAACCCAAGATGAGTGCTTCTCAGGCAACCGCCATCCATCTTTTTCAAATGTCTTTTAAAACCATTGAAATCATTAAGTTATACTGGAACTCGTTCAGTTAAAACAGCATTTTTGTGATCTAACTAATCATAGGCATTCTCTAAAGAGATTTTAGCACTTTCCTCCATTGCTCCGTTCAGAGGTAGATAAGGACAAATTGCTAACCCAAATAAGAGAACTATGTTATGTCCAGTGTTAATAGAAAGGAAAAGGTCACTGCCACCTGCTCTCTAGACCTGTAAGCATGCCAGCACATGGCCAGCAGGCCACGCTTCACTGAGCACAGCAGCTGTTCCGAGAATCTCTTAAATGATTCTTCCTGTAGTTTAGGAGTTATTAAAAAGGGTCACAGGACCTCCCTTATCCAGGTTATGGAGGGGATGGATTTTCAGTCTTCTGCAGCTCCTCAGCCTGGGGTCAGACAATATAGACCAAATAGATAACATCACACAGTGATGTGCCACACTTCCTGGGTTTCATCTGCGCGGCAGAATCCGTAACGACCAGTAAGATGGAGGAGTGCACACGCAAGAAAAAGGAACGTCAGCATCCTCAAAGTCCGCGGTGCGTTGAGGGCTCAGATTGCAGAAACCAGTAGATAAAATGCTGTTGATAAAAATGCTGTCGAAATTTCCCAGGTAGCTTTGGCACTCAGGGGCTTGTATTTGATCCGTGACACGTAGGATTCGTTTTAGCTGCGTGTGACAGAAAACCAGAATAATGGTGGCTTAAACAAGGAAGAAAAAGATTTCTCCAGCTTAAAAAGACGAGGCGGTAGACATTCACGGTCTAGATTCTCAGGGACTTGCCCACCCCCTTTATCTTTCTGTCTCACTATCCTGGTGTGCGACATCAGTCTTCAGAGTCCCCCAGCCATCCAGCATGGCACCTAGAGCTCCAGATCACTGGTCTGTCTTCTAGGTGGCAGGAAGGAAAAAGGGGAAACCAAAGGGCCACGGCCTCACCGAGCGGCTGTCCTGGACATCCTACCCAACCCCTGCTTGTCTTTCACTGTGGAACTCGGTTACATGGCCTCAACCAGCTCTAAAAGAGGATGCACATGGAGTCTTAGCCGAGCACTCCTTGTCCTGCGTAAGATCTGGGTTTTGTTAGGGAGAAGGGAGAAGGCATCTTGGAAGGCAACGTGCAGTCTCTGCCACGGGCTCCTTCTGGCCGGAAGCATCCCTGCGAGTGGCATTGGCCACTACTGTTTTTCATCACTTTGCTTCTCAAAGACCTTGCAATCCAATTGTCGCACCTTTCAAGTGTTGCCATAGTATAGACTGCAGTTCCCTCAGTATCTGTCCTGGGTTGCATCGTCTCGCCCTGAAAGAGTCAGTTAGCGTTCCAACCCCCAGTACCTCGGACGGCGGCCTTATTTGGAACAGGTTTTTTACAGAGATGATCAAGTTAAAATGAGGTCATTAGGGTGGGTCTTAATCTATTACGACTGGTGTCCTTATAAGAAGGAGAAATTTGGACACAGACACATGTAGTGGGAAGACACAGGGAGGACACCATCTACTAGTCAGGGGGCCACCAAGGCTCCCAGGAGCTGGGGGAGAGTCCTGGGCACGTCCCAGAAGGAGCCAGCCCTGCTGACGCCTTGGTCTAAGGCTTTGTGCTTCCAGACCTGTGAGACAAAAAAATTCCTATTACTTAAGCCACCTGGTTTGTGGTACTTTGTGATGCAGCCCCAGCACACTTCTAGCTCAGTACCCACTGGACCGTCAATAATTGTCACCAAGGAACAGAAGAGTCCTGCCCTTCCCACCATCCACTCATTGTTGCTGCACCTTGGAAATGCCAGCAGGAGCACCGGGAGAGGGATGACATAAATGTCGAGGTAACATCGAGAACTTCTGTAGAAAAAAACTCAGATCGAAAGGGTTCGTACCTTCTTACATCATTCAGAGGCTGCCCTGAAGTAGGTTCTCCAGAGAAACAGAACCAACAGGAGAGACATGTAAATGTCTCTTCATGACAGGTAATTGGCTCAAGCAAGAGCAGAACAAATCGTCTCTCCACTTTGTGTTCCACCCAGGCCGTCCACAGTTTGATGCCCTCCCACCTCGGGGAGGGCTGTCTGCTTTGCTGTGTCTGCCAGTTCAAATGCTGGTCTCAACTGGAAACCTCTCTCACGGGCAGACACACGCAGAAGTAATGTTTTTATCTGGATGCCCCCTGGCCCAGTCGAAGTGACCCATAAAATTAACTATCACCCACTGCCTTTTTGTGGTAGTTTACAGAACCAATAAATTTGAAAAAATTAATGCAGACTTTACTTCTGTCAATAATGTTTCATCTTTTATTTTTTAAAAAGTCCTGACGATCTGGTAATGCTAATTGTTTCTAGGTGATAGACGCTTGAGTATCTCTTACATTGTTCTCTGTACTGGTTTTCTGGTTGTGAAACAATAAGTTTCCAAATAGAAAAAAGTTGTGAATGCACGTTTCTTAGTTTTCTTTGACCTAAAATGTTAGAATAAAACTCTTGGGCATTAGGTAGCTAGGTATTTGTACCAGAAGTGCATTTTCTATAATGTTTCTTTTTCAGTTGAGTGTTGTCCCTTCATGTATGCTAGAGTATCATTCTGCACTGTGATGGATGAATGTGGAAGTGGCTACATTTGTTCATCTCGATTGTTCTTTGGAGAAAAATCCAATTTTTGTTTTGTTGGGAACACTTGTGAAGGTTTATTGATCTCTAAGGATTATCTTTTTGAATTAACCGAAGATCATGGTTCCCTTAACAGCCTTTTCAATCTATTCCTAGAGTCTTTTTATGATATCTTTTAGGAATTAAAAACAGCATTTTCAATGTACCTTGGACTCTGTATCACTGAATTATCACCTTACTTATTAATGAGTCTGCCATGGGCCAGAGCTCATGCTTATGACCTGGGGAGTCTGGTGCAGTACCTGGCACACAGTAGGAGCTTGGCGAACACAGGCCGAGTAAGGTAATCCATTGCTTGCTTGGCCCAAAGGAAAGAACAGAGCAGCATGCTATATATTAGTAATTGTATATCTTTTAATCTGTCTGAATTCAGACATATTAACACACAGCTAACAGTGCCCTTTGGGACTAAAGAAGAAAATTCATTACTCAAGGACTTTCTTGAGTCACAACCCCTCTGGGTTGCAGTAGAGCTTTAGGATTGGGCCACACAGTGCCATTGTAAATGTAACTGGTTAGTAATGAAGATCAACTGATCACTGCTATATGTTAGCCCTGTCCTCAGGCACCACGAAGGCCAGAAGCACATGTCAGGTGATGAGGAAGCGAGCATTCCTTCACTAGGCAGGAGTCCAGCTGTATGAAATACTTCTGATCTTTTTCAGGAAGAAACCAATCCTGCTTGTGCATGGTGATAAACGAGAAGCCAAGGCTCACTTACACGCCGAGGCAAAGCCTTATAAAAACATTTCCCTCTGCCAGGTAAGCTGCTTATTGTCATTTGAGATCATGCTTGGTCTGAGAGATGGAAGGGAATTTAGATGTTTAGTCTATCCACTTGCCTAGTGCAGGAATCCTCTCTTTAGCATCCCTAACACGTATTTGTCTAGCCTTGGCTCAAATGCTTCCTGAGATAGCCCATCCTATTTGTGAGTAGCCCCATGGTTAGAAAGATTATTTTTTATATTGACCTGAAATCTCTGCATTAGGGTTCCTTGGAGAAACAACCAATGGTGTGTGTGTGTGTGTGTGTGTGTGTGTGTGCGTGTGCATGCACGTGCATGCATGCATGCACGCGCTATGTATCTAGAGAAATTTATTTCCAAAGAATTGGTTCACGTGGTTGTGGGGGCTGCTGGCAATCCAAACTCCACAGGATAGGCCAGCAGGCTGGAGACCTGGGAGAGTTGATATTGCACTCTGAGACCACAGGCAATCTGTAGATTGCATTTCCTCTTCCTTGAAGAAGTCAGTGTTTAGTCTCTTAAGGCCTTCAACCGATTGAACGAGGCCCACCTACATCCTGGAGGGTAATCTGCTTTACTCAAAGTCTACTGATGTAAATGTCAATCTCATCTAAAAAAAAAATACCTTTAGTGCAATATCTAACCAAATACCTGGATACTGTGGTCTAGTCAAGTTGACATATAAAATTAGCCATCACAGTCTTCCTCTTTGTAACGCCCACGTTTGGTCCTGATTTTTCCCCACGTAGAATAATTCTCCCTGCACGTGCCAGTGGTTCTTATATTTGAAGTCATCTCCCTGCGGTTTCTCACTTTCTTCAGTCGTATCTGATGTAACGTGGATTTCCTATCTTTTTCCAACCTCTGGTCCTCCTCCGGTTAGTCGGCGTGCCTCTCTAAACCTGGGTTTCAGCGCCGTGATGTAGCTGCTGCACTTTATATAGTTGCAGTTTGAAAGCATTGATTTTCCCAACCTGTTCGTGGCTGGCCTTCTACACAGACACGCCTTCTCTTAGCCGTCACCAAAGATCCCATTGCTTTGTTTTAGTTACTAAAAATAGAAGAGGTTAAACTCCCGTAGGATAGCTCTCACCAGACCAAAAGTGGGCAGAAAATAAAACAACATAGGAGTCTGGAAAACCAGTGGCTGCATCAGTAGAAATTGTATCTTTCAAATACTTCCTGCAGGGTCTGAGGTGACGTGCCTGGTGGCATGCCCCAGGCCTGCCAGCAGAGGGCGAAAGGACCACTCTCCTCCAGACCTGGTGCACAGAGCCGTTCAGACTCCTATCTCTAGACTGAGGTGCAGGAGGAGCGTGGCCCATCCTGACCTTTATATCTCGTCTGTTAGATGACTTCTTGACTTTGACGTCAGTCAGGGAATCAGTGGATGCTGACACTTCTCCCATTTGCACATACGGAGCCAGAGGCCAGAGCTTGAGGCCTTCTGCTGGTCAAGGTCCAGACTGCCAACCCTCTGCTTTCTAGGTGTGTCATTTCGGGCTCATCACTTAACATCTTTAGGCCAGATTTTTTCATCTTTAAAGTGGATTGCTAATACTGTTCTTTATAGGGTTGTGCAAGGGATTTGGTGCACTTGCCCCCCCCAAAACACCCATTAAATATTATCTGTCGAAGTTATTATCATCCTTGTTTTTGTGCTTAGACTTGCCCAAAAGCGTACAACTTAAATCAAAACTAAACTCAAAAGCCAGGTCTCTTGATTATTGCTTGTTCTAGGCTAAATATTAATTTACAGGGCAGTCTTCATTCTAATTTTGTCATTTTAAAGACAAGAAATGCAGTTTCCTGCGCTCTCTTCTGTGCCCAGACCACACAATGCCCAGTCTGTGAGCCTCCTCCAACACTGAGTATAAGAGGACAGTGAACTGTGCCACCTGTCTGTGAGCATCCCCATGGCAGGGCAGCCTGTATCATGCTCACCTGTGTGTTACAATTTGCCCATTACTGCCTGCCAGCAATATATCAAAAAAATGTTTTCAGTATAAGCCAAATATCTCATTTTATAATTTTAAATAGAGTGTCATTTGTTTTAATTAGTTCTTTTGACAACTAAAAAAATTAGGCTTCTCTGCTTCTAATTACTCTAATTAAAAATGCAGTATGTATTGAATCATGTGCGGTAAGTTTTTAAAAAAAAAAAATGAGCTTCGCTGGATGCTATTATAAAAACTTTATTGTCAATCAAAAGCTTGTCCACTAGAGGGCAGTAAAAGCAGTGGGAAAAAAACCAACAAAACAAGTTGACCTGAATCTTTTCTAATTTCCAATAGGTAGGGATATTACTTTTTTTTTTTTTTTTGAGTGATTTGACTTCTTTTTCATCCTAGGCAAAGCTGGATATTGCATTTGGAACGCACCACACGTAAGCAATTTTTATGAAATGGGGGAGGATTTCGCTGGGGGAGGAAAGCTATCAGTAAGGAAGGAGAAGCAGCAGAGCTGTTTTCCAGCAGCCTAAGACAGTACTGGGATCTGGCTTGCAACATGAAAGTTCGAGTCTGTGATGCAGTTTCTGCTTTCTGTGTGGCACGTTCCCTACAGGAGAATAGACTGGTTGTGTGGGCCATGGGTATGGATGACAGTGTGTGTTAGCCATGTGCCCGTGGATTCCACAACTTTGAAGACCGTTGTGTGATTTTTTTTTTTTAATATAAGATTCTGAATTGCATCAAATAGAATACTGTTAGGTCAGCTCCATGCTGTGATTGAAAGAAAAACTATTTTACAAAAAGTTGTCAGCCTGAGAGGCTGATGCCTGTCCCTGCTTATGACAGCTCAGAAATTTCTTTTAGAATAATTTTCTGAGACAGTGCAAACATCAGACAGGAAGAACCTTCCTACTGCTTCCTACTTGACACATCACACCCGATTGTCAACTTGACTCCCATTTTAGGTTAGTTTTACAGACATTTTTGCTGAGCCCTTTTACGTAATTTGTTCTATAAATGAGAAAAGGGATGATAGGGCTCTCCACATTTCATTATTTTTATAAATCACATTTTTTCTAGAAAGGATTTGTGAAAAGAATATGCCAAAGCCCCATTTTTCTTCTAGGCCAGCAGTGGGAATGGGGAGCTGGCTGCCTCAGGCCTGTTCCCTCAGGTATCTGTCTGTAGGGCAAAAAGGGATCGGGTGGGGGGTTCTTCTGAGTCTAGCTGTGACCTAAACTCAGGGCATACCTTCTTCTTCCTCTTTGAACACTTAAAACTATTTTGTCTATCCTCTTTTAAAAGGAACTGGAGCAGAAAGAGTTGAGCCATCTTGTAAAAGGATACCCACCAAATCTATATTACCTGGTCTTAGATGCTCCTGAGTTTACCAACCATCTAATTGGTAGCTTTAGTCTCATAGGGGACAAAATAGAGTTTGTCAATGGTTGAGAGTGAACTCAAGCACCTAGCTGCATATATATGAATTATTTTGTACATAGCACCAAACTCACCGGATGTTAATTTTGGCAGAGGATACAAAATAGCATTGAATAAGGCAGTTCAGCATCTCAGGGTTCCCCTAGCTGCATCACAGGAGACACTGATGGGTGGCACTAGTCAACCTGTCATGGGTAGGCCTTCCACCAGTATAGGGTAACCCCAGGTGAATCCTTGTCCCCCACCCGTAGCTGGAACCCTAGCATAAAAACCTTACTGATTCTGAAATACATTCAGAAGTCCTGTCTTTTATCTGGGGTCTGGGCATAGACCACTGGTGCCAGGTTCCTGTGCTGGCCACACGTCCTGTGCCAGCAGTCACTTTGTGGGCAAAGTCACACTGCACTTAATGTGCTAGCAAGTACGAAAGCCTGCTGTCCCCTTTGTCCTGGGAGGGACTGAGGATGCTGGGCCTGGCCAGCATCTAACACCGTGATGCTCGATGGAGCCTTGAAGGGCTATCCTTTTTTTAATGCTTTTCAAAAAATTATTCGGTCCTTCCTTTTCGTCTTGTAGACCAGAGACCTCCAGTTGACATGCCGTTTTCCTCAGGACAGTGTTGGAAATAGTACTAGAACCCATTTATTTTAACTTGTTTTATTTTTGTTTTCCTGACTGCTGAAATGGACTCACTGTTCCTTTGGTGCATCTCCACACCCCTCAACGCCCCCCCCCCGCCTCCCCAACACACACCACCCCTAACCTACACACTTTGCAGGTTAAACCCAACAGTTCTGCATTCGGAGCTACAATCGAACTGTTCTCAACCACATAGTATGTGTAGTTTATGTTTTATTAAGATGCCAGGGTCTTGTAGGAGATCGAACTCGTACCTTGAAAAGACTTCCAGTTGCTCGTTTTAAAATGTTTTAAGCATTATCCATTAAATATGTATTATATCCTTGAGACACACAGCTCTAGGGAATATAAAGCGTTTTGAGACATAATAGTTTTTGTTCTTATAGCTTTTTGTTTTTTGGTGAGTGAGGCAAGGCAAACGTATGCATTAGAAAAGGAGGAAAACCTTCCAGCTCACGGTGATGGGATGTAAACTGCCTCCCTAACTGGAGGGAGTGGAGATTCCACCTTAAATAGGAAGTGGCCTTTGGGGTCGCATTCTCTTTAGCCAGCACGTGTGGGACTGCGCGCTCTGCGCACAGCACCTAGAAATGACAGGGTGCAGCCCCGCCCTCCAGGAGCCCCCTAGCCCTGGCGGGTCCATCCCGCCTGCTCTCCCCGTGTTTCCGTGGGTCTGTCTCGCCATGCTTTAGAGTTCTAAAGCTTTCCGGTTTCCTCTGGAGCTGGGAGCAGAGTTAGCCCTGATGGCCCTGAGCATCCTGGCGGGGGAGGAGAGAAGCTAAAGCAGCTCAATGTCCAGTGTCCCCGTTTAATGGGGAGCCTGGTGAGCTAACGGGGACAACCACAGGCTGGGCGGGGCATGCCCGTCCCCGCTTCCGTGTGTCGTCCTCTCGCTTAGACCACAAGGTCCCCACCTCGCCCACTCCCGCCCCCGCCAGCAGGTGGAAAGGACGCGGCGGTGTCCAGCTCTGCAGAAGCCATGCGCAGTGAGATGCTCTTCGCCCCACCGATGTCTTCCTCCGGCTCATTTTGTGACCTGGATTCCCATGGCCTCTCCCAGCCTTACATTCTGCAGTTGGCAATGGGAGTAATGACGCCTTCTCTGGATTACTGTGGGGTTTAGCATGCTGGCATACTGTAGAGCTTCTAGAACGGCCCCTGGCTCCCGGGTGCCCTGGAGACATTGCTTTTCCTTCCCCCCACACAGATAGCTTCACATTTGGAAAGTGTCCCTTTTGCTGCCCCCACAGCTCAACAGATAATGCGTAGGGCCGGCATTCTTCAAGGGAGACCCCATTTCTTACCTTTTGTATCCATTTTTTATTGTGACTTTATTGGCACACATGCCATCTTGTCTGTGAAAGGATTAATATGACTCCCCATAGATTAGTTTGCAGTTCCGTTTGATAGGATCCACTGGCATTAGTGCCGGATTTTCCTGATAATTGATGCCTTGATTAATGGAAATATTTGTAAAACTCGTATCGTGAATTCATAACTGGCTTATTCTTAATTACAATTAGCTGCTAATTTGGTAACTGTGTATATAAATTTGCCCAGATTTCAAGGCGCACATGTCATCAATGGAAACAAGATTGAGTCAACAGCTGTCATTTTCTCCAGCTTTGCATTAATTTACTGTTCGCCAGCTTGGGTTAAATTCTCAGTTTGGCAAGAGCTAAATCTTATTCTCTGCTCTTACATTCTTTTCCAAAGCTTTCTATGCTAACCCTGCCCTATCCAGATAGTAGTCACACTATCATTTATTTAAGAGATCCCGTTTCACTTTTTTCCCTGTGCGTGAACTGATTTACATAAGTATTAAGTAGCATTGTGGCCTCAGTGGAAACGATAAGTCATGACAGAGTTACTGCCTGGAGGAGTGAATATCTGGCTGAGGATAGAGAACTTAGATTCCTGAAATAATTAGAAAATCAGGAAGCCAGAAATCACCCAATAGTAGATTACAAAATAAAGTAAGGCAGTGGAGGAGTCACGGGAATATGTGAGGGTATTTTCCATCTAACAGAATGCGTACTGTATTTCTTTCTCAACAACTCTGTGAGGTAAAGGGGTTGATCCTTCAGGTGACAAGTGAAAACCCAAGGCTGAGGGACACGGGATGACTTAAGGATGTTAAATGGCCCACCTGGGGTCACATAGGGCTTCCAGTGCTGGAGCTTAGGTCTTCCGCCTTGAAAAGGAAAACTCTCATATCCTCTTCCCTCTCTCCCCGGAATTAAAATCAGAGAAATCTGTCTGATGACTAGAGGCCTGAGGAAGACCCGTGGGAGAGAGAGGACTCAACTAGGTCTGATTTGAGTAAATGGCGAGGGAAAGGGTAGAGTGACCTCGAGCCCAGGTGTGTGCTGGTGATGAGAGCAGCGTACGTGAATTGTGAAAACGAAGCCTCTTTCCACCTTTTTTTGAAACGGCAACCCAAAATGATAACTACGGTTAACATGTCAATCTCCCACACACGTCTACGCTTCTGCGCTGGAAAAGTTTCAGGAACCAGTATTGAACTTAAATATATGCAGTGTGCTCTTGAATTTCTAATTGATTCTGTATCGCAGTTTTGTTCAATGCTAGTGATGATACAGCAAGAGGCTGTGACCATACTTTGAGAAACACTGGACCCGTTGCCCCTAAAGTAACAGATAATGCTGAGCAGATAGGAAGGGGCCACACTGGAGGGGAGGGGTCTGAAGTGCCAGGACTGGCCCTGTGGACAGGCCAGGGCGAAAGTTCATGGACCACCGAGTACTCGGAAGCATTTTGGAAGTCGGTGCCTCACCTGTCACTTAAGCGGACTTTGATAATGATGATGTGTAGGAGAAAGGAAGATTATAGGTGTAAAAAGTTTGGGTAATATAAGGGTTCGAAGCATTCCTTTGGCTATGATATTTGCATTTGAAAGGTATTACCTGTTCAGAAAGTACCATTAATGCTTTTTGATGCCTCTTCTGTTTTTGCAGGAAGATGATGCTACTGCTGTATGAAGAAGGCCTCCGGGTCGTCATACACACCTCCAACCTCATTCGTGCCGACTGGCACCAGAAAACGCAAGGGTTTGTGGGGTTCTGTTCACTTCACGGCCGCGGCTGAGTGCTGAGAAAGGGCAAAAGCCAGAACGTTTGCTTTATTCTTTATTTTTTTTCTCTTATTTTTTTTTATCATGAAAAACTCACACACATGACAGGAAAGATACATATGCAGGATAAATGATAGTATTTTTTAACCCCTCCCAACCTCAATTCCTCTCTCTTGAGGTCGCCAATGTTAACTGTCTCTATTATACATGTAACCATAGGTAAAGATGTTCACACAGTGGTTTTTCACCTGGTTTTTTCAAAATGAGATCACACTCTAGCCAAGTACATCCAGGTCGTCGAGGCAGGAAAGAAGATGCAAAGCGGAAGGTCTGAACCCATTATTTTTTCAGTGAGACCCACCAGATGACCTTCTCGGTCTCCGCTTAGCCCTGCGCCCACGTGTACTCTGCTTGCCACTTCCCTGCAGGTTTCAAAGGACAGCTTGGGGGTTAATCACATGCCAAAGGTGTCCCCTCACCCCCAGTCGGTTTAGTTTCCCATAGAACACATCTGCACTGGTATCTTCGTCAAGCCTTTAATGTGTTCATAGGGTCGTGACTCTTCGAGAGAACTCGAGCGTGAAGGTTTTTCATGCTTTGTTTTTGTCCTTGGTGAACATGTGTTAGATCTAGTTTTTGATCCCTTCCCTCACTTTTTTTTTTTAAGAGAGGGTTTGGGTTTGTTCTTAGGGATGTGAGGGATTTTCTCAAATCAAGTTTTAACCATCGTTCTGTCTCCTGGCAAGCCCTTCATGACTAGTTTTCATTTACCTTTCTTTCATTTAAGCCATTTTCTGTAAGGTTAGCTGCTGGTTAACAGCCTCCTGTGTTAGAGCAAACTCAAGCAGGCCCTAGCACGCTTTCAGGGCCCAAGTATCCGCCACGGTCATCCTCCCCTGCGGACCTGCCCCCGTTTCCTTGTGCAGCCTGGGCTGGAACCCCTCATTCGGGGAGCATTAGCTCTGACGGAGCCCAAGCCCCACCTTCGGTTGAGCTAAAACATAGAGCCTTGCAGCCCCACGCACTGGGCCTGCTTTGACCGGAGTGTGCGTGTGGAATCAGTCGCCTCTCTTCCTTAAGACAGCCCCTCTGACTTTGAAAGATGAGTTTTCCCTGAGCCCGACCTCCCTTGTTCCCTGTGGCTTTGAGCCCCATGCCCTCTCCCTGAAAGTTTTCCTTAAAACATGCCCTAGTTTGAGCGTCCCACTTAAAATATGCTTCTCAGAATGCACTCAGTTCAGGGCCGAGCGGATCGGGACTCTGAACCTACCGCGTTTCCGGCTGATGCCTTCACTTCCCTCTCGAGCTTCCACGCCCAGGGTTCGGTTCTGAGCTCCTGGCTTCAGTGTAGCCTCATCTGAAAAGGAAAGGGGATTAATCATCTTTTCTTAGGGAAACAGCGATTTATGTAACTAACTGGATTTATCAGGTTGGCACTGTCTTACGTGGCTCACGATCTCCGCCCCTGGCCTCCTGCTCCTTTTGGAGCGGGAAGCGTGAGTTTGTAGGCAGCTGTGCTCTCTGAGGCTTCTCTGGAGTGCAGCTCGGGGGAGGGGCTTAGGGGGAAGGGCTCGGGTTGTAATGCTTTCCTTTATTTAAAAACTTAACGTTTTTTTTTAAAAAAAATGTTGACCAGGTAGTAGCTTCACCTGGTTTAAAACTCAAGAAGTACCAAGGGTGTGAAGTCTCCCTCCAACATCCTTTTGCAGCCCCCAGAGCGGGGCATTGTTATCTCCTAGTTAGTCTCGATTCTTCTCTTTCTGCTACTTTGCAGTTTCGTGTCGTGGGTTGTAATTAAAAAAAAAAAAAAAACCCAACAGCATTCAAAGGCATTTCTTCTGTGTAATCTTCACAGTTATCTGCCATGGGTGCTCATCCTTTTCCGCTATCCAGCCGTCTTCTCAGCTCCTGCTTGGTCCACCTGTTAATTCCTCACTTTTAAAATGATTTGGCCCCCTTGGTCATTTCCTCATTTCGTGCGGTGTTTACAAACTGCCTCCCTCCTCAGCATCCCGGTTTCCATAGTCATCTGTCCTTCTCCCTCATCCAGAACCACTCCTGTGAATGAGCCAGCAGGGCAGGGACAGCCACGCTCAGCCGGTGGGAGGGAGGCCTCCACACCCGTCCAGCCTCTGCCTGGATGCGCGAGGCTCCGAGAGGTTGCTGGCTTGCCTGAAATGACACAGCCAGTTCGATCCAGGCTCCGAGCCTGGGCTTCAAGCTTTGTCACACTATGTCGTTACCCCTTTTGCAAGGGGTCTCCTCAAGGTGAGAAAGGAAAGTATGACATGCCACCGTGCCAAAAACAGGTACAAGGATCAGAAGACACACAGCTGGGGTCCTGGGTTTCTGGATGCTTCCTGCCTTAATGGCCTTTATCTCGCCAGTCTTTGAGGGCCACCACGTGAAAAGCAGAATTCAGCAGTTTCTGTTTGGGCTTAATGGGTAGGACCATGGGGAAGTAGCCACAGAAGGGACCAAAGGCAGTAACAGGTAAGACCTCCCGAATGCTTCCTTAAGTTGGTCACTGCCTGTTCATACCTGTGTGCATCTGTCGTAGCCCTGTGAGTCAGGACTGTTAATCTAACTTTGCTCTTGAAGAAAATGAGCATAAGAGATTTGAAACTACTTTTTTTTTGTCTACCATGGAGCAGTTCCTAGAAGGATTAAGTTTAGATATAGATTTTCATTTGTGGATATAATATAGAAGTTTTGGCAACGTGCATTGTTTTCCTTTGGGGAGAACTGATGAAAGATGTCTTTAATATTTTGTGTACTGTATTTGAAAGTCTGAGGTTAGTGTTAATTTAATATTATTAAATGTGGTATATACTCATTTCAGACACCAGAAAAGTATAGGATATGAAAATATCTCAAACTGAAATAGAATGAAAATCAGTTTGTTTATTGGAAATAGATTTACGCATATATTTTTCTTAGTATAGGTAACTTATTCTTTTCCATCTGGCTAAATAGCTGCACTGACAATCGTGGGCAGAAGCTTGCTGGGGTTGCTACAGGTGGTGTAACAGTTGAAATTAGAACTATCCACTGTTGTGATCACATCTCAGAAAGCAACATGGAGGGTGAGGTAGGAAGAGGGAAGGTGCGATGAATGAAAGAGCAGGGATTGGATCGAGAGAGCTGGGCGGAGGCTACATCTCACTGGGTCTTAAGTTCACGGCGAGGTGTTCAAAAATAATCCGAAATATGATGGAAGCTATTTGGTGTAATCGATGTATGTTTCATAAGGGTCCCTCGACTGAACACGTAAAGCTAGGTCATGAGACTTCACCTCTTCCTTAGGGTGAGCGCATAACCAGTACAGAGATGTCAATTGCATCGCCGTTATTTTTCTCATTCCAGAATATGGTTGAGCCCCTTATACCCACGAATTGCCCCTGGAACAAACACATCCGGAGAGTCAACAACACATTTTAAAGCTGATCTCATCGGCTACTTGACAGCCTATAACGCCCTGCTCTCAAGGAGTGGATAGACGTCATCCACGAGCACGATCTCTCTGAAACAAAGTATGTGTCATCCTAGCAAGTTGGGGTGCTTACAGTAAGTCAGCGCCTTAAGAGGCGCACGAGGTCTGGATGCAGGGGTCTTGGAAAGAGGCCGAATGGTGTTCGGCCGTCCTTCATGACGTGATGAAGCAGAAGGCTCAGTCGCTATCGTCACCTCCTGGTTCTCAGCCACTGGAGTGAGGCCATGAAATCGTCCCACTTACTCTAAGCCCTCTGCTGACATACTCTAAAAATTAATGAGGTCTTTGCCTGGCACCTTATGCCTTATAGGTGTTCCACCATTAGTTGCTATGCTTAAAAATGAGTTTAAGTAGCAATTACTTCTCTGAGGAAGCACCTAAAAAAATGGGTTAGCTCTTCGATTATTTCCTGGTTACATAAGTTTTCATGTGTATTTTGTGATTTGGGGGTTTACAAATCATCACTGTGTTCTGTATAACTTACATTTTATATCTCTTTAGCGTTTACCTCGTTGGATCAACCCCAGGACGCTTTCAAGGAAATCAGAAAGATAATTGGGGACATTTTAGGCTTAGGAAGGTATGTGAATTTTTACTATTTTAACATTTAAAAAAAAAAATTGAATGTATACTCTCCTTTTTCATTTATAATTGTTTCTTTTGATGGCAGCATCACAATATCTCTAGCACAGTTCTGGGTGAGTAGAATAGTAGGCACATGATAAAGTGATTGTCTAATTATAGTTTTCAGTAATTTTAATGTTTTCTATAGGCATATAGACTTCTAAATGGCAAAAGTATATGGACTTTGAGTTTTATATTATAATAAAGAGAGATTTCACGTTCGTACAGATATTTTGAACTTGTAACATACAAATTCAGCAAAAAATAGAAAATCGTGTCAAGTAGAGACTACAATTGAGCTATATTGCGTTTTGTGTACTGAACAAAAGCCCTTAAGAGAATTGTTACTACAAAAATGACATTTGTGGCTGGTATGAAAATAACAAAGAAAGGTCTTTAACAAAATAAAACAACAAGCAAATTAAAGATTATGGTTTTCATCTCCTTTTAAAAAATTCCCTAAAGTGCCTTTCTTAAAAGCCTTACCTCTTTTTCTGTAAATTATTTACATTATATAAGAACCCCTCTTGGTTAATGAAATTTTAAATTTTTTTAAAAATGAGAGCACAGCTGAAAGCAGGTAGGATCTTGAAGCCAACAGCTTCATGTCTTGACCTAGAGACAGGGTAGAGCACCGTGGCCAAGGGCACAGCTTTGCAGGTCCATGCCCAGACCTGGGTTCCAACCCTGACCTTTATTTACAGGTCACATGGCTGTGGCTTGCTCCTCAACCTGCCTTTTCATGTCATCTATAAAATGGGCCTGTGAATATGGCTTCAGTCACAGAATCGTGCAAGGATTAAACGAAATAGGGAATGCAGGGCACATGCTGAGTATTCAGTAAGCGTAGTGGTTATGTGCAGATGGGTGGTTTAGACAGGCTAAGTAATGGCACGTGCTGTGCAGGATCACAATCTCACTGAAAGCTGAATAGCATCTTAAAGTTTTAAAACCACTTTTCACACACAGTCGCTCATGTTGCATCACAGGCGCCTTCCAGGGATGACGGGCGATCAGACTTCAGTGAGGTGGACGGGGAAGCACAAGGTCCTGCGGCCGACTGGGGCCGAGCACCAGAACAGACACTGGGTCTCGTAGTTGTCAGTTCGGTCTTGTTTTCCTACATCATGCTGCACCCGGGGTGGAAGGCGAGAACTAGTTGGGCGTTTTGGTAAGAGGACTTATAAAAATGCCTAAGCTGTGTTCACGAATACGTATCAAACTGAACAGTACCTCAGTCTGAACACGAGCTCCGCTGGGGCAGGAACTGCAGCTTCTCTTCCGTGCGGTCTCCTGCCTCTAGGTAGACACTCCGTGCACGTGTAAGTGGGTAAATTTCCGAACGTTTTCTGAATTGTTTCTGCAGCTTTACGTATCAAAGCAGGAAATGCAGATCGGTCTTCTGCTGTGCTTAAGGCAGTGTGTATCTATATATAAATATATTCTAAATATATTCTGTTATTTTAAGAGCCTCAGAGCTACCTGGAGCCTAAGCATTAAACCTCTTTCAAATGCAAGTCAAATATATAGTAGTTTGACCTTCGATGTATTGTGTAGGTATATTTAACAATTATGATTTCAAGGCAAAAATCTAACATTATAAGGTAGGCTAGTGGTTTATCTGACATTTCTTCTAAGAGGGATCTTTTAAAAAAAATTTTTTTTATTTGATTTTGCTTTTCATACAAATCCATTTTGGGAGAAGAGGACATCTATCCACTTGCTCCATTAAAATAAAATATTTGTAGAATTTAAAAAATATTTTCCAAAGAAGAGAAAAATGTGTATACGTGGATATGAAATTAATCACTAATGTTTTCAGCATTTTTCATTAATTAGGAAATCCAAGGGCAGAAAATCGTTACAGCATTTCTGTTCACGTGTGAGTGACTGTAGCGTTCACTGTGTTCTTTCACAGCTTCTGAAAGATCATGCCTCATCCATACCCAAAGCAGAGTCTTGGCCAGTAGTAGGTCAGTTTTCAAGCATTGGCTCCATGGGGGCCGACGAATCGAAATGGTTATGTTCTGAGTTTAAAGAGACCTTGGTGACGCTGGGGAAGGAAAGCAGGACGCCAGGGAGGAGCATCGTGCCCCTTCATTTGGTGAGTGAGCGTCTGCCTCCTTGAGTTAGTAATTTGTGTTCTCCAGTCCAGGAGAGGAATTGAGGATCATTCCTCCTGGCCATAGAAAGACATTTTATTCAGCGATTTTTGGACGGAAACGGCAGTTACAGTATCGTCATTGGTGATCAGGTGGCCCTGATGTCCTCCGGTGCTGGTTTAGTCAGAGCACCAGTTCAGCCACGGGCTAGCCTGAGGTTTCCGGTCCTTCCTCGGGTGGTCAAGCCGAGGAGAAAGTACTTGATAAAGCATCACATACAGAGCATTATTATTTAATCCATTTGAATCAGTCATTAATTTTGCATTCGATTCAATGTTAATTTTGCACGTCAGAAGAAAAAATACTCAACATATTATTTTTTCATCAAATATATATACTTCCTGTAGTTACTAGAAGTTCCATTTTTGTCTTTTTTTTTCCAGTAAGATGGGAACTTTTTAAAATCTAAAGTCATTTCTAAGTCTGTAAGTATTTTTACTTGAGATTTTCATTTTCAAAAAACGAGGTAGCATTCCTTTTAAGAAATAGTTTCTTCAACACGGTATCCTCCAGGTTTTATTTTGTTTTTTACTTTCTTATTTATTTTTAGATCTATCCATCTGTGGAAAATGTGAGAACCAGCTTAGAAGGATATCCAGGTAACTGCTGGGGAAGCCGTGAATTGTGTTTTTTTGTGTATATTTCATAAATGCCTTGGCAAACTTCCTTAAAAACAAGTAATAAGAATGCCTTCCTCCCTGAGATGGGAAAATTATGGGTTAGAAATTTGGAGATGATTTTCTCTTAACGGGATGAGAATTATGAAGATAGGTAATAGTGAGCACTGGGTTGTTCCCAAGATGCAGTTGGGCTGTTTGTATATGTTACTTAATCCTCACAAGAACCCTCTGAGTGATTGTTATCCTCCCGATTTCTACCAATAAGCCTGTGCTCACCAGTGCCACCGACGGACGGGCTGTCAAGACAAGAGGTCCAAATCAAACCAACTTCCCCTGCTGCTCTGTGCCTTTCCAGAGCAAATCTACACGCCTGTCTCTGATCTCCTTCCCTGCACCCTCCCTGCCTGTGTCTGTGGTACTGTGTCTGGTTCTGGCGCGCGAATTTGACTTCTCAATACAGGTAGATTTAAGGTTTAGAACCTATGTTTCAACCTTTGAAATAGCCTAGTTGATATAACTAATCTCTCAAGAGCTTCATCTGTAAATACCTAGGATTATTTTGTAGACATCACCTGTTCTGTTTCCCTAATACCAAACAGTGCTAACTAAACTTTTGTTTGGAAGTCAGCAGCCCCCCCCTCCACCCCCAACTCTGGGGTAGTGCATTCAGGAGGGAATAACCAGAACCCCAAACAGCATATGCCTCTGGACAAAAGGAAGTCTGAATGGCTGGAAGCACGATGCTCTGAATTAGACTCCTTGAGTCTAATCGTTGCTTGTCCTACTAGATGTGGCCTTGCCAGAAAACACTCAGTTAGAGTTTGGAGTGTTTTAGCCCATTTTTGTTGCTTTTTAATGGCGAAACTCAAACTATGTCACTGAGATTCAAGGACGTGGTGGATTGTTCTGTCGTCTTCTCCTTTCCACACTTCTAGTAGGCCGGATCCATTCAGAGCGTGCTTTTTAATGAAGAAGACATGGTATTTTCAGTAAAACTGCTCTGTAACTGGACCTGAAATCCCGAATATGATTTTAGTTATTTGCAGTAGGAGGAGGTGCAACATGCTGCCTCTGAGAAGCCGGAGAAACATAAAGCCCTGTTTGGATACAGCTTCCTAGGGAGAAGGTCCCGTCTGTGTTTGGAAAGTGACTGACGAATCTGCAGTGGAACTTTCCTCCTTTCAAAGATGAACACAAATCGGCTTCTAATTGTGTTTCCATTGGAACTGCGTCTTTATTTATCTATCTATCTATCTATTTATCTATTTATTTTGCTGTCGCGCTCATTCCGTTCCATTCGTAAGAACCCGTTTAGCTAGTGCAGAGTCTGTTTGGAAGGAGCAGAGCATAAGAGATGAAGGCGGCGGGAGAACCACGTTCTCCTGAGCGATCTCACGCTCGTCCGCCGTCCCCAGTCCGGTCACGGCAGAAACGGAAGCGCTCCCGCCCGCTCCCCGCAGAACTGAGGCTGAGGATGTCTCGCCTTTGTGAGGACGACAGGACAAGCCAGGGATCCTTTCTGTCATTTTTCTAACTCTTCAGATCTGTGCTGTGACAGATATTAAATTACCACCCCCAGCCCCCAGTACTTAAATACCTTTTCCTTTTCAGATAGTGAACATTTACTGTTTAATATGCATCCCTAAGAAACCCCACCGAGGAACACACACCCAGTGCAAGTAAAGACATTTTCTGTCAAAGAACAGTTCCATAAGGTGACATAATGGAAGTTGTTTTGATTTTTTTCTTTTTACCATCTCACTGTTTGTTATAGATTTTCTTCTTAATGAAGGATCCTCGAATTATGTTCTCTAATTTTTATTTTTCTTCTTTTGAAAGCTGGGGGCTCTCTTCCCTATAGCATCCAGACTGCTGAAAAACAGAATTGGCTTCATTCTTATTTTCAGTAAGTAATTACTGCCATTGCTTCTTTAGGAGTAAGAATGTTATTTATATCAGTCAGGTTTTTTTTTTTAAAGAACCTTATGTAACATAGCTATATTTTTTCTCTACATGTATTAGTGATGGAAATAATTTAAAATAAAGTTTTGAACATTTTTTTTGGAATATATTTTAATACCAAAGAGTAAACTTTATCTCTGTGAGGTTTTTATTTATATATTGGCACACAAAGAAAAAGATAAATAAAAGAACATATTGGGTAGTTGAGAATTTAAAAGGTAAGTACCTTTTAGTCATGTTTCCAATATATGAAATATAACCATTCTGTCTGCACAGTCATATGCTGTGTGACCGCAGGCTTGCTGAGGACAGAACCTCTCTGGCATTCGGGGTAACATCTGGCTTCTTGTACGAATTCAGTAAATGGTCGAATGGACAAGTGAAAGGAATAACCTTCGCCCTCCTCCAGCTACAGCGTGTGCACGTCTGGCATGTTCTAGGCTGATCCCAACCTCATGCTTGCTTCGACAGGCATTTATTTTGCTGGACAGCCAGAAATGAGGGCAGGTTCCATTTCAGTAGCTTTCAGCCTAATTCGGTGTGTCATCTGGCGCCTTTTCTAATGCTTTTTTTGGAAGGCTGTACCTTGCCGAGGACATTCCTTTAGATTGAGGACCTTTCAGTACTGTCGTCACTCAAGTGAGTTTGTAACGATGGGCCCAGCTAATCCTGACGCTGTTCTTGCAGACAGTCTGTTCTCTTGAGGGACCATCTCTTATATTCATAAGGAAGGATTGTCGCCTCATGATATAGGTCATATTTCCCCCCCGGGGAACCTTAGTCTGACTGTTGGAAACGTAAAATCCAAACTCAAGATGCGCGAATATCAGCATTCACTGAAATGTTTCTGAATTATACCCCCTTGTTCTCTCCATTTCGTATGGTTTTCATTGAACAATATTTTACCGAGCCTCTAACGTGTGGGTGGGAGCACAATTGCAGCTGTTAAAAACCCGCAGTCCAGCCAGGAGACGAGATGTGCACGCCGTCAGAAGCACAGCAGAAATAGCACAGTGCGTGCGTGTGTGTGTGCACATGTCCGTGGCAAAGAAGACAGGAAGGCCATGTGCTTTTTGTGTGTGGTGGTGATTTTTTTTTTTTACATGCCTACATCCTAAAATGAGCATGTGATCCTGTGACCTGAACACAGTGAAAGCAGATAGCACAGATCAGATCACAGAGACCTGTATACGCACCGTTTTTTAGATGCCGAATTTTTGCATCTCACGCGGTTTTCTCGTGTAGGGTTATGACCCGTTTGTGTCTCTCCTGTCTCTAGCAAATGGTCAGCGGAGACGTCTGGCCGCAGCAATGCCATGCCGCATATTAAGACGTATATGAGACCCTCTCCAGACTTCAGTCAAATCGCGTGGTTCCTCGTCACAAGGTAAATAGTCCTTATATTCCTGATGGGAGGAATTTTTTTAAAGGTGTTTATGAATTGTCATGAGCTTTCTGTGTGTGTCTCTCATGAGCCTTAAAGGAAGACCAGACTAATCCCTCCGTAGAGCACGTGACCGTCTCCCGATTTCGCCCACAGAGCATTCCAGTGTTGTGAAGGTGTCCTTAAATAACAATTTAGGAAATACTTGGCACCCACTCTCTCATTCCGTCCACACACAGGAAGGTGTAGATCCCCAATATAAGAGACACACCCACCAGTAACTCCCTTCATTTTGTTGTGTGTTTGTTTGCCACCTTATCTCAAAGTCAGAACATCCCACACCGGCTCATTTATCTGGAAGGAGAATTCTTTCCCAACACCCCTCTCTGCCCTCGAGGCACCTGTCCACCCTTGTCCAGGCTTACTGCCAGCTGTCCTCCTGTCCTGGTCGCTCCTCGGAGCGTTCTGCAGCATTTCCTAAGTCCTTCCCCCCGGGACGTCAGACACGCAGAATAAAGTAAGATTTACTCCGTGCCTTCGGACAGTCACAATTTCAGAGGTGTCGAAGCCAGATAGAAATGATCACAACAGGAAAAGATTTATTCTGTGCTCAAGGTGGGCACATAGATGCTTTGGAAATATCTGTCAAAGCCTGTTCATTCTTGAAATGTCTCAAACTTTGCTTTTCTAAACCCCAGAATGACTAGGTCAGATACTTATCACCCAGACTGCTAAAGTGGTTACCTGCCTGGGTGCTGTTCCTTCCCAGGCCCGGTTGTCTACGACCATTTCTCTGTCTCAAACACAGATTTTCCACATAGCCCCACATTCAGAATCCGCCTCCTTTTCCTGTACCTGAAGTCTGGAGTCCTCAGTTGGCAGTCAGGCCTCAGCGAGACTGTTTAGCCTTTCTTATCCTGTGTTTCTCAACGTGTCCTTCCAGAAGCAGCCAGGCAGCGCTTCTTTGCCCCGGAAATCATCCTGCAGCAGTCTGTGTGGTCGGTCCCCTTTCACGATCCCTCTGTCCTTTCTCTCTGTCTCCAGTTGCTCTTCACCTCCCAAGAATTCGTGCGCGGGTCGGGTCTCATCTCTCCCTGGAGGCTTTGCCAGCCTCCCTGCTCTCTCCCTTCTCCAGACCTTTACAGCTCCATGCCTGTACCCCCAGAGCAGTTCGTAGCTCCCACTCACTGTTTTGTCTCGTCTCGTAGAGAAGAAGGAGCACGAGCTTTAGTATCGCCAGATAGTACTGGACGAGACGACCGTGTCCACTCTTGATCAGTCTTTTCCTTCGAACAACTTTCTTAACCTCCCTAAGCCTCAGACCTTCATCTGCAGAGCAGCTCTGAGGTTATGAGGTGCCAGGCTCCGTGACTTGACCTGCAGGCTCAAAAGAGTTAGTCTCTATACTTATAAATTCAATGCGCTAAGTACTGATGAAGTACAATGAAAGAACTAGAAGAGCAAATCTTCATACGAGGGTTACTAGTGATGGCGTGTGACCGCTCCATGTTGCCTTCACGACCGTTAGAATGAGGGGTTTTATCAGACAGCTCGTGTGCACATCTTATTTACATCGTCCATGGCTTCTTGCAGACACCACTCTGCTCCAGGCAGGGCTGTCTCTGCCACACCCTGCTTGCTCAGTCTGCTGCGGTGCTTTTGCTTACAATATCCATCCGCCTACACACCACCCCTCCTCTCTCTAGGAGTCCTCATTCCGTTTCCTTAAAGGCCAGTTTAAAACACGGAGCCCTTAGGGAATGTCCGGCCCCCCTCGTAATGGTCGTACCCGTGCTCTCGGGTGCTTTCAAAACAACCACCTGTTTGGTTCGTGTGCCAGTGTCACCTGCCAGGCCGTCCTCCCTCCCGCTAACCAGTTAGGGGCTCATGCAGCTAGGGGAACCAGTCATCACTTTAGTCCTTCATAATCTTCAGCACGCATTTCTTGAATGCCGATGTCATGCTGGGCAGACAGGACCCAGGGGCGATACAGAACAGCCTCCATTTCTTCATTCAAGAGACTTAGTGAGCCCTGGGCGCAGCTTCTCTGTGAGATGCTGAGAATCAGGGATTAAATGGGACACAGTCCTTGGCGCACTCAGTCACTAGGAATATGCCTCGGGAGGTGCGAGACACTGGGTTTTCACTACCTGCTCGTCAAGAAGATGAACGAAGCGCTCGACGAGACTCGTTCTGTAACCGGCAGATGTGTCTGCCGTGTCTGTGGCAGGCCCTCACAAACCACGGAGGCAAGACGGACGGTGCACCTGTTCTAAGAGAGCTTCCCTTTTAGGTAGAGCGGGATAGGGGAGGCAGACAATATACAAGCCAGTCAGCATGAGCTAGCAGACAAGGGCTGTAAACCACAAAACGTGGGGGTGCGTCAGAGCATACCCGGTGGGGTCAGAGAAGGCCTCCTGCAGGAAGTGATGTTGGGGCTGAGTCGGTTGACGTGAAGGTGCCAGCCCCACGAAGAACACTCTGGGCAGAGAACAGCTGGGGACAGGCCCTTGGTCGGAGCGAACGTGGAAGGTGGAGCGTTGGCGGTGTGGACGTGCAGAGGCCGGCCCAGGTCACCGCGGGCCTTGAAGGCCAGAATAGGAATTTTATTCAGAGCGCTGTGAAAACCATGCGAGAGCTGAACAATGGAGTGACGTCGTCTCTTACGTGATAACCCAGAAAGCCCAGGCTGCTGAACGGGGAGCGGATCGTTGGGAATGGGCGGACGCGTGCAGCCCGGGTGGGAAGCGTGCCGAGGGTATGGCGGCTTAGCTAAGGGAGGTGGCACTGCTCATGCGAGGAGCAGGTAGATACGGGCTCTATTTTTGTCTGGTTGAGTAGCCGGGGGGAGGACTCTGTATAGAACACATTCCCCCTAAAAAAGCCCTCTCTCAAGGAAATGCACTTGGGAATGGTGGGAAGAGCATGGGTGTGCAGTCAGGCAGAGCCAGGCCCAAATTTTAACGCCCCCACTTCCCATTCACCAAGCTCCAGTTTCCTAGGCACGAAAGCAGGGCGTGAAGTCATGCTGCAGGTTTCGTTGAGACTCTTGGGACCAGTAATACAGAGCCCCTGTCTCCGGGGAGTAGTCGATGCTCAACAAATGGCACTAACTTCCCTGCTTAGAGAAGCTTAATCCTGAGGATTAAAATTAGTAGGTGTAATGGTGTGTGTAATAAATTAAAGATTTCCTTGTGAGCACATGAAACAACATCTGTAATACTTACAGGGTAATAATACTTCCCAGGAGCAGCCCAGCCTGTAAACTCACAGTGACCGCAGAACACCGGAGACCTCAGAGTCTGCCATCGGGCTTGAACCGGTCACGTGGTTCTCCTCAGACTTTCAGCCAGCTGGGGAGTCTGGTAGAATGTCAGGCCCTGGCCGGACATGAAACAAAGTCCCTTCTGCTCTGTGGGGGTAAGCAGAAAGGGGTGGGGGAGACTCGACCCTCCTTAAGCAGCTGCCGTGCGGCAGAACGTTCTTGCGTTTTACTGCATTGTCTCAGGCCACAGAACAGCCTGCGGAGTAAGGCTGCAGAGCTGAGGCAGCTCCATCCGTTCCCCAGCGAGTGTTTGCCCCCCGACTCCCAACCCCCGCCCCATGGGCAAAGCTGCTAGCTCCAGGCACAGGGACAGAGAGAGGTGAGATTCCTGCTCTGGGGAATCACGGTAGAACGACAGTGGTTTTAGGAAGAGCTCGTGGTACGCGTGTTATTTAACTATGTTGTAATGCTTTTCTGACTGTTCTGCCGAAGTAGATTTCCACCTAACAAGGCCTTAACCATCTTTTCGGTTCTCAGTGTAAACGTCACTGAGGTTCTCCTTGGGTCCTGGGCCCAGGGCCTTCCGTACCGCCCTGGTCCTCCTGTGTGCTGAGTTCTTCCCCTTCCAGCGTGGTTGCCCGTGTCATTGTCGGCTTCCCTTCCAGACTCTGAGCCAAGTCCATGTCTGTCTTACGCAGCACACCCGGCACCGGTGTGTGGGGGAGCGCAGTACTGCTTGTTAGTGAGGAAGCTAAGGGAGGCCAGGGCGGAGGCAGCAGATGCTCCCAAGGTGATTCCTAGGTTTGGGGCGTGGCTGGTAGGGAGATGGGGGTGGTCATGGTCATCAAAAGAGAAACCAGGAAATGGATCCAAGCCTAAAGAGCAACTAGTCACCATCTTCCGTGAGGTAATTTTCCTTCTACCACAGGAAAGTGTTTCGCATTCAGTTTTGAGCATGCATTTAACATTTATTGAGCACTTACTATATACCAGGCACTCTTCCAGGTGCTGGGAGTATAATCATTGACTGTATGTGTTCATGTGGGAGTTAAGCAAAAAAACAAGTTTCTTTATATAGTGTCAAATGGTGATAAGTGCTACAGAGAAAAATAAAGTCGAATATGCCAGTCCTTTACTCAAAATCCTTAGGACCAGATTTAGGTCAATATTTGAAGGTTAGAATGGTAATATATGGTACATATACCATCTGTTAACATCCTCAAGTGTTACAAGTAGCCTCATGTCAGCTTAGGTCGACTTTTGTTACCACCTGAGTCTAGAAGATTAAGTTTCGCCGTAAAATGAGATGAGTTAGGTAAAAGCTTCATTTCAAAGTTGTTTCAGGTCATACTTAGATTTTCAGAGCTAACACGTAGGGCTTACTCTCAGTTCCAGGCACGGTCCTAGGCCCATGTCACCCCCACACACTCTCAGGTAACCCTCTCAATCAATCTGTTAATCCCCTAGGCGCATGGGGGAACCGAGGCACAGAGAGGTCGAACACCCTCAAGCGCTGCGCTGTGCTGTAGCGAGCGAGTGCCTGGGTCGGGGAGGAAGGCTGCTCCCGAACCAGGGTCCAGGGAAGGCCTCCCTGACGCGGTGACATTTAAGCCGAGACCTGGAAGAAGGGAGGGAGCCTTGTGGATGGCTAGCGGGGGAAAGCATTCTGGGCGGAAGGGCAGAGAGGCAGAGGCAGGAACACAAGGTACTAGTGTGCTCACCGCCTTTGAGAAACGGCAAGGTGGTGCCGAAGTGAGTGGGGCGAGCAGGTGCGGGAGGGCCGAGTGGTCGCCGGCAGCCAGATTTTGCCCTGTGCCTGCTTTAGAGGCAAAATGACTGTCGCCCTGATGTCTCCTGGGTTTCCTGAAGCTTTTTTCGTTGTAGGTGTACGGATGGCAGCTCTACGTCAATGTATTTGATCATTTGCATTTTAAAATAATGACGCACTTTGAAAATGTTCCATGAGGCTTTCTGGAATAAGACATGGTTTTCATGTGGTTGGCTTTAGCTTATACTCGAATAGTTGTTTCTCAACAGGGCACTAAAGGCATTTTGGTCAAAATAATTTTTTGTCGTGCCGGAGCCCCATGCGTTACAGGAAGTGTCATGACCTGTCCCTCACATATTGAATGCCCTGTCATGGTGCCAGCCCCCCAGATGCCCCGTGCATTTCTAAGTATCCCCTAGATTGTCTGTCCTGGTGGAGAATATTGTCACCTTTGAGAATTAATTCTTAACTTTGTGAACAACTGATAGATGAGTGCTACTGTCCTTTCATTTAATACATTTTCCTGCTTTCGAGCGATGAGGCAAGGCTGTTGGGAAAAGCAGAGATTTTAGGCAAATGTAACAGTCCATCCACCAAGTGGCAGATATATTGTTTTAAGAACTAAATTTTAGCAAAAGCTCAATACATCAAAAGCTACATAAATTTAACTTTTTTTTGACACTTTCCCACTTTGATTTATTATTACCAATCCATGTTAATGTGCATGTTTGGGAAGAGTAACCCCTTTTTATTAAGTGTAACAAAATTGAAGCAGATTCTTTAGGAAAAAAATATTACAGTGATAAATAAGATGGATGATAAACAATATGAATCCTGACTCTAAAATGATAACGAGACTTTTTTAATAATCCAGATCCGCACATCCAAAGAAGTGTTGCCTTTTTGAAACTTTGTACTTTTACCAAAAATAGACACTCTTCTGTTTGGGGCCTTGTATTAGTTTTCTGTTGCAATGTGATAAGTTAGCCCAAACTAAGCAGCTTAAAAGCAGAGAATCAGTGTTGCTCAGGGCTAGAGTCTCCTCTGAGGCTCAGGCTCCTCTTCTAAGCTCACCGGTCTGCAGAATTCAATTGCTTGTGGCTAAAGGACTTAGGTTCCTACTTTCTTGGTGGCTATGAGTGGGGGCCATTCTCAGCTCTCAGGTGCCACCTCTGTGCCCTGTCACACTGTCCTCTCCAGGGACAGTTCATGGCATAGCTGTTACTTCTTTGAAGCCAATGGAGAATTTCTCACCTCAGGAAGAACCAAGTCCCTTTCTTAAGGTCTCACCTGATAAGGTCAGGCCCACCCATGATTATTCCAAACCTTTTGATCAACTTAGCCATTTGATTGGTAGCCTAACCATGGAAATGAAATCCCATCATGTTAACAATTTTTGCTGACACTCAAAGGGAGGGATCACACGGGGTGTGTACACCAGGGCAGGGCTGGGAACTCTGCCTTCCACAGGCCTCACTGGTGTTTACTACCCAGTCTGATAAATACCCATCTTATTCTCCAACCTTGATTTGAAATAATTTCGTACTGTTTTCAAAATTGAGTTTTAACTTCCATAGTGAGGCAGAATTACCCTTGACTGTACTCAAAAGGCTGAAGCTTAGGCTCCAAAGTCTGTCTGAGAAGTGATGTTCTATAACTATTTGGAGCCAGAGAAGTCAGCTTTATTGGAATAAATTACAGCACGACTGGTTGGAGAACACATTCACTTGGGTATGTAGAGTCGTTAAAAATAATAAGTCGTATAAAAGACAAGTAAACTCCCCAAAGATCTAATGTCCTAATCTACTGTCATTATTTTAAAAAAACAAAAACAACCTATCACCTTAGAGGTGTACTTCACATATTTCCTATATAGCATGTACATGCTATATATTGTTCCTGTCACTTCCCTACCTGTCGTGAGCAGAGGGCATTGCCTTCCTGGCCATAGGGACTTTCTTTTACCCAAATGACATTTCATAAGTGTGAACACCGGCTACTGACGATCAGGGATTGGAATCTTATAAAAATCCTTTCAAAAAATCAATATAGTTTTCATCTTCCATTTTATTTCTCCTTTTAAATACACATAAATCAGTTTTTCATTTCCTCTTTCATTATATTGTGATTGGGAAACTGACTGAAAACATTTTTCAGAGATCCCAGGTCATTTTTTAGTATATAGTGGCCACATCACCAAGCATTGTAAAATCTGCACTAAAACTACTTTTAACAACGTTTCTAGGGTAGAAGTTTTTGTTCTACTCTAAGAGAAAATGAGTTTGTAATTCCTATAGTCCTTTTCTTACCAAAATAATCCTCCTAACTATAGGTAATTATTTGTTTAATGTCTGTTTTCTTTCAGACCAGCAAATGTAGTGTCTAGTACAGTGCATGGTCTACGATGACTCAGGAAATTTGAATGAATGAGTGAATGAATGAATGAATGAATGAATGATATCCCCCTTAATCGAACTACCATTTCATTTTCTCATTGCTTCTCATGTTTTGAGTTTATATTTTACTTTTTATGCGTATCCTTCAGATCCCTTTGAAATGTTTTCTGGCTCAGCAGACATAACTCGTTTTTTCCTGTGTGCCTTGTAGCATTTTTTGCTTAGGCCTTTTCAGTCTTCCTTGTCAGTTGTTTACAGGTCGTATTTCTTCCATATATTACGAGCTGCTTGAGCCCGGGTGCCGGGTCTTACCCACCTTTATATCCTCAGCATCTAACACTGTGCACGGCTTATGGTTAGTGACCAATACATGTTTGAATCAGAGCCCTTTACAACACTGTTTTTTTCCAAATAGGTAATATATGCACATAATAGGAAAAGCGTGGCTTCCCACCCCCGGTCCCCAGCCACGCTGGTCCTGGACCTCAAACTACTACCACCAGTGTCTTAGATTTAACAGCTTGAACCCCCTCAACGTTTGCAAGCCCAGGTACCTCAGGTGGTGATACTGTTCGATCAGCCAACGTACTATGGAAGACACAGCACTGGAGTCAAGTAGAAAGACCCAATGTCCTCATTTGGGATTGCCACTACTGGCCTTGCCACCTACGTTTTGGAAAAAGTCATTTTTATAATCTGGGCTTTTACCTTATTGAATGCTCTGAGGATAATGGTAAATATATATATGTGTGGAGATTACCTATTAAACTGAATTATGTAGGGTTTTTTTTCGTATGTATGATGTATTAAATACTAGTTAACTGCTTGATTTTAGTAGCGGTAACAACCACATGTTATCAAGCTCATATTTGTTAAAGCCTCTTGGGATTGAAAAAAGCAGCTTATGAAGGTTTTATCTTTTTTTGTTTATACATGACCTAAAGATCTGTCCATAGATAGAGCCTTTTCTAAACTTATGTGGTTATTTAAAAATTGGCAAGATTATTCTGTATCATCAAGACAAGTACATTCGGCCAGAGTGTATGTTCAAAGAAACTTAAAACTAGCACTTTACCTTGACGTTATTAGAATGTTTTGTGGGCTGGCAATTTCCTCTTGTGTCTGGTTGCTTTTATGGAAACCTTTTTATAGTTTTTGATCTATGAAATCCTGTGTTTGATGGACAGCCTGTTGTTATGGAAATTACCGAGACATGATGACAAATACAGTGTTTAAATTTTACCAGAGGACTGACTAAGCGGGCAAGAAGATAAGCTGGAAGAAGCAGCCTTGGCTGAGAGGATAGTACCCAGGAGTAATTGGCAAACCCAATGAGGACAATTATGAAAGCTGTGCATTGTGGGTGGGCAGAGAGCAATCGCTGTTACAGTTGCCTAGCAACTGACAGGCATTTCGGGATAGTAGGGATGAGCAGAAATGTTGGTGCTGCCACTTTGGGGAAAAATGAGACAAGTGCTTGACTACGAAACCACTGTGCCTTTTTGAGGAAACAGAAAACGTTCTGCCCTCCTCTGCTTTTCAACATCCCCATGCCATGCTTCCCTAATGTCTGTTACTTCGATTCTGAAACAAATGGTCCCTTTTCCCCCTGCGTCTGAGTTTTTGGTCCAAAATCAAATTGAACCACACACACACAAAAACGTTTGTCCCTGTCGTTGGGTAGACTCGGTGGCCTGGTGTTGCAGCTCCAAGGTACTGGGGTTAGTGTACTTCGTAACAAATAATGGTTATCGGCACTGCAGTCTGCAGATGACTTCCTTTCTACGTCAGAGATGATCCCAGGTCATATCACCACCCTCGCTTTCCCTCATTCTGATACAAGTAGACCAAAGACAGAGCATGCTCCTTTTTAGGCTCAAGGGGGCAGAGCTCATGGAACATTATCCCTGATGGGGAAAGGCTTGAGACACCCTGATCTTGAGCCTCAAGACTCAAGACCCTTTGTGCACTGGCATCGCTAATCACCAGGTGTACCTGTGGCCTTAAGATGAGGTGGTGCTATTTGGAGTCCTTCACCAGAACTGGCCCCCAAAGAAACCCTCTCACAAGTAATAGCAAATATATGTATGGTGCTTACTACGTGCTGACGAATTCCTGGTTCGCTTAGAGACACTTGCCCTTTGCTTTACATAAATCTTTCCTTTGTACAGAGGACTATCCCGGTTTAAAAAGAAAAACATTGTAATAGGTAATCTCCCAAGGCCCATTCTAAGAACTTGTCATAGTTTTGTCATTGAAAACTCTTCAAGTTTCCATATTGCCTTTCCACCATAGGAGATGAACCAAAATAGTGAAACCTGTCAGTCGAAATTGAAATAGTAAGCAGTTTTCAGTTATCACTTCAGTTACTATTAAATACATACTGAAATTCTCGACAGGATGTTCTGAGTACCAACCAGTTTTAACGTGAACTTTGCAAAGCAACTTTGATCCTGCTTGCCAGTATTTTTTGTCATTTTGGATTTGGGAGGCTGATGTGATGGCTTCGAAATCCATGTGATTCCATTTGTGGGATCACGTGTAGACGGATCCTTTGAAAGATGAGGTTGACACCGAGGCTGGACTGTGCCCGGAATGAGAGCTAGCCTTCCCAGTTCAGCGCGGCTTGGATAGAGTCTGCTTGGGGGTCATAATGTGCCTGTGACCGAGGAACAAAGTCAGTGTGCAAATAGCTTTCTTCAAATGTATGTGGTGATTCGTCAGAATTGTTACTTCTAAAAGCCCACAGTCAAGTAAGTCCCTGACGACCTATTGTGCTCTGCTCTCTTCCATCTGTGGGAAAACGTGTATCCTAATCATTTTCATTTTTCTTTTCCTGCTGGCATTTCTTTGTTGACACACTGTATCTATAAGACTCGATACCAGTCCCCAAAAACATAGCTGACGTGTTGTGTCCCCTTTGGTCCTCATTCTCAGGTTTGGCTTAATCTTAACTCTGCTGTCAAATTCCTGGCACTTTATCACTCGTATCTATCTTAAAAAGTTAAGAGGACGTATATCTCTATCAGGGGGACCAAGGTCCTCTTAACTTCCTTTACAAAACAAAATGGAAGCTTACTGTATTTCTGCGGTGGGGACTTGTTCAAGGGAAACCAGCAAAGCAATCTGGTGAATAATATTTAGGCCCGTCTACCACCAGCACTTTCTCGGATTAGGGGCCTCGGTGGGCCTGCCTTCTGGAGAATTCCGTCGCTTGGTGGGTCACATCAGAGAGGACCAGAGTCAGCCTCCCATAAATTTAGCGAAGTATTGGCAGTGGTAATAGCTAACGTCTATTAGGCATCATTTACGTGCCAAGCACCTTACATATCTTATATTGTCTGCACGTCCCCTTTGTGAGGCAGGTCCATTACCGCATGGAGAACCTGCGACGGTAGCACCAGTTGTGATCAGAATGCATGCGAGCTCAGGTTCCGCTCTTACCCACCGCCCTGCTGGGCCTTTCGTGCTCCCTTGTCAGCTGTTAGATGTTTTCTCTAGATTTTGTAATTTTAAACTTTTTACGTCCCTAACCATGATGAACCAATCGTTTTGATAAGTTGTATCTTCTCAGCCTTGGCATATTAGTCTCTTCTCTTGGATTAATTAGATGTCTGTTGCCTGCATAACATCTGCAGGATTCACTTGGGAGACGTCCGTGGGCTGGAATAGCCGTCGACAGCTTCCTGAAAGAGATACGGGGTTTGTGGAGCAGGAAGGGGCTCAGGTAGCCACAGGAGTGGGGAGGGCGGAAGGCACTGCGGACGAGGAAATGCTTTGCAAGGGCATGGGGGTAGTCAGTGAATGAATTCATTTACGAGTAGAGGAGCCAGGAAAGGCATCATGGGAAATAAGTCGCAAAGCATCAGTTTGCCATCAGATCGTGGAGGGTCCCGAATGCCAGGCTGTGCATTCATTTTGTGTATGTTTAAGCAGGAAGGGCGCGTTGATTCTGAGAGCCGCTGGGGGAAGATGTGGAGAGGGCAGCCCTTTGGATCTAGAGTCTAGGGCGAGAAGGCCTGACCTAGGGAGACCTCATTGGACATAGAAGTGATGTTACAAGAGTAAACTAGCTCGGTGTCTAGTTGTACAGAGTTGCCTATGGAGCAGACAAGTCCAACGTGCCTCAGATGTCTGAGCCGACTGAAAGACTGTGGACAGAAGGGAATTAAGCGGGAGCTGGTTTGCAGAAGGGATGTTCGCTTCTTGGGGTTTGGAGTTTGAGGTGACAGTGTGACATCCCGGTAGAGAAATCCAGCTGGTGGTTGGAGATGCCCATTTGGAAATTTGATGAGAGAAGTCTGGGCTCCCTCCTTGTCAAAGCGATGGTTATTCTTGGCGCTTGGAAAAGGGAGAAGAGACCGTAGAATTGAGCCAAGAGCAGAGCGTAAATTTAGAAGATGCGGGGTGGGAAGGGCAGCAGGTGAGAGAGACGCTGCATAGTCAGGTGGAGAGAAAGCCAGGGAAGGAAGGTGCAGAGCAGGTGGAGCGTGCCAGGGCCGGGCAGGGAGCCCCGGAGCGGGAGTGCGCGGCCTCGGTACTGCTGGCACCCCGGGCCGCGTTGTCCCTCCGTACAGGGCCTGCCCTGTGCTTTGTTGGATGCTCAACAGCATCCCGGCCTCCACCCACTGGATACCAGTAGCATTCCACCCTCCAGCTGTGACAATGAAAAATGTCCCCAGACATTGTAAAATGTCCCCAAAGGACAAAATTATCCCCAGTCGAGAGCCACTGGTCCAGAAGGATAAGGTGATAGTCTAAACGGGAAAGAGGTTTCAGAGGGAACTTAGCAGAATCCATCAAAATTAAAGATTCTATTTTTATGCATACCTGTATACAACTTGAATCTTTTACAGTGAGACTGTCTTTCCGAATTACTTGTGAAATTTTTTTCCGGTGCGAACAAAGGAAACGGAGCCCAAGGGCAGCCACAAGAAAACTACAGAAATGCGAAATGGAAGGTGACCTTAATGGTGTCGCTGTGTGCGGGACAGGCACACCGCTGTGGAGTTTCAGGGCAGGGGCGACAGCCGCGTCCGCTAGAAGTCACCGTTTTCCTCCTCGTCACCCCACTGCCCCGTCTCCGTCTTCTCCCCCCACTGTCCACGTGCTGCTTATTGCCTCTGTCTGTGGAAGTGTCTGTCCCCAGCCCCCACCCCCGGTCCTCCGTGGCTAAAAGCTGAGTCTGTTAGTCATCTCCGGACTCTGTGCAGCGGCTGCTCAGATGAAGTACCAGCGATGAAGAGACATGTCTTGTCACTGACACATGTCCCCACACAGCTGTCATCCTTGGGGCTGCTGACGCCTCCTAATGGAATCTTTAAACGCAGCTGTGCAAACAGGTGCTCTGGCCAGAGCTGGAGGTGACAGGCGGTGCTCCTGCTGCCGCATGTTAGACTCTCACAGATGCACGTGGCAGGGTGTGGCCCAGAGAGCGCCCTCATGGCGCCCCTCTCCTTTCTTACGTAGCTGTTTCCGCAACACGGGTCATGAACTTTCAGACAAACACTCCTTAGTGGTGAGTCACAGTAAAAGTTGTGGATTTTATCTTTTTGATTGGCGTTGGGGGTGGGGGGCCGATCTAGTTAGATGTGAGTGCGGACATCTCTAGCCATGGACGGGAATCTGGAAGTCGTGGTTTGGCCTCATCAGCTAAAACCCCTCGTTCTAGAGACAAGAAACTAGGGCCTGGGGAGAATGCCGTAGGGTGTCGCAGTTCGTGGGGAAGCCGGGACAAAACCTCTCTCCTGATCTGGGGTCCAGAGGTCCCCACCTGCCTTCTCCATGAGCCTTAGATGGCATCAATCCTTCCCTTTAGGAAGTTCTCATTACATGTGATTAGTTTAAATTTACTCACCTTTGGGGCAAAATTCCCATTTTGCGGACTGAGATCAGGTGTCTGGTGTGCAGCCACACTGCACAAGCTGTGACAGCATCTCCCGCCAGTCAAGTTCCTCATTAAACTGCCCGACTGAATAACCGACCATCAGTCAGCTTAGCCGGGGGCTCCGAACAAAAGCGCCCACCCTGTGGCGCTCTGCCATGTGTCATTTTGCCTAGGCTGAAGCCGTTTTCCAGAATCCCCATTTCTTGTATGTTTCGGTGAGGGCGGGCCCCAGAGGAGAATCCCGTGGAGATTTGGGGGCGGATGTGGGGCAGCGGCCACTTCTATAACCCGCACGCCGTCACTTCGTGCTGGCGCATCTTGTTGGCGTGAGCCCGCGCGGCTGCACCTGCCGCTGCCACACACCCCGCCCCGGGGCCTGCGTCAGCTTCTCTGACCCCTGTGCCTCGCCAGGGGTCTGCGTTTAGCTCTGAGGCAAAGGGCCCAGCTTCTGCAGGGCACCCATGCCCCCGATGCCAGAGGCAACATGCACTGACACGGTTTTTAGTCTGATCTTGTGGCTTCAGCTCATTGTTCATGGTTCTGGCTTGTTGCTCTCCTCCGTTTCATTTCCATCCTTCCCTGGCTTCTGCTGGCCCTGCAGACTTCAAGCTCCAGCTTCAGGGCAAAGACAGCAGCGTTGACCACAGTACATGAGATCAAATCCCCATGAATAGTTATCTGTATATGTATATGTACATGTATATGTATATGTATATAAAGATAACTATTCATGGGGATATGACATGCATACCCCTCCAGTGGTTCTGTTGCCCTGGTTGAACCATGACTGCCACGAACCTCTGTCCCCCAAAAACCACTGTTTTATTCACCATAACTCTATTAGCGGCCCGAGCAGAGTTTCTGGTAGACAGCACAGCTTTGGGCATCCAGAATCCTACCCTCTGGAATTCTCCAACTTACAGAATCATTCCGTACCCTAAAAGAAGGCAACGTAAATGAATAACCCCAACCAAACCCCAACGTTCTGTGGTGATGGAGCGTCATTCAACACCCAGCAACAGCAACAAAATAAACCGCAGCGCAGGGGGCGGGGAGCAGCCCGGTCCCCAGGAGGTGGGGACATGGAGGGGTGTGGGCAGAGGGAATGGCATGGCGGAACGGGGCTTGAAGACTGGCCCTGGCCACAGTGAGAATCCAGGACAGGTAGTGGACATAGGTCCTGAACGGAGGGCAGAAGCTAGAACTCCTTGGGAGTTTAGGGAGCAAAAGGGCTTGTTGTAAGCAGATCTGTGGTGTCACTTCGCCTCACAAAAGACAAGCGTCGTGCTTCTGCCTGACACTCGTAGATGCCTTTTCACACCTATTCACACCGCCCGCACACAGCAGGTGGGTCAGTTTGGAAAAAGATACCCCATGTCCTGGCAACCACTCACCCAAAGTGTATTCAGAGCATAAAAAAATGATTAAAGGTGCTATTGCAAGGCGTATTGATTTAGCACCTAGACAGCCTGCAAGTGACTTTTACTCTCCCATTATTCGGGTTAAGTTTAAGGTTCTAGATGCTTAGACTTCTGTTAGGAGCTAAATACAAAGGAGGGATCGGAAAAACTGTCTGAAGAGGTGTCCTCATGGGCTCCACCGATCTTTATTTTGGAATGAACCCTCAGGTCTTGGAAATGTGGAGGGAAACGCAACCAGTGAGGAGGGAATGAGAGCGAGCCTTCTGGCACGTGCCTCTGGCCTGTGGGGTACGATGCCGACAAGTCGAGTGGTCGTGAGGAAGGCGATAGTCTAGGAAATGAGGGAAGTATTCGTAGGAGGACTGTTTTCACCGCCTCATGCTTACTGGTCGGTTTTGCAGTTAGACTGCTGTCCCTGCCCAAGAAGTCATCTTACTTCACTAACGAGAGAGCTAAAAGCAAGCTATCATCTTCGACTTTAAAAAAGACAGCCCTAGTGTCATGCCACTTGATTGCCAGCTTCCACTTCGTCTGCATTTTATGCCTTTGTGACACATCACAGACCTGGGTGTTCATGATTGTGGCCTTAGGGCATCAGAGGCTCCTTGTCCTCAGTATGGGCCCTTAAGGCAGGGGGCTCTGTAAACACAGTTGTTGTTGTTGTTGTTGTTGTTGTTGTTGTTATTGTTGTTGTTAAGTTAGCTTAACTGCTTTAAGAGTTTCCTTAACTCTGATTTCTTGCTATCCATCATGTCTGTTCCCATAGAACCCGGAACAGAGATCACCCTTTTCGGGTTTCTTGGTACTATTTCTCTTTGACTCTCTAATTCCCATGACAATGACAGGTCCTGCACTTAGTTCAGAAGAAAACAAAATGAATGAATCTTGAAATATGTGGTGGTTCACGAAGTCAGGCTTTCAGGGTCTGTGGTTTTACTCCCCATTCTACAAACGAAGTAGAAGTTGGGTGAGCTGGACAGGAAGAAATGCTGACGGTCGGTGGTCGGTGTATGTTGATTAGTCAGTGTATGTTGATTAGTTGGTGTATGTTAATTAGTCAGTGTATGTTGATTAGTCAGTGTATGTTAATTAGTCGGTGTATGTTAATTAGTCAGCGCATGAGCATCCTCAGCCTGGTGTGCTGAGGGAGAGAAAGTCTCCAAAGGCAGTTGCCTCCGAGCTCAGTCTGGTTAATCCTGATAGCATCTCGGTGCCTCCTATCCGCTGGGTTCTGAGTCTCCTTCCTCTCGCCTCATCATGTGACTTTAGCTGTATCTACAACTCTTTTAAAACACGATTCTAAGAGCACTATTTCTTTCCAGATACAAATCCCAATCTAGTGCCCTCAGAGCTTTTCTTTATATTAAAAACAGAAATTGGCGCTACCTACCCTAAAACGAAGGGCAAAAAACGGAATGCGAAGCTTAAGATACTGCAGTATAAGATTATACCGACATAGCTTTTTCTCAAATGCTGCTTTTCTATACAACAAAACCAAACATCCTAGCTACACCAGGGTCATGAAAAGAGAACGAGAGAAAAAAAATCTAAGGAAGGATAATCACTTTAATTACGTTTTCAGGCGAAAACGCAGATGAGGGTGAAGCTATCCCAAGTTAGCAGTTAGTTAAATCTTGAGGATTACAGCACGGCAGGCTTAAAATTCCTTTCCCCAAAAGGGCACAACTGCGCCGAAGCCGCCGGAGCGTGACTGCGGCCGTCCGTGCGTCTGACCGATGCTCCTGCAGCTGTGCACGTGTGACCCACGCCGCACTGCCTCACTGAGTCGGCTCCTCCTGTGTCCTTTCCCTGCAGCGCGAATCTGTCCAAGGCCGCCTGGGGAGCGCTAGAGAAAAACGGCACCCAGCTGATGATCCGCTCCTACGAGCTCGGCGTCCTTTTCCTCCCTCCGGCGTTTGTAAGTCCACACCGGAAACGGCCGGACCGCTGGCCCGAGGAGGGATTCGGGCCTGTTTGTTCCCTTCCGGCCTCGGGCCGAGCTGGCGAGGTTAGGCGGGAGCAGAGCCAGCGTTCCACCCCGGGGCCCGGCGCCCAGCCTCGGGCCTGCGCCGACGAACCTGTCCAACACTCACCGTCCTGGGGGCAGGATCGCTGCTCCCCAGACATGTACCTGGTTGGAGAGCGAAGATACTGCTCTGGGTAAAGTTAATATGTAAATTAATATTGTGAAAGTGACCTGAAAACTTATCACAAGGTGGCTAAGTGACGCGTCACCAAAGGAGTGACTCAGCTGGCGCAGACGTTTTAGGTTGGGGTGATTGACTGGAGAGTGCCTTTGGAAGCAGGGCGGCCGGTGGCGGTGGGGGTTGAAGGATGCTCAGGATTTAGGGCAAGTGGAGCGGGATGGGCATCCCATCTGGGGGGAATGGCATGAGCACAGGTGGGGAGACAGGGGAAGGAAGCTCACGACATCTGCTAGAGATGGAGTTCAGGGGGTCGCAAGGGACACCTGCCATCAGACGCACTGGTCGCCCCCTGAAAAGACAGCACGTTGGAAGCCGTGTCCCTCAAGCACAGCCAGCGTGTGTCCGGCTTTGGCTTGTTTCCGGCAGGGACTGGGGTGTACCAGCCATACGTTTCTATAAACACTAGCATCACTCTTGGCCCAGAGAGGCAGCCCCACTCTAAGAGGCACACAGCCCCGAGACCTGTCTCACCCTGTCACACCCACTCCAGGCACAGGTTTATTGGTCAGAATTGCTCACACAATGAGAGCGCTTTGTATTTCCTTTTTCTCTCTCTTTTGTCACTTTCTATAGTTGAGTTTGTGATAAACACACACATGACGCAGTTCCATGGTAAACCTCTCGGACTGGACCACTCGACAGAGCGCTGCGTACTTATCCGTAGGCTTAAATCCTGACCCGCGTAACCTGTGGGCATAGCTTAAAGCACGAAGAGCATCCCCTCCCCAGCCATCCTCACCGTCACACTTCTCACGCTTGCCCCAGTGAAGAGCTCTTTTCTCCCTCTCTCTCCTCTTTGCCAGTCTTTTATCCATCCTTCTCTTCATCTCAGAGGGTTTCGCTGCAAAACTCTCTAACAGTCCCCTCCGGAAAGTGTCATAAGATTCTGGTACTTTTGTTTTTTTACCTCCAGAGTCACACAGCCAATCCTAACGCTTACAGCTGAGGTCATGCACTCCCATGGCCCTGTGGGTAGATGGTCTCCCTGGTCTTTGTGGACAAGGATATGACTTTCCTCAGGTGCCACCGATGGGTGCGTTCAGCCCTCCCACCTCAGTCTCTAACTGACCCCTCCCTGTGCTCTTTCAGCTGTATCTCAGGGAAATGGTAACTTCACAGCCCTGGGTCATGATGCTCCGTGATCTGGTGTGATTATAGTGACTGTAGCTTTGTTTGACTTTTGTTGTCAGCGTTAGCAAAATTCTCATCATTTCTAACTGTTCTGACCTAATTCCTCATCATGAAAATGATACTAGGAATTGTCATTTCTATAGCAATCAGTGAAGGAAAGAAGGCTCCTCCAGACCCTTCTAAGCTGCTAATATTTCCCTTTGACATGGTTTCTGACTGTACATTAGAGAAGGCTAATAGAGAAAAATTAGGCATAGTTGTTTAGAATTTGCATTCAACCTCTACTAGATTTATTGCTGTACTTTTGGAATAAGAAAGGGCCCCCTGTGATAATTCTAAGTAAATTCTAGGTAAATTAGAGATTCAGGTATTGATAAATTATTTATAAAGACCATCAGGTGAGAATATAAAGAATGGCTTCTACCCCCACCCCCTCCAAATGCTGTGCCAACAGACTCATGATCAAGACCCCAAGCAGGTGACCATGTAATTAACGTACTAAGAAGATGTCAGCTTCTCTAACAATCAGAGTTCTTGCAACGTCTCAAGATACAGAGTTTGGAATAGTGCTTTACAGCGGCTTCCTCCCTAACACTAATAAGTACCCACAACTGCCACAATGTTGTCAACAGACATTCTCTCTTCTGTGTAACTGTCTTTGTCCCATAGTGAATCATAAATGCATGGGCAAGGTGCTGAAATTAGGCATGTGGACAATAACATAGAGACGAGCCAGAAGCCAGTGGTCAAGCTAATGGTCAAGCTGAGCAAGAAGGCCACCGATGTCAAGTAGGCGCCTGGTATGGGAAAGGCCACAGGTGCACGCGAGGTGCAAAGGCGTGTGAGGCGGTACCGGGCCTGGATGAACGGAGCCCAGAGGACTGAAAAGGGGCATCCATGAACTTGAGCCTGCCCAAAAGCCCACAGGAGGGGGGAGGTTTTTTTGAAAAGGTGCTTGGGGAGAATGTCACAGAATCAAAAGGAGCGAGGCAGCCAAGACTTGGGAGGGACGGAACCGGGCCAGCTGCGGGGCTTGCTGCCACCGGTGTCACTCCACCACACTGGCTCCTCAGCTCAGTTGCCGGCCGTTCTGCATTTGCAATGACTGCTCAAGCATGGGTCTCCCTTCCACGCCTCTGTATTCCCCAGCCCCATCCCATTGCAACCAACTGGAGGCTCTCGGGGCTTCCCAGGAGGCCGCATCTGGGTGACACTGTTTCACGTGGTGTTTCTTTGTAACCTCTTAAGTCCTCCTGTTCCGCTCATAGAGCCAAGTCCTTATGTTCTACTCCTTTCTCCCATACCCCTTCCTCTGAGCCATCTGAATCCAGTTGCCACATCCTATGCCATCTGCTCTGTCAACAGATGTTCTTCCTGCTGCTGCCAGTCATTGTCTTCTGCCTCCCTGAACTAATTGACCCAGTCTCTCCCCTCTGTCCCCACCTCAGCTACAACGAAACTTCTGAAGCTGCATCTCTGCTCACCTGTCGGGGTCTATAGTCCCCATCTTCAAACCTTCACTGGTCCCCCTTAGCCCACAAGAGGATGTCCCGAGTCCTTTTTGGGACACCCAGGTCCACTGTAAACTGGAACAGCCTCCCACCCATTCCTGATACACCCTGGGGCTCCGTCACCCACGAAGGATCATTAGTGTGCAGGTGAGGTAGTGGCAACTGCCACTTCACTAGTTGTATGATCCCTTCACTAGTTGTACTGCTCTGCCTCAGAGACTCTAAAAGAACTTGAAAGGACAGAATATAAACAAGCACTTTGCAGAGACGCCAAGGGCCAGAAAAAGCACACAGTGTGCGTTTTAGAGACCTCAGATCTCAGGGATCCAAAAAGACAGAGAAGGGAGTTGGGATCCTGCTCACAAGCTATTAGATTTGGGGCTATTACTTTACCTCCGTAGGGCTCCTTTTTCTCAGCTGTGAAATGGGAAAATTAGGATCATTTGGGAATTAAGAGTTGTGACCTATGAAGTAGTTAACTGTGGTGCCTGGTTCTTAGCAAGTTATTGGGCCCAGGGTGCAGTTAATATCAGCAGTAGCAGCAACAGAAGGTGGAAGGCAAACTAAATTTCAGTGAACAAAATCTTGACATCAGACCCACGATCATGTTGCACCACTGCTTTTGCTCGTTCTGAAGTGCACCCCACCACCGTCAGCCCTCTGCTCATCAAAAACCCGTCCTTCTTGGTCCTGTGAGGTGTATTTTCCTTCACGAAGCTTCTCCTAAGCCTATAGCTGGAACCCTTCCAGCTGATGATCGTATATGGCCTTACAGTAAGAATCAGACAGCCACCTTCCTGTAATTCACTTCCCTGTCACTTAGCCCATCTTTGATTAAGCGTGCTCCTTCTAGAAGATGCAGCTGCCATTACTGTTGTAACCAGGAAAATGTGATAGCTTGTCTAAGCTTTTACTGCTGGAGAATGCTGCTCAGTTAGATGCAACTCAAATTTAAATTACATCTCTAACTGAAACTTGAGCCTCTTCCTTGTTCTCTGTGATTGAGCTAAGCTGCTAAACCTAATCCATCACAGTGATAACTGGGTCTTTTACTCCCAAAGCTGACGAAGGGAAAAGCCAGTAATTTCTCATGTGTGATACATGTCCACCCTCACCTGGTGTTTTATAAATGTATTGTCTTAATTGTCTTTTAAGTATCTGTGCCTGGGAGGGTGTCTTCCTCTGTTTTATAAAATGCCTGAGCGACATCGCTGTGATATGTAAATAATGATAATTAGAAGACAACCTCAAATTATTTGACATCCAGATTGAAGGGAAAAGTGGTACTTTAATATATGTATATGTAACACCCTAGAATTTGGATCAAAAATGGCATTTTTTAAAAAAAAAAAAAAAGCGTGTTGCATATTGCTTCCTGTCAGACATGGATGGCTCAAACCTTCTTGTACGTGAAGCCAGCCAGATACCGCAAAATGGAGCCATCACATCTGGATCTTAGCCATAAAGACCCTTAATCTTTCACTGAGATGCATTTGAAAATTAACAGAAATAAGCCAGGAGCTAAAGAAGAGAGAAATGGTTTTTACCTGAAAATCCATAAAGTATTTAATAGTCACTAATCAAATTGACATTTCCCATCCAACTTCTGGCCTCTTTCTTTTTAAAAACATTAAGAACCAAGGTTTCCCGAATTTCTCGTCCTGACATGGCCTGCCTTAACATTGCCTCTCAAATTTGCAAGGGATTCTTCTTTCGCTGTGGCTCCTGGTGTGTGAAGGTGAGACCGTTTGTTTTTGTTTAGTGGAAGAAACAGGACTAAGCATCAGAAAGGCAGGGTTCAATTTCCAGCCTTGCAACCAATAGCTATGTGGCTTCGGGCAACTTTTAACCTCCAAATTTGTTTCCTCCTTTGTAAGATATGAGTAATTACATCACAGAGAACACCTCGAATATATTTATGTTGTATTAGTTTACATCCGTGTGCCAGTTATCCCTATAGATAACCATGCTCGACGTAGCCATGTAATAAGAAAAGTGAGTCCCAGAAAGGTTAAGGAATTTACCTAGAGTCACCAGCAAGTAAATAACATACAAAAGGAGGAGTTTGTCAGGATTATCCTTAGATCCAGAATGTGCCAAACATAAGGGGACACTGGTGCCGCCTGTGGAGATGGCCCAGCACCCTCTGCTGAGGGGGAGGAAGTTTGGGGGCGGGGCCAGGCTGCGGGGTCCTGTTCCAGGTATCCTGTATCTCTGCTCCTTCCCCCTTCACCCTCATCTGTCCCTGGTTTTTGCTAATGTTTCCTTCTGTCTCTTTCAAGTCCATTTCTTTCTTTGTGTTTCCACGGACCCCAGTCTCATCCAAACTCACCTCCTCGTTTGTGTCTTGGGTTTTGTTACGACGATACTTACACTTGTATCCTCATTACCACTCGCTGTTCCATGCCCCGTCTTCTGGCTCTGGCAGTTCCCAGGCCGACGCTTCTCCAGTCAGGTGCCAGTCTGCCTTCATAGCGCAACTTCTCTGTGTCATGGCCAAGGCCACGCTCTAACTGGGGTCCTGTGGTGCTTCCCACCGCGGGTGAGGCATAACCAACCCAAACAGTACGAGAAAAACGCAACACAGAGGGCGAGTCCCTTGCTTCAGGTCGGGCTAAATCCAGGGCCTTGGGCCGTGTTATCAGAGTGCGCTTTGATGGACGGAAGAGCACCCAGCAGCGCAAGGCTCACACCTTAACCAGGTGAGCTTCCCAGCAGAAAGACAGTCTTCCCAGACACCTCTGACTTGGGCCACGTGCCCATCCAGAGGCACTGGTCGGGGACGGGCCCAGTTTAACAGGCACAGTCACAGATGTCCATGCTGCTTCCCATTCAAAACGCTGCCCCGTCTGGCTCTGGTCGTCTGTCCTGTGCGTGTTGCCCAGCCCTCCTCCTCCTCTGCACGGGTTCACTCACGGTCCGCCGTGCGCTCTTCCAGCTCTGCCTTTGGTGATGCTGGTCTCCCCCACAACAGTCTTCCTGCCTTCCCTCTGTTTACCGAAATCATACCAGTTTTTCAAGGCCCAGCTAAAAAATTTTCTACAAAGCCTTTTCTTATCCCGCAGTGGGGCAAAGATCATTTCTTCCTTTTTTGTCCAGAGTCTGTGCCTTTCACTGTAGGACAAACCACCATCTTTGTTGCTGCTATAATCTCATACCTTTCTAGAGGTCTTAATATGCAGAAAGCACTTTCACACACATTATTTCATTGCTCTAATGCAAAAGCCTTTAAGCAGAGAAGGTGCTTTGATACCATTTTTAACCGCTCAGCCTTGCGTGAACATGGACCACGCACCAAGACTTGTGCTAGGTGCTAAAGTGAGAAACAATATGATATCCAGACACTTTATTGTTTCAATTGTACAAATGTGAAAATGAGGCCTAATAAATACATGTGTAAATGTCCCACTGACCTCTCTTTTAAGTTCTTGGAACATATAAGCTCTTTGCCACCTCTGGGCCTTTGCAGATGTTGTTCCCTCTGCCTGGAACTTTTTTTTTTTTTTTTGGCACCTGACCAAACCCTACTCATCCTTCAGAGTTTATTAAAATGTCAGTTTTTTAGGAAGGCCTCCACTGTGACCATCCCCTCCCACCAAATCTAAAACAAGCCTACTCTTCTCTCTTTTGGTATTCCTGTTTTTCTTTATAGCTGCTTATCACAGATTGTAGTTCATTTCACTCTTTAAGATGTGTTTGTTTAATGTCTCCTTGCTCGAATGTACACCCCATGAGGACAGGGATAGTGACATTTGCAGTAACCCTCTATACTCAGTACCTGTCATTCATTACTAATGCAAAGGAAGGACTCAAGAAATTAAGTGTTGAATGAATAAATGCTAACGTGAAGCCATTCTCACAGCTCGGTAACTACCCAGACAAAAGCTAGAACTCAAATGGCCTGTGGTCAGTATGACTTCAACTCCGAGCATGTCCCGTGCTGTGCCCGTGACCAGCCTCCCCACTGTTAATGTGATCACCAGAACCAAAAACCATGGTCCTTCGTATGACATTAGCACAGTCGATATGTAGGTAGTTAGGGTTTGAAGGGTGGATATATATTTAGACGAGTGGACAGAAGGAATGAGAGACAGACACAGACTTGCAAACAAGGGCCAGGATAATGCTCGCTGGGAGCCCGAAGCTGGTCAATGCGGAGGCACGGGGAGAACAAAGCTGACGTGTCCAGCACCCGCCGCCCTGCACAGTCGCGTCCCTCAGCCTCCACGCAGAAACTTAACGTGCACCCTGATTAAGATCCAAGATCCATAGCCTGTCCCGAGGTTCTTGGAACACACCTTCCTGTTTGGGGACATCTCGAAGTGTTCTCACTTTTATATTCCGATCACATTGTATCGGAATGCTTTCATTGTACATGAAAGCAACTTCAGTTTCTTGTTACACCAGAGTGAGCAGCCTGTTACTATAGCAATATTGAAAGTATTTTGAGGTATTTTTATTCAGTCTTATAAACACTTGCTGCAAACTGTATGTAGCGGTTAATAGAAATGGGCTATAATATCCAAAACTGGTTTTTTTCCCTCTTACATCTTTACCTCTTTTATTAGACTTTTGCAAACTTTGCTATAATCTGATTTCTGAAATTTGAACCTTTCTTATTTTTAAGAGAGGATAATTGAGGGAGAATGGCATAAATAGATTTGAACTATTGAACATTGAAAATAGCTCTGAAATAACTAGTATTTTGTTGCGAGTGCCATGAAGAGAAAATTGCTTCTTGAGATCTATCTTTTTTCAGAAAATCAGTGCCATCATAGATTCCTCCTGTGTGTCCGCAGGGCCTGGAAAGCTTCAAAGTGAAGCAGAAATTCTTCTCAGGCAGCCAGGAGCCAGCAGCCTCCTTTCCAGTGCCATATGATCTGCCTCCAGAACTGTATGGAAGTAGAGGTGAGACCCCCCCCCCCCCCCGATGAAGGAGAACCAGGGGTGTGTGTGCCAGAGCGGACACAGAGCCCAGGGAAAGCCATGCATCTCCCCGGGGGAGGCTGGCTCGTGGCCCAGTTCGGAAGGGTGGGTTCGCGTAGGCCCCTTTGCCGCCCTGGCTGGGGCCCCTGGAACCATAGTTCTCAAACTGGTCGCTCCCCACACCCTTCTGCACTCTTATCATTATTGAGGACCACAACGAGCTTTTATTTATGTGGAGTTCTATACCTATCGATATTTACGATTTCAGAAATTAAAATCAAGAAATTTGAATATGTCGATTTGTTTTAAAATGACAGTAAGCATCCCATTACTTTATATATATACATATATATGTGTGTGTGTGTGTGTATATATATGTGTGTGTATATATATACATATATACATATGTATATATATATTTTATGACTCTTCCCTCCCCCAAAAAAAGTGAGCGAGGAAGGCGGTATTGTTTGGATTTTTTACAAACCTCTTTCAGCATGAGATATCACACAAGTCACTTGGCTTCTGTACACCCCCAAGAAAGTGAAAGTGACAGGTAATGGCTTAATATTAAGATGAAAATAATTTTGACTTCACACCTCTGCCCCCAAAAGAAAGGTCCCCAGGCCACACTTAGAAAACTGCTTCAGTAGACTATGCCTTTTTTAAGGGCAGTGACCATGTATTTTTCACAATTCAAAGTCAATGGCATTTTGGTTCAGGTTTGGGGTGTTCCTGGAGGAAAGCTGTCTGGCTGGTGTGGGGGGCCCCACCTCTGACCCAGCCCCGCAGGCTGTGATGAGGCTTTTCTCACACCCTGGCTGTCCTTCTCTGGGGCAAGTTCACACCTACCAAACTCACAGGTGGAAAATGTAATCAGGTGTGGGAGAGGAACAAACTTTCTCTACCCTCCAGGGTTTTTCGGCTATAAATATCAAATAGAGATGAGACAGATTAGCAAGAGAAAATAATCAAATTTAATACGTACATATGTTTGGGAAACGGGGCATACAGGAGAGAATCAGAGACCCCACGTACAGGAGAGTTTCAGAGACAGAAAGGAACGTGGGAGTGTAAAACATCCTAAACTAGGGATGAGGTCAGGTGCCCTGGGGGTTTCAAAGGGTCTTTGCAGAATGATAAGAATAGATGTTTAGGAGATAAAAGTTTGCCTTGCACTATAGATAGGTCTAAAGAGGTTATCTCTGACAATCTCTCATTGTGGGCAAGGCCCCGTTCAGTTCTAGGTCGTGTGGGGAGGAGCAGATGGTTCCCTTCAGCCTAAGGCCAAAGTTCTCAGAACAGTCTGCATACCAGAGGCACCTCTGGGGTGACTCCTTCTGAACCCCACACGGGCCCTGCTTATTAATTTAAAATGGCAAATGCCCAGGCCACCACAACCGGCATGTTTCCCCCGGGAAGATCGAGATCTACACGTGTAGCCAAATGACAATCTATACCTTTTGAGTAAATGCTGACTCTGAACAGAGCAAATTTAGGTTTTGGTCGGAAAGGTTTGATAACATCACCCCATTAATACTCCAAAGTCTCTGATTTCCTAACAGTCAGCCTTGCCCACCCTTTTTGGCTTTCATGGTGAACCAAACCCCCTTCCGATGGGCCCATTTCTTAGATTGTCTTGACACATCCAACATTTAATCCTATCTCATGTTGTCTGGTGCGCTAGCCTCTTGCAGATGACTCTGTGTGTGTGTGTGTGTGTGTGTGTGTGTGTGTGTGTTATGTGTATCAGTGGTGTTTATACTACGTTTCGGAAGGCCTTTTTGTTCCCCTCCTTTCCATGCTGTGTACTCTTTTTCAAGACTCTAAATGTGTAGTGTTCCTGCATTTTCATGCATTTTCATTTTTCACTAGCAAAATTATATAGGTTTTGTCATCACGTCTCTGACCGCCCCACACACACACACATGGAAAACGTTGCTTTAGAACCGGGCTGTGTTTACGTGCCACGTTGTAACTCATTAAGTGACCTTGGGCAGTTATGTGTTATCTCGGTCAGGCCTTGGTGTCTCTGTCTGCAGAAGAGCACGAATGCCCACCACATAGGGTTGTCGACACGAGGAACCGAGATATCTGTAGTGCACTTAACAGTGCTTTAATGTAGAGTGAGCAGCCAGTAAATGGTAGCCATTGTTTCTGTTCTCGGTGTAAGAAATGTCCTAACCTCTAGAGAATTTTTAGAAGTTTATTTGAGCCAAACTGACTACAATTGCCATGAAATAAATCTCCACGGATTGAGAAAATGCTCTGGTGAATGGCCGTTTTGCAGCTGACTTTATATATTAGAACCGAAGGAGGAGACCGAAGGAGGATCACATGAAGTCATTGGTGGTAGAGGAACAGGCAGGAGAAAGCGAAGGGCAGGAGGGACTCTCTGAGATTGGATAACAGGTAAAATGGAGAGACACCTGCTTTTACATTGGTGGGTTCCAGATAGTTGATAATGAACATTCACAGCACACGGAGATGGTGCGCGGGCAACGAGATAACAGTGAGGGGTTCTGTGGTCTCCTGCTCCGGTGCCACTGTGTCCTGAGGTCTAGCAAAGGAGATTACTGTGACATTTCAAAGGTATGTTATCTTAGATGCAAAAAGACAATAGACAGGCTCACTTCAGGGAAGCTGACCTTTGTCAGGGAAGCTACAGGGAAGGGACGTGACTACCCACCATGACCCGCCTTTAGTTAGGAATTGTGTTCAGCCCATCCTCCGTGGTTACTTTGGTCTCTGAGTTTGTAAGGCGCTGGCCTCCCCCGAGCTTGCCAGGTGTATTATGCAGCCCACACTGTGACCTAAAATGTCCAGTTTGGCTCCCGGTGTATATGCCAGTGGATTCGTGCTCATTCTCTCCCCTTCTCCGGGGTGAGCTGCTGATGAAAAGGCCTGTGCAGCTCCGTCTTTAAACACCTGCCAGCGTCGTAGGACTGTCACAGGACTGACCGGGGTCCTCCCCTGCGTTCTCTGCCTTTGTGGTGCACCGTTGTCTTTTCTCCTCGTCCTCATATTCCCTTTGTTTGTTTTTGGTTTTTTTGTTTATTACCTGAATTCTCCTGAATACCCATGGAGCTGGGGACTATGATTGTCTTAGGCTTAGGGCTGACCTTGGGCCGTGTACGTCTCACCCCCAGCCCTGAACCTTGGCTGGAATTCTGCCCTCTCCCGTCAGTAAATTTCCAAAGGACTTTGAAAGCGTGGAAGAGATAGAAGAGTTAAAAATATCCCGACGCCCTTCTCAGTTCCAATAGAAAAAGCATTCCCAAGAATTTAAGAGTTTACAAGTAGGCAGTGTCGTAGACTGAGTAATGAGAAACCTTTTATTTGGCCAGCAGGCAGAATGCTTTCCATTGCTTAAGTGAGTTTTCTCTTTTTTTTTTTTTTTTTTTCCTTTTTATGCACTTCCTTTGAAAGATACAGACAAGAGAGACTGGAGCATTTTCGTTTTTATCACAACTACTTTACTTTCCACAGCGCTTTAATAGCAGGTAGACTAATGCAGGTGATTCAGACATCACCGTCTCGTAGATCGCCAGCGTTCAGGGGAGTCATGTGGTAGGCCTATACAACGGCATTTTACCAAGATTTGGGAAAGCGAGTGGCTAAGCGCATTTCAAAGGCACTTTTTTGGAAAAGTGACTTTCAAGCCATTGTGACACGTATCCTTTTCAATCAGAAGACTGCAAAAATCTTAGCGAAGAAATAAATTACAGTTTGGTCTAAGGGGCCCCAGACATCCCGAAACCAAGACAGGGGTCCTATGAAGTAAAGCAGGGCCACAGGTTAGCCTCGCCCCGTGCAGTGCTTGCCGCTTGCTCGTTCTCGCCACGAGTTCACATCAGCACCGACACTGTGCCGACACGTCCAGGGGCTCGGAATGTGTCAGCGCATGACACAGCCTCAGATCCTTGCCCTCACAGAGCTTCACTTACTCTTCTCCTGTAAACTCATACTTTACCAAAATCGTTTTACCGAGAGTTGTCTTATTAAAAGGAAATTTTTTTTAAAAACAAAATCACCCTTTTTTTTTTTTAATCTAACAAATTATTTCACTATGTCCCGCTGGCTTTGTGACCCTGAGCCTGAAGAGAAAGTGAAATGAATGACGGTGTTATCTCTGCCAAGCTCTATACGAAAGGCATCTGCTTTGCACTCTTTTTTTACCTTATATTCTTTTATTATCTGATATACTGGTGAGAAAGTAAAAGGAGGTAAGGTTGAGTAAAGCCTATCTTATTTGGATTTAAAGAATAAGCTTTATGTTAAGTTTAAGAAGTAATTAAACAGAGCTTCAGAGTTTTAGTTATAATTTATCAAGTGGTCTGTTTTTTTTTTTTCATCATACATGGTATACGTATAGTATTCTTTCAATTTTTTACATAAGTTAAGATTTGTGAGAAGTTACAACAAAAGTACCAATTAATTCCATACACCCTTCACCCAGGTTCCCCAAATGTTAATATTTGGTCACGTTTGCATAATCCTTCTCTCTGTCTGTCGCTCACGTGTTAATTTTTTTCTGACGCATTTGAAAGTTGCAAGCATGGTGTCCCTTTTTCTCTAAATACTTCAGTATATGTCTCCTAAAAATGCATTCTCTTATATAACCACAGTACTGTGGGGGACTGGAAATTTCCCCCGATCCCCTCTTAGTTCTTCTGGCTGGTCGAACAATTAAAATGACATAAAACAGGTTAACAGAAAATAATGAGATTTAATTATGCATGTACAGAAGGGGTAGCTCCAGGAGGATGTGAGACCCAAGGACAAATCAGGCAGTTGCTGCCTAGGTGCCAGGGAGAAGTGGAGGGTTGTGGTCTGGGACTTCAGAGGGCAGGAAGGCAGTTCACGGGGGAGACGGAAAAGCAAACGTTTGCTAAACAAATGTTTGCTGGGCCGTCTATAACAATGGGACACAGAGAGGACTTTATCAAAGAGACCTTGCTAGGTTCCTCCCCGTCTGTCATACCTAGTTCGTATTACACTGTGGCTATCTAGGATGATCGCTCCCTTCCCAGAGCAGGTCTTCTGTCTGAATTTTTAGGTAGGAGAGGTAAAGGTTCTTTGCCCATCTTCTGTTTCTTAAAAAATAACAGCTTATTAAAATAGTGCCCAAGAGGCACATTTTAGGGTGGCAAACTCTGTTCCCCTCCAGTTCCCAAATGGTTTAACTATTTGCCCTGCTGTTTGATTAATTTAAAATAATTTCTTGCATTTAGATAATATGGGAATAAACTTTAGACCTATCAGAATTATTGCCGAATAGTAGAGTCTAGATTCATAAAGTATTTTTAAGGGAAACAAAGTTGATTTAATGTTCTAATCTAAAGAAAATACAAAAAAAAAAAAGTAGATTGCTTAAAAATTATTGTCAATATGTTTCATTTTAGTTTTCAGGGACCTATTTTGAAAGATCTTAAGAAATGAGGCTTTTTTTTTTTAATGGAGCCAGAACATTTTTTAGACATCATTTTGATCATCTCCTTTAAGAAGACCTGTTTATGCTTATAACACAAACAGAAGACTAAAAATAAGCTTCCAACTTAGCTTTTAAAATGACTTTATAATCAGAAAATTTAAGGAACTCTAGAATTATCAAAGAGTAATTTATCAGATTACTTTGAAATAAGTAAGTACTTGGTTTTTAGCAATTTGCATTATTTTTCTTCCCATTAGATAGATCGCTCTGTTTTGTTTTGTTTTGTTTTTAATCACAAATTAGGGTGTTAGTGGGTTTCAGATAACACCGATACCGCTGTAAACCTAAAAATAAAAGCCCAAAGTGAGAGGCAACAAGTTTTATTTGAGATCCAAAAGAAGCGCTGGTTCAGACAGAAACTCAAGGAGTGTTTTGATTAGGACGTGAAGGCAGGGAGTTTTTATGAGAAAGAGAAGGGGAACAATTTCACCAGTGGAAGAAAGGAATTTCTGTAGGTGCAAATAAGCTAACCTCATGATGCTCATTCTAAAGAATGCCTTTAATTTTAGTCTGCTAGTCATAACATCTGCTTTCCTGTTACCTTTGCAAAAAGTTGGAGTATGGTGCTCCTGTAGGCCTGGTCCAAAGGTTGTCTTACCCAGTTTAAACATTGCAAAGGTTTGAGGAGTACGATGTGCAAGGCGTTCTCTGGAATGGCAGCTGACTCCATCTTGGAGTGGCTCCATTTGGATTATAATTCACCCTGAAATTACAAACGATTTCAATTCTACTAGGTTGGCAACCCAGCGTAAAATATTTTGGAGCTTTCCTTTATATTTCATGCTGGCAAGTCTTTTATACATTCCCTAATTTCAGAGTACAGTAAAGTGCAATAACATCAGAAATCTTAGGGTAATTGGTTCATCTCTTTGGAACACACACACACACACACAGTCTGCTTGTGCCCAGTGTAAGAATGAGACGTGATTGCTCAGCTGAGACAGTGGCTTCTGAAGGTAGCATATCAAGTTCCCTGAAGAGCAGACAGTGGGAAATGTTCATGTGGGTGCTTGGGCCTGGAGGGGTTGAGTCACAAGTCCTTCTTCACCCAAGGGCCACTCTTAGAGGATTAGAGAAGAGAGCTGTGTGGCTAGCCAAATAGAATAGGATTTTGTACTTGGGTTTGTCTGATTATTAAAAAAAAAAAAAAAAACCTGTTAGGACTTACATAGCATATAGGATAATGACAGTCCTCGCTATGAGTTGAAGTGGCAGTAATTATTATAATCATAATAGCACCTAGCACTCTAATCACGTAGTATGTGCCAGGAACTGCTGTTGAGCACGTGACATGAATTAATTCATTGAATGCTCCCCACTCCACTGTACAGGTAGTAGTATAACAGGTAAGGAACCTTAACCACTCATGTCAACTCGGTCCAGGACCCATGGACAGCCTGGTTCTGGTGCCCGTGCCCCCCTTACCCTCACACTGTAGTACCTCCCCATGGAGGCCAAGTTTGGGAGTTAGAGGTGAAAGATGCACGTAGGTCCTGGCCACAGGAAGGATGGGCTAGGGATACACATGGAAAACCCCACAGGCTGTCCCCTCATCCCCAGCCTCTTGCCATGCCTTTGCTGTAGACCTCAACCTGTCTCACCTGGACCATGCTGCCTCATCTGTCTCCCTGGCTCGGGCCTCCTCCCGCTGGACACTGTCCTCTGCACTGGTGCCACGCACATCTGGTCATGCCACACTGCTGTTTTAAACCCACCCATCGTATTCCAAAAGAAAGACAGCTTCCCATCCCCTGTACCCTTGGATACAAAACTCTGATTGTGTCCAGATCACCTCTAGAACTGGATAAAATGCGTATCACCAGGCCCCCACCAAGACCTACTGAAACAAGCTTTCAGGGGTGGGGGAGAGAACAGTTCGCATGTGAGCCCAGTTAGGGAACTGTGCGGACGTGGTCAAGTCGTGAGTTCCAGCATCATGTCTTGCCTGCTCTCTGTCTGCCACACTGGACTGTAAACTCTGGGAGGACCTCAGCTCTGTCTGGCAAAGTACCTTGTATCTAACCAGCACGCAACAAACATTGCACATACATGCTTGACTCTATCATGAGACAGGTGGTTCTCTTAGGGACGATTTAGGTGGATGGCTTAAAACAGGCCTTCATCTAAGCCAGTAAATGTTAATGCTGATGTCTAGTGATGGGTGAAAAGACACCACAGTCATGACCACCCTCTCTTCACCTACCCGTTGGCCTTTTTTTGCAACTTTCTCCCAAAGTAATGAAGGGCCTTTCTGCCAGCACGAGAAGTGATTACCCTGTAGGTACAGACATTTGCTCACCTGTAAAGCAGAGCATCTGGGAATTTACCAACAGCGAGGTTACCAGGGCCCTGCTTGCCCGTTGTTGGCCGATTTCGAGGGGAGGAGTAAACGGGGTAGTGGGCTTGAAGTTACTTGCAGACTGGCAAATTTGCATCACAAATCCGGCCTTAGCAAAGCATCTACTAGCTACTCATTGCAAGAATCAGGGTGTCCTCCTCCTTGGGGATGAAGCAGAGCCGATGTTAGCCAACTTTGCAGGAAAGGATAAGTGCAGACAGAGACGTCTAGCCACCAAGGTGGTGTTGCCAGCAGAAGAGAGTGCCTTTTTAAAGGCCAGCGAGTAGTTGTGGGGAGTCAGGTCACCAGCCCTGCCAGTCCCTCCCCTTTTATGAAACAAGCATGTGACACAGGCTCAGGTTCATGGCTGTCTAACAAGCCTATTAATTCACCAAAAGTTGTGGTGTCATGCTTTCAAACCATTTCAAGGCCAACAACAAGAGAACGGGTTCTGATGACTTTTCGCCATCTTTGGCTTTCCTCCCCTGCTGTGTGCACGCTTGTTCTGCTATTACTCAGCCCAGTGAGGCAGCGAGTGGAGAGCAGATGACACCACTGGGTGCCAGGCGGTCCTCCGAGCCAGCTCTCCGTGTGCTCGGGAAGAGAAGGCCTCCCCACAAGGGCGCCTGGCAGTGCTGAGCGGTGGCTTTGGTGGGCTGGTCCGTCTCATCGGACCTGCGCTGGCCAGTCTGCGCTCAGGACTGTTTCTCTCATGCCCATCAGGACAGTCCTATGGGGACTATTTTTAGCCCTTACAATGTATTTACTCCTTACCTACACCATTATGGTTCTTTGGAAATGGTTTGACTCTAGCAGTAGTGATACATGCTGGAAGCGATTTGTTTGGATTTTTTCCAATTTCCAAAACAGTCAAAAGGAAGACAAGTCCCCATTTATTGAGTACGTACAACACGCTAGGAGCTTCCACAGGTTTCCTCTTATCTGTGCTTCGCAGTAGTCTCGGCAGTGCGAGTGTAGTCAGCTCTGGTTTCTCAGACAAGGACCCTGAAGCCACCTCGAGGACGTCTCCCCGAGGGTTCAGGGAAGGACGAAGCTGGGTTTGGACTACGTCGGCGTCTCTGTGAGGTTCTCCCTGTGCTGGACACCACGCAGGTGTATCTCGTTTAACTCTCCTGACAGCTTCACGACGTAGGTCCGGACAAGGAAGCTGAGGCTTTGCGAGGTGAAGTGACCGTCCGCGTGAGTGACCGCTGTCTGGGTGGGCAGTCTGTGGACTCCAGCACGCGCCGCTTTGCCCTCCCTCTAGGCGGGCGAGGTCTCCGTAATCCTGTTCGAATAAGTATTCAACGTAACACGTAATGTGTTTTCCCCCCAGACCGGCCGTGGATTTGGAACATTCCCTACGTCAAAGCCCCGGATACACACGGGAACATGTGGGTTCCATCGTGAGAGCCCGAGGCCCCGGGAAGCCGCCGTGTGCGACCGGCCGCGAGCCCCGCGCGGGGACGTTCTCGTCTGTCCGTGGTGTCCGCGGCCCTGAGTTTTGTCTGCGCCCCTGGGGAGCGCTCCGTCTGACTCTCTCTTTTGAACATGGTTATTGGTGACAGTTGTTAACATTTCTCACCCCCCAAAAAAAATTTTTTTTAAGATATATTTTCTTAAGTCCCTTTGCTGCACTGTGCTTTGGCACGAGGACTATTAAACTTCACGATGTTAAAAGATCACATAGCCATGGACCGCGCCTCCTAGCGACGCGGAGCCTCACGAGGGCGTCAGCCCTTGGGAACTGAAGGCTGACTGTGCGCCGCGCTCCGTGCCAGCGGGGCCCTTCGTTCAGCGGACACTTGTCCGAGGAAGCGTGGGACCGCGGGCTTCTCGCCCAGCCGTCCCTCAGCTTCCCGAGCGTGTGTCGGGGTCGCTGGACATCAGTCTGCGGAGTCCTGGCGCCTGCCGCGGAGGCCGGTGTGGCCGCGGGTCAGAGCACGGAGTCACGGGGCCCCTCGGCCCAGGCGGACCGTCTGGTACCGTGCTGGCTGCCTCACGGCTTACGATGGGTCTCCCCGGACCGAGCCACCTGCCGCTCCCGCCCCCGGTCCCCAGGCTGCGTGGCGGTCTTCCATCCCCACAGATTTCCGGAAGAGCCAGCTCAGAGGGTCAGACAAAAGCACACGAGGATTATAGTTGGAAGAAACCCCAAAGGGTGACACAGTTTGGCGCGTTCAATTTGTAAGTGAGGATGAGGCCCAGAAAGGTTCAGGATGTGGCCCAGGCCACAGGGCTGGCTGGGGCTAGAGCTCTGGGTGTCCTTCATTCTGAGGGATCCAGTCCTCCCGAGGTGGCTTAGGCCCTCTGTGTTTTCTTTTGCATGGAGTTGATTTCCAGTTTGTCACCAGCCTCTTCATCTTACAGTTTAGAAGAGCCGAATGTTAATTTGGAAAGAGTTTTTTAAAATTGTTCTTCAGACTGTTCCTCAGAGGCCTAGAATTTTCATCTTAAGAACTGGGAGGGTAGTGGTGCTGTGACAGGAGGAGGCTGGGAAGACCCAACTGAGGCCGCCTCCCTCCCACTGCAGAGGCTCCACATCTCCTATTGTACGTGCTGAGATTCTGTTTGGGACATTAGCTGGGTATTTGGGGGGACTTTTAGTGCTCTGCTTTTAAAGAGTTGAAAAGCCACTGAATTAGTTTAACCAGTTCATTCCACAAGTAACAAAACAAAGGCGTAAGCCTTTTCTGACCTGCCTTCTACTTCTTTCAAACCCTGCATCCGATGAGCCCAGAGACAACCGTGGCACCCTGGGCTAGCAGGAGAGGCCAGTGTAGCAGGTGGGACAGCCCAGGGCAGGTGCAGTCTGAGCTGGGTGTCCAAAGGACTGTGGCAGAGGACCTAAGATTCTCACTCACACAGTGGTCCCATCCTGGCGGGCAGCAGGGGCAGTCAGCGCCGCTACAAGCAGTCATCCTGCTCTGGAGCAGGACCCAGAAAGCCTGGACTGCTGAGGGCCCAGCCAGTCAAGGCAGGGGCAGATGGACAGCTGGCAGTCATGGCTGACACCGTGTGAGGTCCCACAGGTATGTCATTCATCTGATCCACATAACTGCAAAGGGACTTAGAGCTGCAAGCTGGAGTCAGGATGCCAATGTTTGAATCCCAGCTCTGCTACTTACTGGCTGTGCAACCCCAGACCAGGTTACTTAAATTCTCTGTGCCTTGGTCTCCTCAACTGTAAAATGGCCAAGGGGGGTGGGGTGGGGATAGTGATACCCACTGCAGAGGGTTATTGAGTGTCCGGTGAGTGACCACATGAAAGTGCTTAGGGTGGGCCTGCTCAGAGTGAGAACGGTGCAGTGATTGCTACTGTAGCTGTTACAGTTCATTCATTAGGATTATCTTCATTGTCCCCGATTAGGAAACTTGGACCCAAACAAGGTGTTTGTCCAAGGTCATACTTCTAGAAAGTTCCCTATCAGTATTTGAACCCAGGGCTGGCAGCGCCCAGAGTCTGTTCGGTACTGCCAGGTGCCCCAAGCTCCCAGGCAGTATGGTAGACGGGATCTGGAAGGTGGGCTACGTCCCCCAGTCTGTGGTAGACAGATGCTTTTACACAACACGCCAGCCTCCTATGAAATCACATGCATAAGGTCCCAGCACGAGCGACGGAGCCAAGTATCGTTTCTCCAGGTTCTTCTGGAGAAGCTGTATAGTTTTCCTTAGTGGAAATGGTTAATACTGAGTGATTTCAAATGCATACGGTTTGTGCATCAGATTCAGTATACTTAAAATAAGGATCTTAGGTTTGATTTTTGTCACCTTTTTTTTTCCACATGAAGTTAAAAAATTCACTTTCTATGGAAATAGCTAACATTATTTGATCCATTGTGAAACCATTCTGGATGACCTAGGTGTTAATTTGATTCAGACCTCAGGACATTTGAATTTTTCCATCGTTATTAAAGAATTAATAGCCGTACCCCTTCCTCAAGAATACTTGCTTTTGACTGCTGAATACCTCAAAGAAAAGGTTAGATATTCTTTATTACATTTATAAAATGTAGCAATTGTATTAATGGAGAAATGACATTATAATAACAAAGTCTGATGACAAAAGTCCATCAGGGATTCAATGACTGTCAGACCAAAAAAATAGCTTAGCTATTGTATAGGATTAAATCTAAAAGTCTGTTGATCACATGCTAACTACATGTTATACATAGGTAAGATCCCATTATGATAAAATCTTTGACAAGTTTTCCTAGTAGCCCACTTCAAGCAATATCAAGGACAAAAGAGTACTACGAACAAAACAATTTTTTACCACATTTCTATTAACTAATAAATTTTATGTCTTAAGTAGCCCTTGCTTATAATGGGATTGACCCACAAAAACAAAAGATGAGACAGGTCTGATAAGGGGTTGTATGCAGCCCTCTGTTCTTGGCAAACACCAGCAACACATACAGCCAGGACACAACGTGGCATCTGGTGACCACCTCTGAGCCCGGTCTCTGTCCACTGGTTCCTGAGCGATCACACTGACCAGCAAGTACTGAGCACGCCCTCTTTTCCAGGTACTGTTGTGTATGTTATGTGTGTGAACTGATGTAATCTTCATACCACTAACCCAGGGGAGGAGGCACTATTAGCTCTCTTTTACAGAGGGGGCGAAACTCAGATATTGGCCCAATGTCACCCAGCTGACAAGTGGCAGAGCTGGGATTTGAACCCATGCAGCAAGTGTGGCAGACGTTCCCAGCCAAGGAGGAGGCCTTGTGTATAAAATACATAACTGTAGCAACAAAACCAGTGCCTTTTAACCGCTGTAACAGGCAAGTCATGGCGTGACAGAACCAACTGGTGGCACGCAAAAACCAGCCACTACGCGTGACCGAGCCACTGAATCACTAAAGCCGGAACCTGACAGTGGAGCAGCTTCCTGTCCAGCGAGAACCTTGAGGGCCAAGCCCTTTGCCATGTTAAGTCTGTTCTAATAAATTCTCTGCAACCTGGTGTTTCCATGGACTCCCCAGATGTAAAGCACAGAGCAGAAGGGATCAGCTCTAGTGTCAGGAGAGAAGGTGACACGGGAGAGGGGGAGGGCAAGAGGCTGCCCAGGAAATGGGGTGCTGGGCTATGAAACGGGGTGGGGAGAGCAAATATGGGGCCGTAGCATCGCAAGTCTGGGCATGATCTGTATTCCATATTTAGCAAATCCGTCTCAAAGCAGAATCCAATGGCCGTGTAGAAATGATATTTATTCCCCACCAGCAGCTCCGCTGGACCCGCAGTCTGGCCGATGTTAATCAGTCTGAGGCACTTGGCTCAGTTTTCTGTTACTTCTGCAGGAAGGTTTTCAGAGAGCCCCGTTCCGCTGTATTAAGAACTGGAAGGCATCTGGACCAGTTGTTTTAATGAACATGAATAAGGGGAAGCTGGAAGGGAACAACAAAGGAGAAATTGCATTCATGGGGAATTTGTTATGGGTTATGATCGCAGGTAACTATATACATCATCACACCATGGGGCAGGTGATAGTAACCTCATTTTATAGGAGGGAAAAATAAGGTTCAGGGTCACACAACTAATATGTATCCCTTTCTGGTCCTGAGGACACAGATGATGCCGCTGTATGCTCTGGGTGGCTCTTTGCTCATAGGTTCTTTAGAAATTAACATCGTGATAGCTGAATGCTGATTCTGGGGTGTGTGTGTATGTTTAGGATAATTTATATTACTAAACTACAAAAGCCTGTAGATATGTTATTCAAAAGTATTTGATCAATATTTTTATGGAAGAATATATTCAGATGCTTTTATAGTTACAGAAATCAGATTAATTAGGCTTAAGCAATGAAAGAGACATTAACGGAAGTCCAGCAAATGCTGGAGCCAGAGGATCGCAACGTAACGGCTGGCTGATCTCCAAGTCTCAGCTCTGCTTTCTGGAATACAGACGTCATTCCCAAGCAAGCCCTGTCCACCTGGAGGCTGAAATTCCCTGCCACACCAATCCCCAGCATCAGGGTCCTATATTACTTCCAGCTTGTCATTCCAAAGAAAAAATACTTCTTTCCCAGTAGCTCCAGCAAGTCCCTCGATGCACCTGATTGTCCAGCTTGAGCCACGTGTCCATCCCTGATGCAAGCAGTCCAGGTCACGGGACAGCCCCTCGTCAGGAGGGGCCAGGTGCAGAATCTCCAAAGACAAGCGGGAAACCGCCTGAGGTTCATTCTGCAGCAAGAAGCATCTCTAGGTGAACTCTCAATACTGTGCCACATCCTTAAATAATGTGTGCGGGCATGCAGATTTTATTTAAAGGCAGAAGAAAACCAAGAAGGAAATTTTAAAATCCAAGTTTCATGAAATGCTCCATAAATAAGTGAACCCTTGTAACCTGTTCTGGAAGAGAGACTTCAAACTGAGGGTCACAACCCTTCAGTGAATCATGAAATAAATTTTGGGTCATGACCAGCACTTTTAAATGAAATATAGTAGAAACATGTCTGTGTGTAACACAAAGTGAGGTTATTTTTGTTTCAATTTATGTGAGCGTGTTCAGGGTTACAGTATGAAATGTATTCCTTCCTAGTTTGCTAGTTAAGCTACCTTAAATGAAGACAGGTGGTCACTTGGGTGACGACTGGAGATTTGACCAAAGCTGGAGAGGTGACTCAGCTCCAAGGGACTCGGGACTCAGAGCTGTCAAGTCCCAGCTCTGTGCCCTCCACACTGAGACCTCAGCAAGTCGTGTGATGCTTCTGAGCCTTCATTTTCTCTCGGCTGTTTAGTGAAGGTACTACCTATTCTTCCTGCCTCCATGGCTTGATGAAAGAATCAAACAAAATGGTGAAATGGTGCTCATGAGCATTGGGAAGCGCCACATAAATGTGCATCACAATGATTCTTATTCTCGGTAAGTGAAAGTGCCTGGAGCCGGTGGCACCTCTCTGGGGCACTTAGAGAACGGAATTCAAGTGTAGAAAATAAACCCCATGCCTTTGGAAAAGTGAGCGTTCTCCCACAAGTTCGGCTTCCACACTACTAACTGCAGGTTATTTTCAGAAGACGGGGGTAGATTTACGAGTCCCAGCTGCAGCACAGTGGCCAGTGGCCTCAACCCACAGGAAGGAGCTCTGTTCACAGGGAAGTCTTCAGCCCGGGCCCACTGTCTGAAACGCCCTGCATACCTGACCTGCATACCTCCCAGCCCGGAAGTGCTGGATCCATGCTGCCTGCCGCTTCCAGGAGAGAGGGGGTCCCCATGGTGGTTGAGTGAGACGGGAGTCCATATTCATGTGAACCCCAGGGGTGAGTAGACACTTCACCCCTGGAAGGAAGTCCATTTTACAAATGAAGGACCTGAGGCTCAAAGAGGCATACGAAACCTACCTCAGGTTGCATTCTTCTTGAAGATCATGAAGCACCTGCTCCCAGAAATCCTCTGGTACCGTAACGGGCTCAGGAAACGAGCATCTTTATTGTGCTTGGATTGGCAGAATCTGGACTGTGGGGTCTCGATGAGCCACTTAAAGTCATTCTGGAAACGACTTTAAAACACTTCTGAGAGCCCAGCCCGAGCCTTGGTCCCGCACACTCCACATGTCCCTTGCTTTCTCCTCTGGCACTCGAGGACACACTTGGCAGTGGCTAGTCTCTCTCCCGGTCTCTAATTCCTATTCTTGGAGCCGTACCCTGGTTCCTGACCAAAGCAGAACTGGGTGACAAGGTGTGGGGAGAGAGGATTGGCTGCATGAGGGACCTTTTGGGGTGATGGAAATGTTCTGTCATGATTGTGGCACTGGCTACATTTTATGAAACCTTTTGAATTATACACCAAATTGGTAACTTTTATTATATGTAAATTACATTAGACCTCACTTAACTTTGTTAATAGGTTCTAGGACTTAAAGCAAAACGAAGTATAACAAAAGCAATTTTATCATAGGTTAATTGATATAAACAGGAGTAAAGTTCCTGTGGCATCTCATTAACATTCAAACAAAACGGTGTCATTTGAGGATCTGCTGTATGTATTGCTCAATAAGGCTTTTAAAAAAAAATACAGTTTGAATACGTACAGTCACTGTATGTAAATTTTACATCAAAAGAAAACTAGTTGAACTATGTAATGATATACGTACTGAAGGAATCTAGGGACAGGTGTATTGACGTCTGCAGTTTATTTTGAAATGCATTAAAATAAGGTGTATTAATGGGTGGTTAGATACATGATAAAGCAAACAGGAAAATTTAAGTGTACCAACAAGACTGCCACTGTAGAATTCTTTCAATTTTAGCATATGTTTGAAATTTTCATTGTAAAATGTCATGGGAAAAACCAAGTAACACAGGTTCCTACTAAACCAGCTCATTCACAAATAAAGCATATAAGCCCTGGGAAACAAAGTCTTTAAAAACCAGCTAAAGGTACTGAAAGTGACCAAAAGCAAGCAGAAACTGGAAGGGAGTCAATATATGAAGAAAGGCACGTAGAGAGCGAGTTTCCTGTTTACCACTTTGGCCTGAGGTCACGTCTCAGTCTGCACCAAGCAAAGCAGGTAAACCTCCCTCCAGTGGAAAATCTGCAGTCCTACTGGCTTGACCATCCAGAGTACAGGGTTTGAAGCAACCACAGCCTTTGAGAGCGGAGAAGGGAATAACAACAGAGCCAGAGAGTGGATTCTCAAGTCCACTATAGTAAGAGTTTACAAACTCTACGCAGATCTTTGGCTGAGTGCTGAACCGTGCATGCACAGCTGAGGCTAAAAGAACTAAGCCAAAATTTGAGCTGCTTCCTACTACAGGGAGACAGTTTTGCTGTTGAGTTCAGCCAAGTGGACCACCTGTTTAAAAATAATTATTTTCATTGGAACGTAACAATCCAGAGTTTCTATGTTATAAATTATACATCAATTGTAATGTCTAGAATGTAACCCAAAATTACTCAATATACAAATAAGAAAAACAGTTTGTTCTCAAAAGAAAAGCAAAGGAGAGTAATTTTTAAGTCTAGCTCCACAAAAGCCTGTCCACTGGGCAAAATCAGCACCATGGCCATGACTTTTAGTTACTGGGACATCTGTGGGCTGACTCACGCCATCTGCCTGCTTCTGGAGTACACAGACTCAAACTATGAGGAGAAGTGCATGAGGGGTACACTCCCGACTGTGACAAAAGCCGGTGGCTGAGTGAAAAATTCAAGCTAGCACCGGACTTTTCCAGTCTGCCCTACTTAATTGGTGGGGCTCACAGGCTCACCCAGGGCAATGCCATCCTTCGCTACATGGCTCGTAGGCACAACCTATGTGGGGAGAGGGAAGAGAAGGTTCACATGGACATTTTGGAGAACAAGGTTCAGAACATCCGAATGTCCCTGGTCAGGGTCTGCTATGGCCCTGACTCAGAAACCGAAGCCTGAGTACTTGAAGGCATGGCCTGAAAGGATGAAGCTTCATCAGGTTCTGGGGAAGAGGTCTTGGTCTGCAAGGGACAAGCTCACTCACCTATGTGGATTCCTTGACTTATGACATCCTGGACCTGCACCATATATTTGAACCCAAGTGCCTGGACACATTCACAAACCTGAAGGACTTTGTGGTCCACTTTGAGAGACCGAAGAAGATCCCGGCCACCATGAAGTCCAGCCACTTCCTCCCGGGTCCTCTGTTTCTCAAGACCGCAGCGTGGGGCAACAACTAAGTCCTTGTACAGCTGTGATTTGGGAGCAAGAAGTACTACGAGCCCCGGAGAACACATGCAGCTCCCTGTACGTCTAGAACCGGCTTTTTTCCTTTTTTCACTCCCTTCTCCCCCCTCACCAGCTGCCTTATTGGCCCCCTTACTGTCCTCCCAACACTTTTCCATCTGGGCCCTCTAAAACTCAGTTGCCCGCTTTTCCTCAGTGACGTTCCTACCCCCACCCACATTAACCCTCTTGAAATGAAGCCAACCAGACCAACCTTCCTGTCAGTGGTTGCTCTGCTCTGAGGAATCTGACTTGACCCCTGGCCTGTAGAGCTCAGCCCTAAGCTCCCAGCACTGCCCCGAAGACCAGCATTGGCCTGGTGCACAGGCCCCACTTCCACATCACAGTCCTTGCCCAGTCCTCCCTGATCCCAGGTAAAGCCGTAATCCTGCCTGCCTGTCTTTCTTTCCCTCTTGGACACTGGACTCAGGACTGCTGGGTGTCGGGGTGTCCATTTTCTCTTGTCTGCAGAGGCTGGGTAATCATAGTGGTGCCGGTGCTGGTGCTGATGTGTATGTTTGGTGGCAGGGAAGGGGGCAGGTAGGATTATAAAGTTTCTTGCTCATTTCTATCTCAACTTCATGTCCCTTGTGCCTCAGCCTGGGGCTCTAGAGAAGAGGGGGCCTACTGTGCCCCCTTAATTCCACATTCACGGAACGCCTCCTGTGAGCTTGTGGTACTCTGTCATGGTCCAGGAGGCTCTCAGGTGGTAAGGAAGTAGGTAGAGCAGTCCACTGATAGTGTGGGATCCTGGTAGACTACCTTCTGTCACCTTCTGTTGGAACCGTTTCCTGCTATAGATACCCTTCCTCTGTGCTCTTACAATATATCTCAATAAACATCCCACTGTAAGGAAAAAAAAAAAGGCAAAGCAAGGGGAACCACCCCAGGAATTTCTAGTCAAAGATTTTAAAGCAGTCATTAAAATTATATTCAGGGGTATAAAAAGATTTTCATAGTGAATAAAAAGACAGTAAATCTCAGCAGATTAATGGAAATTATTTTTAAAGCACTAAATGGAATTTTTAGAACTGGAAAGTAACAAACTCACTAGATGGGCTCAATAGAATGGAGATTACAGAGGGGTCAGAGAACTTGTAGACAGGTCAGGAGAAATTATCCAATGTGAAGAACAAAAAGAAAACATTGAAAATAAGTTGGAGGGTTGGGGAGCCTAGAGACACGTGGGATAATATCAAAAAGTTTAACTTACATGTAACTGGAATCCTAGGAGATGAGAATGTATGGTGCAAAGAAAACATTTGAAGAAATAAATAGCTAAATTTTTTCTAAATTTGGTGACAAATTTACAGATTCAAGAAGCTCAGTGAATAAGCAGCAGGATTAACACAAAGAAAATGCCAGAGATGCATCACAGTCAAACCACTAACGACCGAACTTCAAGAGAAAGTCTTAAAAGCAGCTGGAGGAAACTGGGAGCCGTGATTCCAGTGACCGCTGACCTCTCGTCAGAAACCTGGGATGCCAGAAAGAAGAGCAGCATCGTTAGTGCTGGGAGGAAAAGTCACCTCAGCGAAAATATTCTTCACAAATAAGGATGACACAACCACGTTTTCAGATCAAAGAAAACGAAGAATTTGCAGATCTGCACTACCAGAAATGCTGAAGGAAAATCTTCAAGCTGAAGGGTATACCAGAGAAAAACTCGACATTCGGTAAGGAAGGAAAACCACTGGGAACAGATGTCTGCAGAAACATGAAAGACTTCCTTTTTTTTTCTCTTTAAGAATATATATTACTGTTTAAGCAGTAAAAACAATTGTGTTGTGCATTTTAGCATATGTCGATGTGGTCTGAATGACAACCGTGACATAACAGAGGTAGAGAAACTGGGATATAAATCTGCACAATTGCAAACTTCCTGTATTTTACACAAAGTCATACAATATTAACTCTTAGAGCACTATGAAAAGAGCAGCCACTTAAAAAGTAATGCAAAGAGACAGAGCTAAAAAGTCGACAAAGTGGAATTCTAAAAATTTTTCAGTTATTCCAAAAGACGATGGGAAAGGAAGCACAGGAACAAAAAGCAGTGGGGATAAACAAAGCAAATGGTAAAAGGGCAGACCTAAATCCAGTCATATGGATCACTACCTTAACTGTAAACGGCCTCAACCTATGCTAAGATGGTAGACACATTTCAAGTGCTCAGTAGTCACCATTTTAGACTACTGTAGTATTAACCACCTTGACCTCATTGACATTTATGAAGCACTACACCCAACAAATGCAGAAGACGTGTTCAAGTGCATGTGGTACATTCCCTAAGATCAGCCTTATGCTGGACCATAAAACAGGTCTCAGGGAGACCTTAAATGTGGTTCTCTGGCCACATTGACAATGTTAGATATAAATAATTTGTCTTTAAAAAAAAACATTTGGAAGTTAAGCAACACACTGCTTAATAATTTATGGGTAAGAAAAGAAAAAGAAGATTTTGAACAAAAATCATATGAACACATACCAAAAATTTCAGGATACAGTTATCATAGGGATAACAGGGAAATATATAGCTAGTATTAGAAAAGAAGAAAGGTTTAAAATCAGTTATGTAAGTGTCCACTGTAAGAATCTGGAAAAAGAAGCAACCCAAAAGGAAGTAGAAGAATGAAAATAATAGTAGAAATCTCAAGTGGAATCTATCCCCAAACTGCAAAGTTGGCTTAACATTAGAAAAGCAATCAATGAAATGCAACGTATTAACAAAGGAGAAAACCATATGATGTTGCACTAGATGCAGAGAAAACATTTGACAATTCAGTACATGTTCATGTTTTTTTTTTTAACTCAAAACTAGAAACAAAAGGATACTTTCTCAACCAGATTAAGGGTATCTATGAAAATCCCAAGGTTAACATCATATTTAATGGTGAAAAACTAAAGACTTTCCCCTAAGATCATGAACAAGACAAGGATATCTGCTTCCACCTACCTATTCTATTCAACATTATACTGAGGTCCTAGCCATTACAGTAAGATAGGAACAAGAAAAAATAAATATCAGAAAGAAGTAAAATTTTATTTCACATGACATGAATATTTTCATAGAAAATCCTAAAGGAAACAACTACAACTAATAGTGATTTTATCAAGGTTTTAGGATTCAAGTTAATTTGCAAAAATTCATATTTATATATCCTCCAGTAAACACTTGGGAAAGGAAATCTTGATGTTTCACTTACAATAGCATCAAAAAACAAAATACTTTAGGATGAATGTACAAAAGATGTGCAAGACTTACTAAGAAGACAAATGGATATGCCTACATCATGAATTAAGATGTTAGTTCTCTCCAATATAGATCCAACACAATGCTAATCAAGACCCAATAAGGCTTTTTCTGATGAAATTAACAAGCTGATCTTCATTTTTTTTAACGAAAATGTAAAGGTCTTGTAATAGCCAAAGAAAATCTTAATAATGAAGAACAGAGTTGGAAGACATACACTTCCTGACTTCAAGATTTGCTATAAAGCTACAATCTAAATACTATGCTATTAGGCTAAGGATGGACAAATAATGAGCAATATACAGATACCTAAAATAAATTCACTCGTTTTATCTTTTCAGAAAATGGCACTGGGATAACTGGATATCCACATGGACAAAATGAACCTCGACTCTTACCTATACAGAAACTAATTTAAATGAATCATAGACCCAAATATAAAGGCTGAAACTATGAAATCCCTAGGGAAAAAGAAAAAAAAAAACATGCAACCTTGAGGGAGGTAATGATCTCTGAGTACACAAAGCACAACAAACAAAAGAAATTGGGCTGTACCAAAATTAACAACTTATATCCATCAGAAAACATCTTTAAGAAACAGGCAAGCCAGAGACTGGTAGAATATATTTGCAAGATATTTATCCGAGAAAGGAGTAATCTCCTGGATATATAAAGAACCTCCATAATTCAGTAATACAAAAGAGAAAACAATTTTTCTAACGGGAAAAATATTTTAACAGATAATTTACAAAGGCAGATATGCAAATGGCAAAAAAAAAAAAACCCCACTTTCCACTATACGTCCACCAGTGTGTTTAATGCTCAAATGATCACAAGGATGTGGAACATCTGGAACTATTGATTGTACCTGGTTGATATAGCTACAGAAAAGTGTTGGGCAGTTTCTTATAAAATCAAATTCATACCTACCCTATTCCAGCAATTCTACTCCTAGCTATTTACCCAAGAGATAGAAAACATACATCCACAAACACTTCCACAAGAATATTTCTAAGTTACCTAAAACAGCCACGATTTTTCTGACAGCCCTGGTTTCTATCAATAGAATAAATAAAACTTTGATATAGTTAAACAGTAAAAAAAAAAAAACTATGATAAAATGAACCTTGACTCTTACCTATACAGAAACAAACTTAAAATGAATCATAGACCCAAATATAAAGGCTGAAACTATGAAATTCCTAGGGAAAAAGAAAAAAAAAACAGTAAAAAAACCCTATGAATAAAAAGGTACACATTCTTCTAAGACATACCATGGATAGATGTCAAAAACAGTGCTTTTACACAAAAGTGTACACTTATATGAAGATCTAGAACAGGCAAAAGTGCTATAAAGAGAAAACGAATTGGTGGTAGAAAAAAAACACAGACCGGCGACTTCCTCTGTAGGAATGCTGGCAGGGATTTGCTGGGGAGGGGTGGTAACTGACTTATTGGTGATATTTGGTTATACTTGGTGGGTCTTTAATTTGCAAAGGTGTATGCATTTGTCACAACCAATGGTTTGCTTAAGATCTGTGCATTTCATTGTATGTAAATTTTACCCCAAAAGAAAACTGTTGAACTCTAGTTAATGCTATAACAGGGAGAAGTAATGGGGAGAGGGAGTGTACAGATCCCTACAGCTTACTTTGAAATGTATTTAAACCAGATGGGTTGATGGATGGAAAGAGGATTGGAAGAATATGAATGCACAAGTAAAATGTTCATTTGTAGAATCTGGTATCTGGGTGTTCACTTTTACATGATTTCAACTTTATGTTTGACATTTTTCATAATAAAATGGTGGGGGTAGTGGGCAAGGACCCACTCAGGGTGCATACACATGCTTACCTACGCACTACCCCCTAATGCTCTTGCCCCACCCCCAATAGGCTAGGTAAAAGAGGGGCATTCGGGAATGCGTAACGGAGCTGAGAGGAATGCTAGCACCATCAGGGCTTCTGATGCCAGGTTATTGGAATCCAGAGCTGTGTGGTTTTTTTATTCTGTGCTCCTGGGGAGTGTAGTGGTGGGTGGGCTTTAAGCCTGGGACCACTCTCTCGGGAGGCGAGGAAATTCTGCTTAGTTCGAAGATGCTCACGCATCCATTCCTCTACGAATCCGGATTGACTCCCACATTCCAGGGGGCTGGTGATTCGGAGGGGCACTGTGTGGATGGGTGCACAGGTAGGGGCGAGATGTGGCTGAAGGGGGCGGAGCGCCCTCTTCTGGCCGGAGAGGGGCGCGCACAGCCCGCTAAGCACCTGACCCGCCTCTTCAGCACCCACTCCCCGATCTGCGCGCCCGGGGCGGGAGCACCGCAGCCCCCTGAGAGCCCGCCGAAAGCCTGGCATCTGCGGGCGGAGACTGGCGTTGGGGGCGGCTCCGGGGGCGGGGGACGGCGTGGAGTCGCTTCCTCAGACAGCCGCTGGGCTCCACCTGTTGCAGCATCGGAACGCACGGGCCAGGCAAGGCAAAGCTCGGCGCGGACCTCTGCTCCCCGCGCTCTCTGGAGGGCCGGGCCGGGCAAGGAGGGGACCTGGGGACAGCCCCAGCGGAGGCGGCGCTCCCGGGGAGGTGAGATTCGAGTGTGGCCGCGGGTCTCTGGAGGGCGGGGTCTCGGGGAGGGGGCTCGGCGGTTCGTTGGGGCGCCTTGCCGCTGCGCTGGTCTGTTTCGGGTGGGGGAGAGCACTGCGCGCGGAGCTCTGTGGGCGCACAGTCTCGAGCGCACCGAGGCAGCCAAGCCTGGGCGGAGCAGGTGGCACCCTTGGCTCGCCGTCTCCTGGCCGCGGGGTCCCACCCGTCCCCGGTGCTTGGCAGCTTCTCGCTGGGGCTGGCTCGCGGCCCAGCGAAGCCGACACGTGGGGGAAGGAGACGCCACGGCGCAGGACCCAGAGCCAAGGGCGTTCTGGTCCCGGCCAGGCAAGGGAGGCTGCTCGGGGGAGATGCCCCTAATGCCCTTCGCTCCCCCAGTCCAATCTCCCCCTCTGGCTCCTCCTGCAGCCTCTCCGCCCGATGGATGCGGCGCCGTGAGGGCGCCCGCGCGTAGGTCGAGACGCGTGAACACCGCTCCGCACCGGCGCCCTGTCGGGGCGCTCGCCTGGGACCTGCGCCAGCCTCTGAGCCCCGCCAGCCGGGCCGGTGACCCGAGGGCTCCGAGGCCCAAGCGACGCCTCGGGGCGGACGCAGCACGGCGGGTCCAGCTGACGAGGCTCACCTGCAAAGCTTGTCGACTGGAACCCTGCGCGCTAGACGGAGTCCGCGCGGCTCCGCTTACCCACGCGACTCGCAGGCCACGGACCTTCGCGGCGGACACGCCACGCCCCCTCCCGGATCCGGGGGCCGGGGCGCCGGGGCGCAAGCGGCGGCCGCAGCGCGCGCCACGCGGAGGAGACTGCGCGCCGGGCGCTCGGCTCTGCGCGTTTAGGAGAACTCCAGAGCGGGCGGGGATGGCGACGAAAAGGCGGATTTGAAACCCGAGTCAAGGCGGACGTGGGGTGTTGGCGCCACAGGAGCGGTCGAGGCCGCGGCCCGGGGGTCAGCGCGGCCGGGGGCAGCGCCCAGCGGCCATGGGCGAGCCGGCCGTCGGTGGCCCCGCGGCGGGCTGAGCGCCCCGCCCGCCGCCGACCTCCCGGGGAGGGGGGAGGTGGGCCCCGGGACGGGGTCCGCCCGCGGGCACGGCCGTCCGGCGGGCGGCTGCCCCCGGGGCCCGGCCATGGCCGGCCGGGGTTGCGGCTGCGGCTCGGGCCACCTGAACGAGGACAACGCGCGCTTCCTGCTGCTGGCCGCGCTCATCGTGCTCTACCTGCTGGGCGGCGCCGCCGTCTTCTCGGCGCTGGAGCTGGCGCACGAGCTGCAGGCCAAGCAGCGCTGGGAGGAGCGCCTGGCCAACTTCAGCCGCCGCCACGGCCTGAGCCGCGACGAGCTGCGCGACTTTCTCCGCCACTACGAGGAGGCCGCCGAGGCCGGCATCCGCGTGGACAGCGCTCGCCAGCGCTGGGACTTCACCGGCGCCTTCTACTTCGTGGGAACGGTCGTGTCCACCATAGGTAAGTGAGCCCCGCCGGGGCGCAGGGGCTGCCGAACGCGCTGGCGTTTCCCTGGCTGGGCGCCCCGAGGCCGGCCCCGCGCGGCTCCAGCTGGGGCTCATCACCTCCGCGCTCAGCCGGCCGCACAGAGGTGAGCAGCAGCTGACCAACAGGTGATTCTGCCTCCCGCTTCTCCAAACGTGGTCCGCGGACCAGCTGCATCAGCATCACCTGAGAGCTGGTTACAAATGCAGAGTCCCAGCCCCTCCCTGGCTCCCGAGTCTGAATCTGCAGTTAGTTAACCAAGTCCCCCGCGGACTCGAACGATCCTGAAATAAGAGATGCTCGGTTCAGTGCTCAGTCTCGTTAAGGAGTCATTGCTTGAGTTTCTGGGACTTGAGGGAGAAAGCTTACAAAGTTCCCGGGAGAGGAACCTATACACGTTTACTGCGTTAGTAGCGCGAGGCACTGGTCGGAGCGGCAAACAGATTTTAAAGGAGCCTTTCCTTGGCTTCAAACGTACAAAGAGAGAATCTGATTGAATATCAGGTTGGACATTAGGAGGCATAAAAGCTAATGAGGATGAAAACGTTTCTACCAGGAAGAATCAGGGGAGAAGTGACCTTGGGGCTAACCCAGTTAGTGTTAGGCATGGTTTGGGTTTGGGGACTGAAAGTGCTTTGCATTCTCGGGGAGGAGAGAATTGCCCCATGGATCTAGAGAGTAGTGGAAGGAAGGCTCAGAGGTCTCCAAACAAACGGAATGGAGGGAGGCGTCCTTTCGGGGTCCTTTAGGTCAGACTAAGGAGCTAAAACTTACCTAGAAACAGGTTTTGAGCAAGAGTATGGCATGGCTACAGTCAGTTATGCCTTTCCTCTCAGCGGAAGGAAAATGTTCAAAGTCTTTGCACCACACCCCTGAAGACTGTTCACCCTTGAAACATAATGGGGGGATAAGGGGGTTGGGGAAGACGGGGAAATGCTGAGGAGGAGGGGGCTTTGAAGGGCTATGCTGACAGGGAGCGGCTCCCAGCCTCCAGGCTCCGGGAGCAGTAACAGGGCACCCAGCGCCAGGCCGCGCTCAGAGGGCACGTTCACTGCAACTGTGGCTCGTGTGCTTGCAGAGAGCTTGTCAGCAAGGCTAGATGACAAGGCGAACTTGCCCGAAGCTCCCACACGGGGTTGTCTTGGGTAGACATTCTGCCAAAAGAAGGAGCACAAAGTACAACAGATCAGCCTCAGACCTGATTTGTCAGGAAGGATTTCCCACGCCCAGGGCTTCAGTTGGTGAGTAGGAGGCAAGGCGTAGAGGACTGGCTTGATTCGGGACACACAGGCTATATCCGAAGTGCTTTGTCCTCAACTACCCTGCTCACAACCTCCACCCCATCCCATCCCGGTGGCCCTGCCCATCAGCAGGCCATTACAGCACCACAGTACCTGGGTACCTGGCAAGAAAAGCTGGCATGGCATCTTCCATGATGACCCGAACGTGGGGCCCTGGGGCGGACAGAGAAGTGATCCCCTCCTCGGTTCTCTTCCCCAGACCCCGTTTCCTGCCGGACTCTCTTCGCAGAATTCCCTAAGTCCCTGATTGTGTCACCTCAGAAGATAGTTCTGGAATTTCATGTAAGGAGGACAAGAGATGAACAAACTGGGAGCTCACCTGGACTCTGCTATGTCTGCATAGCAAGTCCAGGGTTTTGATGTAGGTCGAATATTTATGTGGGGGTTATTTTGATGGGTGATCAGGGGGTACATTCTCCCCCATCACCACCACGAGTACACCCCAGGGACACAGGGGTAGGAGGGAGCAGAGTGTGCTTAGACACTGATGAACATAGATGCCATAGGAATGGAGAATGTCATGGATGGGTGGGCATGCAAGAGGCCAGATATAATAACGTAATCTGGTGGAATAGAAGGAAATCTAGACCAAGGGTCTGAAGTTAGAGCTGTGGGTCGTGCCTCTGTAACTTGGGCAGGTGTCTTAACTGCTCTCAGCCCTGTCCTCTTCATCTGAGATGTCCACGGCGTTCACCTTGGTATCTGGCCTACTGTAGCTGTTCAGTCAATATTAGTCTTGTCTCCTGCCCATTCCCTCCCCTACAGTACAAAGCACTGTATGAGTAGGGGCTCATTTTTACTTCCTCATTTTTAACATTCTAAATTATTTTATTAATTGCTGATGTAATATCAGCATTTGCTACCCTTTATTAGGATACATGTTAGGCATATCCTGTGATTATTATGTAAACACGTGATGCAGCTAATTGTATTACATTCACACAGTTTCAGGTGACACGTCTTCATGAGGTCATGTGATTATTCCCATTTTATAGATGAGAAGACTAAAGCCTCATGTTCTTTGTAAAATAAAGTATAAAGAAAAAAGTTAAACCATCTGTAATGACATCACTCCAAGTTAACCATTGTTAACATTTTGGTGCATTTCTTCCTGTTCTTTTTTTCCCTTTGCATACCCGTACATATGTATGTATGTTTTTTAATTGGAATCATAAAATACAAGAATCATTTATATCTTGTATTTTAATCATAGCATTATATGATGGTGTTTTTCTTCTAGAAATTAGTTCCACTGTGCTTCATTCTGCAAAGCCTTTGAGGTAACAGACAACAAGAAAGCATACAGTAAAGTAATCATAAAATGTAAATAAAACTGCCGAACCAGGAGAAAGAACAGAAATATGGGAAGCAAAAGAATGTAGGAAGTTGCAAGAGAAGAGCTTCATCTTAGTTTAGGTTTCCTCGGTAGCAGACCTTAGCAAGTACAGGCGAAGGAAGGGGAGTAAGTGAACAGAGGTGTGGTGTTAGGAAGAAACCAGGGTGGGCAGGGGACAGGCAAACCTCAGGATATTACGAGTTTGGCTCCAGGCCACCATGACATAGGAAATAGTATTGCAATAAAGAGAGTCATGATTGTTTTGCTGATAGAGGGTCTTCCCTTCCATTTGTAAAAAATGCAACACCTGTAAAAACACAATAAAGCAAAGCACAGTAAAATGAGGTATGCTTGTACTTAAAACCCCAAGTAGAAACTTGAAACAATGCAAAGCTCATGACCCAGCATTATCCCAGGCAAGACAGCCAGGGTATTTATACACACCACCCTGTCACTAATTGGTTAAAAGTTGCTTGGAGGGTGGAGGAAGCACGAGGCTATAATTCACAAAGTGTTTCTGGCCTGATTTTTCATGGAAAGCCCTAGGGTAGCCCACTGGCAAAGATATAGGCACAGGCCGTTTGAAGTCAGGCCAGTTTGACTAGATGGTAAAGGGATCCCCAGGGGTGTGGGGCAGGCATCAACAGTAACTATTCAAATTCTAAATTTGGTTGCAAACTCCATACCAGAGCCATAACCCACCCTGGAATTCTTATTATCAGAGAAAAGGAACAAACCCCAGTGCCTAATCCTCAGAACTGTTTCTGCCTTGGGATTTTATTGAGAAACATTGCATTGTGAGTTGTTCACAAAGAGCATTTTCTGGAAAATTTGAAGATTTCATGCAACTGTTGCCCAATCAAGACTTGATTTAAAAGAGCAGACTGGAAAACCGATTGGCAGTTTCTCAAACAGTTAAACATGGAATCTGATCCAGCAGTCCACTCCTAGGGAATAGCTTCAGAGGAGTTGGAAGCAGAGATGCAAATGGATATTTGTACACCATGTTCATTGCAGCATTATTCACGGTTCCAGAAGATGGAATCAAACCAAGTGTCCATCAACTGATGAATAAAACAAAACGTAATACTTACATACAATGGAATACTATTCTGCCATAAAAAGGAATCCAATTTTGATGTATGCTATAAGGTGGATGGACCTTGAAAATTGACACTTAGTGAAATAAGCCAGACACCAAAGGACAAATATTATACCAACTCCACTTATGAGGAACCTAGAACAGGCAAATTCCATGGAAGTAGAATAGAGATTACCAGGGGCTGGGGGAAGAGGAGATGGATTGTTTAATGGGTATACATTTTGTTGGGGACCATAAGAAATGTTGGGTATACGTAGTGGTGATGATTATATAACAGTGTGAATGCATTTAATGCCATTTACTTGTACACGTATGAATGCTTAAAATGATAAATATTATGCATGTTTTACCACAACTTTAAAAATCAGAGCAGACTATTAAAGTACAACTCAGGGATGTTGATTCTGAAAGAGGCTGGTGCTCAGACTTGAAGCAAGAATGATTTTGAAGTACTCAGAGAAGTAGATTGACAGCTTATCCTATATATGATTTTCTATAAATATCTTTTCTCTCAAATATGCTTTTTGTTAAGAGTTTGTTTCTATGTTTGCCTATGTATAATTCAGCTTCTTTCCAAAAAGGATTCAAGACCATTTGCACATAATATGGTCAGGGTAGGCTTAGGCTTTAGGTTACCCCCAAATCTCAGCAGCGTAACACACAAAGCCCACGTGGGCACCGTGACTCCCCAGAGCAGTTGTCTCTTGTGTGGGCCCCGCATTCCAGGCTTCTTTAATTTCATGGCTCCCCTTAATCTGCTCGTGCTTTCAGGACGGCCCAGGAAGGCAAAGAAAGTGCCGAAGAGTGGCATACCAACTGGAAATGCCACAAGTCACCTCCACACACGTTTCATTGGCCAGATCAGGTCACATGGCCACACCCGACTTCAAGGGCTTAGGGAACTTCATCCCTCCCGTGTGTAACACAAAGGAAAGGCTCTCCTCCTCTCCTCGTCTCTCTCATCTCAAAGGCATTCTGGAGCCTTTTATTCCTAAACGCTTTTCCAAATCCGCTCAGTGCTCTCCGTCTCTCTGCCTCTCCTCACCCCCACCCTCACCTCTCTGTCCTCCGTTATCACGATTGACTTCACCTCTGCACCTTCTTCAAGCGTTCTCATGCAGCCTGTGCCCGCTTTGTCCATAGTAAAGGACCTAGCCCTGGGAGCTGACCCAGCAAGCTACAGTCTTTCCCCTTAGGAAGGAGATGGGGACGGGGGAGGAGGTTATGATCATCAGTACATTGGTGACGTTATACATGGCGACACTCTCCTCCCGTAGAGGGAGACGTCATTGTGTTCAGACCCAGAGACACATACACGGTCCTTCTGAGACACACCTACCTGGTCAGGAGGCCTCACCGTTGTTACACGGCTCCCTGATCTCCCTCCGGCCTTCTGCCTCCTTCAGTTCAGTCTGTCTGAATTGTCAGGCATGGTTTCGCGTTTCTGAAATGCCACACCTTCCTTTGGCCAGAGAGCCATCTTTAGAAGCCTCAGCAAGTGTTCGGATTTTATTGTTCCCATTCTCAGATCCACCTCCAGCATCTCTTCTGCCTCACCCCTCCTTGGAGAGGAAAACCTATGGCCACTGAGCCCAGGGGTCAGAGGACAATGAAAAGGAATGTAACTTGAGGAATGGGACGTCAGGGGACAGTGGGCCTGTGCCCGGAGAGGGCAGCCCCACCGTAGGCATTTCGATTCTAATTGTAAAACAACATTGTCCTGGCCAGACAGGTCTGATGACAGCGGAACTGGAGTTTGGGTCCCCGAGTCAGAGCTTCGATCATCTGTGAGCTCCAGGCTTCTCGCTCTTTAGGAGTGAAAAGGACAAGAAACTCTGAACTCTTCTCGATCAGTAGCTGCACCTTGATTTTTTTTCCAGTTCACTTAGTACCCATCTGTGCAGGATGCTTGGTCACCACAGAAGGTGAACCAAACACACGTGCTGTGTCGTCGTGTACCCACTAATTTCTAAAAGGAGCTAAGGACAGTTATAGTCTCTTAACTCTTAATCTCCTGTCTTCACATGGGTGTTGTAATTCGTACTACAGACTGTTCTGCTTCTTTCTTTCCTTTTACATTATTTCCTATACACTTTCTCAAGAATTTCATGTGTTCCTATTAACGTGGAATAGTTTATTTAAGTATCCTCAAATTGTTAGATTTGGGGGTTATATATGATTTTTTAACTCACATAAAATGTATGAAGTTTATTGAGTGCTCCCCATGGGTCAAACCCAGTGCACATCTATACATGTGTTCAATTCTTATAACAATCCCAGGAGGGTAGAGACTATTAATATTCTCAAGTTACAGATCCTGAGCCTCAGAGAGCTTGCATGCAAAGTCCGAAGTTACCCCACTGGCAAGAGTGTGGAGCCTCCCTTCAGAGCTCACACTTTGAACTCTTTTGCCATTTTTCTCCTTTGCCATTTTTCTTTCTTTGGATCTTTTTTTGTGGGAAGAGTCACCAACTAAAGGACCATAACCTCTTTTTTCAGATGTGGTGGTCCTTAGGTGACTTGGGATAATATAAGAAGACAGAGATAGTCCGCCTAGCAGAACTCAGGACCTCTGTGATATCGTAACATCTACAATTCCATGGGTGAAAACCTTGGGTGGTGTTCTGCCTGATGATGAGGGGCCCATAGAATGATAACTTATACCTCTTGTTACAGCATTTCACAGTCCTCTCAAAGTTGTGACCTTCCTCCCATCACCATGACAACTAATGTGCCCGTCCCCGGGCCTTTCATTTCCAAGTCATATATTTGATCCCAGAAGTTAATTCCTGATTCTGCCTATGAGCTCTTGTTGGCACCAAGGTTATCTGCGTTTTGGGTCTTGCATTGTATTAAGCATCTGATGAAGACCATAAGGCATTCATCCTACCAATCATCCAGAGCAGTGGTTTTCAAACAGTGCTCCAAAGAGTGCTTGGGTTTCATCATGGTATCTTAAGGGCTCTCTCAAGGGCCAATGGGACCCCTCAAGTTATTATCCCTGTTTATTTATATATGTCCAAAGTTCTATGTTATTATACCACCTTTTTGTTGACTATTAAATTTTTTGGCATATAGAACAGATTTTTTATATATATATACCAAATACATTCATTTTGTTTGCAATTTTTCTTTCTATGGTTTTTCATAAACTCAGGTATTCTCCATGGTTGAGATAAATATTCTCACAGATTCTTTGGTTAGCTCTAACTCATCTCAAATTTTTTTCAAAAAGACTGCTTTTTAAGTGGTTTTATGTGATTGGCTATATAGTTATGCTTTGATTTTTTTTCTAAAATTATCACATAATAATTTGAAAATGCATTTTCCAGAATTCTCTTTTCTGTTTGAATGTTTCTTTGTTTGCTGTTATCTGTATATATTTCATCTGAGTTTTCCCTTATATGATAGAGTTTTGAAGCAGAAGGGAACATAATCTCCAAACAAACTCCAAACTTGGTAAACATACCCAAAATAACATTTCAGTTGTGTGTTTCAGGACATAGAAATTCAGTATTATTGATTTCATCACTTGTGTAACTTTTATTATTTTATTAATACCTTTTTTTTATCTTTTAGTGCTTTATATCCTAACATCTTTTTTAAACTTACATATAAATTCCTGCAACATATTGGCAGATATTTGCTAACTTTAGATCATCTCTCCATTGTAAATTTTTAGCAATTTTTAGGTAAACCACTTAAAGCATTTTATATTATTTTTAAATCAGGTTTAAACTTCTCTCTTTGTAGGGAATTTCACACATTTAATATTTGGTTTCCTATTATCCTTTTTCATTCTGTACTCACATTTTTTCTTCTCTTTTCAATTCTTTACCTTCTATTACAGTAGATTGGGTATCTTTTTTGTAATTTTAAGTGTGATCAGAATGAAATTTATCTAAACTTCCTGCAGATAAAAGACAATCTTTGCCATTATTTTTCATGTTTATAAACAAAATTAAGATCCCTTTCTCTGGACAGTATGGAGTCTTACACCCTTGGATTCAGCCCCATTCCCTCCAACCCCCTTGCTTCACTGGCTGCTGGTTGTTGCATCTGTTGTCTGGAAATTCTTTTCGAGATGACATTTTTTTCGTCTTAGCACCTGCATTGTGTCCTCATATCTGATAACCGAGAGCATGTCACCTCCACAACCTTTTTCTCTCTAGTGATCTTAGCATTTCTCCTTTTGGTATTTTTCTCTTCAATTTGGTTCCATTCTTCTTATGCCTCTGGACATAAGGCTCTGGTTGATAATTTACTTAACATTATTGCTTTTTCTCAAGCCTTGCTTCTGCTTTCAAAAGCAAGATAATTAACCTTCAAAAGAATCACTTTCTTATGTGGCCTGAAAATAATGTCCCACTTAACACTGAGTGGAGAGGGAAAAAGAAAGGAAACAGTAGCGTCTGTCACCGGCTTCCTCTGTGCTTTATGCTCCTGGCTTCTCTTACTCCTAATTCTGCAACTCTTTTTATGAGCACTTCGGGTAGGTCTCGAGGTTATATTGTTCCTTCCTGTTGCCGGTGCTACTGTTTCTTTTTTCAGTAGTTAAAAAGGAAAAGAAAGTGACAGATATATCAGCAGCAGATTGCACTGGGCAGGTGTTGCAGAAAACTGCAGTGGCAATGGCTTCAGCACTAGAAGTTTATTTTTCCCACTTGCTAAAATTGAGAGGTCTGCAGCCCAGGGACACCAGTGTCCCAGTGCTTTTTGTCTTTCTGCTCTGGCAGCTTAGATGGTGGCTTTCTCCCTGGTGCTTACGGAACAGCTCCTCCAGTTCCAGACATTGCCACCAGCACCAAGGCAGGAAGAAAGAGAAAAGACAAAGATGTATGCCTTTGATGCTGTCCCTCGAAAAGAACTTTCTCAGAGGCCTCCACTTCCGTTTATATCTCATTGGCCACAATACGTCAGAATGTCCTCGCCCCAGTCTGCATGGAGATGCATCACTACTGAGAACACAATTAAGGTTCTTTACTGAAGCTGAAGAGAAGGGACAGTGTTGTGTGGCAACAATACTGTATCTTCTGAAAAAATACTGTCTGGGCATCTTTCCTTTAAGGACTATTTCGAGAGGTGGTTTATGAGTAGTTAATGTTAATGTCTTAAAGTTTTTTCGATCCTGGCAATTTTTCTTCAAGTGTTCTCTTAATGATCCTTGCTTTTTTATCTCGGTACCCTTATTAGTCTCAGTTTGGATATTCCTGTTTCTCAAAGTCTATCAGGTACTTTTGCTTTGCTTTCATTTATTTAATTCCATACCTTGGATTTGATTCTCCATCTATCTTTCAGCTCACTAATTCTTTGTTCTATTGTCTGACTACTGTCTGCTGATTTTAACTATATTTCCAGAAGATCTTTATTAAGGATCTACTATGTGTCAGGCACTGGAAGTTTCTCTGCCATTTTCCTGTATCTTTATTATCATCTTAACAGTTCTTGATTTATAATTTCCTTTCTTTTTAACATCCTCAGGACTTATTTATTTTATAATTGGAAGTTTGTGCCTTTTCACCACCTTCGCCCATTTCACTCACCTCCCTGCCTTTCCTTGCTCTGCCAACCACAAATCTCTTCTCTGTATAAGTTATTTCTTTGTTTTTTTAAAGATTCCATGTATAAGTGAGATTATAGGTATTTATCTTTGTCTGACTTATTTCACTTAGCAGAATGCCCTCAAGATCTATCCATCTTGTCACAAACGGTCGGGTTCCCTTCTTTTCATGGCTGAATAATATTCTGTATTGCATATATGTGTATGTGTTTATATGCCTGTGTATATGTACACATTTTACATCTGTAGATGGGCCCTTAGATTGTTTCCATGTATTGGCTATTTAAATAATGCTACAATGCACATGGGGGTGCAGATCTCTTTTCAAGTTTAGTGTTTTTGTTTCCTTGTAAATACCCAGAAGTAGAAATGTTGGATCATATGGTAGTTTGTTTTTAATTTTGAGGGGAACCTCATACTGTTTGCCATAGTAGTTGTACCCATTTACACTCCCACCAGCAGTGCACAAGGGTCTCTTTTCTCCACATCCTTGCCAATGCTTGTTATCTTGTCTTTTTGATAATAGCTATCGTAACAGGTGCGAGGCAATGTTTCATTGTGGCTTTGATTTGCATTTCCCTGATTAGTGGTATCGAGCACCTGTTCATGTATCGTTGGCCATCTGTTTGTCTTCTTTAGAAAAATGTCTGTTCAGATCCTCTGCCCATTTTGTTATTTATTTATTTGTTTGTTTATTTTCACCTTTATTTTAAAAATATTTTATTTTTAATTTTCCTCCTCCTCTCTCCCTGTTCCCTTCTGGTAACCACTAGTCCATTGTCCATGTTGATAAGTCTCTGTTTGTCCTGTTAATTTGTTACTTTTAGGTTTATATTCTACATATGTGATATTGTGTGATTTTCAACGCTTTCTATCTGGCTTATTTCACTTAGTATGATATTTGAAGGTCCATCCATGTTGTTGCAAATGGCAGTATTTCATCTCTTCTTGTGGCTGAGTAATATTCCATTATGTATATGTACCACAGCTTCTTTAGCCAATCATCATCTATCAAAAGACACTTTGGTTGCTTCCATGTTCTGGCTGCTGTGAATAATGCTGCTATGAACATCGGTGTGCACATATCTTTTTGAATATGAGTTTTCAAGTCTTTGGGGTAAATAACCAGAAGAGGGATTGCTGGATCATTGGTAGGTCAATTCTTAGTCCTTTGAGGATCCTCCGTACCACTTTCCATAGTGGCTGTACCAATTTGCAGTCCCACCAGCAGCGTGTGAGGGTTCCTTTTTCTCTGCATCCTCTCCAATATTTGTTATTACTTGTCTTGTTGATTATAGCCATTCTAACAGGTATGAGGTCGTATCTCATTGTGGTTTTGATTTGCATTTCCCTAATAGCTAGTGATGTTGAGCATCTTTTCATATATTTGTTGGCCGTTGTATGTCCTCTAGGGAGAAGCGTCTCTTCAGGTCTTCTGCTTATTTTTTGATTGGATCGTTGTTGTTGTTGTTGTTGTTGTTGTTATTGAGTCATATGAGTTCTTTGTTCTTTATATATTTTGGATATTAGGCCCTTTGGATATTGTTGCCTGCAAATATATTTTCCCATTTGGATGATGTTGTCTCTTTACCTTGTTGACGGTTTCTTTTGCTGAGCAGAAGCTTTTTAGTTTGATGTAGTCCCATTTATTAATTTTGCTCTTACCTTTGAGGTCAAATTTATAAAATCCTCTTTAAGCCCAAGGTCCTTGAGGTTCATTCTTAAGTTTTCTTCTATGCATTTTATTGTTTCAGGTCTTATATTCAGGTCCTTAATCCATTTTGAGTTAATTTTGGTGTGTGGTGATAGATAACAGTCTAGTTTCATTCTTTTGCCTCTACCCATTCTGTAATGAGATCGTTTGTAGGGTTGTTGTTGTTGTTGTTATTGATTTGAATGTATTCTTTATATATTTTGGATTTTAATGCCTTAACAGGTATGTAATTTACAAATATTTTCTCCCATTTGGTAGGTTGCCTTTTAATTTTGTTGATGGTTTCATTCGTTGTACAGAAGCTTTTTAGTTTGATGTAGTCCCACATGTTTATTTTTGCTTTTGTTGCCTTCGCTTTTGGTGATTTATAATTCTTTTCTCTCTGAAAGTAGATTTTCTTCATTCAATCTTACACATTTGTGAAGCTTTTCTTTTTTTAGTTTCCCTGGCTGTTTTCCATAAGCCATTCCCATTTCCAGCAGAATTTTAAGACCTTTCTTTGAGACTAAAAATTTTTAAACTCAATTTCTGTTACATTTAGCATTTTTCTCACTAAGGCCTATTTCGTTAATTCTGGCTGTTGATCTTTTCTGCTCCAGATGTTATATTTTGGGTATTTGGTATGGAGGCATGCTATACTATTTCTCAATCTACCATATTTTTTAGACTTAGTTTTTTGTTTATTTAACAGCCTGTGACCCAATACCAACACCTATTAAAAAGAAATGTGTGCGTGAAAACATGCTTTGACCACACAGGGAACTTGTGTTCCATTTAATAGAATGATGTATGAAGACCGAATTCTGAGAGTTGATAATTTAAAGGAAACACCACCACGTTTTCAGACAATTTTCCTGGAGGATATGGGACCTGGGAGCTGGTTGGAAAGAGTTGGTGACTCACTTATTCTCTCGACAGTCCTTCGAGTTCGGGATGTAAGGCTCAGAGAGAGTCAGTAACTTTCTCAAGTATACACAGCTGCTGAGTGACTATATCAGTTTGGAATTTTGTTTAGCTCCAAGTTATATGAGTGGAAATGGACACAGCCTTTATACGATCCCTGAAAAGAGGTGTGTGCAGCTCAGGGCTAGTGTGGTGACTGTACGGTGACAACAGGGAGTCAGGCCTTTCCAGCTCTGCTGTCCCTAGCGTGCTGCCCTGTTCCTCAGGACTCAACATGGCTGTGGCCTTCACATCCATACCATAGGGACGTCCACAGGTACAAGATGGAAGAAAGGGAGACAAAGGGCGTGGCCTTTCCCTTTCAAGGCGATGTCTTAGGTCAGTTTCTCTAAGAAGCCCACCCCGGGCTAAGGATTTGGGCGGAGATGACCAAGGAAGTGCTCCCAGAAGAGACTAGTAGAAGACACCAGTTGGCTGAGAGCAGTGAGGATGAGAAAAGGGAAGAAGTCAAGTAAGGGGGTATTTTATGGAGCTCTGGAACATAACACACCTTGGAATTTGTCCCACCTGGAGGCAAAGGAACTGGGCTTTGACAGTCCCACACCAGTCACTCATTGGCTATGGCTAGGGGTGGGAGGAACCTAAAAACCTAAAACTCCAGGTATAAGATATCAGCAGCCAAGCTCACCACAGCTGGACAGGGACATACAGAGCTGGCCAAGGGGTTTAGGGGGTCTGGGTGGGGCACCAACAGTGTCGACTACGGGAGGCCTCCCAGAAATCCCAGAAAATCTTTCTCTTACATTTCATTGTCCAGAACTTTGTCACACAGTCATACCCAACTGCAAAAGTGGCTAGGAAATGAGGTCTTTATTCCATTGTAACGTGTCAGAAAATAATTACTAAGGCATAACGAATGAAGAACACTAGAGGCACCTAGCAGTGCTTGGCGACGGAAAGACGATCAGTGATGAATCACGAAGAGCCGCAACTATCAGGTCACAGGGACTCTGCACGGTGGGGCTGGCCTGCTGTTAGAGACCGGGGAAGAGTCACATAAAAACATGGAGTGTCAGGGAGGTTAATCTAGCCGAAGTGTATCAGATCTCTCAGAAGCAGAGTCTGGACGCCTGGAGAGCAGTGAGGAGGCTGCAACTATAGCCCCAAACAGCAAGGAAATAGAGGAGACAGAAGAAGCGCAGGTGGAAGGTCCACTGGGGAAAGCCTAGGTGCAGAGCTCAGAGCGAATGGCCTCTGCCTTGCGCAGAGAACGGGATAGAGTGTGGTGAGGGCAGGATGCCGTGGGAGCGACCCAGGGAGCGTGGGAGCAGGACCGGCTGCAGAATTGGTCGTGGGGGTCTTCAGGGCTGGCAGGTGCCATTGCTGGCTGGCCTTCCCTTTCATCCTCTTTTCTTCTCTTCTTAACTAAGATTGTTAGTAATGTTAGTCTCCAAAGGAAAAACAATAATGCAAATGAAAAGGACTATTCTTTATTTCTTGTTAAACTAAGTCATTAATAAAGTTAGCTCTCTGACAAAAAAAAAAAATATATATATATATTTAATGGAAATAGAACTGAAATTTCCACCTCAAACAGGTTGGATCTATGGGTTCCAACCATGTCATTAGGTCTGTCTCTGTCTGTCTGTCTGTCTGTCTGAGCTTTGCTTTTTTCTTGCGAGTGCCAATCTCAGGGCCTGCTCCAGAGCAGTGAAGTCAGCCCTAGCAGCGTCAGACTGACATGACCCTTAGCATCCAAGAACTCGGAAGGCAAAAGAGCCTGTCTTCCCAGAGTTCCTGAACAGAGCTTGACGGGGCCCTGTGTGGCCACGTTTTCATGACAAACTTAATGAGAGTTAAGTCAGGTCATACACCCATCTCTGGGGTGGGCGCAAGGGACGTGCTGGAGTGACATGCAATTGAAAGTCAAAAAGGGAGCAATTCCCAGGATCCTTGGTACACACGGCAGGGAGGAGGGAGAATAGCCCCCAGACACACCAGTCTGGATCACTTGGTATACGATGCTATTGTCATTAGAAACGAGGATATCAAAGTGGGGTCATTTATGTGGTCATATATGTGGTCCATGTTGACCAAAATGTTGTTATGCGGTGCATGACCGTGTGCTCAAAAGAGACATTCATCTATATTTTTTTTCTTTCCTGTGATATCTTTGTCTTGTTTTGGCATCAGGATAATTCTGGCCTGTAGTATGAGTTGGGAAGTGTTCACCTACAGTTCTTCTGTGCCTTTCTGAGGCTGCCCAGAATTAATGCCTGTGGCATGGATGTCCAGTGGTTAAAATGTCCCCCCGTTGCAGGACATGTGGGTTGTTTCTAATTATTTGCTGGTATCACAGCTCTATAATGCATGTTATCAATTGCAATATTTAAACTCTTAATTTTAAATATGGATGGGTACTGTCAAATTTTTGAGAATTTAAAATTTTAAACATTCTCTTAACCAATTTGCAAGGATCTTGTTATTCTCACAGCTAATGTGCACTGTGTTCTTCCTCTTCCTTGGCACTATAGTGAACATTCTAGACACTTAATTTTTTCATCCTGTGGGGTGGTACTGTTATTTTCCTCATTCTGTGGGAGAAATCTGGAGCCCTGGGGGTTAAATAGCTACCCAAAGTCACACAGCTAGGAGTGGTAGAACTCTGATTCAAACCTTGCTCAGTTGTGATTTAAATTTTGGAGAGGAAGTTAGCCTCTGAGACAGTCAAAAGTCTACTAAAACTGGAACAAAAACCTATGGCCCTAGTTCTTTGTTTATTTTTTTGCCATCACTGGATTTCTATTTGTTGTTACTGTTGAACATTTTTTTTACAAGCTATTGTTTTGAAGAAATTGGGCTGCCAGGCAGTATAATGAGGAAGACATCTAGATGTCCCACACTGGGTTTGAACACTCTCCTTTCTCCCTTCTTGTCTCCTGAGGACTACACCCAGCACCCATCTCATGTCAAATATAAAATTCAGTTTGATTCAGTCAGAAGTTAGTGAGTTCCTCCTAGACGCCCAATCTCACTACAGGGGTTTCTTAACCCACCCACGTCCGTGGATAGAATTCAGGGGTCTATAAATTCGGATGAGAAAATAATTACATCTTTATGTTTGCTAACTTCTAACAAAGCAGCTTTTAGCATTTTCTTCAATAATGAACCTAGGCAACAACCCACAGGTAGCACGAGCAGCACCTGTAGCTTTGTTACTGGTAGAAATCACAGATGTATCCCTCTCACTTTACAGCATGGCAGATGCCACCATGATCATTCCCCCTCACCGCTCTTTCAAAATATGGTAGTTATTAGACCTGTTCTAGATATTTAATGATTTAATAAGGAAGCATGCGTACTACAGCACACGTTTGTTTCATAGTTTAATAACTGTGTTTTAATTTTGTAATCGTATGCATGTGACTTCTTTCATTTAAAGAACATGCTGAGAAGGGGCCCAGCGGCTTCCCCGGACGGCCCAAGGCTCCGTGTAACAGCATGCAGGAATCAGGAGCCGCACCAAGGTTAGGCTGGTTTGGAGTGAAGGGAGAAAGAGGAACTGTAATTGCTGCTGTCACTGCCCTTCGTGCAATTAGTGAAAGGCATTAATCCCCTTGTAATTTGAAAATCGACTTCAGATACCGCTGTTGCTCAATCATTGAGCATCATCTCAGCTTTGCCCGATGATTCAGAAGACATTTCAGAATGTTGCGGTGTCTCGAGGGTCATCATTGGGAGTGTGGATGGGCCACACTCCCTCGGAGCAGTGGGGGAAAAGCAAGCCTTTAGAAATGTCCTATTTATAGAGTGCTTTTCTAATGGGGTAGTCCCCTCGGTTCAGAGTTGCCTCTCTGTTTCTTTATCTCTACGTTCTCAGCTGGTAATGATGTCCCTCTGACTCTTAGCCCACCACCTCCCCGCGGCCGCAGTGCCACGTGTACTTTGTTGTAAATACTGGTTTGGGAATATATAACACTCTTTATAGTTATTTCGCATTACTTCTTGTTTAATATTTAAATCAGATGCTAACTTTGGCCAAAGGCGACACGCTTTATTCTGCCTGCAGTTGGTGATGTGCGGGTAAATGTTGAACAACCAACTTTAAAAACAAATGAACAACAACAACAAAACCCTTGAGTTGTAGCATTTGCCTGTTTCCGTGGTATAAATATTCCCAACAATAGCTGACTTCAAGCTATGAACGTGAAGTCACTGAAGGCAGGAGGCAGAGCAAGATGTGCTTAACTGGCTCCTGTGAGCCTGTCCCAGCCAGTTCCAGGACACTTACCTTGGGCTACAGAAGGTTTGAGAAAATTCAAATTAAGTCCCAACTTTTAAAACTTACGCTTTCCAGTCAAAATCTAGATTTCCGATTTCTCTTGGAAAAATAGAAAATCTTGCTATGCTAGGCACACATTTCTCCAAGCCAGCCACTCACGGAAGAAAAGCTGTGAATCTTCTCTCTTCGGAGAGCCCATTGGTACCCTGATGCTACCCGGCTGAGTGTCACCTGCCAATCATCACTGTGTTTGACTTCTTTCCTGTCCCGCGGCCTAACTGCTGAGGTTCAGTTTGTCTCTTTGAGATATAAGAACCAAGTGATGTGTCCCCTGGCTTTTAATCAAAAAAACCAAGAAAGAATTGCAGAGTTGGGTCCTATATAATTTAATTTTTTAAAATAGTTTCCAGCTTGATTGTGAGGCAGTCCAGTTTCTCCTTAATGGGGTGCATGAAGAATTTACTTCATTCTTGTTCATTTCCCTCTGGTCATCTGGCAAAGAGATTTTCTCCTTAAGATATTTAATAAGTGAGAATTGAACCAGAAAAGCATGAACTTTGTGACAGGCTAAAGGTTCTCCTATGAGAAATAAAGACCCACTAACGGGAAATGGTGAAAAGTGACAAGTTCAGAGGAAACACGTGAGTAATTAGAGATGTATCAAGCCTGTGTATAGGCAGTTGACCCAGCATAGTGAGAGAAAAATAACATCTCTGAGGTCTTGCTGGATCCCGTCCATGTTAATTTTGGATAACGCCCAAGTGTCTGGGGGAAAGACTGCTCTGAAACTTGGGGTGTGGAACAACCCTGCCGGTGATTGCACCGTAAATACCTCATTATCTATGAGTATTAAAGGACCCATAAAGGGTATGAGACAGTTTAATGCCCTGTTCTTGGGTGGGGCAGGGTGCTTCTGTACACGATTTAAGAATGTGAGGTTTAGAAAAGAGGATAAGGGGGAGTCTGGGAGTTTCTAGTGCTGAAGGTTTGGGGAAGTCAGAAAAGCAGTGGGGTAAAGAATTGCATCATGTATGTATTTTCTGAAACATTGGCAAGAGTGTTATTTAAAAATAAAATCAATTTCACATTGGAAAAGGGAGCTCCGTTTTTAAAGACACCTTTTGTGAACCTTAACCCGGTGAAACATTTCTAATGACGCCTGTAAAAACTCTCTACGTTCTTATCACCTCGTGTTCGTTGTGGGGGAAGATAGGGACCCCGTGATAAACGACCATCCACTCAGGTTCTTCTTTCCAATAATTTACATACATGAAGAGAGGAGGGGTTTTTAACTGATTAACAGCATTTATTGGACATAGATTCAGTAAAGCCACAGTTAAAAAGAAAACTACTGCAGTTTGTGGGCAGAAGATAAGGAAGGTGGCTGTCAAAGGGAGCATTCTGGAGTGGCAGGAAAACCTGCCACTAAGTAACAGAGATGAGTCGGCTTCAAGATGTCAAACACAAGCTTTTCAGACTTGCGCATTGTCGTTTCTTTGTTTGTAAAGAAGCCTCAGGAGGCTCTAAAAGAGGAGAGGCAAATGAAATAGCCACCATTTCTTAGGGACCTACTTTGTACCCGATGCTGAATCTCCTCTGGGCACTATTGGGCAGACACTCCAAGTAGACACCTCCATTATAATAATTAAATTTGTTGAGCCCTTCAGTGAGCCAAGCACCATACTAAGTGCAGATTGTTGATTATCCCTTTTGATCCGAGGTAGATGATGCAGTCCCCATGCCACAGATGAGAAAACTGAGACTTGGGAAACCTGCTCCTTGTCCCACAGCCGGCAGGAGGTGGAGCAGGTCCATTCGGCTCCAGAGCCCATACTCGTTCCAGACTGCCATGTCACCTCCGCGAGCATCAGACTGTGCTGCGAACTGATCATAGCGCTCCCCAGAAACGTGGTGGAGAATTGCTGTCGTTCTCCAAGCGCTGATGGAGAAAGTTCATTCAAAATATTACCAGTGAAAATGGAGTCAACTCTACTTCCACTAGATGTTATTCTTCCTTAATAGTTGTGTGTGTGTGTGTGTGTGTGTGTGTGTGTGTGTGTGTGTGTGTGTGTGAAAGCTGTTACCACTGCCCTGGTTTCCTTTGCCACCTCAGCATTTTAAACAAATCAAGGGTGAGTCGGGGAGAATGGTGGAGGTTTTGAGGCTGTATTCTAAGGAAGCCCTGATCCGTGGGGTGTGCCCAGCCTGCATTACATGTGGATTGAATATTACTAAAGGCTGCAGGGCGCCACAGAGAGCAGATAGTGCTGGGTCGTTGGAGGTTTCCTGCGAGGCTCCTTGTCTCCCACTCACTTACAGAGAATACGGCGAGCTGTCTGAGGTCTGCAGGGTTGGCTCCTCACAGGAGTCTCAAAGGTCTCCTGCTCATAGCTGGAGGCTGTGTCAAACCCTCAGTCATGGAACTCAGGAATACAGTTCGGAATCTTTCTCAATATCCTGAAGGTGCTTGTTCTGTAACTGATTAGTGCCTGGCATTTGGAAATACCAATTTGTTACCTAACTGGCCGCGCCGTATTGGGATTCGTTGCAGTGGGATTTGGTGGGTGCCATGCTGCCCCTCTGGCTTTTTTCTCTCATTACGTCATATCTCCTACCTTCCGCTTCAGCGTTCACTCCACAGAGAAGAGTGGGAGTGTCCCAGTACCTCCTGGGACTTGCTGTCTACATGGAACGGTGAGCTCCATGTCTATCTCATCCACTCGTGTGTATCTGCACCTAGCACTGAGCCTGCACTAGGTGTGACCGCCTACCAGCTGCCATCTGTGGATTAAGCAATCAGGTTACACCACCCACAACATACCCAGTGTACAATACTAGAAGGAAAAAAAGACAAAATTGCAATAAAAAAAATTCCCCTTCAGGAAAAGGAATGTGGGACGGAAGGTCCGAGCATCATGTCGTCTTACTACCCACTGGCGCAGAGTGTATACAGCACCCTGAGGGCCAAGGGGAGGCAGGTGAAACCCGGCTCTTTAAGACACAGGTGTCAAAAGCCATTCAAATTTGAGCAAACCCGGAGACTTCATCATTAGGATCCAATCCCCTCGCGTTGTCCCAGGGCGGAAACTTCGGGAGATCCTTGGGAGGGGACGAGTCTCTCAGTCTCTCTCTGGGCCTCCTGCACCTGCTCCACCTTTCCCTCTCGACCATCCCTGTGCCAGGCAGGATCAGCCTCGGGGCTCTGCGTGGGCTTTAAAATACAGATTCAGAGAGCCTGCACATTCTTACTGCATGGTTCCCTAAGTACCGCAGGGTACACATAATTTTAGGTGATACATGGAAAACATTGTACTATGTATTTGAATTTTTATTTATTTAAATCACATGTACACACACAGACACCAAGCCTCTGATTTCTTGCATTGCATAGGATGAAGTTTAGAGTTTTAAGGTGATGCAATTCATATGTCAATTTTAGGCCCATGACCACCAAGCTAAAGATCAATATGCCCACATCATGGAGAAGGCCCTTCCGGAGACTGTGAAAGCCTTATCTGATTGTTTTGGAAATGGACTGGTCCTGTTAATAGGCTTTTCTTGTCATCAAGGAATACCAGGATCCTACTCCAAATCTTTAGAAAATAATTTTGTATTCACCTTTGAAATTAAAGAATAAAAATCATCCATTATCTCACTAACCAGTTACTGCTTCCATTTTTGTGTATTTCTTTTGTATGGATTTAACATAATTGAGACAAAATGCTTCTGTCTCAGTAGAGTTTTTACTTGAGATTCTGCATTGCTCCAACACTGTAGGAGCAACTGTGAGTGTAGAGAGTGTCAGAAGTGGCCCTCTCTCTCCACCCTTATCCAAATTAACCCTTTGGTGACTTTAAAATGGCCGAGATAAATCTGAGGCACTTCGTTTCTTGTTAATGGCTTCCTTTTCCCACAGTTGAGTATATCAGAAGTTCGAAGAAAACTAGAATGTCCATTAGTTGGGTTCCAGGAAACTGGGGATTCATTTAGCCATAGGAGTTATTAGAAAGACTGTTTCTGGCTCAGGGTTGGCTTTGTGTGTCTCATCGAGGTTTTTGGTTTGTCTGTTGGAGAGACAACTGAGAGAGGTGCTGACTGTCGAGGCAAGTTTTGCCATCACAGAGCAAGGTCGTCTCTGCATGATGAAGCAGCAAGGCAATGTTTGTGAAACATGACCGCAGAGCTTTGGGAAAAGTGCAAAACAGGTGGGCGTGATGTCCACAGAATTATGTAGAAGAAGTTTGGAACGTCTGCCTAAGGGAGAAAGTTCTAGACCACATTCTTTCTCCTATTAAAAAAAAAAAATGCTTGTTCCTTCCAGGATAGGCAAGCAGCTCAAGTGGTCCCCAAACTGTACGTATTTGGCTTCATTGTACAGAACAGCTTCTTCCCCACCAGCAAATTTCCTTCCCTAACAGATACCTACGCCTGGCAAATCGTGCAGCTCAGAAGTTTTCTTGAGTTGCTGTTTCATTAGCACCGTTGCTTAAGGCTCGGGTTTCCCCTGCCTTTCCCTTCTCAACTCAATATTAAAGTTAATAAGTTTTTTTCTATATTAAGAAGTGCCTAAGAGCTTGGATAAAGTTTCTCTGGAGTTAATCCTACTCTGGCATAAATAGTATAGATAATCTACACCTGGATAATTGGAGCTTGGCCACGGTGAAAAAACTAAGTGAAACTAAAAAGAGCTTCATGTAGAAACCCTGATGCAACAAAATGAGTTCACTTTCCACCCTAAAAGCTCCATAATAATAGGTGCCATGGCTGCATTTTTGTGGTTGGAGTTTTTGTCACTGGCCGATTCTCAAACCTCAGTAATGTTTGATCCCTGATGAAATCTGAACTGGAAGTAGATTCCGCATAATGAAATTACTCTTAATAAGCCACTTTTAGCTGGAATGGGTGACCCCCCTAGGACATAAGGCTTTTCTATTTCCTGGAGAGAAAATTACGTACGTCAGAGAAGACACAAGCCTAATCAGACCAAGGTTATTAGACCTGGAGCGGTGGGTTGAACAACAGCAGCCCAAACCCAGTTATCTCATCAAATTGGTAGTGGTGATTTTTATAGCTGTGATTTGTCCTCACGAAAGAGTGGAAAGATTTTGAAAACTACTCTGGAGAGCCACCACTTTTTACATGGTATTTGCATCTCAGGTTAGGTATTTGACTCAGGCAGATGCCTCCACAGTCTTGACAAGTAAGTGGACTGCAGCTTATTCCTGGAGTTGCTTACAAGGAGCCTCACTCCTCTGTGCCTCAGTATCTCCATCTGTAACAGGACAGGGGATGACAGTAATAACACCTCACAGAGTTGAGCTGACGAGTAAAAGAAAGGCTTCGGCCAGGTATTCAGAACCATGCCCACAATCCAGTGGGCACTCGATCCACTCGATTCATTATGATGGCGCTTTTTCATTGACATCACTCCCAGTACCAAACGGGCAGGAGACACTTTTTCTGGGATCATTATCAGAAGTCCCCCGTGTCTCCACTCTGATACTTTGGCCTGGATCAGCCCCCAGTGTGGGGAGGGCGTCTTGTCCTCACATGGCAAAACCAGTCCTGAGACAAGGGGGCGGGGTCTCATTCAGGAATGACCCACTGAAATGGACTCCTCTGGACACAAGTGGGCGCCCATTAATTGCAGTTCAAGGTGAGGCTGTCCACCTGCAGCACGGTTCTGCCCACGGAGAGAAAGCTCCCCAGGTGCCAGACTCAGCACACAGCCCTTCCATTTCCCAGAGTACCTTCATTCGTGGGTGAGGGGTTAAGGAAAACTCTTGCATGCGCTCAAGTGCCTGGAAGCAAAGGCAGAACTCAGCCCAGGACTCCAGAATCCAGAATCTCAACCCCGGCCCCTCTCAACACATTCGGGACATGTCTTCTCTCCCGCCTCCTTCCTGGTTTGGGGGAATCAATTACACAGACAGTGTGTTCCCTCCGACGCGTCCCCCGTGAATTGCCTCCCCTCATCTACATAGCCCCTGGGAACGGGAGTTTTCCCACGGAGCTTCTAAATCAGTATGGTGTTTTTCTTAGATGTTCACACTGAGTTTTTGTATCTCTAGTGGCCATTTCCCAAATTGGAACATTTCAGACTAAAACGTTATACATTAGAGTTTGAGGAATTTTATTTTCATGAATGCTTTGGGAATTTTAATGGCAATGTGGGTTATTTTCCCCGGGGCCTTTTCCCATGAAAAATAATACAGGTATTTTGGGGAATTGAAAATTGCATGGAAACTGGGGCCCCTCCCCTCTCCCCCCCAAGGAGGAAACGTATCTCTTCTCCTTTCTTGGGCCAGAGAAATCTGTAAGGTGCATCTCCCACCACTGAAGGCGTCTTTTCTTCTTCTCTTCTCCCTGGCTGAGATGAAGCAGGGATCTCATCCAGATGTTGAAGGTCAGCTTCTCAGCTTCCTTCACACCTCGTCTTTGTCTCTGGAGGCCGGTGCCAGGCGGGAGTCAGCCGCTCTTGTCTACATGTCATCCTCCACTCTCTCTTTCCAGATCTTTCGCCATGTTGACAACGCACCTCGCTCCTCCTTTGACATCGGTTTTCTTCCTCAAGGGCACAATGGCATGAAAGCCTCGCTCAACCCCACCGCCTCTTCCTCGTCATGCTGTTTGGCCCCTCCCTACGTTCTTCTCAGGTGTCAAGAACTGAGTCATTGCAGGGCTTTCTCGCTGGACCTTTATCTCCCTTAAAGCTGTAACATCTTTTGTTTATAGAGACTATTTTAAATCCATCATTCAATAGGCCATTCTCTGATGAGTTTCTGGAAGCCTCACTGAAAACACAAGTTCTCTGAAGGCGTATTTCTCCCTTCCCACAGCAAGCACCCAGATGGCAGTGAGACACATTGCCCTTGTCATAACATGCATGACTGTGTTTGGGGACTCGTGATTTGCTTGATAATTTTAGCCTTTTCTAAATTTCTTCAGAAACTTTGATAATCTGAAGAATTCTGCCAGAAGTATCTCACAGGTGTGATATCTTTCCTCCGTTTCTGTCCCAAACTACATGTCCTCATGGGATGATCAAGTTAAACCCAAGAGAGATCTGCCCTATCCAGGTTTGACAAGGGAGATGGGAGGGTCCAGGTAATCCCTTCCCTTCTTAGGTGGTATCATCTGAAACTTGGGGATTGACTCCAACTTCATTTTGCCATTTCCAAGTTGGGGGTTGGGTGTATGTCCATCCACACCTCCATGACTGCCAACAGTGCCGTCTCTCTCACCCACACTGCCATCTTTTCTGTTCTGATCTTCCAAGCTCCTTCCTGCTTCAGGTCCTTCGGACTGACTTTTCTTTCTCTCAGCTCTTCATGAAGCTGGGTCACCATCCTTCAGGCTCACCTGAAGACAGAAGAGCTTCTCTTACCACCTCTGGAGAAGTAGCCCTCCCCTCATTTGTCTCCTCTGTGCCCTATCCTGAAATGATGGACATGAGAGGCAAAAGGTGTCGCTTCCTTTTCATACTCAGAATAAAGCAAGGGCAGAACAACCAGTGTTTGAGCAATGGAATTGTTACACGTTTTGTGGGGGTCCTCTGTGTATGCAGATTAGGTGCCACCCACCCTGTGGCCCTGGATTGTTGTCATTGAGGATGATAGTGTATTAATAGGCTTAGAATCTAGGTTTTGGGTCTTTAGCTACAAAATCCATTGCCTTCCAAAATCTGAAGTTGTTATTTTTTTTCTTCTTGCCATTTTTTTTTTTGAAGGCCAGTTCCAAATAGACAAGGCAGCAGTTCGTGTCTGAAAGGAGCCAGGAACATGGGCTCCATTTATTATTATTTTTTAATGTCTTTGTCCCAAGGAAAAGATCCTGGGGGATAAAGTAATAATTGAGATTCCTCGTGAGGCTACATGACATCACAAATCTTTGATCAGGGCCTTGGCAAGATCAGGGGCAGAGAAGCTTTTAAATGTATCTGAGAAGCAATCCAGACAGTGGGCAGGCCAGGTGGGCAGTGCTGGGGGGTGGGCTCTTGGGTGTCTGGGTCTATGGTACAAGTCACCCCTGTGACCTTGGGCACTCTACTCCTGGAGTTTCACATCCTTTGTCTAATAAATTAGGCAATTCGGTCAGAACAGTTCTTCTCAGCTCTATTATACCCAACAACTTCTTTTTTACGTCACAGTTTTTTTTATAATAATGAAATTAAATTTTATAAATAAAATATTCCTTTAGTTTCCCGAAATAAAATTTTATAAATAAGCTACCTATACACATAATTTCCACATGTACTGACCTAATTATATAAAAAAGAAACAAAATTGTTTCTTAGGAAATAATGTGTATGTTAATACGTACATGCTAGGGTCTGACGGGGAGGTAGTCAGGTATTGCATGTGCAGACAGACTGACACAGGTATATTGGCTACGTCCTCGCTGCTGCACTGCTGTCTGCGATAGGATTGTCTGAGATAGTATTTTAGGCTTCTCCAGAGAAACAAAACCAGTGGATGGATAGATAATAGATCAAAGAGGAGATTTATTATAGGACTTGGCTCACACAGTTATAGAGGCCGAGAAGTCCCATAAGCTGCTATCTGCAAACTGGAGACCCAGGAAAGCCTGGGGGGTAATTCGGTTGAGTCTGAGGGCCTGAAAATTGAGAAGCTGATGGTTTAAGCCCAGATCTGAGTCCAAAACCCTGAGAAATTGGAGCACTGATGTCCAAGGGCAGGAGAAGATGGATGTCTCCATTCAGGCAGAGGGAACAAATTTGTCCTTCCTCAACCCTCTTGTTCTAGTCAAGCACTCAACTGATTTGATGACACCCACCCACACTGGGGAGGGAGCTCTTCCTTGCCAATCCTATGATTCAAGTGTTAACCTCTTCCAAAGATACCGTCACAGACACATCCAGAAATGGTGCTTTGCCAGCTATCTGGGCATCCCTTAGCCTAGTCAAGTTGCCACATAAAATTAACCATCACAGTTTGTGAACAACTCTTGGTGATATTTAAAATAAATGTTGAATCTCTCCCCAATTGATATGACAGTTGCATTCCTGAATATTTCAATGTATATTAAAATTGTGCAAAAAAAACCCCCAAACTGTGTCTATTTGTAAAACAAGAATTAGCTTCTAGGCTCAGATTAATAAGGTTTTCCGTATACATGAAAGTCGTACAGGATGCAGAGCAGTTCTTTAAGGTGTAGACTGTACCAGGCATCACAGGGACATCCATCTAGCGTCCTTGGCCCCGCACACGAAATGCAGTGTCAGATGACAGCCAATCCACCTGCCAAACACCAATTTCCAGAATGCCCTGTAGGGGCAGCGTTGCCCCGGCTGAGAGCTCTGTCTTCAATGAGCCCAGAGATGTGCTCAAAAACTTTGAGGTTTCCTGCAGGATCTTATTCCAATGCATCTGATTCCGGAACCCTGGGTTGGGCCCACGGTTCTGCATTCACATCAGGCTTCCAGGTGCTACGGCTGCTGCTCCTGGTCCAGGACCACACTTTTGAGTGGCAAGGATCTAGGTCGACAATTCCCAACATTTTTGGCACCAGGGACTGATGCTCCTACAAGAATCTAATGCCTGATAGTCTGAGGTGGAGGTGAGGCGGTGATGCTAGCACTGGGGCAGCTGCAAATACAGATGAAGGTTTGCTCACCCGTCCGCTGCTCACCTCATGCTGTGTGGCCCGGTTCCTAACAGGCCATGGACCAGCATGTCTCTCCAGAGTAGGGTGTCCCTGACAGCCATCTGCTATCAAATATCCTGTGATGCTTGTCAAAATGTAAGTGTCTGAGCCTTACCCCAGCCATGCTCAATCAGGAACTCCTTACATCTGCACCTTAATACTTGATTCCCTAAATATTGCCTTAAAACCACTAACATTGAGAACCCCCAACTACCTTCTCTAGAGATCTCTTGGTCTTGAGGATCTCGTGGCATGCAGTCCTGTTTTTCCATCCAAATCTCAGAGGCTGTCAAGTCAAAAATCTTTCCTGGGACATCAGATAGAGGTTAGAAAGTTGACCACTTACTCCAGGTTCTGGAAATTTCCAGTTTCTTGACTGCGTAATAGCTGTGTAGATGCTCAAGCTGTTTATGCATTTATTCACTTTATTCCGAATGTATGTTACATTCCACATCCACACAGAGAAGACCTTCCCTCGTAGCATCAGTACACGAGGTCAGTGAGCCCAGGGAAAGCATGAGGGGAATTATTATTTACTGCTCAAGCCCAATTATCCTTCATTTTCTAGCCGTGTCCTTTTTCTATGGGTTTTGTTTGCTCTAATCTGCCAGTGTGAGAGGGGACTGTGGAAGACACAATGAAATGTTTACTTTTGTGGTCCTGAGACCAAGCAGAGAGATGCGCTGCTTTGGAAAAGGCCACCTGGGGGTTGTTTGCAGAAGGACCTGAGTCTTGCTCTCTCTGGATGCAGGATGCCCCCCCATCTCCCCCACCACAACATGAGAGCCCCAGCTGGCTCGGCCACAGCAATAAAGCTACCTTCCCTCGGGACAGGCGGTTGGCTACCACAAGAGTATTACAATTAAACCTTCTGAAAACATTTTGACACAAAAAAGGCTCCTGATTTCCTCAGATGAGTCATCTTCTCTTGAAATTTCCTGACTCTATCCCGTCCATGCAGCCCTTGCCAGTGGGTCACGGGGCCGTGCTCCAGACTCTTAAATAGACTCCACTTCTCCAAGGAGTATAGGGTCAGAAGAGCCTCGGCCAGTGGTTCAGCAGCGTTATCACCTTGGGGCTGGCCCCATCCTGACCTTGGACCCTGATTCCAAGAACGAGGACTTCTTCCTTCTGGCCAAGGCCCTGCCTCCACCCTGTTTCTGGTGCCTGAGTCTCCGCCTGGCATTCCGCCTGCCATCCTATTCTGCTTATTCTGCTTTGCTCTTCTGTCTTGTCTTTTGCTGATCCTACACAGCAGGCTTCCATGTCGCACAACCCCAAGGGTGCCATTTACACTGTGTTCTATGGGCAGGACAGAGCTACTGATGGACAGGAATAAAAAATTAAAAAATGAACTGTCATTTGTTACTGCTCTCCCAGTTCATGGCATGGGAAGTGAGCTCAAGCATTCAGGATAACTAGGTAAGCAATACAGTAGATTAATTCTGGACAGTAAAACGTCCTTGGACTATCTGAGAAGAACCGCTCAATCCTTCCATGGCTTACCTAAGAAAATACAAATTATCTGTCTTTTATTGAAGTTATCAGTAAATATTTTCAGTACAACTAACCACACAACATGAAACTGGCAACAGTTAACACTGTGCATAATAAAACTTGTCACAAATGAGAAACTAAGGAATATAAACTTGGTAAGGTTGAAAAGTGCAACAATTATAATGAGAAAAAAAAGATGTAATAGGGGAAAAACCCACACAGAATAAAACAACAGAAGGAAATTACCACATGGTAAAATTGATTTTTAAAAAATCAGTAGAAGAATCAAATAATCCTGGCAAAATCTGGATATGCGAGATTCAGGAAAATGGATCTTGGTAGGAATGTGTCCATCAAGGAAACTCATGATGGACAGATAAAAAAATAACTGATGAATCATATTTTTGGTAATTTTTTAGCAGAAAAAATCCTTTTGAAAAATGTTTAAAATGGGAATAACCTCGTAGTAGTTTAACTATACAGAATGGAAAAATTGTTGAGGATTAAAATGATTTATCATGGAAATTACTGTGGAAAATACTTTCTCAATGAAATTTCTTCAACGTTAGGAAAAATTCAAATTTATATATATATATGTGTATATATATATATATATGTGTATATATATATATATATGTGTATATATATATATATGTATATAATATATATATATATATATATATATAATATATATATTCGTGAAGATAGAACAACGACAAAAAAATGTGTTTCAGGGCAAAGCACCGAATGGGTCAAATAGAGTCTCCAAAAAATGGAAGGATCCACATGAGACATGATGGCTGGACCACTAAGCACCATGTTGGATTGGCTCCTGAAACAGTGGAAAACTTGGTGAAAGCCAAATGAAGTTTAGAGCTCAATGAAGAGCAGCGCACCGATGGTGGTTTTTCCGTTTTTACGAATGTACCGTGGTGTTGGTTCACAACCTTCTCTGGAGCGTCCCAGAGATCTTCTGAAACTGGTCCCCATACTCCAAGAGCAGGGAGAGACTGAAGAGAGAGGCAGACCACTCTGCTTGGTAGGTGGCAGCCCAACAAACACGGGAGCCGATCTGTGAAGCTTGTCTTGGCCAAGTACGGTCAGACAGTACATATCGCTGTTTCAGTGATGACAGACTGTGTGTGTAACGCTGGTCCCATAAGATCATAATTAGAATTTCCTGTAAGAAAGGGGAGGCTGTGTGCCTCAGGAAGTTTGTTTGTTTCTTTCCTCTAGCAGGAGAAATATCTATGGGGCTTGGCCATAGATTCCCTCTCACTCCTAGCACCTGAATTTCGAGTGCACAGATCACATCCCGGCCAGTCAGACATTGACCTGTTCCTGCACAGAGGAGCCTGTCCCCCTGCACTGTGTACTCAGAGGGCGCTGCAGCCCACCGGGTCTCGCTTGATGGTGTTCAGGGCACATTGCTGTAAATTCTTTGTTGAGGACCTAAGACCCTGGGCAAAGACACAGGTTCACAGGAGCTACCTGAACAAGTATCAAGTGCCACTGTCGCTTTAGGAAAAGCTTTCTGTGTTAGTGTGAAGCCAGCCTGTCCCTCTACTTTGTAAATACCAGGTTTTAATGAAGTAAAGCATAGATAAGTTTTATTTCTTCTTTTGATTCAATGCCAGAGAGAGTTATGCCAGATAGGGTCAAGAGAGCCAGAAACAAATTTCCAAAGTCAAAATGTTCAGTCCTCAGTTCTACCCTTTCTCTGTGTTAAACACACCCCCCCCTTTTTTTAAGAGTACCGTGAAGTTCCATAATCCAACATGCAGTAGCCAAAACCACACGGCCGTGACAACGCCCTGTGTTCCTTTATCTCTCCATCTTGATTTCTCGTTCCTGCTGATCCTCAGGCCACCTCTCCCTCCCTCCCACACTCACTGTGATGGCGATCCACACCTCCCCCAGCCAGTTTCTCCTCCATGTTTCCAAACAGTCGAGCCCACGTCCCCTGTCATGAAGCAACGTTGACAGCTTCCACGCTCTCAAAAGGAAGCAGCGGGGGAGGGCCTATGAGACAGTGTTTCTAAGTCTACAGTGTGAGGGGATGTCCTAGACCTTCACACGCACTCCCCCTCTCTCACTGACTCCCCAGAGCCACTTCCAGCCCTGCGGGCTCCACTCGTGGTAAGTGCCCTATACAGCTGTACCATGTTTTCGTTCTTATGTGTATTTTTACTCTTCCTTTTCTGTTTAGATACACAAATAGTTACTGTGTCACAGTTGCTACAGTATTCAGTACAGTAACATGCTGTGTGGGGGTGTGTAGAGCCTACGGGTGTGTGCAGGCTGCACCGTAGAGCCAAGGTGTGTAGTGGGTTATGCCGTCTCGGTTTGTGTAAGCGCGCTCTTCGATACTCACACAACGGTGAAATCATACGACGATGCATTTCTGAGAACGTATCCCCGTCACTAAGCGACATACGAGTATAGTTTTCCGTACCTGGCTGCCAAATCTTAAAGGTTTATATGGAACCCCTAACTGGAATTTAGTCACGTCCTAAAGGGGCCTTAACTGGGGTCAATCCAGACAGTCTCAAGCAAGCGGAAAGCACGGTCCCCAGCACAAGGGAGGGAGGAAGGAGCCTCCAGTTGCCTGAGTCCAGCTTGTGGGTCAAACCAGCAGTCCCATCTTGTTGACTTTCATGATACGTGGCGATGTAAGATGTTCCCATCAGGGGAAACTGGGCGAGGGGTATACAGGAACTTTCTGTATTATCTTTGCAACTTTTCTGTAAGTCTAAAATTATTGGCGGGGTCAAGATGCCCTGGACAAAGGAAAAAACAACCCAAAATTCCCACCACACTCCCATGCTCCCGGCAGCTCACCTCCCAATGGAGCCCCTTGATTGTGCCCCATCAGTTCATTTCCAGGGGATCAGACCCGTTGCTGTGCCTGCCCCTCAGGACCCCTTTGTAGACTTCTGTTCACTGCCAGCCTCAGGTGTCTCCCAGGTCTCTCTGCCCAGGTTCCAGACAGCTTTCTATCACTCCCCTGGTCCCCTTCCCCCACCCAGCGTATGGACCAGGGAGCTCAAACTCAGCTGCAGACGTTTCAGAATCCCCTGAGGAGCTTTCCCAACTCCTCATTGGGAAAATCCCCAGAGATTCTGATTTAAAGGGTCTCTGATAAGAATAGTGTTTAAGAAATGTTTGTTTTTAAGAATACTAGCTAATAATAACCATCAGGATTGCCCTAAGTGCTATTTCATTTATTTCTCACAACAACCTTATGAGCTACCTAGCGTTCCTATGTTACATGAAGAGACGGGCATAAGGAAATTAGGTGTCTTGTCCAAGGTCACAGAGGTTGTAAATGATAGAGCTGAGGTGGGGGCCCAAACGGGATGGCTTAGAGCCCCCCAGTCCTTTCCACTCCTGACCCAATGGGCGAAGGAGTCTGCTTTGCTTGGGAATTTTGCACCCTCTTTATTCTTTGTTATTCCTACTGGGAAAACTGGCTGTCTATGTTTCTTTTGTTAACTGTTTGTTCTATATGTTTTTCAAGTCCACAAGATATGCATTGTGTTCCCACTGTGTGCTCAGAGACCCCATGCAGGGTGCATTTTGATTCCTGGTTTCAATTCTGCTCCTTCTTCACATGTATACACTCGTGTTGTGCTATATGTGTGTGTGTGTGTGTGCGTGCGTGCGTGCGTGCATGCTTGCACCATCCCAGTGAAGATAACCAAGTAATATGCTCTAAGAGTTTACTTCAAATTATTTCTACTCTGTGTAATAACCAAAATAATCACTTTTTATATATTACACTCATAAAGTAGTTCCACAGCAACCTATGACTGCTTTCTTTTTCTGATGCTAGAGTAGGCAGTAACTGTATTTAGTCCTCTGGCAACATCTGGTCTTCCAGTTGGAACCTTGGGAGCTGTTGCAAGGTGTCTTCTAACCACCAGGCACTCCATGTTGGCAGCCGGAGTGTGAGGTTCTTGGGCCTGATTAACTGCAAACAGATCTCTCCGACTGGGCAGTGTAGAGAAGAGAATGAGTGACCTGGTGAACAGAGGATTCTGGGTACTTTTATCTGTAGTTATTTTGATGGAGTCGGCGGAGCCCCTGAGATACTCCCTTGGGCTGAGGGCCCAAGGAGACTTCTCAGCATTATGGTTCAAGCAAAAATATCCTTAGCAGGAGCCAGAGGAACGGTGCGCTCCTGACGAGCAGGCCCCGTAAGCAATCTTTTTGTTCATATACCTCCTAAAAGAATTTTTGGAAAACTCACTCATTTTTAAGTAGACATCTAGAATCTCTTCATAAATGTAAATAGTAAAGATAGATTTAGATACGTTATTTAAAACATTAGATACATTTTCTAATCGTTGCTTAGACATGTAAAAGAAAACTACTATGTCTTCTAAGTGGAATCTCAGTCTTCCAATGCAATCTAAATCCCACAGCAATTTCACACCCACCAACTACCCCCCATTTAAATATATATATAAACCAGATTTTCTTTAACTGACAGAAATTTTATATTGTTCCATTTTCTTTTGGAACCCACACATCCATTCTACATCACCCTAATAAATTTCTACTAATACAACAATTTGTTATGTAAGTCTTTCCTTGATCACATTTCTCCTACAACAAAAACATATACATAAATTGAAATTTAATTTTTATATTTCCTGTCATCATAAGATTTAAATCTTTTTAAAATGTTTTTTTTCTGATTGAGTTACCCTTTAATTATTAGTAGCATACAATTTATCAAAACCATATAAATAGATAACAAATTTGAGTAAAAAACAATGATATTTTATTGAAAATATATTTCTAAATGAGATGAATGGAACTGTATACTATTTTTCTGTAAGAAGCCTTGCTTATATACACAGGCAAATGAGAACAGAAGGAAGTTTTGTTTAGCAATGCCACTCAATGCTTTGAATGCCTTCTGAGTTATATGCCAAGCGTTACAAGTGCATCGTCATCAAAAATAATATTTAATGACCATGGAAGGCTGAATAACACCCCTCCTCCCAAATATCTCCACATCCTCATCCCTGGACCTGTGACTATGATCTGGTGTGGCAGAAGAACTGTGCAGATATGGTCAAGTTAAGAATCTTGAAATGGGGAGATAATCCTGGATTATCCAAGTGGGTCTGATGCAATCACACAGGTCCGTAAAAGAGGGACCCTGGAGGAGTCCCTTGAGGACAAGAAGGTGATGTGAGGTTGGCAGCAGCAAGAGTTTTGAAAATGTGCCCCTACAGGCTCATTTAAGGGTCATCAGCCGAGGAATATAGGAACGCAGCTCTCAATGCTCAAAAGACACAGGAATTTTCTACTATCAGGTCCTCCAGAAGGAACCAGCCTGCCCATACCTTGACTTTAGCTCAGTGAAACCGCTTTCAGACTTCTGACCTCCAGAACCAGAAGAGAATAAACGTTTGTTCTTTTCAGCCACTCAGTCGGGGTGGTTTGTCACAGCAGCAGGAGGAAGCTAATACACTGGAGGCTGACAGCTCAGTTACATCCTCCTAGTAATTGAAGAATTGGAAACCGTGACCACCGTGTCCTCATTCCAGCCCATGTTCCCAGACAGGGACAGGGGGACACGTAATCCGAAGTTGCCACATCGCTCCTTTTAGTCCCATGGCCTCACCTAATTGCGAGGAAACAGGGAAAGGTGGGTTTTTTTATAAGTGGCTGTGCACTCAGTTCCTTTAGGAGGTCCTATTACCGTAGAAAGACTGGATGAAATTAGAAGGAGAGCAGTCTCCAGGAGGTTATTGCTTTTCGCCGAGGAGAGATGGTGGTGGCATTAGCCACAGAGAGAAGTGGACCGATGCAGAGAGAGTGGGAATCCTTCCTCAATAGCACTTGAAGGATTAGTGTGGCGAAGAGGACAAGGGAGGCAATGAGTCAGCGCCCAGGTTTCTGGTTCATGGAACCGAATGGGTGGCTGTGTCGTTCACTGCAGAGGTAGAGACCACCATGTAGAGCATGCTGCCGAGTCTGAGACGAACATGCGTGCCTTCTCAGAATTGCAGGGTGTGTAAATATTGACTTTCATCGACAGGTTTCTGTTAAACTAATTAAGGAGAATGTTTTGTTAAAGGGATAGAAAAGAAGTTGCTGAAGCAGCACTTGGCAGCTCCTGGTCTTGGCCTCCCTTTAAGTATCGTGACTTCCTAAGGATGTGCTTTCCACCCACACCAGGAAAACGTTCTGGGACGGACACCGCCATGCCAGAGCCATATCATTAGCTAAAGAACACTTGGTCCTTTGCATGCATTCTAACAGGAGAGCTGAATCCCCAAGCAACATGGCTCTCCCAGGTCTTCTGTTTGTTGGTGGTGGTTTTAGATTAACTCTAGTTTCTCGTATGATAGACGTAGTGTAGAGAAAAAGGCAGGCTCTGCAGAGAAGTGGAAGGAAGAAGGGACATCACACAGTTCCATCAGCTAAGGCACCCACTTTACGAGCACCTTGCTGGATTTCCTTTCAGTCTTCTCTCTATACGGTATTCATATATGTCTTCTGTATCTCTTCGTTAAGCATGCACCATAATAGAAACATTTTTCATAATTTTGATAGCTTCATGATAGTCTATGTTGGGCATCTGCTGTATTTTATATTTTATTATCTATATTTTATTTATCCCCTCTTACTGAACATTTAGATCATTGCTGATTTTTCACTGTTATCTGTAATGCTGTGAGTAATATACTTACAAATAAAGTTATTTCTGTATTTAGCATCTTCCTCTAATGAGTAACAGAAGTGAAATTTCTGGATAATAGAGTGTGAATATTTTAACAGCTTTTCACCCATAATTTGACATCGCTTTCCCAAAGGGCTACATCCATTTATATTTTAAGGATCATGTGCGAAATCGTTGGGTTTTTTGGAAGGTGATATTCACAGATTAGCCCAAAGCATTCAATAAGTGTGGTGGGGGGCAGGGAGAAGCTGTAACTTGGAGACCAATGTTAGAGCTCATTTATAAAATTGCAGCTGAGCTGAGAGAAGAAAAGGTTCTCATGGACCTGCTCCGTGACACTCTGTTCATTCACTCAGTCCGCACCCTTTCGCAGGCCGTGGAAAGATCTTCGTAGATTTCTCGTCACCGCAGCCGCGTGAGGTTGTGTCATGCTACAGGCGAAGACCGTGAAGCTGAGTCATTTATAACCCAGGATTATCTCCCCGTTTCAAGATCTTAACTTGATCACATCTGCACGGTCCCTGAGTGAGAGCGACGTAAACCCAGAGTTGGGACTGCTTTGACTGCATTCGTTGAACTACGGCTCTACTCAAAACCGCATGATAAGCATCGGGAGGCACGAAGGTGAAAGGCAAGGCCCGGGAGTTTGCACTCAATAAAGACGATAGAGGCATCGGACGCTCAAAAAGTGTATTAATTTGCTCAGGCTACTGTAATAAAGCACTGTAGACCGGGGGCCCGAACACAATAGAAATTAATTTTCTTACAGATCTGGAGCCTCAGAGTCCAAGATCAAAGTGTTGGCACCGTTGGTTTCCTCTGAAGCCTCTCTCCCTGGCTTGTGGGTGGCTGGCTTCTCCCTGCTCCCTCATGTGGTCTGCCCTCTGTGTGTGCCTGCGTCCTAATTTCCCCTTCTTATCAGGACACTGGTCATGTTGGATCAGGGCCCATCCTAATGACCTCCTTTTAACTTAATTCTCTTATTAAAGACCCTATCTCCAAATACAGTCACCGTCTGAGGTGCTGGGAGTACTTCAACATAACAAAAGGTAATAGAATTTGAAAGCTCATAAAGCCTCAGTTATGAAATATGGCTAATTCTAAACCAGAAGCTCTCAACCAGCTGCACTTTAGAATCCCTTGGAACGTTTTATAACTAGCAAATGCCCCCAAGTAAACTCAATCTCAGTTGACTGGTCTGTGGAGGTGTTTTTTTTTTTTTAAAGCTCCTTGGTGATGTGAATGTGCACCCAGAATTGACAACTTTGTACAACTGAAATGTAGGGAGAGACCTGAGTTGCCTTCATTATCCTAAACTGTCGTGCACTCTGCTGAACAAACATTGACCTTTGTATGCAGAACAGATTCTAATCAGCAAAATATCACAGTGGCAACTCAGTTTCGAGTCTCTAGTTCATGCACACTTGGCATGTAGCATTCCTTTGCTCTTTCATTCATTAAGATACTCATTACTTGAAGCCTTATGATATAGACTAGGCGCCATTCTGATGTGATAAGCTGAATAATGCTCCCCCCAAAATGTCCATACCCTAATCCCTGGAACTCTGAATAGGGAGACTATTCTGGATTATCTGTGTGGTCTCGATTTAAGCACATGAGCTCTTAAAAGCAGAGAGCCATTCCTAGCAGAAGTCGAACATAAGAAAAGCAGGAGAGATTCAAAGTATGAGAAGGACTCCACCCTTCATTGCTGTCTTCGAAGATGGAGCAAGGAGCCTCCATCCAGGAAACAGTGTTCTCCTCCCTGGGAACAGTCCCTTCAGCTCTCAACCAGCGAGGAAACGGATGGAACCCTCAGTGCCATAACCACAGGGAACTGAATTCCATCATCAACTTGGAGGAGCAAGGAAGGGTTCTACCCCAGCAGCTCCGGAAAGGCAGCCTGCAGGCACTGTGGGTTTAGCGTGATGTGACCCAAGTTGGACTTCTGACCTACAGAAGAGTGAGATAATAAATTTGTGGCATTTTAAGCATTTTAATTTGTGGCAATTTTTTTCAGTAGCAATAGAAAACTAATACAGGATCTCTGAAAAACAACACATTCTCCCTGTTGTCATGAAGCTTAGCAACTCACATCTGCAAAATTTATGAAAGGAGAAACAAGTGTTTGGTAACTCCAGTCTTAGGCTCAAGGAGATCTTGAATTTGAGGGTCTAGGTATTAGGTGATTTGGGAGGTCCAAATTCTGCACACTTTTTTATGGAAGTTCCAGCAAAAAGGAGCGTGAAGAACCTGTTACTATAGATTGAAGGAAAGGATAAATTTTTGTGGTGAAAAGTCATCATTTAGAAAGAGTAGGCTTTTTATGAAGAAAATAATAGTTATAATAGGTCCTCAGACTTCAAAGGAATTCCTACTATCTCCCACTCTCAACCCCCAAATTTGCTTAATTTTAGGATGAAAGCTCATGGTAAAATCATATGCACCGAGTAAAAAAATGCTCAAGGAGAAAAACTTGCCGTGATGGGATATATCAAAGGGACACAAGAGCCCACTGAAAGAGGCCAAAGCTGGACCAGGTTTTGAGCAATCAATAAAGTAGTGTTGGATAATAACCCAAATATAAAATGAATATCCACAAATCCATACTTATGTAAGTGAATGATTCAAAAAATAAATAAATAAGGGCAAGAGATTTGTCTCCCCTGAAGAATCCCAGAAAGATGTGCAGACGCTCGCCCTTAAGGAAGTGGGTGGGGCACAACTCCCACTCCTTCGTGTGGGGGCCTCCAGGAGCACAGGACGGGAAAGTCTGGTCCAGGAGTGGCAGTATTTTGCAGTGGTGAAACCTGGCAGACTCTCAGCCAGGTGATTGAGATTTTAGCATCATCCAGGATAAGTCATGACGGTAGCGAGTTTCCTTGACAAGTGAATAGCACTTTCTCTCTGTGATTTTCCTCCCAAAAACATATTACCCCAGTCTGATCATGAGAAAACATCACACAAATCCCAGCTGGGCAGGTGGAGGGTTGCATTCTACAGAATACCTAACCAGTATTCAAAACTCTCAAGGTCACCAAAAACAAGGAATGTCTGAGAAAGTGTCATAGACAAGTGATGCCTACGGGTGACTAATTGTAATGAGTCCTGGATGGGGTCCTGCGACGGTAAAAGTGAAAGGACATTAAGTAAAAGCAAAGGAAATCTGAATAAAGTATGGACTTTAGTTAATAATACACCAGCATTGGTTCATTAATTATAATAAATGCACCCTACTCACAGAAGCAATTAATAACAGGGGAAGCTAGGCGCAAGGTATATGGGAATTCTCTGTACCATACTCATGATTTTTCCGTGACTCTAAAAGTATTCCAAAAATCAAAGCTTACTTTTTTAAGTGAAAAAAAAAAATTATATGCCTGCAAGTGTTTCTTCCACAGCACATTTACGTTCTATAGAGTATCAAGAACCTTTCTGCATCTTCTGGGCAGAAAAAGAAGCCCTGCGTGTGTGCGGACCTGGGCATGGCCCCCAGAATAGTCCTTTTGCGGGGAGGGAGCATGTGTTCTTCAGAGAGTTTAAAGTAAAAGCACTCAGCACACTGTGTCATCTTTGTACACTGCTTTCTCTGCCTCACATACGACTCACTCACCAGAGTATATTGAAGCTGTTCAGTGTTCCAAGAATATGTTTCATTTAGCAAGGTACATTCTGTGACCATTTGAGGATACTTTTGGGAAATAAGGCAGAAAATAGATGGAGCTTTGGTAATCGCCCTAGTTGAAGGCAAACCCAATGTGACCCTGGGCCCATGGGAACCCAACTCTAGCCCATGTCATTTAGAATAGCTTCCCGAATCAGGGTAGGGAGGCGATTTTAAATCAGTCCGCACGTGGAAATAGAATATAGGTTCTTCCTCTAGTCCATCAGAGGAAGTGCAGGAATTGTGTATCTCATCTTTCCGAACTGTGGCACAAACATCCAAGTACTTTATGAGGTGGTTAAGTTCTCGGTCTTCAAATGAAACTTGTTCTCTCATTCAGGGGGAGGTTGCCAATTTTCCATGTAGCCATTTATTTCCAGTTCCAGGAAGGATCAAGTGACGGTAAAAAATAAAAAAATTAAAAAATGTTTTAAAAATGAAAACGTTTTCAAGACTTAAGCAATAAAAGCACTTTTCTGCATGTACTTCTTGATGTTTCCAGGGGCTTATTATCCAGGCCTGGGCCGCCACGGCCACTGCCCCTTCGATTCCTGTCCTCACCGCCCCTCAGCTCATCCCCATGCCCTGACTTCTCAGGGCCTGGCCCAGCATGGGCTCTCAAGTGTTTGATGAATGAGTAGCCCAGACGAGGCATGGCGGCAGAAAAAGTGTGAACCCGTGGAGACATTGGGAGACAGAGGTTGCCGAGGAGGCGAGAGGAAGGAGGTCTCTGTGTCTTCTGGCCTCCTGCCTCCCCCCACCGGTTCCCCTGGGGGCGGCAATCCTTCCGAGCTGGGCGCCCCCTGGAGGATGTTCTCATTCCTTCGCTCCACGGGACACTTGCCTTGAGCATCATTCTCCCAATCAGGCAGGAGACACTAGGCTGCGTGGCAGAATTCATCTCCTCCCTCCTGTTGTCACTTAATATTCACGACACCCAGAAGAAGACGTGTCGCCTACACTTCACTTACAAATCTTCCTGATAAGGTAGACACCCACGAACCTGCCACCTGCACTCAGAACAGGAGACACCAACACTCACATGCACCCCCCTCCCCTTCCCAGCGGTGACCACAGCCCGGAACTTGTGGCTTTTCACTCGCTGGGTTTTCAAAATGTAGACTTTAATCCCGTAAGCTTGTAACCTGAAACGATGGGTTGAGAGGTACAAAGGAAGCCTCAGACGGAACGTGGTCAGTTGCACCTTCCTCTTCAGCTGCCATGTTATGTTTCTAAGTCACCTCTGACGTGTGGCGCCTGTAACCGCAGTTCGTTTATTTTCGGTTCTGCCTAGCGTGCTAGCGTATGCATGTCCCACAGTTTGCGATTTGGAGCCTTCGAGGTTTTCCCAGGCCTCTGTCATGACCATCAGTGGCACAGCGGACACTCGGCAGCTGCCTCCTGGTGCATCCACAGCAGCGTTCGCCAGTGCAGTGGTTCTCACACGCGAGCGCGTGTCAGAACTCCCTGCGGGGCTTTGTTAAAACACTGTGGCCCACCCCGTCCCCAGAGCTTCCGGTTTGGTAGTCCGGGGCAGGGTCAGACACTTCACATTTCTAATAAGTTTCCAGGTGATGCTGCCGGCCTGGGACCACACTTTGGGAACCACTGTCCTAGGGTAAATACCCAGGAGTGAGATGGCTGGGCTGTAGGGCGTGCACCTGTCCCGCATTATAAGAAAATGCCCAGGTGTTTTCCTATGGCGTTGTGACATTCTATTTTCTCATGAGCACGCGGAAACTTCTGGTGAGCTGCATTTTCACCAGTCCCTGATATCATTCATTTCCTTTCTCTACATTCAATGTGGCTGAAACCGTGGGAAGGGAAAGAATTTATACACTGAGAAAAGCAGGTTTTACACTTTTTAAAAAGAAGGTAGAGACCTTTACACTGTTTGGGTGTGTTTCATTGGGTGTAACAATCAAAAGAATGGACTCTGACATGTTTGCCAAGAAAAGTAAACAGTGAACAATTCTTATAACTTTAACAGAATGTCTTTTACCAGAATCGGGAGAGCTGATGGTTTAGTCGTTTAAGTTAAGCAGCCAAAGCAAAACTGGAGAAGGTCCTCATACAGCGCTGAAACCATTTTGGCCTATTCTCCCAGGAGAGTATCACGTCATTGGTGAATCAAAAGGCTCTTCGTTTTGAGACGAAGACCCGGGAGAGATGTGGTTGGGATTTTATGATATCGTGACAGAGAAGAGGATCGAGGACTGATGTGTCCCACCCAGAACCGGAATAAGGTAGAGAAGGATGTTTAGAAGAAACACGAGGAGACGAGGGGCAGCTTTGTGCAGGACACTGTACAGTTACTTCGCTCACATGGAAAAGAGAATCGGCCTTCGTGAGCCGGGCCTGAGTGTGAATTCCAGCCCCTCTAGTGCCTTGGTGTGAGGACTGGCCCAAAGGTCTGGGTCTCCCCTGCGTCTCAGTTTCTTCCTCTCTGAGTTGGAGTCACTCCTGTCGCCCTCACAGGGCTATGGAGGTTGATGCAAGATAACACATGCAGAGTGCCTGGCACACAGTAGGGCATTTAATAAGCGTTCTGTCTCCTCTGTTCCTGTCAAATAAGCTTTATGAGAATAGCGACGGTTGCCATTTTTTTCCTTTAGTTCACTGTTTTCAAAGGCTCATGTCTAACTCTCAGGGTGCCTTAGAGGATGCTGGTGTCATAAGCTTCATTTTATGCCTGTCCAGCTGACCTGCCTTGTCTCCGATGCATTCGCCTCTGTGGTTAGGTCCTGCCTTCCTCACCAGGCACCCTTTCAGACTTTGCCCGGCTGTGGGCATGCGCCACGCTTTGTCCCTCTGGCCTCTAAATGTACGGACGATGGAATCGTTACAGACGGGACGGCGGTTTCACCTGAGCCCTTCCCTGGCGCCGCACAGACACATCAGCATGGGGAGAACGAACATACGCAGGTACTTACTCGGCGCCAGACACCTGGCAGACGCGATCTCACCTCAACCTCACTAGAAAACTCAACGTCCGAAGTGGAGATCGTTACCTATCCTTTCTATCTGACCAAAGAGCCACAGACCTCAAACGCAGCATACTGCGTGAAAGGAGCCGGTCACAGAAGACCACGTGTCGTATGATTTCACGTACATGAAATGTCCAGGACAGACAGATCTAGGGAGGAAGACAGTAGATGAGTGTTTGCCAGGAGCTGGGTGGGGGCTTGCAGGGACATGGGAAGTGACCGCTCAGGGGTATGAGGGTTCTTTGTAGGATGATGAAGAGCTTCTAAAATGGACATGGAGATGGCTGCACAGCTCCGTGACTATTACACCTGAAATGAATTGTACGTTTTAAATGGGTACGTCGCATGGCATCTGAATTATGTCTCGATAAAACGGATTTTTTTTAAAATCTTATTTAAAACAAACACAAAATAGGCACAGAGCAGTGAGGGGAATTGCCCAAGGCTGCAGAGCACGCAAGTAACAAGCTGGGCTTTTGAACAGGGCAGGTCGTGTGCAGAGTCGACACTTCATGCTTCTGGACTTTTCTCTCCCCCTTTGTCTGCTTGACAAACTGCCCCTTTGAGACTCGGCTCACCTCTACCTCTTCAGCAAGGCTTCCTGCATTTCCAGGCCACCTTTGTGCTCCCTCTCCTGGGGCTTTGCTGTCCTAAACACACCTTCTCTAACGTGCGTTTCACAGTGTCCTGTAAGGCGGGCTCCCTGTTGGCCTCCTTAGTATACAGGGTATGCTTCTAGAAAAGAGAGGTTGGGTCCTTTCTGCCATGTAATCCTAGGACCCAGCTCGTGTCTGGCACCGGTGACACACGTCAAGTCCTGATGCTGTGGCTGAGATCATGGGGCACAGGCCAGTCCCTCCCACAAAGTGTCCTTTCCACAAAAGAAGACCCCCAAGTGAAATGGCCCCGTGTGGGGCCCTTTAATGGACACAGTGGGTTCGGCGAACTTGACCGATGAGTTCTTCATACTAATGAGGCCAAGGCGGCCGGTCTAATCTCCATGCAGGTCACAGAGTGTTGCTTTCTTTTCTGTGATTGCAAATTGAATCTCATCCCAGACAGACTTTTTATAAAGCCTGTGCTGTTGATAAGATAGGAGACTAGATAAGAATGTGTGTGAGTTGGGAAAACCCATTACTGCCTCTGGAAAAAAAAAAAAAAAAACGTCTGCAAGTTCATGTTCAAGGGCTAGGCATACACATTACTCCCTGGTACCCAGAGGTAACACTTCTTAATTTTTGACTCTCTATCTTCCCCCACCCACCCCCACCCATTAGAATCTATGGCCTGTGGCCTTAGAAGCGTTAATCAGAATCCAGGTGAAACTGGACACAGGCAGGAATTTTAAGAAAAATTAAATTTCTCCATAAGAGTGATCCAAAGTTTGCGGAACACACCCACAGAGGCCGAATGCGTGAAGAAGGTATCGGTGGTGGCAGCTCACATTAACGAGCCCTTAAGCTGCGCTCGGCTCTTGACACGATCAAGTCATTCAATGCGCACGCTCTCATGCTGTTGTTTGTCCCCTGTTTTACTGATGGTGGATCCGAATCTGCATTAACTATGTGTTCTGAGTGGCAGGATTATTTCTCGGCTTTTCTACATGTTCCAAATTTTCTACAATGAATGTGTGTCACTCAGAGTAACACACATTACATGCTGTTATAAACAAAATGTCATTCAGGACAAACCAAGAATCTGCAGCCGGAGGAGAAACACCTTCAGGGGACGGGCTGCCCTGCGTTGGGGGTGGCGGGGCTCAAGACCAGCTATTGATCAGGCACAGGACAGGCGTGAGAGGTGTCCCCACCCCCGGCTGCAAGGTTTATTACCGATGCCGAAGCATCGCAGCTCACCGTCAGAGCCACCAGTGAGCATATTACTTTGCACGTCGTTAAGTCACAGAGGAATGGGGCCTAGAGGCTCGTTTGGGGAGACTCTCGCCTCCCTGCCACTGACCCAGGTCTTCCAATAAAAACACACAAATCTGTGCTTAATCTCACAACTGGGAACTCATTCAAAAAGAAAACAAAGATAAGGATAAAGCGAGTTTGATGAGAGAAAACCCTCCATGTGCCTGGTGACTTCTTGGCAGAGGAAAGAGGGGAAGTGAGCTGCCGGCCGGCGCCTCCTCGGGCCTCCTCGGCCCGCCTCCGCCGGCCGCGGCACATGGTCAACTCTTCTCACTGAGAACTAAGGGAAGGGAGGTGCTGAGGGTCACTGACACCTCAAACCGGTTCAAGGCTGATAAAGGGGGCGACGCAAGCGATTTCCAGATTTTCAAAACACAAAGCTGTTGCGGTCTCGTCATTTTCCGTTTGATGACCACGAACTGCCCGGGGTCAGGTCTGCGGAGACCTTTCCTGCCTTCATAGGATGGCGATGGCCGAGGACTGTCACTGACTCGCAGATGGGCATCAGAGAGATGATGGCCTGCAGTGTCATCGGTAGGGTGTGGCTCCAGCGTCACAGGTGGGTGTGAGAAATGTCTGGCCTTGTGGGGAAGGTTAGAGGGCACTTGGCTTGTACTCCGGCTCCAGATTGTGCTAATGGCCTCTTGACGAAAAGGAAGCCTTTTCATTTCGTGTTTAAGTTTTTTGTTCTGATTTTAAGGGCATGGCCTTGTTCATGGACTATTAAAGTTCCCCAAAGTCCCTGAAGTGACTTATGAGAGAGGTCCACAGTCACCATGATGGCAGAGGATTCGGGTCAGCCACTTTTTTCCCCTGGGAGAGATAGGAACATGCGTCTAGTTGTAGTAACTCACCTGGCGTGAATGGAACCACCGCACAGGTGCTAGGAGCACAGGGGCCTCAGGACACAGGCCACCTGCAGGACATGCACATCTGGCTGAGCAAGCCAAGGCCAAGGGCAGCAGTGGGGTAGACAGACAAGCCAGGGGGTGTCTGGAAATGGAAACATGTTACTCAACAGGGAGGTTGGTCTGAGACTCAGAGAAAGTGACCAGAAGGTGGATGAGAGTGAGTGGGATGGGGCTGAGCAGAAGCCTGAGCATCGAGGAAGTCTGTGCACATCGGGTGCGCACACTCCATACCTCTGGCCTGCCATGTCCTCATTTCCTACAAAACGGAGCGCATGGAGTCAAGGGTCCCTGGCCTACTCTTCATGTCCCCATGTGCCCATCACAGGGCTTGGCTTCCGCTCTTATGGTTCCCATGCAGATCACGTCTAAGTGGGAACAGGCAGCTGGGAGCAGGTGGTGCTGCCTGAGGTGGGGGTTCTGGGGACAGAGAATCTGGAAACTCTCTTAGCAAGCAAATTCTGAACCCAGAAGGGAGTATCCTTTAACGAGGACCCTGTAGGAAGTATTGCAGAGACACAAACTTACTCATTGATTATGGGGTTTTTTAGGTTTTTTTTTTTTTCATTTTGCTAAAAACCTGAGCTGTCTAAGGTTTTAGTGAAACTATAATCATGGATGCCAATAATACACACAGCATATAGCATCGTGTGATTAAGCGGCTCCTCGCCTGGCTGCCTGTCCAACCATGTTATGAACTATTTGAGGTCAGGAGTCTTTCATCTCCTTCCTCAGTGTCCAGCTGGGAATGGATGTCAAATGACAGTTCCAGGATAAACCGGTGGGGAGAGACTGGAGAGAGAGAGGGAAGGTACCCCATCTCTGACCCCCTCATTCTAGGCTGAACTGAGGATGACCACAGGCCCAGTCAGCTCTAAAATACCTCTTGGGACGGTGAAAGGCCATCTCCCACTGCGTTGTTAAAGTCCGTGCTACTTTCGTCAGGACCATCACGTGCAATTCTCTGGCTAAGATGGGCAATGAAAGAGAAATGAACAGAAGAGCAAAGCACGAGTCACAAAACAGTGAAACAGGCAGTGAAGGTACAGTTTACAGCACGAAATGCCCACAGGTCATGGAGCAAGCAGTTCAGCGAGTCTTTCTGATGCTTATTTCTTCTTTTTATGTTTGTGCTCATTTTAAAAAAGCCAAAATAAACACACTAAAACGTGGCAAACCTTCGTCTGTCTTTCTGGCCTTTGGCTTCCTTTCTCCTTGCTGCGGTGAGGGTCACTGGCTCTTTGACCTGCTTGGATTTTCCTGCCGGTAGCAAGGTACGCACTTCCCTTAGTTAGCAATGTGACTTCTTCCCCCACCTTTCTCCCTTGTGGCCAGTGCTCCTCTTCTTGTTGAAAAATGACACGTTGGGAACAAATGAAAGAAAACTATTAATTGTGAAGTTATTCCTAAAAACGGAGGAAATAAATGAGCTGTAAAAACACGAACAATATAATTGACTCTCAGCTGCGTGTTTACCACATTAGAACTGCAAATGTCAGAATTTATTTTCTCGCTCAGTGACTTGACACAATGAGCTGCTTACACACACAATTGTGCATTTAAAAAGCCTGTAACTTCTTATAATTAGAGACTGATTTCACTGTTCGCCTGGTGAGGGGTTTAACTGTTGGTGTGAAGACTGGATCGGTTCTGCCCCTGAGTAATTGCTGTCACCCGTGGGGGCCTGGGAGATATTCCAGGCCTGATTATTCAGCCCTTGGCAGTATCTCCTCTTCCGACCTCATTTTGGGTCATTTTGGGTCATTTCCCTGCTCACCAGCACCCATGACAGGAAGTAAAAAGATATTACTTATATTAACTTTTATCTTGTTTATAAAAGAGCCTGAAATTTAAAGCGATTCATTTGACTTTACGTTTTTAGTTTTTTAGCCCATGCTATTTTTTTCCAAAATAGAAATATCTTTATTATGATTTTGTTTATAAAAGTAATTATGTTCTCATTGTAAAAAAAAAATTAACAATTCAGAATATATCAAGTGTAAATCCTATTTATAAATCCTATTTCCCCAAAATAACTACTATAAAGTGTTCTATCTATTTTACATACATAACTGATTTTGATTTTCTAAGGAGATCATATAGCAACTGAATTTTGTAACTTATTTTTTTCTTTTCACAAAGTGCTGACGTATGGTTGATAAAATGTGACAATGCGCTAAACTGTCCAGCTCAGCGTCTGATACATAGGTAGGGCCTGGTAAGTAGTGAGATTTATTAAAGTCAATTTAGAGGTTGTCTTTGGTGTTCATATTTCCATTCCCTATTTACTGTGGATAATTGGGGGTTCCTATGAAGTGTAAGAGAACAGAGATTTACCACAAGGAGGCTAAGAATCCATGCCATGGGGCTTGACACAGGATCCCTGAGATGACCACTCAAAGATGCTACGTACAGCTGCGTGACATGTGCACTGCACTAAGACCCTTAGCCAAGGAGTCGAGTGGGGAGCTAAAACCTAGCCTGTTGTGTGCTCCACACCTTTCACCCAGGGGACTATAGCTGCCCAGCAGGGAACCTCTTTCTACCAGCTAGTAGCACCCTTTGACTACTGGTAAGAGTTGCTTCTTACAGTGTAAGAATAAGTGGGACACCACACCCCAGAGCCTCTGAGCCATCAAGTACGGCTTCTTCAATAAGAGTTGGATTTTCCCAGTGCCTGGTCTCCCCTCCAGAGTAAAAGGCAAGAGAAACGTGTGCATTTCTTTTGGTTCTTGAAGACTTTCACCCCATTGAGGGTATTCTGATTCTCAAAGTCTCTGTAAGAAGAAATAAACTTAAACATTTTAACATACCATACTAACAAAGCAGTCATTTAGATCTCAAGAAGATGGAGCCAAGGAATTGTGCCAGTAATTCTTAAACCTTAGTGGAGGGCTGGGATTGTGGGTCATCATCCCATCCATGCTAAATCCCTCTCTCCAAAGAGGTCAATCTGGTCCTCCAACTGGACAAGCACAGAATAAGTTGAAACCCATTTCGTTTTAATGTTGCTCCTTTGACAATCCTACAGGATTCCCTGTAAGATCCCTCTGAATTATCTGAGGAAGATTAATTACATCCAGTAGAGTTAGAGGGTTAAGGATATTGGTTGGGAATTGAAGATATATTTTCCAGTGCCTTCTGTAGGTCTTAGGTTCCATGATGAGAAATAAATCAGCAAAGGTTTATTCTCTGCCTGGGGCAGTGCGTTTCTTATGATCATTGCTCTGGCCATGTTTGGCAGAGCCCTGACATTTCCTGGGGAATAACTAATTAATGGGAACTGAACATCAGTGGGGATAGGGCATCTGAGCCTCTCACAGCTCTTAGCCACCCACCTCTCACATTAGGGGAAGGCACGTTGTTTCTCAGTGGACCAATTTAAGCTCCTATTGAGTGAATGAGAGGGAGGACGTTACTCTACCTCACGTTACCTCATTCCCCAGAGATGGGGTTTTCCTAAATAGCCCCTCCAGGTCAAAACCAAGAGAGCTGGCTCCTGCTAGCAGCCCCTCACCCCCACTCCAGAGCCCTCCCTCTCAGTCCTTTCCTCTTCCCAGGAAATGACTTGCATATTGACCACATTCCTGGAAGTGTTTTCCCCAGTGCAATCACACACAAGAATGCGGCATTGCACTCGAAAGCCGAATAGACTAACTAGAGAGCTGTTTGCTTTAATCTATAGATTTTGTCTTTTACAGCCTTATCGAAATATAATTGATATACAATACTCTCCACATACTTAAGGTGGGATCTGGCATATAAATGCATCCTTGAAACCATCTAAACAAGATAATGAAAACACCCATCATTCCCAAAAGTTTCCTTATGCCTTTTGTAATTCATCCCTCCCTGTGGGATGTCTACTGTGTGGGAGGGAAAATAATCTTATGCCTGCCCTTCTAAGTTCTTCTGGCTGGTATAATAATCAAAGTGACATGAGACAGATTAACAGGAGAAAGTAACCAAAGTTATTACGTATGTGCATACAGGAATACCATAAGGCTATGGGGCTTGAGGACATATCAGGCGGTTGAGGCGTGTATGCTATTCTGAACTAAGGGAAATGGAAGAGCAAATGTTTCATAAGTAGATGTTTGCTGGGCCTTTTTAAACAATGGGACACAGAGTGGACTTTGATCAAAGGAGCCTTGCTAGGTTCCTCCCCGTCTATCATACCTAGTTCATATTACACTATAGTTATGTGATGATAACTCCCTTCCCGGAGCAGGTCCTCCATCTGAATTCTTTTAGGCAGTTAGGGATGAGGTAAAAGGTTTTTCTCTGAGAGTCCCAAGGACTGAGGGCTGGGGTGCTCTGACACTTAAAAGACAAAAAGATAAAGGAGAGCTAGCAAAGGAGACTAAGGAGATGCCAATGAATTAGAAAGAAAACCGGCAGAGACTGTCTTGGAAACCAGATGAAGAAAGTGATCCAGTACGTGAAGGGAAGACATCCTGGATTGAGAGGCCATGCCAGGATGTTGCAAAGAGCATCTATTCTCTATGGATACTGAAATCACCCAGAATTATGACAGGAGTATCATTGAAGAGATTGCTGACTGTGAGCCAGGGACTGAAATACTCAAGGAACATGGGTGAGGCACCTAAGGGTCTCCAACAAGGGGGTGCATTATATGCTGCATCTCACCTAATCTGATCAACAGTCCTGTGGAGTAGGTATTATTGTTACCATCCCATTTTACAGGTGAAGAGACTGAGACACAGGCAGGTTAAATATTGCGTCCAAGGTCACCTCGCTCATGAGTGGCAGAAGTGGATGTGAGTCCACACTCTTCACCGGGGGGTGAAGTTGCTCCACTGCCTCTCAGTGCAGGACATTTTCCCCTCCCCCCCACCCCGTCCCCAGGCAGGATCCCTTCAGCCCTGACCACCATAGGGCATCTTTCTAGTTGGCTATATTTGGCTCTGGTCTAGTGGTTGTGACTTTTTATGTTACATAAATATGTGTTTGGATTTGGGTCAAACTAGTGTTTATTCTATGTAGAAATAAATGTAGAAAATGCATTTACTCAAAAAGATACTTGTACACCAGTGCCATAGCAGCATTATCCACTACAGCCAAAAGACAGAAACAACCAAATGTCTTGATGATGAAAGAATAAACAAAATGTGGTATTGTATACACACAATGGAATATTATTTGGCTGTAAAAAATGAATAGGATATATACTACAACATGGATGAACCTTTAAATTTATGCTAAGTGAAAGAAGCCAGACATAAAAGTACAATTTGTCTGATTCCACTAATATGAGGTACTTATATGAGGCACTTAAATGATAGGCAAATTCATAATGACAGAAAGTAGGATATAGGTTACCAGGATCTGGAAGGAGAATGGGGAGTTATTGTTTAATGGGTACAGAGTTTCTCTTTGGGATAATGAAAAGTTTCAGAAATGGATAGTAGTGATAGTTAAACAACATGTAAATATATTTAATACCACTGGATTACACACTTTAAAATGGTTAAAATGGTTTCACATTATATTGTTTTATCAAAATTGAAAAATTAAAAAAAACAAAAATATATGTGGTAGAGGGAAAGACTCCATTTTTCAGCTTTTGCAAAAGCCATGAAATGGAATCTATCGGTGTGACAAAATTTGTGCAGATTCATATGAAGAAATTACAAAATTCTACTAAGGCTCATTTTTAGAAGAGTTCTGTACGTGGAAAGAGATACAGTGTTTCTGCTGGAAAAACTCAATTTAGTAAGAATGTCATTTTTCCACAAATGAATCTAAATATAAGGCATCACCAATCAAATTCCTAATATCTTTTCTAGAACTTAACCAAATGATTCGAAAGCTCATCAGGAAAATTGAACGTGAAATAAGTGAGGGAAGTTTTGAAAAGAAAGAGGAAAAAGCAGGAGGAAGAGAAGAGGGGAGAAAGAAGAGGAAAACCTTCATCGATATGAAAAGAACCACTTATGTTTTTGTACCTGTCCCAGCATAGACAGATCAATGAAACAAAATCCAGAATCCAGAACAAATATAAGAATTTCACCTCCAATAAAAGCGACATTTCAAGAGAGCAGAGAAAGAGTAGACTATTTAAAAATGATGCCAATGAGCCTACATATATGACAAAACTGTATAGAATTAAATACACACCTACACACATGAGTACAAATGTCGGGAAATATACACCGATGCAGTGTATTGGTGTCAGTATCCTGGTTGTGATATTACACTATAGTTTTGCAAAATACTAGCATTAAGGAAAACTGGGTAAAGTATAAACTGACTCTTTCTGTATTATTTCATACAATTGCCTATCAATCTGCAATAATCTCAACAAAAAATCAATCAAAATGATTTTTAAGATGGTAGGTCCCTATCGTTAAAGAGGAATTAAATATTGTTTTAAAAGCTTAGAACCCTAAGTGAATACTAGTATATTCCCAAGATGAGGAAGGACTTTTCTTCCAATGACTCCCAAAGCCAAAAGCCACAAAAGAAGAAATAAATGGATTTGCCTACATAAAAATTAAAGTTCAGCATAGCAACAATACATTTATAAAAAAAGAGAAGACAAATTTGGAAAAACATTTCAATATACATAAAAAACATGCTGATTTTCTTGAAAATATATGAAGAGTTCTCACAAACCAATAAGAAAAACAAACACCCTAATAGGAAAATGGACTGGACATGAATAGGAATTCACAAAAGAAAAAATAAAATGTGAAAGATGTAGTCAATGAAGCAGAAACTGGTAGAGGAAGAAAATATAAATTCCAGAAGAAATGTAGTTGAAGGAAGCTGAGAGGTGATGTCTTATTTACCAATAACAATTCGCTCAGTCTCTGACACATAGTACATGCTCAATAAATGCTTGTTGAGTGAATGAGTAAGCGGAGATGAAGAACAAGGTGGCCTGTCAACGAGAAGAAACCCTCGGATGCATGTTGAGGAGAAGAGAAAAGCAGAGATCCGGAACATTTTTCATGGGGAAGAGGGCAAATTAGGTCAACTTCTATTGAAGAGCCTATATTTTGCAGTAAAACTAAAAACAATGTCTCTCGAAGATAATCTCTTTGTGCGAACTCCCAAAAACCTCCAGTGAGAACGTGCTGATAGGAGAGTCTCTGCGTTAAAGTTTAGGGGTTAAAAGAGACTCTTTAAGGCCTTTTGTCTGAATGTGCCCTTTTCCAGCCATGTGTTTTTGCCACCAAATCTGACCCCACTCAGCATAAACAGTGTGATTGACAAGTGCATCAGATTCAGGACGAACCTGCATCTTGGTTTGCACTGGGCATCTCAGACTTGTTCTCTGACTCTAACTTCATATTTCCATTTTTTAAACATAATTTAGTCTATGGCCATGCCACCCTGAACATGCTCAATCTCATCTGATCTCAGAAGCTATGCAGGGTCGGGCCTGGTTAGTACTTGGATGGGAGACCACCTGGAAAGATCAGGTGCTGTAGGCTACGTTAAAAAAAAAGAAAGAAAGAAAGATAAAAGTAATTTACTCAAGACACTCATATTTGGGTTAACAGGAGAGGTAATTGTCTTCAGTGTTTGTTCCCTTGGTGAAAAAATAAATCCTAATGAATCAGCCCTTTCTTTTCCCAAGACTAGGTAAAATACCATCGTGTTATATTTTTGAACATTCCTCTGGCAGTTAAATTATTATATCGATTCCATTTGTGCCACAAGTGCCACAATGCTTTCCGAAATGGTTCTCTACTAGCTTTGGGCAAAAGAAAGTTATAACTGCTTTCTGGAACTAATAATACCAAAATTAAATGTTTTTAAGAAGCCCCAATAGGGCTCCATGAAAGAATAGTTTATTGCAGAGCAGCGATGCATTTAGATAGATACAGCTCAGAAGATGCCTTTAAAAAGAGCAAGGTTTGAGTGGTAGGTCTCTAAAGACTCTTAAAGAAATGGAAGGAAGGAAGGAGGGAGGGAGGGGACCAGAAGGGAAGGGAAGAGGGAGAAAGGGAAAGGAAAACTTGATTTTCTATAGGGAGCTTTGGTTCTCTAGAGCTAATTTTCACAGTACATAAAGATGTTTGCCAAATATTTCTAGGAAATTAGGTGAAGCAGGGTATATAATGGTACGATAGGGCTGCAATAACAAATACCATAGACTGGGTGACTAATAACAGGAATTTATTTCTAACAATTCTGGAAGCTGAAAGTCCAAGATCAGAAGCCAGCACAGCTGGATTCTGGGTGAGAGCCCTCTCCCCGCTTGTAGACATGACTTCTTGTTTTGTCCTCACATGGCAGAGAGAAGAAGAAAGCCCTCTGTGGTGACTCTAAGGACACTAACCCCATCAGGACTTCATCTAATTCAATTTACTCCCAAAGGCCCCACCTCCTAATAGGTTGGAGGGTGGGGTTTCAAGATATGAATTTGAGTGGGGAGGGACATGAAGATTCAGTCAATAATGCATAGGAAATTTCATGAGTTTGTAGAGGAGAGATACAAACTGGGGAAGAACATAGATTATGATATTGTATATACACATTTCTTAACTCTTATACAATTCTGTCATAATTCTGTCATTTGCCTTGCGCAGATCATGCTTTGTTCTTGTTACAACATCTAAGAAAAACCATAAAAGGCAAAAGAGCCACCAATATTTGCCTGGTCTTTGGCTTTCAAACTGGATTTCTGTAAGTCCCAGGATCCCACAGAGGATCGAGAGGAATGGGAGACTGTTCAGAAGGTGAGCTGGGAGCATCAAGACAAAGATGTCATTTTCATAATGCCTCAAAATGCCTTCCAGCCAGGTCTTCTCACTCGTGTTGAAGAAAAGGCACCTTTCCTCAGTTATGTGCCCTGTGTTATGGTAACATTCTCCTTAAAGGAACCATTTCTGCAGAGTCTGTGGGAGGGCAATTCAGCTCAAGACAGAACATAATTATAGGTGCTTGCTTTTAAGGAGTAGTTTCACGATCTAAAAGTTGAGTAGCACTGGAATTAGAACACCTACTCGGGAGAAGTAAATCAAATGATTTTCCCCCTTTAAATGAGGGTGAAGTCAGAAATAATGACAGCATTTATTTCAACCATCACACGAGCTAGATATTTGTGAGGAGGAAAAGGGCTTGAGAAGACATGAAATACAGAGGTAAATGCCATGACTACGTGTATTTCTCAGGGAAATGAAATTCGTAAAATTCCTCTTCGGGAGCTGACATATTCAGATTGTGAGGCTAATTTTTGTTGCCTCCCAGCTATAAAAATTACTGACTTGTAGTAATGCACACAATTTAAAGAATTCTTATTTGTCATACCCAAGTTTTCAACTTTTATAGTTAGGATAGCAGTAATTTATTTTTGACTTGTAAACTACTGTTGCTAAGGAGTCTAGACATGTCGCCTAGTTCAGAAGTTACCAGGAAAATAGTTAAATCTTTACTACATATGATTTCATAATTTTTTTTGTCAGAGATGCTTTACCGTTAACAAAATGTTAACAATAGCAAATTCTAAAAATATTAACTTTAGAAGGGATTCATGACTTCTGTATCCACAATAGTAACTGATGCAGAATAATAACTCATATATTCTTTCCCCTCAGCCTCCTTAGTGTCTTATGAAATGCTTTATATCAACGTCTTGTTGATGTTGCAGGCTGATATGAAGAAATGGTAGACCATTTCTCCGGGTAGACTATAGATTTACCTGCCTGGCTTGTAGAAGGAAAGCCATGGGTACCTAAGGTGAGCTTTTCCCAGAATTCTGGGATGATTGGATATATAGAATGAGCTCAGATTCACTCCCTGCTTGCGTGAATCACAGATTATTGGAATTTAGAGGTCCTTAGAGTTCCTCTGGCCCACTCTCCCCTCATTTCACTAAAGGAACCACAGAATAAGTTGTGACTCTCTCACACCTAGGTCATTAATAGTCTGAATTAGAACCTAGGTCCCTAACTAGCTAGCTACGTGACTTTGAGCAAGTTCTTAACCTTTATGTACTTCACATTTCTCACGTGGAAGCGCGGAGAAATAAGATTCCTATCTTGCAAGGTTGGCATGAGGGCTGAGGGAGTGATGTCACGTAAACCGTGAAGCAAAGTGCCTGGCTCAGAGCACGTGCGCCATCCACACAAACTGCCATCACCATCCTTCTCCTCATTCTGAAGCTGTTCTGACCGCTTCGAGGGGCTGGAGTAAACGGCCAAAAGGTCTTGTGCGTAAGGACCCGAGAAGTTTAACACTGACACAGGACTTGCGAGCCACAGGGACTGTTGCTGGACGGTGAAAGAAAACCTCCAGCAGCCACAGAAGGCTGGTTTACCTCCCATTGGTCCTTCTTAGTAACTTCCCAGTGGTTGGCCAAAGGAGAGACGTTCTTGTTGGATCTTAATAATTAATAGAGATTGATTTTTTTTAGTTCGTATAAGGAAAATTGCAGTGAACGCAAACATGGTGCAATGTGAAATTCCCTTGAGCCAAAAGGAAGTTCTGTTTATTGGCAGAATTCGCTCTTGAAGAACCCAACCAACAGGTTTGGGATGGAGTGAGTTTTAAAGTTTTAGAAGGTCTTGAAAAAGGATTTTGAGTCATCAGCTTGTACCTTTGCCTTGGATTAACTGGTACACAAAGGCCACTCAAGCGTGAGGGGAACAGAAATTATTTCCCACTGAGCATGTCAGCGTTTGGTGTATAACTATAGCTTCCAATTATAGGGTTCGAACCCTGTTTGTCAAGTGAAAATCCTGACAGGGTGTTAACATGAGTGTTTTCTGGTCCTATTATATGGTCTGAGTGCTCGTTTACCATAAAACACTTCATTATAAACTGTTAAGTATGTGTTTGTGTAAGTCAACCTTAGTTTATGCCTAGAGGCAGTTAGCCATCAAGGGAAGAGCCTGTTCTGGAATTCATTCTCAAGAGGTGGCTATTAAGCACTGTAAGTATTGTTATCAAATCTACACCATGCAGTGTACTGGCTAGCATAAGAAATGTTAGAAATAACTCTCCGTCTGGAAAATGAGTGCTGTTAAGACGCCAGGTTAGCGGGACGGATGGTGTGGAACCCAACAGCCTTACGTGAAAGAGGCAGTGAATTTACCAGGAAAACCTGGAACCCTTCAAGGCAGCACTCAAGGCCTGGGGCTTTATTGTTTCTATGTCACTTAGAAGTCAACAGAAAAAAGGAAAATGGGCAAAATAACTGAATACGTGCTAAAGAGGATGCCCAAGTGACCACAAAAGTGTGAAAAGATGCTCAATTTGATAGACGTCAAGGACATGCTAATTAAAACCAGTGTACCCACCGAAATGGTTGAAATGAATATTGGCAAGAATATAAAGGAACTGGAACTCTCAATCATTGATGAGGGTAGGGTAAATCAGTACATCCACTTTGCTGAAAATACACTTACCCTGTGAGTCATCAATCCCACTCCTAAGTGTATGTATCCAAGAGAAATGTCTGCACATATTCACCAAAAGACATGGACCAGAATGTTTGTAGAAATGCTATTCATAATAGCTCCAAACTAGAAATGACCCACGTCTGTATCAATAGTAGAATGCCCTCCTCACCCACCCCTCCCATGCCACAGCTGGTGTCTGTTCCTTAATCTCGAACAGGTCAACGACTTGCTTGATTTGCAAATGGAATTTCTGTTAAGTTCCAAATCCCTTCCAGGCCTCCTCTTGAAAATCCTTTATGTCCCTGACACCAACGATCATGAAAAATGGAAGGAGGAGGTGGTGGGGTGGTTAAATAGAGGGGAGAAAAGATGCCCGGTGGAAAAATTGCAAGTCCCAGCAAGAAGACATTTCATTTTCTGTTGCTATGTAGCAAACCTCCCCAAATTAGTGGCTTAAACAAGAACCAAGGACATTTTTCATAATTCTTCAGATCTGCTGGAAACAACTAGTGGTTCATTGGCTCCACACAGTAGCAGCTGGTATATCTAACTCATGGGACTGCATTCAGCCGGGAGCTTGAATGGGCCTGAAACGTCCACCAAGATGGCTGCACACCATATCCGGGAAGGCTGGAGTAGCTGGAGAGGGCCGGGCCCCACTGTGCAGCTGAGTGGTCGCACTTCTTACACAGTAGTTCAGGGGTCCAGAGAGAAAAATGAAACTGCTAGGTTTCTTACTGTTGAAGTTTGGAGTTGGTGCAGCATCACTTCCACTACATTCTATTGGTCAGAGCAAGTCTCAAGGTCATATCCAAGAGGCAAGGCAAGGACAATAGGCTTCGCCTCTTAATGCAGGAGACCCAACCCCTGAGCCAGAGACCAGGACAGTCTGTGGCCTTTTAGGAACCGGGCCACAAAGCAGGAGGTGAGCAGCAGGCAAGCGAGTGAAGCTTCATCTGTACGTGCAGCTGCTCCCCAGCGCTAGCATCACTGCCTTAGCCCCACCTCGGTTCGTCAGGATTAGATTCTCATAGAAGCACCGGTCCCTAGTGCCAAAAAGGTTGGGGACCACTGTCTTTTTTTTTCAAATTAAGTTTATTGGGGTAACATTGGTTAATACAATTATATAATTTTCAGGTGTGCATTATCATTTGACATCTGTATATTGTGTGTTTACCACCCAAAGTCCATATATTTGATCCCCTTTACCCACTTAATTCTCCCCCAACCCCTTTTATTTGACCCCCTTTACCCTGTCTACCCCCCCCTCCTCCCCTACCCTCTACCTTCTGGTAATCACTAATCTATGGTTCATGTCCATGAGTCTCTGTTTGTTTGTCCTGCTCATTTGTTGCTTTTAGGTTTATAGCCCACATATAAGTGATATCATGTGATTTTCAACTTTTTCTGTCTGGCTTAATACACCCACAAAGCCCTGTGTAGTTCCATCCCACACGAAGAGACTTATCATTTCCAAATCAAAAAGATTATGAAAAAGTTTATCCAAGTCAAACTTTGATTTCTCAGTCTAGAAGAATGCTTCTTCTGGCAGATGTTTGCCTGCATTCTCAGGAGAACTTCCAGAATATTTTAATGTATTTAATTTGTTTAAAAGTAATGAAAGATATAAAACATTAGGAAAAAATTAAGTAATCCGTATTATCACTACCCTAAAATAACCCGATTAAAAATATTGTCCCTTTCCCTTTATGTTCCTTTTTTCTGCATACGTTTGTGGTTCTGGGGTCCATCTCTTCCCCCAGGGACTAGAGTCAGCCCTGACCAGTCTAAGAGAAAATCCATTCTTCTCACAGATACTTGGTTTGGGAAGTGGCCGTGTGACTTGGTACTGATTAATGACATGTGAGAATTTTGCCAAGAGGGTTCTGGAAAGGATTCCCTGCTTTTTGAGGACATACACTAGGCAGGATCACACCATTTTCTGGCACTGGACATTGATGTGTGAAGATGCAGTGCCAGAATCTGTTGGCACGAGAGAAACTAGCCAACATGTCAGGGCCAGAGCCAGAAACATGAAATGGTCTCAGTTCAGAGATGGTTTTCTGAAGCCACCCAATTCATCATCCCTGGAGCTGTCCTATCTCGAAACTTCTTGTTCTATGAAACGATCAATCCCCTCCATGTTGAAGCCACCTCTATTTATGATCTGCTGTTACTGGCGGCCAAAGGCATCTTAACTGCTACAACAGGTGCACACATGCATTTTATAAAATGTATTCCTTCATGCAACAGGATGCCCCATGTGCCAGGGTTGAGTCACTCTGCAGACACACTTCGGCTCTGCTTCTCCCCACGTAACACCTTCTCTCGTCATTAAAAACTTCGGATATGTAATTTTGATGGGTTTGTTTTAATGGCTACATCTTTTACTCATTTCCTTACTATCTTTTTAGGTTTATAATGTACCTGTTATACTTAGGTTGCTGAGGATTTCATTATTGATAGTAAAGACATGGTCACATTTCTGATACTTTTTGGAATATATCCCTAAAAACAAACAAACAGACAGACAAACAAAACAGAGAAAAAGATATATTTTAAGATACTAGATATATATTACCTAATTGCTTTTTAGACAGTTTACACAACTTATATGTCCCATGAAGTGTTTGAGATTTGCTGCTGCATCTGAGGACACTCGTGTGATACACATTTGTTTGATTTTCAAATGTTTCTGGGAAAAAACTGTGATTCAAGGACACATTTCCCCAACAAATCAATGGCATAAAAAATGGGAGGGGAGACTGATAACAAACAGAAGAGACCTAAAAGATAAAAGGCATGGATCCTGCTTTATCCAGATGATCTGGAAAAAAATCATTCTGAGGAATTTGAATATGGACGGAATATTCTTTGGTGTTAAAAACTTAGTGCTAATTTTTTTAGGTGTGAAACTGGCAGAGTGGTTATTTTGGGAACACAAAGTTCTTGTCAGTTGCAGATGCCTCGTTACTAATGGATGAAGTGGGAGTTGTCTGGGATTTGCGTTAAGACCCCAGCCAATCAGGGGGTGAGATGGGAGAGCAGAAACTTGATTGGCAAAAGTGGTGGCAAGTGCTGACACTGGGAGATGAGGTTTATCATAGCATCCTCGCTCCCTTTGTGTGTGTTTGGAAAATGTGATTAAAGTGTTTTGACCTTGATTAAATTTTAAATGGTGTACCTTGATTAAGATGTTTAAAAGAATATGTGGTTGGCAACATCCATAAAAGGCCAGGAGACTGCAGCCTGCTCCCCTTTCTTCCCAGTCTTAATGAAGGGCTCTGTTGAGGTCGTCTGCGACCCTGGCAGTCCCCGGTTGCTCCTTTCCTGACCCCAAGGACATCAGGGAGCCTGGTTTGGTCCTAGGAGCTGCCGATGGGTTAGAGTTACATTACAATGGAGCTGAAATGGTTCAAGGGAGCCAGACTGTAGTAGATTGCCAGGTGAGCTTCCTGGGCCATCATACTGAACCAGTCAGCTAGCTCATCTGCTCCCAGACTCAGGGGCTGGACACAAATCGGATGGTCTCCGCTTCGAAGCACAGGGAATAATTGTGTATTGAAAAGCATCACCTGTGACATCAGCTTCATTTGTGTGCCTACGGAATACAGGGAGATTGAAATGCACGGAGCATAACAGATCTTAAACTGATTTATTTCCATCACTTGTTGGAAGAGGCATGCATCCATTCGGAAACGTATGTTTTAGTAAGTGAAGATTAGAGGGTTCCAGCTTCTGATGCCAGCCAATCCCCTGATTTTAGTACCAGATGTAGCAGCCCCTGCAAGTTTGGGTGTTTATGTAAAGCGTGCAACTGTGGAGGCTCGGTGTATTTCCCTCGCTCGATGCTACTTACAGTGCATACGACGCACGGACCGCGGCCTGCACGCACTCAGCATCGTCAGGTGGAAAAGCGCAGGCTCGGGAGACAAGACAAACCTAGGTTCTGATTCCAGCTCTACACCTTCCGCACGCTACTTCGCTTCTGTGTCCTTCCTTTTCTCATCTGTCAAAATGGGACTCATGACCCGGTAATGAACACCCAGCTCCCCGGCTGGGCGGGAGGAGTCAGTGTTGCCAGGGTGGAGGGCCTGCGTTCGATGAATGCTCCTGTACCCGTCCCCCACCAAGGAAGACCCTGAGGCTTCTTATTCTTCACCCAAGGCATCCTCAGCGCTCATTCTTATGCGGCTCAAACAAGCGGAGGCTTCCTACGGAAAAGGCTGCCTTATTAGCTTACATGCTGGTAAGCTCTGGGAGTGGTAAAGCTATGGGAAACAACTCTAACTGCAAACATCGAGACGCTGTCTCCCGTCGCTTCTGCGAACACCCCCACTTGTGCCGTTTGCCGTTATTGTTGTGGATCGAATGATGGCCGCGAGAATCAAATGCAGTAGGGGACAAAAGGTATGAGTCAACTGTGTTCAATTGAAGGTCTTAAAACCAAATAAACAAGGCAGAATCTAGACATTGTAAATCCCCCGAACACGTCACAAAACTACTAGAAATCTCATTGATTGGAAAAATCAGCTTTCAAGCTTATCAGTGGACTTCAGGGACATCCCCGTGAGTGCCCATGTCACTCATCCTGAGTGAGGTTGAATTCAGGACCAAAGCCAGGGCCTTTATTTTGCCCTTCGACTCACTGTGCCCTGTTTTGTAGATGCAAGTTTGTCTGGTTCGGCCGGATGCTGGACTCGAGGTCCAGGACCTTATCCGTGTCATCTTCGTGTGGCTCAGACGTGCGGTGCAGGTCCCTGAACTTAACAGGTGCTCAATAAATTATTGCTGTTACCTGCGGCTGCTGCTCTGCTCTCCAAGAGGAAAATAATTGTCACCGCTGGGATCAGAAAGGAAGATTTGGGGAAAGAAAACATTTGCTCATTTGAATCTTGTGCTGCATGAGAAAGTGTTCTGCTGGTTGGCACGGGGATCGCTGCTCTCTTCTATTTCTCGTTTTTCTGCGTGACATCCATTGTCCTATGGCTGATATTTTTAGCAACATGTCTGTGTACACAGGTAGCAAGGTCAGGGAGGTGGAAACTCTGAGCAGGAAGAGACAAAGGCGAGAGAGACATTTTATATTTTATCCACGAACACCTTGGTTTTCACTCCCAATGCATGAGGTGTATGTTGGAAGAATTCTATTTAAAAATGGGAAAATGTTGAGCAAATTTCTCATCTCTACATACGCTGGCATCTGCTATTTCTCTGCCTGGAACAACCCCATCACCACCACCATCACCACCAACACACATGTGCACATGCGTGTGCGCACACACACACACACACACACACACACACACACACACACCCCTGCCTGCCTAACTCCTATTTAGCTTTCAGGGTTTTCTGCTTTTTCTTCCCAGAACCTCAAGCCTGAAATGGGTTCCCCTCTGAGCAGCTCCTGTGGGATCCCTACTTCCTCCGGCACAACACTCATCACAAATAGTAGCCCCCTCCTTAGACCAGAGCCCCCTGCGGGCAGGGACCAGTCTGTCTTTTCCACAGGTCTGTCCCCCATTCCTGGAATGGCGCTCAATAACTGTTTATAGATGAAATGAATCTCCGAGTCTGTATGAGCCTTTCTTTGTAGGAGCCTTTGGTTATCTCTCTGAACGATGTCTGTTGAGTGTGGTCGTTCAGGTTGTGTACTGTACAAGAGTGTCTAGCAGGGTGGGGCGGAGAGGATGAAATCCAGCCCACATTCTCATCATCAGGCTTTTTCCTTGGCCGTGTCCACGTAGAGGACAAGGTGTCCTGATTTGCACAATGGCAGCCCTGAGCAACACTGAGTGTCTTTAAAGGGAAGTGACAACTTTCCCTCTCATTCCTAGGAAGCATAGGGCTGAGTGCTTTTGTGAAACAGTTTCTGTCGGTCCTTCGCCAGCCCTTGAAGCCAAGACCCTGACCCCGTTCACGGCAAAGACCTCCCTCACTCTTCTCTCCTCTGACTTTTGTCTCCTGCAGGGTTTGGGATGACCACGCCGGCGACAGTAGGAGGGAAAATCTTTCTGATCTTCTACGGCCTCATCGGGTGTGCAAGCACCATCCTGTTCTTCAACCTCTTCCTGGAGCGCCTGATCACCGTTATTGCCTACATCATGAAGTCATGCCGCCAGCGGCAGCTCCGGAGCCGGAGGGCCCTGCCCCAGGAGAGCCTGAAGGACGGGGAAGGGAGGCGGACAGCCTGGCCGGCTGGAAGCCCTCCGTGTACTATGTCATGCTGATCCTCTGCGTGGCCTCCCTCCTCATCTCTTGCTGCGCGTCAGCCATGTACACCTCCGTCGAAGGCTGGAGCTACTTCGACTCGCTCTACTTCTGCTTTGTGGCTTTCAGCACCATTGGCTTCGGGGACCTGGTCAGCAGCCAGAACGCCCAGTATGACAGCCAAGGCCTCTACCGCTTCGCCAATTTTGTCTTCATCCTCATGGGCGTCTGCTGCATCTACTCCTTGTTCAACGTCATCTCTATCCTCATCAAGCAGTCCGTGAACTGGATCCTGAGGAAAATGGATGGCGGGTGCTGCCAACAGTGCCTCAGTGGACGCTCACGGTCACGCAGGAATGTCATCATGCCGGGCCACGTCCAGAACCGCTGCAACATCTCCATAGAAACGGATGGGGTGATGGAGAGTGACACAGATGGGCGGCGTCCCTCGGGGGAGATGATCTCCATGAAGGACTTCTTGGCAGCCAACAAGGTCTCGCTGGCCGTCCTCCAGAAGCAGCTGTCAGACAGCCAATGGCTGCCCTCACCAGGCCAGCATGCTGTCTCGGGACAACGAATTCTCAGGGGGGGTAGGAGCCTTCGCCATCATGAACAATAGGCTGGCAGAGACGAGTGGGGACAGGTAGGGATGAAGGGTGCGCGTGCTGGGTGTGGAGGCCGAGGCTGGAGAGTGGCCCCTGACAGGATTGTCATCCCGCTGAGCTCCGCTGGTGGCTGGGTTCGTTCTGGAGCGGTTCCTTCTGGCTTCTTCAAGCCCAGGTTTAGAAATCTCCTCTTTCGGCTCCAACAAACAGCCAGCTCTCAGGCTGCGGAAACTTGAAGCCTCAATGCCTTTCTCCTTATCTTTATTCTCTAAGCTGAAATTCAGTCTTTGAAAAACGAATCACAAAAGCAGCCTAAGACGTTGCACTTGCACTGTCTCTTTACTCATCCTGCGCCAGGGTTTTAACTGCCTGAGGGAGGGGGGATCTGAGTAAACCTTGTTTTCCTGCTGCTCTGCTCTGCATCTGGAAATAAAAATCCTGGCGATTCTAATTTTCTCCTGGGAACTCTGAATGGCTGAATTCACCACCTCTCCCAGCCCCTTCAGAAATAGCAGGGGAGAACGCGCCTGGGCCCCGGCCTCCCTTCAAGGCAGCTTCGTCCATGGCCAAGGAAGCCGTCTGTTCTATTCTTTGTGCCTGCTTCTCTGCTTTTGGTTTTTTTCTTTCTTTTGTTTTTAAGATCTTAATGCTTGGGTAAGGTGTCTGTGGAGCTTCGGTGTGATAAGAAAACTAAATTCAGCTTCAGCCCTTTAAGGGGGGAAGCGAGGTGGTGGGGGAGACTCACCTTTGCAACTAAAAAGAATATAGCTTAACGTGTTCACTGTGAGTGGTCACAGAGACCATTTCATTTTCACCCGGGCTTGGGGCCCATTGCAAAGATGCTGGCTGAGTGCTTATTAGAACTGAAAATATAATGAATTCATTTTCTTAACCAAGGTTACACGAGTGCTCGTTATGAACGGTGGAGGTGGGGTGCCTAATTAAACAGGCATTTATTACGCTCAGAGAAAAAGGAAGCAGGAAATTAACCTTTAGGGACATGAGAATCCTCTTGGATTCATGGCTGGAGAGACATTCTGGGCCAGAAAATAAGATTTTGCTTTTCTTGTCTAATCTGTTTCAGTTCTGCCTTCTGGAATTGTAACAGTCTAATTACATAAACTCCAAAGTAGTTAAAACATCCATGCTAGGAACAAGGGCCATTGATCTTCAGACATACAGGAGAGAACATTTTGGGGATGAGAGTTAAAATAAAAAAGATACTGTTGTTTTCATAGGATAAGAGTGATGTACACACAGCACTTTCAAAAATGAGGAAAGACAGATGCAATAAAGAAGGTAAAGGAGAAAACCTATACATAATGAAACTGAAATGTTGGGCAGAAGCATCAGAGTTGGGAGGACCCTAGGAACCATCCCACCCAACTGTCTTGTTTTTTACACAGGAAGTAGGCACAGAGGAATTGTTCCTTGTCTGAGCTCTCAGGGCTGATTGGTGCACAGCCAGGAGAATCCAGGTCTCCTTATGGAGAAGTTGGGCTCTTGGTCCAGGCTCCACACAGCCATAGAATCCTCCCACAACAGCTCCCTCTTCATGCTGAGTTGCCTTTTCCTCCAGCTCGCAAACCCCATATTTTCTTAACAATGCCAGAAGTGTCCAACAGCAGAAGTGTCTTAAGTAGCAGTTCTGGGCTTTGAAATTAGGGCTGTGCAGCTCCAAAGTTGGAGACCTTCAGCCACAGAGGAAACAACTCTTCTGTACAGAAGAATTTCAATTACTAAACATAGAAGGAATTCAGGAAATAGAAAATTTACCACAATTAGCACGTGAAGTCACAATTGCTGCAGGAGAGCTCCACCGATGGATGCTAAAATTGAGATATAAAAGTTTAAGCGGAATCGAGATATTTGTAGTCTCCAAGGAACTCCACCAAAAGCGAAAAATAATCACTTTCCAGCGTCAACTTCTGACAGACATGACATTGAACAACTGAGCTAACATCACCTGTAGTGCCTACCTATGTCACGTGACACCTGAAATGATGCAGAGAAGGATGTAGCATCCTTGTGGCATCCTTCCCAGGAACACATAACTCCAGTCTGGTCGTGAGAAAGCAACAGACAGACACGAAGCGAGGAACGCACTACAAGGTAACTGACAAGTACTCTTTAAGAGCCTCAAGCTCGGGAAAGACAAGAAGACTGATGAACTATTACCAAGGGACGTGACAGTTACATGCAACGTGGGGTCCTGGATTGGAGCTCGGCACGTACAAAGAACATTAGTGGGAAAACGGGGGTGAGATCCGATAGCTTCCAGAGTCTAGTTAACAGTCTTGTACGGAGGTTAAATTCTTAGTTTGAATGATTGCTCTGGGGTTATAGAAGATGTTAGCACAAGGGGAAATTGGGTAAAAGGTAAATGGGAACGTCGTACTATTTTTACAACTCGACCCAGTCTCAAATTATCTCACAGTAAAAAATTCAAAAGAAAAAAAGCCAAGACTTTCTCCAGATTGCACACAGCCAGTCATACCGCCATGGGCTGTGACTTAAGCACACACCAATGATTCCAATTCAGTTCTCACGTCCTAAGCAGGGCTTGGCCATTGATCTAAAGCAGTAGCTCTGAGACTGAGGTCCCCAGGTTGGCAGCAGGAGCAGCAGCACCTGGGCACTTGTTGGAAATGCGAATTCTCAGGCTCCAAACCCAACGTTCGGTTCAGAACCTCTGAGGGCAGGACCTAGCAATCTATATTTTAACAAGTCCTCCCTGAGATTTTTTTCCCTAATAAAGAACACTGTTCTGACCGTGAGCTGTAGAGGACAGGGAAGAGGCTCTCCCATGGCCTGGGAAGAGGGTCTCCCCTGTGACCATCTGGCTATACTGCTGTTGCCAGATCTCAAGGCCTCACAGAACCGGCTCTCTTTTCTGCAGCTCAGAGCCTTTTCTGATGATCTTGAATTGCCCAGACGCCAAAATAACTACTCTGGAAACTATGCACACCCTACTGTGTTAAGAGGAAGGTAATGATTAACGTCCTGGATTTATGCAGAAGGTGGTGCTTTTCTGTTTGTAAGAGACTTTCAAAACAAAACAAAACAAAACATCACCTCATGGTTATCCTTGGGTACAAGATTCTGTGTCATCGTAGGGCATTGGCTGATTGGATTTTATTTTGTCTTCCTAACAGCTGGCCTTGGAATTTAACTCATTCTAGAATTGCCTGCTGGAGGGGACTACGCAACCAGTGTTCCTCAAAACCATGAGAATCTCCTCAGGATTTTTTTTTTTAATGTAGTTTTTCAGGCCTTTTCCAAGAACTTCTCATCAGAATCTATCATCTATCTATCTATCATCTAGCTATCATCTACCTATCACCTAGCTATCTTTGTCTCCTATTGCTTCTGTTTTTCTAGAGCCCCCTGACTAATACCCCTTCCCGCTTCACTTTCTCATCCTCTCCCGGATTATTTTGGAGAACTACCTATTCTTCTCTTTTTATGAGGAATTGTAACAGTTTCTTTTCTTCATGTCCTTCCCTTTTGAATCGTATCCCTCCAATGAGAAAAGGGCCTATTACTGAATCTAACAAACAATGTCTAATTAGATTCACAAAAGAGAAGAATTCTTCAAAACCATTGCTGAGAAGGATGCCATGTGATATTGAAGTCGAAGATCTTTCTCAAATATGGAGTTATTAAGGGTGGGAATATACAGTTACACCCATCAATTTGTTTTTGATCCAAAACATGGTCTATCTCTTATTTTACTTTTTTCTCAGATTCGTGATGGGGGCTGGGGGATTGAACCATAACACGGTTGGAACCCACTCATTTGAAGCAGACAGTCACCTGGGTGAATGTTTGAAGTATTCATTCTCTGCGCTAAAAATGTGGAGATAATTATTCCTCAGCTACAGAACGCGTCTCACACAGAGGATCTCAAAAAAAAAAAATCTTTTTTAAACGTTCTACCATTATTTCATTTTCAAAGCCTTACAAAAGAGGCCCCTTAATTAGAACCCTTGACTGTCCATGAATAGAGGATATAATGGACGGGCCAGGGGGAGCGGGTGCCGCTCACCTGAGCAGTCATAATGAAGTTACTGGTAGGTTTCGCAGTCTAAGTCGGAGCGGCACCTCATTGCAGGGCATGTCCCACGGTCCCCTTTAGTCCAGCCAGCTGGTTGCCTTTCAGCCACTGAGCAATCTCTGGCTCCCACTGCAAGGTAGCTGTAGAGATTGATCTGAAGAGGTTTCCACCTCTCCAGCCCTGGACACTCCATTTTCTCTCTCCTCTCAACCCCTGTGATCCCTCCCTTCTCCCGTTCTCTTAATTCCCTGGTCCTTTCATCTCCTCACTTCCAAAGCCCATTCCCGGTGCCTCCTGTGACCTGACCCCAGCCAGTCTAATTATTTGCCAATTCTTAGGATCTTTTTGCTGGATGACAGCGACCACTGAAAACTCTGAGATGAAAGAGAGTTAACCACCCCCGCCAAACCTTGCGACCAGGAAGAAATGAAAGCCAGTCTTAGACCAGATTCCACCCCACATATGTATTGAACAACCTTTTAGTGTCATGCAGGTTTCAACCCGGGTCATACAGCCTGTTCCATGAGCTCACAGAAGTCCCAGCTCCTGCCTACCTCCTCCGACCGCACTCTGTAAGGAACAGTCAGCGGGGCAGGTGCACCAACGGTCAGCACCAGGCAACTGAGTCTCTAGGTCTGTGTTAGGTACAGCCCATTAAGGGACTTGGCTGAGGGCTGGGCTCTGTCATTACCCCTCTGTCATTACCCCGTTCTCTTCTGCACATTCAGTCTCTTCGATCGGCTCCCTCTGTGATGACAGCAAACACTGAGTTTTTGCTGGGTGCAGGCACCCTGCCAAGTGCCTTGTATACAGCATCTTATGCGGTCCCCCACAACAACCATATGGCGCAGGAACACTTATGATCCCTGTTTTACAACAAAGGAACTGGAGCTCAGAGAAGTGACTAGTCCAAGGTTACAGAAGTTAAAGGGGACCAAGTTAGAGGAATGAAGAGGTGGATCCGGCTGACGCCAAAGCTTTAAACACATAACTTTGTGCCACCTGTAACCACTGCCCCATCCTCAAGTCTCTCCTAGTAACACAAAGTAAAACAGAACGAAAAACAATTCGATTTACCACCTCGCGTCTCCCCTTCCCTTCGGAGGTTTGCGGTTGCCATTTCTTCTTCTTCTCCCCACCCCTTACCACAATCAGGCTTTGCCTCCAGCACCCAGCGCGCTGTAGGAGCCAGGGACTGGGAAGGAAGCCTGAGGGATCAGGAGGCAGCGCCTGGGAATTACCCGATGGGACAGCAACCTGAAGGGAGTGTCTACTGTGTGGCCAGCGGCAGGGCCAGGGCTGGAGGCATGAAATGACTGTTGTGAGGCTGAGGGGGAGGGCAGTGCAGCTGTGGGCGGGGGGCACTGTGGCTGTATGTGGGACCCCAACCCCTGCATATCGTAAAGAGACGGGTTCAGCGTTCTGTCTGTGTCCGACTTCTGCCAGCTCAGCTTTCCACAATAAATCTGTATCTCTGTCAAAAAAAGGAAGGAAAAAGGAAGGAAAGGAAAAAGGAAGGGAAGGGGAGGGAAGGGAAGGGGAGGGGAGAGGAGGGGATGGAGGGAATGAATATAAATTGCCCAGGAGTCTTTATACCAATACAGTCATAAACTATAATTGTTAACATGTTTTATGGATCAAAAGGCTCACAAAAATCATGCCACAGCCCTGCTCTAAGAGAAGGCAAGTGAAATTCCACTTTAGTTATTTCTGAATCAAATGCAGGTCTCTGAAGAAATGGATCCAAGGACATTAAATCGGGGTGAATGTTTATCATCCGGTGTTCCTAATAAGAGGGCAGGAAGCGGTTAAAGGCAGAGTCCACAGTATCGTTAAAGGCTGGACTTGACCTTGAGAGCACTTGTTCCGTCACTTCCACTGGGACTGAATCCTCATTTCATACTCGTTGATTCGTGGCAAATGGCAGAAATAAGTGAACAAATAGGCTAACAGCTTAAATTAGTTTAAAATCAGAAGTGAAATCAAATGCACAGAGCCCCAGTCTCTGGAGGAAGAGGCAAAATTATTTTTAACAAAATACAGCCAGGCATGGCCCGCCTTTTGTGGGCTCATCTGTTTAGGGAGAAAGATGCAGAAGTAAACAAATAATCACAAACTAATTTCACATTAAAGGGACAACAGGAGGACAGAAGAGAAAGAAACTATGCCTCAGAGAGTCAGGGATGACTTTATGAAGAGGTTACATATAAAAGGGTTTTGAAGGATGTGTAGGAGTTCACCAGACGCAGGCTCAGTATGAGAAGGTGAGTGAGCACAGGTGTTGGAGTCAAGCAGACCGAGGCTCCAATCTCAGCTCATTATTTACCAACCATTATTGACCAAATTAGCTTCTCCGTGACTCAATTCACCTATCAACAAAACACCTTGAAATAATAACATACATGCAGTGTTTAGGGGCTGCCTGGCACTCAGTAGGCCTTTTATAAATAGGAGCAGAAGAGGAGAAGGTGGATGAGAAGCTGAGGGTATGTACAAAGGCCCGTTGGAAGGAGGGGTCACACAGAGGTTGGGGCGAGGGGTGTCGAAAGGCTGCTGGAGTCCAGAGAACCTGGGTTTCAATTTGTTCCCGCCCTGGACATACCAGCTGTGTGAGCCTGAGCTAGTGATTTGGCATCTCTGCAACTGTAACACGGGCATAAGAACAGCCCCGCCTCCTCAGGCCGTTGTGATGATGCAATGAGCATATGCGAGTAAAAGCCCCAACAGAGTGAGCCAACAGTAAGTGCAGCTATTATTTCTCTTATCACCATCCTCATGTTTGTTGTTGTTGTTATTATTGCAAAGAGGAAGTGAGGTAATGGAGCTAAAAACCGACAGATCCTATCTGGCCCTCCACCTACCTTAAAGTATTTGTTGGTAGGGTTTTCTCTCCACTGTATCTCATCACAAGAACGTGCGCGCCAGTGAGGGCGGGCTCATTGTCTCATTCACGGCTGTGAGCCCAGTATCTAGCCGAGTGCCTGACGCACTGTGTGTGCTCCATGAACATATGTTGGATGGACAGATGGATGGACTGACGGACAGATGGACAGACGGATGGTAGATGGATTAGGAAAAGCACAAGGCTCATTTGCAGGGAGAACTCCAAACAGCTGTGACTGCGGCTCAACTCCAGCTGCTCTTAAAGCTCCGGAAAGATTTCCGCAACGGCCCTTGAAGGATGGAGCTGGAAGGAGGCAGGTGGGAGGTGGGTGCCCTTGCAGGCGTGCGGGAGAAGAGGGCACAGATGGAACACATCCCACTTCCCAAACACAAGTGCAGGGTCAGCTGGGCCTTTAAGGGGACACCCACCCCGCCATCTCTCCTCTCTCATCCTCAATGATCTACTTCCTGAGGTCTTCCCAGCCCAACCTGCCACCGCCACCAGCCAGCCAGCCGCCCTTCTCCCCTCGGCTCCCTCCCCTCTCCCCTCAGTCCTCTGTGGGACTTTGCACAGAGCCTCAGTGTCCTTACTACCCATCTCACAGGACTGTGGGAGGATTCAGCGAGATGAAGCAGAGAAATCGCTCAGCCCAGTGCCCAGCACATAGCAAGGGCTCAGTAAAATGGTGGCCATACAATTATTTTCTTATTTCTGTACTTGCACCTCAATTCCTCCACTGCAGTGTGAGTTTTTGAGTCGAGGGTGAGCCCCAGAGTCCTCCCTGGATGATTCCCACATGCATCACAGAGTCAGTTTGAGGAAGGAGTGAGGGAGAGAGAAAAGGAGAAGGAATTGTGTGTGTGTGGGGGCGGGTACATCGAGCTGTCCGCTCACAGAAATGCTTCAAAGGAAACACCCTGCCCGGAGGGTGTGCGTTTAAAAGAAAACATGGCCCACACTCCCTGTTCCTTCCTGTGAGATGGAGTCACCAGAGGGACATGCTTCTCCTACAGGTGGGACCAGCAGGTAAGTTCAGGTGCATGGGGTGGGATGAGCCCCCAGGACGCAGAGATCACTGACTGGCCTGTCCTGCAGATGTTAATGACAGAAGGTGCTGTCTTAAATACCGCCATGCACTGTGACATCTCACCCACAGCACGGCCACATCAGGAGAGAAGTATAATCCCCTGCACATTACAGGTGGGGAAAGTCCCAGAGAGGTAATTAATTAACTTGTCGAAGGTCGTGCCCCAGGCCCCTGCATCTAACTGTTCTTTAACCTCTTTCTGTCGTGCAGAATAAAACTTGCATCATAAGGAGGGGGCAAGGCGAAGGGCCTCAGACTTTTCAAGGCCTAAATGAAGGGTGCCCGGGTCTGCAGGCAGATGGCCTTCCTTAGGCCCCAAGCCTTGGTTTAGGGCAGACACATCTCACAGATGGACAGAAAGACACACCTCCACACCCAGGTACTCAAGTCTAACCAGCGTGAGGCCTCTCCGACCGCTCCATTTGCTAAGAAACTGACACTTACTAAGTCCTACTATGTGCCAGGTGCTACACTAGACCCTTCCATATATTTTATTTCACTTACTACTCAAAGCAATCCTAAAGGGAGCATTTTTTTCCCACTTTCCAAATGAAAATCTGAGACAGAGATTTCAGGAAGAGGCTATCCATGTGACCATATCTTCTACTTCCAAGTCCCCGTGGAGACTCCAGGGATTGCCCTCACTGCTATTTGTCTGTGTGTCATAGCTCGCAGGTGACTGTAGCATCGTCTTGCAGACCTGGATATGCAAAGGAGGAAGTCAGTTTGATTTGGATATAAGAATGCTGCATAACAAACAACCTCAGAAGTTCGATGGCGTACAACAATGAGCGCTGATTTTGCTCATGGGTCTGCAGCTGGGGGTTGGCTGATGTAGGCTGGGCTCACGGGAGGTGGCTCTGCTCCAGGTGGCTCCCACCCTCCTCCTGGAATCGGCAAGCCGCCCCATCATCTCACGGTGATGGCAGAGGCGCTAGAAGGCAGGTAGAAATGCAAAAGTTAAACATAACATCACTCCTCTCATTCTATTGACCAAAGAAAGTCACATGGTCAACCCAAAGTCAAGGACAGGGAAATATGTACCACCTGTGGGAGTTAAAGGAGCTGCAAAGTCACGTGGCAAAAGATGTGGAATCGGAGGGTCATTCTCGTTCTGGCCTTGTGCCTGGCAGTGTTTGGTGACATAAATGAAGCAACAGGGAAATCTCAAGTTCTTTACCAAAGAAAACAGAATTCCCACAGAATTCCCACCTGCCGCTCATCAGGACGCACTGGTGTCTCTTTGGTTCAACGCCCTTAATAGGTTGAGAAACAATATGAGCTATGGTTTTTCTTCACCTTATCGTCTCTGATAATATTAATGGTACTATATCATTTACACTTGGCCGGGTGTTGAGAGATTCCAAGGCGCTCGTTATCTTCTCGATCCTCACGTCAACCCCGTGAAGTCTGCAGAGGTGGGAAAGAGCCTACGAGAATCTATAAGTAACAACTCAACAACAGTAGCACTTTCTCGGCTCCTGCTACGTTCCAGGCACTGATTTACACAAATGGGGCTCTGGCATCAGAATCTGCTTTGCAATCCAGGGGTTCCACCTCCCAGCTGTGCAGCCTTGGGCGACTTACTTAACCTCTCTGGGTTAGCGTCCTCAAGTGACGGAAACAAATTACCGCAAACTGGGTGGCTTGAAACCACGGAAATTCATTCTCTCGCTGTTCCGGAGGCTAGAGGTCCTCTTTTTATTAGGACGCCAGTCATACAGGAGCAAGGGCCCACCCTATCCCATCTCACTCAGACAGCCCAGTCTGAGGTCGCAGTCTGAGTTTCTGGGAAGAACATGAATTGGGGAGAGGGAACTCTATCCAACCCGGTCACTCTCTGAGCCTCGTATGCTCTTCTTCATCCATAAAGTGGCGCTGTTAATCGCTTCTCTATATTTGGGGTTGTTATAAGGATGGGATAAGACATGGCTGGAAAGCTCCTAGCACAGAGCCTGGCATATTGAAAGTGTTTATCGAATACAGCAGGTCCTCAAATAATGTCTCGCTCAATGTCATTTCATTATACTTTGATGAAAAAAAAAAAAAGATTGCAGCCAGGGCCACTGTCTGCGTAGGGTCTGTGTGTTGCCACCCCCCCGCCCCGCCCCCCATGTCTGTGTGCGTTTTCCCTGGGGGCTCCAGATTCCCCTCGCATCCCAGAGCCGTGCTCATGAGGCGACCTGGCATGTGTGCCTCACCGAGTGGGTGTGGGTGTGGGTGTCCTGTCCAGGGCGGGTTCCCGCCTCGCACCCTGAGCTGCTGGGACTGGCTCAGCCACTCATGACCCCGAACTAAAACAAGGAGGTTGGAAAATCATCATCCTACTTGCTTATGTTCATCTGTCTTCAATGTTCGTATGGCTCACATGTATTTCACTGTTTCCTATTAGAAGTGTTTGGGGTCTTTAGTTAGAAGTCGTCGATGTTTCCGTGACCAGAAATACGTCATCGGAACTTAACTCTTGTTAATGTCAACTAGAGTATGGTCAGGTGGGTTTGTTACATGTCATTTTGCCTCAGTTTCCAAGAACCTCTCGACAATGTGAGTGAGGACTTATTTTAGAATCTCATTCTCTCTGTCACCATCATTGTCACCGCATTACAGTTAAGGAGACAAGGTCCAGAGAGACAAAAGTGGTTGTCAGTCCCAAAAACGCAGAGCCAGGTTCTCTAATTCCTGAGCCAGTGTGCTGTGCAACAGCGGTGCTCGATAAATGTTCCAGGCCACAACCTGAAATCCAGTGGGCGTAGACCCAGCCATGGAGCCCAGTGGTCACTCGGCTGAAGGAGAAGGAGACTGGGGGTCCTGGAACCCAAACCCTCCGACTGTCAAAATCCCCCCCACCCCCACCCCCACCCCCACCCCGCTCCCTGTCCTCAGCTGTCTGAAACCGGCTCTGAGGCCCACAGCTCGACGCCGGGCGGCAGGGCTGACATACCTGGGTAATGATGTTTACTATTAATATTGCAAATTGGATTCCATAAATTAGTCAATGTCTGCTGGCGGCTGCTTGGTTGGACTCTTTCCGGCAGCTGGCTTTTCAGCTGCTCAAACGCCACAGGGACTTGTTGCTTGCTGCGTTTCCCCAAGGAGTTTGCTCTGTCAAGAAAGCTTTGCTGAGACAGAGAAAGCCACGTTCGGACAAGTCGTAAACGCTCTTGTTGACAAATTGCACCTAATCGTAAACCTCCATGAGGGCTTCCCCAGGAGCAAAGCCGTTTCTCCTGGGAGCAGGGGGAATCCTGCAGGAATGACTGGGTGTGCCCTGGGTGCCCGTGGATGGGTGGCTGTGCGGCCATGGCGCGGGCAAATTCAGGCAGCCCATGATGGAGGCGGAGCCCGGCTCAGACACTGGGCTGCCTGGCTCCTGTCCCAGGGCCCACCCATGCCCCCACGATCTCAGTTTCATTCCCCAGAAGGAAAACCCTTGTATTTCGCCCATACACAAGCCACTAAACCAGGCACAGGTCCCAGGACAGACACAAAACAGATACGGTTCCTACCCTAGAAGCTCCCAAGCCCAGAAAGGGGATGAGAGATGCACAATCACTCTAATTAAGTCCATGGATGAAAACACCTTATTAAGAAAGGAGGCAGGAGCATAACCTTCCGGGAAACAGGGAAAGCTTTACTGATAGGTGGCGCTTGCATGGGTCTTGATGCTTGAGTTCGACAGCTCGTGGCAGAGATAGCAGCACAAGTAAAGGCAGGGAGAGGGGAATCCCAGGGCCTGTACAAGAAACGGGATCTAGTGCAATTTGTCTGCAAAGCAGGACATTAAGGGAGAAGCCATTAGGAAAATGACACGTAACAATAATCCCCTCAGAGGAGCCCTTCCATATCAATATACCAGCACTAGGACATGCCTGCAGGCTCATCAGAGTCCTGATTCTGTAGCGTGATGGATGATCCAGAAGGCATAGTAATAGCCCAGCGCGGGGCCTGCCAAGGCTGTGTGGCTAGACCACGCCTGCACCCACAGGGGGCCGCACCCAGCAGCCCCGCCCGGAATGGGCTTTCCACTCACGCCATTCCATTCCATCTTCACAGCACCTGGGGGCGGGGGGAAGGGTTACCAGCCCACGGCACAGACGGGAAAAGCGAGGCCCAGGCTTTCGAGGTGAAGAACAGGCTTAGGGTCTCCTAGAGTAAAGTGCTGAACCATGGTGAATGAAGGGAGGCAAATTTTCCCAATTACCCTACAGTCATTTTAGAGCAGGGGTCCCCAATCCCCATCCTGCGGATGGACACGGCTCTGGCCTGTTAGGAACCCGGCCACACAGCAGGAGGTGAGTGGCGGGTGAGGGAGCGAAGCTTCATCTGTATTTGCAGCCGCTCCCCAGCACTAGCACCACCGCCTCAGCGCCACCTCAGATCATCAAGCATTAGAGTCTCATAGAAGGACCGTCCCTGGTGCCGACAAGGTTGGGGACCGCTGTCTTAGAGTTTTCTTTAATGATTCAGGGCATGTTATCACTGGGGCACTGGGGATTACGAGGTGACTCCGGGCTACGAGAGGAACTGGCACATGAGCCTATGATGAGAGCAGGCTGGTACTTGCCATTACTGGGGGACTGGAAAGGAGGGACTCCCAAAGCTGTCTCAGGAGGTCAGGGTTCACCTGACCTGAGTCTGGAAGAATCTCATCACTGTGCAGGGAGATGAAGAGAGCCAGGGAGAGGGAGCAGCCTGTGCGAAGGCACAGAGGATGAAATGCCACCTACCTACCAGGTGCGTTCCATGAGAACAGATGCCTTGTCTACCCATCGATATGTGTAGCACCTGGCCCATAATCATTGTTCAATGAATATTGAATGAATAAATGTGTGAATGAACAACTGGTTTATTAAAATTCAGAGGGAGAGTTCAAATGCGAAATGAGTTTATTTTTCTCCAAACTGTGCTTTTTTTACCTGTGCCTTGAGAAATCATTCCTCCCAAACCTGGATCCCATCTTATGCGGATTCCAGAATTTGGGATCATTTCTAGTATTAAGAATAGTCACATTTTGGAAGACTCATCCTGACAAAAAGGTCTCATCCAGTCCAAAGCACGCCCATCTCCCCAATTCAGACCCATTTCAGTGTGGCTCATGACTACAGTGGCTCGTGACTCTTTTCCCCCCTCCCCCTCCCTCTCCGTGGCTTCTGACACCCCTAGGATCAGGGCCTAGGGAGAGGGGATCTTGTGGCTTCTCTTTAGATGCTACAAAAGTCTTTTATTGAACTTGCATTCCTCAAGGGAATATGTTGCATTTTATTTTTTTATTGAGATATAATTGACATACAACATAATATTGGTTTCAGGTGTACCACATAATCATTCATTATGAAATGATCACCACAATAAGTCTAGTTAATATCCATCACCATACACAGTTATAAATATATATTTTTTCTGTGATGAGAACTTTTTAAAATCTACTCTCTTAGCAACTTTCAAATATACAACACATACCGTTAACTTTGGTCACCACACTGTATGTCACCTCTCAGGACTTATTTATTTTACAACTGGAAGTTTGTGCCTTTTGATCCTCTTCACTGATTTCACCCCCAACTCCACACACACTCCCCACCCCACCTCTGGCAACTACCAATCTGTTCTCTGTATCTATAAGTTCAGGGGGGTTTTTGTTTGTTTTTAAGATTCCATATATAAATGAGATCGTACAGTATTTGTCTGACATTTCATTTAGCATAATGCCCTCAAGGTTCATCCATGTTACCTCGAATGGCAAGATTTCCTTCTTTTTTAGGGCTGAATAATATTCCATTGTACATTTACCATATTCTCACTTCATTTATTCATCAGGGCACTTAAGCTGCTTTCATATCTTGGCTTTGTAAATAAACAAGAACATGGGTGCAGATAGCTTTCAAATTAGTGTTTCCATTTCCCTCAGATAAATGACGTGAATGGCTGGATCCTATGGTAGTTCTATTTTTTAATTTTTTGAGGAACCCCCATTACCGTTTCAGTTGTAGTGCACAATCTCACCAACATTGCAAAGGGTTCCCTTTCCTCACATCCTCACCAACTCTAGTTATTTCTTGTCTTTTTATACTAGCCCTTCTATCTGGTGTGGGTGATATAGCATTGTGCTTTTGATTTGCTTTTCCCTAATGATTAGCAATGTTGAGCACCTTTTCATGTTTATTACATCTTCTTTGGAGAAAATGTCTATTCAGACCCTCTGCCCATTTTTAATTGATTATTTTGTTTTGCTCTTGAGTTGTATGAATTCTTTATATACTTTGATATTAACCTTTTATCAGAGAATAGTTTGCAAATGTTTTCTCCCATCGCATAGCTTGCCTTCTAACTTCATCGACGGTTTTCCGTGCTGTGCGGAGGCTTTTATCTTAATGTTGTTCCCTCACTAGTTTCTTTTTCTTTTGTTCCTTTGCTTTTAAAGTCAAGTCAAAAAAAATCATTGCCAAGACTAATGTCAAGGAGCTACACCCTATGGTTCTTCTGGGAGATTTAGTTTCAGGTCTGACATTCACGTCTTTAACCTATTTTGAGTTAGTTTTGTGAACGTTTATAGGGTAGTGGTCCAGTTTCATTCTCTTCTTTGGCGGCCCAGTTTCCCCAGCATCATTCGAGGAGACTGTCCATTCCCCCATTGTACATTCTTGCTCCTTTGTTGTAAATGAATTAACCGTATGTGTGCGGGTTTATTTCTGGGCTCTCTATCCCATTCCATTGATTATTTGTCTTTTTATGCTCATACGATGTTGTTTTGAATACGGCAGCTTTGTAAATATTTTGAAATCAGGAAGCATGTGCCTCCTTTTTTTTTTTTTTCTCAGAATTGCTTTGCTCTTTGGGGGTCTCTCACGGTTCCAGAGTGTGTGCATTTTGTTGTATTTATTTTATTTTATTTTTTAAGAGCGTGTGCATTTTAGAAGGCCCTTTTTCATTGCTGGACTGTTCAATGCATCACAAGTGCCCAGTGTCCCTGCCCACTAAATGCCAGGGCATCCCCCCTGCAATCACTGTGACAACAGAAAACACCCCCTTGCGCTTACAAATGGCCCCCAACAGAGTAATATTATCTGATTTTGAGAACTGAGTCTTAGCTGGGCTGTTTGCCATGTGTTCTTGGCTGACACCCACTGCTCAAAATGCCAGCTCTTTCATGAAGCACACTGGGGTTCTGTTGAGGCTTGTGGGGACCTTTCGTGCTGCCCTGTGCCCTGACATGGGCTTCACATTCTCCAGCTACCTCTCATGACCCCTCCGCACAGCTCCTGCTCTGGAGGGTCTGCTACAGACTCTCTCCCTGCGGGGCTCCCTCATCCGAGCTCACCACCTCTTGGTCCAGATCCATCGAAGGCTCCAGCCGGTGACCTCTCGTCGCATCCATCCCTTCCGTGATGAGCACACGGGCTCCCTGTGGCTGCCCTCTTTCCAGTTGCCACTGTGAGCTGCTCCAGTCATGCTCGCACGCTGATCCCCCAACTCCAGGCATATATGTCAACTCTCCCCAGAATTACTAGTTTGCAGGCTGTTACCTGGTGCCCACATGTCTGCAGCTTAGCAAACGTGCAGCCAAGAAATGAGACTCTAGTTCCTTTCTCCCAATAACCCCCTGCCTCTAGGGCGATTCTGCCTGGGTTTTGCTCTTTTGACTTGGGAGAGAGAAGGGAAAACCAAAGCACCTTCCACTTCCATGCACGCCCTCCTCTCTCCAATGTCTGGTCCTCCATCACAGGGGCCATCACGCACCTGGTGGACGTTGACAGCGGCGAGCCCTGGAGGGGTGGATTTAGCACCTTTCTCAGCAGCTGGAAGAACTCATTGTCTGCTGTTCCCAGTGTGGGGGTTTCTCCTAACTTCTGCAACAGCTGCGAATGTCTCCTTTGCCTCCCCTTGGGGGCGGGGATGGGGGACAGACTATAAGTAGTTCTTTGGACATAGCTGAAGAAATAAATGAGTCAACTGGAATCCTAGAATATGTATAGTAAGTGTTTATTATGTGCTAAATCTGCACCATGGGCATCTACCCATTATCCCACTTAAAATGTAATCTACAAAGAAGGGAAAGAGAGGCTCAGGAAGGTCGAGTGAGTTGTCCAAGGTCATACAGCTGCTACTGCTCTTAAAAAAGTCTCAGAGGGAAGAATGAGGAGATGTGACCAAAGCGGGATCAGATTTGGGGGTCAGGGAGAAAATGTCTCCCCCGCAATGTTCGGGGAGAGAAAAGCCTTTTCTCTACCCTCTGAGGTTTATTGATTGAGGCAAATATGCCATATTAACAGGAGAAAAAGCTTTTATTCATGTGCATATGGAGCTAACAAAAGACATAATAGTTCAATCAGTGGTGTCAAGTCAAAGGCTTACAAACCGAACTTAGATCAAAGGAGGAAAGAGGAGAAAAGTCTTCTGAGCGAAGAACAAATAGGTTTTTTTAGAAAAGACAAATGGATTTTCAGAAGAACAAATTGGAGATGAGAAAGTCTGTGATGATGTCTGTCATTACAGATAGAGTAGGCTTTCTGTCTTCTTCCAGGCCATTAAAACTCCCCAGAGGGAATTCACGTATGTTCATTCTTGGTCTCTCACCTAAAATAGACTCGCTCAGAAGACAGAATTCATGGTGCCTCATTTCGCAGAAGTTGCTTTTTAGTCAGATAAGGGAAGGTCTCGAGAAGGCTTCCTTCTGATCTTTGAATCTGTTTTTCAGCTGAAAATAATCCTTCATACCAACTCTAGGGTTCCAAGTCAGTCCCCAAAGTCTTTATAGAGACCTGAACTTGAGTAGGAGGAAGCCAGGCAGAAAAGTCCCCACGCAGAGGTCACGGGGCTCCCCAGGCCAGCTGAGGCACTGGGGCACTCCGGGTGAGGGGTTGCCCAAGTGCAGGATGCGAACTTTAGGTGCACCCCATCGGAAAAGCATCTGGGTTTCTTGAGACAAAGAGGCGTTGGAAATAAAGTTTGGAGGCCAGAGTGTCTGAGACCTGACAGACGCTCAGCTGTATAATCTCCAGCAGGCCTCTGAACATCTCTGAGGCCCCATTTCTCATCTGCAAAATGAGGTAACGCACTAAACTCAAAGCTTTGTCGTGGGTCATCTGTCCATCTAAGAAGGTGCGTAGTGGGCACTTGGTAGTGGAATCAGAGTCTTTAGATTTAGTTCATCATTGAAGATCAGTCCCGGAGGCGAGGATGGGGCAGGGCAAAATAAGTAAGTTAGGGGGTAGAAGGGACCAGGGATCCAGGGACAATGGAGTGGCACCTAGAGGGCTCGCGCAGTGTCCGTGAGGGTGGACCAGCCCGCGGAGCCTGGATAGAGGGAAGAAAGGTGGCTTCGGTGATGGCAAACGTAGATTCCGGAAGCAATGCCTGGAGCGGACAGGGTTTGAAACTGACAGCGGCCAAAACCAGGCTTCCTGGCCAAAGGGCTCGATGGCCACGGTGAGAAAGAAGGGTGGGCCAGCCCAGAAACGGGTGAGAAGAAGTGTCAGGGAAAGCACACAAAGCCCTTCAGGAACCCAGGAGCCCTGCTCCACGAGGGACTTCTAATCAGGCCACTGCGCGGTATTTGGTCATGTGGCTCCCTCTGCCTGTGAGCGTCTGAACTGCATGCACCCCCGACCACCGAGAAACCTGCCTGCCATTCATTCCTACTTTGTCACCAGGCATAGGAGACGCACAGACAGTAAGGAACAGCCTGGGCGCTAAAGCTGGGGGTGACTTTTGGTTGCAGATGATCAAAACTTCGAGTCACTTTACCCAAATGCTTCATTTAAAAAAATTAAACAAACACATGTTTTGCATACCACGTGCCAGCTACTGTTGTACAAATGTCACCTCGTTTGTTATTCCAAGGAGTTCGCAAGTAGTGTCTAATTAGTACACCAGCGTACAGATGGAAAAACTGAGGTCTGGGGACACACACTCATATGCTATGTGAGTGGCAAGCTGGGGGTCGAACCCAGGCAGCTTGGCCACAGAGTCTGTGCTCTTAACCGTCAGACTACACTGCCCCAACGCTTTTTATTAATGTAACAGCTTTCGTGACACATAATTCACACACATGCAATTTACCCACCTAAAGTGTATAATTCAATGTTTTCTAGTGTACGGGCATGCCCGCTTTCTGAAAAAGTTTGCTTTACACCAATTCACCTTTATGGAAGACGTACATTTAGCGCCTGTTTTTGCGAACCAAAAGGACTCGGAAGATTCTCATATTTATGTAAAAAAGGGTGAAAAGTGAAAATAGCATCACGCGTCCTACGGTAATTGCCTCTTCACTTTACACCATTTTGGCCTACAAAAGCTTTCATGGGAATGTTCTACTTTCATATAGCGGGGGAAACCTGTATTCACAGATATTACAGCTATCACCACAGTAAATTTTAGAACATTTTCACTCATGTTATATGTATAGTTCTTTGTTCCTTTTATGTCTGAATAATATTCCATTGTATGGATAGACTGCATTGTTTATCCATTCATCAGTCAATGGACATGTAGATTATTTACACATTTTTGGATATTATGATGAATAACTGAATGTTTACACACAAGTTATGCATGGACAAATGTTTTCACTTCTCCCAGGTGTATTCTTAGAAATAGAATTTCTGGGTCAATAGGGTAACTCTATGTTCAACCTTTTGCCAGATCATTCCTTCATTACTTTAAAAAAAAAAAGCACAAAGTGGGAGTGTGACATGACCACGTTTAAATAGCTAGTGCATTAGGCAGAATAATGACCGCCTCCCCCCCCATATACAAAGATGTCTATGTCCTCATCTCTGAAACCTGTGAGTATGTTAGGTTGCATGGTAATGGGGACTAAGATTGCAGATAAAATCTGGATAATAATTGACCTTAAGGTAGAGAGATTATCCTGGGTTGTCTTGGTGGGCCTAATATAATTGTCAGGGTCCTTAAAAGTGGAAGAGGGAGCAGAAGAGGCTCAGAGAAAGAATTGATATTGGAAGCAAAGTCAAAGAAATGTGATGTTGCTAGCTTTGAGGATGGAAGAAAGAAGGTGTCTACGAGCCAAAGAATACAGGTGGTCTCTAGAAACTGGAAAAGATAGGGAAATGGGCTCTCTCTAGAGCCTCCAGAAAGGAATGCTCTTAATTGTGGTAGTTTCTTATAGTATCAATAGGAAATCAACACGGCTATAAGGGATGGATCCAGATTCGGACACTGTGGTTCAATGCCATATATCTGCAACTCTCTTCTGCCAGATTATATTGCTTTGACTCTAACCCTGAGCTTCCATGGGAGCTACGGTCTATTTTTGACTCCCTGGCCACATGGGTGTCTTAGTCTCCATCCCCTACAGCTCTTCATTCCTTTAGGTTTTTGCTCAGATATCATCCTATGTAAAGTCAAAACCACTTCAACACCACCATAGCTGCATGATCCCTATCCTTCTGTGTTTAATTTTCTCCACGGCTTTATCATCATGTGCATTCTATATATTTTACTTATTTACTTGTTTATTTAAAATCTATTAGGGAAAGGATTTTTGTCTGCTTGTTCACTGCAGTATCCTCAGACACTGAAGGAGCCCCTGGCCAATGGTAAGTGCTCAGGAATGATTTAATAAATGAATCGTGAGATGGGAACAAGGTCTGAACCAGGCAGCAATGAAAGAGAGGTGGGATGTTGAAACATGGAGGAGTTAAAGTGATGAGACTTAACCACTGAGCTGGTTGGGGATGGAGAGAGAAGAGGGGAGCTTCTGGCTTATGAATCTGCATGGTGTCATTAAACAGGATAGAACACATGTGAGGGTGAACAGGTCTCGGGAGATGCTAAGTTCAGTTTTAGATAATTGTAGGATGTCTCTGCCTGTGTGTATAGATATATAGATACATACACAGATATGGAATATACACACATACTCAAACACAAGCTTATGTATAAATACATATACAGCTATAACACATTTATAAACATATGTAGACAGTATTGCAAAAGTCAATATTGTGTTTAAATTCCTGGATATACTAAACAAAGGCTAGGCAAATTACAAAAAAGAAGTATCGTTTCCACATGTTACCAAGACAAAAGTAATCAATATGACTCTTCATAGCCTCCCAACCTCTTCCCAGCTCCACCTCTGCTAAGATAGAAGGTATTCCATGACTGGGTCAGTGTCTGTGCCCTTTGTCAGGGAAATCCAAGAAACCGGTAAAATGTAGCTAAGAAAACAAAGAAGTCTATTCACATAATGAAAGCTAAGAGAAAGCAGGAGGGGATTAGAGACTGCTGGGGCACCCTGCCCGGGATGGAAGCTGCAAGAGGGAGATTTTCGGAGATGACTCTCAACTGCGTGGACAATACTGAAAGTCAGCCACAGGAGAAAAGAGACAAACATACTTGCTGTGCATTAAGACGGCACCTCTTAAAACATGTACCCCAGAATTAAATCTTTTTAAGTTTTGATAATTAGCCTGTTTCTTTGAATGTGACGCCTTCAGTTCCCACAGATTGCCCAGACATTCCATACAAATCACTGGCACTGCTGTCAGCATTCATGTGAGTTGTCACGTCTAACCCATCATATCATTTCATGTATCACATACACCAGATCTGTTAGTAGGGGTCGACAGTGTCAAGACCTTCTGGTGTAGAAAGACTAGGTATTTTAGTGATGATGAAAATGAAAAATTTCCTGTATTTTGCGCCTGTTGTGTGTTACTGAAATGTTGATGTTTCATAGATAAAATGCCTAAATGAATCTAGAGCAGCAAAAAATAAGATCAAAGAGATCCATTTCTCCAGTTCAGCAAGTTGCAGTGTTTTGAGCACTGTTATGGAAGTTTCTAGAGGCCAAAGAACGTTTGCCATTTTTCCAGTGTCCTGGTGGATGTAATAAGTGATGAACTTTAACAACTAGATGCAAGATGCAGATTTTAAAACAACATTTGGCATCATCACAAGTCATGGGTAAAAAAAAGATTTAGGTAATTCATTAGACAAATGTTCAGATGAGCAGATTAATTACAGAGACAAAATAATAAGTTTGACGTTGATGCAAAAATATATGTCAATTTCACAGCTCCACATGCCATTCCAATTCTTGGAGCAATGAGTAAAGTTCTTCCCAGTTAGGATTTTTGCATGTCTTGGTTCTTTGACAGTCAAGGTCATTGCCAAGAACAGGCCAGCCCCCCTCAAAACGCAGGTGCTCAACAACTATCTGCTGAGTGAACTAACGAATAAATGCCAGCTGTTTTTATTACTACTAATCTCCACGGGACCTTTCCCTCCGAATTCCACCTGCTGTAGAAGCGTCAGTCTCTAAGGCCTCCTTCAAATGCCACACTCGGAGCGATCTTCTACGACTCAGCTCTCTTGTTGTTGACAAAAGCCTAATAACTGCAACTCAAAACTTCTTTCAAGTAAAATATAACGTCCACATTTATCAGATATCGTTGTCGCAACCCGCCGGCACGAAGCCTCGGCGCGCGACTCCGTCCGTGCGGGATTTGGGTCCTACCGGCCGCCGTAGCGACCCTCGGCAACTTCCGCTTCCGACGGACCGCCGTGGCTAACTCACTTCCGGCACGGCGGCTCTAGGAGCCGAATCAAGATGGTGAGTGACTAAGGGTTTCGGCTGATGGTCACGGTGTGACGGTGTCGGGGCTGGCCCGAGACGAGGGAACGAGATGGCTGCCCTGGGCATGGGGTCCGTTGCTTCCCCGCCCGCTGGCCCGGCCTCCGCTGGGGACGGAGGCTCCCGGAGACGGCGTTCAGGTCCCCCGCGGGCCGGGTCCGACCCGCGGGCCTGGCTCGGGGACCTGGGGCCGGGGCTCTGCACGAAGCGTCCCCGAGGAGGGCCAGTGGGGCTGCAGAGCGGGTCAGATGCCCACCTTTGCTCTCCGGGTCTCCGCTGAGCAGTGCCGGGGGTTTCAGCGGATCTCCTCCAGTAACTGGGACGGATGCTTTCCGAGCCGCTCAGGCTGTGTCTGTCTATAGAGAGGGAGAGTTTCTTTCCAGCTGAGGAGGGGAGAGCCGAGTCGTGGAAGACCAAACCAAGGGGGGCCTTTGAAGGAATCCTTAGAGACTGACGCTTTTATAGCAGGTAAAACTCGGAGGAAAGGTCCCTGGTGCATTAGCAATAAAAACATCTGGCGTTTATTCGTCCATAAGCAAATATATATCGAGCATCTGCATTTGGGGGACGGGGTTCTTTTTAGGCACTGAGGATATGGGTGAGCATGGTTGATGGTCTCTGCCTTCATGGAACTTACATTCTAGATAAGGCACAAAAAAACAGAGAAAGAAATATGTAATGTCAGGGAATGGGATGGAGATGGATGGGGTGGCCATTGTTATGTCTGTTTTATAAGAAAGCATAGAATGTGGAGGAGTGGCTATTTTACACAGGGTATCAGCGAAGGTCCTTCTGAGGATGTGAGGTTCTGAGGATGTGAGATTTGAGCAAAGAACCAAATAAAGTTAAAGTAGCCTATGCAAATATCTGAGGGAAACAGGTCCAGAGAAAAGGAACAGCAAGTTCAAAGAGCCTGAGATAGGACTGTTTAGCCTGTATTGTGAACAGCAAGGAGGCCAATCACATAGACGTATAGGTCTTGGATAATAATCTAAGCTTGATAAGAATGTGCCAGGTACCTTTCCAGCATTTTCTCAGTATTCCTCACAACAGTCCCTTGAAGTAGTAGTATCCACACTTACCAGTAAAGAGACTGAAACACAATAAGTGGCTGTGCCAGAACACAAACCTGTTAGTGGTTTCTAGAGCCCCTGCTGTGATGCATTAGATTTCCACGAAGTAGAGGAGCACAGATATTGGTGAGACTTAAGTGTGATTCCTGTCAAGCTTTGTGTCAATAGGCATTACTTAACTTCTCTGGGCCTGGTTTTTAATCTGTAAATTAGAGCTAATGATAGTTCCAGCCTCACAGTGTCTGTAAGAATTAAATGAGATGATACCTGAAAATGTTTAGCACACTGTTTGGCATATAGCAGGGGCTCAATAAGGGTATACTTGTTATTTGAGACTAGGAAATATCATGTGAAATGCCCCAGACACAAAGTTCAGGACCTGTTCAGGACAACATCCTCCAGGGACAAGACTTACAGGATCATGAGAAAAATAGAGGAACCTGGAAAATCCATCTGAAAAGTAGATGAGCCTGCAGCCAGTTTGGCGAGGGCCAGGCATGCTAAGCTAAAGAGATTGGACAGTACATTATAAATGCTGGGGAGCAGTTGAAGGTTTTAAAGGAGAATAAAGGATCAGCTGTTTGTTTTAGAGGCACAGCTGGATTGACAAGGAGAGAAACTGGACATGGGGGTCTCAGTTGGGAAGCTGAGTCCAAATAAGATATGATGACCTGGACAAAAACAGGTGATAGACAAGAGTGAGCTACAGTAGAATGGCTTTGTTTCATCAGAGTCCAGATTTGTATCCAGACTGACCATTAAATCCTGACCCCGACATTTCTTATTCACTAACACCACAATATGGACAGTAGTTACTAGGAGTCATGTGAACAGGAAGCGGTTTATGTGTGTTGCCTCATTTTTGGTAATATGTAGGACCAGTATCCCTAGTCAAGAACACCAAGGCTTACTGAGGTCACCTAGCCTATTACTAATGGAGTCTGAATTCAAACCTGGATGCACCTGATTCCATAGCCCATGTTCTTAGGCTTGTTGCAGTTCCTCTACTAGAAAGTGGGAATAAAGAACCCTGCTTTGAAGAAGTGTGTGGAATTAATGAGACAGTGAAGGTAAATGTCTAGTACAGACTTGGGCATGTAGTAAGCATCCCATAAACAGCTGCCTCAGCCAACAGCAGATTGCCTTAGGGGATATAAGTAATTGATAAAGACCTATAATTTGGACAGCCTATTATAGTATAACTGCTTCCCAAAATTTTTAGAGACCTTAATTACCTTTTTCATTATAAGGCACAAAGTTTTAAGAATCCTGCACATGGGGAAATATATTTGACTTAACTCTTTTAGGTAACCAAGATATAGCTTTGTCCTGATAGTGAAGCTGGCAGTGGATTAGAGGTGACTAGAAGTGATTTGAGGGGGCTGAGAGGGCCCCCCAATCAAATTAGTTCACTATTACTCTTTTAAAATGCCATCATTTCTGAGACATAGCTCTTGTTAAGTGTTATCTTATAACTGAAGGGTCTTTGAAAATCAGAAATCCCACTGAGCTGATTATTATTTAATACACATCTGTTCTTGATACCTTAAGGTGATTCAGCTTTTCAAATTGAGGGAAAAAGCCCAGCCCAAGCGCCCCAGGCTTTAGGGGATGGGGGTGCATAAGTTGCTGTTAACAGGGAAGTCTTTTGGATCTTGGTGAGATCATAGTACGGAATAAATGATTAATAAATCATTGTCGAATAGATAAAATGATTTCACTTTTCTAGACTAATTCCACAAAATAAACTCTCAGTGGCCTCAGTCAGGTAGTTTTATATTAAAGAATGCCAAATTCTACCTTCCTCTCAAGGAAGGGAGGGTCTTAGAATCTTAGCCTCATGAAGATACATTAGTTATTATCTATTGACAGAGTTGTCCTTGATTTAAGGTGCAGTCAATTACAAGGTGCACCATTGCTCTGCTAATAACAGCTTTTCAGAAAATAAATTCTGTTGTGCTAAATGTGCACAATGCCTACAGGTACATTTTGATTTCAGAAATGTTGAAATGAGGGGGGAAGTGCTGGGGATCCCAAATCACAAGAAGTTAAAGAGATGTTCTTTTGAAGTGACCATATTCTGAATTTATAGCTCTGACTTTTTTTCCCCAGGGTCAAAGTCAGAGTGGTGGTCATGGTCCTGGAGGTGGCAAGAAGGATGACAAGGTAAATAAGAAGCCAGATATGCCTGTGATGTGAGCAAGTTGTGGGAAATGTCATAGATCTTGGGAAGTTCTTCGGGGATTCGTGAAGCTTAAAATGATTTAAAGGATCATGTGCAAAACAAATGATCCTATAGTTATTTAACCAGCGTGGCCTGCAGATACAGTACCTTTTTCATGTTTTGGAAAAATTATTGACCTGTCAAATAGGTATCGACAAATTAATGATTTTTAAATGTGTAAAAGTAGTAACATTACAGAAGTGTTAAAATAACTTGCTTATAATTGTAGTGTTTAATATCCTGAGATGTGAAGAATTGTCTCATTATACCAACTCAGACTTTTGGCATGTAACTCTGAATTCTGATTTTTATATTCCTTATTGAACAACCTATCATTGTATATAGATCAATTACATTCATATTAAAATTTCAGGAATGTAAAACCTAATTTTTTAAAGGACAGTTTTTAATAGCATCCTAAAAGATAAGGAAAATTATATCACTTGGACATAGATAATGGTCCTAAGGAATGTTTATGTTTTAATATGATTCCCGTGATTGTTTTCCCCTGCTGTTCTGAAAACTCAAGGACAAGAAAAAGAAATACGAACCTCCTGTACCAACAAGGGTGGGGAAAAAGAAAAAGAAAACAAAGGGACCAGATGCTGCCAGCAAACTGCCACTGGGTAACGACTTGGTTCTTCCTTGCCGCCTTTCCGAGTCCTAGGGGAATCAGCTGTGTACTGGAGCTTAGAGGTGGGGCTGTGGACACGGGACGGGCGTGGCTGAAGCTCTAGCTGTGACTGTATCGGACTCTTGCGCACGGCATTCCTCTAAGTTGGAATCAAAGCTATATTTTGTTTAACAGTATATGACTATCTTACTTTAAGAAACTCCAGTTCTTCTAGTGTATTAGAAGTACAGTCTTAGATTAGAAAACTTGGGCTGAGCTTGAGTAACCTAGAAACACACTTATTTCATGAATGAGTGGAATGCCATTCACATCATGTGGTACCTGAACATAACATTTTTCAGTGGCTTCCTCATGAACTTAGAGTAAAACTCAAACCAGGTGACCCAACCCAGCCCATGTGTCCATCCTTAGCCCCACCACTCCCTTTGCTGGTCTTTCCTGCTGCCCTGTCTTGTGCTCTTTGATTCTTCTTCGTATCAGGGCTGTGCCCATGTCTTCTGCGTCCCTCTGCTTCAAAATGTTCTTCCCTAGTCCTTCCCATGGCTTCCTGCTTCTCATCCCTTCAGGCTTCAGCTCAAATACCTCAAATACCCTTATCTAAACGAGTCCCTTCCTGCTTAGATGAAATAATTTTCAAAATATTGCTTAGTTAAGAATGTAGGGAGTCAGTAAAAAACGTGCCATTAATCTACTGTAATGAATCAATATGGTATTGATAAAGAATAGATTGTCAGTTCACTAGAAGAGCACAAAGCCCAAAAACAGTCAAGTTATATGGACAAATGACGTATGGTAAAGGCGATATTTTAGTGGGAAGAGGATGGGTTGTTTAATATAAATGGCTGGCATCTTTTATTTGCTATTGAAAGAAAATGAAATTAGATCCCTTTTTGCCAGATGGATTATAGATATACATATGAAAATAAGTAAGTGAAAATTCAAGAATAAATTTATTAACCTTAGGGGAACAGAAACCTTTTGAAGAAGTCAGCAACCCCAGAAACTACAAAAGAAAAGATTAAGGGATTTATCTATATAAATGTTAAAATCCACGTATAGCATAAGTGGTAAAAAAAAAAAAAAATGTAGGAAAAATGTCTGTCATGTATGTTAATATCTCTATTATTTCACATTTCTATGAACAGAGAGTGTGCTATAGCTAGTGTGCAACAAGTTATGCTGACTGAACAGCACAAGCATCCATTAGCACCGGGCAGGAATAATAAGCCAAAGCAAACTATCTTTTGGGTCTATGACATTTTTATTACTTACGTGTATAGGCAGTTCAGTAGGTATAATTAATTGTATGTTACCCGTTTGGTCATGGACTTCATCCCCGTTTTTACGTTCTTGAAACTGCCCAAATCCCCGTCTTTTTTGCATTTAGGCACCTGCTTACTTACGGTCACCAAACTTTTAATTTTTCAGAGTCTGTCAAACTAAAATAAGCTTATTTTAAGTCTTTTTTCTCAATAATAAACTGAATTGCTAACTTAAAGCTTCAAGTAGAATATAACTTTTTTTTTTAATTACAGTGACACCTCACACTCAGTGCCGGTTAAAATTATTGAAGTTAGAGAGAATTAAAGACTACCTTCTTATGGAGGAAGAATTCATTAGAAATCAGGAACAAATGAAACCTTTAGAAGAAAAGCAAGAGGTAAATTAGGAAATTACTGTAACTTTCATTTTTACAAATTGACTTCTATTTAATCCCTAAAACTGTCAATGAATAAATGAAATTCAAGTAGTTGAACTTTTCAGATTTTTATGAATCATTATTAGCTGTCTCTTAAAAGCACCAGCTGCTTTGTAAACCTCGTGAGCTGTCAGCATCACCCACAGGTCTAACATGCTTTTCCTTCTCGGCATAATCTTACACAGGAGGAAAGGTCAAAGGTGGATGATCTGCGGGGGACGCCAATGTCAGTGGGAACCTTGGAAGAGATCATAGATGACAATCACGCCATTGTATCTACATCTGTGGGCTCAGAACATTACGTCAGCATCCTTTCATTTGTAGACAAGGATCTATTGGAACCGGGCTGCTCGGTCCTGCTCAACCACAAGGTAAGTCAAGTGTCTCAAGCCAGCTTTCTCCTTCCTCTTGGACCTGTCCGTAGATGTTCCACAGGTGATCGGCACTGCTTTGTTGTAAATGAATTGTGTGATCCCCGTATTCCTGTGTTGAAGCTTAATGTTCCCTGTTAGGTGCATGCCGTGATAGGGGTGCTGATGGACGACACGGATCCCTTGGTCACAGTGATGAAGGTGGAAAAGGCCCCGCAGGAGACATATGCTGACATTGGGGGTTGGACAACCAAATCCAGGAAATTAAGGTACGTCTAGGAACCAGCGCTGGGTGTCTAGACTTTGGTTTTCTTACTATGTCTACGTTTAGGGTACTTGGACTTGTTTTACATGTTTTTTTTTTTTCGTTATTGATCAGACCAGTAACTGATTCGGAGCTTGCCAGTTATGGTGTTTTGTATTTGTTAATAAGGTGCAGGTAACAGAAATAACAAATCACATGACATTTCTTGCGGCAGCTGCAGCTTACACTTTCTACATGTTTACTAGTGCTGTGTGCGTATAGTTTCTAGTCATGTTGACTTCCGCTGTGGCTGTCTGGAAGCCGCCAGTGATGTACGGGATTGGATGAATGGCACACACGTCCACAGTGGTGGGGTCTAGAATGTACTCCCAGCCCCTGCCTGGGTCCTGGGTTTGGAGGGAAGTGGTCATTCAGGACTGCGGGCCAGGCCCTCTGCAGGTTCTTTCTTCTGTAGGGAAGTCATTCCGAGCTGTCACAGATATCCATCCACTGGTGACCTCACAGACAGCTGCAGAATGGCCCAGGTGGTAACAGCAATCAGAAAATCTTGCCAGCTTCTGTCTAGTTTAATTTGAAGAGGGTGAATTGTAACTTTTTAAAGTCCGTTTACTGAGAAAGGGCTTGTTTCTCAAGGCTAACTTCTGGGACGTGAAACAGGGATCAGGAGCTATTAGGAACAGGAAATAGGTGCCAGGAGCTCCAGTAGGACATATGCCCTCTTCAGTATGTCCTTGCTGCTGGTCGAAGTTGTCTCCAACAAGAGTAACTGAAATTTTAGCTTATTTTTGTTGAAAGCAAGATATATTCATAATGCCGATTTATTAATATGATGACGATTTCAGTAAGAAAGCCTTTTATTTTTACTGGGTGTTTGTTTTCTGTAGGAATCTGTGGAGCTTCCTCTCACTCATCCTGAATACTATGAAGAGATGGGTATAAAGCCCCCTAAAGGGGTCATTCTGTATGGTCCACCTGGCACAGGTATGTGTGTTGTGCCTTTGACACTTTCCAGGCATTCAGCTCATCTCTTGCGCAGCAGCATGAGCTAGTTACAATTACTTAACTGTTGATTGAGGATGCCACAAATCTTCTTTTAAAACAAGGTGCTCTAAGCAACACTGGGGAATTTTTGAATAAGCAATTCCTCTGGAAAACTCTCTCACATAAAAATAGATTTATCTGTATAACAGGTGCATTAAGAAATTGAACTATCTTAGACTTGAAATTGTAGGCTACAGAGTTAATGTGTTAAAAACAGAGTAGGGCTTCCAACAAAAACACCAGTAGGAACTCCCCCCAAAAAATGCCTGCTCAGTGTGAATGCATTTATAATTTCTAGGAACTCTTTTAGTAAGCAATTGATAATACTAGTGGATATGCTATAAAACAAAACTTTTGAATACTTATAAGTAATGTGAGTCTATTAAAAATAAGTTTATAAGAAAAAATAAAACAGGGTGCTTAAGTTTGGCTGTATATTGGAATCCTCCTGGGAGCTTTAAAAAAACGGATGCCGCTTCCCATCCCCGAAGATTCTGATGTGATCATCTAGAGCGCGGGCAAGTATCAGAGCCATCAGAGCCGTGGTGGAGCACCACTGATCCTAAAGCTATCCCGTGCTGTTCAGATAGGGTTCATCCTCCTGGTCTGTTGGTACTGAATGTAACACTGGATGAATGAGAGTGTGAAGGTAAAAATACACACATATACATACACATGTGGTTCTTCATGCAATAAAATGACCTGTGTAAGTTGTGCAATCCAGGACTTAGCATTTCATTGCTATGTAAATTAAAAGGAAGAGGGGTCATTTGAGCAAAACCACATTTCCAAGAGGGTCTGTGCTGGGGACTGCCCACACTGGAGGGACTGGGAGAACAGAATGTCAAGACATCCGAATGGTGGCATGCCTTTTCATCATAGACTCTGTCCATTTTGGATATCCATTTAAGGTGGTACTGATAGTTAAGTTAAAACAGTACTTGAGGTTTTTTTCCTTCTGTGTTTTTTCAATCTAACACAGGTAAAACCTTATTAGCCAAAGCAGTAGCAAACCAGACATCGGCCACTTTCCTGAGAGTGGTTGGTTCTGAGCTGATTCAGAAGTACCTGGGCGACGGGCCCAAGCTTGTCCGGGAACTGTTCCGCGTCGCTGAAGAGCACGCGCCATCTATCGTGTTTATTGATGAGATTGATGCCATTGGGACAAAAAGGTAGACTTTTATTGTTTTTTACTTGTTTTGCGTTTTGCATCCTTTGGAGGTAGAAACCACGTAGCTCTTCTCTGAGAAACGGACGATCTCAGGCACTCCCTGAGTGGCTTGCACAGTGCTGTGCTGCAGCTCCTACTGTATATGGTCCTCTGTGGCTGCTGTAGACGCTGCTCTCCCAGGTACCCAGGAGTTGTGACTGTCTGGGGATGGGTCAGTTAGCAAACATGCCTTGAGCATCTGCTCTGAGCCAGGCATCACCTGGACTCTGCGGACACAGGCTTGAGCAGAAGTCTCTGCCCTCAAGGAGCTCACAGTCAGGGTGAACGCCAGACATGGAGATAGGACAAAGGATGTAACTTCAGGCATGGAAACTGCTACAAAGAAAATAATGTGACATGTAATTTGGTCATTGGGAGGGTGTGCTGATATTTTTTGATAGAGTAATTGAGGGTATGATATAAGGGTTGAGATAAGAATATTGAGGCGTTTTGTTGTAATTTCCCTTTGGCAGGAAAGTTGGGTCTTCATTCCTTCTCTTTTTCTTCTTTTCCAAAGATATGACTCAAATTCCGGTGGTGAGAGAGAAATTCAGCGAACAATGTTGGAGCTGCTGAACCAGTTGGACGGATTTGATTCACGGGGAGATGTGAAAGTTATCATGGCCACAAACCGAATAGAAACTTTGGATCCAGCACTTATCAGACCAGGTCAGATTACAGAATGATACGTGTAAGGCCAGTACTGCACTGACATTTAGAATAACTTACCCAAACTCTGATCCCTTGAAATTATAGTTAAGAGTGGGATGTAGTCTCTGCAGCTTGGCTCTTTGAATTCCAATCTTATGTTATGATCTTTTCTTTCTCAAATGCTCACTTTTAAGCCTCAAGAACTTTTTTTTTTCTGAAGAAAGAATTCATATGAGTTTGGGTTCATTTTTTACATTGATGTAGCACCAAAAGAGCAGTAGCTAATCGGCTTTCTCTGCAGTAACGTTTTTAACAGGGCGGATCTGTTCTTCTGCACTTAGTGTGCCATTAGGAATTGTTCTTTTCATTTGTGTCTGAAGGTAGCAGTGAGGAGTTTTTAAATGGGATGAATTCAAACGTAAAAATTTACAGAGACATGTCCACTTTTTAAGACTTGGACCACCTTCCCAAAGGACGCTGACAAAGTGCACGTGTGAGGAGATGGGCTAAGACCTCCTGGGCCAGGCAAAGCCGGGGCTGCACAGGGGTGTGCCTGAAAGCCTTTCTACCTGCATACAGGCCGCATTGACAGGAAGATCGAATTCCCTCTGCCGGATGAAAAGACCAAGAAGCGCATCTTTCAGATCCACACAAGCAGAATGACGCTGGCCGATGACGTGACACTGGATGACTTGATCATGGCTAAAGATGACCTGTCTGGTGCTGACATCAAGGTGAGAACCTGGGCTGGACTGTACCTCTTGGTTGTACCACGTGCATATATGAGTTGGGGTGTTTCTTCCCAGAATTTAGAGCACTGAATATGGATACATCCTGCTTTTTGATGGGAAGACTTGGGTTTCCATCAGGCATAAATACCATGGTTAGGCAGGGACGGGATGGCTCCTGTGGGGCCTTTTCACGCTGCTGCCTGCACAGAGCTACGTACCATTGGCATCTATAGAATGAGATTCATGTCTTAGGAAGGAAAATTTCTTTTTGAAATGGAAATTACTTATTTCTGTACCAGCGTTTTTACTTTGAAAAATATCAAGCCTTCAGAAAAGTTGCAACAATAGTAAACACATATACGCATCACTTTGATTTTCCAAATAGTACCATTTTACCTGTTGGCTTTATTTTCCTATCCACAAACATACTTTTCTGCTGAACCATTTGAAGTAAATACCCTGATGGCCATAACCCAATAGAAACTGCAACGCAGGATTGTGTTATCACATCCTGTTGCCTGCGTTCTTCTTTTTCTTTGGCAAGTAATATACTGAGGAAATATATTAGAATAAATACTATATTGAAACTTAAAATATTTAACCAGAATATGTGTTCTTTTATGATTCTAGGTATATGAAATGGGTGTATACTCTGTTGCCTCTAAATTTCTCAGTATAATTTCATCTGTTTCCTAAAAATACTGCTTTACTGCAAGTAGACCGTGAGAACACTGACCGGCCAAGCCACATGGCTGGTTAGCACCTGAGCCCACCAGAACCCCAAGGCTCGATTCCTGGCCCATCCTCTTTCTCAGTTACTCCAGTCTAAGCTGCCTCCGATTCTCTGATAAAATAATTCGAAAGCTTTAAAACATTTTTTTAAAATTGAATCTTTTCCCAAATAGATTTGAATAATTTATTTACTGTCTTACACCTTACTTCAAAATAGCTCTGAATTGTTGGAATCTAACAAGTATTTCACTTTCTGAACATACTGTTCTCTTACAGGCAATCTGTACAGAAGCTGGTCTGATGGCCTTGAGAGAACGTAGGATGAAAGTAACAAATGAAGACTTCAAAAAATCTAAAGAAAATGTTCTTTATAAGAAACAGGAAGGCACCCCTGAGGGGCTCTATCTCTAGCGAACCACAGCTGGTGGGGCTGGGGAAGCTGCCCAGAGGAACCCGTTTTCTGGTCGTCTTCATTAGCACAACATCCTACGTCCTGTGTCCTGTGTCTGTGTCCCTTTCTGAGCATAATGTGTAGAGGGACCGTCACGCAATGCTCTCTTCCCAATAAAGCGTCTCTTTCTCAAGCAGTTCATCTGTTTCTGGAGCCTCAACACCTGCCACTCGGCAGCAATAATTGGTGGATCCAGGTGTCAGGGAAGCTTCTGGGCCATCACAAGAGTGCAGACTTCACTCCCTGTTGCCCCACATCACGGCCCCCCCACCCCCACCCAGTGCTGGTGGTAGAATTGCTCGGCACCTGCTAATGGGGAAGACAGGATCACAACCACACAGCCAGCGAACAGTTGCTGTTAAAGCAACAAAGCCGAGTTCACATGGCTGTGGCATCACAGTAAACCCTTTCCTCCCGAAAGGCCTGCGGGTCCTCTCACTCCGGGGCAGGAGGGGAGAGCTGGTGCTGCTAAGGGACAGAGGGTTCCTAAAAACCAGATCAGGGGTGCCGCATCTTCCTCAAGAGCGTCCAAAAATGTGTCAGAGCTTCTGCCCTTCCTTTCTGAACACGTTAGTCCTAAAGCCAGTGAGTGGGGCAGCAGGCGTCTGCCGGCTGGCCGACTCCCTCGGGTGCTCCGAGACGCCGCCCTAGGAAGTGCTCTAGCTACGCTGCCTTCCCTCCTTTTCCCAACCAGTGTCCATCAGTTTCTAGCCCAAATTCTATTCTTCAACACTAGCTTTTCCAGATGAGGTGCCAAAGAAATGCTTCAGCAACGCCAGACTTGGCAGGGCCACTAAGGGTGCCCGCTGAGCGGGCTGTGTCACCACAGGGCCGGCCTGGCCAGGAAGAGAACAGCTCGCTCACACCAGCCACAGGCTTAGTTACCACCCGGCCTGATTCTCATCTCTGCACGTAAACGCAGATTCACATATATAATATGTAAAACAACAGCTTTTGTGTCATTTGCACAAATGTGCAAGGGTGACTGATAACCCAGACACAAATTATCTAGAAACTTAAAAAGGAGTCTAACACGCGCACACACGTGTCACCCGTCTCCTGGCTCCCACGGCAGGCGACACGGCCCCAGAGAGGCGGCCGCTTCCCCTCCTGCTGCCTAGTCCTCGAGCAGAAGCTCTAGCTCCTCCACTGGCAGGCGCACGCGGAGCTCCTTCTCAGTCATCAGGTCCAGGATCTCCTGCATCTCGCCGGGGAAGTACTCCACGGCGTCCATGTACAGCACCTGGTGGGGGGAGAGCCACCGCCCTGGTCAGCCACTTCCTGTCCTAGCGAGCCAGCCCTCCTGTGCCCCCTCTACATCATCCCTCCCCTTCCCTGTCCTAACTCGGCAGCACCTGGGCACACCTCAGGAAGGACACTGAATCCAAAGCAGAGTGCGAGCAAGCTCAAAGCGAGGTCTTCTCTTTCCGAAGAGGGACCAGAGTTGCTGGCAGACTGCAGTCCCTATGACTTTGATTTCTGATCCTCTGACCCGGGCGCTGCGAGGTGGACTTGGGACATAGATGCCAGCGCTTTTGGCATCTGGGCTGACCTCAGGGCAAATGCTGGGAAGCCAGCTGCCCTCAGCACCGCTTAGGAAACACCGGCTCCAGTGCAGGGAAAGGAAACAAATGCCCACAGCCTCAGGCTCCACAGGGGACAGTTTCAGTAAGAAAAAGGTCTGGGACGTGCCCTGTCTGGTGGTACAGGTAAGGGCTGGGCAGACACTGGCCAGACTGGCGCTTATAGCAGGATGGTCCTGGGAAATGTGAAGACATCGTGGTCTTCAGAACTTACCTTTGCCCAAGGACAGTTCTGAAGTGCTTTGTAGAACACACCTTTGCTTCTTTCTTTATTTCCTAAGGAAACCTGAGGTGAGGGGAACAAATACACAAGTGATTAACCGAAACAGGGAGGCTAAGGCTACAGAAAGCACCCCTGCACTGACCCTCACGGAGGCTCGTCAGCTGCAGTCGGCCTGCCTGTGGGGACAGCCTGGCCCACCACAGTGGCTATGGGTGTCTATTAACCATGGGCGCTTCTGTGTGGGTCATTTCCCTCCACCGAGAGGCCCAGAGCGTTGGCCTTTCACACTTCTAACCTGTCTTTCCGTCCTTCCCTGTGGGCCCTCATGCTTTTCTTAACAATGCCTGGAACGAGACCATGTGTGTACAACACAGCTGATGACTTTCTAGAAACAAAATACTTGCTTTAACACTCACGCAGACTGGCCGTCTCAGGGCCCCAGGAGGACAGAGCCGAGGCGGGGGCAGAGCTGGCGTGTCGGTCTCCAGGGGAGCCTCCGATTCCGCCAGCGGGACAAAGCCCAGGCTTGAAGCCTCGCGCAGGCCACAGGAGGACTCAGCAAACAAGCCCCTCGTGAACGGGCGACACGTGACTAAAGGCCCTGGTGCTGTGGGCCGGCTGCCCAGACCAGAGCTGGGTGAGCAGTCCTCTCCCGACATGGGCGGGTGCGGGGCCGGAGGGCCCGGTGGCTGCCACCCACCCGCAGTGACAGAACCAGTGCTGGCCCTGCCCACTCGGGGAGCTGGGTGCTGCTTCGTAATCCCTTGCTGTGGCGTTTGTACCTTCTTATCTGACGTGTGCCGCCTCCGCACGGGGAAGCAACCACCCCCGTCTCCGAGAGAGAAGGCTGAAGGTCTTCAGCTTTTCCAATGTTTGACTCCCTTTTCTTAACTGATTATAAACAAACCTGAGTGACTGTTAACAATTCTTTGGAAAAGTAATTTGCCAGAACTGATATCCAACCCTCCCCAGATCGAAGACGTTTCTACGACGCGTCTCACTGCATGCTCCTGCGAGGCGGCTGGCACCAGTGCGGGAGGTTTGCTGAGTCACGGCCGCCAGGAAGGTGGGCAGAAGAGGACCCTCCCGCCCTCCAGCGCCTGTCAACGGTGCCCTTTCGATGTATTCTAACTCCTGCCAGCTGTCAACATAGTGGAACGAGAAATGACACTGGACAGTAAAACAAAACCTAAGGATTCCAACTTAGATATGTCACCGTTCCCTTTACACGTATTTAGGTTCCTTTCATCAGGCCCACGGAATCAAGTGGTTTATTTACTTAAATTTCTTTCTTTAGCGTGCAGGCAGATGACCAAACTAAAGAACTCTAAGAATCTTGCAAATAACTATAATTTTAGCCAAAACACCAAAAACAGTTTGGCTAAAAGTATTCGCATGTATGCAGAACAGCACATTTGAAAGTCCCCCCTCAAAAACGAGCTTTGAACTAAGTTTCAACCTTAGTAGAAAATTTTAACTTGTTTGTCCAATTCCTCTTTTTTCTCATATTCTCCATGGCCGACAGTAAGTTTTAATTCCTTCGTTTTGCAGGAGAAAAAAAGCAAGCAAGCGAATACGCCTGCATGTGTGCTGTGTGTGCGCATGCACGCTGGAAGGCACAAACGCACAAGCACACAGAACCCCCTCACACACACACACAGAGCCTCATCCTCAGCTCCCTTCTGCCCTCCCGGGCACTGCAGCCCACAGCTTGCATTCTGGCCCAATCTGATTTTCTCACCCTGGTTAGCATCGCTCTAGACCACCCAGACACACACTTCCCGAGCTGCTAGCAGAAGTCCCTACTCTAACTGATCTAATCAATCTTCGTCCAATACCAACCTTCCCCAAGAGATGAAACTTCCCTCAGGGCCCAACTCTTCTCCCAAGTCAATAAGAACTTTTCTGTCTACAAACCAACCAAATCTGGCTCCTGGCAGATTCTCAGTCAAAACACTGGAAGTCTGCACTTCACCCTCTCTCTCACTACAAAAGACTGGAGATGTGACATGGGCAAATTTCCAGCTCCCCTTCGTTTGCTTAGAAAGACTCAGAGCATGAGCGCTGGGATGTCAGGGGCGTCTACTCTGCTCCTTCGGCCTCACGACGGGCGGAGACTCGACTGGACCCAGTTCTGGCTGCCGCCCCAGCAGCACCTCTGCTTCCGGGCCACGGACGCCTCGGCAGCACACGGGCTCCTGAAGGTTCCCATTTCACACAAGGCAGTCGAGACATAAAATCTGAGCTTTGGTCTGAAGGAAAAAATGTTTTTAAAAAAGCACATGACCTTCTGTGCGAATGCACCCGATGCCGACCTCGGCCCAGAAGGACGTGCCCACATGTCCTGGGGGTGCCGACGAGCTGCTCAACTGAGACGATGCACCCTTCCCTACAACTCAGGCCTTTCACAGGTCGAGGAAGGGTCGCCCCATGAGTCCCAGAACCTAAGAAGGGGGCCCGACGCTCTCTGGCCCCCAACGTAGCGCTCTCTCGCCATCTCTTTACTCTGGCTTCCCACATGCCATTCGGAAATGTTCATTCAAATACTCTGATTTTTAAGAACTTATCCTATAGAAATAATCAGAACGATACATAAGATTTATGTATAAGAAAGGTCACTGCTGACTTCTGAAAGGTACGATATTTACTGGAAGTCACTGGAATATGACTTAGTAGCCTTGAGCTAACAACACTCAAGGGCTTACAAAACTATTTCAAGAACAGCAGGCAACTTGGCAGTAGATACAGTAAAGGAATGACTCCCATCCGCAAGCCAGGCCTTTGACCAAAGCCACTTCCTCGACTCCGTGAAGCCCCAGGCCCACCTTTCGGCCTGCACCGGCACAGAAACAAATTAAATGGGCATCTCACCATATTCTATCACTGTGGTACTTTTAGGTGAAAACAAAGCTGCTTTGGAAATGTCTAATTTAAAAACCACCCTCTAGACAGAATCTCATCTGTTAATAACAAACAGATCAGGACCTGTGAATTTTTATGAGCAGAACGGCAAAGGGTTAAGTCTCTTTCAAATGAAACCTTTTAGATCAGGGGTCCCCAACCCCCAAGCCAAGGACAGGTACCAGTCTGTGGCCTGTTAGGAACCGGGCCACATGGCAGGAGGTGAGCAGTGGGCGAGCAAGTGAAGCTTCATCTGTGTTTGTAGCGCTCCCCAAGACTAGCATCACCACCTCAGCTCCGCCTCAGATCGTCAGACTTCAGATTCTCACAGAAGCATGGGCCCCCCTGATGCCAAAAAGGTTGGGGACCGCTGTGCTAGACCATTTCCAAGTTGCTGACTCAACAAAGTCAACTCAGAGAAACCCACATTAAGTTCTGCTGCACTAAAACGCCCAGTAATTACTCCTCCCTGTCATTCCACCAAATACCTTGAGTAAAACTGCAACTTGCAACCCTTCCCAAGTCCTCAGAGACCAGACCCTGCTCCGCCCCGGGTCCCATAAGGGCTCGCCACGGCCGAGAAGGCAGGAGGGCAAGGTACGCACCACCCAGCTTGCCCACGCAGTGGCTACCGGATGCCTGCACTTTCTCACTCAGAAAGAAGAAACAGTTCTGCATAAAAAAAAAAACCAAATATTTTCTTACCAAAAAATTCAAATACATCCTCCACAGTAAGGGGCACTGGCTGCCACTGTCACTCCGCATTGCATTTTCAAACAGGGCTTTGATCCGATGAGTCAAGCCAGTCTCAGGAATCGTGGCATGGACCTCTCTGCCATCTACCCTGCAAGACAAAGGCCGTGTAACTCCGAAACAAGTTCTCACACCCACGTCGCAGGAGGAGGAGATAACATCAGTGGTAAGTAAAGTCGGCAATATCTGGGTCACAGCGTGTCAGATGCAGGGCTGCCTCTCAGGTCTGTGGGCGCCGGGGGTGTGGAGTGTGATGTGATGTGGCTTCTCCAAGGCCAGAGGAAGGCAGTGTCCAGGGTTCTGTGGCTTCTACACCACACTGAGTCTGCCTAGAATCACACGCCAACGCCTTGCTCCTCGGGAACCCACGGAGAGGAGAAGTGACTTACCTAAGGTCACACAGCTGACATGTGGAAGAGCTGGGATCTGCATCCAGAGTCCAGCTCCAGAGCCTGTGCTCTTACCCATGGTGCTTTTCTACAGCTTCCCAGATACCTGAAGGCCTGACAGTCACCAGCCACGCACCGTAAGCAACGTTCAGGATCCCAAAACGTAGGACTGAGCAAGACAGCCACAAAGCTTCTAAAGCAAGATGTTGCTACTTGAGTCTCTCATTCCTCTCTCAGTGTTATTCCCTAATCCCTAAAACGGCCGCAGCAAGTGTGCCAGGCACTGGCCTGTGCTCATTTCCATCTCCCTGAGGCCTGGCAGGTGGGGGAACGCATCGAGCAGTCCGCAAAGAATGCGAACGCACGAATAAAATGATCCGCCATTACCTCTGAACAGTTTCCACCAGTCTCTTCCTCATTTTCTCAGCTTCGATTGCAAACAACCAAGGCTCCAAGGGCTTCGCAGACCTGGTGATGGCATCGAAGAATCTTCTGGTCTTACTGGCACTGTGGGATTTGCTCTGAATCTGGACGTACAACCTCCACAGCACCTGGTTGCCCGGATACAGCTTCAGAGCCTCTGAGAGCACCAACCGCAGAGGAGCCAGAGGGTAAGTGCTGACTTTCATGTGGAACCTGAGCAGGCTCGTGTGCATCAGGTGACGGCCTCGAGAACGCCGCTCGGACTCCGGGGGCCGGCGCTGTCCTCCGGGCCAGGGCCTCTGGGGAGGCAGAGCCCTTCAGTTTTGCAGACACCTGCTCGTATATCCGCAGAGCGGCATCGATCCCAACGGTCAAATACTGGAAGAGCATAAAGCATTTAACCAAGCTAATCAGGCGGTTAAGGGCATCGGGGCAGCTGGATCGGAGACACGGCTGTCCCCCAAACAGTCCTGCAGGGCATGTTCGTAAGCTTTCCGAGCTTTCAGGATGTGAACGGCCAAGACCTGCCCGGTGTAGGGCCCACACGGCCCGTTCTCGGTCAGTCTGGTTAATATGTGGACGGCTCGGGCTGCGGGGCCCCTCTCACGTCCGGCAACAGCTCCACCTCCAGTTCCGCGTAGAGCAGACTGAGCTCACAGAGCTCGCAGTCCTTCAGCTCCTTGCTCCCCGCCATGCTGAGCGCTGTATCAAAAACCTTCCTGGCATCGTCTGTGTTGCCCAGCAACCACTCCAGATGGGCATACTGCTTCCAGAGGCAAAAACTGTTGCGGTTTTCTGGCTCCTTAAGGAGATTCTTGGCTAGTTTTTTGCAGTTCTTTCCTTGTGACTTTAATCTCTTCTTGTTTTTAGTGTGCAGACACCAAATGACCTAATGGTCAAAAGAAAAGGATGACTCCAAGTACTCTGTGATCTTAAAGCAATCCCTTTGTGCTGTCAACTTGAAAAAGCCACACGAGGTGTCTACACTTCCTTCCTTCACCACCTATTTGGCAAACACTTAGGATCTCTGAGCCAGGGAACAAAGAGGGATTTTACTAAGGTGACAGGTGCCCCAAAGTGAACACATCCAGGTTTCTAACTCAAACTTCTATAAACAAGGCTCACATACTCCAAGTGTTCCTCTCCAGGGAGAGGTGGCCACCAAATTTTATTAGACAATACTATTTTAATAATACAGCCTGGTGTATGCAATCTGCAGTTAAAGCATCAGACTTTGGGTTCGAAGACTCAATTCTAAGGGTGGCCAGCAGAGGGCAGAAGACTCAATCCTAGATGAATTTCTAGCAGGTAGATACAAAAGGGCAGGGTAAGTAGCTTATTATCTATTTTCATAAGCCCCCTAAATCCTCTAACCCTGCTTAAGCTTAAGCCTGATTCTTAACGCTAACTGCTCATATAATCACAGACATCTGGTAATACAAGAATCGGCACAATAAACAGCTCTGGTCATAAGGCGCGGGCCTCCGTCCTGCGTTCCTCCTCTCCACTGTGGCCCCTTGGAGGGGCAGCCACACACCAGATGCCTTTAGGGTCCCCAAAGGAGGTGCTGTGGCCCAGTACCCTGAGGAAACCAAGAACCTGCAATGCCATTATGCACACGGACACAAAATGGAGGAGGCTGGAGATACCTTTGCAATCTCGTACTGTAACCAGGAGAAGCAGAGCTGAGACCGCTCCTTGACGGAAAACAGCGGCATCACGAGGTGGAAGATGTTGCGGATGAAATCCTCGCCCTCTCGGTCGTGACCCCTGGTCCAGCGCCGGCAGCCCAACTGGTCCATGCGGCCAACACAGCTGATGCCGGAAAACCCAAGGCTGAGAGAAGTCAGTGGCTTCTCGTCATAAAGTCCATTATCGAAGATGCTGTTCTCATCCACGGCCAGATAGAAGCAGGAGGCTGGAGGGCTGAAGCCGGAAGGCACGCCCAAGAACTGCAGAAAGGCCGCGATCAGCCCAAACTGAAGCTCTGGGCTGGAAAGTCGGATCAGGGACTGTCCGATATCATCAAACAACACCTGCAATAAGACAAGATAAAGTGACCTATTTGGGAGTTTATTTACTGTGACAAACAAAAAAGCCATCACGATTTTTCCCACAATTCTTTTTATATGACTATATCATGATTCAACATATTCAGATTACATTTTAAACAGACAGGAGCTAGGTTTTCTGCAAAATGCAAAAGAAAAGCTGGAGGCCTCCCCGAGAGCTGCCGGCATTCTCAAACATCGGGGACTCTGCGGGGGGAGGACCGTCAGCAGGCCCAGGCCTTTCAGAGTATTCTAATGGGTTCCCAGAAAATCTAGACTCATATTCGCCCTGAAAGCATGCGTAAGTGTTTTTATAGTTACTTCGGTAAGTTGCATATGTAAAAAATGTTTATTTTAAGATGGAAGGACCTTTACTATTTTGTGCTTTCCTTGTACAAAACTGCTTCAGGACATGAAAAATGTGCTCGAATAGATAAACAGCAGCAAGGTAAAAAAGGGTCTACAGCAGCAACGAACCACGTTAAGAGCAACCAGAAGAGCCTAATATTGACCACAAACGTTCGTGGCTGGCTGCACGCAATGACTTTAAAATTTAAGGCCCTGCAGACGACCCTTTTTCTCAAGGTCCTGCTTATTTGATTGGTCTTTGTGGCTCTCATCAAAGAGGGACTGACTGATCAAAACTATCATATATCTGAAATCTTCTCCATCAGGCTTTGAGCAGAGAAAAAGTTAAGAGACAAGAAACTGCTCACAGTAATAGTTTGCTCCAGAAATCAGGCAAAATTCTGAGCCTTGAGAACTAACTTCTGGAAAGGTGGCGTGAACTCTGTAAAGCCCTCGAGCCCCACAGAAAGACCCCGCTCTTCCCTGAACCTCAGCTTTGGTAAGGGCCCCCACGTGCAGACCAGCCTCATGGCGGTGCCCTCTCCAAGCCTTCCAGCGAGCTGAGGCTTCCCCTCTTCTGCCCAGAGATCACGTCCTTCTCTCTTCCCAACTCTCTGTGCCTCATTTCTGTCTGGCCGCACCACTCCTTAACTTTCCAGGTACTGAGGCTTCACTCATGCTGATCCCTCTGGCGTCCAACAACTGTTCATTTGACATCCAGGAATATTAACTGAACACTTGCCGCGGGACAAGCACGGTCCAGGCACTGGTGATTCAAAACAGACAAAACTCCCCACCCTCAAGGCACGTGACTTGTAGGGAGGGTCACGTGCCAAAGCTAACAAGCTTCACCACTGAGACACCTCTCAGTCTATACCTGTCACATGCCCCATGCCAAGCAACACAGTTGGTATCTTGTGAAAGTGGGTCAATTCCAGGTACCAAAATAGAATCTCTTCCTTTATTTTAATGTAAGACTTTCAGAGCTCTGGCCACTAGACACAGAGTAGCATGTCCTAAGTCATGCAATAACAGTAGTAAGACACCTACTGTGAGCTCAGTACCTGGCACACAACAGGTTATGCATGCCAGTCTCTTCCCCAGCAAGACAAGCTGTATGGGGACTGGCCCAGTATGGCCTCCACACCTAGTCCCCCGTGCCTCTGGAGTCAATCCTAGCCGCTATATTTCTGAGGGTGTAAGAGTGGGGTGGGAAAAATGGACAGGGTTAAAGAATCCAGGACAATAATTCCGCATTTTTAAACCCTAAGCCCTCAAGCTCCCACGTGAAAAGGTAACAGAACCACCTGGAAGGCAGTCTCCAGAAGGGTGACCGTGAGAGCCTGCCTTCCTATTCGGGGACAGTGACTACCTGGTCAACTGCCTCTCTGCTCCCCCAGCGCCAGCAGCCAACCAATTCTACCTGGTTTTCGGTAAGAAGGAAGCTTCCAGACAGGAAGGAGCAGCCGGCGTCTCCTAAACCAGTGCTCGGGGAGCCCAGCCACCTTCTTTGGGGGCAGGGACCTGCCTGTCTCTCTGGATCCTCACAGTCGTCCTCCGTCTGCTTCTTGGTCTTTTCAGGACGCCACGGCCGCCAGTGCCTCCGGTCACGGGAGCGCTCGGCAGCGAGCCAGATCTGCCACCGGGCAGCGTCTTATCTCTTATTTCCTGTCATCGTCTTCTGGTTCATCGTCATCATCATCTAGACAAGAACAAAACGTCCAGCTCGCTTACCCAGCAAACAGAACCATCGAGACCCGGTTGACCTGTGTGCCAAGGACTGCGGTGAGCACCTGGAACGCCAGATGAGTGAGACCTGGGGCCGGCCTGGGATGTCCGGGGACTCTCCTGCAGTCACATTCACGGTCCCAGGAGGAACCGCAGATTAGCAGGGGAAATCAAGAGACTGACGCCGTCACACCACCGAGAACGGGAACGACGCGTGTTCCAGAGCAGCGCTGGGCAACAGACCTTCGTGGCGATGAGATGTTCTGTATCTGTGCTAACGTGGCAGCCACCGGCAACGCACTGTGACGTACTGGTAGAGGACCTGAATATTTATTTCATTTTAATTAACTTTAATTAAAATAGCCACATGTGGCCATTGGCTCCCGTACTGAACCACACATTTCTAGAATGCCAAATGACATGACAGCATTCGTTTAGATTTTCTTACGCCATCAGAATTTTTAAGTCAATGGCTTTATGATTACGACCTGTAGTCTTTTTTTAAAAAAGGCAGCTCAAGGTATCTTATACTTGATTTCACTTTGTTCCCTAATTCTGAACACGCAGACTAGAAAAGGAGAAAGTCTAATTCTTCTGTAAAGTTCAATATTTTACAATGAACACACAGAGTATATAAAATAATACGGCCACTTGGAAAAGAGTTTGGCAGTCTCCTATGAAACTAACATGCACCTACCATAAGACCCAGCAATCACACTTTTGGTGCTGACCCCAGAAAAGTGAAAACCTTTGTTCACATAAACACTAACGCCCATAACAGCTTTGTTCTTAAGAGCCCCGGACTGGAAACAACCCAGATGTGCCCAGTGGAAGAACAGCTGTGATGCGTCTCTGCCGGGGACGCTGCTGAGCCATCCATGTGAACAAACTACTGACACGGCGACAATTTGGGTGACTCTTAGGGAATTATGCCACGTGAAAACAGGGCCTATTTCAAAAGTCACACAGAAAACAAGTGTTGGTAAGGCTAGTGCATTCGTGGTGGGCATGTAAAATGGTGCAGCCACTGCAGAAAACACGATGGCGGCAGGTCCCCAGAGAACGAAACCTAGACCACCAGATGACCCGGCAATGCCACGTCTAGGTAGAAACCCAGAAGAACTGGACGCAGGGACTCAGGCAGACACTGGGACACCCACGTCCACAGCAGCCTTTGTCACACCTGCCAAAAGGCGAAGCAACCCAAGCGTCCGTCGACAGACGGACGGAAAAACAAACTGTGGCATCTACATACTTAGAAGGGATGATCAAAAGCTGTGTACACTTAAAAATGGTTCAAATAGCAAATTTTATGTACATTTTACAACAAAAATTTTTTTTAAAAAGTCTCATGACACATGATTTCACTTACGTAGCATATTGAAATATTTAATAAAATAACAGAGATGAAGAACAGACCAGTGGTTGCCTGGTGGGGGCGGGGTGAGATAAGAGAAGGCAGACACAGCCACAAAGGGGTGGGGCGTGAGGGAGCCTGGGGGGGGCGTGAGGGAGCCTGGGGGGTGTGAGGGAGCCTGGGGGGGCGTGAGGGAGCCTGGCCGGGGGAGGCGGGGCGTGAGGGAGCCTGGGGGGTGGTGAGGGAGCCTGGGGGGTGTGAGGGAGCCTGGGGGGGCATGAGGGAGCCTGGGGGGGCGTGAGGGAGCCTGGGGGGGGCATGAAGAAACAGTTCTGTCTTGACTGCAGCGGTGGTTACACGAAGCTGCACGGGAACTGCGCAGCATGCCACAAACACAGGCACCGGAGCACACGTAAAGCGTGAACCCTTAATAAACTGGGGATGCACCAGCTCAGTTTTCTGGCTGTGATGATGCTGTTCTACAGCACAGCCACTGGGAGGGGCCTGGATGAGGGTGCAAAACCTCCCTGTGTATTTTTTTTTCAACTTCTTATGAATCTATAGGTATTCTAAAATAAACGAATAACCCCAGAGAATGTAAATGCATGATATGTGTTTTAGCATTTTAAATCCAATATTCTATCCCAACACTCTTCTGAATTTCTCAAAGAAAACAATTAAAATTACATACCACCTTCTAAAGATCTACATTTAAAATAATCCATTAATCACACTGAAAAACTCTTAACATTAGGGAAATTACCCTTGTGAGATACCTGATTTTATTACATTTGGAATTCAAAAGAGTGATGGTTTTAGACAGACATGCATATAGTTACAGATGAACAGGAAGTGAGGGCAAAAGAATAAGCTGTAATGTATGAAAAATACCTCAGCATCCGTGATAAATCCCCACTACTCTCTAAATGCCAACCTTGTCAGGAAGGACAAGAGAACTCAAACGAAAAGCAAAGAACAGTCACCGACTAGTTTTCTGGAACAAGAACCTTGCAACCTTTCCTCTGATCCTGGTTTTTGGGAGAGCGCCCACTAAATTCATTAGCCAGAAATACATTAAAGTCATCAAATTCAGCAGAAGAGTGCCCATGATGGACAGCTTGCAGGGTACATACGTACCAACACACATTCCTAACCTGATATTAAAAAAAATCAAGGTTTTGACACTTGCATTATCATTCTGAGACAACCAGCTTTACTCCTGATTATGAGTGACTACCGGACATGTGACACTTACCAGAGAAGGAATGGTCTCTGGACACTGCTGTGAGAACTCGTCCTCACAGAAACGCAGAACATGGTCAACTTTAGAACATATGAGACCACGCCTGCTATTAACGAAACAAACAAACAAACAAAAAACAACCTAGAAACAGAGCCACAGTGGGTCACTCGGAGAAGAGTTAGTACCAGAAAGACGGGCATTTGAGGCTCTTCGTGTGGCCTCGCAGACTCGGCGGCTAAACCGCAATCCCCACCTCCACTCTGCCCTGCGGGTTGTTCTTCTTACGTGTGAAACCACTGGGCAGACTGAAGGACAAGACTCTGTGGGAAAAACTCGAAGGGACTTCGAAACAGCTGAGGCTTCGCCAGCCCAAGCAAGGCACAACTGTCGCCTGATGGCACTGCCTGGAGCAAGCTTGCCCCAAATACCCGAAGGACCTGTCCCTGCCTCAGTGGTGACGGACATGACCCCTGGCCCGGAGCTCTGCGCCGTCATGCTGATCACAGCCAATCAAGGTTCCCATCCCTCCGATGAAGAAACCCAGGCCCAGGAGGGACTGGCTGAGCCTGGGCAAGGGGCCGTCTCCTGGGCGCCTGCCCTCTGCTTTCCCCTGCCTCTTCCAACGAGGCTGAAGGAATCCCCGGGTCACTAAGAGCTGCGCTGTGCAATGCTGTAGCCATGGCTACCAGGTGCTGGAAGGTGGCTGGTCTGAACCGAGACGTGCTATACATGGAAAATACACACCTGGTTTTTTTAATACCGACTACCTGTTGAAATGTGAGTGGTTTGATGTGTTTTTCACATGGCTACTAGAAAACGTGAAGTTACGTATGTGCCTTGGGTTGTATTTCTATTGGACAGTGCTGTTTTAGAGTGTAAATCAGGAAAGTACATTGGGGCCATTTAGAAAGACAGTTACATAAACGCTAGCTAATGATTATTTTATAGTATTCCTTAAAAGGCAAGTACTTTTCAAAGGATCTGGACACTTCCAAGAAAACAAAAAGACTGTTTTACACACGAAAATGGGGTAGGGGTGGAGGGATCAGCAACAAAATTACTTCAGGTGCCGCCTAGAAAAAGAAAAATGAAAAATACTTCCTCTGGAAAAAAAGAAAACCTCGACCCCTGAAAGCCTTATGTACGGGAGGAACGGGGTGGACTGTTCTGAAGGTTCCAAGGCAGAGAATCAGTCGGTTCTCCCAGGACGCCGACTTCACGTACTTTTGACAGTTTGATGTTCGTACAATGTTCTTAAGCTACTAATAAATGGCTTTTACATGTACACAAGCAATTATGCAGATGTGAAAGGGCGCCCTGAAAGGAAAAACGCGTGCGCGTGTGCCGAGCGGGGCTTTACCTGGACTGATGACCACCCAGCCGCCCCGCTCCTGCTGGTGCATCCACGCTCTCCAGCCTCGGGCGCCCTTCTCCCCAGCCCGGGGCTCTCCACTGTCCCAAAAGGGCTCAAAGAATTCGACCTGTTTAAGTTTAGAAAATGGAAGTGAGCCTCACCGGTACAAAACTACTGAGTCTCTGGTCCAAATAAGTGCCAAATGGCCTAAGAGGGGCTTGCGATTCTTGAAATCCTGCCTGTCGTCAGTGGCTGAAGTAGATACGTAATACACGCCCCAAAACAGAAAATTGATTGTGTGGTGTGGGAGCGGCCTCCACAATAGCCCTCCGTGACTCTCCCCGGGCCCTGTGTTCACACTCTGCAGGGTGGGCTGGGCCAGTCACTTTTGGCAAACAGAGTATCGCAAAAAGTGATGGGATGACACTCCGAAGATGAGCTTAAATGAGACCGGCCAGGGTCATCAGAAGGGTAGGAATGGAGTGGGTTCCCAGTTCTGGCCCTGGCAGGCAGGCCGGTCTAACAGGGACAGTGGTATCGCAGGGGAGTGCATCACACACCAGGAGGAGGACGGTGTCGTGGAGCCCCGGGAGGTCGGGGGCAATGGGGTGGGGAGTGAACATCCTGACATGGGCCCTGGACTCCGAGTGCACATCAGCACATCAGGGGAAGACGACACCCCTCTTTACAGGTCCTGCCCTTAGAAGAGGAATGGAAGAAAGTCCACTCAAGAAAAAGAGGGTTTTTTTAGTGTGATAAATGGTTATAACCAATTTAAACCACAGAAACACAGAACAGTAATACCAGGCTCGGCCTGTTTTATGTTATACTACTGTTTATGGTAACAAGTCTCTGAGTCATAAAGATATGGAATATCATTAAATAAAAAGTTTTATTTCAAAGTTGTCATATAAATACTTTGCAATTACATGTGCTGTTAGTATTTAAAACCTCAAGAGCGTGGATCAGGGGTGGCCCTCGATGCTTCAGTGTCCTGGGCAGTGCCCCGCACCCTCCTCCCCCTTGACACATCTCGTCATGTGTCAGCAAAGCAGTGGGCATGAGGGTGATTCTGATCCTCACCCCCAACCACACACCCCACGCTCCCAGGCTCGGCTAAGAATCACTTCCGTAGCATAGCATATCCTTAAGATAGTAAAGCAGGTCTTAAAATAGCTTTGCTATCTGGTGTATCGTACTAACTAGCAGTTATAACAACATTAAGCGATATTCTTTAACCCAATTTTGTCTAGAAAAAAAGATAAAAATGAAAAAGATAGTCTTTATAGGCAATTCATGAAAATTCTACAAGATGGAGGCCTCAGCCTCTCAAGAAAGACCTTTGAAAGGTCACCATAAATTTGGCTATCCTACCCGTCTTTCACCAGATCCTCTTTACAGAGGAACAGTTTTCTTCAGTGGAAGAAGGGGAAAAAGGCTTTCTTCCTGGACAGCTCTATAATAAGTTTTTTTATTGCTTCACATTACAAACACTGGCAATGTTTACTTGTCCTCTAAATGATTACCCCTGCCCAGTGAGGATCCACACTGACAAAGTGCCAATGCGTCATTTCATATCTAACTCCAGCAAAGACTTCATTTCAGGTAGCAGAAAGATTAATTGGGGAAATGACACAAGACCGAGATCAGAATGCACAGCGGCAGGGGAGAGTGACACACGGTTTAAAGACACACAGTGTTTCCCTGACTGGTGGGGATGACTCGCATTTAAATAAGGGCTATAAGTAAGAAAAAGAAGGGGCATAAGTAGTCCTCATATGTGAGGGGGGCAGGAGAATCTTCTTTCATTTCTCCATGTTTCACTATTTTTGTTTTGTTTTCCTTAGATCATCATCAGATTCCCGAGAAACGATCCTCAGCAGAACTGAGATAGAGGAGGGTGGGCTATTCAAAATCACTAGGACAACCGCCCACAAGCCCACCTCCCCCAGAGGGGGCGGGGCACCCACAAGCCCCGCCCCCAGGTGGAGGAGGGGCGGAGCGCCCACAAGCCCCCCCCAGGTGGAGGAGGAGGGGAGGGGACGGAGCGCGCACCTGTCCCCTGGTAGGCAGCTCCTTCACGCTGTCCGGCTTGAAGAAGGTGAAGTCGACCATGGCCTGGAACAAGGCGACGGCCTTCTCAGAGTGACCAGCCTGGCGCAGGAAGTGGCACTGCTGAAGAAAGAGCGCTGCGAGCACGGACAGCAAAGGGCGAGAATCCTGGTTAACGGCGTCACGGGGCAGGGACGGCGCCTCTACAAACACGCAGCCGGACAGCTAGACTGAACCCTGAGGGCGCCTCCCTGAAACCGGTCCCGTCACGCTTCCAGAGCTGTCCTGATTTAAAAGGACGCGTAGCAACTGTAATCAAAGCGCCTTTACTCTGATGTTTATGTGAAACCGTCACAGAACACAAATATTCACCATCAGAACTATACACATCACATCGACACAAGGCAAGTGGTGGTTCTGGATATCAGACATCACTCAAAGCTCATTCATTATTTCAAGCAAAATTCTAGAAAAAGGATGATGTAGTGTGTTTTTTTTTTTTATCAGAAAGCAAAGATTTCTGTGCTTAATTGATCACTAGATGGCATTATTCACCAGCAATTTTCATCATATGCTCAGAGTTGGCTGTAAACAAATCAAGATTCCATGTTTGAAATTTTCAAATCATCTTAACTGTGGTACATTCCATCCACTGAATACATTAGGCTTTTTGAGCTCATCACAAATGATATCAAGCACAAGGCTCCTTGCGTCAGTGTGGTGAATGAACGCTTATTTCGAGAGCAGTATGTTTCTATGTTTAGAAATTAACAGTAATAGCAGCGTTTTGATCAAATGAACACTTGCTGTGTACCCGACACAGAGCTAGACTCATCGTGCATTACCTCAGTTAATGGCACAATAAACCCTGTGGAGCGGCTGCTGTGCTATTGCTGCTGAGGGAGAAACTGGAGCTCACACGGGTTAAGGAACCTATGCAAGGTCATAGCAGAACCAACAAAGGGCAAACCCAGGACTCAAGTCCACAGAGACACTCTCCAGCTCCTGCATAACGCCCTGCCCCTAGTATCTCATTACTGGACAAAATTTTTATTCTAAGCTCCTTTGGGACACACCAAAAATGCTGGCAGTTAACAATATCAGTAACACATATATCTATGATGACTGTCAGTCAGTCAGGCACCTCACAAACATGGCTGCCTGAGACCTTAGCACTGGGTGTGCTGAGCACCACAGGCGTCTCAGTGGATAACGGTCAACAGCCAAAGCAGCTGAGAGACTGACTCTGCTTCTCTGTTAAATAGAAAAGCTGGAACTTCTAGCTTGGTGACACTTTCCTAACTCTGCTGGCTTTCATGACCCCTCCCTCTCCCTCGCCACCCCCACCCATACCACCACTAAGAAGCTGGGCGGGGGGGGGGGGGGGAATCTGTCATGCTCAAAACCAGTCAAAATAGTTTTTCTTGATTAATCGATTTTATCAATTTATCAGTTTTATCAATTTAGACTTTTCTAAAATAAACCAAAATAAATCTTCACTCTCAACTAAAGCCAAAAGTACAATTCCTCCCACGTAAATGGACTTGGTCAGCATCTCCTTACCAAACATGGCCTCTTCAGTGCCAGGCAGCTCAGGGTGAGATAAGATGCTGCCGTCCTTCACAGCAGACAAAGTACTCAGGCATTTTCCATAGAGACTGTGAATTTTTGATACTGAAAAGGTGCTAAACTGGCTCTGGCAAAATAAAAGGTATTTCTGCCACAGGGCTGTATTGTTGGGATGCAGAAAGATCAGCTTCTGCCACTCTTTGAGCAGCGTGGAGGGCTCCCAGAACTCGCGCAGAGCTGCAGCTTGGCGAGCTTCAGATCCACGCTGCTCTGGTTGCTCTCGATGGCCCGCTCCAGGATGGCCAGCTTCTTCTCCAGAATGAGCTTCAGGGACCTCTTCCGCTTCTCCTGCTGTCCTTCCTCGATGGCATACAGGCCAGGACTTCTCATGACCTCGTCCTCAACAACAGAAACACCAATTTACAAATGCAAAGGGAACTGGGGGACCCTCAGGGCTCCCACACTGCTCACAGAGTTACTTGCAAGCCTTCCAAAAGGTCTCTCACCCCTCAAAATGAACTGCTATTCAGACTTTCTTGATAACCACTCGTTTCTCAGGATTTCTTTTAACGGAAACTCAGTTCTGAGGATGCCTGTGTCACCCAGTATGTTTGATCTTGATCTTGTGTTTCTTTCACCTGATCTACTTGTCATTTTCAACTTAGATTTATGCATCGATGAGCATGCAATACCTTGAAAATCTTTTCTGAAGAGTCAACTTTACCAATAAAACAGCTGAAAGTAGGCAAAATATAATTGTATTTAAGTGGTTCCAAAAAAAATGAGTGGAACGGAGACAAATCCATGTGTAGAAAGGGAGCACACAGCTCTAACCATGCAGCCCCTCCTCTTCCACAGTTCTCTGCGGTCTGCATGTCGTCTGTCCCTCGCAAATGCCTGTCTAGGCCTGCTGAACACCTACTGCTCTTTCAAGGTTTCGTTCAAATTTCACCTTCTCTTCGAAACCCTTTCTTACTCTATGGCAAGTCGCTCCCCTTCCATCCCCAAACGACACGTTAAAGCATTTATTACCCCAGAGTGCATTTACTCTTCACACATCAGCCTTCCTCATTACACTTTGGACAAGCTCAGGGCAAGGGTCACCCTCTAATAATCTTTACGTGCTCGGTGCCAGGGCTCCTCACAGAAGCTCCAAAAGTGCTGCAGAGTGAGCTGGTCTGCCCGCAGGGAGGACTGCCGTGCTAAGTAAGGTAAGAGAACTGGGACGGCCACACTTACCTGAAAAGCGACAAAGGCCATCCACAGCTGAATGTCCCGAGGACTCTCCCGAACCCTCCTGTTAAACTCCTCCACCTTGGCCTTGAGAAGCGCATTCTCTCGGTCTGGCTGTGAGTCTGGCTGCTTCGGTTCTTGCTCCGCGGGACCCTGCCCCTGCAGCCACTGTGTGGTGGACTGATCATAAATCCCCAGAGGGTTCAACCAGGTCGTAACGGGAGGCGCCACATCGTCGGGGCCCTTGACCGGGATAAACGACGGCGGCTCAGACGCGAGAGGTCCGGGGCCACTGCGGACGGCAACTCCGTCCACACTCATCAACCCCACATTCTTCTTCGTAAAATAGCGCTCGACGTGCCTGCGAGGAGGCTTCCTTTCTGCAGAAGGCCCCTCCCAGGACACACGCTGCTTCTTAGGGTTAATGCCAAGGCAGGAGTCTCCTTTCCTCTTGTACCTTACATTGGAAAGAGCGAAAAGGTTACTGAGGGACTATGTGCGCTAGCCACGAATGCGACTTAAACTCTTCCTATGCAAGTTAACTGCACATATTCCAATTCACCTTACTTTCAAATCGTCTCTATTGAGAGAAATATGAGGACAAGCACTTAACTTTTTCTGCCCGTTTGACTTATTCCTCTAAAATTTCAACTCTTCATTAACGTCTCATGAATTTAGGATCATGCCTATCTTCCAGATCTTAGTAATTTATATTTTCCTGGCACTCTGCAGGTAAAGTACTGTCACATACATGACGTCATCTGATCATCACAATCATATGTGCCAGGCAAGGCAAAAATCATCATCCCCTCTTTTACACTATTCCTAAATAAGGACACTGAGACCTTAGCAGACACTAAGTCATCCGTCTCCTAGAGGAGTCCGTTTTCCTCAATATCGTCCTGTGTCCCTACTTAAAAAGATAACATATAGGTCTAAGATGCTTTTTTTAATCCTGAAACAAAGTATGTCAAATAAAATTACATCTGGCTATTTTCTACTCTAGAGGAAAAGAGGCTGGGTTTTAAAATGCTTTTATGGAACATGTAGGCGTCCCCAGAGTTACAAACACATGACTACTGAATATCTGAACAAAAGCTAAGGAAAACTGTGCACTTTTCTGTATGTATGTTATATAAACAGCCCAATTAAAAAATAGGCAAAAGATCTGAACAGAATTCACAAAAGATGACATGAATGGCCAATAAGCATATGAAAAAGTGTTCAACATTATTAGTCATCAAGGAAATGCAAATTAAAACCACAAAGAGATACACGCATACCCACCAAAAAGCTAAAATTAAAAAGATTGACAATACTAAATGTTGGTGAGTAATATGTGGAGTAACCAGGGTTCTCATAGGCTGTTGATGGAATAAACTGGTACAATCGTTCTGGGAAAAGGTCTGGCTGCATCTTAAAAAAACTAAACATACACCTACCCTATGACCCAGCAATCCTACTCAGAGGTATTTACCCAAGAAAAAGGAAACCACACGTCTACACAGGTTTGTGCATAAGGTCCTCAGCAGCTTTATTCAGAACAGCCAAATACTGGTAAGAGTCCAGGTGTCCATCGATGGAAGAATGAACAAACAGATGGTGACATGGCCGCACCATCGATACTGCCAGCAGTGAAAAGGAACAAACTACTGATAAATGCCACAGCATGAATGAAGCTCAAAAACATTTCTTCAAGTGGAAGAAGCCAGACACAAAAAAACAAACACTATATGATTCCATGTATATGAAACTCTGTAACAGACAAAACGAACAGATGGTGGGGGAAAAAATTAGAACAATAATCACCTCTGGGGAAGTGGGGTGTGGACTCACTGGAAAGGGGCATGGGGAAACTTTCTGGGGTCGCGGTCATGTTCTACGTACTCCTGGAGGTCTGGGCTATCCACGTGTACGTCTTTGTCAAAATCAGCAAACGAAGATGTGTATATTATACTGTATGTAAATTTTAAATCGAAGAAAAACTAATCAAATCTCGGACTTTGTTAATGACATCCATGCTCAAGTATTTAGGGGGCACTATATTTGGCAATTACTTTGAAATTGGTCAAAAAATAAGATGGACAGATGGATGGATGGATGGACAGATATATGAAAAGGCAAGCATAGCAAAATGTTAATGGCAGAATGTAGGGGGTGCGTATGTGAGTGTTCATGCAAATTCTTTCAACTTACGCTGTATTATTTTTTTTAATTTTTCATGATAACATGCTATGGAGAGAGAAGAAGGCAGGAGAGGGCCACCGCCATCGTCTGTCAACTCCCAGAGAGCTGACTCCAGCTCCCTGTGGCCGAGCCCGTCACCTCCTCTGCTTCCCCACAGTCAACAGGCACCCGAGCAGCTCTCCGCTGCCTGGGGCTCCCTGGCTGCCAAGTGCAGTGAATTCCGCTTTGCGGGGAGAGTCTCACGCATGCACAGAGTTGCCTCTCAAGCCCTTTCTCTTCATCCTCTCTCCCAATTCTTCCTATCCACCTCGGGATAAGCTCTCTCCATTCCATCTGTGAGTCAAAAACACCTTTAAGACAGCGGCAGGAGACAAAACAGCGCTGCGAGAGCTCTAAACACGCCTGTCATTCCTTAAGGAGCAAATTTGAAGTGAAAAGTTAGTTTTATTCTCCTTAATGACTATTTTATTTTTACTAAAAATGAACAATATTTTAGATAGCCATATCCTCTCTTAAAAAATGTTTACTGAGCTTTCTGACTGGCCTTATTGGTCTATGTTACTAAGTGTCTACTTTCAGATATGAAATGTATACTCACACACACATCTTATATTCAAATTCTTGGCAACTGCTTCAGGCTTTCCCCCCTACTTTTAAGCATGTCCCCATACCACTGGTCTTAGAATATACAATTGTTACTGGCTTCAAACTGGTCCATTGGAGAGATGTGCCATAATTTATTTAACTATTTCCTTAGTGTTGGACATTTCAATTGTATCCAATTTATCACTTACCATAGAATCTTAATAACTGGACAGGACCTAGAAGATAATTTAATGCAATATTCCCCCAAATGTAAGTACTTTTCCTGTAAAATCCTTACCAAATAACCAGCCAGTCTTCACTTGAATAATTCTAGAAGTAGGAACCCCACTTTGGAGGTTCAGTAAACAACATCATATGGACATTTCATTTAAATGAATTCAGCCACGTGCACCCAGGCATCAAAATTTTAAAAAGAAAACCAAGAAAAAAGAAAACGACAAGGAAGAGGGTATGGAAGAGAATACATTTAAATCGAGCACACGATTCTGCCGTGAATTCACGCAGTGGGCCTGAGCCCCAGCGCGAGCTGGGCTGGGCCACATAACTGTGCCTTTCCTCCAGTGACTCCCGTTCACACCTCTCACAGTGCCAGACTGCCTGGGCCCAAATAGCAACTTCTACGTTTACTAACTGGGTGACTGTGATCCAAGTATTTACAACATAAACACATGTGTCCCAGTTTCCCCATCTGTAAAATGGGGATAATAATGGCACCTCTGCCAGAGAACTGGTGAGATGGGCGAAAAGCTCATATACGTGAAGTCCTTGTCCACACAGTAAGGGCCAGAGAAGTGCAAACTGTCGTTCTTTATAAACTTGGCTCTAAACGTACGCCGACTGTTTCATCCGGTGTGTAGCCACAGACACGACAATCCGTTCTAAAAGTGGGAAAAACGGACTGAGGTGAACCTCACCGAGTGACAGTATATTAGTCCTGAGGAATTTTCCAAAGGTAATTTTAACTCTGTCACACACCAGCTTTAGAACCTCACCGCTGCTTTGCATGACGCGCCAAACAACGCACACATCGCCCCTGCGATGCTTTTATCCTGAGCCAAATCAGACCTCCCAGCACTTCCGCTCACTGGCCCCGGCTGTGTCTTCCCAAAGACGGTCCGACAAAGCTTGATGGACAAGGACCATACCCTGTCACAGGCCATTTAGTCCCCATTTAGTCCCCAGATGACGGTGCTAGCCAAGTCACCTCTTCACCCTCCTCGCAAACCTCTTGGTGTGTCAGTATCCCTCTTTGGAGGTGAAAATTCGGTACCTGACACAGTATTCCACTGTGCTCTGACCAGCTCAGACTGCCATGGGATCAGTACCTTCCGAGACCTGACGTTAACAGCTGTACAGGTATTAGTCCAGGAGGACTCACCTCACCGTAAACTCTAGTAACGTTCCTGGATGTCGCATCAATGCCCTAAACGCTTCACAGCAGTATCTCTGCAGCTGAGATTAATGAATTGTCACTAATTACTCTTTCAAAGGGCTGAGCCATTCATTAGCAGAGACCCAAGAGCCACTCATTGCTAATATTTTTTTTCCTTTTTTCATCTATTACTAAATGATAACCCTTTGTAGTTGCACGCCAATTTCTAATTCCAAATCAAGTATTTCTGATATTTGTGTGTAAGGCACAGCAAGAGTTACAAGTCCCAATTCACAAATGAAGAAATGGAGGCCCAGACAGTGGTGACTTGCTGCGATTACGTTCCCAGCAAATGGCAAACTCAGAATGAGAACCAGACCCTCTGCTTCCCAGCCTAGAAAATGTCCTAGCATACAACCCGGCTCGTCTGTCTGTGGACAGTGAAAGGACACTTGAAGTCAGAGAAACAGGGCTGCAAACCCCAGCTCCGCTGCTTCTTCCTGGCTGCATGACCTGGAGACGTCCCTGAGGCTCCCTGCAGTTCCTGTGCCTCATCTGTAAAGTGGGGGCGCTCTCCCCATCACAGCACGGCCATGTGAACATGACGTCAATGAGCCCAGGAGCACGGACCACACCTCACCTCACGTCCGATCAGTGCCTGTTGGCCTCCCATCCTTTACTGGTTTCTAGCACATCTGTGACACTACACTGTGGTGGCATGGAAAACCAAACCAGATTTTAGGGAGTATTAAAATAATTTTAGAATATATGAACACGTTTTAAATGATAAGTCATTTACTCTCAGCCATGAGCTTTTCGTAGATAATGTAGATATAAATATGCATTGAAAAATAACTGATATAAACTCATCATAAAGGAATTTTTTATTGGAGGTATGTCATGATGAGTAGAAACATGATTAAAATTTGGAGGTGCAGCAAAGGAATGAAAAGCAAAATTTATTTTAAAAGTAATTAGTCCATAAAAAATGATAATGATCTTCAAGGTCTCCTGTTGGCCTTACATTCCAAGATTCTCTGCCCTCACTTTTCATTGGCCATAAGCTGTTTGGGAACAGAGATTGTGTATTATTATTGTTCTTTATGTTCCCAGCAGTGCCTTACAAAGTACGAAGTGCCAAATGGGTTTAATAAGTATTCAAATATTTTTGATTGACAGATTAAAGTTTAAACTCATTAGTGAAGCAAATACCACCACCTATTTTTATATTTATCTGGTGATGAATGCTGGAAACATTTTGAAAAAGTCATTACCATTTAATGTCATTTTTTAAATGGCATACGTGGGCAGTGGATAAATAAAAGGCTTTCGCACCTTTTTTAAATGGCATATAGATTAGACCAAATGGTTTCTGGATCATGTGTCACAATTATGTCAAGGTCTGTTTAGATTCATTTGTCCAACAAATATTTATTGAAGACCTATTATGCCAGGCACCACGCCAAGCACACTATGATAAATGAGATTAATCTGACCTGGATCCTGATCTCAAGGCTTAAATTTTTCATTTTAGAATGTGAGATAAGACATAGGCCTAAACAACTTAGCAAGGGATAAAAACCCAACAGAACCTGGGGGAGGGTCGATGGACAGAGACAGTCCTGAGAGCCCAGGAAAAAGAAGTTACTGCCCACCAGAGAAAATCAGGAAAGACATCAGGATGGGTAGGTACCTTGCTATATCTCCCCGGTAGAGGGACTTATACTCCCAGTTGGCGGGATCCGGTTTCTTATCTGTCCTGAAGGTTTCTCCCGTGAGAGGCTCAATGTCCTCAAGCCAAACAAAGCGATGTCCGACATCAGCAGCGGCGGCATTTTCTTGACTGTGAGGCAAAGGGAAGTGGAGAAGAAAAAAGGGAGAGGCGTTAGAAATCTCCCAGTTCCATGGTTCCCATTTGCAGAGACATGAAAGGGAAACATTTTGAACTCCGCACAGCATCATTCCGAAGAGGACGCCCGCTCTAAAGTTTTAAAGTATAAAGCAAAAATTGTCAACACTAAGCTGCACTTTACCAAAACAGAAGTCATCTCAGAAATTACCCTGGGGGATACAGGTGTTCTTTTTGAATATTCCACTTAAATGACTGCAACTTGAGTTTCAAATAAATTCACGAACTTTCTTTTTTAAAAAAAACGTGGGCTACCCTTACTTCACCTCATTTGAAATGTTCAGATTATTTACTCCAACGCAAAACTTGACAACAGCAAAAGCCGCGATTCTGAATGGTTCGGCCCCAGATGTGACTCACGCTTGGCCTAAGTCTCATCTTTCTAGTCTGGGCTCCCTGCACAGAGTTTTGCCTATATGTACCGACCTCCTACATAAGGGGCAGAGAGAGCCCATCGTAAGACAAGACCCTTATTTGTCCTTTGGAACAAATTTGTGAGTTGGCAGACCTTCAGCTTAGGTACGAATGGACCCACTCCCCTAGGAATCGAGTGAGGAGGAGGGAAGGGTTTCCTGGCATCTGACATCTTTCCTCCTCTAAAAAAAATCAGTTCAGAATACACCGCTGACACAAGGTATTGTTCCACTGACTTGTTCCATCTTTACTTTTTAGCTCTGTTCAGATAGAAAGAGATTCTGGAGGCTTCTAAATCATTCCTGGCTAGGAATCCGAGGCAACGGTATTTCAGGGACACAAAGTAGCTGTTCAATAAATATTTGTCGAATGGCATGTCTCAGGCTAGAATACATGGCGATTTTAACGTGTTCCTCTTCAGAACAACTGTGGAGGGGTATCTGTCAACGAAAACCTGTAAGGAGCAGTGAAAGGAGGGGGAAAGATTGATGCGTACCAGAAAGAAATGGAGGATATAAAAAATAAAATAAAAATAAATGAAGAAGGGCCAGCTGCAGACCACCTCTGGGGAGGAAACAGCCCTATCCCCCACTACCGGGTACTGAGGCCAGGAAGCAGGACGTGGCCTGGGCTGTGTGCAGGAGGGAGCTCCCTCCACCTGAAGGTAAAGAGAGGTCATCCTAGGACACGAAGGTTAATTAGAAGATGCAGCCTCTGGGGGAATTGTCCCTCGATCCCTCTGAAGTAGAGTCCCATGCGGTGTATTACCACCATGAACCCACTTTCCTGACATCACGGAAAGACACACCACTAACATCTTAGTTCTTGTCAATAAGGAAATAAACAATTCTTCCAGGTCACCTTCCCAGGAAGAAGCTACAGAAGTTAATAATAAGAAAGTAAAAGAGGACAAGAACATTCTATTTTGATCTTACTGGGGATATTCTGCAAGGTATCAACAAACTGTCTGGATCATAAAATTATCAAGAGGTTGCAAAGATCACCTCTGATGTGGTTAAGCACAGGCTGAAAATAACTATCTTTCAAGTTCCATGTGGGTTCAGGAAATCTTTTAAAGCTCATTTTCCTCAAGTATAAAAAAGGACAAGAAGCTAAAGGTAAGTTTTCAAAAGGTACAATGATTAATATATTTTCCTCTGAAGACATACCAAAAAAGCAAGAACATCAATAAGACATTCATCCACATATCAAAACTGTATTCAGTGTATGTTGCTGAGTGTCAGGCCCCGTGCCGAGGCCGGTAGGGGTTGTGGGGGGACAACAATGGCAGGTAAAACGGGCACGGTTCCTGCCTGCCTAGATTCAGTCCAGTTCGGAACCTTTCTGCTTGAGTCCCTTCATTTCTTCTTCCTAGAGCAAGTCTGGGTTGCCGGCACAGCATCTGAGACACGCAAAGGACCAAGCAAACCTGGACCCTCAGCACCAGGGGCCGGTGGTGCGCTCCATCACCGACAGGACGACAGAGGGTCCCGGGAGGCTGTGGTGTTTGCCTCTCGGACAGAAACCCTACGGGCCAGATTCCAGATCTGGTCCTACGCAGAGCTCTCGCTGACATCAATGGGACTTCTAAGCAAATAACCCTGAAGAGTCGCAGAAATCTCAATGATGCTAATTGTTTTTTCAAGTATATATTAGACAGGTACTTAAACTTTTTCTCTTCTAGACTTTATGAACAAAGACAAAAAAAAAGTTAAGTGAGAACTGATTCAAGTAGTTTCACCACAAACCAGCTGTCCCTATGTAGGAGACTGCGGGACTAAGCAGAGGGAGAAGCCATGACGAGGACCTGTGCTCTGACCGTTTCACAGAACGACCTGAATACCACGCTCAAGGCAGTCGGCAGCGTGAAACGTGGCGAGAAATAAAGCCCCCAAGGGGAGGAAATATCGTGGTCATGAGCTATTCTATACCCTCAACACGGGGGTTCTAAATAAACGTGAACTGAGGACAAAAACAACAAGTATTTTAAGTGCCGTATTAACCTTAAGCGAAGAGTGGGGGGCCGGGAGGGGGTGGCTAATGGGAGTGAATGAAAGGAAGATACGTCGATGAGGACAGTTCTCTTCTTTATAAGTGTGGAGGCCAACGGCCCCTCACGGACGGAGCCCTTACCTATGCAGTAAAGCTGCCCATCTCCCCACCGTGCGGCACATCTGCCGTCTTTCAAAAACCCCAAAGACTTCTGGTCTTAGCCAGATGCTGACACACTCATTATTGTGCCTAATTAACATTTCTCAAATAAAATCATGGCCCTAATTTTTTTCATGGAAGTTTTCCGATTTTGAGGGGTTTTTTTGTTGTTGTTGTTGACCTAACGGTAGAGCTCTATTTTTTCTGAGCCTGAGATATTTATTGACTTCATTTTGATTGAGTGGAATTAAACAATGAGTTAAATCATCATTTAAATGTCTAACTTGTAGCAGTAATCCAGGGGAAAAAAACTTAAAAATGTAAAATATCATAGGTACTGGCGAACAGAAAACCTACGTAAGTCTCTCTGATTCTTTTTTGCTGTCTCTGCTTCTGGAAGATCTGTCCTTTTCGGCATCAGTGTCTGGCTCAGATCCGCTGCTACCTGACTGCCCGTGTGTTCTCCTGGTTTTCTTGTGGTGCTGATGCTTCCTTTTCTTCTTCTTCTCTTTCTTCTTTTTTCTGCTTGTTTGTTTCTGCTTTTTGTTAGCATCACTTTCATCTGAAGGCTCTGATTTCAGAGGACTCCTGTTTGGGAAAATCAACATGAGAACTTTCAGAAGATAATTAGGGAAAATAACAGGGAAATAAGTAATCAAATAAACAAATATGTATAGAGACATTCGAAAAATGCTCACACAGATTATTTGCCCATATATTATACAGTATCTTCCTGGATTACAACTCACCTTCAAGATGCGAGTTAGATCTAAGATAAAACCAGGTAAAGAAATTCTAATTGTAATAGCTTCTATACTTTCATATCTATACACCTTAAAACGAAAGTTTCAGTTTAAAAGCATCATTATAAAAGGTTTATTTTCAGTCCTACATATCATACCAACATGTCCTCAATGTCAAAATAAAACAAAACAAAACCCAAGCTTTAATTCTGGCCCTTGTTTTTAAAGATTATAATGAGCTCTTCCTCATTACTGAAATATCTACAATCAACTCCCTCTCGTGCATCAGCTGTGCCCAATTTCCAAAGTCTTGTTATACTTTTCGAGCACATGGCACCCAGGGTTCATTACGCTGAGACCATCTAGTCCAGATTTGCGAGAGAGTTCATTTCTCAGTTCAGTGACCCACAACCAAGTTCCTTCAAGGCTGGGTATCCATTTTGCTTTCCCCAAAGCTATCATGAAGTTTTATCCTATGTCATTGTGGGGGTCACACCAAGAATGAGCCACGCCAAGATGTGCCTCAGTGGTATGCAGATTGCTTTGAGCTAAAGGCCATTTCAGCTTCAGGCAGAAGAGAAACTTCTTCCCCCTCCCCCTGACCCCTTACCCACCCAGAAGAATTTTAATTAGAGGCCTTGCCTGTAAGAGATTATCAGAGATAACATTTTTTTCTTTTTTTATAAATTCATTTATTTAAATTCGTTTCAAGTATATAGTACATTGGTTAGACATCTATATAACTTATAAAACGATCCCCCCATTTGCTCCCTCCTTCCCTAGACCCTCCACCTGGCCAACATATTAATGCTAACTGCATTCCCTATGCCGTGCTCCCCATCCCGTGACCATCTATCAACTACTAATTTGTACTTCTTTAACCTTTCACTCCATTCTCCCAGCCCCACAACTCGCCTCCCCTCTGTCCGTCACCAAATTGTCCATGATATTTGTGAGTCTGTGTTTGATTAGTTTGTTCTTTTTGTTCCTTATATTCCACATATAAGTGAAGTCATATAGTATTTATCTTTCTCTGTCTGATTTATTTCACTCAGCATAATAACCTCTAGGTCCATCCATGTCATTGCAAACAATAATTCGTAAAGATCTATGCACCCCAATATTCATGGCAGCACAATTTACAATAGCCAAGATATGAAAGCAACCTAAATGCCTATAAAAGATGACTAAGTAAGAAATTATGGTTCATATATACAATGGAATATTACTCAGCCATTAAAAAAAAATGAAATCCTAGCAGAGATACCTCTTCTAACCTATCTATAGGGCAGAGCAAACTTCCATTTACTAAAGGTCTGCTCTTCTTATCACCTTGCATTGACCTTTTGAAGTCCCCTGAGCACCTGACCTCAGCCCTAGCTTAGGGTGTTAATGCACCTCAACCCCCCTTTCTACCTCAGAACTGCTCGCGTGTACAGGGTCTCTGACTCTCTCGTGGGGTTCCCATGCACACGACATTAAATTTGACTTTCTCTTGTCAGTCTACCTCCTGTTGACTGATTATTCTGCCAGCCAAAAAGAACCAGAAGAGGTAAAAAAGAATTCTTCCCCTACCCCCACATTATATTATACAAGCTCCTTCTAATTTTATGAGTGTGCTGAAAATGTAACTAAAGAAATATCTGAATTCTATATTTATCAACATTCTCAAGGTTACCAATGAGGTTAGTAAAGTTACTTCAGATCACAATACGCCATTTCCCTCGGGGCCTCATTATTGGCAGTACCTGTGCCACATAGTGGCCACTGCAATGCGAAGGGGAAGAATCTGCAAGAGTAAGGTAAGGGAAAACAGAGATCACCTCATTACTTCAAGAGTTTTACTTAGCTCTTTTATCACAGAGTTTCCTAAGGAGCATCATCCGGGCCAGGCTATAGACAGTACCCTGACAAAGACTGAAAATCCATCTACCAAACACACTACCTTGTCGGTGGTGAACCTTCAGAAACAAGAGCTGTGGTCTCTTCGGTTTGTTGGCTCAAAGATGTTATGGTTCCGACACAAAAGCTTGGGTTGCTCAGCCAGTCTAATTCTGCACATGCAAAAGAAAAGAGATCAATGAAATTAGCTCAATACATTTCTAAAGCAGGAAATCCATCTTACCAGCTGACATCCAAATTCACAGCCAATGTCAGTCAGGCGTTTAGAACAGTCTACAGAAGCCGAAGGGAATCCATGAAATTTTTATTTCACAGGGCATGGGGCTTTAACACACTCTAAAATATTTAAGACTGAAATCCTCTTGTGATATCAAGCGGTGGCTTAAGCAAAAGCCGTGTAACAAGTGTGGCCTAAAAGGCAACAGGGCTTGATGCATTCCATCCACACGTAATGAGCCTGAAGGCTTCCTAAGCATTAGGTTTTAATGACCTCAAATTTGATTTAGACAATTCCAAAAAGTTAAAAAATCAAATCAGGCCTAAAAGGCCACCATGCTTAATATTATTACAGAAGATAAAGATTTTTTTCTTTAAAAAAATATTCTAATGTTCTTAGCACAGTAACTCAATATAAACCTTTCCTTATAACAAACAGTACTCCTTTTTGAAAATAAAAAAACACGGTGTGAACTTTTCTAATTAATGCTAAAAGTATATGTTAACAATGATTACATCTGGGTGGTGAGATTAAACGTCTAAAAACTTTTTTTCTGCTTATCCATTACTTTCTAACTCTTCTACAATGAACTCTTACTAAATTACTTATTTTCTAACTTTTAGGAATCTCAGTTTTGAAAGAAAGAAAGCAGTAACAAGAGGGCACAAGGGGGGGGTTATATTTGGTTCTGTTTTGTTTCAGGATAAGAGGCAGGGCATATTCATACGCCAAGAAGAAAGAACCATGAAATGGTTGGAGTTCTAAGAAAGACAGGTAATTACATTTTTCAACAGCTATACTGGAATATAATTTATAATACCATAAGGTTCACCCACATGAAGTGTACAATTCAGTGGTTTTTAGAATATTTAGAACTGTGCAACTATCACCATAAAATAATTTTAGAACATTTTCATTATCCCAAAAAAGAAGCCCCATACCTATTAGCAGTCACTCTCCATCACCCCTGGCCCCCGCTCTCCCACCCTGACCCCCAGCCCTAGGCAACCACTAATCTACTTTTTTTTCTACAGATCTGTCCGTGTTTGATATTTAATATAAAGGAGATCATACAACTGGAAAATAGTTCCTGCTGCCGAGATCACAATTATTCCCACAATAACTGGATTCTATGATGAACAAAAGAAAAACGGGGAAAAGACGGAACAGACTCCATGCAAGGAGAGATGACTCGAACACTTCCAGCATGTTTTATGGTCTTTTCTAACTGGCTTCTTTCCCTTGGCATAAGGCTTTCGAGGTTCATCCATGCTGTAGCATGTATCACTCCTTGATCCTTTTTATTGCCCAATAGTATTTGATGTATTACACCACCTTTTATCTGCTCATCGGTTAACGGAAACTTGGGCTGTTTCCACTTTGGGGCTACCGTGAATAGCGCTGCTATGAACAGTCACGTGCAAGTCTTTGTATGATCTCATGTTTTCATCTCTCTTGGGAAGATACCAAGGAGAACTGCTGGTCATACGGATACTCATGTTTAGCAATTTCAGGATCTGCCAGACTGTTCTCCACAGTGGCCGCCCCACCTCACATTTCTGCGTCCCCATTACCGACGCAGGAGGACTCCCATTTCTCCGCACCCTTGCCAACGGTGACTGCTCGGCTTTTAGATTTTGCTCATCCTAGTGGGTGGGTTGTGTTTTCTTGTCGCAGATTTGATCTCCATCTCTCTGGTGACTACTAATATGGAGCATCATGTGTTTACGGATCATTCATATTCGAAAAGAAATAGCTATTCAAATCCTTTGCTCATTTCTCAACTGGATTCTTTTTTTTTTTTTCATTGCGTCGTAAGAGTTCTTTCTATAGTCTGTATTCTAGTCCCTAATGATAAATGCATTTTAGTGAGGAAGAGGCTTCAGCACGCATGCTGTATGATGACAGGGACTTTGTTTTATCCACCGCTATGTCCCCGGCACTGAGATCAATGCCTGGTATGTATTAGAAGGAGTTTAACAAACATGTGTGGTAAAGAGGGGAGGGAGGAAGGACAATTTCTAAGGAGGCAAAGTACAATAAAAAGCATAGGAAAAGGGGAAAAAAGAGAGGGACTCTAATTTATTAAGTGCTTGCTGAAGGCCAGCACCAGATTAGCACCTTGCATCCTTTTATCTTTTCTCCTCACAACCCTCTGTGGGAGGTATTATGATCTCCACCCTACAGAGGAGGAAACTAAGGCTCCAAGGGAGTAAGCAATTGGGAAGGGTAGGCCCAGTGGGCACTGAACAACTGTTCACACAATCTTTCTGCTACTGTCTCCTTTTTTCCTTCTGAGGTTGGTTACCTTCCCTTGGGCCTAATTCCTGGCAAGAGGCAAGTAAAAATACTTCCTGTTGCCTAGATCATAATCGTTTCCACAATAATTGTATTCCATAATAAACAAAGGAAAAGTGGGAAAAGAGGGAATAAACAATATGCCAGGAGAGATGCTGTCAAATACTTCTAGCATACTTTTAAATATTCTAGATAGTGATGACAGCTTGGAGGAAAGGTAAAGAAATTCATATGTCAAAAAATCATAAAGCGTGTGATTCTCCAAAGTCCTTCAGTAGGTACAAGAAAGAGTTTTTAAGGTTGCAATTAAGGCTTTGCCAAATGGGATCACTGTGGGGAAAAAAAAGTGGTTTATAAAGAACTAAAAACTCTTGGGTTTTGAACTCCATCACTGACTTTCTGTGTGACCTTCACCTCAATCTAATGACCTTCTGTCAGGGCAAAAGGTATTTTCAGCTGACAAAAAGTTGCTCGTTTTTGGTGGGGGGTGGGGGGGATAGCAGATTAGCAGAGAACGTGCATGGAATATTAGAAGTACTCATCATTGGATGTTAGTCCTGGAGGAATTTTGGAGATCTAACTCAGAGATTTCAAAACTTTTTTTTTAATCCAGGAGCACACTGTCCAAAACCTTTCAGAGAAATTCAAAATGCAGGAAGGAGAAAGCAAGACTGCTTCTGCTGGGGGTTCAGAGGGAGAAGGTTCTGAGAAGGTTCTCTGGAGCACAGCCAGGACACCACGCCCTCATTCACGGATCAGCAGTTGGAGGCCCGAAGAAGTCGGGTCACATGGCCAAAGGCACACGTCTAAACCGGATCTGCGGTTCTCCGCCCAGCCCTCCACCATACCATGGCGATGCTCTTTGCTTCCTCGACTCAGCAGTCGGTCTTCCTTCATCTACTTGCAATTAGGACATGGGCAACTATGCCAATTTTCACACTGTAATCTCCTGACATGCTTGTCAGTCTTCTCACTACATTCTAAAGCCAAAAGTCAACAACTCAGAGCCCTATAGGGACCTGGTTAGTAACGATTACAGTGACACTATAGAGGGACAACAGGAAAAAAGACAAACAAAAATATCTTGCCAGCCAAACAAAGACGCCAACTGGTTTACAACTCTTGCATCCTAGCTTCCAGCTCACCTCCCTCCTCCCACTCCTTTCTTCCCAAACTAAAAGCGACATGAGGGTAGAAGCCATGACTACTCACTCCTGTATCCCAACTCCTGGCACAGTGCCCAGGGACAGAGCAACCGGGGCTAAATAAGTACTTGTCAAATAAATAAAATGAATGAGGATCTGAACAACATCTTTGCATGTTTATATCCTCAGGCCTGATTTACTGAACAAATTGAAGGAATCTGAGATTGTCAAAAGCATGTCATTATCTAGGTCTTATAATTCTTTTAGTCTTCATGGTAAATACAGATTTAATCATTAAAGACTAGAGTACTGAACACCTGCTGTGCGCCCAGGCACAGCTGTAGTCTTTGGGGGTCCAGCAGTGAACCAGATAGGCCAGGGCTTTGCTCAGATAGTGCTTATACTCAATGATAACATTAACTGTTCAAATAAAACTTTTCAATTAAGTTTTAGTTACACAGAATCCTCAGGAAAGTTCTTTGAAATTAAAAGATGCTTTAGTAATCAGATTGCAAAGTCTTTTTCTATATTTACCTACAACCTTACATAATGTACAAGTAAGTGCCCTTGATAGAAATCAAATGTTTATTTAGATAACTATGTCAATACGAGGCAGGACGGAACACGTTACAGGGAAGACCGGCAGGAGACCGACCACACAGCTAGGGGTTAAGATAGAGAAGCCGACTGGCTGACAAACCTTTTGTCCCTGCAGGTTAGTAAATCAATCTCAGGTTGAAACTCACCTGGAAATTAGCACTCTGCTATACACATACACACACCTGTGAAAGGAAGAAGGGTGGAAGCATCAGGCAGAAAGGATGCTTTAGAACTAACGCCTAACAAAAACCAGGCAGGTATCTGGAAGAACCACAGCGTGCATATTTTACAGAAAATAATATAATGAATACTTTAAGCTGAAATGTTTTTTTGTGTGTTGATAAATTTATTATGTAACTATTTCTCCATCACTAGTGAAAATGCTTTAATTCAATTCCACTATAGCTACAGGGAGGAGGAATTGCTATGAATAGATTTAAGTTTTAAAAACAAATTTTGACTCACAATTGAATACAATACCCAAGTTTCACACCCATTCCCCATTCTATTATAACAAAACAGCACTGATTGCTAGTTTTTTTTAAGTGAACTCAAGGAAAGTGCCACACCTCCAGGGACATCTCCTGGGCCGATTGTATAAAAGAATGAGCATATGTACTAGAAGAGGCATTGTTCTTTTAAAAAGAATAAGCCAAGCTCTTCATTTTGACCAAAACTCTTACTTTCTGACAAAGACTCTTAGAGCACAAACATGTGTACTAAAAGCGCCAGCAAACATGGCTAAGAACTCCATATAAGATGGTGATTATGGGGAACCTAAGCAAAGCCAGCTCCTACAGAGTTAACCCACAATTTGAAAAGACTCAGGGGTCCCAAAGGTAATGTATAAACAGCCAGAACCCCACCATTCTAATATGGAGTGGTCTGTAACACAAGTTCTGGAATCAGAAGAACCTGTGTTCAAATATTGGCTTTAACATTTATTAGTTGTGCAACTCTGAACAAAATACTCTCTCATTCAGCACTTTGCTGAAAGCCAGGCACTGTTCTAGGTGCTAGGAATACACAATGAACAAGACAAACCCAACATGATCCTCGGGGAGCTGACATACTGCCAGTCACATGCAATGTGACAAATACCAAGACAAAGAAAATATACAGGGTATAATGAGAGCACATGACAGGTTCCCTAATCCAAACTAGGTATATCAGAGAAAGCTGCCAGGGAGAACAGCTCAGTTCAGACCTAAACACGCCCCTCAGAAGCATCTAGGCAGAAGAAATAGCTGATACAAAGGCCTGAAGTGAGAAAGCCACCACTCTGGGAAACAGGAAGCTGTTACGCCTAGACCACTGGAAGTGAGTGAGAAGCAAGGGGGCGTGAAATGAATCTGCAGAAGTTAGGGGCCTTAAAAAACACATTCGAGTTTGGGTTTACCCTAAATATGAGCTTTGAGCAAGGGTGACAAAATCACATCCGGTGTTCAGCGGATCAGCAGCAAAGGGCAGTGTTTAAGAGCAGGCATTTTGAAGCTAGGTTTTCTGAGCTCAAATCCTGGCTCTGAGTCTTATGAGCCATCTGACCTTATGCAAGGTACTTCCTGGCGCTGGGCCTCCATTCCCTCCTCCTTAAAAATACAGATACTAGTATAGACTTCATAGGGTTGTTCTGATTCAGTGAGTTCATATTTGTAAAGCATTTAGACCAGTGAATGGCACATAGTGTTTTGAAATAAATACATTTTAAAGTTCTGCCTACAGTGTGGAGAGTGGTTCAGGGCAAAAGATGGGGAGACTAGCAGGTGGTTGTAATAATCCAGGGATGATGGTGGCAAAATTAGGTAGTGACAGAAGGAGACTATGCACTGTACAATGATCTCTGGAATTTAAGGCAAAATGCAGAATACTATGCATCTAAAAAAAGAAGGGAAATGTAAGTGTCTCATATCAAGGGGAAAAAAATGAAAGGGTATCATTGACTAATAAAAATTCTAACCTGTAGGGGAAGGAAACTAACAGGTCGGAGGAACAGAGATGAAAGCTTTTTTCCTCTGAATATACCCGGTTTATATTTTCAACTTTGAAACCATGTATATTTTCACATTACGAAAGAGGATTAAATTTTTTAAAAAGCAATTCCTAAAAATTGAAACCAAATGAACCTAATTATATATCAATTGGTGACAAAACCATACAGGGAATTATCTCAAGAATTTTCATACACAGTGATTTGGCTGCACATCCATTGTGGGATATGTCCTAAAGACAACTGGCACCAAAAAGAAATGTTAAACTATTCAGTATCAGTCATATTACTACTGTTATTTTGAACATATACATAATTGTACTAATGGCACCAGGAACTAAGATTTTCGGCATAAGAGGAAAGAAATACAAATATTAAATCAAAGAAATTAAGTAAAAATCTCACAATCTTAAATTTGGGCTGGAAATGTCAATACACACTCATGATGTAGTTTTCCCTTCCTGGTTCTAACCACTAAAAATATCTGGAAGCAGTGACGACCCAGTGCAATGAGTACTTCTAACACCCAACTGTGGTTTTTACATACTCATACCATTTTCAACTTAAAAGCAAAAAACGTTCCTTGGAGGATTAGCCAATTCCAGAACATGTAAGCAATGAGCTCTGGGTCTCTTTTAGGCCAGAAAGCATGGACGTGATTAGAGACAACTGGGCCATGTCAAAAAGACATAGGCACTATCTTTATTAGGCTCCCATTAGCCAAAGATGTGACGATTTGAGCACTAGAAAAATTATGCCTACAATGGGTTGAAATATAAATATGTTAAAAATTCATGCGTTCATAATGAAAAGGGGAAAAAAAGAAACACCTCATTGGTCACCTCCAAAAGAGACCCCAACTCATTATTCTGAAAACTGACAAAGGGAACAAAGCAAACATTCATCAAGTCTTTTCTGCCTAAATTGTATTTCAGGGCATGAGAAAAAGTTCTTTATAGGATAATTGAAGCTAATAAATATAGGAGAAATGTTAAAATTAGAAAATAACCATTTTGTAACCATACAGAAATAATGGATTTAAGCAATAATCATAAATGGCTACAAACATCATTAGATGAAAGGCTAACAAGCAGCTTCATAATGGATGAATCACATTGTCCATGAATCCACTGATCAATATTAATATCACTATATTATATAAGAGAAAACTAGAAGGAAGATCCTCCTGATTTGATTCAACAGCAAGTGCAGAGTACCCCCAGTGAGGTATTTTCAACTTAAAAAAATTATACCTGAATCTAACTCTCTAGATTACCAGTTTACAAGGATAGAGAAGCTCATTAAATGAGGATTGGGTGGGAAATGTGTATAGGACAAATGACCTAGTTTCCACAACAAATAAATCACAAGGGAAAATGGAGGAGACAAACTTTTATATTAAAAAGAGACCTCAGGGACATATCCACAACATATAACGTTGGATCTTTTTTGGATCCCAACTTGAACAAACCAACTGCAAAAGGCCATTTTTGAGACAAGTTTGGAAATTGGAACATCACCTGGTAATTAGATGATATTAAAGAATGATAGTTAATTTCATGGAGAGTGATAATGTGTTTAAATTTTCAAACTTAAGTACTTTATAAAAAGCCCTTTATAAACATTATCCTGATGGCGGATACCCAGAGATATCTGACAAAAACTAGTTACGGTAAATGACAAGAGCAACACTCCTCTGCAAACTCTCCATTTCGCCCTCCCAAAATAAAAAGATAAACCCTTGGCCTGTTATTCAAGTCACTATACTCCCGCACCACCAGTCCCAATATTTCCCAACGCTCCTCTTTATACCCTATATTTCCAAACTAGACTATTTGCAGTTCTCTTCAGAGGTCTCACGCTTCCTTTCTTGCATGCCTTTACAGGCCCTGGAATGCCCTTCACTAACTCTATTTGTCTAATCCTACCCTCTTGAAGACCCATCCCAGAAGTTAGCTCCTATATAAAGCCTTATTTGAATCTCTCGTCAGAAGTCATTGTTCCTGTAGCTCACCTCTAACATTTATAACATCCTACCTTGTACTGCTATTTTTTTTGCCAAGTACCTACCAGTGGTCTATACATTTAGCAAATATTTATTGAGCACCTATTATATTTGGGGGCTGTGCTAAGGGCTAAGTAAGCTACAATGAATAGACAAACACTGTCCCTGATCACACAGAGATTAGACAGTAAAAGGATAACCAAAATTACATTATATATGAATTACCCACAATTATGTTACCAAAACATAAGTATAGAAGTCATGAGTGGATATAAAAGAGGTGTCAGACACAACTTGACTCTACCACATAAGTCCATGATTTAGGATTAATTACTTTAAATTACAATTCACTACAGGCATACTGAACTTCACTTTACTGCACTTCACGGGGTGTTGAGGATTTTACAAAAGGAAGCCCCCTCCACTTGCAAAAAGATGACATCTCACTTTACTACGGTGGTCTGGAACCAGACCCGCAGTGTCTACAAGGTATGCCTGTTATGTGCCTCAATTTTTAACAACGCAGATCTCCTGAGAATGTTTAAGGCTTAAATAAAATATATGTCTGGTGCACAGTAGGCCCTCAATAAATAAATGTCAGTTCTTATTCCCAGTAGCTGTGCCTGTCTGGAAAGCAACCGTTTCACTAGGCTTTGATCAACCCCCTAGCTCATATCCCAAAAGATATGAATCCAATAAGCATTTCAGAAATAAGAGAGAATAAGAACATTCAGCATTTGCATCAGGAATCTCCTTGAGATATGGAGTATCATTATTCCCGTTTTATAGGTGAAGTAACTGAGGTTCAGAGAAAAAATGGGGTCAGAGACAGTGATATTATGTAACTCCCAGCTCCAGGGTCTCTCCTATGCCTTCTCTTCCGTACTCAACAATTCTTGCCCCAAAGAAGCCGGGACCAGAAGCCAGGACTAAGACAGGAGCCCTTCCCAGAAGTCTTTGCAGCGCCGCGGAGAACTCTGGGACACAAGTGGATCAACAAATCCAAGGCAAGGGCCGAGACCTGGGACAGAGAACTACGAATTAAGCGCGCCGAGTGCCTTCTTCATCCCTTTTGCGTGCCTACCTTTCCGGGAACCGCTATCGGGAGGCTCGCTAACGCCCGCAAAGGCCGGGAACAGGGCCATGATGACAGGCCGCACCGCCGTTCCCCGACACATAAATGGCGTCAGCGTTCGGCCGGTAGTGAGGCCCCCGTGGTCTCGGTGCACTCTGGGAAGTGTGGTTTTCTAGCGCTCAGTCGGGCCTGACCTGGGACCCGGCGGGGCGGGGCGGGGCCACTTCCCAGTAAGAGATACCGGCGGGCTTTTGTGAGAGGTAGAAATGCGTAGGTTGAGGTAGAGTTGTTAAGAACAGAAAGTACTAGAAAGTTGAGATTCCAATTCCACTCCTGAACTCAATCATCACTTACTAAATGGGTCAAATTAATCAAACTCTCAAGCTTTAGTTTCACATCTGCAAATGTTTAAAAATTAAATGAGCTGGTAGGTAGGTGCTTAGTTAACATTGTGCCTGGTCTGTGGAAAGCACTTAAAATTATACATTATGTGAGTTGTAACTGCAAGTCGAACTCAAAGCTCTGTGGGATATCCAGACTTTGGTTTGCCACTCTGAATACTTTAGAATAACAAAGTGCAAGGTCCTATCAAGTTCAGAGGTCTTCGCTAGTCAGAAAATACATTTACAACCTATCAATTCTTGATAAAAAAAAAATTATATACATATATGTATGTATGATGTATGTATAAAATCGAGCCTCCTACCAGCAACATAGGGAATAAAGGAACAATTTTAAAAATTCATAGGACCTAGAAGCAATCAGCCAAATCCAGAGTATGGGAAATTTTTTTTTTTTTAATTTCTTCAACAAATCAATAGCTTTAAGGGGATGGAAGATTGCAATAGATGAAAAGACCTTAGAGACCAAATTTAGTACATGGCTTATGATTCTGATTGGACACATTGTAAAAAGACCTTTTTGGGACAGATGGAGGAATAAGAGATGAACTGAGTGTTAGATGACATCAAGCAATTCTTAATTCTGTTGGATGAACTAAAGGCACTAAGTTTATAAAGTTCTTATATTTTAACATACATGCTGTATATTAGAGATACATACTCCAATATTTAAAGGTGGAAATATATTTATTTGGCTCCCAGGGATTTCAGAGATCTCTAGGAACCAAAAAGATGCAAAATCTAATCGGGGGATGGGCGGACTCTTATGAAAGCTACGGTCCTGCGTGAGTCTAAAATGAGTCCACTTCAAGTTTGAGATCCTCTACATAGAAATTACAAAAAAGGGACATAGTATGACAGTAGGGGAGGTAAATCCCCACATGTCTGCAGCTGTAAAACTGGGGTCCTACCACAATCCCTGCTCTAAGTTGCCTCAATTTATTGGGGCAGCATCTGCCTCCCTTTGCAGATCACCTCAGGTACTTGGGATGGTGACAGTCTTCCCCAGTGCTTCGTATCTTTCCACTATAGAAAAATAATTAATATGGAAAGTTTACGAGAATCAAAACCATAATAGTAATGTATCTGTAGTAAGAAAAAATACGGGCATATTAGATTTTTTTCTGTGCTCCAAATGTGCAACAATTTGGTTTAAGAAACCCCCTTTTAAGAACAATTTAAAGTAATCGAGTAGCCGATGTAGACTCCTGATTAAGTTGAAATCTTATGAAGTTTAGGCAGAGTTTCAGAACATGTAAAGTTTACCATAGCTGTAAGTATAATTAGCTTAATAAAAAATAATACTTGAAAAAATTGATATATTGTCAGGTTACTGAAGTACCTGAAAAGGAAATAAAATGTATTAAATTTATAAATTTATAGGAAATGTATAAATACTAGCAGAGGTCACCAAACTTTTTCATAAAGGGCCCGAGGGTCTCTGTCACAACTACTCAATTCTGCCATTGTGTTGGGAAAACAGCCATAGATAATATATAAATGAACGGGCATGGCTGTATTCTAATAAAACTTTATTTGCAAAAAAAAAAGTGGCAAGCCCCCAGCCATAGTTGGCCAACCCCAAAAGGTCCTGTATTACATAGGGTGGTGTTTAATTAGCTACCTTTATAAATTGAAACATACAGTACTCAAGACCCCCTTAAATTATTGCTAAAATGTACTAGACTTATAAATAAAATTTGTAAACTGAACTTGAACATTTAAGAACATTGTTCTTCAATTAAAACATTTCTTCTTTTATATCCAACAACTAATTTTATTGCTAAAATTAATTTTTATTGTTAAACTTTTATAGGCATTATAATAGTGTTGTGGTTATATGTTTTTTAAGGAGTCCATATCTTTTAGAAGTACATAGTGAAACACTGGTGTAATGCCCAGGACTCGTTTAAATACGAGTGGGCAGTTAATGGGTGAAGGAGTTATGGAACAGAGTTTGCCCACCGAGTGCTAGCCGAGCCAACACTAAACACCGAGAGTTGCAGTAGAGAAAGAGTGATGAATGGTGCCATCCAGGAGAACAGGAAGCTAATGCTCAAAAGCCCCAATTCCCTGATAGCGTGTAGGTCACAGATTATAACCCACAAGACACTGGGGGTTAGGGGATGGGGTCATACTGGGAGCTGACTGGTCGGAGGTGAGGTAAGGGTCATGAATCTTTTCTTTTGGTCTTGAGGACAGTTCTGAGGTCTCCCAGATCCTTCTGTCTTGTTTCATGGGAAAGTAGCCAGGGGGCCATTCTACCTTACAGCTCAAGAGCTGAAACATTGCTTAAATCAAGATGTTATCTGTAGCCCACTGGACCCTGTGACCATTAGCAGGTCTGGGCTACTGCCTTCTGCTGACTGTGGAGTTGCTGATATCCAGAGCAAAGTGCAGGTCTCTGACAGGTGTGTATATATAGAGAGAGAGATATGAGTTCTAGAGCTAGGCTTTAAAACTAAATTTAATCAAAGCCATAAGGACCCTCGGTTTCAAAGGTATGGTTGAAATAAGATTAGCCCTGAGTTGATAACTGTTGAAGCTGGGTAATGTGTACACGGGGGTTCATGCCCCATTTGGGGCTTTTTTATTAAGTATGGTGATATGTTCCATAATACAAAAATGTTAAACTAAAAATTAAACAGTTTATTTTTTAAAAAGTATAACAATGAAAAAGAGCAAACTGCTGATACACATAACAACCTGAATAAGTCGCAAAATCTCTATGCTGGGCAAAAACAAACACACAACAGAGAACTTACTATATAATTCTATTTATATAAAATTCCAGAAAATACAATTTAATATATAGTGACAGACAGCAGACCAGTGGTTTCCTGGTTCTGGAGGCAGAGGGTTGGTGTTCTACGGGAAGCATGGAGAATCTCTTGGGGTGATATAAATGTGTATCTTGATTTTGGTGGTTTCATGGATGTGTAACCACCCGTTTCTTTTTAGGCTTACAAATACACCGAGGTTTTGAATTTGTTGTTTTAATAAATTGAACACTACTCTTTTAAACCAGAGGTCAGCAAACTTTTCTGAAAAAGTCACATACTAAAGAGTTTAGACCTAGTGGGGCATATGGTCTCTATGGCAAGAACACTGGAATTTGAATTTCATACAGTTTTCACATGTCACAAAATGTTATTCTCCATTTTTCCCCAACATTTATAAATGTAAAAAGCATTCTTAACTCATGGGCCACACAAATTGAAGTGGGCCAATTTGACCCAGGGTCATAGTTTGCTGGACCCCTGCAAACTTTTTACTATTAGACAAAACTAAAAGTAGACTTCTTTTCTGTAAAGGAAAAACCACCCCAGAGAACATGAAAACAACTCATTTTAACTATTATTAATTCTTTCACCATACAGATACTTGGGGTATTTCTAGTGCCTGTGAAAGGGATTTCTTAGAATAAATTGTGTATGTAACTTGATGAAATGAAGAGAATGCACTACTCAACCATTTTTAAGTCTTTTTATTCTTCGTAGCAGAGATTACTCACTCTGAGTTGATACGTTGCTGTTCTAGCATCTATCTCACTCTCTATTCTCACTGAGCCTGCATCCCCCTCACTGATCTTGATCGCCTCTGGTCGCTGACAAGGGTTGGTCATTTCTCTGAAGCTGGGAGGAATAGGAGACAGCAGAAGAAGAAGAGTGGACATTGTGCGGGACAGATGTGTGAAACAAGGCTTCATTTCAGTTGCAGAGGAATTGGATGAGGGATGTACAGTCTCGATCTCAGCAAGACTGTCGTGAAGAATGAAAAAGAGGTGGGCTTGAGTAGTGGCTGAAAGCTATAGACACATAAATGAGGTCATAGAAGACGCAATAGGAAAAAAAAAAAAGATTGCCAAAAGGCAGACACAAAGCAGCAGGTGCTCTCGTCATGTTTGTTGGCGGAATAGCACCTACGTAATTTCTATTATTATTTTTGGAGAAAGATAGTAGAAAAAAAAAGAATGGGTAGCGGATACCTTTTGTTTTACTTGATTAGCAGCCTCTTTTCTGTAGTTACAAGGTGGTCATGTTAGTACAACGGTGGCCTCTTTATCCTGGCCCATCTGATTTGTCAGGGTAAGTATATGACCCAAGCCAGGTCAAGCAGAGTACTCTTCCAGGAATTTTTAGAACTAGAAGTCAGAAAGAGAAGCTGGTCTAGGCTTCTAGGCTGCAAGATGTAGTAGCCCAGGAGCTAGTGGAGGAGCAGAGGAAACCTGCCTGTGGATGGAAACAGATGAAGGCAGATGTGAGTTGAAGAGGTGAGTCCCAGAGATTTTGGAACTCCAGTTCCAGTTTTCCCTGGAGCTACATTCCTACACTTGCATTCTGGGAAACCGCCCAATATCTTATAAAACTTCCCCATGTCAGTTAAACAGATGCAAGTTGACTTTCTGTCATTTACAACAAACAGAATGACAAAGTGAATGAATGAGTAAAAGATACTATTTCCATACTGAAGGTCATAATCCCCAAGTCTGGATGTGTTCCAACTAGTTTCAGTGCTGAATGAGACTTTTAAATTGGTCTACCCAGAACATGTAAAAGCAAATTCCTTTCACCTTAAGAAGGAAAGAATCCTCACTCACTCACTCACTCACTCAGGCAAACTGGAGAAACAGGTCTATCAACTCATTCAATCTTAAGGAATTTCTGGTAGTCCCTATGAAGTAAGAAAATGTGCCTTTGGAAACCAGAGATACCAACAAGGAAATAAGAACCTGAACCAGTTCTTGGTGTGATCTGCTTTCCTTTTTTTTTTTTTTTTTTTTTTTCCTTTTTTTTTTAGAGGGGGGAGATGGGGAGTGGGAATATCTTAGGTTACAAATTCCTTAATATGTGGACACAGTCCCAATTAATAGTTCTCAGTCATAGCTAAACTATTTATGCTTAATCAAATTCGCTCACTCAAAAATCTGAAATATGTAAGAATTTGAGAAGTGCAGAAATTAAAGAAGGATGTCGGCAACAGCATTTGATGATGACATTACTGTTCAGAACCTTTCAGATCCTAGGAGGAATCTCATTTAGGTTTACTCTCCAATAAGGAGGGTTGTGGGGTCAGGCTGGGCATTTCTTAAGAGCCTTGGGTAAAAGTGATTTTTAGTCACAGAGTTTTAAAAGGTTAAATGAATTTCTTGGTAGCATACTCTTTAACACTTCTTCCCAAAATGCCCTGAAAGAATTTTCAGCTTTCATAGTGATTAGAGCTCTTCCAGAAAGTGATATTATGTTTTATAAGTTATATTGATTACGAAAGAGCTCAGTAAAACAACCTGAACATTGTTTTAAAATACTTTTTTATAACAGTTAAATTCCCACTATTCGGGCTGCCTTTCTTTGACTAGGAAAGTGACATTTTAAGACCAGGTTTGTTCTCAGTCTTCATGTAAAAACTCCTTTATTATCTTGCCTGTTTCTCTGGCGATTCTCCTGGCTTGTGGCCGAACGTCTTTTAGGTGTGGGGCAGCTGTGGCTGGTTAATCTTCTCCCACTTTTAGTCCCATCTGCACATCTCTTTTCACTGACCCCTCTCACTGCCAAAAAGAAGCAGTGTGAACTTTTTCATCTGTACATTTCCAGTTGCAGGTGAAAATATTTAAATTAAATTGATTTCACCTTTTGCTCACCCGTTTAGGAAAGCAGAAACTATCCTCTCCTTCCATTTTAAGCATGCTTGCGTGCTTGATACAGAACACATTTTAAAAATAGAAAAGTATAAAGAAAACAAGGAATGATCACTCATATTTCCATTACCCAAAGACAAATACCATTTTAGGGTAGTTCTATGCAGGCCTTTTCTTTCTTTCTTGTATGCTTTTACAGTAAATTAGTATATGGGTAAATTTTTTCATCATAATTATGATTACTTTTCTTCTAATAGTCTACATGAGCATCTCTCTGTTTTATTACAAATCTCATGAACATGTATTAGACGTATAATACTTCATCCAATGGATGTGATCACAATATACTTAACCATTCCTTTTTCTAGATATTTAGGTATAAGGACAGAGTTTTTTTGGTGGTTTTTTTCCAATTTTTTTTCTAAGTTCTTAGGATCCGGCCCTTTGATATGATGTAATTTTTAGTGCCTCCTATAAGACTATTGCCACGAAAAGTTTGCAATTGTGAAGATGCTGCCTTTTAAATCCTCTATTCACAGACGGGCGTGCATACGCATCCAGGTACACACCCCCAACCCCGGGCGTGCACACGCATCCAGGTACACACCCCGTTCCACTGTTCTGTGTTGCTCCCTGTCTCGAGCTAGGCTGGGTTCCCACTAAGAACAGAGGAGGTTGAACTGTCCTTTCTTTATTCCTCTTTATTCGTTGTGGTGCAAAAGAAGACCATGAAAAACCATTTCCGGAAATAAGATTACACACAGGATAGACATGTTTCAGCTCTGACCAAAGCATAACAAACATTCTCTCCTCCTTCAGTTCTGACGTGGCTGCCAGGGGTCCATCCTACGAGATCACGTGGTTGAGTCTTCTACAGAATACAGCATGAAATTTAATAACCTTTATTGGCATGGAGTCACCAGATGTTGGCTTACTGTGCAAAGATGGTCTATTTCAAATTATAGTTTTACGAACAGATGTTTGTGCTACAAAAAAACATAAGAATTTGGGTTAATTAACCCAAGAATCTTGGGTTAATACTGAATTGATGCTTCGATGCAAAAAAAAAAAAAAAATCGATTAACTAGAATAAGTGACAGCTACCGAAAAGATAAAAAACAAAAAATAGCTCTGTATTTTTTATTAAAAAAAAAAAATAGAAAGCACGAATATCTTTCAACTGCTGCTAAATACCATCCTCTACACTGGTAATAAAATATCATCTCCAGGTGAGGGAAATATCATTTAAGATGCCTTCAAGGGTTTCATAATCCAGAATGGAAAACATACCCCTTAGAGGATGATGTTCATAAGATGATATAGCGGAACAATGAAAAAGATATTTTTTTTTTCAGCATAATTGCAGCGGAGGTGAAATTAAAGACTCAATTGGTAATAGCAACACCCTTCCATCACATCCTAACTATGGTTTTTAACTTTGTAATAAGAGCTGAGAATGCCATTTAAACAGTCAAGTACACTTGCCCTACCAAATTTTAAACACTTTGCTATAATAATCCGTAGTAATTTGAATGGTATGGCATTGGTTTAAAACTATGTAGACATAATAAAACAATATAGAGTAGAGAAATAGAATTTGGTCTATCACAAGTATGGTATTTCAAATCAGTGAAGAGAGAGTATGGATTATTCAATAAATGATTTTTAAATAAATTTTAATTTGGAGGAAAATTATATTACATCCCTAGTTCTCCTTAATACCAAATAAATTCTAGTTGGAGCAAAGGTTCAATATTTTGAAAACACATGCAAAACTAGAAGAAAATATAGATATTTTTAAAATCTTAGGGCAAATAAGATTTTTCTAAACATGACACCAAAACTAGAAATCTGAAAATAAAATGTTGATAGATTTTACTAGATTAAATAAAATTTAAAACTTCCAAACTACAAAAACTGTCAAAATAGGAAAAAGCACAGCAACAACAGTTTTGAAAAAAGCTCCGTCATCTGAACTGATGTCCTTGAAACTTAAAGAGCTCTTACAAATCAATAAGATAAATACGAATCTCTTCCATAAAATGGAAACAGGAACTAAAAATGCAATTCACAAAAGATGATATGCAAATAATCATGTGGAAAGATATTTTCTTATTAATAGTCTAAGAAATGCGAATGTCACCGCAGTAAGTGATAATGAAAATATCAGTGTGTGCAAAAAGAAAAAAGACTATTTTACACTGGTGGTGGGAAGATACCTAGGTAGAAATCTTCAGGATGGGAATTTGATAATATGCATAAAAAAAGTCAAAGTAGAAAAAAAAAATAAAAGCAGGTTGAAGGGAAGAAGAGAAGGTAAAGGAAATACTTTTGAACTAGCAAGTCCTTTTCTAAGAATTTAAATTTATCCTAAATGTGGTTCTATTGTGTTTATAATAGTGTGTGTTAGTCAGCTAGGTCTGCAGTAACAAAACACTGCAGACTGGGTGGCTTAAACTACAGACATTTATGTTTTGACAGTTCTGGAGGCTAGAAGTCCAAGATCAAGGTGTTGGCAGGGCTGGTTTCTCCTGAGGCCTCTCCTCCTGGCTTGCTGATAGCCATTTTCTCCCCGTGCTTCCCGTGGCCTTTGCTCTTATGTCTCTTCTTCATAGAAAGATGTCAGTCATTTTGTTTTACGGCCCACCCTTTCATAACCGTAATTACCTCATTTAACCTTGAGTACTTCTTTAAGAGCCTTACCTCCAAATACATCAAGGGTTAATGCTTCTCCATTGGAATTTGGGGAGACACAATTCAGTCCATAAATAGTAAAAAATTAGAAACGCCCTAAAATATTATGCAGCCTTAAAAGTGATAAAGTTGATTTATATTTATTAACACAGAAAGCTGCCGTGATATATGACATGCTTCTTAAAAGTTTTTAAAACAATCGGCTTAGTGTGACCACACTTTGGGGGAAAATATATATGTACATTTGAAAAATAAAGTTAAACAACATAACATCTGGGTAGTGAAGTTGCGGGAAATACACACATTCAACTTCATATTTTTATGAAAAATTATATAATGAATATTTTTACCTTCATAATAAAGGAGATGAAAGTTATTTTCAAAAGGACAGTTCAGCCCCAAATTTATTTCTTCCAGGATTATTTAAATAAATTTCAATTCCTGATTGCTAATTTTTTTCATAAATAATTGCAGACCATGAGCAAAAGTGTGCACCAGCAAAGCGGTCCCTGAGGTGAGGCAGTTACAATCTTGAGTGGAACAATTAATTTGGGGAAAAATTATAAACCAAAATAAATATTGATTAATCAATAGAATTTATGCATGTGCTTAGTGGCCACTTGTAAATCATTTTTGTTAATTTAATCATTGTCCTGTCAAACTAGATCATTTAAGGCAAAAGGCCTTGCTAGAGTAGACATATGCACTAGTGAATTTCAAAGACAATAATTTTTTTTAGCAGCTTGGAAGCCTATGCTCAACTTCGACACCAACCAAATGGAATTCCACAGATAAATCCACTGTCAAAACTAGGAGAAATCCAACACAACAGTATATGTTGTTTTAGCCCCTTATTGATTTATCAACTAATTCTGTCTCTGGAGCGATGACTCTTTTTAGGGAAAAAATCATCCCAATTTGCTACTTATTCTGAGTTAGTTTTTATATTTAAAGAAACTAAAGTGAAGTCAGGCCCCTCAAATTCAAACACTTCAGCAATGGAATGTCACACAGTGGCGAGCGTCCTTCAGACTAAGAAACAGTCCCCATGTAGTTCTCCATTCTGCATCACTGGTGATGCTTATGTCACGGGCGGCACCTCCAAAATGCAGCTTGATTTGCCTCAACATGAAAAACAGATTTTTCCCTGTTGGACAGAAAGGTGGCATCGAGGATGAAACTTGTCTCCTCATTTTTCCCCATCTTCAAATGTTTGGCTCACTGATTCGTCAGAACAGTCTCTCTTGAGATTACCAAGCAGCTGATTGCAACTTCTCACAAGCCTTCAGCATATGGGTTGCACAATCTATGGAGGGTCCTGCAGAAGATGCTGGTAATGGCTTCCTTTTTGACGTTCCAGTTACTTATCACCACTGACTCTTTAATACTTAAATACGTGACGCTTCATTTGTTTGTGATTCAGTAGTTTAATAAATGTCAGTGTATAAATTAAATTATATTAATGTTTAATATCTTTTTTGAGCAGTCAAAAGTACATTAACAATTAAATTAATTCCTACTTTCTCATTATTACACTGTAGATAATGTTATTCTACACTGTGCTATAGTGTTCTACAAATCGATGTTTGGTGCTTTAAATTAATGGATTTTGCATTTACTGCCGGGGGTGTTAATCATTACTTTTTAGATTTCTGTGAAACTTTATATATCACGCATGAGACCTTAAGCAATCAGACGAACAGTACTGGGGAATTTTTCTTTTAAAACAGGGTTGTGTAATAAAGATAGAAGACTAAATTAGCATCTCTAATATGCCAGCCAGAGACACTGGGCTCCATATTTGGGGGCTTGTGAAGAACCTGCCAGAAGTGAACCTTTCAGAATCTGAATCCTCAGGAAAACCTGGTCTCCTGCCCTTGAGAAATTGTAAATCATGGCAAGCCATCGTTATCCACAGCGCTCAAAAGCAAGAATCTCTAGGATCCAGTGTATTAGCAAGAGGCAGCTGAGATTTTGAAAGCACTGACATGTCGTATCATCCGAAACACTTAGAACTGCCAGAAGGGATCATTATACTCTGCACCAAGACCTAAATGTGTCCCTGTGTTTGACCTCTTTTCATAGTTCTTTTGGTAAGCACTGACAAGATTTCTAGAACTGCCCTGGGCTCCAAGGGCTGAGGGAACAGAGATGACATGCCCCCAGGTTTTTTTCTAATCTCCGGGAAACCCCGTGTCATTCCCAGGAGGGGCACTCCGTGTAGAACAGAGTCCCTGCTGGAAAACTCACAGGGAGGCGAGGCCGAGACAAGGAAAGGTCAGAGGGGGGCTCACTGAACTGCGCTCACAACCACACAAGAGTGAGAAGAGCAGTGGGGAGTGAGAAGAAGCCGTTGGCAGGGTGACAGAAACAGCGAATGGGCGCAGTGGGAGTCCAGATGCAGCACCCGCAAGCCAGCTGGACACTGTCAACACGCCATCCTGCAGGGCCCAGGCTTCCTCCGGCCAGCTCAACGCGCTCTGCCTGGTAGCCTCAGATCGACAGGTATTTCAGATGTGCCGATAGAAAGGGGAGCTTTTCACTTGACACAAGGAATTCAACAGTACAAAGGAAGGAAGGAAGGAGAAAGACCCCTTATCGCCTGCTGACAAGACGCTGCACTACTAACCCCCCAGATCCTGGGGAACCCGATGGCTACTTAGGCTGAGACCAGAGCACAAAAACCAGAGGGAAGCCTGTGCTTGAAACGAGGGGGTGGCCGTATAACTGATAAGCATTAATTGTCTTTTGTGACATTATATGAAATACCCATCACACAAGGAGACTTCAAACTCTGATTTTAGGCATTTTATTGCTGTATCAAAAATATAGCAGAACCTCAGATTTCTAGAATTTTCCTGGTGTATCTTAGTTGACCAATCCACCCTCATTCCTTTGGTCACCCCTAGTTAGAACAGGTCCCCTCAACGCCATTGCCTCCTCTGCCACAGGGATTGTCTCAATTCACTGGCATGTCACACGGCCATCCCTCTGGCTTGACCCCGCACGCCCTGCCCCCAACCTGTTCCCTGCCTGCAGCCCTTCCGACAGCCTTGGACCTGATGCTCAGAATGGCTTCTTTGGCTCCTAACCCTGTGCTCCTGCTTCCGCCTTGCCTGAAACCCATTCCCCTCTGACGAGGCCTGTATAAGACCCTCCAGGAGCCCCTTTACCCAGGCCAGCAAGCTCTGGTTTCTCCAGCTGAACAGACAGAGGCAGCTCTGGGTAATTTGCTTTTTGGAGCCAAGGAGAAAATCTTCTTTTCCTCCAACTCTTATTGTAAATGACACTTCTGAAGACCTAGTGGGCTGTCGTCTGGTCCTGCCTCAGTGGCGAAGGATGGTGTGTACCTCAGGGTCCTCATTCAAAACATCAGCGACCACTACAGAGTTACGGCTTACCAATAAGGTGGTTCATCTGCTCATGGGACCAGACACGAGTCCTTGGAGCGAGTCACCTCCCTTGTCATTTGATGTTATCTGATGAGACGAGTGCCACAAAAATAATTAAGCAACGGGGTTCCAGGAGTTGCAAGTTCTGGGGAGTGGAGGTCTTTTAAGCCTGTTATGCCACAACTGTCCGAATGGGTCCCAAAAGCTAAGCAGCACCTGAGCAGTAAAGATTACTTTGGGCCTCTGAAACCACCACAGACAATTATCTTGGTAAGTAAATCACTCTGCCCAGATATACCCCAATCATTCATTCTAAAGCCTCTGCTTTTGGGTTACCTGAAGCACCGGGATGCAGAGAACAGGGCGTAGGTTCTGAGAAGGTCCTGACCAGCGCTCGGTCCCCAGGTGGTTTGTGGCTGTACTATTCTCAGTCCCAGCCTGGACCCACTCAGGGCGCTGCAGGGCCTGTCCAGCGACCACCAGACCTGTCGGGAAGGTGGCAGCAGCCTGGGAGGGTGACTGAGAGAAGATTCAGGGATATGTCCCACTTCGGTCTCTGGAATAGGTGTGTCGCTTTGGCCCCAGTTAGAAGAACCGGTGAATTCCCAAGCCAAATGTCAGAGTGATGATTTCCTGCATAGAGTGGGCAGCAGACTGGACATTTGGGGCACCAACCGTATCATTTCCCTTTTCTCTGCTGGGACAGGCATTGGCTCCTGGGAGATCAGTCTCTGAAGGGCCCCACTTGCGTGCAGATGACAGGGTCAAAGATGCTGCTGCTTCGGCTGCCAGTGCGGGGTGATGTAGGCAGAGAACCTGGATCCGCCGAGGCATGCTGTTTCGACGTCCACTGTCTCCCCTGCAACTTACAGACACCGTGAAAACGATTTTGAAAAGTTTGGACACCTTGACGTATCTGTTCATTTTAAGCTTATTTTAATAACTATCATTTATAATAGTCAACTCCTATCCTGACCTTGATTCTTACAACTTCACTTAATTTTTAAGCTTTATAGTGAATATTAATGAAATAATTTACTTGGGAATTCACCTAGTGTCTATTTTTTATATATATGTGGTTTTTATAACAGTAATCCCAAACTCTCCTAGAAATATTACTCACGTATTTATTGCTCCATTATTTATATCGGGAAATACTCACTTTGTTTCTTTCTTTCTTTCTTTTCTTTTCTTTTTTTTTTTTTTTTTTTGACTCAGGGAGCTCATTCATTCTCAAAACGCAAACTCTTGCAATTGAACCAAATGATTCAGATCTCCCCTGAAGCCAAGCATCTCCAGACACATGACCAGTTTTCCAAAACACATGTCCACATCTCCACATGTCCTGTTGTATGAAACTAAACCTGTTCCCTTCTTTCCCAAACAACTTTCTTTTCCAAGTCTCCTATTGGCTTCTACAAGTTACACGTGTGCAAATATTCCTATTTTTTTGCAGGGGTCCCAAATCCATTTATTTCATCAATCCCCTGGGACCCATGAAACACCCCCCCCAAAAAGTTACACATAATACTTGGTACATGTATGCATATTTTTCTGAGAAGAAGACGCCTAGCTTTCACTCTGTTCTCAAAGGGTCCAGGACCCTCTCCTCCTCTGAAAGGATGGACATGGTCTGCCATTTTCATCAATATGCATTTTCATTATGCTACACTTGCAATTGAAACAGCCTCCTGGTTGACCCCCTGGCCTCCGGTCTCCTTCCAGTACATTCGGCGCACTAATGCTGCCCACTGTTTCATCAACCAAATGCAAGGTTTAACTGCTGGGTTCACTCCTCCCAGCCTGAAGCACCCGTGGAGCCTGACTGTGGTGCCACACCACCTTCAATCCTCATTCTCTGTTTGCTGATCTGCTTCATAGAACACCAACCCTGTCCCCTCCCCACACCCGTCCACACCTCAGACTTCAGGGCCCAGCAAGAGAAGCCTTCCCGACTGAGACCAGCCCGGAGGTGGAGTTTGGTTTCAGATGGTAGCATGCCTGAGTGGGGACGTGGGCCTGGAGGTGTGCAGGGCTGGAAATGCCAACTTGGGAGTTGTCAGCAGAGTTTAAAATCTTGGAAAAGGACGGGCTCGCCAGAGTGTCAACATCGAGAATGAAAAGAGCTCTCCAGGGGAAATGAACGCAGAAAGCAGTCAAGTGCTTATTCTCAATATTCCTACGGCACTCTGGTGCCCGGCCCGGCCGGCGGCGGCGAGCAGCTCTGGAATGCTTACGGAGTGCGTGTGGAATGTTTCACTGAGACAAAGCGTATCTGATGGGTCGTGGGGGAGAGCCACGGGGTCACGTTTGCCTGCAAAACATGTCGAACAAAGTGCTTTGTGAAAAACAGGTGAATTACTTTCCTAGTCCTTGCATCAAAAACTGTCATTTATAAAAGCAGAGTTGATAAGCAGCTTAAAGCAGTTCACTAAAAAGCCGTGACATCATTCATAGATACACATTAAATGTACATCTTCCTATTAACAATGTTCACAGATAGAATAGCAAAGTAAATCTACAGTGGAGAGAGAGAGAAAATACACTTTGAATTAATAATTAGTAAATAATTATCTCGGGCAGTTGCTTAACTACTGTTACTTATGCAACTAACCTCAGGGATAATTGTTAAGGAAAGAATTCATGTCTCGTTAGCAACATCTTATATTGTTGGTCTCCAGTGAGTAAATGCGTCCTCAGTTAAGTTAGGTGTTTAATATTATGAGTCAATATCAATATTAAACTTGGGGCTGACGAGGGAACAAAGCACAGGAGCTGGTGCACAGCTACCTGTTACTTTTGCAGACACCGGCGAGTTTCCAAATTTGCTGTTATTAAATGGAAGACCAGGGAGGAAGCTCGAGGCTTGGGGGGCGGACTCGCTCTCTGCATCGGCGGTGCTCCCCAACGCCACGTTCCCACTGCGCTTCGCCTTCATTTGCAGAGGACGATGGATAATATCAAGGCTGAGCAAGTTCGGTCACTTGCAGCAGGTTTCGGCCTCCAAGCACACGGCTGCTGCAGAGCCAGGTCTCTGCCTGACCATCCACTCCTCCCCCATCCACAGCTGCCCATGTAAGTTTCCCCCAGGACTGAACCATGCCCTTAGGCTCTCCGTGCACAGGAGCCCTTTAAAAAGCTTTCGATTCAGTCGAGAGTTCTGGAAGCCTCATCTCCAAAGCTGGCTGCCTACAGCATCCGGCACCCGTTCGGACCTCACAGCCCAACTGTGCCTCAGATCTAGCAGAGAATTTCCAAGTAGGAGAACCCTCAATGAAAACGCTTCCTCTCATTTTACATGTGACAACACAGAGGCCTAGAAAACCCAAGAGCTGGCTCAAGGCGTGGCTGGGCCAGAACACTGATCTTCTCCAGAGGAGGTTCCGCTCTACCCCAGTTCTTCCAGCTGGGAGGGACATCGGGGTATCAACCAAGGTGGAGCTGGCTTTTCAGGTGAAAGTGGGGTCCCTTAGGCGTCCTGAGCGGCACCTGGGGCCAATGTACTGGAATGTTATCTTTCACAAACTGACTCCTGTCCTTGCCTAATCCTTCCCACTGATTTCCTTGGGAAATGATCTACTTTGACATGCCCTGACATTGTTACTCTGTGGTGGGCAGGGCACGGGGATTCCTATCTGCCAGACTTTCTTGTAAAGGTGGTGAGCACTGGCCAAGAACAGGAGGAAATGGTCGGAGATTCAGAGGTTTTATGATGCAGCCCGTGGCCAAGTCCTTGACGTGAAGTCATCTGAGGACGCCCATATCTTCAGGCATGGCTCAAAGGTGTCTCGGTCCTAGCATGGCTCAGAAAATCCCTTTAGCCAATAAACCTTGGGTAGCTGTTCTGCCTTATTTCCACCAATTAAAGCTCCCTCAACCTTTTCACCCTTCCTCACTAGTTTGGGCAGATGGCCCAATCTGTCAGCAAACCAAAACAGAGACGAGCGGCTGAGCTGACTCGCTGCAGAACAGTAACTCCTTCCAGAGAAGTTTCCCCATTCATTTAGACACCGGAGACACTATTTGCTGGCTGACAGTTGTACTTACTTTTTACTGCAGGTAGGTAAGTGTTCCAGAAGTTGAGCTAACAGGATTACTGGTTTCTGAAGGGCTTTTGGAACAAGTAATTTTCAAATAGTCGCTGCAGCATGGTCGATGAACTTTCCACCTGGGGTAAATTCCTTCCTCATGACAGGCAAGGTGTGGGTGGGTTCTTGGCTGGGACACTTTGGACCTGCAGTTTGGGCATTTTTTTCCCCACTCTCCTTTGTTTGCAAAGGGCACCTGAGCAAATTATGCTTGGAGATATTTCATGAGTTTGCACCAAATCATTCTAATTTCAACTGCTCTGGTGGTTGGCATGAAATTATATCAACCAATCAACCTTTTTAGCAATAGCAGGGCAAACCACTTTCCAGTCATGGAATCCCATAGTACCTTCTCCCTCCATGGTACCCATTTCTGAGGAAAAGTTAAGGAAAAACATAAAAAAAAGGAGGGCCTTTTAATTAAGGCTCCTAACAAGATTACCAACTGTAGTAGACTGTAGATAATAATTTTGCAACAAGGTTTTCTATTTAATAAGAAAAAGCCCTTTTGAATGCCTGTCAACATTTGACCCTATCAGTTGGGCTGACATTTAAGTTAGTTTAAAAAGCACTTCCACGGTCTGTTGGGACAACAGTGTCTTCTACTGACAAGTCCTTTGAAGTGTTTTGGCAGTTGCTGCTATTGTTATGACCACTTAAACATTCCCACTCCATGCACTGCCATCCAGCAGTTAACTGAATTCGCGGTTTGAGAGGGCCATGATTGTTCTTTGAGTCCCTTGTCTTGGCACCTATTCATGAGAAGCAGCAAATGCAAAATGATATGATTGGGAGATGACTGGGACTAATTCAAGTCTAACATCTCAAGAAAGTGCAGTTCTGCTTTTAAGTAGGTGAGAACACTGAGTTGTTAAGAATCAAGAGAGGATGTACTATACAGACTATAGATCTGGAGACTCTTTTCCCACTTTATTGAAAGATAATTGACATACAACATAGCGTAAGTTTGAAGTGTACAATGCAATTATTTGATATTGCAAACTGTTTACCACGATGAGGTTGGTCAACACCTCCATTATGTCACATAATTACCATTTGTGTGTGTGTGGTGAGCAACTTCCAAGTATACAATATAGTATTGTAAACTATAGTCACCGTGCTGCATTAGCTCCAGAAATATAGTACTAATTATGCTTAAATATTTATGGTCCTTCATATTTCCTCTTGGATAACTTGCTTCATCATGACCTTTGCCCATTTTCCTAATGGAGAGATTGTCTTATTTACTTGCAAGAGTTCTCCATACATATGTATACAGGACACTACACAGATGTTATATAAAATATATTAAATATATTTTCTCAGGTTATCATTAAATTTTTGCTTATATGGGATTTTCTTGTCATGGAAAACTTTTTATAATTTCCTTTTAATCAAATTATTTTTTTGTGTGTGGTTTCTGCCTTTGGTGTCACGCTTAGAAAAATCAAGGTCACACCTAGGATATATATTCACCAAAATTTTCTTCTAGTACATTCTAGTTTTATTTCTTACATCTAAACTTTTTATTTATATGAAATTTCATGTTGACGTATGATGTAGGGGAGAAATCAATTCTTTTCCCCCTAAATACAAGTTAGTCAATTGTCTCAACTTGGGTAAAGCCTTAGAAGTTGTTAATTTCTAGTTAAGCAAACTAAAAGTGCCACGTGAGCTGTCTTCCTTCAAAGCCCATGTGCTTGGAACTCTGCTTTGCAGGGCAAGGCGTCTGTCTGTGCTCCTGGATGTCTGGGAGCATGCGTGTCGGCAGCCCCTCTGAGACCCTTTGCTTCTGCCGTATCTCCAAACTTTCTTGGTTCTCCAACTGAAAGGATTATGGCAGCAGCGGTTGCCATGCTGCTCCCCACCCCCACCCCAGCCCCTGACCCCCTGCGCACAGAGTTCTGGGGCTGCGGCAGATGGGGAAACTGGAAGCAAAAAAGGTACCACAGACATGCATGTGTCCAGGATACAACTTCTCTGAATCTAACCGAAGGAATGCTTTCACGTATGGACAAAGACGTAAGGGTAACTTACGTCTGTTCACTGCAGTATTGTCAGTAACAGCAAAAAACATCAATAGGTCATTGGTCACAGAACAATATCTCTGTGTTATGGGATACTTTGCCGTTATCAGAACAAATAAGAGAGAGGGAGGGGGGTAGGATGTGGAAAACCTACAAAAACATATTAAATGAAAAACCAAGTCATAGAATAATACGTATGATATAATCCTGCTAAGGTTAAAAAAAAAAAACCTTATAAATGTGTGTATGTACCTAGATAAAATGTAATAAATCATAAAAATATGTAAAATGTGTAAATATTTATATATGCAAATACTATATAAAATAAACATGTATTAAAAACCACATATATATTCAGAGTATTTAGGTACATGTACCCAGAAAAGATATTGAAAAGATGAAAACCTCACTTAGGATATATTGATGGAATGATTGGGGAGTGTTGGGAAAGAGATGGCAGATATTTAAGTTTTGTTCTAAATACTTCTGTATTTTTTTAATCTTTTACAATAAGAATATAAAATGTTCAAGTACTTTTAAAAAAAAAAAGACAAAATATTTATATTAAAAAAAAGGAAAGACTTTCATGGAAATCCTAAGTCCATTTAGGCCGGTATGAACTAGAGGGATCCTAAGTTACCTACCAGCTGAGACTCAGTCTTTATCCAGACCTTCTACAAGCCCGACCTGAAGGCAAAGCAAATGCACACCTAGGACAGAAAGCTTAATATAGGAAATGCAGAATACATTGGTGGGAAAATACAGACGAGTCCCAGGAATGCTTATATTTGCAGACTAATTGAATCTAGAATTTAAAATAAAATAAATAAATAAAGGAGCCAGACACTATAAACACAACAACATGAATCACTGTCCTGATGGAGAGGACGGAATGGATTTTGTTCCAGGTTGGACTTGCCTACACCGCAGCATGAAAAAAATTATGTAACTTGTTCTCATTGCCTCAGAAGAAAAGCAGGAAAGATGTGTGAGGACACAAGCGAGCAGGCCACCACTACAAACCAGGAAGCAAGCTCTCACCAGAAAGTGATGATGCTAGCACCTTGGTCTCTAGGCTGTTATTGAAATCCCCCAGCACATGGCAGTCTGTTATGGCACCTCAAGCTAAGACAGTACCACCACCCGCTTCCATCAACCACCGCTTCTACCATTTCCCAGCCAAATTTCTGGAAAGTGGCAGCGTCTACACAGACTGTCTTCTTTTCCTTGCCTCCCCCAATCGCCCCAACATCCCCTCCTCAGTCCCTCCAGGCTGGCTTCCTCCCAATTCCCAAAACAAAAGCCTCTTTCCTTAAGGTCACCGATCACCTCCATGTTGCCAAATCCAGTGGACACTTTATGGATCTCCCATCCGTGTCTGACATGCTCTCTTCCCCGGCTTTTGTGAAGCCACACTCTCCTAGACTTCCTCTTCTCTGTTTGGCTACTCTGCCTCAGTCTCCGTTGTAGGACCATTTCCTGCTACTACCCTAGACCTTCTTCTCTTCTCCTTGCAGACTCTCTCATCCAGAGCACGCACCTTCGATGATCACCTATGTGCCAATGACTCAATTTTTGTCTTCTGCTGGGACGTACCTTCCCTCTCAGCTCCAGATCCACACATACTTATTTGACAGTTCCACAGGGAGCACTCAAGCCCGACATGGCCAACTAAACTCATGGTTTTGCCCTCTGACCTAGTTCTTTCCCAGTGTCCCCCTCCGTGCATTCAGGCAAACAAGTCAGAAATCTAGGAACAGATCAACCCTGACCCTTCCCCACTCCAACCCACATCTGGTCTACCATCAAAACTCACTGATTTTACTCTCAATGACCAAGTCTCTCTGTGTCACTTCCCCTCTCACTCGCTATGCTGCAGTAGCTTTCCAACTGGGTCGCTTGCATCCATCTTCTGTTATTAACCCCTCTGTACACCGATACCAGGATGTTTCCGAAGTGCAAATCTGATCATGTCTTACTCTTGCTGAAATTCTCCGGTAACTTTTCACTGCTTTTACATTATGACCGAGATCCCTAACATAGGCCTAACCACTAACCGTTACTTGCTTTCTGGTTTCCTCTCACACCACACTTCCCCTCACTTTCTTCTCCCTACAGGCCAGGCTCCCTCCCACCTAAGGACTTTGGCATGTGCTGTTTTCCCCACCTTGGACACCCTTGTATCTCTTGACTCCTTACCCCTGCTCTAGGCTGAATTGTGGCCTTAAAAAGATAAGTCAAATTCCTACTGCCCAGCACCTCAGCCTGTAACCTTATTTGGAGAGAGGGTCTTCAGAGAGGTAATCAAGTTCAAATGAGGTCATTAGGGGGCCCTGATCCAATATGACTAATGTTCATATTTATTAAAAAGGGGAAATTTGGGCACAGACACAGGCATGCAGAGAAAGATGGTGTGAGGACACGAGAGAAGACAGCCACGTGCCTGGAGTAATTACACAACAAGCAGCCAAGGAATGCCAAGAATTGCCAGCAAACACCAGAAGCTACAGGAGGCAAGGAGGATTCTCCTGTAGAACCATCAGGGGAGCATGGCCCCGCTGACACCTCCATTTCAGACTTCTAACCTCTAGAACTGTGAGACAATACATTTCTGATGTTTCAGGAAAAAAAAAAGGTTTGCTACCTTTTAACAGCAATCATGGGAAACCAATTCATGCTATCATCCCTTTTGATTCATTAACTACCATTCAGCTCACACTTTCTCAGAGAACATGTCCTGGACCTTCTGGCTAGGTCACTCTGCAGCATAAGTGTCCTCCCCCCTCCCAGCATTCCCCACAGTCGTAACTTGACATTTACTGATGATTACTTGATTGCCTGAATTTCTCATTAGACTATAATGTGCATTACAGCTGGAACTGTGCCTTTCCTCACCTCACTGTGGCGTGCCCTGCACCTAGTCTAGTGCATGACGCATATTAGAACTCTATATATACTTGCTGACTGGATGAATGAGAGAAAGCTGTACGGAAGGGCATGTTGGAGACGAGACTAGAGGTGAAGACCTTAAAAGGAGGCAGGCTGAGAGATAATGTGATATGATCTCCAGAAGGGCCTCCAAACCTCCACTGTCCGCTGATTCTATCCCATAAGAAGAAAGGTTTGAAATGTACACACCCTTGAGATGAGACATTAACCTAAATTTGCATTAGTAAATCTAGGAGAGGGCGTGTCATGGAGAATACGAAATCAAGACTCAGGATGGAAGCTGTGACTTGAAGACCAGAGAGGAGAAAAAGTGGGAACCAGGGCTAATGGTGTGAAATAAACTTTCTTATGTCATAGTTTTACTCATGCTTTTACCACTTGTCAGAAACAGATTACTGCTTATCCTGTGTCAAGAGGACCCCGCCCTGGGGGAATTCTGACACACTGCTTCGCCCAGGCCTGGCAGGCACTGGGAGTCAGGGAACCGTGTCCTCTTCAACTAGATTATGCTGGGGAACAGCGAGAGGATGAGCGGCCAGTACCCACCCAAAAGGGAAGAATCATGGGTTCTGATCACAGGGTTCTTCTGTGGGAATTAAATGGAAAAATCCTCATCATTGACCACACACCCGGATCCTCCAAGGCACATGGCACCGTACATGGCCAGTTATCAAAGGACAGTTGTCTTTTGGAGATGAAACTCCAGAACTCAATGACAGGAAATGATCTTTGCTTTCTATTAAAAAGGACTTGCTGAAGATCAGCAGAAATAGAAGAGAAACTTGAAATGGATAATAGCTTTTAAAAAACTTTTAGAACTATAGTTGTTCAACTTTTAGAACTTATAGTTGCTCAACTTTTTTTTTTCTGTCAACATACCTTTAATGGCAACAAAAAGGGAAACAGACTCAACTTAGGATATATTTCCGGAATAATGGTTAAACAACTCCCAAAATGCCTCCAGTCATACTCTCTGAAATTGCTAAGGTAAATTGCACAAAGGATTAAACTTACTAAAATCTTAGGCTTTTGAATTAGAAGGGATCTCTGAGTATATATTTATTTCAACCTCCCCTCCAGTGAAAAATATATTCTACAAAAGCCCCTACTTAAGCTTGAGTTTTCACAGAAACAACTAATTTACTTTGTTTCTATCTAACTTATTCCATATTAAGCAATTCTGCTTAACAAGTTTGTTTTTTTTTTAAATATCTTTTTATAGGACTCTAAAAACCAGTTGCTTCAATTTAAATTTTCACTGGAACCTTATTTTTCCAAAATTGCCTCAAGAAAAATACCGTGATTACATATTTAGGTGAAAGGTACAGAGTTGGCAGTGATTTTATTTTTGGATTTATGGCCACTGGAATATTCCTGTGGCAGAAGTGAAAATAAACTAAATGTTGAAATTTAATAGGTAGCTATACACTTGTTTCAACATGTAAATCACACATTTGCATTCCTTATCCCAAACCAGTTAGCAGCATTAAAATTATTTCTTTATCAGTGAAATCTGAACCTCACAAAATATGTGAGGTATCTTTCCTATAGTGATTTATTTTGGCAAACAATTTCATTTCTATAAACTATATTTGTTGGTACTTGGTATAGTCACACAATTTTATAATGATGGCATATTTTAAGAGTAAAAAAGATGTAGATGATTTAGAAATTACGATAAATGAATTGAATAACCTGGAAAAACCAAAAGCTTTCTCAAATGTTTTAAATTATTAGTTAGACTACAAAAAAATAAATTTTGACCAAAATTTTATTATTATTTTTTTAGGCAAGGTGCCCTTGGTTGACCTCACAGATTGCAAGGACCCTGTCGGCTTACAGTCCCTTATTTTTTTATTTTTTACACCTACAGCCCCTGGTCTTCCTAGGTGGTCTCCCATCCAAGTACTAACCAGGTCCAACCCTGCTTAGCTTCAAGATCAGACAGGATCAGACTTGTTCAGGGAAGCATGGCCATAGACAAATTTTGACCAGAACTTTAAAGCATTTTAAATATTTGTAAAAATCTTAAAATACATGACCAAAATCAACAAAAAACACGGAAGTCACAGTCTTTTGATTGGGCTCAATGTGGAAATAATTCCACTGTTTCCTAAAGGCAACAGTAATAACTTAGTCAAGCTAAGAGAAAATTCTAAAGAATGGGGATCCGATAATTAAATCACAAGATGATTAGGAAAAGCATTAACCCTCCAGAAGGCAGGAAAAAAGAAGGTAATCTCAGGCAACATCTCTGTTCAGCAATAAGGGAGCCCCAAGAAGCTAAAGAGGCTTGGATAGAATTCCCCTATAATTCTCTGTGATAAAGTGATGTTTGATTCAGTTGTAAGGATCCATATTGATGAAAATTAGTTACAGCAAGTGCTTGCAGTATCAGCCATGTCCAAATGCTGCCTTCTACTATGCTATAATCATTTTTCAACTTGAAAGGGATTTAAATCTCCACAAATACTGAAGCATATTGAAAATAAATTGAAAACCAATGAGAAATAGAGTGCAGTTTTAAAACCTTCATGAGATCAACGACCTTAAACAGAATTACCATGTTTGTTCCCAGATAAAATTTCAAAACTCCGCCATCAAAAGCAATCCTTGGAATATTTTGGTGTCTCAATTTATCAGTGGGAAAGGAGACAAAACAATCGTATTTGGATGTTTGGGACAAAACAAAGTTTAAGTTGAGATAAATTTCATAAGTAACTTTAGAGTCAGTCTTTTTTCCTTCATCTTTTACTTGCAATATTTTAAAGTTACAATTTCAAAAGAGTTGAAAAATGTTTCCTACTGTCTAACCTCCCCCATGTTTGTTGTGGAAATAAAGAAAAACGCTAAGCTGCATCAATGAGCAGGGGAATAAAGGAGTGAATTCCCCTCAGCCTTTCTGCAGTGGAACTATCCTCATCATTTCTCAGCTATGTAAAAAGAAAAAAACACTGTCATATTTCACAATCATGTATGAGGAGCTGATCACAGCTTTCATAAAATATGCATGCCAGCACTTCCGCACAATCCCTTCAAAGACCCATTCTCTTCTGAACAATTTCAAAAACAAAGAAACACTGCCTAGATAAATATTTTTGGGGATCAATACACAATTAAATTAGGGTGAGCAGTTTCTTAGATTTACTTGGATTTTTTCCTAGAGAGTTAAAATTAAGAATTATCAAAAAAATTTCAAAATACTGTGTAAACTCCTTTGGAAATGTTACATATACAAAAGCAGGTATTCTCTTGATCTGTGCAAAAATCATCTCCTGACACTAACAGACACACTACCCTGTATTTTGGCAGTACCATTCAGGATCCATAAGATGGCAGGCCTGGATATCACAGTGATGTTCTTAAAAGTGAAAATATACAGGTTGCCTTGGAATAGACATTGTGTATCATCAGGAGCATGTGGCTACTAAGAATATTAAGGGCATCTATCAGATTAAATTTGTCAATTATGAATCATGAACTATTAACAAGCTAATGTATTTATTAAGAATGCAATTGAGAATGCAGTTTGGACTGCGGGAGAGGCAGAATGTCACTGGAAAGTACACAAAATATTATAGACAAAAGGAAAGTTATAACCACTGATTAGTCTTGCCTTTCTCCATATAAAGAAACCAGAGTCCAGATTTCCGTGCTTGCCCAAGGTCAAATGGCAAAGGGAGTAGCAGAGAACCAGAATACTGGTTTCCTTCCTTGCAATCTGCATTAGTCCTATTGTTCACTGTTTCTAACTCCTCGTGGTAGCATTGAAGTCCACACGACTGCTCTGCCCAACCTTACTGCTGAGCCTCACATCTGTACTTCTCCAGAAACTACCTTTACTTGTCAAAATGTCACTCATGAGTTGCCATACTTATTCTGTCTGGACCCCAAGCATGCAATTCCACAACTCTTCATAAATTTCATGTATTTCTCAAACTGGGGTGCATGATATACAGGGGTATTTGAAACCACAGGAAAAATAAGTCTTATCTCTTGGTTGTTGGGGGCAACATCTTTTTAATTACAAGAAACATAAATGTGTATCAATTTTAAACATGAAATACAGTTTCAAAGAAATGTGTGGCTTTGGGTAGACTAGCTCAGGCTGTACCCACGGGCCTGCAGTAGCAAACTTCTTCCCTCCCTCTGTGCTGCGTGGAAATCATTGAGCAACACCTGGTTAAAATGTTTCTCTCCAGAACACAGCCCAGAGCCCACCTTGTCCTCTGTGAAGTACATAAGATTAAGATTATGCTACACTTGAATCCTAGACAAACTGTCACCTTGCTGTCTAAATACTGTGTGGATGGTCCTAAGATAAATTTAACTTCTATATAGGACAAGTATTATATTATAAACATTATATATCAAATTATATATATATATTATAAACGTTATATATACAGAATACCTAACAGTAGGGACCACTGATAGGCAGAATTCTTATGGGCAAACCAAACACAGTAGATGGAATTAATAAAATAAACCAATGTAATACTTTGAGTTTTATAATAATTTTTTTCCCCATTAAGCATTATATGCTATAGAGACCTAGAAATCAGGTGAGCTGGAAGACTTTTGATCAATTATTTAATCTGTCTTGGTCTGTTTTCTAATTTCTCATCTGTAAAAGAATAGTATATTGAGTTAGTAAGGGGAGGAGTCTAGAATTCTAAATTTTTTTCTTACTCTTTACTATTTCTGTGGGCATGATTTTTTAATGGATGTAACATAAGATAATTACTGTCTAAAACTTTTCCTATATATCTTCACAGCAATTAATTCAGTTACTTAAGATATATTTACTTCCTTAAAAATTCTCAGCATATTGATTAGAAATCAGTAAATTAAAAAAACAGAAAAATGAAAGAGAAAACAAACAAAAATCAGTAAATTAGTCAATGTTGTGAAAAACAAAGACTGAGAAAGGATTCCAGATTCAGTGAGACTACAGACTTGACACCTGAATGCAATGGATGACCTGGGACTTTATTTTGCTTTAAAGAACAGTATTGGGAGTTTGCAAAATTTGAATAAAGACCGCAAGTTAGAAAATGTTAAACAAATGTATTATGCCCTTTTCCTAATTCTGATAATTGTATTGTAGCTATATAATAGAATGACCTTATTTCTGGAAATATATACTGAAATATTTGTGCACAAAAGGACATCACGTCTGCTGCGGGGAACAAGGGAATATATGCATGTGTGGCAATGTGGTCAATGTTAACATTCCCAAATATAGGTGAGGGGTACATGGGAATTCTTTTTACTGTTCTTGTAACTTTTCTATAAGACTGAAATTATGTCAAAATAAAAAATAAAGAAATCAGATACAAACTTGTTTGATGGCTGCATATAGAACTGCAATGAAAACTAGATATAGAAAGATAAATGGGAAGGATAAAATTGCCCTGCCATTACAATATTATATTTCTTGGGAATTTATGAGTTTAAGATAGTAGATACAATACACTATACAGTACATTGTATAAAAGCATGCATTTGTAAACACTAGTGTAGAATTCTTATTTGATAAATGTAACAAAAAACAACATAAATAAAAACAGTCTCTGTCCTCATGCAAATTAGTCTAGTTAGTTGTGCAAACCATATAGGCAGAGCCACACATAAATTTTTGTAAGCCAGGTACCTCCCGGAGTGCCTTACCCATGTAAGAACCTGAATAATGTTCCCTGATCTTGATGATGTTTGAACTGCCTACATATCTTTTTTATGGGTAGAGAGATTCTCTACATTGCAATCCGCTTACTTTACCGTTTAAGATAGACTCATCCAGCAACAAAGCACGTCATACTGATCCCTCAAAGCTACCTGGAATCGCATCCTTTTGGGAGTCTCAACAGCCTTGTCTTAGTGAAATCATAGTCATTGCAACAGGTTTCTGCATAGAGGTAAGAAGTCTGGATGTCTGTAAATTTTGTCCTGCGTTCAGTTATCTCATCATTAATTATTCATAGAGAGAAGAAATTCTCAAATGACAATTTGTGTTCCTTTGTGCCCTGTAACATAAAAGTTTCACACAAATTCAGAGATCCTGAGTTCTAGATGACAGGGTTCCTTCTTATCAGTCTTTCTGCAAAAACAATTAGCAAATGCTGATGTTAATTAGGTAGAGCGGTAGAAGGGAAAGAATACAAAAAAACCCACTAGTAAACTCTTTTGAAAACAACAATTTTGCAACCACTACTCATTTTCTTCAATGAAAATAAATATATTTTCAAGACAATAAACATTGATTGAAACAACAATTACACTAGTTTAATTTAATTATCTAATGTTTCAGGTAGCACAAAATTTAAAACAAAAGAGACTAGAATTTAAAAATTGCAAAGACTAGATTTAATATGGCATATTATAATTTGAAAAATGCTTTATCAGTGAATAATTAGAACTCTTAAAGAAAAAAACAATGCTATATTTTGCCTTTTAAATCCTAGTAGCAGAAAGATGGCTATTTTTTGTTTTACAATCTTGTGATTTGGGGGAAAAAAACAGTTCGAGTATTGAAATAGTTTTCCTAATGCTGATCAACTACATACGAAATCTTAATATATAGTTATCTATATACGTTATATAGATTATATGTGATTATACAGTATAAACACTAAACATATCATACTGAAGAGGATCTTTTGGATTTAAAAAAGATTAGTTTTAGTTTTGATGGAGTCAGAAAGTACAGACTATATGACAGGGGTTGCAGAATTATTTTATGCATGTATGTTTTTCTGGGAGCAGGTTCCTATGGCTTTTATCATACTCTCAAAGGTGTTGGTGACTCCCCAAACACTAAGAATTATGACGTCAAGAAAGCAATCAGCATTCATAGTCTAAGGTATCTGACATATAGAATTAATTCAATAAACATTACTGAAGGAATGAAGGAATATGATTGAACTGCTGGTATTGTCACCAGAGATAAGTGTTGAGTAGAAAAGATAAAAAAAAAAAAAGAGAGAAAAATAACAAATAAAGATTGATTATTATATGCAGGACAATGGTTCAGGTAGTAGAAGGTCCTTTTTTTTTTTAAGGATAATTTCTGTTTTTAAGGAACTAAGGAGCTAATCAGAATGATAAACGAACGATGTAAGAATATTAGCAAAGGGAAAAAGTCAATGTATAATAAAATGGATACTAGAATTTTTGAAGGTGAAAGCCTTTCCTAGGTTTGGAAAAGTTCTGCCATATACATGATTTAATTTTTTTCATTCACAATCAGGAAAAGATCAGAAGTATAAAGGGTGGGAAGAAGCAGAATAGAATGAATTGTAATAAATGACCCTCCCCCCTCCCTACTCCCCTTTTTACAGTCTCCATTGTTTTCAGTTATTGGGAAGAGAAGACCAAGGGGAATGCAAAACAACCCTTCGGTTCCTGAAGAGCACACTCACTAGCTCTTCCTCCTTATCGTCACCTTTGGGGGTTGGGAGAGGAAGGGAGAACCAGAAGTGCTGACTTGACCAGAACATAGGAAAACCTTACTCCTCCAGTGCCCTGAAACCATTAAAATCTTTAAAGAGGTACAATGCTAAGAAAGGTTTCTCACCCAGAAGCAAATGCCTTGGAAAAATTCCAGACCATGTTTGGGAAATGCCCCCAAAAGGAACTTTTGGAGGCATCACTTGGTACACCTCCAAGCCAGTGCTGTTGCCACTTCCTTCTGTGAGGTTTCTGAGGAGTCCCAATAGAAGGCCAAGCCCAATTAGTATTTACACCCTTGCCTCATTTTGGTACTATGACTTTTTGTAAAGTGAGGTAAACTGTAACAACAGTTTGCTTACTAGTGTCCTATTTACTACGGAAAAGTATGTAGGAGATATAGATCAGACCAGTGTTGGAGAAGATAGTCCAGGACTTGAGCCCAACCATGGTGATATTTGCTCTTTCATTCTTCACCTCTACCATAAAGAAAATACTATCACGTAAAGAGAGTACCATTTCTTGGACCTTCTCTAATTCCACTGCTAACACTTTCAGATTATAGCCAACTTGTGCACCAACTACAATAGACAGTAAGTAGGTTCAATTTCCAGCTCTGCCTCCATGGTCAATCTGGTAAGTTATTTATCCTAAGCTTAAATTTCCTTATTTGTGAAAAGGAGTGAAATAACAGGGTTTTTGTGAGCAAGAAATGGATATTGTAAGTAGAGATATTGCATGGCACACTGTAAGTGCTTAATAAAAATCAGCCATTACTCTTATTGTTATTGCCTTCATCAATCTCCCTGTCTACAGTCTACATAGAAAATTTACCTCCCACTTTGCTGCGACACAATTATTCTTAAATCACCTTTGATTTAGTCTCTTCCCAAAACTCAATGGATTCCATGCATACAGGATAGTCTATAATCTTGCCTAGAACGTGTGGCCCTCCTCTACCTGGCCTTAACCAACCTGACACCAGCCTGAGGCCTCTCTTGAGGCCTCTCAATAACAGACTAAACTTCTCTCCCTTCCCCAAAACATCCTGCTCTTTTCAGCCTCCTTGCTTTCTTCCTGGTATTCCATCTGCATGGAATGCCTTCCCTATGTACAACCATACAGGTCACTGCTTTTCCAAGCCAGTTCAGATGCCACCAATTCCACAAAGCTTTCTCTTATCCCTCTAGCAGAGTGAGCTCTCCCTCTGGATTCCTAAAAATACTTGTCATTTCTTCTACTTTGAAAAATTGTCGCTTAGGTTTACATTATCTCCCAATCTAAATTATAAGCCTTTCAAAAACTAAGGGCCAAATCTGTTTCATTTTATATCCTTATGACCCCCAGTACAGAGGCAAACTCACAAAAGATACTTATTTACAAAATTGAGTAATAAAATGCTAATAAAAGTAAAATGTGGTAACAGAAGAAGGTGAAATAAAATGCTAAGGGAGCCCAGTGGAGGAAGAGGTTATTTTAGCTGACTTTACATTTGAAGAAAGCCCTTAACGATATAAGAACTTTGTTGGGCAGAGAGATGATGGAAATCAATAATCTAGACCAAAAGAGCAATGTGAATAAAGAATGGAGAAGGAAAAGCAGAGATTTAAGAACTATTTACATGGCTGAAATTTAGGAGATGCAAAAAGTTATTAGGACTAAAACAGTCAAATTAAGGCGAGTCCTGAAGGAACTCCTAAGGAAACTGGATGCAATCCTAGGGGCCAGGGAAAGCCATGGGAGGTTTGAGCAGGGAAATGATATAGTCAGATGTATGTTTTACAAAACTATTCCATCAGCTGGGCATCAGATGGAACTAGGGATAGGAGACCAATAAAGATTTTTACAATAGTTAAGAAAAGAGCGACAGGGTCTTGAACTATGATGGTGGCAGTGGAAAGAATGCAAAGGGACAGAGTGGAAAGAGAACTGAGTGGGGCAATGGAAGGGCAGGTTCTCCACCTGGACTCCACGGAGAATTTAAGGGGTCCACGAACCTAGATGGAAAAGTAGAACATCTTTATTTTCACTAACTTCTAAGTGAACTGCAGCATACAGTTATGAATATGGGCAACAAACCATAACAGCATTAACCTCATCGGATTGGCAAAGGGGTCTAAGACATAAAAACAAAACAAAACAAAACAAAAAACAAAAAAACCTTCTGTGCTCTAATATAACTAACAGTTTGGTAGAGCCTTTATCAGAAATAAAGATTAGAAAAGGAAATTTTAAATATATCCATATATATATTTTTTAAAAGAGCCATGTGGGGACTGAGAGACGGAAGAATAAAGATGGATAAAATTATGACTCTGACCGGATATGCTGAATTTCAGGTGTCAGCTCATACTTATTTTATACAAGGACATCCATTTTCTTGTGCCAGGAAACCTCCAGCTGTAGTGAATCCTACTCACCTCTACACAGTAAAAATCTTCATTTCCCATTCTGTTCGTCCTCTCATCTTGTGGCACTGAAAACAGTCCAAGGGTGACCAACTGTTCCATTGCCTGGGACAGAGAGGCTTTCTAGGAAATGGGCCTTTGAGTCCTATAACCAGGAATATCTAAGGCAAATTGTGGTGAGCTAGTGACCCTAAAAGACCCCAAATGTGGCAATATTTTCTAATAAAACTATATTACTATTATGCTTAAATTTAAAAAAAAAAAACTATGCCATTTAAGATTTATTTTGGATCTGAGTTTTTCCATCTCTTCTGCCCATAAAGTAAAAAATCTTGAAGGAAAATCTTCCTCTCACAAGGTCAGACAGTTATGGGTACTCCATAAACGCTTCAGTAACCAAGTATCATTATGTCAGTAGCTCTACAATTTCCACAAGTGCTGGCACATTCACAGCTCATGTAATCTTCACAAGAACTCTGCGAGCTAGATTTGATTCTCTTCACATTAGAGAAAAAACGCAGGCTCTAGAAAATTTAGTCCTCTGCTCTATCTACCTCACAGAGCAACCAAAGGGGCCGGCTCCTAGAACTGCAGCTAGCTGCCAAAGAACACTGAATTACTGTGTTTTCCACAGAAGCACAAGTGGTTGTTGCTATATGGAGATTATGCAAAAACTGCATTTTTTTTTTTTTTACAACGTCCATGAACTCATTGCTCTGACATTATAGTGAGACACAGTAAAATGGAGTGTTAGTTTTAGGCAGAAGGAACCCTAAGATAAAGTGCTGGTTTACTATGGAAAAAGGCAGAAAAAGTCACTAATATTCAAAACTGGTAAGATTAGGTAAGAGTAGCAATAACTTACAAGTCAAAAAGGAACGCAAAAGGTACAAAGACTATAATACTCTTATACCCAGCATCTAATCAGAAAATCTACACAAGGGAGCGCCTGTATTAGTCAATACCGAAATCGACACGCCCACGTGTGCCTGATTTGACCGATACAAGAATCTTGGACAGCGATGAGCAAAGTGAAAGCCAGGATGCATAAACAAGGGTAGTCAATCACTCCTAAGGCTTCATAAATCAGAGAGGCCTGGCCTTGCAGCGTTTATCGGGCCCTGCAATTCACCAATTACATCTCCCCGTAGCCATGGCAACACTTGCACCAAGGTAGCGCCAGAATTCACCTTTGGATAGCCACAGTCCAGCGAATTTGCACCTACACAGCTCCGATAAAATCAACAAAGACATCGCCTCCCGCCAAACCAAGGCAACCATGGCTTTTCCCGTTTCCTCACCTCTAAATCATCCAGAGAACATATTTTTTAATTTTTTGCACCCATCTCCCCCAGAAGGACGCTAAATCCTCATACAGTTAAAGATAAGGCTTTTTTCTTTTTCTGGGGTGGACATCAGAAACGAATGAAAACCAGATGCGCACACAAACATCACAGTTGCCTAAAAAGGCAAGTGAACTGATATGATCAAAGAAATTTTCAGCCAACATCTCGTAGCATGTCTGTCAGGCAAGCTCAGTTTTGCCCCTGCAGGCCACTGTTTCTGGAGGCGAGAAAGTTTCCAAGACGGCTGTTTGCTTTTCAGTTCTAACAACGAAAAACGCATTCCGTGCGGGTGGGACCGCGCACGGCGAGAGCAAAAACCATGACGTATTCGGAGGAGCTTTCCAGAATTGCTTTCCAGCTCGAGCAAGATGCCCGGGAAGCAAATCTCACTTTTTGCTGCTAAAAATTTAGAGGAGTCAAATCGCCCTCTGTGCGCACGCCGAGAGAACGCAAACCAAGAGGTTTTATTGAAGCGGCAGCTAAAAGTCTGGCCAGACCCTCTCCTTCCGGGGTGACCACTCTGCCCTGCTCCAGCCCTCGAATTCAACTCCCACCACATCCCTAGGACCTGAGCAAAAACAAGACAAACCACCGCAAAGGCAAATGGGAAAAGAAACCCCAAACAAAACTTTTGTCGCACAGCCTTTTTCTACGGGTCAAGAGCGCCGAGAAAAGCCCCTTCTGCGTCCGGGGCTGCCCGTGCTGCCACTAGTAAAGATGGCGGCCACAGGCGGGGCCGCTCCCTCCGAGGTCCCCGCTGCTTTGCCAGCCACGACCACTCACGCGGAGCCCGCCACGCCAGCCCCGGCTTGACGCATTGCAGGTGCGGAGCGACCAATCAGGAGGCTCGACTCTTTCCGGCCAACCACTGCAGGGGCGCACTGGCCAATCAGAGCGCCCTTGTCAAACTGAACGGGGAAAGCAACCTCAGCAGCGCCAACTAAGCAGCCGGTTACAGAGCGCGTTTTGGGGCGTGTGCCGCGAGGGCCGCCGTGTGCTCCTCCGCCGGGAGATATAGTGCCCGCGCCCGCGCCGCGCCCTGCTGACCCGCGCGCGCGCCTGGGGAGCTTAGGCGCGAGGCTCGCTCCTTGCCCTCCCGCTCCCAGACGCTCGAGACAAATGGTTACCTTAAAAACTATCCGAAGTCCCTTTGCCGTGGCACGTGGCCGCCGCAGGTGCTGTCTCAAAACACCCTCGCCCTCCCCGCCTTGCTCCGTGAGGACTCGCTGGTTGCTGTTCCTACGGCATGTTTTGTGAAAACAGTTGCCGCCGGGGAAATAAAACCCCCGCGCTTATCTCGAAACCCCGACTCGAACTGCCGCCGAGCTGACCCTTCCTGTTTATGAGGGCAGGCCCAGCCGCCTGAGAAGCACCCTCAGGGGTGTTTTTGTTTCAGAGGCGCCCATTTCCATCCCCCCCCCCCCCCTGATTGCCTTATCTCGTCGCTGGGCTGCGGTTTGCAGCCCAGCGTGGGTTTCAGCCCAGCGTGAGCAGAAGGGGACCAAAGGGGCCGGCCTGGGGACCACGGGACAAGACGCAAGAGTGTAGCTCAACAGAGAGTGGCCTGAGAGCTGCTGGTTAGCTCCTGGGTAGACGGAGCAGAAGCTTTTGTCTTCCCCCATGGAAAGCCGCCTGTCACTTCTTTTGAGGAAAGGCCCATCTAGTTAGAGGTTCAGTGAAATAACTTCTTAAATGGGCCACATTTGGTACCATCGTCTGTCCAGTGCTAGAAGTATCGCTAAGCCCTCTTTGGACAGTGAAAAACCTGAGACCCAGGGAAGTCAACACGCCTACAGCCACAGAACCATTGAGCAGCAGAGCACAGAGTAGAATCTAAGCTGTCTGTCTCCCAGGCTTGTGTGTTTCTAGTTAGTAATACCCCATTCTAGAGCTGACGGTAATTGGGATGGTCAAGCATTTGGGGAACTTTATTGAATAACTGAAGGAAGGTGTAGGAACTAAGGGAATTGTGTTCTCTAAACATACTTTTTCAGTCTATGGCCATGTCACCCTGAAAGTGTCCGATCTCTTCTGATCTTGGAAGCTAAGCAGGGTGGAGCCTGGTTAGTACTTGGGTGAAAGACCAACTAGGAATACGAGGTGCTGTAAGCATTAAAAAAATAAAATAAACATAATTTTCCATCAGTCTCCTAAGGAGAAAGTAGCAAAGAAGAAATATTACTTGGTTATTCTCAGTACTATAAGAATCTAAGAAATTTAATTAAGAGAGTTAAATCTTGTGGATTTCCTAGAACCACCATTTCAGTTAGCATCCTCTGTGACACAGTAGGACTTGGACGATCTAATGAGTTTTGTGATTGAACTGTATTCACAACCCATTTCTAAGATTATGCTACTAATGGTCTTCCCGAGGTTTTGCAACCAGTAGTGGTGACTGCACTGTACTCGTGTAAAGATTGTTCTTTGATCTAAGGCTATAGGTGCCAGTTGCCGTTTATTGCTGCTGCTTAAACTTTTACTCAAAGCCTTCACTCAAAAGCTGTGGCTTTCTTTCTGTAGGCGGCTAGTATCGTCCCCAAAGATGTTTGCCAAAGTGAGCAAATATCTGAACTTCGAAATGAGTATCTCACCATAAAAATCCCTGCCTAAAGAAACAATACATCATAGCTCTTTTGCCATGTATATGTATAGGGAATATGTATCATGACTTTGTATCAAGCCAGATGGTGATGTGAGAAAGGTCTGACTATGCCACTAACAAATCAGGAATTCTTGGCTAAGTCTCTGTGCTCAGAACCTCAATTTTTTATTCTGTCTAATGAAAGGATTGGATTAGATGCTTTCCAGACTTCCTTCCAGCTCTAATATTTGATTCTGCTGTGAAGAATTTGTACTATAAATTATGCCATTATATTCAGGCTCACCTGCTTCTGCTTTTCAAGTCACTTTTATATTTATTTTCATGTTCAATATTCACAAAACTTCTAGAGAGAGAGTCTTCATTTACAAAGAAGGTTTACTATAAAGTTTGTCTCAAGTTTATCTCAAATGTGAATCAGTGTACCACAAAATATTCCTCTGGGCTTATTACTTCAGTCTTCTTACATACCAAACCTGCTGCTTTTGGGCGTCAGCAAATTAATTCACTTAATTGCCAGCTCCTTAAGGGCAGGGCTATCCATTTCATCCTTATATTCTCAGTGCTTGGTGAATTTCATTTTACATTCCAGAAACTCAGTAAACGTTTATTGAAGGAATGAATGAACATTAATTAGGACAGTGGTAGAAAAATTGAATATGAAAGGGTCTTCTGAGTTCCAAGAAAAGCAATCAATACTTATTGAGAGTCTACAATATAGAAGGTACAGGTTTGTTTGTTTTTTTCAGCACCACAATTTTTTTTCTCTATTTGAGCTGTCTCCACTTTTTACTTTTAAATTAAATAAATATCATCATTATGAGACATTAAGAATGTCTTCATAAATAACAGGGCTTATTTCCAAGCTTCCTTTGTATATATTCTGTTACATTCTTTGAGGAATACAAAGATTTAGAAGAAAATGATTAAAAAAAAAAAAGCATGACTCATTCAACCAAAATTGCTCAGTTGCTCCTTCTATTGTTACTTTTCTATAAAGAGATAATGTCCTGTGCTCAGCTTCTGATATTTTTTAGTGATTTTTCAAAATAAATTTCAGGATTGATCAGTCAGTTTGAGTAGGCATGGCCTAGTCTATTCTAAGTATTTTAATCGAGTATTATTCGACAAAGTAGGAATTCTATAATGATCTTAATTTTTACCATTTATAAAAAGATGTAACTCATGAGTCAAGTCCCCTATGACCATAGCTCTATTTATATCCACATCTCCAAGGGGCTCCTAGTTACTAGGGAATTCTGTACAAGTTCCTCACAAAATTCACAAGCAAAATGTTTAGAACCATAAAATTTTAAATCTGAGAGGAACCAGAGAAAGTCCATCTGGTCCATCTTTTTCATTTTTCAGATAAGTTCTGAAAAGTGACTAGTTAGGGACAGAGCGGCGTTAGAATTATGCTAGATCCGTTCTTTCCTTTGACCTTTGAAAACATTTTAATCAAAGATTAATCTAATAAGGGAAGCAGAGGAAAGTTCTCATCCACAAGGCCTCCAAGTGACTGGAAAATCTTAAGATGACTTTGCTTTGGACTTTGTTATTCCATTTAGGGTTTGGCTGTGTTGAATTGTTCTCTGTGCTAGGCCTTATCTATACGGCTTGTTTAAAATCTTTGACCTTCATTTAAATTGCTGACACTTTCCTGTTGTTTACTTATCACTTTTCTTTACTTATGTCTTCTTTAGTCTAGCAGTGTTTCCTTTTCTTATTCCCAAAAGCTGTTTTGAGATGGATAACAAACTAATGAAAAGGAATGTAGCTATACAACTATAATTCTTTTATCGCATTCTAAAGTATTTTTTAGGGTATTGCAAAGTGCTAATGAAGAATAATCAAGGTTATATCTTCATTTCTCATTATGCAACATTCAGTCTGGTTTCTAAAAATTTGGTTCTCTTCTTCAGCTGATTGACACAATTATGGATTGGACTTGTTTAGAGATGGTGTTCTTTCACAAAAAGAAAATCAACATTATCCCATGGCTCCAGCAGCAGTTAACTCCCTTACCTAGCTGGCTGTCTAGCAAATGTTCACAAGCAAAATGCATTTAGAAAATAAGAATGGCTTGGTGGGAGCCTGTGGTATCACTATACAAAATACAGACTGAAGTATACGCTCCAACCTCAAAGTATCCCAAAATACGAAGTTCCCACAAGTACTAAGTGCTGATTAGCTCGCATCTGTTCTCCATCTGTCTTTAGGATTCGAAAATCAAAAATGCCTTTATTAGAATCACTGGGTCAATAGGCCATTTAAAATATGCCTTATGTATTCAGCTGCTGTTCAGTTTTGAGGTCATTTCCTAGGTTTCAAACTCTGTGTGAAACAGGTGTATCTATGACACTTAGTGTTGCAGAGAAGAGCTAGAGCAGTGAAACATGAAACTATAAATCAGTTCTCTGAGTCACAAATCTCAGGCTGCTCTAGAAAAGGGTGATGACTCAGCAGCATTCCGTTGGAGTGGTGAAGGGAATGAGGCTGCGGAAGGCTATTTGCCAGGGCACCAGCCTGTTTGGGGCGCTGAATGATGGAAGACCATCTCGGATCTTCCCACTGCCCAGACATTAGGTTACTGCCTCAGATTCTTCGACTGGTTCTAAATTGACATTTGATCTGACCTTTGCCAATTTAGCTGACTTTTATTTTAAATATTATAAACAGCCACATCTTATATTTGTCTAGGACTTATTGTTTACAATCTAATTTGACATTTTTTCCCTCTCATGTAACCCTCACAAAAGCCCTTGAGGTATGTTATTATTATACCCATTTTACAAATGAGACAGCTGAGTCTGTGTCCGTAAGTGGCCAAGGTAGCAGCCATTTAAACTAGCAAATAATATTCCATGATATGGTAGAAGAGGTTTCTTGGGAAATAACTGTTTTCAAAGCAATAAAAATAACAAAACTTTGAGTAACCTTTCATAACCTTTCACTGAAATAAGACAAAATTTCTGTCTATCCCTTGGTTTATGAAGGAGCTGTGAAAAGACAGGGGGCACACCAATACTCAGTTGTACTACTTGAAAACTCTCCTGAAGACAAGTATTTTCAGCGACCAAATGATTCAGTGATCCTGTTGTGATGCCTAGAATCGGTTTATAATCCAATAACTCAGAGTGTCTACTTAGAATGAATAAAACTCAGTAAGTCATCTTCACTGGACTTAGAAAGAGTCCCAGTATTTTCTCCATTACAGGCAGCAGGGAATGGATCCAGTTATATGAAGGTGGAGAGAGAATTGCTGAAGAAGGAAGTTTCACCCAGGTGTACTCCTGCTCAGAGTCCTATAGGGTACAGGTCAGGATCGAAGCAGGACAGCATGTTCCTGAGGAGGTGTGGCCTGCCACCAAATCTAGGGAGACCGGCTTTAGGAGGTAGTTCAGCATTAAGGAAAAGGACTTTCTTTTTCTTTTCTCTCTACTTTGGAAAATTCATGTCTAATATCTTATCCAGTTCCAGGAATGAATTGAGTGCAACATTCATCAGTTAAATAATCTTTTGGCATTATTGACTCAAGTACTATGCTGAGTTGAAAGACTATAAGATGGTAGCTTCTGCTACTATCTGGTTGAGGAGGTAAGATACATGAAAAGATAATATCAGATAAAAATGGATAAGAGATATAGGAATTTATCAGAGAAGAAGGTCATAAGGTGCTATACCAATCAGGAATGTTCAAAAAATGTGGGATTTAAACTGGGCATGAAGGACCATAGGATTTTTTTTTTTTTTTTTTTTAGGCAAGGCAACCCATGGTTGACCTCACAGATTGCAAGGAACTTGTCAGCTTACAATCCTTTATTTTTTTTTTTTTACACCTACAGCATCAGCTCTTCCTAGGTGGTCTCCCATCCGAGTACTAACCAGGCCCAATCCTGCTTAGTTTTTGAGATCAGACAGGATCAGGCTTGTTCAGGGTATCATGGCCATAGACAGGCCCCATAGAATATAGAGAGATGGTGAAGATATAGATAGGCATCTGGACACTGGAAATGATGTGGAAAAGGCAATTTGCCTGAAACAGAGAGTTCATATTTGTGGAATAACAAAAATAATGCTGAAAAAGTAGGTCAACAAACTGTCGAAGGGCTTTGAATGCTAGGCACAGGGACTTAGCATTTTATCTCTTGTAGGCATTGGGGAGCCAGTGAAGGTTTTTGAACATAGAAGTGACATGATAAAACGAACCTGGTGGCTGTGTATTTGGATAGATCACAAGGGAATATGCTAACTGGGATGAATAAAGAATCATGGATGTGATATTAAAATTTTAGGGACTGTTAAGATTCTTGTTCCAGGCAAAAATGAATATTTTTTCCTTTTAAATCTCTAGAACAGAGCTGTCCAATAGAACTTTTGTGATGATGGAAATGTTCTATGCTGTCCATATGGTAACCACAAGCCATATGGGCCTATTGAGTACTTGAAATGTGGCTAGTAAAACTGAGGAATGAATTTTTTATTTTAATTAACTGATTTAAACAACCACACATGGCTGGTGGCTACTCTGTTTGATGGCATGCTCCAGAAGGTAGGACAAAGGCTCTTCATTATGATTCAAAACCACAACACAGTTACCAAAGTAGACCTTCTCTCTGTAGGAATTGGTGAGGCCCATTTTTTGGTATAATCCACAGTCAACATCAGTTTATCTGATTTATCATAATGGTTCTGTTTTCTGCAAATCAAGACCTGAGGGAAAGTATCAATTTGTGCCAATCGCTGGCTCTGCTCTTCAGGCCAACTGAGTCACCCCAAAACCTGCCATTTCAGTTTACCACTATGGCCACATATCCCCCAACTGAGCAGTTGTTAAATCATTTGTAAGCTGCTAAATGCCTATTGTTGCATGGAAGTCTTAGACCCACTCTATGATTTGTCTCTCACCCTAGCACATATGGTAGAAAAGAGAAGTTGCTGGTTACTGTTTGGTGTTGATTAAAGTTACTTTTGCATTTGAGTTTTGAATTAATGGGTAAAACGGCAATTCAAAATTTCCAAAATAATGTAACATAGAGAACACACTGCTCGTAGGTCAGCTGCATTTTTTAAAAGGTCAGCTTGAATTTCGTGTAAAAACTGAAGCACAAAAACTATGATTTTATCCCATTGGGCATTTAGAATCTGAATACACATACTCACTCTCTCCCTAAGTCTATATAACCATTGGCTGCCTGTGACTTAAGAGCTCAGTTGATTAAAGCACAGAGCTAACAAGGCCCAAGTCATGGGTCTGGTCTCATTAATGGCCAATTATTTTGCTCTGTTCTCTATCCCTGACCCGAGCTTGCTGTGTTGCATATTCATGACCTTGGTCACAAGGGTGGACCAGGCCAGAGAGGGAATAGTGCAAATCCATCACCACAGCTACTAGCAAAACAAGCAGAAGCTCTGTGAATGGAGGGCAAGAGATGTCCTCTACTATATTAAAGAACGCACTAAAAAACAAATGAAAAAGGGGCATACATGCAAAGTGAATGGTGCTGTTTGCAAAGATTGTACCTTAGACCATTAACTAAATATATTGATAAACATTGTAAGCTGGAACACACAGTAGGCCATGTATGTAGTCTGGTTATGATTCACTTAAAATTATGGGACACTAAATAGACACTCTATATGCTAAAATTGATATTTTTCTCATGGTATGAAGTCATGGCCTGACACTTGCTTGTTATGTTCTAATGGTAAAATATTTTCAAATTTAAATCTAATGTTACAATTTTTACTCTGTTCTTTACCTATATGAGTCATTCATAAAAGATAATAGCAAAAAAAAAAATCATAGCAAAATTTAAAAAGGAAAAATAATGAGGTATTTTGAGACAGTAAAGCTTTTATAATCTGTATAACATTTAATGAAATGTAAATTCACACACAAACAGCAAGAATCTGGTCTGGCTATTGGAGATGATTAGTGAGACAGAGAATCCCAAATGGTGGATAATCATCAAGATTCTATTGGACTATGTGGCAGAGAGGAGGGTAATTGGGGATGGTGGAAAGTAGAAGACAAGATTTCTTTCCTGCGAGATAGCAAATCCCACCTCTGTAGGCCTCATCTGCAAAATGAGAATTGTCTTCCAGATAGCATCACAAAGTAAATGTTTTTGCTTTGAGTTTTTCACAAATACTCTACTCCTTATGTGGGAGATAAACTTGTTACTACATTCCTATAATTTTATTTTAATTTTAAATTCTTGGCTAAGAAATATCTTTTTAAAATCAAATTTTAATCTTATTCTTTGTCCTCTAACAAAAAAAACTAAAAATAAAATCTATTTAATAATAGGAGATATAATGTAATTCTTATGCGCTTGGTCTCAGAGCTAGATTTTTGAGTTCCACTACTTAAATTAGGCGAATCATTGAATATCTCAGTATCTGTTTCCGCATAAGGATAATTCGATACCTGCCTCACAGAATGAGCAGAAGGGCCTGGTGATAGTCAATGCTCAGAAAGTGTTATATTTTTAAATGATTTTAATTTCTCAATTCGTCCTCTTCATCTTCAATATATGTATATTTGTGTATGTACATGTATGACACATATGATACATATATGTGGTATATGTATATTTTATAATCATGTTATAGTCTCAGGCACAAATTTTTACAGCTAGAAGGATTTTATAGATCAAATTCAAACCTCTTGTGGTACCCATGAATAGAGTATGTACAATTACTGCATTTGTAGTCTTTCTGTCAGACTCGGAAGGGTATAGTGATCTGGTTAGTGACAAAAATGATATTCAAGCCTGAGACTCCTGGCTTGGGCTGCATTCTTTCTTCTTTTCTTCTATTTGATTTTATTCAAATAACAATAATAACCATTTTCTCTCAATATCATGACATATTTTGTAGACTTTTGGTTCTCAGCAAATTATGATATCACAATAATGTGGCTTATTTTCCTCATTGCTGATCTCTATAAATTAGGAAGTTCATTCACTTAAAGGACTTTAGAGTAGTCTCCACTTACCTGTGGGAAATTATATCCCAAGACCTTTAGTGGATGTATGAAACCATGGATAGTACCGAACTCTATCTATACTATGTTTTTCCCTATATATTCATATCTTTCCACTTAAAGGAAGCACATTATGGCTTCCCTTTGGCATAACTAAATTGCCGACATCACTAGTCTGGGGCCAATTTTAACTAAAATAAGGGTTACATGAACATAAGCACTGCGATACTGTGACAGTCAATCCGATAAGTGACTAATGGATGGGGAGAGGCTGGACAGAAAGATGATTCATGTTCAAGCGGGATGGAGTGGGATCGTGCAAGATTTCATCACACTACTCAGAATGGCATGTAATTTAAAACTTATGAATTGTTTATTTCGGGAATTTTCCATTTCATATTTTTGAACCACTGTTAACCACAGGTAACTTAAAGCTCATAAAACGAAACTGCGAAACTACAGATAAGCAGGGGGACTATTGTACAGTAGATCGTTGAACAACACAGGGGTTAGAGGTGCCAGGCCTCTGGGCAATTGAAAATCGAAGTATAACTTTTGATGGCCTGAAAACTGAAATTGTCCCTCAGTATGTGTGGGGTATTGGTTCCATCACCCGCTGTGGATGCTCAAGTCCACTATATAAAATGGCATACAGCAATGCATACACGTTGGCCCTCCACATCTGCAGACTCCCAACCACAGATCAGAAACAGTACAAGTATTTATTGAAAACAATCCACATATAAGTGGACCCATGTAACTCAGATTGGGATGATTGTGTTGGTCAAGGGTCAACTGTATTTGACTTTAATGAAAACTCAGTGATCATCTAAGTAGTCAGCAGAATCTATATCATGAAGTAGGAAATCCCTCACACTTGTATGTTTAAAAACTTCAGATATTGCTCTCACTAATATATATAATCTAAGATTAAAGCCCTGAACAAGGGCTCACGCTCTATTTTATGCTTCATCACTGACTCACAGTAAGATCTTGGGCAAGTCACTTGACCTTCTTATATTTCAGTGTGTCAAACTAGCCGTAAAACTGAATAAAGCATGACCTCATTATATATCCAACAGACTTTAAAGCTAAGATGTACTTGATACATTAAAGAATTAATTAATACATTAGCTGGTAAATATGAAGAAATTAGAATAATAAATTTTGCTGTAATAAGTAAAAAGATTCTGAAATGTGGTTTTTGGCAAGGAAAGTCATGGAAAATTTTTTTTGGGTGAAATAGGTTAAATGACATAGGAGAAAATATTTTAGAGTACGCTTGGTTTTCAAAATCATGGATTGTAGCAGTTTAACCAAAATAATAAGAAATGGAAGAATACTGGAAGCTAATGAATCCTTAATAATTAAAAACATTGCATTTCCCCCTATACAATGTATACCATGTTTTAAAATGTATTTAATGAACTAATATATGAGACTCTGACAAAAGAATACAAATTAGGAATGAAGTAGTTTTAATGACATGTTTGGCCATTTAGATTTGTAACTCACTGGATTATTGAATAGTCTGTAAATTGACTTTGTATTACTCTTCTTTCCTCTACTTCCCTATTTCCAACTCTCCAATTAATACATACATATACATACTTCATTCCTATTCAGGTTTCCCTCCATGAGCACAGGATGGTAATGATGATGGTGATGATGCTGATTGGCAGATTTGTGAAGAGAATGTCTTTCTCATCTGCAAAGATTCACTGACTTGCTCCTGCAGCCTCTCTTTAAATTGAACAGCAGGCTCACCCTTTCTGCAGCATACTAGAAAGAACATCAGAAAGAAGAGCTCCACAGATGCTTGAGGTTACCTCAGAAGTCCTGTGGCATCTGCAATGTGGCTGAACATTTTCCGTTCTCTTAAAACACCTTTCTGCAGACTTTCTCAGAGCCAGAAACAAACATAACCAAGCAAAGGCCTTCCTAGCAGAGCTTGTCACTCACTCACTTTGCCACCTTCTCCGAAGGTAACTTTCAACTGTTGCCCAGGCCCTGTAAACAAAAGATCAAATTCTGTGTTCTGCTTTGGCAAGAAAATACACTGCAACGCTTTAATTTTTTTTTCTTCCTTTACGAGTTTTGGGCTTCAAATTAATAGCTGGAATTATCCTTTTTCTATTTTACAGAAACGTGGAAACAGTAAATTTAAGGACTAAAATACTACTTAAAAATGAATATAATCGAAATTGTAGGTTAAAATAGGGTTTAGCTCCATAGTAGCCAGTTAGCTGTGTGTTCCAGCTGGAATCTGGGGATTCTAAGTATCTTTTCCTTCTTTGTTTCTATGGATTTATGAATAAAAATTTGATCTCTCTCAAAACCAAGAAAATTAAGTGAAAAAATCAAAGTATGGGTTGTAAGGTCTATAGAAGATGCATCGATACATTAATTTCAGCAAGACTGGAGCCAGGATAAATAGTATTTTCCATAGGAAAAAAAGAGAACAAATCGGCAGGGGAGAGATATTATGCAGGCATATAAAAAAAAATTCAGTGGAAACGTAAAAACATTAGAATGAGTGGCTAAGCATATGAGCACGACAGATTTAATGATTGATCATATATCTCACGTAATGCTTCAAATTTTGAGAAACAAAACGTCCGAACAATTTCTTGCACGAGGAAAATTGCTTTGCCCCTCCCTCCCCCTTCCAGACCTCTCTCCTTGGAAGCCGAGGGTGTGCGGTCAATTCTTCGGCCCCCAGCTCCCCGCAGCCGCCCTCAGCCCCAAGATGTCCCGCAGCTCCCGGAACCGGACCGGCTGCCCCAGAAGAGCAGTAGGAGTGATGGAGGGGATCGCAGGTGGGGTGGGGCTGGGTGAGGGGCGGGCAGCTTTTGGAGCCGAGGGCCGCCCCAGGTCGGGACGGTGCAGGCGCTCGGTCCCGCCCCCGCCCCAGGTGGGGCCTGCCTCGAAGCCTCATCTCTCTCTCTGAACGCTTCGCGTCCGGGCCGCGGGCCTGGGCGGGCGGTGGCGGGCGCGCAGAGGGCGGCGCGAGGCCGGGCGCGCCGGGGGTGGGGCCAAGCGGGCGAGGCCCGGCCCTCGCAGCACCGCTCTGAGCGAGGCGGCCGCGGTCGCGGCGGAGGGATACGGAGCGCGGTATATATTTCGCAGAGCGCAGGCTCGCACTTCGGCATTGGTGTTGGGAACATCGTGGACGCGGCGTCGTTACTCGTATTCGGACGGCGGCGGTGGCAGCGGCAGCGGCAGCGGCACATCGCGCAGCGCACCCTGCGCCTTAGCAGCAGCAACAGCAGCAGCAGCAGCAGCCACAGCCGCAGCGGAGGCACCTCCGCCGTTACAGCCCCTGCGCTGGTGCAGCCACCCTCGATCCCTCTGCTCTTCCACCCTCCGTTCGCACCATGGTAGGTCGGGAGTGGCAGACGCCAGCGTAGCAGCTGCCTGTACATGACTTCTATACAAATTTTTAGTTCAGTCCGGGTTTTTTCTTTTTTTGCTGTATTTTTGATGGGCTTTTTTTTTTCCTTTTCCGGGTGTTAGCAGCAATAGCATTTAAGAAGGATGCATTCCAGATTTGCATCTCGGTTTCCTCCGTCCGGGATCCTCATTTAAATTTCGGTCCCTTTGGAACAGGACCTGGCTGTCCGTGGGCAGGGGCTCTGGCTGCTGTGCACCCGGGCTTCCGCATCCACCCCCTCCCCCAGCCCCGCACCACTGCATCCAGCGCGCCGCACCCGGGCTGCCCGCAGCGCTGCGCCTCGGCCGGGGCCCCGGGGGTGGGGGAGCCGGGCGCGGCCGGCACTAGCCCTCTCCACCCTACCCCCCGCCTTTCCCCTGGCTCGAAGTCAGCGGGTCGCGCGGGCTGGGGAGAATGAATGGGCCGGTGGCGCACATTGCTCCGGCCAAGGCTTTGGGGGCGCCGTCAGCATCGTTCCCTCACCCCCCAGCGAACCCTGCTGGCCACCCTCAGCCGCTCTCCCCTCCTCCCTCCTGGGGGGCGGGCGGGCGTGGGCTGGGAAGGAAGGAGCCGGGGAAGGGTGGGGTGGGGGCAGGAAGGCGAGGGGTGGGGGGCGGAGAGGGCGGAAGCGGCGGGCTGGCCGCCCTGTGCCCGGGCGGAGCCCTGCGGTGTGGCCAGGGCTCGTGTCTACCTGTTTCGCACCCTTGCAGCCCCCCACCTAGTGCGGCAGTAAAAGCGTGCGTGAGCCTTGGTACACCCGGAGGCCCCTTCCCGCGGGAGGCGCTAGGCTGGCGCTAATTGGGGCGGGAGTGGGGGCGGGGGAGGAGGGAGCTGGCGCGCGGCTCGGTTTCCATTAGAGACGCAAAGTTTCTGCTCCGGGAGGAGGCGGTGGCGCGGCGGGCTCGCCGCCTGGGGGAGCTGAAGCGGGTGGGAGGCGCGGGGCGGACTTGGCCCCCGCCTGCCGCGCGGCCCCGGAGTGGATGTGGGAGTGGGAAGTCGCTTTGGCTTGGGAGGGGCGGCGCCTTCGTCCCCGCACTGGGGCTGCCTCGCCCCCGGGACCCCGCCTGCCCTTGAGGCTCGCACCCTCGCCTGGCCCCTGGCTCAGCATTTCCCCACTCAGCGCCACTTCCCAGTCCGCAGGGAGATGCCCTCCTCGTTTCCGCTTTCTCTGCAGCTTCTAGATTTCCAGATACGCCTGTGCGCCTTGCTGGGTGTGTTTTCCACAGCCCCCTTCCTCCCTCGGCGGGCAGAGCTGACATCACCCACAGAGTTCTCTAGCTTGGTGAGGTGGTGGGGAGACGGCCCCCGGCAGGCTCACTACACCTTTGCCCCCAAGGCCAGTGAGATATTTCCTTGTCGAGGAAGGCCGATGCTCTCGATAACCCCTCTCACACGGCAGTTTTGCAGCGAGGTGGGACTGTTCTTCCTGGTGAGGTGACAGCTTCTCTTGCGAGGTGCGGCAGCGCTTCCTGTTGTACAAGACAGACGTTGCCCTGGCGTTACATAAATCATCACGTCTACCTCATTTGATGTAAAGAAAACCGACTTGCAGTCACTGGGGTAGAAAGGAATGAAGACCCAATTCTAATTGGAAAAAAGAAGTTTTCAGGATATTGGAACACCGTTGCTAATTGTGAAACTTTTCATTTAAAAGTTAGAATAAACATGGTCAGTTTTCTGTTAGGACTGATTTTGTAACTGGCTTTGTTAGGCGTCCTTCATTAAAATAAAAATCCACATGTTAGCTCTCTTTGAGATCTCGAATTCCCCTGGCTGGAGGCACAGGTTCAGTGTTGCCGAGACCAAATAATGCAAGTGAAGATTACCTTCCTGGCCATGACCGCCTCTAGTGAAGTGTTTATTGTGAGCAGCTCTTAAATTATCTTTAAGGTGGGTAGAGTAAATATCTTCCAGCACCGTTGCTCTTCTCCAGAAAAGGATATAATATCATGATTATTGTGTAGTTTTTTTATATACTTAATTTTTGCAGTTTTGTAACAGCTCAGTTCCATTTTTTTCCTGGCTTCTGAATCAATTTGACCAAGGCATCAGCCATTGCAAATGGTAGGCTTTTAACAAATAAATGCCTAATTTAAGTGATTGAAAGCATTTATTACCTTGAAATGAAGTTGATGGGGTAACCCATTGCGGTATATTTTTTCCACTTAATTGTATCTCATAAAATGGATATAAAAGCCTGTAATCCAACCCAATGCCATTATGTAATGCCAGTTCGGAGATTTGGAGCGCCCGCAGCAATGCGCAAGGTGCGCTAAAAGCCTTCCTCTGGACGAGATCCTGGCTGCGGCGACAACAGTGTTTTATGTCGGTTTCTTCTTGATGGAAGCGGGGACTGTGGCGTCGGTGGTGCAGTAGATGGCGCCCTTTTTTCTTAGAGCCTGCTGCTGCAGCCGATGTTGTGGGACCTTTTGCCACTAGAGGTGCCATTTTTCAAATTATGAACCAGCCCTTTCTAGTTAGACTTTACCGCCTGTATACCCAGAAGAGAAAGCCTGAAGTGAGATGTTGTCACTTCCTTGTCATCCTTTGTCTTTAGCGTAAAGGGTTCCCTTTATCTTAATTGTTTTCATTAAATGACAGTACTGTAGTTTCTAAGTAGTTGATAATTTTTTTAATATCGATTTTCAAAAGGTCACAGTGTAATTGGAAAAACATTGTTAATCTCAAAGTATTGTAAATTGAATTGTAACTTTTTCTTTCTCCTGTAGGCTGATCAGCTGACCGAAGAGCAGATTGCTGGTAAGTTGATGGGTTCAGAAGTCCCCAGTAGGCCAGAAAAGTAGGCAACACTCCATTTCGGTGACTGTCCCGTCTCCCTTAATCTGAACAGTTTTCAGAGAATTTAAATCAATAAAAACAAGCAGAAATATTTAGGTCAGATGTTGCTCTTTGCTAGTTTTTCGGAGATAACGTAAAAGGAAGGAGAACAAGAACACATGTTGGTTATTCGCTGGAGTAGCAGTAGCTGACTCACAGTTTGCGAGGTTTTGCATGTAATGAGATTGTACTGAGTCTGTTGTTCAAATGTAGTTTAGAATTTGCATGTCACAGGTATTTTAGTAACCCACCATGAAAGCTTGCGTTTGCTATTCTATAATCAATGGAAAATCAATGGAAATGGGTAAAAATGAGTGTTAGGACCATTAAAATTGGGGAGAGAGTTGTGTTAGTTTAGATTTTAGCTCTTAATAGTCCCTGGAGGACTTTTTTGAGGCGGTTTCTCCTTAGGAAACCAGGAATGTCTTTGGAAAAATCTGAATGCCACGTAGAGAGAACATACTGGTGACTTGGGAATGTACAGTTCTAGCAACTTCTTCAAATTGAGATGAAACAAGACATTCTTATGTGTACAAATTTAATGGGAAGAGACTTTAAGGAAACACGTGGACCCATCTTCACTTGTCACATTGGATTTAGGACTGATTTAAACGTGTTCAAGTTTAGCCTTGAAAAACATGAGTCTCTTGTGGTTTTATGGAGCTGGTTACGAGGAGCAGTGTTTGCTTTGTAGATATAAAGGCCAGTCCAGAGGGACTTTTGTGCTCTTTATCTCAGTGGAGTCCAGGCAGTTTCTGATAACTTACACACCTTGGACAGCTTGCTTGGTCAGCCCCGGGAAAAGTGTGTATTGTGGCTGGGTTGGGTAAAGACACTTATTCTAAAAGGTAAACTTTTGTTTTCAGAATTCAAGGAAGCTTTCTCTCTATTTGACAAAGATGGTGATGGCACCATCACAACAAAGGAACTTGGAACCGTCATGAGGTCACTGGGTCAGAACCCAACAGAAGCCGAATTGCAGGATATGATCAATGAGGTGGATGCTGACGGTAAGGGCTTTAGAACTATGAATGAGTGCCAGTGTTGTGTAATTCAAGTTCAGACATGTTGGGAGATAGTCTTTCATGTCCCCAGAGCAAAGCAAATGCACAGAGATCCTCTCTGTGGTTGCCTTAATGGCCATTGACAATTAAAACAGAAGATTATGGGCCTGCCTTTTGCCCTGCTCACCGTCTAGAACATTTCCTGGATTGGATCACTGCATTGTTCTTTTCTACCTGCTGTGACCTACAGCTCAATCTTTTATTAACTGGCCCAGGAGTCTGCACTGAGTTCTGTGGGGATGTAAAAAATAGCCATAGACCTTTGAAAAAAGCTTCCTGTCTCTAAGAGGAGCAGAAAAACACCAAGCGAAGTGGGCGAAGAGTACTCTTAAGTATTAGTAATAGAATTGGATACAGTGTGAGCCATAAATGTGTTTGTTGAAGAGAATTTTGAAGGTCGCGTGAGGCTTGAAGGTGGGGTACATGCTGACTGGGGAACAGAGCGACAGAACCTAATAGAAGGAGATGTATAAGGCATGGAGCAAAAAGCAACAAACAGTGACCCCTGTAGCAGTCGGTCACCGGTTGGTCATCCGTTCCTCTGGACTCTAAAACAGGGGATGGTCGACTTCATTGTTTATTCTCCTCCATCATTAAACAGTTTTGGGGCACTCCCTCCCCCCCCCAAATATATTTTTGGAAACCATATATATATATATATATATATATATATATACTAGTAAATGTACTCTATAACATTGTAGAACTTAGTTAAGTTTTTAAAAGGTGAGAAAAGAATAAACAACTTGGATCCGGATTACTTTCTAGATGGTTGCCTTGATAGTCATTAAATATAGAATCAAAAAGTGATAAGGTGGAGTTATACTTGTCTGGTCACATGCATTTAGAAGCAGGGGCTTCAGTTAAGTTCTTTAACAACGGTTTCAGTCTATTCAAACTACTTCTGAGGTCTGTTTTCATCCTTAATATTGTTTTGGAAAAACAGGTCCATCATTCTCTCTAGTTTTGAGAGATGATCAGCCATCTGGAAATACAGAGTAGCTCTCTCCTATTTTTCGTATAAACCCTGGGAAAGTGGGCTTGGGGACTGGCAAAATGTATCAAGCCTTCAGATTGTATGGAATGAGGGAAAGAGGTTGTCCCAAGCGACAAAACCTAGTATTCACAGTGAATAAATATGATGCCTAAGGACATCTCTGCACTGCTGTGAGATAATACTCCAAATAATTTTGATATGTATAAATACCAATAATGCTTTAAAATTTTGGAGGCCGAAAAGACTCGAAAGGATCTCTGAATTACTATTTTGATTTGAAAGTACTGGTGAAAGAGTAACTTAACCCAAGGCTTTTATTCTTTTAATTTATTTTTGTTTAAGTTACATTATTAATTGGATGCTTTGTCTTTGGGGTTTGATCGATATCTTAGTTTTAGAGGAGAAGTTGTTTGGAACCCTGGCCATAGAACAGCTTCTTCTGACATGGTTTCCTAGATGTTAATGATCTGAGCTGTACAAGCACTTCTGAGCTTTGCCCTTAATGGGAACTAAAGATACTGAGTTGGGGAGAAAACGATCAGGTGACTCAATCGTCCTAATGTGGCTGAGAAATGTCATGCCCCCTGTAGAAGACAGTTTCTAATACTTTATGGTTTGTGGCAGAACAGAGTCAGTTTATCCCCTCATGATCCTTTTCATCCCTAAAAACATTTTGTGCTCTGGGTGGCTGAAATCTGGGCCTTGACCAGTATCACTAGCCAAGGCAGAGTTAGAGCCAAGTGATTGCCCCAGCTTGGAGTGGGGGCGGGGGTATGGGGGAGACAATCTCGACTGCTACTCCGGTACTTCCCTTGGGAGTAGAAAGATTCAGCCTGCCGTGCTGTGTGCCTTTTTCTCCTGAACTGCACAGACCCCTTCAGTGGTCTAGGTCCATATGTACAGTTTCCTTTGCATCATTAAATGCTATCCAGAGCATTGATTATTAGTTTGGGTTACGTGAAATTGCCCTGTGAAGTACTTCAGTAGTTTAGACCGACAAATGGTTCAACCTAATAAAATTACCAGTTTGTCCTAGCAAAGTGCTTATTATTCTGTGAAGTTCTAAAATTATTAATGTGGAGGAGCATTACTGGAGCATTTATTTTACATGAGCTTTTTATTTTTTAATTTGAGGTAATGGCACCATTGACTTCCAGAATTTTTGACTATGATGGCTAGAAAAATGAAAGATACAGACAGTGAAGAAGAAATCCGTGAGGCATTCCGAGTCTTTGACAAGGTAATCCTGCATCTACATTGCAGATGATACTTCTGTATGGCTCTTTTTGCTCTTTCTAAAAGCTTCAATAGTCTGTTCTCATTCTTACCTAACTGCCCGAGCCTCTAAAATCTCATTTTCAAATATCCTGACTTACTGCAGTAACCTTATTGAGTGAGGGTAAGCAGAATAAACAGAGAAAATTTGAACCAAGTTTCTTGATTGTTACTTTCGATTTCTGTAAGCTTTTGAAAGCCTGTGTGTTTTCTGAGTTTGCCAACTTGCACGTTTGTGGTGGGTAGAGGTGGGAACTGGAGATCAGAGGCTTGTTGACGAGAGCAGAGTCGGCAGTAATAATTGCTGAATGTTCACAGGATGGCAATGGGTACATCAGTGCGGCAGAATTACGTCACGTCATGACAAACTTAGGAGAGAAACTAACAGATGAAGAAGTAGATGAAATGATCAGAGAAGCAGATATTGATGGAGATGGACAAGTCAACTATGAAGGTAAAACACAACAGTTCTTTAGCTTAGTTTTTAATCTTCCCTGTACACATAGAAACAAGTTAACGGCTTCACAGGGCATCCACTGATTTTTTTTATGCATAGTAGAGGCGTGTTTATTAAGGCTGCTTTTGAAGGTAACTGAAAGTTATGATTATGTCTTTTCAGAATTCGTACAGATGATGACTGCAAAATGAAGACCTACTTTCAGCTCCTTCCCCCCCCTCTAGAAGAATCAAATTGAATCTTTTACTTACCTCTTGCAAAAAAAAAAAAATCATTTACTCATTCTGTTTCTATATAGCAAAACTGAATGTCAAAAGTACCTTCTGTCCACACACACAAAACAATCTGCATGTATTGGTTGGTGGTCCTGTCCCCTAAAGATCAAGCTACACCTCAGTTTTACAATATAAATACTTGTACTACCTTAACGATAAGGAAGCACTTAGTGGACTCCTCGCAGTTCCATTTGCTAATGATTATTAATACACTGTTTGGGCTGGCCAGTTTTTCATGCATGCAGCTTGACAATTGAGCACAGTCAGGCATTTGTATTAAAAACGAAAAACGAAAAAACATTCAAAACCACGTCGAATGGGTTCTAGTTCAGTTTGTTAGTATAAATTGTCATCGCTGGTTTACTGAAAGCAAACACATTTAAAATTGGTTTACCTCAGGATGCGTGTAGAAAAATGGGTGAAGGATAAACTGTCTAGACATAGTCCCACTAGCAGGTTGGTCCTCTTGTACTTCCATGTGCCCCGACCCTTGGTGACGGTGACACACCCTGGTGGCATGCCCACGTGTGTTGGTTTAGCGTTGTCTGCATTGTGCTAGAGCGAAATGGGTGTCAGGCTGTCACCGTTCACACAAATTTTTAAAAAGAAACTTTTACCAAGGGAGCATCTTTGGACTCTCTGTTTTTAAAACCTTCCGAACCATGACTTGGAGCCGGCAGAGGTAGGCTGTGGCTGTGGACTTCAGCACAACCATCAACATTGCTGTACAAGAAATCACGATTTACGTCCATTCCAAGTTGTAAATGCTAGTCTTTTTATTTTATTTTTTTCCAATAAAAAGACCATTAACTTAAAGTGGTGTTAAATACTTTGTAAAGCTGAGATCTAAACGGGGACAAGGCAGTTGGAGGGGAGGCCAGTGCACCTTTCAATGCCCCCAGCCCAGCCATGGAGTTCCCCACCTTCTGGCATTCAAGCACCAACCTCTGAGCCTGAGACCTTGCCTAAACCAAGCAGTTGCCGATTGCTTCATGTTTATGGGCGTGTAGCTCTATTGTATTTTCACTGGGGGGTGGGGAGGGAGACTGAATCTTGGTAACTTCATGATTATCCGGGCAGAGCTCTTAAGGAAAAATATCCACTTTCTCTCAAGCATGTATTTAGGGGTTCTTCTCAGTTGTGCTGCTGATTACCTGTTTTATGTAACTACTTGAGACCATCTGTGCAGGAGACATAATTTAGTGTGTCTGTAATTCAGTCTTCGCTGTGTGTGGTAGAAGCAGTAGTCACTTTTCTAAGCCAGTCTTTATGCCTAAAAGACACTACCAAGTCATTATTTGATTCACGATTCTTAATTTATGATTACCTTAGCCTCCTTTTACTTTTTCTTAAGTTGACTTGATTTTGCTTTTTTTCCCCCTAAGAACTAAGGGTAGCCCTTAGCTTGAAAGTCCAATTCTAACCGAGAGGGAATTTCGTATCTAATTATAAAACTGTAACCAAAACTAAGAGACACTGGTACTGGTTTTTGCAATGGGTTGGGCTGCTTCATAAAAGCCCCCTTAAAGGTGTGTTGCTTTAGTGCAGAACTTCTTTTGAAACGAAGGCTAGATGTGCATTTTTCAGAGTGTTAACTGGTTGTATCTTATTAGCAAGATTTGGGTTTGAAGTGTGTGTGCGTGGGAGGTTTTAATTTGCCAGGGAACAGTGGCAGGCTGCTAGCGAGGCAGTGAGAAGCCCTTGGCAGCCAAATGGGTGCATTCGGGGCTGATTTATAGAGACCCTTGGCTTCTCCCTCTCCTACTCCCCGTCTTTCTGGCATTTTGCAGCTTGTTAGATTTCTTGCCAGAGGGGTGGGTCAGAGCAGTGGAGAGGAGCCCCCCACCCATCTTCCTCTGTTGCTGGTGCTTATACTCAGTGGTTGGTAGAAGAGAAGTCGACATCCTGAGCGAGGGTTGGCTTTCACAATTCCCTGAATCTGGAATACCTAAGAATACCTTAGGGGTTCTGTGAGATAGGACTGAGGGCTCCTGGTTCGCATTCGTTATCGACCTGGATGTTTCTTACAGAGAAGTCCAGTAGCCTGCCTGTTGACCTAGTCTCAGGCCGATGGTAGATGACCTCTTGGTTGTTTCAAAGAGGGTTGAGGGTGATTTGACTCGTTTTTGAAAACTTTGCCTTCTGTCCTGCCCTTTCAACCAAGTCTTGTTGTAGAAGCTGGGGACTCCATGTTAGTGGTCCCACAGCCTTTCTCAGAAGACTACCTGTAGGATCAGATTCTTCTATGGCCAGGATGCTGTATAGGAACCAGAAACCTTTACCCTGGTGTCTGTGTGGAGATTTAACCAGGGATGCTGAGTTCCACTTTGGCGCAGAGGTGCAGCCCAGTCCGCTGTCGCCTTTTTCTTCTGGCGTTGGAGGGGACGACGAGCCCAGGGGTGAGGTGTTTGCAGTCTGCGAGTGCGTTTGTGAGAGGAAAGAGAGCTGGGTGTTGTAGCAGTGCTCTTCGGTTGGTTAGCATCCTCCTGTAAACTCTGGCCCCTAGTTCTAACTGCTCTATAAATACATATATATACACACACACGCACACACACACATATATATGTGTGTGTATATATATATATATATATATGAAGTGACTAGTTTAACGCATCCCGCTTGAGCCTGAGACTTGCCATAAAAAACTGCTGAGTACTTGGCAGACACTTTCATAGTTTTGATCTCGTCTGTTTGGGGTAGGTGTTGAGCAAGGCACATGTATCTTGTTTCAGATGGGCTTTTAAGGCATGGTTGCCGAGGAGGGCTTTTTCTGATTTTTGACAAACGAATTTTTGCACACTTTAATTGGTGTCTTTCGGCAACTTAAACACATTGAAAATTAGCTACTGTACATATTTTTATATTCTCTTTATAAATGCATGTCTGACTGTACTTGTAACCATATTGTAATGAGTTGGCTGTCCAGTAGGCCTAGCGCTGCTGCTATGGCCCGTCAGAATAGCAGCATATTATTCGCCCTTCAGCATACTGGGAACTTTTTCCTAAATGAAGAATGTAAATTTGGTCAATCTGCTCTTTGTTCATTCAATTATTTAAAACATTTGAATAATTATTGTATATCCTACATAATCCTTCTATTGTATATTCCAAATTTATCCTTTTGGCAGTGACTAGATTCCACGAATGTGTCTTAATCTATCCCTTCAGCTGGCAGTTAACTATTCTTTTTTTTAATCCCTTGAAGGTGTCCTATAGGAGACAGAAATTCTTTGCTGTCTGTATCCCTTGGAGTAAGAAGGTAGTGGCATGGGTGGAGTGTGTGGTCTTTCTCCAGATCTATTACTATGTTCATTAAACATGTCTGTAGCAAAGTCGGTGGCGATCTGTAAAGGAGATGTACTTGAACGTTTCTGTAAATCTTGAGGTAAACTGGAGATTTAACCACCTCTCTGATGGGGGACCAACTCTTATGGAAACTGTAAATACGTTTTATTTATAAACCTGGCACTGTATTCAATAAACATTTCTGCAGCCTTCCATCTCTCACTGCGAATTGTGTAGGTTTCTAGCTTGCGTAGCTTTCCATCCCTTTTGCTCAATGAACAAGATATACCTGCCCTCGGACGTAATTCCACCTGGGCCCTAGTTTGGTAGGTGAGCAGGAGGGGCCAGGAAACCATAGACACATCCCACTGCAACCCGACTCTAGTTTTAAGTAGTTTGGGTGTTAATAACTGACATTTTTTAAACAATCTCTAGGCCTATTAATGTATCCAGGTTTGCTTTATGCAGACAATGCACAAAACACTTAACCGTTAACCTCAATGTTAATCTAAGTCTCTTTAGGAATTGTGTGAAGAAGTATACTTGAAAATCAGATGTGAATTTTAAATCACAAGCATACGCGTCTACTGTTGAGAGCAGGGCAGCCAAGGGAAACGGGGTGGGGGGCAACTTTCCTTCAGAACCTTGGAGTTGAAACGTTCCCCTTCGGTGCTGTCCCAGACAGGCTTCTCTAGCAGGAAAGACTGCTTCGTGGCTGCACCTGCTTCCAGAAGGATCTTTTCCCAGCTGCCTAACCCATTTTGACCCCCACTGCACAGAAGCAGAAAGAGGGCCAAAAAGAAGGAATGATCACAGGGTAAGCCCCTGCTTTGACCACAAAGCTTGAGACATCTCTGGAAAGCATTTAAATAGCCCCTCCTGTATACAGGAGCTGGGATTACAAGGATGTGGACACCTGCGTGGATACAGAGTCCCTCTGAGACTATAAGGCCTGGCTCCTCCTTTTGGGTCTGTCCCTCTAGCTTTGGGCAGGTTCTCTACCACCTCTGACCCTCAGTTTCTTCCTTGGTCAAAGAAGATTATTGGACCCAGTACCTTGGGTATGGCTATGGCTTTCTAGGATTCTGACCAACTCAGCTTGGCATCACTTGGTGTTTAAATTGAAATCGCAGCCTAAAGGGTGGGAGGCAAAATTGTGTAGGAGCGCTGTATGCTTTGAGATGCCAAATGGGATTTTTAAAGTCTCAGCAGCCCCATGTTGGGGGTGGAGTGGAGGGTAAGCTTGCTATTAAGGATGTGATGTAATGTTGGAACGTGGGTCAGAGAAACTGAGCAGTAAGTGACTTCCATACTCCTCCAGGACGGAAATAGGAAGCCACCACTCGGCCTGCAAGAGATTCAGTGCAAGGGACAACGTCGTCTGGTTTTTCAGCAGCTTTGGCTCAGGAAACACACACACACACACACACATACACACACTCAGGTTTGAGCTGAACTAGCCTGGGCACTGGGGGCTGGAGCACCCAGTGTCAGGATGCCTTAGAAGGAAATAAAACTTCAAGTTTTTTATAGCTTGGTGCATCTCCTCTCCCACGCCCTCAACTCTGCCAGGCAGTGGGCGGAGTGAGCGCAGGCTCCAGTGCCCCATGGGAGAGCTGACAAGGCCGAGGAACTGGCTGGCTTCCCATCTCATGGCCGACAATCCCTGAACTTGGGTTAAAAAAAGGTGGCAGTCTTCCTCATAAGAACTATTTATGTTCTGCCTGTGTGTCACCAACCTTTGGAGTGAATGTGTACACATTCAGATGGTATTTCAAATGTCACCTTTTAAAGTTTTATTTTCATTTTTACAAAGATGAAAGGGAAAACCCCAGTTTCCTCCTCTAGTTAGATAATTTATTTTCCTACAAAATTTTTAAAATTCTGGCTGCTTATAAGCACGTAGTTTGCTTTTAAACCAATTTTCTTTCTGATTTTGACTCATCGTATACTGTTCAAGTCATGATCTTTTTAAATTCCTATGCTTTATAATAAAAGATGAGTCCCTCCCTCCCCCCACCAACTAGTACCAATTAAGATTTGAGATAGTGGATTATTTAAAAAATAGAAAATAAATGAAAAAGCAATTATAAAATGATAATCTCTTCGTTTATAAGGACTGGGTCATACATTGTAGGCCAGACTCCTACTGCTAGTGTCTGTATCTGGTGACTCAAACTTTGGGGAATACTTCCCATGACAAGAAGCTCATTGCCTCAACAGGCAGCCTGGTCCTATCGTTACAAGAGTTTCTTCTGATTATAAAAGAAATGCTATTTATTGAATAAAATTTGCGATAGCAAGTGGCCCTACTACCCTAAAAATATAGTTAACACTTTGTGTTTCCATCCTGAATTTTTTCTCATCACATGGATGCAGAGATATAGTTGAAAAAATTGGGAGCTGTATGTATGTTTGGCTTTTTCTTTTCAAAATCAAGCATAATATTTCTCATTATATACACTTACATATTCTATATATAACACACGTATAATAATCTTTCTTATACTCTTTTTCTTGATACAATCTATGTACCATAAAATTCACCCTTAAAAAGTATACAATTCAGTGGTTTTTAATATATTTACAAGGTTGTATAACCATCGACACTAATTGTAGAACATTTTCATCAACTCGGGAAGAAATCCTGTACCATTAGTCGTCACTCTGTTCTCCCTCCGCCCTGGGCAACCTAATCTACTTTCTGTGTCTATTGATTTGCCTGTTCTGGACATACATAAATGGAACCGTGTAGTCACAATTTTTATTCTTTTTTTTCCCCCTTTTTATATCCAACATTTATATATTTACATTCTTGGATATCGTTTAAGGAGTTGGCTATATCAATATGGCATAATTTAGTTAGCCAGTCCCCTAATGAAGGCCATTCGGCGTGTTCCATTTCGAGCAGTTCTAAGTGCGATAACAACATTCTTAATAGGTTGAAACCTGCTTCCTTTTAGCTTCCACACATTGATTCTCCTCTGATCGTGACCCTCCTGCCTCCCTCTTATAAGGAACCTCATGATGACAGTAACTACCTTGGATAGTCCAGGATACTCTTCACCTCATGGCCCTTAACTAACCACATTTGCTCTCTTTTTGCCATGCGAGGGACCATATTCACAGGTTCCAGAAATTAGAGTGTGGACACTTTGGGGGGCCATTGTTCTGTTTGCCACAGCCCGCGATTGGCTTAGCCTGGATCGGGTGTTGGCCACTGGACCAATGCACCCCTGCTAGGGAGTTGGGCTGCTCTAAGATCAGGGCATCTCCCGCAGGAACCACAGGGGTGCGAGAGTTCTCAGAACGGGAATGATGCGCGGAGGGGATGAAAGGCCTTCCTTCAGAGTCACTGCTGTCCACTTATCACCCAAACCAGAAACGCGGGGGTCATTCATAATCCCTGCCTTCTCCCTCGTGCAATACCAATTACATTATTTTAATCACACTCGCATCGCACTTAGTCTGTGCCACACATTGGTCTAAACCCTCGACACAAAGTCTCTCACATAATCTTCGCAATAGCCCCATGAAATAGTTACTATCAGCTCCACCTTCCAGAAGGGAACCTGCAGCGCAGAGAAGCGCGACACCTGCCCAAGGGCCCACAGCCAGGAAGCTGGGAGCTAAGGTTTGAACCCAGGAAAACTGGCTCCAGAGGCTGTGTGTGTTCTTAACCGCTCTGCAGTGCCTCCTCAACCCTTTTCCTTACTTCGACAATTGAGCATTTACTAAACACCATATTTCTTCCTTATCATATTATTTAATCCTTGAGATAACTGTGATTGAAGGTGTTCCTAACAATTTACCTCTTAAACACCCCCTGGTCCTGACCCATTTCCCTGATCCTGTTGCCTTCCACCTGGTCTGTCTCTTAGTTGACTGCCACTGCCTTCTAGCTGGACAGCCTGCCTCTGGCTTGCCCCCTCAAATCCCCCAGTTACGCAATTGCCACACTAATCTGCATAAAACGCAAATCTGACTGTGTCACTCCTACTTAAAACCCTGATGTTGAAGATTCTTTTCCTATTGTCCAGGAAAAAGTTCCAGCCTCACTAAGAAGTTCTCCAAGGGCTTCCGTGAGCTGCTATGCCTTCCTTTCTAGCGGACTTTCCTTTTCTTACTCATGTCTGAGTCCACAGGGCCCGGCCTGTAGATATGACCATACTCCAAAAATGTGTTAGGGATCAACTCTCATGTGGCATGAGGTTTCTAGTGGATTGCCACTGGGCTCTGTTCCTGTGCCTGGCTCTGATGAAGGCGTAACACCACCCTACATGACAGAATCGGGATATGGAAAGTTCATGCTGGCAAGACGGGCTCCCAGGAATTTAACAGGCATTTAGGTAGCATCTTGTGCTGAGGTTCCAGAATGCACCCGCCCATGTACAGTGTGGGGGAGACAGTATTTAGGGCAGCAAGTGAAGTAGCACTGTGAGAATTCTGGAGATTCAGTGAGTGACTCAAGGCTAGGGAAGAAGTCAGTGTTGACTCCACAATCTGAAATCCCATTTCTGATGCTCTTTCTACATTCCAGCATGGCTTCCCGTTGGCTCCTCTCTTCTTGGATTCTGACCTCTTTGACAATGAGGAGTGTGTCTTATATTTTGTGGCATCCTCTTGGCTCAGGTTGTTCCCTCTGGCCACAATGCTTGTCCCTCCACTCTGGGATGGCTAGCTTCCTTAACCCTTGGGTCTCAGCTTTGATGTTTCCTCCTCTAGAGACCTTCCCTGACCAACCTCCACAAGACACTCACCCATTAGTCTCTACCAAAGCACCTATGACGGGTTGCTAGCATTAGCTTAATTTGTATCTCTCCCTTGTTTGCTATCTGTCTCCTGTGCAAGTCAAAGCCCATCGGGGCAGGCACCAGGTTCATCAGTGTATCCCCAGCCTCCAGCTCCAGGCCTGGATGTTGGATGTCCTCAATAATAAATATTGAGGTAGAAGACACACCACTGAAGCAGTGGAAGTTTACACAGGGCAGAGTGCCAAATAGTCCGCAGAGGTGAGCTGCACTGGGGACACTTCTCAGCACGGTGACAGGGCTCCTGTTGCGGTGGGAGCTAGGAGGAGATGGGGGTCAGCCAGCTCAAGGCAGGGTCCAGCCCTAGGGGGACCATGGTCCTGGCCAAGGAGCCAAGGCAGGGACTTGAAACCTATGATCCAAGTAGCTTTAAGGCAACATTGTTCTGGTTGTGTTTACACAGGGCCTGACACATAATAGGGTTTAATGCATTATGGCTGGGTGTTGCAAAATTTATACATATCACACTGTAACTGCCTATTTCTCTCTTTTTTTTTCTTTTTTAACTATGGCAAAATGCATATAACATAAAATGAACCATTTTAAAGTGCATGATTCAGTGGCATTCAGTACATTCACTAAGTTGTATAACTACCACCACCTCTCTCTGGCTCCAAAATGTTTTCATCACCCAAAAGAAAACCCTGTACCCTGAATGTGTTAGGCAGTCATTCCCCATTTTCTTCCTTCCAGCTGCTGGCAACCACCAATCTGTGTTCTGTCCCTATGGATTTATTGATTCTAGATATTTCATACAAATGGAATCACATAACATGTGACCTCTCATCATGCCTGGCTTCTTTCACTTAGCATAAAGTTTTCAGAATTCATCTGCACTGTAGCGTAAATCTGTATGTTGTTCCTTTTTATGGCTGAATAATATTCTATTGTATGGCTAGACCACAATTCATTCATGCATCAGTTGATGGGCATTTGGGTGGTCTCTCGTTTTGGTCAGTGAAGCATGTATCTTAGGGTTCTTTCAGTGACCTTAGAAAATCCTACCGCAGCGTGTGTGATGTGCATATTACAAGTGAGAAGACACGGCTATGCTGCGGGATCCTGTGCCCATCTTTTTATCTTTGGGGGCAGTGCTAGAACCCCAGCCGTTGGCCTCAGGATACCGGGTTTGAGTCCTGGCTCTGCCGCACTGGCTCCCTGGACCTCACCTGCCGAATGGAGCCACCTTTGTGTTGCTCCCTCACCAGTGCAAGCTGAGAAGTTTAGCAGATAGGAAGCTGATGCCGCTCTGGTTCCCAGACCCACCTGGAGCAGCAAGACTCTGGGCCTACTGTGACCCAGACAGCCTGGGTCCAAATCCTGGCTCCTCAATGTTCTGGCTGAGTGGTTTAGGCAGATTTTCAGCTTCTCTGAGCTGCTTTACCCACCTGGACCACTGAGCTGAGTTGGGCCGAGAACTTGGTTCACTTGCCCCCTAAACTATAGATCTCTTCCTCCGAAGTAAGGGAAGGGGACACTTTTCACTAAATTGCTGTGGAAAGGTGAGGAGGTATGGCTCTCTGTGAAACCTACCCATATGAGCTGGTAGGCACAAACCTTCACACACACACACACACATGCACCCCTCCCCACCCCCTTCCTCCACCTGACACCAGACTTCCTGACCTCCCACAGCTCGGTTCCCTTGAGCGGGGCCAGAGCTGGGCTGACTCAGGTGGCACACCGCCAGTTTGCTGGTCTTCCCCTGGGCTTGGTCCTGAGCAGCTTCAGGAAAAAAACCACTCACGTCTTTACTCTCACCTGCTCTGGTCGGGCCTGCAGGCCTCCTGGCCCTGGGGGTCATGGCAGGTGGCCACAGTTCCACCCTGCTCTCCCCTCCCGTCAGGCACATTTGCAGGGAGAAAAACCCGCCCCAGACAGGGTTTCTCCAGCATGTCCCTGGAGAGAGGGCTGTGGGGTGGGCCGGGGCTGGGGTTCCTAACGTTTGGAGCTGAGAAGTCACTCTAGGGAACTGTCCAGGCTCTCCACTTAACAGGTGAAGATACTGGTCCCAACGGTGGAGGAGCACTGACCGAAGCCCCGTATGGAGAGGGCGGAAAGACCAAGGCAGGCCCCAGGCCTCAGATGCCTCGCCAGTGCCTCCTACCCCAGCAAGTCGTAGGTGACTGCATGCCCCTACTCATGACCTCCTAGGCACGGGACCCATGGGCAAAATGGCCTACCTGGCTCAGCGTCCTCCTCAGGCTCTGCCCCGCGGCCGTTCTTGAGGCCTGCCTTCTCTCAGCTCCCATTAGAACCTACCAGTCCTGCGGCTGGGTCTCCTGGGGTCAGGCATCAAATGGGTACACCTGACTGGCCAGCTGACAAACACAGGTGCACTTTAATGAATTCCCTCTCCTGCTTGTGTGTGGGGGCCTCGAAGCAGTTAAATTCCTCACCCACCCTCTCACACAGCCATGCCCACCCCAATGCACTTGGCCGAGAGCCTCCCGGAGGCCAGGGCTTGTCCGTGGTCTCTTCTTCTCAGGGCTCAGGGTGGGACCAGGCTCAGGGCAGGCACCTGGTGAACTCTCACTGAAGGAGCCTGCTTAGAATGGAGGGGACCAGGAAGGGGTCAGCCTGAGGAGGGCGGCCTGGGGGCGGGGGCACCATCAGGCCTCGGGAGGCCTGGGCATGGCATGAACCACTTAGCATGAACTCCAGGGCCTGGAGGGCACCTGGCCCTGCCCGGGGCTGCAGGAACGCAGGGCGCTGGTAGACGCTTGCTCGGGGTGGGCTGGGCGTGGTCACAGACGCGGCAAGGCCTCAAGGACCCCTTGGGAGTGTCCTGATTCTGAACATATTGGTGTGGGGCGGTTTGGGGACTGGCTAAGAGCCCCTGATACAGGGCAGGAAGGAGTCCTTGACCTGGGGGCAGTGGGGAGGCTGGGAGCCTGCAGTGCTGGCTGTTCTCCATTTACCCCCAGACTCGTCTTTGCCCTCCTCTGCCCTGCCCAGTGCCTAGATTTATCTCCAGTGCGTTGACGGGCCCCGGCCAGCTGGCTTCTGGGTGGGGTTGGCCAGAAAGAGGTACCACAGAGACTGAAGGGCGGCTGCTGGGCCATGAGTCAGCAGTGGCTGTGAAGGACATTGGGGGACACAGCCTCTGTGGCTCAGCCCTTTCCTGCAGCTCCCCCCCCCTCCGAGGAGCTCCCACCCCTGGTCCCACTGTCCCGAAGGCCAAGGGGGCCAGCGCCATGTCCAGCCCTCGGTGCTTCTGCAGCCTGTGTTGAATTCCTCAACCCTGCCCGCACCCCGGAAACACTCCCAGCTCCCCTGTTGGAGGGGCCCTCTGCCTCCCGCCAGGTCCCTGGCTGCGTTCACAACAACGAACAGCTGACAAGCACGGTCACAGAAGACGAGGGGAAAGGGCCTAATGTAGAAACGGTAGTAACTGAGAACGGGTGACCGAAAGGAGGCGCACCCCCAGGGCAGGCTCCAAGGGGGAGCACTGCGGTAGCTTAGACTCCACCGAACCCCTGGGCTGAGGATGGAGAAGCGGCTGAGCCCACAGACACAGGGGGGTGACTCTGGCCTTGCCCCCAGGAGGAAGGGCCCAAGATGGCCCTTCTGAAACTCAGGCGGTGGGGTGTCTGAGCATCTGGATGGGCACCCCGGAAAGCCCCGGGGGAGCTGGGAAGGCAGAGGCAGGCTGGTCTCTATGCCCACTCCCTCACCCCCATGCCTGCTGCAGCCCACGGGGGTTCGCCTGGGCTTCCAGCGTGCATGTGGACTTCTGGGGCCTTGATGGGATAGATCTGAACCTAGGGGAGATGTGGGGAGGGGAGTGGGGTCAACATGGGGGCTTGGTCTGGCTCAAGTCTTCCTAACGGTTAGTAACGGCATTCTGGGGGTGGGGGGCAGCTTGCCCGCCCTCCCATGCCAGGACTCTGGGACTTTGATCCAAACCTACTTGGGAAGCTACCGAGAGTTGTCTGGGCTTCTTTAAAAAATTGGAGAGAACAAAGCAGCAAACTTACCAGTTACCATGGAAACCATCCAAAAATTTCAAGACTAGAACAATTTAAAATCTCAAAAACCTTTCGTTGGTTTTTTTTTTCCTCTTAAAAACACAACTCACAAATAAATTCCATCGTACCCCATTAGTCTGATGAGATGGGGGACAAGCATGAGGAAAGGATTCAGGATCTCAGGGGGCCACGTGGTACATGGAGTCCCCAGAATTAGTTTCAAGGGTTTAAATTAAAACACGAATAAACATTTGAAATGCAAAAGATCTAAATCCTCAGGCTCCACTGCAGGGGGAAAAACAGTAAAAGCTTTTTGCTGGATTAAAAAGGAGAGAGGATATGAGGGTGGGGGAGGGGGCTGATGGAGTCAACGGGGCACTGGTGTCTAGGGGGGCAGGCTGGGGGCCACTGCTCCCTCCAGAACCCCATCCCTACAATGGCCTTGGCCATCACTCCAGCCCTACCCTGTCCCATCCCCTCCGCAGGGCCTGAGAGGGGAGACAGGGAAGAAGACATCCCCAGCATCGCATAGGGCTGGTGTGGGTGAGTGGGGACCGAGCTAACTGTCCATTGTGTGGAGGCTTAAGCCACTGCCTAAATGCTGGGTCCACTCCCATGAGTGTAAGTCTCACCTCCCAACGTGTCACACTGGCGCTGGGGACGCTGCCCCGGCGGGCCGCTTGCTGCAGTTCGCCATTGCTGGCAAGCTGAGTTTGTGGGAGGTCCTTGCTGTCCTCTCTTTCTGAGGACAGTTCCCTGAGTGTTCACAGGAGACCACCATCCTCGGGTCTCAGGCATGCGGTTTGTGAAGCACTAATCCCACTCCCAGTTCCAAGAAGGAGCGGCACCCGCCCAGGGTGACACCTGCACCCTCACGGCCTGGCCAGTGTCCTGCCATCGAGGACGCAGCAGGCTGGTTACTACGCGGCTGCGGATTCGTGCCGCCAGAGGCAGGCCAGCCTCAGCCAGACCACATCAAGTCCCAGAGAGCTCGCCGAGAGGTTGTGTCCCCTCAGATGAACCATATAAATTCATGGAAATGTTTTAACGAGGGCGTTTTTCCTCTGCTGGTCCTCCGCTTCCTTGAAAAACACAGACTTGGAGATAAACAATGTTTGCTGCTGCAGGGGGCAAACGCAGACTTCCTCCACATCCCCAGCGCTCGACACTTCTGCTTCCTTCCTTCCAGCACTGTCCAGTGTCCCGCAGGAAGGCCCGAGAGGACCAAGCTCCTAGGAGGGAGGGCGTCTGTCCCTCAGAGACAAGCTGCAGGGACACATGGAGCTCCAGAGGCTCTGTCTCCCTATCGGTGAGCACACTGGGCCTCCTGCCCTTTGGACTCTCCGTACTCCCATCAGCCCGGGCCAATGCCCTTCCAGAAGCAGAAGGGGGGACATCCCTGAGAGAGGTGTGTGTTAGGTTAAAACGGAGGCTTGATCCTAATGGAAAAAATAATCCGTGGGCCTGAACTAAGCTTTCTTCTTACTTCTAGACCGTGGAATTGGCCTGTAAACAACACATTGTCAGCTCGGTTTTCAGCTTCTGGAAATTAAACACTCCGTTAGGAAGAGTTTGTTTTGTATGAACATCCCTAACTGCAGAGGACAAAATGGGAAGAATTGCTGTCTGTTTGTTTACGCTTTGCTTGCAGAATGCTTCAAAACACATTTCATTTTCTGTCTGAGATGTTTTTCTCTGTGAGATCCTGGGGGTGACACATTCTTCTAGTGACTCCGGGGTATGGATTGGAGGAAAAGAGCAGTGGAGTGACCTGCCTTCAATCGTCTGTTAGTTAGAGACTGACCCAATGGGTCAGTGCTGTGGCAGGTGGATTATGGTTGCAATTCTTCACCCCGCCCCGTGCTCGTATAACACACCCGCACCCTTGCCCTGGCCTCACAGAGGCAGAGTGGGTTCCCCCCACCCCAAGGATGATTGAGGCTGACCACATGACTGGCTTCGACCAATGACAAGTGGACAGAAGTGGCAGTGTGTCAGTTCTCATCCTAAGCAATAAGACACTCTGCACATTTCCTCTTGTCCTTCTGCACATCTGCTGGCTCCATGAGGAAAGATCCCCCTAGGCACAGTGTTGCCCCCAGATGTTGACTCGCTGGCTGTTGTAATTCTCCAATTTCTGGGGTGGTTTGTCACACAGCGTTTCATGGCATCAGCTGACTCATAGAAGTACTTAGCAGAAATTCTGTAGACACTAGGTGACTAATAAATAGCACCATCTCTGGCACTTTTAGTTCCTACAAGTTTACGTTTTTGCCAGGCACTGTGATCTGGTGATGGGATACAAATAATAACAAAAATTAATACAATAAGGATGATAATTAGCATTTATTAAGTATTTGCTAGGTCCAGGTATCATGCTCAGCTCTTTATATATATTACCTTATTTAATTGTCCCATGATTCCAATGAAGAAATAAGGAAATTAGGCCTTTGAGAGTGTACGCAACCTGCCCCAGATCATAGGGCTGGGAAGACCCAGTTCCTGCCCGCAGGAAGCTCACGGTCTGGCAAAGAGAGACAAGTTCATGGCAAACACTTGTGGACGCCTGCCTGTGTGCCTGGACTAAGGTTAGTATGTCTAAGTTTGGTTTCTGCGGTGAGCCCGCAAAAGGGCACACTGGCGGTTTCGGTAGGAAAATCAGCGTTGCTCCTCTCTGCAGACAGGGCCCTCTGAGCTGCGGGCTGTTAGGAGTCAGGGGATGGTGAAGCTATGACCTGGGACCAAACCCCATGAACGTGAACATGCCAGGAAATCCATGCCTGCTTAGGAAAGGCTTGCCTTTGGAGCTATAAAACGGGACGCGAATTTCTGAGGTTCTGAGCCCAGCTCTCCCACAGGCGCGTGATGAGACTTGGGCGTCGCTCCCTTCCGCTCTGTGGGATTCGTTGTCTTCATCAGAAAAATGGGCTGGAGGATGTGGTTGGGTGACTGATCTCCACGGTGGCTTCATTTCAGAGGAGTCTGGATTCCTGCGTTGGAAGGAGTGTCATTCTTTTTGTTCTTGTCAGCTGTAAGCAGGAGAGGAGTGGGGCGTGGTGGGGGAGGAGCTGACGCGTCCTTTAAGGAATTGTGTTAAAAGCAGTTGGAGCAGTTCTGTGCTGTGATGTTTGCCTAGAGGCCATGTTAACTGTGGCTCTGTCTCCCAGAAACTGAGCTATACAGCAGGATTTTAGCCCAAGCGTGTGTGTGTGTGTGTGTGTGTGGTGTGTGTGTGTGTTGCAAGAGTGGACGTATTCTGTGGGTTGGGTTTAGCTTTTCAAATGGAAAGATCACAATCACAATAGCTACTATTTATTGAGCAACTATTATGAGCCAGGCACTTGCATTATCGCGATCACTTCTCATAATAGCCCCACGAAGTGAGCTGGGATTCCTCCAGCTTACAAAAAGAAAACGGAGCCCCCTTAGCTACCCTGGTGCTTCCTCTGGCTCAGGAGTATCTCCTCTTAGCTTCTTCTCTTGGGAGAGTGAGATGCTCTTTATGGCTGTGTGACCTTGGGCAAGTTCTCTGACTGTCTCTGAGCCTCAGTTTCTTTACGTACAAAATGGGCATAAGAAGCTCTTCCTCACAAGTTTGTGGGGAAGACACAGACTCGTTGAGCAATGTCAATGTCTGGGACACAGAAGACACTGATGAAGGCAGTCATTTTTTTAATGTGTAAGAATCACGTATTTACTGAAATAAGTTCAAATCCTTCTGTCCAGAGGAAACAATTCTAACTCTATCTTTTCCCAGAAATTTAAATTTTGTTTTCACAATTACTCACGTTGTTCAATTCAGTTCAGACCACAGCATCAGACCATCAAAGCTCAAAATCAACCAATGTCTGCCAGTCTAGTCGGTTTTACTCTTTTCTTGTTTTTACTTTTATTTTATTTTATTTTATTTTATTTTATTTTATTTTATTTTATTTTATTTATTTTATTTTATTTTATTTTATTTTATTTTATTTTATTTTTTGTGGGAGAGTCTAACCAGAGAACACCTTTGCCCAGCTAAATCTTATGGGGAAGCCCAGCGAATACAGCGCAGAACAGAGGGTTGTTCTGGTTGAGGCAGGAGAGGTGGGTCGCACGAGGCCCGAAGTCCTGCCTGATGGGGGTCTCTCCTCCCAGAGTAAGGGCCTCTTAGTGTCTCTGAGGACCCCTGCCCAGGGCTCTTCAAACTCCAGTCATGACCCATCAGTTGTCATGACGTCAGTAACTGAAAGCTTTGCACGCAGTCAGGGGGTGAGTGTTTATACACCAGTTTTGTTTCAGCTGCGTAAACACCTATGTGTTTACTGGGCTGTGACGTAAACTTCTATTTCTCACTGTGACTTGCCATCAAAAAGTTTGGAAAGCCCCTGCCATTCACTCCAATCCTTTCGTTTCACATCTGGGTAAACAAAGCCACAGGATGAACTCGTTAGTTACTGGGCGAGCACTCACTGGGTGCCAAGCCCCAGACTCGGTGCTGTAGGCAAGAGGTCGTTTCATCCCTTCCACCTCTGTTGGTAATAAGAATAATATTCGAATCCCCACTGAGAGATGACAAACCCGAGGCACCAGGCACACAGGCAGGAAGGCAGAGCCCTATTCAGACCCAGGGTTGTGGCCCATGACCCCACAAGTCACCATGGTGAGTAAGGAGGGTTCATTGGGAGCCCAAGGATAGAGGGGCAGGTGAGACCAAGGGGAAGGAACGTTGCACTGTGCCCACCTGGTGTCCGCAAAGGGCCAGCAGTGAGTGGCTGAGCTCAGAGGAAGGAAAGGCCATGGGGCAGATGGGAGGACTGGCGTCCTTGGGCAGGAGCTGGGGCTTGCCCTTGCTGCTCCTGGCACTCTTAGTCCCGCTGTAGAAACCTGAGGCAAGGCAAACTAGCGAGGGTGACCCTATTGAAGGGACAGCCTTGAACCTCCTTTAAGTTATGCTGATATTCAATAGTGCTTTTGCCCCATGTAAATGTCGCACACCTCACAGGAGGTCCTGCCTGAGGCACTGAGGAGCAAGGCCGTAGGCCTGCTGGAAAGCAAAGTCTGATTTTCGTTTGCCTTCTCCCTATTCATTTTCTAGACACATTTTCTAGTCTCGGCATCCCAGCCTTCCTCCGTGTCTCTTTTTGTCTCTGTGCGCATCTCCCTGACGGCCCAGTCTTTCTCTATGGCCTTCTCTGTCTCTCTCTTTCTGTGTCACTGTCTCTTCCTTTTTCTAGGATGTTCTCCCCTCCTTTTTCATGAACAGAGCCGGCTGCTCTGAATCCTTAGTTGCTGCTCCCTTCCTGTTTGCACCACCAGGACCAAGAGACCGACAGTCACAGAGAGGAGGCCTTCTCGTGCAAGTTTCGGGGCAGGGCCTGCAGTCGGCCCCCATCCTCCTCTCTGCTCTCCACGGGCATAGGCGGGGAGCCATCGGCAGCTGGTTTCTCTGGGAAGCATTGACAAGGTGCAGGCCACTAATGGTAGTGGCCGTTTGAGCTTCAATTGCCTGCTCTGCGACAACATCCAGTTCCAGAGAGAACCAAAATATCCCGACTGGACAGGGCCGGGTATCGCAGTGACCTGACCACTCAGACGCAACACGATTTCCCCTCAGCCTTCACAGGATCTTCCCAGCCGCTCCGCGAGAGGCCCATATCGTCCCCACTGTATGGATGGGGAAACTGAGGGCCAGAGCGGTGAGTGACATGACTCCCCAGAGGCCACACAGCTGGCGCGGAGCAGAGTCAAGACTCAGCTCCTGGCCCCTTGACCCTGAACCTCAGTGCTTCTTCCCTGAGGCCTGTTGAGATGGAAGCTTCAGGAAAATGTTGGCGGAGAGAGAATAAGAGGAACAGGATGCAGGTTGCTTAGAACTTTGACTGTTTACCCTCCTCTGTTTCTCTGGGCTGCAGTGAGGAAGTTCCCGTAGGAAGAAAAGTTGTATTGCTTCCTGGAGGCTGGTCCTCCTGCTAGGTGAAGGCTCCCCAGGCAGGAGGGAAGGAGAGCAGTTGGTCCGGGCACTGCCCAGAACCCCTGGGGGTGGGGCTGGGCCCCAGGGCTCCGGAGAGACGTGAAGTTTGCGAGCCAGACAGATGTCTCAGCTGTACCAACTCTTGATTTCCCATTTGTCGTCCCAGGGATTCTAATAAAGATTTGATTAAGGGGTTCATTCTACTCTTGGATGGGGGAAGGGGGATTAAAGGGAACTGAGGATGGACGGTAAAGGGGGAGCAGCACCCCACGCCAGAGCTGCATGGTGGCAGTGTGGTGATTAGTGAGGACGCCCTGAGCGGGGGCAGGGAGGTCCTCTGCGATCGACCGGCACCCTCCCCTTGTGGAGACTCTCTGGTGCACGGCTCTGGGGCACCGTTCCCATTGTCCAGCGCACGATCTATGCTTTTGTATGTAACAACCTGGTCTGGGCAGGCAAGGCACCTGATTTCAAGGCAAAAACAGCCTGACACCCACAGACCCTGGTTCTGGGAACCGAAAGGCTGGTTTTTGGTCCCCTTTAGTGACCAGCTCCATTTCAGACCGAACTAGCACGCACTGAGCTCTATCACATGTCTAGATCATAGGAGGTAATTTTTCTCATTCGAATCTCTCTGTCTCCCAGTGCAATCTCTGCTACAGTTTGAATGGAAAGAAATTACCTTGCTTTATTAATGGAATGACCATGTTTATATTCTCAAAGGCAGATGGTTCATTTTGAAAATTCAAAAGTCAGCTTTGTGGCCAAGTCTGGTTTGCAATGTAGCCAGCCCTTGTGCCTTTAAGAAGGATTGCAAATTCAGGTTGGTACCCAAGAGCTTCTCTGGGACCCTGTGGATGTCCTTCTCACCCCAGTGACCCAAAGGCTTCTAAGCAGTAACTCAAAGTATCCCTGAGCATTTGGCCTTTCCCCCCAGCTCTGAGAGGGCTTGGGGGTTTGGAGGATCTCACCAATCCTCGGAAAAACTTCCTGTTTTTGACAAAGCCGTGAAAACGGCCTTCAGTCCGCCCACTCTGTTTCTTATTCTGGAAGATGAGTGAGGGGGACATGGTGGAGAAACAAAGAAGAAGAACAAAATGTCATGGAAAGTCAGTGATGCTTCCTCATCAGCCTGGAGGAGGCCAGGAGGACACGCACAAATGTTGGCAAAGGGGCCCCTGGATGGCTGTATCCATAGCTGTCTGACCAAAGCCAAAAGTGAAACTGTAGGACAAGCTGGTCCCCACCTCCTAGAACAAAGGGAGGCTGAGGCATCTTAGTCACTGCTAATTTTTGGCCACTTACCAGCCTTGGGAGCAGGACGGCTTGTAAAGTTCCCGGTTGCTCCAAGCTGAAGGCAATTTATTCTAAGGAAATAAGTGCCACATCTGCTGGGGTGATGGGGAGATGCGGGAGCTGCTTGCAAGCTCACAATGTCTGAGCAGGATCTTAGATGCACCTTCAGCGGGCCTGGTGCTCTCCCCAGCCTGGGTTTTACTTCTTTGGGTTGGTCTGCAGAAGGATGCTTGGAGGGTTTATGTGAGCTCGGGAGGGTGTGTATGAGTTCTTTTTTTAAAAAAATAATAAAGTCCCTTACTGCTCCTGAGGCTGAGCGCATCCGAGGGAAGTCGTGGGCAGGAGGAAATTGCAAATGTTTTTTTTCAGCCTGTGATGGAGGGTGTTGGAACAGGTTTTGAAGGAGAGGAAGTGCTTGGATGTGGCTGAAGTCACACACGACACTCCAGCAGCTCCAGGGAAGTGTATGCAGTGGTGGGGAGCCTCCGTTTCGAGGTGAGCATGGGTCTCAGCGCTGGAAACTCTGTGAGGGTAGGAGAGAAGGAGGAGGAGATAAGGCCTTTGCTCTCCTGGGCCTCAGTTTGCCCTTCCATAAAATGGGACGCGGGAGGCGGGACCAGAATGGTCCCTTCTTGCTTGAACATTCTGGATTATGAACCTAGACAGGTAGGAAGGGGTTATTCATGAGCCCTAACATTACACACGCTGTACGGTTTATAAACCTCTTTCAAAACATGGTCTTTTCTTCTTCTTCATTATCATCACAGCAGACATATGGAAAAGGACATAAACAAATGTGAAGTGTCAGAAATGAGTATCATTGTAATAATTGTCAACCGAATACCTGTGTAACAAAAACCCCAGATCAGGATAGAATGAGTGATAGAATGAGCCATCTACCTGGGGCGGGGAAGGGGGGCTTTCCTGTCACGTCCCCTACCATCTCCTACGGGGACTCATTACTTCGCTTTTATGAAGATCATTTCCATTTTTGATGTCGTTTTGCCACCATGCATTCATCCCTAAATAATAAAGTTTAGCCGTGCCTATTTTTGAACTGTGTATAAATGGACTCACGCAGCATGTTATTTGTGTCGGCTTCGTTTACTCAAAATCATGATCGTCACATTTGTCTGTTTTTCCAGAGGAAAAAAGGAGAGCCAGAGAAGTTAAATAGCACATCTAAGGTCGCCTAGTCATGGCAAAGCTGGGCATGAAACCACACCGCCAGCTTATTCCGCTACTGCTGGAGTTGGTGACCTCCATTTCCAGCAATGTGGCACAGTGGGTGACGTGAGAATGGGAGAGATAGCCTTGATGGCTGAGCTGAGGTCACAGGCCCCAGAGAAGGAGTATCTGTGCCCTGTGTTCCCGTGGTGAGGTCCAGTCCCTGGACGCATTCTCCCATTGAGAGTATAAGCAATGGGGGAGAGAGAAGTCCCCAAAAGGAAACGGGTGTGCTGTTAGGAAGGCGGATGATGCTGGAGAGCCAACAATGCCACGTGGCTTCTCTTTCATCCTTCCCTAAATATAGGTTGATCATTTTTAATTGCTCCGGCTTTGCTTCTTAATATGCGAGTTAGGACAAGGTGTCAAACCCCTAAGTACCAGTGGTCCATCCTCATTGCTCAGTTCCACAGCAAGCACATGTTGCTTTTCCGAATTTTTTTTTCGAGAAATCCTGGAATACACTCCTTACAGACTCAGCAGCTGACGCCTGAAGGACTAACTTTCCCAGCCGCAGCCAGGGAGTCATCCTTCAGGTGACTGCTGCCTTTGCGTGGCCACTCGGCTTTGCGCCGGAGACCTCCAGAGTCTCTAAAAGCGCCCTCCTTTTCTGACAGAGGCATAAGATGGTTTCTTCATGGCATCTTATGTGGGGCTCCTGGCAAGTCATCATATGCCAGCGTGCAGAGAGGCTCTGGGTTTTCAGAAGATATTAGCAGTTGGGATGAGACTTCAGGGGAGGGGGACCCCTTGCCCGGAGAGGGGAGGTGGTGAGGGAGGAGAAACGAACAGCTGAAGAAATTGGGCTGGTGGCAAGGGAGTGAGGGCAGCTTAGAAATCACAGCGCAAACTTCCCGTTATAAAATAAGTCACGGGGATGTAGTGTACAGCCCGGGGAATATAGTTACTCATATCGTAATGACGATGTACGGTGACAGATGATTACTAGACTTATTATGGTGATCACGTGATACAGTATGTGACTGTCCAATCACTATGTTGTACACCCGAAACAAATATATTGTATATGTATATTATATATTGTATAATATGTATTGTAATATAAATTTAAAAATCACAATGCAGGGGTCACAGTGCTTGGGGAGGGGACAGGGTGGTGAGGACAAGGGTCTGGCACATCCCCTGGCCTGAGGTGGGTCTCTGGGGGTGCTTGTGACCGACTCCCTGGCCCCTCATCAAAAGCACACAGAGCTCCCCAGGAGTCCCCAGCGTTGGGCGGACGAGCAAGCCCTAGGTGGGAGCCGGGGAGCCCTCAGATGGGCACTGCTCTAAACATGCCCACGTGTTAGCTCATCTGAAGCTCATACATATTATCGGCATCCCATGACTTTCTCATAAAAGGGAACGTTACTGTTGTCTTTTGACAGATGGGGAAACTGAGGCGCAGTGAGGTTAAATAACAAGCTCGAAGCCATCTAGTGGTGCAGCCAGGATTTGAACACTGGTGTGTGACTAATTATTATCATTATTTTTTAAGTTTAAAAAAACGAAGGGATGGTACTGGGCGACACCCATGGTCCTTCCCCATCCACCGTCAGAATAGTTTACAGTCTTCTCTGCTAACTTCACTGCGGAGTCTGGGGTAACACTGGGCAACAGGACAAACCTGATGAAAAACAAGCGGCTTTGTAAAAGACGAGCCTGTTAGGCTAACCTGATTTCCTTCCTCGAGATCATGAGATTAGGAGAGAGCAGCCAGGCCGGGCCACATCCTGCCCAGTGGTTTGTGGAGAGCGGCTGTGAGCCAGGCATCTCTCCAAGCATTCCTGCATGGTGTGTCTCTCTGGACCAATCACACTCCGCCTCCTCCAGCTGAGGCCGGGCAAGCTGGCCTCACCTCCTCCCATCGTTCCATGTGCTACCCAAGCAAAGTGCCCGACTGGGAGGAGAGCGAAGTCAGGCCTCTCTTGTCCTTCTGCTGGGAGGTAATAATGCTGGGTTGTCATAAAGTGGATCCACTTGTACAGAGTAGGGAAGTCAAGGCTTTCGTTGGCCTGATTTAATTCCGGGGCCTGCTTACGCCGACAAGCAAAGATAAGCCACAGAGGGTGACATTTAAGAGCTACATGGTCGTTGCTGGAAACAAACAAGGCCCTGTGATCAGATGGGAAAAGTCAGCCCCAGCTCTGGGGTGAAGTTCTGAGTGGCAGACCAGGGAATTGCAATGGCACTTGGAGCCCTCTACCTCCCCCTCCCTGCACAGATGATGAAACCACGACTTGGGGTAACCTGCCCAAGTTCACACAGTGAGTGATGGTGGAGCTATGTTGCCAATGGGATCTCTCCAGGCCAAGTCCAGATGGGTCCACCTAACCTTGCTGCCTTCTCATCTGGTGCCGCCAGCTCAGGAGGCCATATGCGCTGCTAATATGGGCCCCTCAGCACAAGGCCCGACTGCAATGCCAACAAACATGAGACTCAGAAACGTGACAAAGAACTTGTCCTATTCTCTATGGAGCCTCCCGTGACGGCGACTCAGCAGCACCCACATTCTCTGCTCCTCCACCCAGAAGCAGAGAGCACAGGAGTAGGAAGCTGGCAGCCTGTCAGGGCTGCCCACCTGGGCAGCCTGTGCTGTCTCCTGAGGCCAGCTCTCCGCTCTTTCTCCCAGTCCCTGACAGTGATACAACCACCCAACACCCATTGCACGTGAGAGTTCATCGACACTTCGCAGCAATCCGATGAGTTTGATCCATTACTGCACCCTAACGTTTTACCAGTGAGGAAACCGAGACATAGCTAGGTGTGCTAGTTAAGTACAACCAATAAGCGGGAAAGCCAGGACTGCAAACCTAGACAGCCAGGCTCCCAGGTCCACGCGCCAGACCCCTGCCCCAGCTCCTCCTCCCTTCTTTCCATGGTAATTGCACTCAGCGTTTCTGTTAAAAGCCACCCTGCCCCGTTCCATGAGGCCCGGCCTGTCAGCCAACACACTGAGCCCAAAGGGCTAGGGCAATGCTCGGGCGGGGCCAGTCAGACTCTCCAGGCAAATGCCGAGTGACAAAGAGGTCCTGGGTCATCCTCACAGTGGTGCCCTTCCTCCTCAAAGCTGGTTTCTGTTGGCGTTCTCTCTGCCCAAGGAGCTGTCTTTGTTTCCTTGGCTTTTCTTTCCCTACTGCAAGCTGTCCAGTTTTCTCCTAGTAAATGGCTTTGCCCTACACTGCTTGTTAGCCAGGGTTAGGCTCTGTATATTATTCAGCAACACTGTGGATAAAACCATCACAGAAATGATTTGCTCTTCACTTCATATACACTTCATAAGCACCAAACATATGCCCAAACAAGCCTGGATTAAATGCAGCCTCTGCCACCTATTAGCTGTTGTGATTCTGAGGAAGTGACTTCACGTCTCTGATCTGATCTTCACTTCTTTCACCTGAAGAATGAAGATATTTCCTTGTACCACAGTTATCAAGGCGAGGTGCCAGGAAGAGGACAATGCAGGTGCAGAGAGCTGGAAGGGGGCGACTGTTAGTCTTTGAACCCAGTGGCAGGCTGCATCAAGGGCCCAGGCTCGTCACCCTGCCTTATGTCCATGCCCTTCTCCGTGTGACTTTGCGGTGCCTTCCTTATTGTGGGTGGGAGGTACTTCCTTATCTCTCCACTCTGAGCTTCACGCTGTGATTCGGCCCATGGGATGATAGCAGATGTGGCTCGAGCAGACAAGGGCTTGCCGAGTTGGTTTTGCTCTCATATGCGACCGCCATTGCCTTCGGATGGTCGTACATAGGCTTAGTCCACAGGGCCCAGGAGCAGGAGAAGAGGAACACAGAGCAGAGCTATCCCCAACCGAGCCCAGCCTAGGTCAGCTGATCTCCAGCCAACTGCAGACTCACAAGTGAAGCCCAGCTGAGACCTGCAGGGCCAGTCAAGTTCAGCCTGGATCAGCCCATCCCCTGCTGACTCACAAATATGTGAGAAATAATAAATGATCATCATCTTGAGCCAGAGAGGTTTGGGATGTTTTATTACGCAGCAATAACTAACTGATACAGAAACTTGGACTCAGAAGTGCGATGCTGCCATAACCAAACTTAAAATATGTAGTAAGGTTTTTGAGACTGGGTGATGGCAATGAGTAAGCTATTAGAGGAAGCTGGAGAAATAGTAAGGAAACTGCTGTTGGAAGCTAGACAATGTAAACTCGCGTTCTGTAGGTCTGAGTCATTTGGTAAAACTGTTGTCTATAGTAACTTGGGAAATAAACAGTTTATCTAATAAACTCTTGAACTTGGGCAAAGAGATTTCCCGGCTGGATATTCAAAGGATCAGTTGGCTTTTGTGGCTGTGTTTGATGAGGTGCTACAAAAAAAAGAGATGAGCTCAGAAAATAACATGCCCAGTTTGCAAGTCGTATTAGAAGAACTACAGAGATGCTAGAATCTGTTCTGTTGATAGGGCTTTGGCACATGGCGTAGAATGGAACCAAAGACATAGGAAACCCATAAAGTTTTTAGAGACATAATGTTGACAAAAAAGACTCCTACCCTGAGTTAAGAGACAGAGACAAAAAGACAAACACCATGCGATTTCACACCACTAGGACGCGAGGGAGCAAGGATGCGGGCCCAGACCCCCGAGTGTATCTTAAACCAAAACCATTAGTTCCTCTTCCGGTTGCCACTGATTTTCTTCCTGAGCATTAGCCATGTTCATGACAGTCGCGACACCAGGTACCAGGCACAGCTGTGAGCACTTTACATGAACTCGACTAGTTAATAAAGCTTTTTGTTTTAATTTATTTACTTCTCACAATAGAGAAGCAGAGAAGTTTTCATTTCCTTCTTCCTACCCTTTGAGAAAGGCACTATGATTTTCCTTATTTTACAGACGAGGCACAGAGAAGTTCGGTAACATGCGCAAGGTAACAGAGCCGGAAAGTGACAGAGGCTTCGAGTCCAGACTGTCTGACGCCCGCATTCTCACTCTTCAGCACCAAGCCCCACACTGCTGCACGCTCATTTTTGTAGTCAGGATTTCACTGGTTCAGTGTTTTGAGGGGCCCCAATATACCAGGAGGAGTGAGGACAGGACACAGCACTGTCTCAGAAATAGGAAAAATAGGAGCAGAAAGAGAGAGAGCAGAATAGGAGGAGAAATAGAAGCAGAAATAGAAACCCAGAGAGTGAGTGGGCAGCAGAGCCTCATCTGGGCCAGCCTGAGACCCTCCTCTCCAAGTCACGATGCCACCTGGAAGCCCTGGCAGAGCGCCCAGCGCTGGCGAGGCTCTGAGAGGAGAGCACGGTGGCGGGCACGCATGGTGGTGCCGCGGGAGACCGCCCTCCGGGAGCCTTCTGCTGCCTCTAGGTTCTGGAGCCATCCCCCAGGGAAGGCCCCGACGGTCTGGTTGGGCCTTTCTGCAGAAGCATCAGCTGGGGAGAGGTAAGAGGGCAGGGAGGGGAGCAGAGAGGACGAGGGGCAGCCGGGCAGACTGGAGGAACGCAGGCATGGGTGATTCCCTTCCCGATTAGCCAGGCTGTGTGTTCAAATGAGGACAAATACGCATGAGTGGGCACGGAGCCTGTGGGGAGCCCAGCAGAACAGTGAGGAGAGAGGAAGTCACTGCACGGGTCTGGGTCATGCTAGGAAAAATAGGGCAGAAGGCAGGAGGCTGCCATGTATCATGCCTGCTCTGCCCTGAGGCTGGCATCCACTGGCAGCCACCCTCTCTTCTAGCCACCCTGGGAGGTAGGAGATTACAGAGACTCAGAGAAATGAATGATTTGCCGAAGGTCACTCAAGGACGCATGAAAGGTGGGGGCATCTCAGATAGTATCTTGCTCCGAGGAGCGTGGGCTGCTCAGGGCTCCCAGGGCTTCTGCAATAGGCTGGCCTCCCAGCTCTCAGCCCTACCTGATGACAGTCCTGCTTTTGAGATGTGGGCCAGACTCTAGTGCCACTCATGGAATCTGGGGTTCACGTCTAGCAGTGATGGCAGCCAGGAAAGTCACTCCACAGCCTTGCTTGGGGAGACTCGAGGGCTTTAAGACAGGCACCATATTGGGAGGGCAAAGAGAAGCCAGCACTTCATTTAGTATTGGAGTGGATGGGGAGGGGATATTCAGGCAAAGCTTCAAGGAACTAGAAGGGCCTTAAAGGACAGGAAGTAGGCCCTCAGGTGGAAGAAAGAGGCGCAGAGACAGTATTTGCTGCTGATTGCTTTGACCGCCCTAGTGAATGGCTTCCCTGTACCCGCACCCTTTGCAATGAGACTTTGTGGCTCCTTCCCACCCCCAAATCTTTAGGATACCTTTGGCACTTGCTTTGGCTGATAGAATTCAGCAGAAGTGTGCCAGTACTGAGCCCAAGCCATCAAAAGGCCTTGCATGCTGTCACTCACTCTCTCGGACCCCGGCCTTCTTAGTGTGAATAGCTTGGGCTAGCTCCTTGGAGGATGAGACACCATGTGGAGCTGAGACAAGTTGCCCAGTTGTCCCAGCTGAGGCCCTGGTATGTGGAGAGCCCAGCCCGCTGACCACAGATGCAGACACGTGAATGGGACTAGTCAAGAGTAGAACTGCCCCACTGACCCACAGACTCGGAGGCTAAAGAAATGCAATACTCTTAAGCGACTGGGTTTTGTGGTTTCTTATGCAGCATTATCATGACAATCGAGAAACTGATATGTGTTAATAAAGGTAAAGAGAATGGAAAGACAAAGACTAAGGGGTGGGAACATGTCGGGGTGCTTGGGGTCGGGGGAGTAGCCCAGAATTTCTGGGTCAAAGGGAGGACCCAAGGTAACCTCAGAATACCCCCCAGCCAGTGGCCCTGAAGACTCCAGGGCAGGCTGACCTGGCCATCTAGTGAATGACGGGTCACCCGGCTGACTGGCCCCCAGCCTCGCTGCTGTCATGAGCTGACTGGGTGGACGTCTGCAGGTTCACTGACAAACAGGCCCGCCTGCTGGAATGCTTCTTCTGCTTGTTTGTTCCTATTTGCCCCTGGCCAGGATCCCGATGGATCCTGGCGGAAGGTTCTCGCATAGGATGGTGTTTTCCTGATGTTGAGCAAGAACTTCCAGAAACTCCTGGACCTGCACTTCAGCTCTGCCCACTGGTGACTTCAGGTGGCTCATTCACATCCTCTGTTATAGACTGAACGTTCGTGTCGTCCCCCGCCTCCCCCTAATTCTTGTGCTGGAATCTTAACCCCCGCCGCGATGCGGTGAGGCGGTGAGGCCTTTGGGAGGTGATCAGGCCATGAGGGTGGAGCCCCCATGAATGGGATCAGTGCCCTTTAAGAGCCTCACAGAGCATCTCGGCTCTCTGTCATGTGAGCTTACAAGGAGAAAACGGCTGTCAGGACAGAGCCCTCACCAGAACCCGACACGCTGGCGCCGTGACCACAGACGTGCAGACTCCAGAACCGTGGGGAGCAAATGTCCGTTATTTATAAGCCACCCGGTCTACGGCATTCCCTCACAACAGCCCCAGGGGGCCAGGATGCCTGCTGTGTGTCCACGGTGTCCACGGCCATCTGGGGGCGGTCATGTTTACTGTTCTAGTTTTGGGTGGGGAGGACTTACAGGTGACTTTTTAAAAACACATTTTTCAATTTAAGTTTATTGGAGTAACATTGGTTAATACAGTTATATAATTGTCAGGTGTACCTTATAATTTGACATCTGTGTATTCTATTGTGTGTTTACCACCCCAAGTCCAGTTCCCTTCAGCGACCACATATTTGATCCCTTTACCCACGTCACCCTCCCCTACAGGTGACTTTGATGTCATAGGAAGGTAGAGCCAGAACAAGTAAGGTCAAGGGTCTTAAATGTGTCCCTTCTTCTGCTGAGGCCACCAGTCTTGGAGCTGAAATGGCCCCTTAAACCCTTTTAGTCTAACCCCTCACTGTGGGAATAAGGAGCCTGTAGCCCAGAGAGGGCAAACCGCTCTGTCCTTGGTCACGCGGCAAGTTCACAGCGGGGCTCAGACTGGAACCCTTGCCCATCGGTCCCATTGTACTGTCAGGCATTGCCTCGCCTCCCTTAAAGTTCCCTGCCACAGCCAGGGCCAAACTCTCCCCTTATTCCCTTCTTCTGCCCCTTTCCAAGGGTGAGGGAAGGCAGTCTGGTGTCCTGGCCAGGCGGATGGTGAGCTCATTTATGCTATCTCAAGACCCGCCCCCAAATGCTCTTCACTCATAACTCCTTCTTTCTCTGTACCTGGCCTCTCCCCATTAACCCCCAGTTCTGCCTCAAGGCTGCTCTGAAGGCCTGGGATGTGGGCAGCCTTCTCCTTAGAGAAGAAAGAGGAGACATTCAGGAGAGAGATAGGGTCCCTCCTTCCTTCCTCCCCACTCCACCTTCAGATAAGGGATCCACCTCCACACTTCTCCCTTTCCCGCCTGTCCTGCTCCTTCCCTGACTCTGTTCAGGAGTTGCTGGTCGCTGGTTGGCCAGTCCACACCACAGTTACAGTGACAGGGGGAGACCTGTGGGCACGGACAGAGCCTGAGCTGGGACTCTAGAGAGCAGTCCTGTCACTGCCTCAACAACCGTGGACTCCGGGCAGCACCATCCCTCTGGGGCTCCGGATCTTCATTTGTCAAGTGGGGGGGGGAGGCCGGGGGAGCTTACTGCATGCTGGAAGCTCTTTGCACCTGTCGCGTGGGTGTGATCCCCAGAAGCTTGGTGGAGGCCCAGAGAGGCTCCATGACCATGTCCACATGTCATAGTTGGTAAGTGGCCCAAGCCAAACCAGAACACAAGTCTCAGGGCCCTGTGGGCATGCTCTGAGCACACCTAGCTCTGGCAAAAGCACAGGTAGGAAGTGGGCTAGTCCAGACCCAGGCTGGAGGGTGGGGGCGGGGGGGGGGTGCTGGAAGGCAGGCTCTATTGTCTCTCTGCACCAGGAAGTGCAGCTGGGTGGGTGGGGGGGGATGGGTGGTCCCAGGCCTCTGCCCACTTGTTGAAGAGGGTGAGGAAATGCTCCTCGTGTCCTGCCTCTGGGGCTCCAGCTGGAAGTCAGTTTACAAGGCAGGGTCTGCCTTCCCCTCCCTTCCCCATCCAGCCTTCCCCTATCCCAGGATTCCCACTGCTGCTTCTCATGCCCAAGATGGAACCCTCCTCTCAGTCTGGGTCACTCTGGCAGGCCACCTGTGTGAGCTACAGAGCACTGGCATCAAAGTCAGGCAGCCCTGAGTCAGGTACTGACTTCCTGCCCCTTCACCTCTTCTGTAACATGGGAGGTAAGGAGAGCGATTCTCTCATAGGGTTGGGGGAGGGTCAGGGCCCTTGTGTGCTGGCAGTTTGTGGTTTGGGTTCATAGGGCAGAGGACAAGAAAGGGGGGCCCTCAGGAGCCTCCCCATGGGTACCCCAGCACTCCCTTCAGAGAAGTAAAAGCTGCTTTGGCCCCATCCTCTACTCCTCCAGTCCTCCTCCCTCAGGCCATTTGCGTAATCCTTTTATAAAAAGCAGTGATTTCCAAGGCAAAGCTAAGTCCCGAGCGGCTCCAGGCTGCAGGTCCCACATTTTGGACTCAGACCTATAAATCGCCTTATGTCTAGAGCAGGTCCAGGTATTGGAATCGCATGCTTTATTTCTGCTGAGCCCAGGTTCCCGCCCTCTCAGCCCAGCTCTCCTCCCTCCAGGCACCCTGCTGTCTCCTGGGGGGCTGGGCTGGTACCCAGTTCTCCTCCTAACTCTCCTAGGATTTGCAGGCTCGCAGACGCGAAGACGCTTCCGCTGCCCCAGGAGGTGACGGAGTGGGGGTGTTTAGAATCCGCTCCCTGCATTTCCCAGGAGCTTTGAGCTCGGTAAAGGCGGCAGCCAACAGCTGCCAGGCTCCTGGTCTGCTCAGGGAGGGACCAGAGTCCTCAGCTCAGTCCTTAGCCGAATTCACTCCAACCCCCAACCTATGACCCTTTCTGCGGATAAACCTCTTGCGGTGAAAGGCTCAGCCCCAGCGCAGGCTCTGGAGTGGTAAGAAGGGCAGCCAATGATGGTGGAGTTAGAGCATTACATCATCGCTGTGGGCTCCCATTGGTTGGGCACACAGCCTCCTTGGCCCCGCATCCCTGCCTAGACAGACAATGAGCCTCTCTGCGCCCCGGGCTCCCAAAGCTCTGGTGCCAGGTTTACAGAGGGCCCTTGTGGGCAGAATGCTGGGCCAGACGGAGCCGGAGGTCCAGGCTCTACCACTGATTAGGGGAGGCGCGGTGTTGCCAGGCGTCAGCTTCCTCACGTGCCAGAGGAGAGCATTCCTGCTCTTGCACCCTCCCCCCACTGCCACCATTTTACAGCCCTCCTGGGACCAGGTTCCGCCCCACTTCTCCAGAACCACACATTCACCCACTCGAACATCCCCAGCAGGGCCGCCCCCCCCCCCCCAGGGGACAGGGGTCTTCTCTGGCTCTCTCTCCTTTTCATCCCCAGAATCTGGCAGGATGTGGACATGTAGAACAATGGGTACCGTTAACTGAGTGTTTCCAAAAGGGCAGACCCTGGGCTAAGCCTTATATATTATTTTATTCATGTATAAACGTTACATGCCCACTGACATTGAGGCTGGGCGAGAATCACCAATCACCCAAGGTCAGAGAACTGGTGAACGGGAAAGTCAGGATTCCCACCCAGGCAGGCCGGCTCCAGAGCCCTGAATTCCCAGTGCCACGGGAGTGAACAGCCAGCTGTCACCTCTATGCTGGTTCAAACTCCCCCACCTGACAGGCAGGCAGTCTTGGGCAGGAGCCTTCCCTGGACCAGGCTGTTCTGGTCAAGTGTCCTCAGCGAGCCTGCACGGTGATGGGGGAAAACTGTTGCTGGGATTTGAGTTCAGTCTGAGATGTCAGAATTTCAGCTCTTCTCACCTCAGGGACGGTGGCGCCTCTATCACAGCGAGCTGGCTCACGTCAGGTCAACCGTGACATTGGATGCTGGCACCTCGCTGCCTCTTCTCTTTGCCTGCCTCCTCTCTCTCTCCCCAGCTCTGTCGGCTCTAGCTTGAGCTCTGCAGATTCTCTGAGCAATCCTGAGAATGTGTGCCTCCTCTCTAGGCCTCGGTGTCCCCTAACCTGCACCAGGAGTGGGCAGGGACAGATACTCTCACATCCAGGAAAAATGTGGGCCGGACCTGTGCCCTCCTCTTAAGCTCTTTGGCATCCATACCTCTGCCCTACTGTTTAGGGCCCTGGGGGTGGGGGGTGCTGTCCCAGTGGGAATAGGAAGAGGCTGCCAATGTCTCTGTGTAATAGGACCAACGCCTCTAACTGTGGGGAAGTTCTGTGGACAAGCTTTTAGTGACTTAGAACATGAATTTCTGACCCATTTCCCACTACTCCTTGGTAGGTGTTGCCTAGGGGAACAGAGAGAGATTCAACTCTGAAGGGTGGTCTTGTGAAAGAGGCAGCTGGGTTGCTTAGTGTGGCACTGGCAGGCTCACCAAGGGTTGCAGAGGGAGGCTGCTGGTAGGCAGATTTTGGCTGTGCATAAAGAAGAGCTTTGAAGCTGCCCGAATGAGCTGTTTTGTGATAGTGAGCTCCCTGTCGCCAGAGGAGTGCAAGCAGATCACTTTCACTCATGCATCCAACTGACCTATGCAAGACACTGTACTCAGTGGAATGAGGCCCAGTGGGGAAACAAGCACTTGAACGGGTAGCTGTCAGTGCGTGTGAGCACAGGGAGGGAGTGTCTGAGTCTGCCTGGGAGTCTGAAGGCTGCGTTGAGGATGGGGATGCAGCCCTTCACTGAACCTTAAGGTGGTAGAGAAGTTTGCCAGGCAGACAGGCAGAGGAGAGGGCTGGCATTTGTTAATTCATATTAGATCTTCTAAATTACATGTAGAAGGGCATGTTGTGGAAGAAATGCAAGTATCAGGGGAGGATAAGATTGGGGACTTTTAAAAATTCAGATTGGTTTTCACCATAAGTGGTCAGAACTAATCTTCACGTAGAGATGCTTCTGGGGGACATTTCCCCAGCTCCATGGAGCTCGGCTTCCGCTTCTTGGCAGGTCTGTCTGTTGGGTGCCACCCTTTTCTCCCCTCCCCACTGCAGACCAGCCCATCCAAGGTCTGAACTGCAACATAGGGCTGTAACTCTGAGGAGTCACTGGGAGCTGCGTATCCTAGCAACCTCCCAGGCTCAGCCACAGGGCTAGGCCCAGACTCAAGGCTCTTTCTAATTCCCTGGCCTTCCATTAATGGTGCACCTCCCACAGCGATGGGGAGGGTGGGGAGAAGAGGGGAGTGGTGAGCAGAAAGCGTTGCATCCAGCCCCAGCACTCTCTCTCAAACAATACAGCCAGGGATGGGGGGAATCAGGGGACCAGGGGAGTCCTTTAACTGAATATGCCACCTGCCTGTCACCAAGACCAATTTACAACCATTTAGAATACAGCAAATCTAGGCAGTGATTGTCAATGCCAGCTAACATCACAAAATGATAGACAGATGGAAATGATGTTCCTTCTCACGAAAAACCATAGCACCACCTATGAAGTATTCCTGCCCAAATCAAACTTGAATCTGATCAAGCCTCTAAGGGTAACTTCCAGTTACAGGGATGAAGCTAGATTTTATCTCTGTGGAAAAGCTACAGAATTCATCAACAAAAGATCACAAGGAAAAGAATAAAAGGGAAAAAAAATGAAAACAGAAGGAGTACTTAGAAATTAACAGAAAAGCTCAAGAGAAATACCAACCAATTATAGCATATGGACTTGATTTGGATCCCAATTCTCACCAACAAGTACAAGACAACAATGACAACAATAGACATTCATGAGACAACCAGGGAGATTTGAACATTGACTGGATATTTAATGCTGTCAGTGAATGATATTTAATTTTTGAGGAGTGTTAAAAAGGGTTTTGGATTGTGCTTTAAAAGATCTTAATTGTTGAGGAATACATCCTAAAATATTCACGGATGAAATAATAAGGTGACTGGAGTGTGCTTTATAATTATCCGTGGTGGAGAGGAGGGTGTGGAGGTTTAGATGAAACGAGATGGGCTGATAATTGCAGCTGGGTGGTGGGGGGCTCATGGAGTCATAATACCATGCTCTTAATATGAGTCATATGAAGTTGCTGATTTTTGATCGCTTTTGGCCTTCGAAATGCAATTTCTTGTGCTGCAAACACATGCAATTGGTATATGTTTGAAGTTTTTTTTAATGAAAAAAAAATTTTTTTAGAGCAAAGGAGTGGTCCAAACCTGCTTTTCTAGACGTCTCCGCCATAGGAAAGCGATGTCATAGACTGGCACTAGAATCTGTAGAATTGTCATTAGAAAAGCTGAAAACTCGCAGAGGCTGGTGTAACCTGCATGAATGATTTCTGTTGAAATAATAATAGTAATAATAATAATAATAATAATAACAATATAATAATAATAATTTACTGGTCACTGATAGCAAATGCTCAATGACTTGCCTGGACATGTTTGAGCTGCAGAAGATGGTGTCATTGATGTTTTAATTGCTCAAAAAATGACAATAAGAAATTAAAGGAATCCGAACAAGCAGTATGGAAATTCTCCTTGCTGAAGAAGGCAGCTGGTCCTTCTTGGAGCGCAAATTTTCCTTGAGAAATGCTGGCCAGGAGACCCCACAGTGGGCACAGAGGCAGGCCCTGGACTCCGGCCCTGCTTCATCCTAACTTTCCTAACTTTTGGAGCCACAGCATCCATTTCTCAGACTCGCGATTTCCCATTCCCGGAGAAGGCCCAGGACGTTCTATTAAGTCCCTTTCCAGTTCCTGTTTCTATCTCAATGCCAAGTTAATCACTTGACCAGCTCACGGGTCTCATTTGTTTGGTCTTAATGTCTTCTCTTTGTGGACCACTGTGCTGGTGCTTTAAGTGACACGGTTTCTTGTCTTAATAAGATTATGAGTCAAATTTTGACTCAACTGCTTCACGGCTTTGTTTTCTGAGGCAAGTATTTATTTAACCTCTATTTGGATCTCAGTTTCTTATGTGCAAATTGGGGGTAATGACAGTTAATATCTGTTTCATAGGGGTTTTGTGAGGATTAAATAAGATAAGGCAGGTCAACTACTTAGTATCTGGCACATTGAAGGGCACAATAAATGGTAACTACTACTATTATTAATTTTACATAAACCCATGAGTACTTAACAGTGAATGTAAACTGTGACTTCCTGATGATGTGGGGTATAAGTAATCCTGGGGGCTGGTGACACAGGGAAATCTGGTACGAAACCTGAAGGATAAAAGAATAAGAAACTACTAACGGCCCTTCAATATTCATTCTTCCCTTTTTCCTTAAAAATGAAGCTGAGACTACATTTCCCAGCCTTCCTTGCTGCTAGATGTGGCCATGTGACAAATTCTGGCCAAAGAAGCGAAAACACAAGCATTGTGTGGGACCTCTGGAAAGGTTGCCTAAAAGGATCTGACTCAGCTGGGAGAAGAAGCCTTGTGCCCATTTTTTCTTCTGCTGGTCTGGAATGCTGATGTGATGGTTGGAGCTCCAGCATCCCTTTTGGAGCGTGAGCTGACCTTGCAGATAGTAAATGTGCCCTGAGGATGAGGCAGTGTGATAAGGTTTCTGATGACACTGTGGAGCCACTATAATGTCCCCAGGCTACTTATCTCTTTACTTTTGTGTGTGTGTGTGAGAGAAGTAAACTTCTATCTCGTTTAAGTCCCCCTACCCTTTTGTTGTTGTTGTTCTATGCAGCTGAACCTATTCCAGGGGTAATATTTAAAATATTTAACAACCAGACTAGCATGGGCACTGACCAATCAGAATGGACTCCGGCCGCAGTGCGAGAGCAGCAGAGGAAGGTGTTGGAGGTTGCAGGGGAGCTTGGAGCCGCAGATATTTCCCAACTAGTATGAAAGGATTTTACGATTTTAACCACAGGTTTATGGTGTATCAAGCATTCCAGCTGAAACCTGCTGAACAGCAGCCCTAATTTTAACTGATACAAAGAAGAATGTTTGGAAATAGCTAAAAAGACAAGGAGAACGTCTTCGCCATGGGCACAGCTTGAGTGGAGGTTTAGAGGGTGCGTGAAGCACAGAGAGTTATGATCAGTGAGAATTGCAGATCAATGTGACTGATGGAAATGTCCTTTCTCCTGCTCCCCTTTTTTTATTGTGCTGAAATACATGTAACATAAAATTTACCATCCTCACCATTTCTAAGTTTGCAGTTCAGTGGTGTTGAATACATTTGTAATGTTATGTAATTCCCCATCTCCCTCTTCCCCAACCCTTGACAACGACCATTCTACTTTCTGTCTCTATGATTTTGACTACTTTAAGTCACTCACAAGTGGAATCAGACAATATTTTGTGTGTGTATGTGTGGCTAATTTATTTTACTTAGCATAATGTCCTCAAGTTTCATCCATGTTGTAGCACATGTTAGAATTTCCTTCCTTTGTCAAGCTGCATAATATTCCTTTATATATCTATACCACATCTTGTTTATCCCTCCATCTGTCAGCGGACAGGTGAGTTTCTTCGACATTGCTGTATAATTGGCCTTTAATACATGGTGACTTGCTATTGCTCATTTTAAGGCTTCAGTGAGAGATGGAGAAACTATATATATGTGTATATATATATTGAATATTACTTCCTGGGTCACCTGGAAGTCCTTGCCCTGCTTTGCCCCTGGGTTCTCAGTGCGCTTACATTTCAAAACCAGTTCAAGGGTGACTGTTGAGGCCAAGCACTCCCCTGTTTCCAGGGCACCTTCGCATCCTCCCTCAGAGCCTTAGCACAGAACAGCTTATTATTATTATTATTATTATTATTTTTTTTTATCACCGCCACTGCTGAGTTTAAGAACCTTGCAAGTAGGACCTGGGTTGTCTGCATCTTCAGCCTGTACATAACATACTTGGCACCTAGTAGGCACTCAGGAAATTTTGCTAAATGAATGGCTATAAAACCAGTAATTTTGGATAGCGTGGTGACTATATCACCTCCCACTGAAAAATCCATTTTTCCTCATTTTTCTCATACTTGGTATCTGAACTATCCCTTCATTTCAATTACATTAGCTAATTAGTTCAATGTGTAAGCTTTTTCTTGGACATTTTCCACCAAAGATATAGTTAGTTGATTTCCAAAATAATTTAGGTGCACATTGTGTATCCTGTGGAGAAGACAGTGGGAGCCTTCTCATACTTCCAAACAGGCTGGAGCTGCTGAGAAAGAAAAGACAGCACCCTGAAGGTCCTTAAAAAGACAGGGGAGGACACCTCCTATGGCAGGTATAGTTTCCAGAGATGGCTACGACGGAATTTCACAGTATTTCTGCAGCGTGACCTTGACGCTCCTCCCAATGAGAGGGAGCGCCTAAGCCTGCTCCTCCTTCAATCTGGATCGACCTGCGGTTTCTCTGAAGAGGGATGACTCGTCACATTGCAGTGGCTCTGCAGAGCCAAGATTCCTCATTTCCACTGGTCGCCTGGTCCCTCACCTCAAAAACACACAAATGCTCTCATGGCCTCACATTCAAGAATACTTCTGAATCTGCCTCTTACAAGTTCTGTATTCTGATATATTTGACTTCTTTGATATCTGTCCAAGGATACCTCGTCCAGCCTCTCTTAGAAGCTACACACAGACACACATACACACACTCAAGAGAATATCTCTCTCTTCAACGAAGATATACCGGTGGCCAATAAGCACATGAAAAGATGCTCAGCATCACCAGTCATTAGGGAAATGCAAATCAAAACTACACTGAGATACCATACTCGTTAAGATGGCTACTATCAAAAAAATCAGAAAAGAGCAAGTATTGGTGAGGATGTGGAGTGATCGGAACCCTTGCGCACTGTTGGTGGGGGTATAAAACGGTGCAGCCATTGTAGAAACCAGTATGGCGTGTCCCCTCCCAGCCTGTCCCCTCCCATCCACTCTTTCCTCTGCTGCCAGTGATCTCAGAGGTCAAGATGGGTTCTGTCCCTGCACCTTCTTACCAGTGCTTGTGCGTTGCCTCCAGGTGAAGTCCGGACACCCCTCCTCAGCATTCTAGGCTGATTCTGTTTCACCACATCTCCATCCTCATCTCTCACCAACCTGTGCGCTCCAGACTCTCTCGGCTTCAGTCCCTTAGAGCTTAGCAGCCCCCACATTCACCAACGAGCCCGAATGTGAATCCATGCCTTTGCAATGCTCTCTTTTCTTTCTGCACTGTTGTTCTGCCATTTGCCAAATTCCCAGCTCCTTGGGATGAGGCTCAGAAGCTGCCCACCCCATCCTCCTCTTCCAAACTTCCGCAGGCAGGTTCTTCACTCCCTCCCCTGTGCTCCCCGAGTCTGTACTCCGACCCCTGCCCTTCCTACATGGACTTATTGGCTCTTGACTCAAGTGTCTCCCTCCCCAGATCAGGAGCACCTCAGAGTCAGGACAGTATTTCATCCATGATCATTCCATGAGGCCCAGAACAGTGGCTGAGCTGTCACACACTGTCCCTGTCATGCCACGAGGAAGGGAGCTGGACTGCTATGGCCTGTTCTGCTCCGGGATAGATTGGACCCTGGTCAGCCTCTGCGAAGGGAGAGCATTTGTCTAGTCAGTGGTTCTTCACCCTGGGAACCCCGGAAACATCGCCGATGGCCAAGCGCCACCCCCAGTGATTCTGATTCGACTGCTCCCTGGTGGTGCTTATGTGCAGCCAGGGGTGAGACCACTCCGGCTCTAACGTGCCCACAAAGCCCCTGGGACCGTGTTGAATTACCGGTCAGTCTGGGGCGGGGTTGGAGTGTCTGCTTGTCTCATAAGCTCCCAGGTGCTAACAGCGCTGCTGGTCCATGAACCACGGTTTGAGTGGAAGGGACTCAGGTGACCTTTCCCATCCCTGGCCTGGCATTCACTGCCACTGAGATGGGAGGAGGCCTGGAGCCCTGGAGGTCAGAAAGGAGGGATGAGGGTAAGGGGAGGTAGTGAGTTTGGGGAGGTGGGTCATACCTCAGAGCTGTCGTGGAGGTCACACGGGCAGGACGTGGTGACACCTGGCACACGGGCGAGTGGTGGAAATGCTTCTACATGTGCTGTGGTACCAGGGTGCCATGGTCCTGCCGTCCATAAAGCGAGTGCTTACCATGTGTCAGGGACTTTTCTAGACTCCCAGTGACTCATTTAATCCACCTTCCCATTCTATAGAGGAGGAAACAGAGGCACAGTGAGATGAAATAAACATCCAAGGTCATGTCCGCGCCGTCTGTCTTCATACTGTGTGGTTAAGCCCTTTGCCAGATCGTCCCTCTAGTTTCTGAGCCAGCACATATTCATTTATTTGTTCATCTCACCAAATATTTGATGAGCGCCTACTCTAAGCCAGGCTCAAGGTTGGGCACTGGGAACACAAGGTGTCACTGCCCAGGACAGAGCTCAGAGACAGACCCCGAAACGCAGCTTGGAGAGCTTTGCAGCTGGAGCTTCCCTGGGCCTGTCTGGCCACCAACCAGGGAACTCCTCCTGTAAGATCCATGTTGATGAGCAGCTCCTAACACGTGGCCCCCGCCTGAGCATATGACTGCTAGGTGGAGCCACCCACAGATCTCAGGACAGGAGGTGAGCAAAGCAGCCTGGGGCCCCTGCCCCTTTCTGCTCACAACCTCCTTTGCCTCCCATCCCAGCTTCTTAGGCTTTCAGCCTTCTTAGGCCCCATGCCTGCTTCAGCCTTTGAATCTCATTGTCCCAGCCCACTAGGCCACATAACTGCCTGCTTTTACAAAATCAATTCCATTCTATTATGTTCTAATTGCTTAGTTATTATTTTGATGGATAGACAGGGCACTCACCTCTGGGCTCCTGTAAAAAAATTGACTTCCAGCCCACACCACTTGGATAAATAATAGATCTTCCAGTTGGAAAACCCAGGCGGGTGCACTGGAGTGCCATTGTTGCCTGTGTCCCTTGCCCCCGGCCACTCACTGCCTTCACCTGACTTCAAGTGGGCTCTTATGGAGCAGCTGACCCATCTGGTGACCTCAGCTGCTGAGGTCAGAGCTCTTCCCTCAGGGCTGCTGGTTGCTATGGGGGCTGATGCCCGAGCTCCAGGTGGGGGAGGTGGGAGGGAGCCTGGGTCAGCAGGGAGATTTATCCAAGCTTGAGGGAAGGAAGCAGACAAACAGAGAAAAGGCTCGTCAAGACCCAGGCCCTCCCCAGCCTATCTCCCTGGGTCATCGTGTCTGTTGGCATCATCGCCTCCATCATCAGGCTGGGAGCTCCAGAAGCACCCAAATGTTCTTCATCTCTGTCACCCCAGGAGCCAGTGTCGGGCGTGACAGAATAGAGAATGCCAGGTGCGTCCCACAGGAGTAGGGAACCCAAAGATTACGATTCCAGTAGCTCTACCCAGCCTGGCATCTGCACTTATCTGCCATTCGTGTTTGACTCTTGTTCCCAGTAGCTCACATTGGTGACATGCCAGGTTATACTCTGGCTTATTGTTTATTCGTAGTCAGAATTTCCACTTGAAATCCTATGAGAATTTGCAACCTATATAACAAACTCTGAGGGAGCATTTATTATGAGCCAACACTGTCGAGGGGTTATTAATGCATCGAATCCTTCTAATAGCCCTAGGAAGAAGGAACGATGCTCATCCACATTTTACAGAAACCTGAAGCACAGAGAGGTCGAGTAAAGCTGCTAGTAAGCGACCCTCAGCTAAGATGCCTCTCCTGGTCTCCCCAGTTCCAACCATCCTTCCATTCTCTCGAGTTTGCCTGCCTGGATCGTCATAAAGCAGCTTCCAAACTTGGTGATCACACACCGGCCAAGATTTCTGAACACCATCCCACCACATAGATACACTTAAATGCCTGTAAACCCTGTAAACTACATTTCAGCATTACTATCACGAATTAAAATCTCAAGGCCCAATGTAGACTTAGTGCAAGAGTCTTCATTTACAATGGTGGAAATAAACCCCCTTTTCAAAGAGTCTTCTTGAGAATTTCAAATTGGGAGCAAGGGGTAATTGCTTGTTAGCTTTGCCACTGGTTTTATTTCAGTGCGGCTGAAAGTAAAGGTTGGCCTCAGAAGAGGGGAGGGTCAACGTTGGCATTTGCTTGCTTTTCTCCTACGCATACATGATTAGTACTATCTTCAGTCTGTAGATTCTTTTAAAGCCATCTGCCCACCTGGTGAGAGTTGATTCAATGAAAAATAGAGATTTTGCAAACCCAGTTGCCTGGGCAAAGGCAAACTACCAAACATTGAAACACTATGATAATCACCCCAATAGCTTTAAATTTTTTAAAAAAGAAACAATAACGAAAGAGTACTGCCATTAACACCTCCACACTGAGGCCACTGACCTGGGACAGCTAGTGGTCAATTTGTAAATGAAACATTCTTAAAGCTTCATTTCTTTCCTAATTTGTACATGAGAGCCGAATACAAATTTTAATATTGTCTCTAATATTGTCTTTCTGCAGTCAAATGAATTAGCTTTTGCACCTATAATAGTTTATTTCTTTGCTCCATTGTTTCTTAGCATTTCTTACATGGTTTTCCAGATTTCTTACACATAATTTGGCTATTTTAACACAGATTAAACCTTTGGCCGACCAAATAAACATTTTAAAATGTTCACAGATAATTAATTAGTTGATTAGATAAATACATGCTCAGAAACACATGAGGCTTTCAAAAACAGTTTATGTGGGGTTATTAAGTTCAAAACAGATGATCTGTGGTAGAAATTCTAAGCTTAATTTTAAGAGATCAAGTAAACAAATGCTCTGAAGGGCTTACAATTGTTCTAAGCAGTCCCTACTTACCTGTCCCTTGTTGGGGCAACATTTACAAAGTAACAGGCATGGGTCTTAGATGGTCATTTGCTGGAGTGATGATGGGGTTAGTGGGCCCAGCTGGACTTGTATCTTCCAAATAAGCACCTGAATCTTGGCAGAAGTTAAAAGCCACGCAGAGAGTTAGTGGTGGAGCTGGGTTAATGTCAGGTCTTTTGACAGCTGCTGCAGCATACAAAGCAAGCTCTTTATGCTTTGATGTATTAGGCAGCTATTATTATAATAATGCTGTGTAACAAAATACTCTCAAACTCAGTGGCTTAAAACAGCAATCAGTGATGATCATATTCACAGGTCCAGTGCACCTCAGCTGGATGGGGCTGATTTCCAGATGCTGGGCCCTGCGCTCCAGGCCCTAGGCTCCTGCTTGAAATCAAGCCTGCTCTACATATTGCTCACCCTCCTTGGCCCAGTGGCCACCTGGGACATGTGATCTGCTCCTCTTGTCTCATTCTAGGGCTCAGACTAAAGGGGCTTGTTCTTCCATGGCGATCCCCAGAGCTCAACAGGGTAAGCGCAACTGGGTGAACACACTTCAAGCTTCTACTCACTGTATGACCACTAATATTCCAGTGTCACATGGGCACGTTTAAAGTCAAAAGGAGAAGTACACTCCACCCATGAGGCTGTAGTAAGAGCGTGGATTTAGAGCTGTATTCTGGGAGAAGGACGAATTGAGACCAGTAACTCAAACTACCAAACTACCAAAGGACGTGGTTTAACCTGGAGGCATGTCGCATTGGTCCCAGCATTCTGAAAACATTGTTAGTGCCGTGGACACATACCTGCTGGAGACTTTTGGATGATCCGAGGAAGAGGAATGTTTAAAGTGAAGGTGGGAAGGCTTGTCTCCTCACTCCGTTTTTGCTGAAATATTTAAACAAGTAGGAGTCATTTCCTCCGGCTCCTCAATGCTCTGCAAGGGTGTTATTCCGTGCCTGGGGTGTAAAGGTTGTCCCGGCAGGCAGTCCTGGATTTCCGGGTACAGGGCTGGGAAGCCTGGGCTGCATTTCTGCAGGAGCCCCCTGAGAAGTCCAGAGAAGGCCCCTGCCGGCACCGCGGCACTGCCAGGTCAGACGCCTCCAATAGGCTGAGCTATGCAGGGCGACGGAAGGAGCAGATGTGAACGTGGAAAACAGGGATGTGACCTAATGACCCTTCAGATACCTACAATGATGGAGGTAAGTCTATGCTTCGCTTCATGCCGATCCCGGAAACACCCCTGTTTTGCAGAGGAGAGCAAGCCCCACTCTCTGCTGGGAGAAGCAGTGATTTGAGTTCACAGGGGCCAAAGGCCAGATCCCCAGCTTGCCTGAAAGGGCCTGGACTTGTGGCAGCCACCTGCGTGGGGGATGGGGCTGGGTCTGTGAGGGATTGCAGTTCTGCCTCTACTGGGGCCTTTTTAACTCTTTATAATGAAAAATAAAGATAGTAGTATAATAAACTCCTGCACACCCATTACTTAGATTTAATGTTCTGTCATATTTGCTTCATCTATTAGTACTGACTATAACCATAATATCATTATCACCCTGGCATTAGTATTTAATTGCATAACATCATCTAGTACTCTAGAATTTCCACCAATTCTCTCAAAAAAGTCTTTTTGCAGTTGTGTGTTTGAATTAGGGTTCAAACAAGGTCCCCACATGGCATTTGGTTACAGGTCTCTTAAGATTCTTTCAGTCTAACCCATTGCCCCTCCCTTTAAAGATGCTATGCATCTGTTGAAGAAACGCCCTCACTTGCCTGATAAAATGTCCAACATTCTGGATTTGGCTGATTGTGTTCTGTGGTGGTGTTTTAGCATGTTCCTCTCTCCTCCATCTTCCTGTAAACTGGACTTTGATCTACAGGCTTACATATTTTCGGATCTAGTGTTCAGGAGAAGGCTGGCTTCGTGGGTGATGCTGTGTACTTGCAGACATCACATCAGGGGACGTTCTACCCAGCTGTCTCCCTTTTACCACTGTTCAGGGGCAGGTCACGTCAGCATGGCTCATTATGAAGTTCTCCACGAGTCTTCTACCGCTTCTACCGCTTCTACCAGTGTTAGCAGCAATCGAAAGACCGATCCATTAGTTCATTAGGAGTTGCAATGGGGCTGTTCTATCATTTCTCCTACTTTTATTAGCTCTAGTTCTTCTAGAAAGAGGAACTCTCTCACACCAATTATTTGGTTATACTGGAGAAATGCATTTGTACAGGAAAGGTATGATAAACACTTGATTCTTTCTTTTTAATTACCAGTTTTCAAAGTAATGAAATGGTACCCTGGCAATCTCCAAAGGTGGCCAATAAAGATAATTTTTTAAAAATTATATGATTAGTAGAATATTCTCCCAGTTTATCATTGTTTCACTGTGCTATGTTTTTTTTTTTAATATAAATCTTTAAAAACTTTTTTTGGGGGGTAATTATACCATTTTCCTCCCTTGTGCCTTCTGGATTTATAGTTTTAGTTAGGAAAATATTTTTCTAGCCACAGGTTATAAAGAATATTTGTGTTGTTTTAGTTTTTACAATTAGACTCTGATCCAAATGGAATTTATCCTAGCATATGGTACATGACTGGGCCCAATTTTATCTTTTTCTTTATGGCTATCCAGTTGTACTGCCATGACTTATTAAAATGTTCTTTCTCCCACAAACTTGAAATACTTCTCTTCATATATTAACCTTCCATACTCACTTGGACTGACTTCTGTATTTTTAATCCATGTACCATAAAGGGATGTATCCATATTTATTCACTACTACTACACTGTTATAATTATAGAGGCTTGAAAATATACTTAATATTTTATAAGGCTGGGACCTTATTGCTCTTCTTTTTAAAGGTTTTTTTTTTTTTTTCCTGGAACTTTCTTCCATATAAATTTTATGATTAACCTCTGATGCTCCAGGGAAAAAAGATGGCATTTTGGGAGGGAGAGCTCATTAAATTTATAAATTAATTGTGGAGAATGACATTTTTACAACGTTAAATTTTTACACCCAATAATATGGTATATCCATCAATTTGTTCAAGTGTACATATTTGGTTTTCAGGCACTTTAAAATTTTCCCTCCGATTTTCCCCGTTTCTTGTTAAAGTTGATGTCTGAATATTTTATTTTAGTATTGCTATTACGACTGGAGTCTGCTTTGATGTTATTTTCTTCTAACTTACTTTGTTTTATATATATTCATGAGATATGGTTTCTGCATGTTCACTTCACTTGACCGCTTTTCTAAATTCTCATTGTTCGTAGCAGTTTTTCCATACTCTTTCTCGGCTTTTCCAAATGCGCATCGTCCTCTCACCAGCAAACGGAGCTGGCTCTGGTCTCCGCCTTTCGATTCTTACGCCTCTCTGTGCTTTTCTCGCACCTAATTGCATTGGCCCTTGCGCCCGTCCCACGTTCGATGGTGGCGATGTCGTATTTTTTTAACGGGCTTTCGGATTTTCGTGCGCTGGTGTTTTTGTTTGTCGGCTGACATTCTGTTTAAGATGTCTCTAGCCGCGCCCTATGGGAGATTGGCGGGGCCTGTTTTCCAACCCTTGCGGCAGCCAGGCCTGCGCACGGGTGAGAGCGCGAACTCCAGAGAGTCTCAGGAGCTTCCCCTTCGCGTCTCCTCCACCTCGCTGGCTGGTGGTGCCATTTGCAAGCGAAGCCCCCTCTTCGCTTCCTTTGCCTCCCCTTCCGTTGGCTTTTCGGTCTCCTCCATTCACCCTCACGTTTGCTTCCCGGTTTTTTTTCTCCTTCTGGATGCAGCTTGATGATATTGGGAAAGAGGACAAGGCTTGGACTTACACAGACGAACACGGTCTGTGAAGTGGGGCTGATTGCGGAATTTTTTTTTCAAGCCTCAGCTTTCTAATCTGTAAGATGGGAGTGATAGTAATGCTTTCAGTCACAGGGGCATTGAGAAGGGTAACACAATTAAGTACACAGCAAATTTAACAAGTGTTTGTTTTATAGCTGCTCAGCAAACCATCCTTTCTTTGGGGCACAGACTCAGATAACATTTCCCACTTGTCCTTCCAGTGAGATGTGGCCCTGTGCTGTGTGCTAGCCGATGGAATCTATTAAGAACGGTGCGCGCCGTGTCCAGGTAGGACTGTAAAAACCGTCCCACATATAGTGTCCATGCTCGTTTTCCTTCTGCCAGACAAGCGGGGTGGAGACGGTGGAACTGCAGTGTTGGGGAGGCTGGGTCTCTGAATCACCAAGTGGGCGAGACACCTGCTAATCAGAAACATGGTTTGGGACTTTACGTGAATAAATAACCAACGATCATGTCCGACCCATCAGTTAGTTCAGGGTTTGCTTCTTACAGCAGCTACAACACCTTAATTAACACCGTGCTCAGTAAACGTGACTTTTTCCTCTCCTTTTCTTCTCTTCTCATCCCTCATGATTCGGCTCAAAATGCCAGGTCCCCGGTGAGACAGTCTCCATTTTCCTTCGGTAAAACTAATGAGTCACTCTGTCTCTGTGCTCCTAGGGCACGTGGCACGAACCCTGCCCCAGTCACAAACTGGGTTGTGAGTTCTTGTTTACACATCTTCCCTAGTCACCTAGCTGAGAGCTGGTGCTCAGCAAAGGTCAGTGGCTTGAGTGAGGGGTGAGTGTGTCGTATGCAGATGCATCTAACACATGTTCTGATGAAGGCTGAAGGCGGCTAATATCTGCAAAAAGGTGTTGCAATAACACATTAACCTTCTCGTTCAACTTGAAGTCTCAAAGCAAACTGTTGGCCTATTTACAGCTTTGGGTCACTGCCAGGGACAGCTCTTAGAAAAGGCTCCTGTTTTTGCACTGGCACAAATGACGTAAGTTGCATGGGCCCTTCATTTCCTACCACATAAGGTTCAAGTCTTGGCTCCGTCTGGAACGGGCTATGTGGTCTTGGACATGTCACACCCACATGCACACACCACCCCTACCAACCCCCCAACTTTTGCCCTGGCTCAAAGAGCTGTTTCTGGAAGCAGAGGTACCACTCTTGACCTGAAGGTTGGCCTAGGGAAGCTGAGTCTCAGGGACCTGAGGCTGGAAAAGGCAGCCATGCCTTCTCTGAGGTCCCATAAGGCATTTATGTCAGCAGACTCTTAAAATGCTAGAATCATGGACCCAGGACTCGGCTCTACCTGCCTTGGTCAGCTCAGCCCACACAGTTTCACTGCTCCAAACTCCTCAAAAGCAGGGCCACGTTAAGACTTTCTGAACCATTATTTTTGGAAGAGATTCGTGGGACTGCTGTCACCCCACAAGTCAGACAAAATTAAAACAATACTGAAATACGGTAGTCCAACTGAGTTCTGATTTTTTTTCATGACTATTATTTTGATAGCGCTTTTACAATATGACATATTAAAATCTTTTTAAAGTGTTTTATTTTTCCTCATTTATTTTTGGTGCCTCTGTTTGTTGTCATCTTCGGCACCTGCTGGGCCTACTGCTGTGGGATCCAGGAGGCAAGTGATACTCATCCGAAACACCTTGAAAATTGTGTGTCCCTGGAATCCGTGGGAGTGAGTCCCATTCCTGTCCATGTGGGCAGGCGCTAAACTTCCCTTACACGTGGCTGGAAAGGGGCCAGGTCTTGGCGCTGCTGGCACCTCTCCCTGGTTCCTGTGGTTCTGGGAGGAGGCAGGAAGTCTTGTAAGTTGCTGACTGTGAGGGTGACAAAGGGCACTGGGGACTGGGAATGGAGAGGCTGAGCTGGGAGGAAAGCAAGCAGGGAAGGGCCTGTGGAAAATGCCACCTGCGTTATCCCTTAGGTGCTGGGTGAGGCAGAATATATGGAAAAAGCCCAGGTGCTTCCTGGTACAAGGCCTCAGGGTGACTGGCTGGGACAGTGGCTTGGCGCAATGGCTGATGGGGGGCTTGGTACTGGGGAAGGAGGAGCCCCTGGATGACCTTCCAGCTTTTCTTCTGAAGCCCCGATAGTGGCAGCGAAGCAGAATAGTTAAAAAGCATGTAGTTTAGAGCCAAATTGCCCAGATTGAAATCTGGGCTCCATCATGCACTGGCTCCATGATCTTGAGGAAATTATTTAACTTTGAGATAGGAATTGGTCCAAACTAGAATGGATCAAAAAGCCAACTAGTCCAGCAACATCATTTTACAAAGGACGCCTCTGAGGTCCTGGGCGGGGAAGGAGTTCTCCAAGAGTCCCAGCTAGTAGGAGGTGAGTTGGAGCCTGAACCAAGGACTTCTGACTCCCATCTGAGTACTTTGCCCATTATATTTATTGAATATTGGGTACAAATAACATCTGCTCACCAATCCCACTTATTTAACCATTCTACTATTCATTATCCATTCACAAATTCACTGGTTTCTCGACTTATCCATTCATATCTCATCCCATCCTTCCACCCATCTATTATCCATCCCTCTCCTCTGCCCAGCTATTCCTTATCCACCCATTTACTCACCATCCTATCCATCATCCCTCTGCCCATCTTTCCATCCAACCACTACCACATCCGCATCCCAAGGGAACGACTGTTGGGGTACATAACCGAGAGTATTTGCCATAGGGCGTAAGAAGCTTCAATTATTACTATAAAACCCTTTGCTTCTAATTCAATTCAAAGGGGTTATTGCATTGCTATTACGTTCACAGCATTGTGTTAAGCCCTGCTGGGTAGGAGTAAGGAATCAGAAAAAAACATATAACATAAAATATTTCTTTCTAAAGAAATACAATAACTAAAAGCAATTCAAAACCCTGGGCTGGATCTTGGGCTGGGAAAATAAAAGAACTATAAAGGACATTATTGAGATAATTGATGAAATTCTAATATGGACAGTGAAATAGGTAATAGTATATTGGGGGAATGCTTAATTTCCTGATCTTTATAACCATTCTGTGGTTATATAAGAGAATGTTTTTTAAAAAAATTTACAATGAAGTATTTAAGGATAAAGGGGCATGATATCTCTGACTTACAAATGATTTCAAAAAATCTTAAGCTGTATATATAAATATATATATATATACATGTGTGTGTGTATATATATGTATTTGTGTGTGTGTGTGTGTGTGTGTGTGTGTGTGTGTGTGATGAGAGAGAGAGAGAGAGAAAAGGAGATTGGGTTCAAGGATATAAGGGAGAACCTTATACTATTCTTGCAAATTTTCTGTATGTTTGAAATGATATGAAATAAAAAGCAACCCCCCCCCGCCCCCCCGCAACCCACAGTCTTTTTCTCTTGGAGTTTACAATTAGATGAGGGAGGTACCCATTGGAAACTCATAAGAGGAGGACAAGATGTTTTAATCTATGAGAGTTCATGTTCCTTACCTCCCCCATCAGCAACGTACATGATGAAGAACTAAAGGAGGGAGAATGGAAGAAAAACTGTAGGGGGTAGGGCTGGGTGGGCTTGTGGGAGCTGCCTCTTCAGGGTGTGTGAGAACTTGGGAGTTGCAAAGAAACTTCTGAGAAGTCTGCTATGGGTTATGGATTTGATTGTTTTGCAAGAATCAAGAATAAAGATTGAAATGTCCTTTAAAATTACTTTTGGTTGCAAAACTGGCTTTGAGTACAACTTCATGCAAAGACTGATCCCCATGTTCTGGTTAGACACATATAACTACTCCCCATCAATTAGTACTACAGCAAAGAGGTGACTGGGAAATGGGTTGATCAGAGACGGTCTACCTGCAATAGTCATTGAAAGATGCTGGGGGTAGGGCTTGAGATGTAAGTGGCAGCTCGCTAGGCAGAGAGGAAGAGGAAGCCATGGGAACCCAGGTGAGAAAGAAGAAAAGTACAGAGAAGGTGGTGTTTATGGAGCACTGTGCTAGGTTTTTTTACATAACTTAATCCATATAATATCCCTGCTAACTACTTATTATTAGTTCTATTTTACAGATAAGGAAACTGAGTCACAGAGAGGCTGACCATACCCTTGGTAAGTGGCAGAACCAGAATTGCATCACTCCATATACTTGCAATGCCACGCTGCCTTAGAAAAGAGCATAGCTCAAGGAGGTGCAGGGAGAAGACGAGATGGGGGTCGGCCAGGAGTAAGAGCCCAGACTTCACCAGCATAGATTCAAAAGAAACCCCAAACCCAAAAACCAAACAAACAAAAAACTACTAGTAAGTAAGGGGTGTGGTGGACGTGGAATGTGAAGAATTTAGGCCAGGGGTTCACAATCCTATTCAGCCCCAATAGCAGCAATGACAAAGAAGTGCACCTCTTAGAGGACCCCGTTGGCAGACCCCTTAGTCCGAATGAGTCTCCTCAGAAAAGGAACTGCTTCTTACACCATGGCTCCAGGCACATTTAAATTCAGCGTGAAGGATTTGTGATTCCGTGTGGGCAGACTCCAATTGTGAACTTGCCAGCTGCTGCTTCCTGTTCTCTCCTGCCACAGGATGGGGGAAACAGGCCTCCCTTCCTCCTTGCAGAATGGATGATTACTGGACGCACACCAGCTGCTCAATTAACCCAGCTTCCCTCAGCATGGTGACTTGGACTGCAGCCCTGCCCACCTGGCCCGTCCTGACTTCAGACCAGGCTCTTACTTCTGGCATTCAGGTCATTCCCCTCTGGCCCACCCCCATCTCATCTCTCCCTACACCTCCTTGAGTCATGCTCTTTCCTGAGGCAGAGGAGCCGAGCATGAGACAGGGGACCAGAGAAGGCTGAGATCTGGAGGAATTGCTTGAGGACACGATGAGGGGGACAGTGAAAGCCAGCAAAGAGTCATTTGGGATTTCAGCAAGGACGAAGGAGGACTTTTCTCCTTCTGTCATCTGAAGGCAGACTATGATGCCCTACAGGAGAGCAGAGCCCCAGGATGGAAGGACAGTGAGGAGGACAGTTGACCATCCATCCTGCATACCTACCCAGGACTAGAGTGAGCAGATATAACACCTGTTGTGATCTTTCACATGTTTGGGCCTATTCATCACAGTAGTTAGCCTACTCTAAACTAACACACTGTGTGAATAATGAAGGCGTCATGCACAGAGCACCCTCCTCCTGGTTCTACCACCAAAATTGCTCTGCCATCATGGACCAGTCACTTTTCTGGGCTGCAATTCACCCTCTGTGAGAAAAGAGGATCAGTTAGGGGATTTTCAAAGCCCCTTCTATTCTGTAGTTCTATTTTCTGAAAGGTGGACAGCTATCCTTGAGAATAGAAGCCCACCAAATATTTGACACAATACCCCAAATATCCCTACTGATAAATATCCCTTGCAGGTTGTAATTGGAGATGGGTCATGAAGGTTGATTAATGATGCCTAAGGAGCCTTGATCAATAGGTCAATAACAACCTAGAAAGGAGGTCTATAGTGACAGGCTACAGGGCTCCTTGAAAATAAAAAATGTGAAAGGAAGCTGAATATGGAAAACACAAAACTGGGAAGGCTAGTTCATAGATGAATAAGAGACTCGTGGTTCGAAATAGTCTCTAGAGGGCAAGAGGCTGGGACGCAGGAAACAAAGGGACATGAACCGAGATGAATGCAAGTCCTGAAAAACTCAAGGGCGGGGGGAGCTTGTTTTGGCAACAGGCCTTAGCAACAGGCTGTGCAAAAGTGACCTGGGCATTTTTGTTGACCATAGGTTTCCCTGGAGCCAATATTGGGCCGAGACTGATGAAACTCCACAGCATCTGCGGCTGTACCAGACTGTCACACACATAGACTCTCAGGAGGAGGAAGGAAAGTGCCGTCCTGATGATCAGGTCATACCTCATGTCTCCTGTGCCATTTAGGGAACCACTGATGCTTTAGAAGAGGGATCAGAAAACTCTTTCTGTAAAGGGCCAGGTGGTAAATGTTTTAAGCTTTGTGGACCACAAAGTCTCTATTTCAACTATTCATCTCGGCCTTTGTAGCACAAAAGGAGCCCCAGTAATAGTAAGCGAATGAGTGTAGCTACATTCTAATAAAACTTTATTTACAAAAACAGATAGCTAGATTTGGCCAGTGGGCTGTAGTTTGCCAACCTCTGCTTTAGAAAAAGGACAGACATAAATGACTGGTATGGTGAGGGTTCTGGAGGTTGGGGCATGGGTGGAATGAAGTATTAGGCATGCCTACTCAGTGATTCCAGAGAGAAAACCATCATGGGAGGAAGTTACAAAGAGGCTTATTTTTATTTGTGCCGAGGAAGACCCCATAAAACAACAGAGGAATGATTCTATGTCATCAGAGATGTGCAAACGGAGGCTGAAATATGGAGGAATTGGGCTGGGTGTTCTTTAATGTTCTGTCTTGCCTGTAATGAGATGTTCTCTGCTGCCCATGATGGCCCTGTTCTCCCACCCTTCCTGGTACCCGGTGCTGAGTTAGTACCTCCTGCCCACATAATGAGGCGTGAATATGACATTGGAGATGCAGCCACAGTCCCTTTGATCCATGAAGCTCCGGAGTTAGGGAGACATTTGCAGGGTTGGCTTGATAGGAACCCGTGGATTCTGGGGAGACCTCTGGCTGCAGATATGCATTCCCGCTCATCTGGGTGATAGGAAGCTGGCTCCTGAAGTAGGGAGGCTGGCCCAGTACCGAGTATTCAGAGCCTGGTTTGTGCCCTCCCCTGACCAAAATAGTGGGAGAGCATTGGTCGAGTTAATTTCTCTGGTCCTCTCCAGCATAGGCATCTTGGGGCCAGGGCACAGCCACGACTGCAGATGGCAACACAAGCCTCCCATTGCTTTTGGTTGGCCACTGGGAGGAGGCTCACAAATAGAAGTGGCACCTGCGGATTTCTTGGGACAACATTCTGCACCCCCACCTCAGTTCTATAAGGTCATGACTACCTTTGAACAGGTCTCACTCATTCAATCCTGCGATAAACCTATAGAACGGGGTGCCAGCCAGGAAGTTTTGGTTGCAAGTAACAGAAACCCCAACTCAAATGGCCATTTTGAAGCAGAGGAACAACTGACTCATCACCAAGGGGCATGAGGCCCAACCCTAAGTTAACGAGGGTGCTGCTCAGATAAAGCCAATTCCAAATGGCTTAAACAATGAGAAATTATCTCACAACAATATTTAATAACATGGGACCTGGCCTCCTTAGCCACAGGCGATTTGGACCAGGAGAAAGCACCAGACTCAGAGCAGCCAATCAGTAGCCTGGTCAGCAGCCAATGGGATGGTCTAGAGGGAGAGCTCTGCCCAATCAGGATGTCAGAAGTCTGGGCTGGATCTTTCGCTTGTGAATTTGAGCCAGAAATTTGGAGAGTGTGGGGGACAATACCTAGAGGGATCAGAAGACAAAAATCACACTGAAGCTAGTGAGTAGAGGAGCATGAGCCACAAGGATGCAGAAGCCAGGAGGGAGCAAGGGGCAGGCGGAGCCAGCCTAGAGAGAAGTCGACCATCTTTAAAGCTATGAGTAGGGGATTCTCTCTCCCCAGAGCTGAAGCAGGTCTTCCCCAATCTCCAGTTTGTTCTGGTCTCTATAAGCCTTGCTGAGTGGCTCACCATGGAGGTCATGCCGAGTGACTGGCCTGAATGGGTGGCTATCTTTGCTGCTCCCACAATGTGCTTATATATGATTTCTCATCAGCCCTTCACTATTACCTGGAAGGTTTTGAGGTGAGCAATGAACTCCTCTGGGAATTCTGAGTCATTGTCTTGCAGGAAGGCTTCGGCCAGCCTTCCTGGTCAGGTTCTCTCTCCCCAGGGGACCTGGAGAAATGAGTTGGTGCTTGGAATGGCACCTGGGTCTCCGGCCTTCTGGACCTCCCAATGTTATCCATAGGTGAGGAGCCTTCCCTAGGAGCAAGTGCGGGTCAGCCAAGGCCAAGGATTTCAGCCATCAATAGTGCCGGGGAAGTGTGGGCAGCTGGCATTGCCCTGGGCCCTGGCCTCAATTAGGAAGGTCAGCATGGAGTACAGACAAAGGAGAGGGGGAAGTGGGGAAGTCCCTGAGGGGTCCCCAGAGCATGGATAGGTGCCATCTGTGTTCCGGTCTGTCCCCCACACCACCTTCATTTCATTACCAGTGCCTGCAATTGCTCAGACAAAGGAGACTGTCCAGACACCATAGAGGTTGAGGGTACAGTCCCTGGAGTTCATACAAACTCCTGAATCTGCTGTTTACTGTGTGTGCTGGGCAAGTCACCCAACCTCCCCGGGCTTGCATTTCCCCATCTGTGAAATGGGGATGATTATAGTACCTACCACACAGGAGTGGGAGGATTCAATGAGTTCATGTGTGTAAAGCACTTGGAACAGAGCTCGATATATATAAACATTAGCTACTGCTCCTAAGAGCAAGGGCTCAGGGAAGGGAGGAGGGAAAGAGGGACCTAAAGAAAGACAAAGGGTACAGAGAAAAACATCAAAACGAGAGGAAAGGGGAAGAAGGGACTGAAGAGGGCAGAGAGGAAATGGGGGGCCTGCTAGAGCACAGGCCTTGCCCACTCAGGGTCTGCTCAGGGCTCACTTTCTTGTTCTTCCCTCCCCATGCAATCTCCTCGATTCTGAGGAATTCTGCTTTCACTGCCCGCCCCCCCCACAGTTGCCATGGTGACGGAAACCTGGACCTAGTGGAAAGTTCTCTGTGCTTGGCAATGAAGCTGCAGCACCCTTCCGCCCACCTGCCTGCTTGCGTGTGGGCGGTGAGCTAGCCGGCTGCCAGGATTTGGGGCCAGCACTGCCTCTCTGCGGAGACCCAGCCCTGCCCCCATGGAATCTAGAACGGGGGTCCTGCTTGACTGTCATTAAGGACCCTCAGGTGGGACATTCAGCCAGAGAGGTGACTCATACAAGGTCGCACGGGCCTGCTGACTTCCCCCGGTTCTCTCTCCTGGGCTCCGCTGTGAGTTCAGCAGGCACAGGGACCATAAGGACATGACAGACAAGACTAGTTACATGGCAGGCCAGCCCCAGAGAACAGGTCAGCTGCCGGAGAGCCAGGGGGATGCAGGAAAACAATGGGAGCCTGGGGCGGGGGCTGGGGGAGGGGGCACCACTGCCCCACATCCCACGGACACAGCGGTAGTTGGGGTTTGCTGTTGTTCCCCTCTCAATAGCCCCAAGTTTCATCCAAAATGAGAAGGCCACAAAGTCAGCCTTCAGCCGCCACACTCCAGCCTTCCCTGACGGGGTTCCACTGCCTCATCTGGCTCCTCCCTTCAAATCTTTTCCTCCGCTTCCCCTCGAGCCAGTTGCGCCTCGGTCCCCAGCAGAAGGCCCACTGTCCCTTTCCGAGGTGGTAGGGTCTGGTTTAGCCAGGAATCTGCTACTTTTCATGTACCCAGCTCCTTCTGTCTAATTGTTCTTCTAGAAACTCCACGTTTTCAAAACTTTTGTTCCTACAGCAAACAGCCTTTATTGAGGAACTATGCTCACCATGGCCCAGTTTTGATCATCAAAGCCTCAGAAGGCCTAGGCTTTGAGTGCTCCGGAAGCAGAGACATGAGCTTGAGTGGTCATGTGGAGGATGTGTGGGATAGTTCCAAGAAGTGGCTTATAGTCCGCATCTCTCAGAACCCTGCAGGTGAAGATCCTCAGGTTGGTGACAACAGAATTTTCCCCAGATCTTACAACCCGTGAGCAGGTAGGGTGTGGGCTGCCTTGGGAGCTCTGGCCCCTGAGCAGACTGAGGTCACTGTGGGCCATATCACACCTACCCCACTTGCCACGGCCTTGGCTGTCCAGGCATTTTGGGCGTCTTTTGTGGTTGCTGCTGAGCATCCAGCTCTTGGAAAGCAGGGGCCTCTCACCCCTGTCTGATGATATGACTTGGACAATAAAACCACTCACTGGGAGCAAAGGGCTTCCCTTGTGCAATCTTAGTGGCCCCGGAAGCTGTTACCCAAAGAATAGAGCCTAAGCCCATGATCCTAATTGTCCATGGAATATGGGAGTCGGAAGACTCCCTTAGAGATAGCTTTATCCCAATGTCTTCATTACACGGGGACATAAACTGCAATCTAGAGGAGGAAGTAGTGACACAGGTAGGAGATGGGTACAAGATCCAGGGCTAAGGGGTGGGGGGCAGGTTCCACATCTGTCACTCTTGAGCTATGGGATTATAGAATTGCATCACTTCCCTGAGCCTCAGTCTTCCCACGTGTACAATGGGGTCAAGGGTGTCAACCACTGTTAATTCCTCCACCTGTTGTACGGAGAACCTCGGGGAAGAACCATGCCAACCTCTTGTTTCTCTTCCGTGTTCCTGGCAGAGCACCTGATATAGTAGTCCTGGCTTGATCAAAGGGTAAGGGTAAACCATGAGGGCATTTCTTCTCCAGACCATCTACTACTCATTCATTCATTCATTCATTCATTCATTCATTTGTCCAACCAAAATTTATCCTCATCACTTAACATGTTAAAGTACAACAGTGCAGGAGACAGACTAGGAGCCTACGATCAATTGAATGATGGGTTCGGGCAGGTGGTCCTTACACATCCAAGTGTGAGAAGTACAGGACATCATGTGAACGCAGAGGAGGAGACTATTCTCAGTTTCACAGAAGCCAAGAAGACTTCTCTGAGGAGGTAACAACTTAGCCAAGACCTCAAAGATAAGGACGGTTAATTTAAGCAAAATAAACAAGATTAGAGTTTTAAGAAACATAAGTGTAACCTGGAGGGAGAGGGGTTCTCTGGGACTACATGTTCCCCTCCTTCCACCTCTACTTCCCAAAGAAACAATTTCATCCAGAACGGGGACCCGGGATGGGGTTCAGGACCACGGAGAGCACCGCAGCTAGCATGGACCTTCCATTTCGAGATTGCTGACCCTGAGGGGCAGGGCTTAGGCGAAGACCTGAGGGGAAGGAGGGCAGGGGGTGGGGGTTTGGGAACCATCGGGTTGGGAGTAGAGGAAAGAGAGTGTGGGGGGCTGGCTGAGGCCCAGGGTACCGACTGTCACCTCTCCAACCAAGTGAAGGCTGCACTCACAGACCCAAGGAAAGCCTGGTGAGCAACTCCTAGGCCTGGGTGCCCAGGACCCCTACTGGCCACAACAAAAGCAGCAGGATGATTGAGACAAGTGGTTCTCAACTATTTAAAGTCATAAAGCCCTTTGAGAATCGGGGAAATAATAAATAATAAATTTGGAAACATAATAAATAAGTAAATTATATGGTATGTCAGAAGAAGATACATACTGTGAAAAAAAAGACCTCATCCTTCTGCCCCCTCCCCCAATACCCTATGTGAACCTAAAGTTTTGGTACAATTCGAGAGGATTTTAGTACACCTGAGCCTGCCATGGATACAGTTAAGCACCAGTCCCCCTCCAGGGTATAATCCACTCTGCACGAAAGTGGGGGAAGGGAAGAGAAGGCAGGTGAAGAGAGAAGCTGGGCTGAGTCTGCCTGGACCCCCGTGCCAGGTACGAGGGTGACCCTACGCTCTCTGACCAGCTGCTAAAGGCATCCAGGCCCCTGGCTCCTCACTTACTTGCACCCCATCTCTCCACCATGATATTCAGAGAGGCAACGTGGACCAGACTGTGGGGAGTCATCGCAAAGACCTGCTTCTGCTCTGAGTGGGATGGGATCCAAGGCAGGCTTTTGAGCAGAGGAAGAAAATGCTCTGGCTCATGTTTAGAAGGAATTGTAGAGGCAGGGAGATTAGCTAGGGGGCCTCTGCTGCTCCCCAGAGAGAGGACAGTAGCTTGAACCACGTTAGTAGCCAGAGCAGTGGTGAAGACAGGTCAGATACTGGATACATTCTGAAGGTAGAACCGGCAGGATTCGCGGAAGGATCAAATGTGTGATGGAAGAGAAAGACGTCAAGGCCCCAGCAACTGGAAGGATGGAGTTACCGCCAGCTGAGACGGGAGAAGCTGTAGAAGAAGCAGGTTTGCGGGGACAGATCAGAGTTCAGTTTCAGAAGTGTTCCTTTTTGAGATGTCCATTGGGCAGCCCCATGGAGACACTGAGGAGGCATTTGGAAATAGGTTCTGGATTTCACAGCCAAGGGGCTCAACTGAGACAGCTCCTTAAAAGGCTGATGGGCCCCAAGGCCCCGTCAGAGCTGGCGTGTGTCCTTCACATGTTCCTCAGCACTGCTTGCACATTGTCACATCTGCCAGGGCAGGACTGTCTGAACAGTCCTGACCCAGGGAAGCTCTTCTTACACGGAGCAGGTGGCCCTCTTTTACAGAGAAATGGAGGCAACTCATTGGCCAAATGACATTTCTCAGACCTGATAGGTAGTCTAGGACAAATGCATCCAGAGACCGGGGTCTGGCAAAGAAGAGAGGCGGTTGCCAGGAGAGGGACGGGGTGAGGGTGTGGTGGGAACTCAGGGCTGGGAGCAGGAAGCGGTGGAGACACAGGACGGGCTGAGGGGAGGGGAGGCAGGTTCCAGCAGGAAGAGGTAGAGGAAATGGAGTGGCCTCCCAGGGGCAGCGGGAGCTCTGGCCACAGACACCTGGCTGTCTCGTTGTGCTCCCTCTTGGCTCTGGGTCCCGGGCTGCAGTAAAAAAGCCATTTTGCTGAGTCACCTCATGCTTCTTGTAGAGCTGAGTCAGCAGCCCTCACTCAGTTCCGCTCCCCTGCCCAGCAGCACGTGGGAGCCTCAGCGTCTGCTTCGGCCTGGCCACCTGCTGATTGTGTGCCCTTGGATAGGTTGCTTCACTTCTTAGACTCCTAAACTGTCCAGCGGCAGTTGCTGTCACCAGATTGCAGCCCCAAGAGTGCCAGGGACTTTGATGGCCAGTTCATTGTGTATAAGTAAGTGAATCAATGAACAAATGAATGAATAAGTGCCCAGCCTTGGTCTGAGGGCGGTAGTGGAGACCAGATGAGCTAATCGGCAGCAAAGGCAAACCTGGTTCGTGCTCCAATCTGTATACACGCTGGCAGCTGGCCCCCTCCTTCTGAATGCATATTCACATGTTCCATAACTGAACTCAGAGTCATTGCCTGCCCTCCCACCCTTCCTTCTGCTCACACAGTCCCAGCTCCTGGCTGCCCGCTAGGCATCCCCTCAGCATAACCACCCTCATCTCCTGTCCATCACCTGCTCCCCCTACCTTCGAAATATCTCTCAACTCCACCCACTCTCTCCATCTGAACTCCAGTACCTTAGCCAGACCACGTCCTCTCTGCCCTCCTACCTAACAGCGTGGCCTCCCAACAGGTCTGCCTCCACACCCCACCACATGCGCCATTCCATCCTCCCTGCTGTGCCAGATGCCTCTCTCTTTTGGGGCTCCTCGCTGACCTCAGGACAGAGTCCAAATTCCCCAACAGGGCCCGCACGGTCCTTGGAATCTGAATGCCTGCTTACCTCCCCTGCCGCCTCCTTATCTGTACTCCCCTCCACCTGTTCTACAACTTTGCCCTTATGGTCAGGAACTACAATACCCTTTCCAGGCCCGGTGCCTTTGCACATCCCATTCCTTTGGCCCCCCTCCCTTGTCTGCATGATACCCATCCATCCCTCTAATCCCTCAAGAATATCCAGGGAAACCCGTCCTGACCACACCCTCAGAATTGGCAATTCCCCCTCAGACTTACACAGCTTCTTACAAATACATTTCTCATGTTGTGCCTTAAGTTATTTGGATGTCTCTGTCTCTCTTGTGAGATATTTCTAGAATAGCCTCATGATTTATTCAGATTGAACACGAATACAAATGTGCATATTTAAATGTTAGCAGTATCTAGATCTACTTGGTGTTCATAAATATGTAATCAACGAATGTATTGATTGAGAGAAAAGATGGTGAACAAATGGAAGAATGGAGGGAAGAATAATTGAATAAATGGGTGGATGGAAGTAAGGAAAACGAAAGGTGAATGAATGGATATACTGAAGGAATGAGGATGGAAGAAGGACGGACAGCTGAACGACAGGATAGAAGGATAGATATTGGGTGTAAGGATGTAAGGATAAAGGATGATGGATGTGTGTATGGACAGATGGAGATATCTGTAAAGATGGATGTTTGGGTGATGGAAGGAGGATGGAAATATGGAAGGAAGGGACGAAGAATGATGGCTAAAAAAATAGCTGGATGGAATGGATAAATAGAAGGATGAAATGATGGACAATGGAAGGATAAATGGGTGGTTGGATAGATGGATGGAAGGATGAAAAGAAGAAAAAACGAGTGTAAGGGAAGATAGAAGGAAGAATGGAGGGGTGGTTGAGTGAATGGATGAATACTTTAATGTGGTTCGGGGATAGATGTGACAGTTTTTATGCCACTCGCGCTGGTCAGCTTTCTCGCAAGACGGTCTGGGACTCCCAGGTAGTCCCTGAAGCTGGTTCCAGCTGCCTGATCTGGTACTTTTCACCTTAGACAATAAACTAATCACCTGCTTGTGGTTATTAAGAAAAGCTAGAATCGTAGAGGTCAGTTAGTTCGAGGAGGTGTTAGATGCAAGGGTGTGTCAGAGGACATGGAACTCAGAGGGTTTACTGGTCAAGGCCAGTTCCTGGGATAATCTAACCTGAAACCAGTTCTTCTGAGTCCAGAGCTCTGCATTCTACTCTTTGATTTGCTCAAATTTTCTCCCTGGAGGCTCATTCTGAGCAGTGCTGGCCTGTCTACTCACCTGAGGAGAGTTTTTTTTTTTCATGGAACAAGTGAGAAAAGGAAGTGGACTCTACTGAGAGTTGAGGCTGGGAAGGCCTGAGTCGGGGCAGCTGCCTTTTTACACCCAACGTGACCCTGGGCACATTCCTGAGCAGGAAGAAAAGAGTCTGGTCCAGGGCCAGCTTCTAGGCACCCTGCCAGGGCCATGACGCAGAAAAGGTTCGGGCAGCATTAGAGCATCTGGGTGTCCCGAGAACTCTCGGGGGAGGGGAGGTCAGGGTGTCCTTCTGCAAACTCGGAGCAGGGTCTGGGCGTGGAGGAGTCTCTGGCCCCTCTGACCCCACCCCACCAGCCTCCTGTAGTCAAGGTCCAATGGCCGAACCTCCACCTGTGTCCCCAGGCTTGTCCCCCTGGTAACATCCTTTACTCTCGTAGTTCTTCACCACAAACATCATTAATGAAGGTTCCAGAAGATGCTTGGACACCTGTGGTTCCCACACACGCCCTGCACCCTGCATCCCAGTGTGGGCAGCAATAGCCCTGGAAAGCCATGCCCGGGATGCCGTTTGCTCCTTTGTCCTTCCATGCTCTGTCCCACTTGGGGACACCTGGCAGTTCCCTCCCCTGGAACCACCCTCTCTCATCGAGACTTCTCACAGCACCCTTGAGGGGACGGGCCTGGGTTTCTACTGCATAGATATGGACCCAGGGCAGAAGGGGTCAGAGAGGTCACACAGTCTAGATATCGAGGGGCACAAATTCTGGAAGGTGCCACTAAGGAGAGGCAAAGCCTTCACTTTTCTCTTAGCCTCTCCATCCGATTTTCTAAGTCCTGCTGCATGTTTGTTTGGTTTTTTTTTTTTAAGGACAAAACGTGGTTTTGAAACGGCGATGCTTTTGGTGCTTCCTTTTCTCCTTTTCTTCCTGGAACACAACTCAGGGCTTTCTTTTCGTGCTTCATGATCTTAGTGACCGAAAGCAAACTGCCGTGGCCGGTTTGGGGACAGTCTGAGCCTCCCAGGGAGGCCGGCCTGGCCGGTGGAGTGTGGCCTCGCTCGTTTTCTCTGGCGAAAACGCGGGCCAATCCCTGCCAGCCAGCCTCAGACACTCAGCCCTTTGTGGGCCTCACGCCTGCTGCGGTTTTTAATGTTGTTGTTTTTCAGAGTTAAGCATCTGTGGTTTTTAATCGTACCTCAGGATACCACCCGGCTCTGTTCTCCACCGCTGCTCTCCTCACAGGCAGGAGGGAGGGACTCAGTCAAGGTGAGGTCTGAAGCTCTGTTATGCTGATAGTTCCTGAAAATACACAGAAATCTGTATTTACTCAAGCAGAGACAGGTCCTAGAAACCTGTACAGAGAACGCGATAGATCATCTAATTTAAAAAGATGTGTTTGTGTAAATCAATATTTCAAATTGTACAAATATATAGCAAAAGTGTGATAATACTGTACTTTGGGGTTTTATTACTGTGTGTCATTAAGAGTCCAGCTCCCCGATGGGCCTTCTCGCCTCTCGCCTTGCCCCTGATAGCCTGTTTTCAGCATCTCATCCAGAGTGAAATTTAAGGCACAGGTAATTAGGACAAGGGTCAGAAAACTTTCTCTGTCAAGGGCCAGATAGTAAATACTTCTAACTTTGTGGGTCATACAGTCTCCAGGTCAGGAACTGGACTCAGCCCAAAGCAGCTATAACAATAGCACACAAATGGGTGTGGCTATGTTCCAATTAAACTATTTACTAAGTACATGTGATTGACCATTATGGTGAGCTTTTAGAACGGCGAGGTACGTGTGGATTAGGGAAAGAACTGGGTGGGTTTCAGGGTGAAGTCTGGAAGAGTTAGACTTCCACCTTAAAACATCTGAGGGACCTATACAGCCATCTCAGAGGCAGGCCATAATGAGGGGACGTTATAAGGAAGTTCATTTTCATTCATGACAAGGCAAACCCCATGAACAATAAAGGGGCACGTTCCCCGTCATTCGAGGTGCACGAGCAGGGGCTGGGGGAGGGGGGCATTTAATTCCCAGTCCTAGGCGTGGAGGGAGAGGTCCTCTGCTTTTGCTCAGAACTCTCCATGGGCCCTCTGTGGCTCCTGCTCTGCTCAGAGCAGAAACCAAAGTCCCCGTAAAGCCTGGCAACCCCGTACATCGTGCGCCCGCTGCCTCCCACTCCTTCCTCCACCCCCGCGCCTGCCCCGCAGGCCTCCCGGCTGCTTCCTGAGCCCCAGACACACCCCAACCCCAGTGTCTCTGCTCCAGCTGATCCATCCTCACGGTCAACTTTCATATGTCACCCATCTTCCATCCCAGCATGCCCTAGCCCTATGTCACCCAGTGTCACCGTTCCTCCTTAGTACTTACCTCCACTTTATTTGCCTTTTAGTTTACCTATTTATTTGGCTGATGGTCTGTCTTCTCTAACTAGACTGGCAGCTCCATGAAGCAGGGACTTTCGTCTCTGGGTCTTTGCTGCGTCCCCGACGTTTAGGACAGTGCCTGGCTCGTAACAGGTGCTCAATAAACAGCTACCGAAGATGGTAGGGTCTATTTTCAAAGATGGTTGCCACTGTTACCGGAGAGCAGGGTCCTCTCCCAGCACGTTGTCCAGGTTCTTGAAGTCTCAAACAAAGATTCAAGCACGGCACCGAAATACAGCAGGAAAGGAAACTTTATTAGAAGAAAGAGTCTGCTTCCAGATGTGGGAGGGGTCCGAAGCAAGAGAAGCGTGGCTCAAAAGGCCTGGTGACAAAGCCTTTGGGGTTTTTATCCATATTTGCTGTGATGGTTACTTTTCTTAGAAGGGTGGGCTTCCTTGATTGACAATTAAGATCGACAGGACTCAGTGAGTCATCATTTGCTTTCTGCGCATGTTCATTCCCAGAATTCAGTCTGTTATAATGATATTAATGAACTTCTGAGCACATGCATCATATTATAATAATGGTATAATGAGGGTCAGGTGAGTCGAAGGTTGTTAGAGTCTTCATTGTGCAGGTGCAAGTGACTGGCTTAACCTGGTACCTAATTCTCTGCTTGCTTTTTTTTTTTTTTTTTTTTTTTTGTGGAAGTTGCTTTTAGCCAAAAATGCCTTCTGTCTTGCTTAATTGTGGGTAGACCCCTTCTAGGATAGGATGACTTCAGTGTCATTGAAGATAGACCTGAAACCTCCTAACTAACTTTCCTGCCTAACTCTTTTCTAAGAACCAGGAACCCCCTTATTATTAGTATGGATGTGGAGGGACGGGAGGCCTCTTCTTCCATATCTGCTTCCTGCTGAGAAGGGCTGTGGTCCCTGCCTACTGGGGTTTCATAGAGCTCTTTCCCTTTCTGCCTCAGTCAGGGGTCTTAGGTTTTCCGCTGAAGTGCCGCCTCTGTCCCTGGACAAGGAAAAGAAGGTACAAACTCATTATTTAAATCATACATCTATTAATTTCTATTATTGATTTGCCTATTAAGCGAGTAAAGGGAAACGGTCTCGATTAATACGTTTCTTAAAGAGTGAAGAGAAAGACCTTTGGCTTAAAGTCCCTTCCCCCTCAGACTCTAAGGGACCTGCCTGGCTTAACACCATTTCTGCTTAACAATGGGCCAATGACCCTTATCAATAGCCAGAGGATCTGAGTCACCCGTTTGGGCAATTATCAGGATTTGAGGGAGAGGGCCTTATTCCCAAAGGAAGGAGGGAAGACAACTTAACTAGGTTTACTAAAAAGATCAAGAACTCTGCAAGAGATGTCCAATTTCATTTCCTGCTAAAAGATTAAGGATTTTACAAGTGATGTCCCGTCTCACCACCATACCTCCCACCCACTTGTTCTTCTCACAGCATGGTGCCAACTCTCTTCCCTTTGCGTATGGAGTCTGCGCTCTCTCGCCCTGAATCTCTGCAGGCCTGTGACTATGTCGGAAGTGACATTATGTGACTTCCAAGACTGGGTCAGAAAAGGTGACGGAGCTCTGTGCAGCTCTCCTGGCATGCTGACCCTTGGAACCCAGTTGCCATGGTGTGAGGAAGCCCAAGCCACACAGAGGCCACGTGCAGACGAGCTGGCCAACGGTGCCAGCTGTGGTCCCAGTGGACAGCCAGCTTCAACCACAAGACACCTGTGTGAACAAGTGTTCAAACTGACTCCAGCCCCAGCCACTGTTTACAGGTGAGCACCCGTCACTTCCAGAGCTATGGGACACAGTGATGAAATGTTTTAAACCACCAGGTAGGTGTTGGAGGCGATTCGTGCTCTAAAGAACATGGCACAAGAGACTGCTGCCGTGCTGTTTGTAGCACCTGTGCTCTGCCTCGCCGTTCTGGGTCCCCCCTCGGCACTGACTCCTTGTTGGACACCAGTCCCACGCCGAGCGGGCCCTGCTCTTCCTGTGCCTGTCCGCTGGCCCTGCCTCGCTCACGCGCTCCATGGAAACTCCTCCTGGGCAGGCAGGCGGGTCTGCTCTTTCTTCTGGATCCCTGGGCATGGCCCGCTGCGGGAGTCACCGCTAATGCTCTCCAGGCCATGGGGGGCGGGGAGCATGGGACAAGGCTTTCCTCAGGCTGCTGAGCTTCCAAGCTCGAAGGAACAGATGCTCCTGCCTGGAGGCTGAGGGGTCCTAGGTCATTGTCTTCCAAGCTCGAAGGAACAGATGCTCCTGCCTGGAGGCTGAGGGGTCCTAGGTCATTGTCTTTGATCTTGATTGTCTCAGAAACCATGCACCGCTCTGGGCTCCTGCCACCACCTCTGGCAGCGGCAGAGAGAAACGGAGGCTCAGCTTGCCTTTGGCCTCTAGCTGCCTGCATGGGACCAGGAGGCTCACTCACCGCCAGGACAACTTCAGGCCCTGGAGCTAAAAATGTGAGCCCAGGGAGAGGAGAAAATCCTCTGCGGTCTTCGCCCATCCCCCAGGCACACCCCTTCCATGGGTGGTCTTTCTAAGATGACCCATTCCATTCAGATTTCACCTGAAACACACCCCCAGTGCCCACCCCAGACGCGGTTCAACATCACAGTGCCAGCCCGATGATCTCTGAAGAGCTGGGCACTGGTATGTCCCTGAAAGTCCGGGCTATTTATTCAGTATTGTCATTGGTGACTGCCGATTCCACTACCTTTTCCCTTCCAGGGCTCTCTGGCCCCTGACCTACCCCTGCCAGGCTGAGAGCTCAGGTGGGCACCTTTAAAGAGCTCCGGGCCAGGCTCACGCAGTAAGGCCTGACTCTGCACCGTGGGCTATTTGCCAGGGTAGGTGAGCTTGGGTCAGGAAGCCTCACTTGGACAGCCCACCCCACCTTTGAGGAAATCCACTCTGTTCCCCACAGGATTCCTTGTGTTAGCGTCCTGCCAGCCGAGGTGCCCAGGGCTTTTGTTTGTGGAGCTTGGGGTGTGGGCAGGGGAGGTGCCCAGGGCTTTTGTTTGTGGAGCTTGGGGTGTGGGCAGGGGAGTAGGGCGGGGCTCGGGCCTGGAGGAAGTCCATCTGGCACCTGCCCAGGGGCCGTGGATATCCCTGGAAATCAGCTGTTCGCTCTAAAAGCCCCCACGTCAGCTCCCCTGGGATCCCTGTGTACGGTAAGGCTGAGCAGGGACCTCAGAACTGGAAAGGCAGAGCCTGGAGCATGGTTTGCCCCTCCCCCTGAGGAGGGGTGCCAGGGAAGGTGGCACTGGCTGAAGGTCACACAGGAGCCCTGGCCACTGGCCACCTTGGGCTAGGCCGGTCAGGTCACAGGAGGCCTCTCTCATAGTAGTGAGGGCCTCAGCGGTAACCCTTTGACCCTTTGACATTCTCTCGGAAGGAGGCGACAGCCTTAGGCATAACTGAGATGTCTGCAGGGCTAAAGGAAGTCCATTTTACAGTCACCAGGGTGGGCCCCTCACAGGATTCATGCGCATGTGGAAAACAAATCCTACAACTAGCTTGTAGCTACTGCTATCATAGTGCCCCGGGACAGAGGTTAAAAGTGGTGATTTATTAATTGCAAAGATTAAAAATAACACTGTGATTCTTATACACCTAATTGATGTGTCTTGGTTTGGTAAGAGATTCAGAGCCTTAAGAATGACAATGGTTTGGATTGTCCTCCGGCTCCGTGGGGGCCTGGTCCTGTTGAAACTGGACATCACGTGTAAAATTCTTAATCTTTTAGCAGGAAATGAAATTGGACATCTCTTGCAGAGTTCATCTTTTTAGTAAACCTAGTTAAGTTGTCTCCCTCCTTCCTTTGGGAATAAGGCCCTCTCCCTCAAATCCTGATAATTGCCCAAACGGGTGACTCAGATCCTCTGGCTATTGATAAGGGTCATTGGCCCATTGTTAAGCAGAGATGGTGTTAAGCCAGGCAGGTCCCTTAGAGTCTGAGGGGGAAGGGACTTTAAGCCAAAGGTCTTTCTCTTCACTCTTTAAGAAACGTATTAATCGAGACCGTTTCCCTTTACTCACTTAATAGGCAAATCAATAATAGAAATTAATAGATGTATGATTTAAATAATGAGTTTGTACCTTCTTTTCCTTGTCCAGGGACAGAGGCAGCACTTCAGCGGAAAACCTAAGACCCCACCCTGAGGCAGAAGGGGAAAGAGCTCCATGAAACCCCAGTAGGCAGGGACTACAGCCCTTCTCAGCAGGAAGCAGATACGGAAGAAGAGACCTCCCGTCCCTCCACATCCATACTAATAATAAAGGGGTTCCTGGTTCTTAGAAAAGAGGTAGGCAGGAAAGTTAGTTAGGGGGTTTTGGGTCTGCCTGCAAAGACATTGAGGTCATCCTATTTTAGAAGGAGTCCACCCTAATCCACCCACAATTAAGCAAGCCAGAAGGCATTTTTTTTTTTTTTAACACACAAAGAAACCAGTAGGCAGAGACTTAGGTACCAGTTTAAGTGAGTCATTCATACCTGCACCTGCACAATGAAGACCCAACGACCTTCAACTCACCTGAGTCTCCTTATACCATCATTATAATATGATGCATATGCCCAAAAGTTCACTCATATCATTAAAACAGACTGAATTCTGGGAACGAACATGCGCAGAAAGCAAAGTGATGAATCACTGAGTCCTGTCAATCTTAGTTTTCAATCAAGAAAGCCCACTCTAAGTAACCACCCACAGCAAAAAGGGATTAAAAACCCTGAAGCCTTTGTTATCAGGCCTTTTGAGCGATGCTTCTCTTGCTCAGACCTGCTTCCACGTCTGGAGGTGCACTTTCCTTTCTAATAAAACTTGTCTTTTCTACTGTATTTTGGTGTCTTGCTCAATTCTTTGTTTGAGACATCCAGAACCTGGACAACGTGCTGGGAGAGGATCCCACACTCATTAACACCGTGAGTGACTGGGCGAGTGTGCCCGGCAGGCCCCGCCATGTCCCCCAGGGAGGGCTGTGAATGTAAAAGGGTCTGCGTAATACCCTGACAAGCTCAGGGGGGGCCACATGGCAGGCCTGGCAAGCTCAGAGCCCTGAGCATAAAGCCCTAAGTGGGCAGGCCGTGGGGGGCGTCACCTTCCAGCTCTAGCTTCCTTAGCCAAGGTCGGTCTTCACCATAACGGAGGGCGGTCTGCGGTCTTTGTGAATGCAGGGTGATAGGCCTTTGAAATGTCAGAGTAATTTGCTTTTCCAGACCCCCACCCCAACCCCCGAAGCACAGGCACCAGAGCACGAGACCACAGAACCCTCACTGTTACTTTGTAGCCCGCATACCATCTCTATGTGCTGTAAATGTTAAATACTAACTATCCGCTCATGTAAACAAAAGAAGTTTGTGTTTCTCCATTCTGTTTTTTATCCGATCCCAGAGATTTCCCTGCTTGGCTTCTCCTGCCTTCTTAATGTCACCAATGGGGTTCATGTGACCCTCCTTACATGTCCTTTCATTCTAACGGACAAAATAAGCTGCCACTCTGACATTCTCTGGAGCGTTTCCTCAATTGAGATCTTGGTTCTAGGTATGTCCTCAAAAATTTGGCTCCAATAAACTTATAAAACTTTTCGTAGGTTTGGATGTTCTTCTGTTGACAGCAGGAAGGTGGTGAGGAGTTGAGACTGAGCCAAGTACTAACGATCAGTGTGTGAGGGACAGACAGGTGGACGCCTCCCAATCAGCTTGCAGAAGACAGAGCCTCTACCACCAGGCCTGTTTTGGCCAGCCCCTTCTCTGTGACCTGGGCCCAGGCCTCAGCTCAGCCCCGGGGAATCCCCTCCAATGTGGAGAATCACCTTGAACAGCCTCAGGAAGGAAAGAAAATGCTTTTTAAGTTGTCATAACAGAGCAGGCCTCCAGGCACCTCCTGTTTACCAGGCTGAGTAAATACAGCCAGGCCCTAGCAACAGGCACAAAGGGGCCCTTGTACTGCCTGCCCTCCCTCGGCTCCCTCCCCTCCTGGGCTCAGCTCAGCTGGGAGGCTCCAAGGGACCTGCCTGGCAGGTGACAGCAGTGGGTGCAAGACCTGCTGCCTGTGAGGCACTGGGATGTACTGGGGAGCCAGGCCCTCGGGGGCCCCTGTCTTCTACAGGCAGGAAATTCTGCCCTGTTCTTCCCACTGGGCTTGTCAGTCAGAGATGGAGCATAGTGAGCCTTGGACCCAGGAAGCAGGGGTTCGATGTCAGTCTTGGCCATCGTAAAGCCAGTTTGAGCCTCAGTTTCCTCATTTGTAACAAGGGGCTACTACATCCTGTCTGCTTCACCTGGCAGCCTGGACATCACACAAGATGCAGGTGTGTTCTGTAAACCCCACCCCTGTGCGTACGGAAGGAAGTGTTGTTTTAGGCCGAGGGGCAGACCAGGATCATAAATGAGTTGTGCCCCTGTCCCCAGACAGGAGCTAGGAGTTCCCCTTTGAACAGTGAGAAGCCCCACCACAGGAAGCCTGCTCTGTGCCAGGCCCCGGGGGTGGGGGTGGGGGTGGGGACGGTCACCCGCTTCTCACAGGCCTTCATTGCGTGAACCGGAGCGGAGAGGGAGGCGACAAAGGGTTGCTTTCTGTACTATGTAAAGCGTCGCCACAAATCAATAAAAAGATAAACGGCCTGGTTGAACAATGAGGAAGAGACGTGAAAAAGTAATTCATAAAAGAATTCGTAAAAGGATGACTAATAAACACCTGAACAACAACAACAACAACAACAACCTTACTGGTAACAAAAATGCAAATAACAGCAATAGTGTGATCTCCTTTTTTTCCCCTCTTATTAGATTATCGGAAGATGAGAAACGTTTCTCTTGATGGCAAAAGTGTGGGGAAATGGACGCCTTCAAAAACGAACACTCTGCCACTTACCTGTGACCACTGACATCAGCTTTCCTCATCTGTAAAATGGCAATGATAGTACTCGCCTTGCAGTTCGTGGGAGGATGAAGTGAATTATTACATAGAAAGTGCTTAGAGCAGGCCCAGGCAAGGAAAAAGTGCTTATTGCATGGTAGCTATTATTTATTCTTATTATTCCTGTTGGTTCAAAGTATAAATTAGTAAAACCTTTCTAAAGGCCAATTTGGAAACAGATACCCCAATTTTAATTGTGCCCACCGATTCTGGATCTAAAGAAATAAACAGACAAGTGGGTAAAGAGCTATGGACATTCATCAGAGAATTGTTCGTAAAAACAAAAAATTGGAACTAATCGAAGTGTCCATGAACAGGAAACAGAATGATTAGTTTATAATCCATCTATCCAATGGAATTCCGCCCAGCAAGTAGATCAGATAGGGCAGCGATGTTTGTATGGACACAGGAAGTTTGACATGTCACATGACATGAAAAAGCAGATCACATGACAGCTGATACAAAGAGATCCTGTTTGGGTGAAATTATAAACTTGGACTTGTAGACGTGTACATGCACTGAGAGATGTGTGTGAGGATGCTCACCAAGGTGCTAGCAGCAGTTTTAAGGTCGATTTGATTTTCTTTACATTTTTTGGTATTGTTTAAGCTAAAATGCAAACAAACATGTATAAAGTTGTTTTAAAAAACTTACTAAAGCTGTATTTTTTAGTTTAAAGTTCAAAGGCAGTAAGTGATGAAAGGAAACACGGAGGCTTCACTTTCTGTCTGGAAATGGACTGGGGCCACAGAGTGACTTAAATCAGGGGTTCTCAGTGGGGACGGGAAGGCTCCATGGGTGGGGGCAGGGAAGGGCTCGAGGCCCGAGCAGGAGGGCACTCTGTAAGATCAGGACCCAGGCGGAGTCCAGGGGGTGAGGGACGAGGTGGTGGTGGGCGGCTGGAAAGGTAGGGTGAGGCCAGGTCACCGAGGCTGGAAGGCCAGAGGGTGCAGTTTTATTCGGAAGGCGACAGGGCATTGGGGTGAGGCAGGGGGCCTCTGTGTTCTGGGCCTCACTGTTACAGTCAGGAAAACTCTGGAAAGGCAGGGGAGGGGGGAGGGGAGGAGGAGGGTTGGGGGGCTGCGGGGGAACGGGCCTGAGGAGGCAGCTGGGCCTCACACGTGAGCCAGTCTCCCCTGCTGGAGGGCTGCCGGGGCTGGGCCGTGACCGAGTCTCTTCCAGTCCACTAGGGCCCGGGCCGGTCCGTGACCTGCCACCGGGAGCGGGTCCCCACGGACCCTGGGACTTGGCGAGGCCGAGGAGAGGGCTGGGTCCTCCCTGCCGGCCCAGAGCCTAATGGAGACCACGTGCCACTCTCCAGAGCCACCTGCCAGAGGCGCGATGGGTCACCATGGCGATTTTGCCGGGCGGCGTCGCCTCATCGCAGGCGGTTCCGTGACCCATGCCCTGCGCTCTGGCAGTTCGGGGCTCGGCGCATTCATTCTCTTACGTTGGGGCCGTCCCGTGCGCCGTAGGGTGTTTCGTAGCACCCTTGGCTTCCACCCCCTAGATGCCAGCCGTAACCCCTGCTAGTTATAACAAACGCCCACGTCCCCGGATGTTGCCAGGTGGCCCTGGGTGGCACGATCACCCCAGCTGAGAGCAGGGCTCCCCAGTGACCTACCTACGTGGCTGTCGGTGCATTCGAGGGCGCCCCTCCCCCGCTCCCAGGGCAGGGTCTCCACAGCCCCAGCTCAGGCCAGGTGTGCAGTTGGGATGGCTGCCCAGGTAGCAGCCAGGGAGAAGCACACGGGGCTCTGCCCAGGAAGCTGAAAGCCCCATTGTGTTCTTACCCCTCCCCCAGCTCTGGTCTCCAAGTCACCAAGATGAAAAGAGCCCTATCCTTTGAGTGAAACAACCTCTAGTGACCTTTTCAGACAACCGCCCCCCACCCCGCCCCGCACACAGGGAAGCCAGCCCTGCTGGCAGGGCCACCACCCTGCTGGGGACTCCCTCTCCTTGGGTTGCCACTCACACACCCTTCGCACCCAGCCTTCCCTGGCACCGGCTCTCTCAGGGGGAGGGCCAGACCACCCGGATGTAGTGCCACATCCTTCACACCCAGAAGAACCTATGGGGGGAGTCGGGTTCTCCGAAGGGCAGCCGGCGATGGCTCTCCTCATGTGCAGGGCTGAGGTGGCCAGGAGGGGTCCTGTGCGCAGGGCTCGCACCAAGTGTCCTGGGGCCACGGTCTGCACGTCTGGAAGGGATTCTGTCACCTGCCTCTGCCAGTGCTCGGGACAAAGACAGCGGCTGATGGACAGGGAGCTGCAGGGCCAAACACAAAGCGAGGAGCCTTCTGGTTAGGCAGGTGGCCAGCATGGCACGGAGTGCCTTGAAGGAAGGAAACTCGTGACAGCTGCTTGGCTGGGGCTAGCCGCACAGGTTGCTCAGAGCACTCACTGGTTCAGGGACCCCAAATGTCATGCACACAGTCACAGGGGCCTCGCCTCAGAAGGGGCGGCTCCCAGACCCCACGGCCTGGACGAGCGCTCGCAAAGCACACGGCGTCAGCACAACCCCGAAGAGGAGGCTTTCGGATTAGACCAGAACAGGGACGTGTCTCCATCGCCACAGGTGCCCAGAAAGGAAAGACGGGACCCTGGTGACCAAGCCCCTCCTCTGTCAGGGCTCAGCAGCGGCTCGTCATCCTCGGGCTCTTGCTGACTGAAGGGTAGACATACTCGCTTTTATTCTCGAAGGGGCCTGGTTGCCAGCCATCCTCAACGAGTCGCCTTCGAAAAGCGCTGCCACCTCAGGGCTTCTCAGCTCCAAATGGTCGCTGGGGTCCGGGGGGCGGGGAGTGGGGCAGATGTTGTGAGGGCCGGTGAGGGCCGGTGAGGGCCGGTGAGGGGTGGGACCCTGCAGGAGTGCCGCCTTGGCATGTGCCGTGGTGGGAAGACACGGGCTGAGAACTGCAGCATGACATGTCTGGATCTGGGGGACACAGGACATTCCGACCCAGGTTCTGGTGCCTGGGGTGCACACAACCAGCTTCCAGCAAGCTGTCTTCCGCAAACCCGTTTCTGGCCGGGCTTGCCATATTTGTGGGCGCAGCTGTAGGGGAATCTGGGGTCCCTTTCTTCCCTCCCCAGGGAGTTCAAACCCTTGTGCCCTCTGCGTCTTCTATCCCCACATTGCCCCCTGGAGGAGGGATGGAGGATGGAGCTCAGGCCATGGGACACAAGTGTCAGACATTTTAACGGCCCTTTCCGTCCCTGTTCCTGGCCATCCTGATGTTGTTCAGAACAGCAGAGTGCCAGGCCCAGGGGGATAAATCTTGCTTCTCCGGTGGTCCGCGCCCCTTTGCCAGAGTCTCTCTTTCCCGGCCACCCTGGTAGCTCCCAGGTGGCTACTGTGCCAGTTCTAAGCAATGAAATTTAAGGGAAAGTCTATGGGGGAGGGAGTGGGGAGGCCATCTGGGAGCGCTTTTGGGCTGGTTAACACTGAGGATGGTGGGCCGAGAGATGGAAAGAACCTGGGTCCTCGATGACCTCACCGATCTGCCAATCACCCTGAAGCTCCCTCTGCCCAGGATCCTTGTTGAATAAGCAATTACTGTTCTTGTGGTTTAGCTGGATTCCGACGCTCGTAGCAAAGCGTGTCAGGGAGGCAGTGGGGTGTGATTTGCTCAGTTGGATCACATGCAGAGCACCTAGCACGATGGCCACCGTCACCACGGCACACGTTAGTGTGCGTGTGCACATGGTACGTGTACCGTGGTTGTCTACGCACATGGGCACGTGTGAAAGGATGTGCAAGGCATACATACACGTGACTTCTGGGGTTAGAATGTGATTCAAGTCAAGGTCCCACGACTCGGTTTGGGCCCTTGTGGCACTGCCCCTAACCTCGCTGAGGCTCAGTTTCCTTAACGAAAGGAGGAGGAGGAGGATGACTAAGTAAAGTGACAATTAATGTGTCAAGTCTTGAGACAACCCAGGGGTAAGGCAAGAGTCCTGGCTCCACCTGGCAGATGAAGAAACCGAGGCTCAGAGGGGTCCCGTGATATGCCATAGTCACGAGCCAGGACATGGTGAAGCTGGGACTTGAACCAGATTTTCTGCTCCATCGCACACTGTGGCCCCACACAGGGTTCGGGTGTTGGAGGGCTGCATGTGCATGCACGTGCGTGTGTGTGTACAGAGGTGTGTACAGGGGTGTGTGCAGGGCTGTGTGTGCCAGTGCATGCGAACAGGGGTGTGTCTGGAGGGGTGTGTGCGCTCACAGTTCCACAGGCCGGTCGCATAAGCTCTCCCAGACTCCGGGTCTCCAGGGGGCTGTACCCATGTGATGGCTCCTCCAGCTCCTAGTAGCTCTCCGGGGCCCTGGGGCCTCCACAGTGGCTGCCTCCTGCGCCCTTCTCCAAAACAACATCACCAAGCAGCAGAGGCAACGGCTCCCGGGGGGTGAGCCACCTCCCTCCTGTTTACCACCTGCCTGGCCCTCGCCCGCTGGGCTGCTCTAGGCTGCCGCCGGCAGGCGTATTCTCTGGGCCCCTCCGACCCTTTTCCCTCCTGGCATCTTGGGGGGCCAGCTTGGGTGCAGCTGCCCCTGAGAAGAGCGTTCCTTTCCTTTGATGCAAAGACCCCCAAACTAGGGCTGCTTCCCAGGCATCCCCAGCTGGGCCAGGCTAGGGGCAGGAGTGGGGGGCGGGGGCCTTGTGTGAGAGGGAAGGAAAAGGGGAAGGAAGCCAGAAGCTTGGAGCATGGTCCCAGGCTCCTTAGCCCACCCTCACCCTCCTGCTAGTCAGAGCGGAGTTTTAGGTCGCCCTGAAGGCAGGGGTCCACTGGGACCTCGATCTCTGGCCAGAGGTGGCCCAGTCATGGTGAGCAAGCTGGGCAACCCTTCTGTTCTCACCTTGCCCTGAAGGGGACCTTTCTCATCCCCTTGCTCCTGGTCCTCACCTCTTCTGCGTCTCTGGCACAAGGAGATCCCAGCCCTCCATCCCATCTGGAGCTCAGGGCAGTCCCACTGCTTACACTACCCACCTCCTCCAGCCCCCACGGGCAGGGCACAGGCCCACAGACCTCACCTCCACGGTTTTCTCCCAACAAACATGCTGTCCTGTTGCCCGCCCCCACCCGGGGCCTTTGATCCAGCTTGGGCACGGATCCAAAACGTCGTGAAAAAAGTGCAGCCGAAGAGAGGAAAATATTGCTTTTCTGACAGAACAAAGCCAAACACTGTTACTCGCCAGGCCACTGGCCCTCTCCCAGGAACTCCAGAGAACTTCTGGGGGTGGCGGAAGAGGGGGGCCAGGGAGAGAGGTAGAAAAGCAGCGGTTATAGGGCCTTGCAGCAGCTGGGGTGCAGAGCCCAGCGGACTCCCGCGGAGGCCTTGGAGGAGCACCCAGACTCGGGATGGCCGGCCACCTGGCCAGGTGGGGCCTTAGGGCCTGACACCGAGCAGGCCCCGGTGAGGAGGGCCTCCTGAGGTCTCTGCTGTTTCCCACAGCTCACAAGGGTGTTTGAGAGGGGACAGCACCAGCCTGAGCCTTTCGCAGGACAGAAGATTCACTGAGGCCTGAAAGGGGTGACCTGCCCAACATCACAGAATTGTTGGGACACCCTGGGCTCTTCCCGCAATTCCCGTGGTCCCCGGGCCGATCCCACACCTGTTCTATACGTGAGACTCACAGCAGGAAAGACAATGTGCTTCAAGGGCCTCGCCTTCTCAGCCCCCACCTGGGGAAAGTGAGGCCCAGAACAGGCGGGCCGATGGGCTGGAATATAAACCCCCTGGGCTCTCCTTGCCTCGTACCTCACTAGACTAAATAACTGATGGTTTTTTTGATGCTTACTACACGTGGGGCCTAGTGCTCTGAGCCTTCAATACGTGATCGCATTTGCTCTTTACAGCAAACCGATACATTACGTGTCTTTATTACCGTCCCATTTACAGATGAGTAAGCCGGGAGGGCAAAGGACAGCCCCAAGGGCAGGCAGCTGACACACGGGGGTCCCGACTTGAAGCCAGGGCGTCCGACTCCTGTGTCCATGGCCATGGCCTCCAACGAGGGCTGAGAGAAGCTGGTACAATGCTCTACTCTCTGCCCCTCTGCCGTCCCCAGGCCAGGTAGGAAGGGGACACGGTTGCTTCTGCAGTGTGCCTTGTGCTGGACTGAGATGCAGGCAGGCTGAGCAGTCAGAGCAACGAGCTCTTACCATGGCTTCCTCCCTCTCCTGGCCAGCCACAGGCCTTTCCTGGCTTCCGAAGTTTCTGCTCTGAGATTTGCTCCCATCACCTGTCCTACGAAGGAACTGTGTGTTTTCAGGGTGGTGGGGGAGAGTTGGGGCAGGGCGGGTCTCCTCCTTGAGCCCCAGCCCAATCTCGTCCCTTTCGGTAGCCTTCGCTGGGCTCCACACCTCCTCTGCCCTCCTGTCCTCTCTTGTAAAACCAGAGGTAGCCAGGGCACTCAAAGAGAGACCCTGTCCCCACACTGGGTGATTGCGAAGCTGGTCCTTGGGCTTCAGATCCTGAGCCTGTTGTGGTTGCCAGGGCAACAGCAGATCTCCAGGAGGCAGGCCTGCCGGCTGAGAGGAGGCGGAAGCAGCGGTGCGGGGAGTCACCGCCCAGCCCCCTTCACGTCTCTGCGCCGTCAGGGAAGTATGTGTGCCTGGTACGTGTCCGGGTGTGCAAGCAGGGATTCGTGTGCCTGGGTGTGTGTCCCCACAGCCCTGTGAGTCAAGGAGTATCACCCCCATCTTACAGATGAAGAAACTGGGGGACATTCTATGTTTTATTCATGGCATAACAGCGAGGTGGCGTTCCCCCGAGACCTGCTGGCTCCAAGCCCAGACTCGTCCCCTGCCCTCCTTTGTCACCCCTTCTGGCTGTAGGTGCGTGGCCTGAATTTCATGGTTTTCCCAGTCTGCATGGACTTCATGCTGGCACCATCCCACAGAGCTCCTGGCTCTCCTGCAGTCTGTCCTCCTGGAGTGAGTTGGGACAGCTGTGTAGTAGCCCGTCCAGATGGGGTTCCTGGGCAGGGGCAGAGTGTGGACCCCACAGGGTTGAGGACCAGGGAGCTCCGGGGTTCGTTGGGAAAAGGGCTCTGGACCTGACCCCACCCTGGTCAGCTGAGCTGCTGCAGACAGGTAGAGGGTCCTGAGTCTCCTGCATTCATCTCGCTGCCCCTCCTGGCCGGACCACTGCGAGAGCCTGCTGCCCAGTGTGGCCTCACCAATGACCAAGCTCCCTGTGCGGCCCCTCACAGTCAGGGCACTTGGTGGACAGAGCTGGGGACAGACAATCCTGGCTTCAACTCCTGCCCCAGCTGCTCTTTGGCTACGTGACCCTGGGTATGTTTCTTATCCTAAGCTTCAGCCTTTCCCTTCATAATCGGGTTCGTACTAGGCTGCTCCTGGCTGCTGTAACAAAGCACCACAGACCGGGGACTTACAACGGCGAGCATTTATTTCCTCCGGTTTCTGGAGGCTGTTGGCGGGGTTGGTATCTTCTGAGATTTCTCCCCTTGGCTTGTAGACAGCCACCTGCTCACTGTGTCCTCACACAGTCTTCCTCTGTGTGTGTCTGTGTCCTGATTTCCTCTTCCTACCTCCCAAAGCCACCAATCATATTGGATCAAGGCCTAGTCACATGACCTCATATAAATTAATCACCTCTTTAAAGCCCTGTAAGGTCCAAATACACTCACATTCTGAGGTGCTTACTGGTGTTAGGACTTCAACATATGAATTTTGGGGCATACGATTAATCCATAACAGGCCGTGATATGAATGTCAGCCTCATAGGTTAGGTGTGGGAATTATTAACCATGAAATGGAGCTAGCAAGGCTGGGTACCGCCACCTGTCCTGGGTCTTGTATCGATTACCCTCACAGCCCAGGGTGTACACAAGCCTGCACGCCCAGGAGATGGGGGCGCTGGAGCTTGATACCTGGCTCGGGGAGTGGCCTTCCCGAGCCTGACTGGTCCACTCTACCCAGGAAAGGGCAGGTGTGTAGTGTTCAAGGTCAGCCCACGCTGTCGGCTTAGCGGGCACAGCCCCGCTCTAGAGGGGGCGGGGCAAGGTAGTGGAGCACTCTATTTCTCAGATGGGAAAACTGAGGCACAGAATAGCCATGCAGGGCACCCTGATGCAGGGGGCTGAAATGCACTGGGGCTGTGGGCCCAGCTCAGGGAGCAGTGGAGGACAAGGAGGCTGCCGCCCGCTCCACCACGTCGTCCTGGCACCTGGCTCTCGCGAGGCGGGAGGCCGGAGGTGGGCCTGGCCTGAGTAAGGGAAGGGTCCCCGTGGCCCTGGTCCATGGCCTTTGCCCCAGGCTCCTCTCGGCCAAGCCTCCTCTTCCTGAGCCGGCTGCCAGGACAGGCTGGGCTGCCGAAACCCTTCCTAAAAAGGAATCAGGCTGTGGTGGCCCAGACTATTTTTAGACAATTGTGTTGAAAAATCCCCAAAGTACATGTAGCATCCCGTGTTTTTTTCTTCAGGAAGAAAATAGAGAAGAAGGAAGTGGAGAGGGGCCCCAGTCGCCTCATTCCTGGTGGGGCAGAGGCAGGTCCTGTAGCTCTGGGGTCCCCAACCCCTGGGCCGCGGACCGGTACCATCCGTGGCCTGTTAGGAACCAGGCTGCACAGCAGGAGGTGAGCAGCGGGCGGGCGAGCGAGCAAGGCTTCATCCATGTTTGCAGCTCCTCTCAGCGCTAGCATCACGTCTTAGCCCCCTCAGGTCATCAGGCATTAGATTCTCATAGGAGCACCGGTCCCTGGTGCTACAAAGGTTGGTTGCTATAGCTGACCAGCTCTTCGGTTTAGGAGCGTGGCCTCCTCCTCAACCTGGGTCTTCATGGGGGTGCAGAGCACACATGATCGCCCCATAATGCAGGTGGAGAGACTGAGGCCACGCTTTCCCTCATCCTTATCCTCAGGCTTCACTTTGAAAAACAGTTCACTGAGGTAGAAACTGCACGTATTCAAAGGGTACACTTTGACATGTTTCGACATATGTGCACATCCAGGAAGCCGTCGCCGCAGTTAAGAGGGTGGACGTCATTCCCAAACATTTCCTTTTCTTCTTCGCAACCCCTCCCACCCTTCCCCTCCCAGTCCCTCCCTGCCCTTGGCCACCACTCATCTGCTTTTTGTCACCGTAGATTAGTTGACATTTCCTAGAGTTTTCTGTAACTGGAATCATACAATATCTTTTTTTTTTTTGGACTGGCTTTGGTACCTCATCATTGTTATTTTGAAGTCCATCCATGATGCAGGATGTATCAGTTCATGCCTTTTTATTGCCAGTAGCGTGTGAACATACCACAAATTGTTTAGCCATTCATCTGCTGATGGACATTTGAGCGGTTTCCGGTTTTTGGCTATTATGAATAAGCATCTCTGAATATTCACAGATAAGTCTTTGTATGGACAGATAGTTCCTTTCCTTTTGGGTGAATACCTAGGAGAGGAATTCCTGAGTCACTCTATGTTTACCTTTTTAAGAAACTGACAAACCGTTTTCCAAAGTGGCAGCACCTTTTTACATTCCCACCAGCAATATGTAAGGACTCCGATGTCTCCATATGGTGGCCAACACTTGTTACTGTCTGTCTTTTTCATTAGGCCATCCGAGGGGGTGTGAAGGGGTAGCTCCTTGTGGTTTCGATTTGCATTTCTTTCATGACTAATGATGGTGAACATCCTCTCATGTGCTTGTTGGCCCAGATTTTATTAAAAACCACAGCAAACTTTTAATTTTGGAATAATTTTGGATTTCCTGAAAAGTTGCCAAGAAATAAAGAAACTCATATACCCCTCACTCAGTTTCCCCTCATATTAACCCCCGATATCACCTGGTTCCTTTGTTGGAACTGAGGAACCAACACTGGTACATTAGTGTTAATCGCACACTAGACTTTACTCAGCGTCACCAGCTTATCACACTGATGTTCCCTTCCTGTTCCAGGACCCTGTCTTGGAAACTGTACGACGTTGTATGTAGCCGTCATGTCTCCATAGGCGCCTTGGCTATGGTCAGCTTCTCAGACTTTCCTTGTTTTACATGCTCTTGACAGTTTTGAGACACAGAGGTCAGATATCTTGCAGGAAGTTCCTCAGTTTTGTTTTTCAGATGTTTTCTCACGACTGTACTGGAGTTATAGGTTTGGGGGAAGAAGGCCACAGAAGTGAAGAACCTTCTCGTCCCATCCTTTCAGGGGTCCACGCTCTCCACATGACTTTCCCCCGGTGACGCGGACTTTGGTCATTGGTTAGGGTGGGTGGTGTCTGCCGGGTTCCGCCACGGTGAGTCGTCACTATTGTCCCCGTGTCCAAACTTCTCTTTGCATGAGAGTCGCTAAGTCCAGCCCACATGCAAGTGTTTAGCTCCCCAAGCCTCATTTTTGCATGAGGATCTGCAATGCCAGCACCTCCCACTGACCTTCGCTTCATCCCTAACCCTATCACCGTCCCCCTGAGGGAGGTTCTCATAATCCCTCCACATGGCAACGTGGAAAGTTATAAAGGATCAGGGATCATTTAGTCCAACCCTTCCTTATCCTTTTTGCAGATGAGGAAACCGAGGTCCGGGAGATGACTCATTTATGATCAGACCACAATGAGAAGGAAAATGGCCTGGAGCCACTGGACCAGGGCCGAGACCTGCAAGGATATCCTGGCCCAGGGCCAGCACGCAGTAGGTGTTTATTGGTGGGTGCAGTGGGCATGTATTGAATGAATAAGGACTTATGTACGTTATAGGGTTTCTCTGTGGGCAATGTAGACAGCCATGCAGGACACCCGCCACCCCCCTCCCTTTATCTGCACAAACCAGGGAAGCAAGAATGGATGATACAGAAGGGCAGGCAACCCACGCTCCCCTGCTGTGAGCCTTGAGTGCCCCTCCCGCCCCCCACCCCCACCCGGCTGGCCATACAACAAAGAGGCTGGAGGAAGCTGGATCTGGGGTTTTGGCTAGTGACAAATGACCTTCCAAGAGGCCAGTTAAGAACTAGGGCCCCAGAGCCAGCAGACATTGTCACACTCTACTGGGAGTGTAAAGTGGAAGGGCAATTTATTACTACATCTGAAGGACATTAAAAATGTTGATGGCTTTGCCTTGGTTCCTGCAGGCCACGGAATTAGATAATCAAATGGATCCTGGATGGAATGAATATAGATTGCGCTCTTTGGTGGGTCACCTTATCACCCCGAGCCTCAGTTTTCCCATCTATAAAATGAGGGTGGATATGAGAAATGCATTTTTTTGGGGGGGGGGTCAAATTAGTGGTCAAATTAGATTAATCTGCACTCAGTGTAGATTGGCTAGCAATTTTGTTCAGGCGCCTCTAATGGACGCAGTAGCCACTACCCCGTTAGGAGGACCACAGGACCGAAGACGCGATCTAGTTCTGTGTCCAAATGCTTTTGAGGATTTTGTTGCCTGACTTGACTAGTAGGGAAGCTGAAACCTGAATCCTGCTGTCAGAATCCTGTGGCATCGGCTCAGGTGGCCCTTCATGGGGGTGCTTCTCAGGGTCCGAGGTGCCCGAGAGCTGGGATTCCGCTCAGCCCAGCCAGTGGACCCGCATCGGTGCACACTTGCTGACGATACCACCTGCATACCATGCATTCATTGGGGCACCAGCTGGCAAGGTGAGCTTGTCGGGAGGAGCCCATAGCTCTCGGTGCTGCTAATGGTTGGCACCTCCACAGACCCTCCAGACCCTCCAGAATCCAGCAGTTCGAACCGAGCAGCTGGGCTCTGGTCAGTTCGCAGACCACCTTACAGAAATGTGAGGGTTAAACGCGATAACCCACAGGAAGTGTGGAGTGTGGTTCCTGCACAAACTGACGTTTCTCCTGGAAGTCTATCCTAAAATAGATAACCCTGGATGCTGGGGAAAAATGTGTATGTGGGTGGCTAAGAGTGTGAATCCTGGAGTCAGGTGACCTGGGTTCGAAATCCTATCACTGAAGCACCCAACCTTGGGCAAGTTTCTTCATCTTCTGAAGAAACTTTCATTGCTCAACTGCCCCAGCATCTGTAATAACAGTACCCATCTCCTAGGGTCGTCGTGGGGATTAGATGAGTTAGAAGATATAGGTTGCTTAGAATAATGCCTGGGACATAGTAAATGCTCAATAAATATGAGCCAGCGTTAATTATTCCATTCCATGTGGTATGGCCATGTGAAATAACTTAAATGGCTGACAGCATGGGACAGATTAAATAATCTCCAGTGTGTCGGTGTGAGGGAAGATTATGCTGTCTTTAAACTGTCCGTACAGTTTAATGACAAGGGCATATTAAGTGAAAAGGTCTATAAAGTGTGACATATAGTATGATTTCACTTCATTAAAAACGTACACTCAAAGGAAAATGCTAGAAGTCAATAAGCCAAAATGCTGAGAACGTGAGCGTTAGATGGTGGAAGCTAATGACCTTAATCTTCGTATTTCTGAAAGGGAATGTGGTGGGTGTGGTTGCAGAACGAAGGCCTCCCCCCAAAATGTCCATGTCCTTATCACTGGAACCTGAGAACGTGTTACCTTACGTGGCACAAGGGACTTTGCAGATGCGATTGAGGATCTTGGGATGGGGTGATTGTCCTGGATTATCTATTGGGCCCAGAGTAGTTGCAAGTTCCTTACATGTGAAAGAGGGAGGCAGGAGTCAGGGTCCGAGAAGGAGATGTGCAAGGAAGGTCAGAGGTCAGAGGGAGTCACTGCTGGCTTTGAAGATGGAGGAAGGGGCCACGAACCGAGGGATGTGGGCAGCCTCGAGAAGTCGGAAAAGGCGAGGAACAGATTCTCTCCTAGACACCCCAGAGAGGGCCTCTGTCACCTTTCCTTGTGAGACCCTGTCAGACTTCTGACTTCCAGAACTCTGAGATAATAAACACATTGTTTCAAGCCACTCAACTTGTGGCAATTTGTTACAGCAGCTGTAGGAAACTTATACAGTGGGTATGTGTTTTATAATCAGAAAAGAAAAGAAAAAGTTGCTTGTTTAAGAAAAAGACAGAGTTGTGGGTGAACTAGCTTCATTTTCACACAGGGGCTGTGTAATATTTCTCATTTAATTTTATTGCTTTTAAGGCCGCTGTTGGCTAAATGAAAATATTTATAAAAATCGACTTAGTTGCCTTTGAATGACCATTAAAAAAAAAAGCCTTGAGAAGACTTAAAGTTGATCCCATATTTTCGGCTCAGAGAGTGCCTTTTCCTCTTCACATGGTCACATCATCAGATCCTTACTGCCAATTTGAGGATGGGCCCGTTTTGCACACTGGCCAGGCCCAGGCACCTGGTAGAAAGTAGCAGAACCACATGCTTCTTGGCCACAATTTGCTCTCAAAAAGTCTGCTCTTTCAGGCCGAGAACTCCAGATACCTACGTCACTCCAGGGTGGACACCGTCCTGTCACTCAATGTCACTGCCTCACAGAGTTGTTCCCTGACTACCCGATCTCAAGAAGCCCCTCTCCCAACACTCTCATTTGTTCCAGGCAGTTCCATCTACTTGGTAATTATCTTATTTACTTACATCTCTGTTTGCTGTCTGTCTCCCCAGTCCCCACCTAGGCCGCAGCTCCCAAGGGTGGGGACACTGCGTCTGGCCACAGGAGGTGCTCGGTACACGGTAGCTAACAAGGGGAAGAAGTCCCAGTTACTGCCGGGCTGTCCGCACCAGGCTGGGTGCCCAGGAAGCCTCAGGGGGACTTGGGGTGGGGGCGGTTTGCCTTCCCGGCAGCTGTACCTTCCTGGGTGCTGCTGATGGAGCAGTGGGGTTAGGGGTGGGGTCAGGCTCAGGCTGGAATCCCCTCCTCTCTACGATGGCCTTGGGGGTGGGCCCACGGGGGGTGCTGTGTGGGGAGTAAGCTTGGCTGTAGCCTGAGAGTGATTATAAACACACTGGGAGTAAAGTAACGTCCGAACAGGTACCACTGATGGAGCGCACGCCGTCAGGCACTGTGCTTGTGTTTCATGCACACTCGGAACCTTTGTGGTCACCTCGCTCTGCTCTCACTTGACAGATAAGGGAATTGAGACTCAGAGGGAACTAGCAGGCCCCTGAAAGTTCCTCGGAAAGTGGCCATCCAGGCCCAGAGTCAAACTACGGCCTACCGGCCCCTCAGCCTGAACTCAGCTGCAGATGTGAGCCGCCCACAGGGCATGTCAGCAGGGCTGGGTCTCGCCTCCCTTCTCAGCCATGGCTGAACCCAGGGCCTGGGGACGAGCCTCTGAGGCCCAGCAGGTAGAGGTGAGGAGAGGCCACCAGCTGCACCCCTGCTGGCCTGGCCACCATGGGCCGGGCAGGACCCCCGCCAGGCCCCTCACCCCCCTCCATGCAGAAAGGGACTCGACGAGCCAATGAATGAAGCATACATAGTGGGAAGCATTTTGTGGCTTCCAGCTCAGCTGCAAATAGTTCTGTGTGGGCAGAGGGAAAGAAAAGTCAGCATGTCCCCTCGTGCCCTGCTCTCGAGCGCCTGGGTGTCCCCTGGGCTGCCCGCCCCTTGCCTTGCTCCAGGCAGGGAAGTGAGAAGCCCGTCCTTGCAGTGTGCGCCTGGGCCCAGGTACCCCGCTTCATTTATGTTAACATGCCCAGCAGCCCCGTGAGGGGAAGTCTCACCCCCACTGCGAGGTGGGAGCTGGAAGCCTGTCTCCTTTGGAGGGGATGTGACCACGCAGAGCTGGGATTCTAGCCAGATCTGTGTGAACCACAGTCCGAGGGTCAGCAAGAAACCCTACTGTCCTCGGGGAGTCAGGGGCCAATCAGCAGAAGATGGAGGGGCAGGGGGGGGCGGTGGAGTCTGTGGGTGGCCCAGCTGGCCAGCGGGGGCTCCTGGCTCCAGATAGACCTTCAGAAGGTACCCCCAAACCTGCTGCCACCTCCTTGTAGCCAGCCCCACTCAGGGCCTGAACCCCCAGGAGGGTCCCCCTGCAGGCTGGCTCTGAGGCCACTTGTGGTGGCTCCTTGGGGTGACATCCTCTTTCTGGCACCCCACAACCCCTCCAGCTGCCTGCTAACTCATGTCTCAGCCCGGAAGGCAGGCTGGGCAGGGTGCCTGTCCTCCTCAGACCCTGAGGTCCGGAAAGGAGCTGTGACTCAGTCAGGGTCATGCCAGGCAGGCGCAGAGCTGCAACGGGTCTTCTAGGGTACGGTCTTGAGGAGGGGGCCTCAGCCCGGCCCCCAAGGCCTTCCGGAGGAGGTCTTCGCCTGTCTGAGACATTCACAGGATGTCCTTTTCCTGGTCCCGGACAGCTGCAGTATGGGCAGGGCAGCAGGAAATGAGTGACCATGCGTGTGGGAGGAAGGCTGGCGGCAGGAGCAGCAGTTCGGAGGGTCAGCGCCCTGAGGACCGGCCTGTGTGTGTGTGTGTGTGTGTGTGTGGGTGGTGCGGCGGTGGGGTCCTCCTGGCCCAGCAGGCCCGCCCGCTGCCTGACTCCCCAGGATAAGACCAAGCAAGGTTATGCTTTTGGGGTAGGCAGGAGGGACAGGGAGAGGAATCAGAAAGAGGGACGGGGAGGGAGGAAGAGGTGCTGGGGGGATAAGAGCTGCCCGACCGCCATGTGGCCACCTTGCGCAAAGCCTGAGAGCGCTAGTCACACTTCTCCCACGTGACGAGTGCCCCCAAATTGGACAACGCTCACTCCCAGCATGAGAGGCCTGAGGGGAGAGAGGAGGGATTCAGGTAGAGACGAGGAAGGAGTGAGCTGGGCAGCGAGGGGGCTCCCTGGGAAGGTGCCTGGGGGCGGGGCAGGCAGGGAGGTATGGAAGACGGCAGGGCAGGCGGTGGCCTTCAGCAGAGCCTACTGCGCATCCTAGTCCAGTGCTGGCTGTGAGGGGAGCTGGGGAGGGGCTGCTGGGAGGGGTGGGGGCGAGAGGCTGCCTGAGGGTGGAGCATGGTAATCCCCGGAGGAGAGCGTAAGGAGGGAGGCCGGCTGAGGGTGGGACTTCCTGTGGGCAGATGGGACAAGGCATCTGTGTGACCACAAAGGAGATCTGATTGACCGTCTGGAGGAGTCTGGGGACTGATCCATGTGGTTACAGACATGGACGCATGCATGCTCTCTTGGGCCATGAAGACAGATAAGGGGCACAGGGGACAGAGGCCCTGTGCCCGGGGGGACCTGAACTCATATTCCTCCCCAGCCCTGGGAGTGAGCCCAGGACCTGCCAGCCCTCCTTGCTGGGAGGGGCGGGCTGCCTTGGGAGAAGGGCCTGCTCTCACCCTCCCGGTCTCCCTCATCCCCTCCTGGGTCCACCAGCTCTCCCACTCTCCTCAAACTCCCCATCCTCACCCTCAGCTTGCTCTCTAGCTGCCTGAGAAACAGGAGCCTTGGGAGGAGAAGCCCCAAGGTTCGCTGGCTGTACCCACAAGCACCTGGGCTCCTGCCGAGGCTGCCGATCGCCCCTCCGCTGCTCGAGCGCATGGCTTGGATTCTCGCCTACGCTCCAGCCCCGCCTGGCCCGCCGCCTCCACACGGGGAGGCTTCACAGGTGTCTTACACACAGCGTCGCCCACACTGCACTGACCCACACTGCCCCTCAGAGGTTCATCCCTCAGGCCTGGGTCTCAATTCCAATTTCCATGTGACTCTGGCAGGCATCTTACCCCCTCGGCTTCGGCTGCCTCATCTGGTAATGAATGAATGCATAACTTCATTAATTCAGGAGGCTGGAGGAGTAGGAGGAAGGACGGAGCCTGGTGCTGGGAGAGAACTGGGGAAGCCGGGGACGGGGTTCCAGGGGCAGAGGCCTGATCCAATCCTCACCTTCCAGGGCGCACTTGGGGCTGTCAGAGGACGGACGGTGGGGACAGGTCAAAGCGGGGAGAACACCGTGGTGGTCCAGCCAGAGGTGCTGAGGACCACGGTGGTGGGGGAGGTGGAGAGACTGGCAATGCGACCTGGGACTTGACAGGACTTACTGGAAGGCAGAAAGCAGAGCGCGTGGGCAGGGGGACTAAGGGAGAGGACCGAGGTGATTAGAAGGAGTTCCCAAACGGGGAGGGAGTGTTGGGGATGACGGTACTTCCCCGCGTTGCTCAGGCCCCTTTGGGGCAGAAGTGGCAGAACCCCACTCTGCTCTAAGCAGAACGGGAATGCAGTGGCTCGTGATGGAAGAGCCCAGGGCTCCCGTGCTCCAGCCGTGGCCCAGTCTCCCCATCTCCTCGCTCTCTTTGCCTGAGTTTCTGTCATTCTCAGGCAGGCCACCTCACACGGTGTCCAATGGCCACCAGCAGCCCAGGCCAAGATCCTAGCAAGACATCCGACCCCACAGGAAGAGGCTGTTTCTTGCTAATATTTTCACGACACAAGTCCCAGAGGTGCCTCTGATGGGCCAAGTTGGGCCACATGCCCACACCTGAACAAGTCACTGAAATTGGGGGCCGAATAGCTCAGCTCTGGCTGGCGACACAGGCCCATGTGTCTGTCCATGAACCACGCGGATGGAGTGTGGGGGAGGGGGCTCTCTCCAGGGAGACAGATACTATAAACAGGACAGACGGTGGGCAGGCAGATAGGAGCCAGCACTAACACCCCATGCACGGCACAGAGCTGGCTCAGGAGACCGTAGCCGGTGTAGTGCATGGACCATTATCCTTGGGTGGCCTCAGCCTCCTGCTTTCCAGGTCCTGATGTGGGCAGGCCTCTCCTCACTTCTGCACAGGGTGGCAAAGCTGGGCCTTGACCCTCCACTAAACACCTGCCCTTGCCTGCCAGTGTCTCACATTGTAAATTCTATGACTTATGATGACCACCTGGAACCGGGCAGGTCCGTGCTGAGTCTGAGGTGCCTACTGGCTTGCCCATAGTAGGCACCTGCTCACTGTTTTCTCCCCAGGCCTGCTGCCCCCTTGCCTGAGTGCCCAGTGAGTCAGGGAGGTTGTGTGGAGCTTGCGTGGGGCCCTTGAGACTTTAGGGTACCTGAGATCAGAGCTCAGACCCTTTACACCTCCTTGGGTCCTGGCAAGGTGGGGCCGCCTCGTAGCTGCTCAGCCGAGGTCCAGGGGATTGCAAAACTTGCTCAGGTTCTTTTTGGCTCTTGGTCTTTGCTATCCACTCTGTTGGATTCAGTCTCCAGCTTCGCATTTGTCTCCAGCATCTCTTGGCACCCCCCACCCCCACCCCACTACCTCATGGTGGCACAGAGCTGAGGTGGCTCCAGCCTCACTTCTCAGGTTTAAGTCCAGTAGGAGACTGAGAGCCTTTCCTTGTAGCTCCCACTCTGATTGGACCGTTTCAGGTCACAAGCTCATTCCTGATCCTCTGTGTGCAGTGAATGCTGGATGTTGATTGGCCAGGCATGAGTCACGCACTCAAATCCAGGGTAACTTAGAGAATGTTGAGAAAGGTGAATTCCCACACTAAAATCCGGGCAGAGCCTCCTAGTGCCAAGGGCTGGCCCATCCACAGCCACCCCCAGGTGCAGACAGCTCCCCACCCCAAGAACTGAGCGTTAAGCTCTCTCGGGTCTGTGGGCTTCAACTAACGACAGGCCATAGGTCCATTTAAAAATCATTTTATTATTAACATCATCTTCCCATTTAGCCAAGTGTCTGTCATGTATAAGGAATGTCGGCAAATATTCCATTTGAAGCTTCTTTGTACATATTTCCCTTGATAAATAAACTCTGAATTCACATAAAAAAGTTAAACTTAAATAACTCATATTTCCTTCTCTTGTAACAGGCATATATTGGTAAAATATAAATATTCTTGGACTCAGGCTTTGTTCTAAGTGAGGACAGTAATTCATCACATGGTACGATTATTGACAACAAAACCAAGAAATTGTCAGCTGGTGTCCCGGCTCGGACTAGGACTGAGGTGGGAGAAAGAAGATTCACATTTGGTTTCTGGGCAAAGGGTGGAGCAGGAGTGTTGATGAGAGGGAGGACAGATTTCTTTACAGCTCTGATAAAAATAATCTGTTCTGCCACTGAATTTTAACTGAATATATTCTTCTACATTTGCTGATTAATTCCATAATCGTGTTACTTAAAACTCAGATGTCAACTAACAAAATATGGCACGTAATCCATTTTGAACAACGTCAATAGATCCGAAAACAATCATTGGGCTGGCGAAAATAACAGAAACGCACGTGGTGAGAGCGATGATTCGGGGTTTGTTTGGTTAGTTCACTGCGGTCAGGCGCAGGGTCACCCAGGGCCCTGGGTGTGGCCGACGCGTCCTCCCGGGCACCCCAGGCGGGACCCTCCTTGGCCTGAGCGGCAGTGAGGCTGGTGGGCGTCTGCTCAGAGCACACGGGGGATGATGGTGAAGGGCACCGCGGGACTGCTGGCCTCCAGCTCCAAGGCGGTCAGGAAGCACTCGGTGGCTGCCGCGTCGTTGCCCTGCGCTTGAAGGACCTCGCCCAGCCCGTTCCAGACCTCGTGGGCCGTCGAGTTCACCTGCACGGCATCTCGGAGGATCTTCTCCGCCAGACTGTAGCGGCCCAGCTGGTGCAGGATCAGGGCCTGTGGGCATCAGAGAGACAGACAGACGGTCCGTCAGTGAGACTCTACAGCGCTGGGCTCCTCTGGCTTGAGATTTATCAGGTTTCTTAGAGGGAGGCATACATCTCCTTTGGGCTGGGCACACACTAAGTTCAAGTTCTTCCTGCACTCTGGGGCAACAGTCCAAATAGTTGCCTAACCCAAATGAAGTTGCCGACATTCAGCCATTTTTCATGATAAAAATGGCGATTTCACATGGTTCCTCTAAATAGCTAACACCAGGAGTGACTTAATCAGAATGGCCACGGTCTGTACTGACCCCATGGGCTGTCCCACTGTACCAGCTGACACCTGCCTGCACAGAAGGTGTCATCTTTTTTTTTTTTAACCTCAAGAAATGCCATTTGTGGCATTATTATCATAATGATTAGAACAGAATTTTTAAAATTGCTCACAGTCCTTACGCCATGCAAGCCCCCGATCTTATCATCCCCTGCTCAGTCCAGGCTGCACCCAGGCACCGCTGTCACGTTTCCAGTGTTAAGTCAGGGTGTATTTGTTGTCCTCAAATGTTTTACCATAATCGTGCTCCCAAGTTGCCCATCTCCACGACCGATGTTTGTTCTCCTCCATCCCACAAACGTGCTCTCATCCGCTCAGCCTCTCCCTCACGGGGCGACGGTTAGGTTGCACCCCGTCTCTTTACCGCTGTAAATGCTCTGTGATGGACACCTTTCCAGAAGGCGCCTTTTGCGCCTTTGGATCAGCGGATTTCAAATCTGGAAACCTTTGTTAAATGGAACCTTACTGACAACACCCACACATGCTGGGTGTAAACAGACAGAAAGTAACTGTGGGCGGGGACAGGTCACCGGGGACGAGCCCAGAGTCCCCCGCGGGCTCCTCGCAGAGGCCTGGATGCGGCTCGGGTGGGACCAGCTGACCACCATTTTGGAGGGTCTTCTTGTAGCGCAAATTTCCCCCTGGTAGCATTATTGGATCAGGGGATATGACTCTTTTTAGAGTTCTCCAAATATTTGGCAAATTATATCGCCAAAGGGTCATGCCAGTTTTTGGGCCATCGACAGAGTTTCAATGGTAGGTCCCAGGCCCCACTATTGTTCCTCTTTAGTTTTGCTAATTTTGAAAGCTCAGAATATCCCTCCTTATGAAACCCTGCCTTTTTTTTTTCAATAACAATTGAAGTGAAATACTTCCCATGCCTTTGTTTAGGAGTCTTTTGGAAGACTGATATTCATCTGCTATCGTAATTATCTAGTCTGTTTTTTACTTTTGAGCTTTTTTTCTTTAAACAAAGATTTTTAGTTTATTTCAATTCATTGATCTTTGGTTATTATCTATATACTTATATATATCTATGTATCAGTATGTATGTGTCTATCATCATCTATCTACCTATCAATCTATCTATCATCTTTCTATCTATGTATCTTCAAAGCCTAGAAAGTTATCTCTGCAAAGAACTGGCACAGGAACAGTTCCATTTATTGTGATCTGACTATCTCTAGATAATGGTCTGCTTTACTCTGACAGACAGAAATCGAAGTGCATTTCTTCTACTTTGCTAGACACAAACTAGCTAATTCTCCCCTCCACTTGCCGTCGTGAGGTGCTGCCTCTGTCACGTGGTGAATTATTACGTGAAACACGGGCCTTCTACAAGAGAAGCCTGACATCCTCACGACGCTTGGTCTTCCCACCCAAGAATGTGGCGTGAGGTGATCTTTCAAAGCTCATCCTGAATCTCCCAATACAGCCTTGTACCTCTTTTCACAGCTCATGAAATTGATGAGTCATCCTGTGTGTTCTCAGTTCCGCCCTTCACCAAGGGGCCAGGGGCCGTGGGTCGGCTCTCAGGGGCAGCCAGTCCAGCGGTATAAACGTGCCTGCCAGGGGGCTGGCTGTGGCCTGAGCCACAGGCAGTGGGCACCGTGGGTGCCGAGAGACCGGGTGGGGCCCACTCTGAGGAGGTCTGGCCTTCGAGACAAGCCCCGTGAGGAAGGCAGGGGGCACCTTCGGCAGGCAATGTCCAGGCCCTGAGGGCTGCTCGAGCTGACCTCTCCCCGGGGCATGTCACCCTGGATGTGGCATCTCAGGGTCTGAAAAGCAGTCTGATTCTGAAAATCGTCTGCACCTACGAGCACCTAGCATGGGAAACATGAGGCTGACCTGGAAGGAGATCATGGTCAGCGAGACCCATGGCCCCGGGTAGTGTGTGACATGTCTGCCTCGCACCCCCGGCTCTGGGAGGGAGAGGCAGTTCAGGGAGCCCTCCTGAGGAGACTTCAAGGTCAGCTCTACCCTCTCTCTCTGAGTGGCAAACTGAAAGAAAACATCACCTGTTTCCTTACTTGTTAACATCTAGATTTGCCTTAACAATGTCCTCGAGTCCCTGGGTAGGAAGGCCCAGGCCCTACACTGGATCTGCCAGAGCTAAGGGCTCTTGGAGGTGACCAGGGCCAGGCATAAAGACAGCTCCCTCTTTGAAGCCTTAGAACAAGAGAGGTGGCCGGAAGTGAGTGTCCGCGTGCGGGATTTCACCTGGGCTTCTGAAATGCACTCTCCTCAGACTGCAAGGTCTTGCCCTCCTCCAGTGTGAAGCACCAGCTGTCAGCTGCCTTCCCAAGGCTGGGCGGGGTCAGGTTCACAGGAACTGCCAGCAGAAGCCTCCCAGCCCTGCCTGTCTGCACACAAGGCCACTGCAGAGAACCACGCCCCAGCTACACAGAACCACTCCTCACAGCCCCCACTCTCCATCTACCTAGGTAGGACAAGGGACTACGTGCTGAGAACAGGGGCAAACGTCCAGCACGAACTAGGCTCCTGGAGGGACAAACATCAAAGCACAATCACAGTGGCGAGTGCTTTCACAGTGTTGACGGCACTCCAGACTCCGTGCGAAGTGCTTCTGCGTGTTAGTTCATTTCATTCACCTGGGGACCCCAAAGCAGTTTCCTAAGGGCATGGCCAGGACAGGGTGCACCTGGCTACAAGGTCCGCTTTGATTGCTCGCAGCTGAGGAGAAACTCTTGCGGCGGGGAACATCCCCACGCACTCGGGGCTCCTCTCCATTCAGCAGGTGAGTAAACTCTGGCTCCTAGAGGCTCTCTTCCCCCGGGCATGCAGCTCCCCACTACGGAGTTGGGCCGGGGCCTGCCTGAAACCTGTTCGGGTGAAGCCCAGGGTGGCGGTGGTGAGTATCATCCATTGCCTAGGTGATGCTCTTCCCGCTCTGGTCCTCCTTTAGAGAAATCTGAGCGCTGGACACCTTCACCTCCCAACCTCAGAGGTCAGGCGGAGAGGGAGCGAGGCCACTGTCCCAGGTGGAGATCAACGGGATGCGGGATGCGAGGGCTGATGGGTTCCTGCCTCCTTTCTTCTGGGGAGGTGATCAGCAGGCACTCACTCTAGAGCATTCCGATTTACCCAACAGAGAAGTGAGGCCAGGAGGGGTCTGGGGAGCGGCAACCAGCCGCATGAAAGATTACAGAAGAAGCCACGTCAGAGTCCTAGAGGTGTCTTTCTCGATGCATCGAGAGTACTGGATACACACAACCTTTCTCGAAGTGGCTCTACCAGGCAGGGAGACACGCACTGCATGTGTTTGGCAAACGGGTGATGGGTGAGAAGCCACCAGGTAAGACAGAAAGAGGCGTCCTTGGTTCTCAGCTGTGGGTGGAGGCCGCAATTCAGATCCCGCTAAGCCCCACTGTAGAGCTGGCCCCACGCTGCTGTCTTCCTCAGCACAGAGCGCTTTCTCCCCATCGGACACTACGCCTGACCCTTGTGCTCGGCTCATCTCAAATCGCCACCACTTTAGATCCAAGGAGACAAGGTTCAGAGAGGCCAACGGTCTTGCCCATGGTCACAGGGCCAGGGCGGGTGCTGCTGCCGGCCAGCCCAGGTCTGCCTGAGGCCCGAGCCACCGTCCTCCTCACCACGTCTTCCCACCCACTTGCTGCTGCCTCTGCTGCCTCTGTTGCCTCTGTCACTTTAAGAGACAAGCCTGGAGACCCTCGGGCACTAACCCAGTTCCGCTGAGCAGCAGCAAATGGGCGTCTGCCCTGCTGTGTCTTCTCTTTCATGTCTCCAACCACTGATGGCTGACCCGCCGCTCCTTCTCACAGTCACGACTGAGAGATCGACTGAGAAATCGCTCCTCTCCAGCCCACAGCTTTTCTCCGGCTCAGCCTGGCGTTTGGGAGCTTCCTGTAGATTCGCTCAAGGACTGGAAGGGGCCCTTGCCTCCCTTTGGTGCCCAAAGGCCGGCTGTTATCTTGAGGCTTGGGATGGCTACAGGTGACTAGGGGGTCCTGTTAGCCAGAAAGTGAGCACGGAGACCCAGGAGGGCAGGGCCTTGACCCAGCGAGACCCAGAAGTCGCCACTCTCAGAAGCAATGGCCTGCCCCTACCCTGCTGGAGCGGGGACGAGGACACTAGTACTTTCGCTGGGCATTTTGTTTAGAAAGTGGCAGGCCACTGACTCTGGGTGTAGGTTGCCATGGGGGCTTCAGGGTATGTCTACCTGTCCCCCCCTCACCCCCAAAGCCTGCAGAGAACCAGCCCGAGGGCTAATCTGACCCGTCACCCTTGGCGTTGGGTAGCTGAGTCTTGTGGTTCTTTAGTATTCTAGGATGCTTGCAGGCTTGGAAATTTCCAGCCCATACCTGGACTTATATGCTGAATGTGGGAACAGGCTGCCGTTTCCAGATGACCTTGAAGCTTCCTGAGCAATCTGTTTAGTGGAATTAATTCCTAAAGCTGGAGCTGCTCAGGGAGACGTCACAGACTTGCCAGGGGCTGCCAGTGCAGGCCGGGCAAAGGGAGGAAGACTCGGCCCCTCCCCAGTGCCCCAGCGAGCCAAGAGCAGCTCAGAAATCCGTCACACGATGGATCAACCAGAACGAGCTCCGGCTGGGGTCTGCGCCACTGTTTGGTGCCAGAGTTGCTGGCAGGTTGGCCAGAGGTGAGCTGAGACCTGGCTGTGTCTCTGTGCGGAGAGGCCTTCCCTGGCTTTGACGTGCTTTTAGGCATAAGAAACTGACGCCCTCTTCAATCCTACAGGCCCTGCTTCCTCTCTTCCCTAAAGATTAAAGGCCTGACGCCGAGGCGGGCATTTAACTAACTGTTCTCACCACCAGCTGGATCCAACTTTCTCAAAGTGTAGACGCCTTGGTTCAGCCAGGCAGGTCTGACAGCCTATGCACGCAGCCCCTAGGCCCCTTCCACCTCCCCAACCTCAGTCCTGGCCTGGGCCCCCACTGGCGCTCTCATCCCTCTGCCTAAACAAAGCCCTGATATCCCCAATCCCCGGAGAGCCCAGACCACCACTGCACCCTGAGGCAGCACCACCTAGGGGCACAGAGCTCTGCACCCAGCCCTCCGGCGGGCGGGAGGCAGATCTCGATGACCGCCACGTTTCATTCCCGTAGCAACCTGCCCTCCCCTCATATCAAAATCCCCAGACCCACTGAGCGACTGCCCAGATCTCAGCCGTGGGCTGGGGACACAGGACACAAGATCCCGGCCCGCTCTCAAAGCTCAGGGCCAAGGAAAATCCTAATGCAACCAAGCAACCGCGACAAGCCAGGCACTGGGCTCCGCTGTCGGCAGCTCACCCGACCCTCACTCACCTCTACGAGTTAGCGCTGCTGCGGATAATGCTGCACAAGGAAGACCTGCCAGTGACGCTCGGGGACTAGGAAGTGGCAGAGCTGTGCTCTTAACACGAGGCCCGCCTTCCGTCTCTTGCGGAGGACGCGGAAGCGGGCTTCCACCCTTCCCAGCCCTGGCGTTTCTGTAGGTGAGGAGCCAGCTGGGCCCGGCCTCCCGAGAAGGGGGAATCGCTGAGGAGGTAACTCATTAGTCCCTTTCTTCAGACACAAATGAAGACAGCCTCCCAAGCTGAGCTAGTAATTATTATAATCAGGTGTTTTGTACATTCAGACCTTGGTGCTGCACCAAATTGGAAATAAAGGATTAAATTAAACCTGTTATTTCAAATGAGACAAAACGGACTTGGCCAGTTTCAGGACAATGAGCATCTTCTTCACTCGTGTCTTTTTGTGTGTGTGATAATTGATGCCCAAGGACTAAGCTGATTGTCACAGGCTGAGGTGCCCGTGTGGGAGTGCTGTGTGGGCTGCAGCGCCCCAGGCATCCGGACTCTGGGAAGGACGTCAAGCCCCGCGTCGGGCCAACAGCGGGGCTGCAGGACAAGAGCCCCTTTGGGAGATTTTCAACATCCCCATGGGGTGCTCTGCCCAAGTGCCAGGTTGGCCCTTCTGGGTTTGAGGGCGTGTGACAGACCACTGTCTGTCCCTCCGGGGGACAGGGAGGTAACACCCCTGTAAGAAAGCATGCTTCCCAAAGCCAAGCCACCGCTCAAAAGAAGTCACGTGGCTCAGCTCCGGCTGGGGTCGAGCAAGCTGTCTCTCTCGACATGGCTGTCGCTTGTTCCCAGGCACAGCGCTCTGGAAAGCAAACAAAGCAGGTCGGAGGTGAACACCTCCCTGCTCGCTGGCAAGCTGGGCCACTGCAGACTCCACCCCGCAGGCCCTGCTCTCCGCCCGGCTTCTTGAGCAGAGGGCGGCCAAGCGCCCTCGCAGTTAGGGCCGGTCTGGGTTTTGCAGAGGCTGCCCCTGCAAGGCCAGGGTCGGGAAGAGAGTCTGATGTCAGGGGCGGTTCTGGAGCACTTAAAAACCCTTCGGGCCCATCCCGCGTTGGAAACTACACACCACACCAGCGCAGGGGGTGGGAGCGGGGGTTTAGGGCAGCAGCATTGTCAGGAGGCTCCCCCTCAAATAGAAAGAAACCTGGACACATGCACAAATCTACCAGCTCACACGTCACAGGTCTGACACTGCTCTAGAGGAAAACTCCAGACCCCACCTGCGGCCTCTCTGGTCCTAAACTTTTACAGACGAGGAAACAGAAAGCCAGGGAGGAAAAGAGCCTTGCTCAAACCTTGGCCCTGGTGCACACAGAGCGGGGCCAGACCCCTGCAGGTGCCAGGATGGGAAGGCCTGGAGCACTGCCTGGCATGAGGCGAGGGCCCGAGTTTTAGGCTCCGAGCACTGTGCTGAACCCGAGCTGTCTTCTGCTCACCCTGCCAGGGGCCACGTGCATGGAGAGCCTTTTGGAAGCCTACCAGGCCCCGCCCTGAGAGTGGCTTCCAGAGTCCGAGCGGGACCGCGGACCCCACGGAAGTGACTGCCCCTTCCCAGAAGCTGTGGACTGGTTGGCTGGTCTGGAAAGCTGCATTAGCAAAAATAAATATAAGCACTGAATGAGAGAAACCAGCATATGCGTGACCACTCCTTTTCGGGTTTTCCTTCCTGAGAGTGTAATCGATCAGAGAAAAACAGTGGCGGGGTTCTCAGGATTATTTTTCTTTGCGAACCAGTGTCACTCTGAAAAGACCACAGGAGACAGAGGCTTCGAAGGGACCTTCCTCGGCGTGGCTCTGGGAACGCGAAGCCCGGGCAGCCCCCTGCCTCCCTTCCTCCCGAGTGGCCCATTCTGCTCTGGCCAGCATCACGGGCAGGGTCGGTCTGAGTATGGGCATTTTGTGGGCGCAGCTGAGGGGGCAGCCCCGAGCCCCGCCTTGCCTTGAAAAGGAACCGGCAACACAGGTCGACGGGGAGCGGGCACTGCCCAGCGTCTCCACCTGGATGCCGGCAGCTCTGGCTGAGGCCTGGCCCATGCTGGCCTCTGCTTTGTGTCTCACTCTGCCTGTTTTGAGCGTTCGGAAATTGCACTGGCTTGCCAGGCTTGCCAGGGGTCGAGGGTGTGAGCCCCTGGCCGCTATGCCAGCGTGGAAGCTCTTAACCAGGCCAGGCGCTCCAAAGGGGCCAGGTCCTGGGTGTCCTGGCTGAGGCCGAGGGGCTCTGCAGCCCTACGGCCCACACACATCGGGGCCTATCGGCGCCCCAGAGCGGGGTGGGTTCACACACTGCAGCTCAGCCTTCCACTAGGTCAGCCAAGGCCGAGTCAAGGACGCCCTGGGGACAGACCCTCTGGGAGTCTGCGTGACTTCATTTTCCTCTTAGCAGGTCAGAAGTTTTAAGCAGGGGCTGGTCTTTTCATTTTGGCCATTTTACTCCATAGGACAGTTTCCCCACAGGCCGAGCTAGCCATTGCTGACGACCCTGCAGCCACCTACGCTGCCCTGACCAGGGGGCCCAGGTGTGGCATGCTGTGGCTCTCTCCCGGGCAACACGTGGCTGCCACAGCCGTCACCTGCTGGTCTGCAAGTCCTTTCCACCCTGCCGCTGGCTCTTGGGTGGAGACAGAGCAACAAAGGGCTGCTGGTGTGGTTTGGACAGAACAGCCTGAGGGGCACAGGGGAGCAGGGAAAATGGGGCTGAGCGGCTCCTGGGCGAGGACCAAGCCACTGGACACGCTACACGGAGGAGCGGCTCCTCCCGACCAAGGCCGGGCTCTGGCCTTTCTTCGTCTGTGATGGGGCTGGAGACAACACGATGGGGAGTGAGTTCTCCTGGCCTCGCTGGGGCCTCTGTCCTCTCCGTCCTCCTCTGTCCCCGCTCACACGTCAGAACCAAACGGGGGTGGCTCCTTCCCTCAAGTCCCTGCGGGTTAACTAAACCAAGGCCCCAGTGTCCTCAGGCAGAGGTGGGGGTGCGGCGCCCCAGGGAGAAGCCTATGGCCCCAGGAACTAAAGAAGGGAGAGGGATGTTTTGGTCAAGCACAGAGGGGCGGGCGGTCGGCAAGCATGGCGCAGGGAGGGGTCAGCGGTCTAAGCACTAGACAGACACCCCTTGGAGGAGTTCCCTAATCAGTATGTGCTGTGACCTGGTGCCGAGTATGCTAGAAGGGAGGAGGCAAGGACGCCCCCAGCCCCTCTCTCCCTCCGCCCACTCAGGGGGTGACCGGAAGGGGCCACAGGTGCTGCCTGCACTTTTGTTCACTCGGGGTATCTGATGGCTGCAGGAGGCCGTGCTCTCATGGGGCTCCTTTTCCAGGTCAAATATTTTATTTGAAGAAACGTGCCTTCTGGGGACCAGACCTTTCTAGCATTGAACTCAACTCCGAAGGAAACAAAACTCAGTTTTGCAAAAAAAACCTCTTATTTTTCTAAGGCAGCAGCCAACGAGCTCTGAAAGCAGAAATGCTCAGGGTTCGGAGGGTCCATGAGGCACAAGCCCCTGCTGCTGCCCCCAAGGGGCGGCTCCCTCCCCTTGCCTGCACCCTCCAGTGCTGGAGAGCGCACCACTTCCCGGGGCAGCCCACACGGGGTAGTGGGCAGTCGGAACTGGTTAAAAGCACAGAGCCTTAATTAGCCCTTTGAGCGAAGGCCTACTCTTTGATGTTTGCTGAGAGTCCTCTGGAGTCGTGCAGGAAAGCGCCCTCCCTTTTCTACCTCGCAGCCCTTGGGGTGTTTTGTTTTGTTTTGTTTTGATATCCTCTTTAATCAGTGCCTATTCCCATCTTATTCCTGTTGTGTTGTTTCGGTTCTTTTTTTTTTTTTTGGTCTTTTACTTTTCTTCACTCATCAGTGGGTTGGGGTTCTTTATATACTCCCGAGATCTTTGGTTTTAAAGCTGTAGCATACCTTTGGCCTATTAGATTCGGCTCTCAGCACAGCACGTGGACGTGTGTGCGCACACCCACGCACATGCACACACGTGTGCACCCATGTGTGCACACACACGCGCATGCACACACGCACATTCATCTCAGGGCTGTGGAGGAATGGTGCCTTCAGACCTCCGACCCGACTCCCCGCCTCACTGAATTCTGCTGCTTAACATTAACACCCGAAGGAGACCTCACGGCGGTTCAGATAGTCATTACACCCCAGGGAAACGTGAGTGTGGCTTTTCCTCTTTTTTTTTTTTTTTTTTTTAAAGCATCTGACTGGCAGCATCTTGAAAGCTGCTCTCTTCCTGGATGGTCTGGAATATTCTAGAGGAGCTTATTCTGCAAGTAGCGGAGCGATGGGCTATCAGGTAGTAAAGACGGGCAGCGAGGATGCGGCGGTCTGGCCATAAGCCGAAGCTCTTGTCCAACGCCTAGTGGACTTCATGTGGACTCTGGCCTCTGGGCCCAGATGTCCTCAGGCCTAATTTCTTTGAAACTGGGTGCTTCAGCATCAGCACCAACATATCCTCAGGCTGTGATGGCTTTTAGAGAATGGTCACTGGGGAGCGGTGGGACATTCAGGGGAAGGATCACAGCCAGCCTGCCAGCACCTTCCAAGCACCGAAGACCTACAGAGTGGCCCCTTTCTGCAGCAGGTGCCCAGAGGGTGGTCGAGGAGGGCACAGAAGGGCGTGTGGACATTCCCAAAAGGGCAGGAAACGGGGGCCGCGAGCGGGCAAGCCCTCCAACGAGGTCACAGAGGGAGCTGAGGGCAGCATCCCGGCTCCCAGGTTTGCAGGCAGGGGCTCCGTCACTCTGCTACAACCCAAGCTGTTTCTAGTTCTTTCCTCCCGTCCACGAACGTTCCTTGAGTGCCCGTGCACATTCTGGCACCGCTGCACCGGGCACAGTGCTGGGTGCTGGGCACCCAGGGGCATAGGCCATCACGCGGGCCAGGCTCCCTGCCCTCCCTCTCTGGCCTGGAAGGGTTGGTTTGCTGTGGGTCCTGCCCAGACTGGGGGCTCCTGGAGCTGGGTGGGATTCTTTCAGGTGTGGAGGCTCCAGGTCTGGAGCAGTGTGAGGCCTGTTAGGAGGCGGATAGAAGACATTCATAACAAGAAGCCCTCCCCGCTTTAAAAACAACAACAACAAACAAACGAGAAGGCTGCAGCTCAGAGTCAGGGTGACTCGCTCACGGCTACGTGGCTACGCAGGAGGGGCTGCCACCCCAACTTGGATCCGCCGCCTCTGCCTCTAAAAGCTTCCTGCGCACAGATGTCTGGCCCTGCGTGTCTAGCTCTTGCTGGAGGATACGCCTCTTCCTGATTATCCCTGAGCGGTGTGGGGCAGGCTCTCTCGGGAGGGCAAGCACCTGGCTCAGTCACCGAGCTGGGTAACGGCCACGTTGAGTCTCAGAACTCAGGTGTCCGGAGGACCAGTCATGCTACCAGTGTTGGGCATTTAGGAGCCCCCGAGACACATTCCAAGAGGCCTTCTCTGGGTTAGCTGGCTCTGGCCCCCAGGGCTCACGGCTGGGCTGCCCAGGGAGGAGTCCTTGACAGGGGAGAGATTCTGTGGACGTGACTTCCCCAGCCAGCTCTGCCGGCCTGCTGGTGCGCTGCAGGCCCTTCTTCCATGTGGTGGCTGCCAGACTCCAGAGGCGCCAGACCGTGGGCCTTCCAGACCCAGCTGACCACCAGAGGACCTGGCTGGAGAGGGGCTGATGGGTGCCCGCGTCTGTGTGATGTGAAGAGTGCCCACCGACCCGGTACCCTCTGATGGGAGCTGGCAGGTAACGCACACAGCGGTCCCTTTACAGTGTGGATTCTGCTGCCCAGAGCAGACCGGACGGGCAGCCCAGCCCCCCTCCCTGCTACACACCCCACCCTGACCAGCACTCTACGGGCTGAGCTCATTTTAACACCTCCCCGCCAACTGTAATCTTTCCTGAAAGACGAGGTCATTTAGGTAACTGGTCAAACTCCAAATCAGAGATGGGGTACATTGTACCCTTGACAGCCCCTCTGCTCCAACTCCAACCCTGCCGTCCAGAACCCCGAGTCCCTTTACTGGCCTTTGGAATTAATGGTGTAGCTATTTGGCTAGTCAGGGGACAGAGAGGGGGAGACCGGTGTTAACAACAGAAGGATGACTTCGCCTCCGTGTCTGAGCTCTGTGACTCAGGAGGTGTCCCTCCTCCTGAAAAACAGCGTGAAGGCATCTGGGGGCTGCTCCCCTCTTCATCCCCAGGGCCGCCCCCACCTCCAGCCCAGGGAGTTGAATCACTTTCACTGGTGTCCCAGTGCCTGGGTGTCCCACGCTGTTGCGGGCAGGGTCCTGGGAGACCAGGTCCACAGGGTGATAGGATATCCTGTGCCCAGCGTGGGGAGAGCTCCCTGCCGGCTGCAGCCCGAGAGAGGCACTCACGAACTCAGGAACACACACAGAAACACCAGGTAAGCACCTGCACAGCTCGGCACGGCGCATGACCTAAATGAAGAAGTGTCAGACCGAGCAAGTCCCACGCAACATCAAAGGACGTCAGCGAGACGGGACCTCAGGTCGGCCGGCCTCTGAGCAGCTCAGGCTGGCTGGGGGTGGGGGTGGGGCGGGGGAGACCCTGGCGAGAGGCGAAAGAGGGGGCGACAGGAGGGAGCCTGGGAGTCCCAGAAAGATGTGGGGATGCTGACATCCTCCCTGCTCTGAAGCCTGAGGCCTTCTTGGTGAAAGTCCAGCGCCCGCCCCCCACCCCACATCTACCATTTAAATCACACACTTTGCTGCTGCAGTGTGTATTAGCGCAGAGGCTCTGCGTGAACTGGGAATCTCAGACACCAGCTGTCAGCAGAGAGAAGCCGCAGTGGCCCTGGGGCCAGGGCCCCGGGGCCGGCCGCACGCTGCCCGCGTTTTCTGAGGGTGCCAGCGCAGCTCCCCCTGCTCACACCGTTCCGTCGGTAATGGCCAAGAGACGCCTGGTGACTTATTTATCCATCTCCCTGGCTGACTTATTCATTTACTTTTATCCACCTTCCTCAGCGACAAGTCAGGCGGGGATAACGGCATGGGGCGGCCCGGAAGTCAGTGGTCCCCATGGCCCGGTTACCCACGCAGCGGAAAGTTTGGTGCCCATCGCCCTTGGGGGACCGAGGCCGAGGCCCAGCCTCCCAGCCTCAGGGAGGGCCCTGGCCCAGGGTGTGGGGAGGGTGGAGTTCCACCCGATGCAGCCGGTTGGAGAGATGCAGGCCTCTGGGAAGCCCGAGGTGAACCGGGCCCTGTGCCGGCCCGGCCTTCCCCTGGGGCCTGGGACCCAACTCCCACAGGTGAGAACAGCAACCCAGGTGGCCACCTAGCTCCCCTGAAGCTCGCGGAGTGGGGCTGGGGGAAGAAACGTCACCCAGAGCTCTGGTGGCGGGGAGTGGAGCTCTCCACGGTCAGACAAGCGGGTCTCTCGGGGTCATCGGGCGTCTCTTTCAACCTGTCCGCAGACGGGGCGCGAAAGGGGGTGTCACCGTGCTTGGGTCTGACCATTATTGCCAAACGCTGAAAGCCAACGCCTGTCCCCAGTCATTCCATAGAAGTCCTGGCTTCCCAGGGGAGAGGTCCTGCTGGGGGAAGGCATGCTCTCCCAGGCCTGCTCTGTGACCTGACACCAGGTGTCCTGCTCAGGCAGAGCCTTCTCAGCCTCAGCCTCGCTGTCTCCACCCAGACAACGGAGGGGGAATGGATGATCTCCGGAGGGAAAGTCTGGGGCTTGGTAAAACCTTCCATCCGACAAGTAATTTTTGGAGCACACTTTCTACACATCCAGCATGTATCTGTGTGGTTTTTGTTTTTCTTTTTTTGGACTTAGACCTTAACTGGAAAAAGAAGCAGAAAACACGACAGGGCAGCGTCTTTCCTCCGGCCCGTGGGATAGAGTGGCCACGGCCGGCCGGGAAGGGGTGAGGGACAGCGGCCAGCGTGGCTGAGAGGGGCTTCCCGGAGGTGGGGAGGGCTGGCTTCTGTCCTCGAGCAGCAAAACCGGGTACAAACCAGAGCGGCCCTGGAACCGTGCCTTGTCACGTGCAGCCGCACAGGCGGCAGAGAGAGGAGCGGACTCAACTCGGACTCCGGTGGAGAGTGGCCACGAGTCAGCCGCGCGGAGCAGGGTGACTTCCTCTGACTCTTTAAAGGCTGCCCACGGCTAGAGACTCTTGGGCCCGTGTGGGGTAGCGACAGGCGATGGGCTCACACAGGAAGTAACGGAAGGCTCCTGGAGTTGCAGGAAACTCCAGAAAGTTCAACAGCAACAACAACAACAACAGCAACATCAACAACAGTGCAGAGAAGAGCTACCAGCCAAAGCTCAGGCTCCAGGAGGCAGCCTGTGGGGACCCATCTCTATCCCCGGAGACGGCCCAGTGGGCACTCAGTAAATGCTTGTTGGTGGCAAGGCAGTCCCGGCCCCTGGCAAGTGCTTGGCATGCTGTAGGCACTCAATAGGTGACTGTGGCACGGGTGTCACCTCTCAGCTCTGCACCAGTCACCCGCTCCCGTCTGGCCCAGGGTCCACCCTGAGAAGGGCGCGGAAAAATCCGTGCCTCTGTGCCTCTGGGTGCAGTGGATCCGTGCTGGCTCGGGAGCGGAGAGGGTGCTGGCTGGGTGGTGGGGGGCTGGGGGTGCTGTTCAGCCGGGACAGCCGGCAAGGCTTCCGGCACCCCCGCCCCCGAAGGCCACCTTGGGACGCAGGCTCCGCCTGGGTTTCGTGGAGCATGCCCGCTATGCACGCAGCCACGGGATGACCCAAAGCCAAAGTGCCCCCCGCAGTCCGAGGCTCCGACAGGCCCTGCGGGGGCCCCCCACTCGAGGCTGCCCCTCCGTGAGCTCTCGCCACCCGCCCCTGGACACAAAGGCCGGTGACTCGCTGCCGGGCCCCGGGGCACGCGGTCACCCTGGCTCGCGACCTCCCGTGGCCGCCGGCGTCCGGCACTCGCGAAGCTTTCCGGCACGCAGAAGTGATAAGAGACTTTCTGATGGAGGGAGGTTGGGAATGGATGAGGCTTTGGAAAATTTTTTCCCACAAAGAATGAGAGAATTCACAATGTGGAATCTGGGCCGGAAGGCAGGGTGGGGGGCTCGCTGAACAGCCCGGCCCCTGACTGCGTGTCACCCACCGCCCACGGCTCTCTGCTCCCCTGGAGCGGAGGGACACTGTGCTTTAGGGTGTGCTCGGTGTGGGGGGGAATGGGGACTTTCGCTACTGGGCTTCTGTTCCAGACTTCCTCCCCGGTGGTGCCTCCTTCCCCGCCCCCCCGCCTCGCCCCAAAGCTGGAGCAGTGTCACGGGGCGGGGGGGGGGGGGGGCGGCTGCCACCAGCCCCGCGTGGCTGCTCTGGACACGGAACGGAGACCCAGCCGGGCACTCTCTGCTTCTTTTCCCCACACGGTCGAGCTCTTCTCCTTGACCACTTCAATATGGAACAAATCCGCATCAAGATTGGAGCCGTTTCTTCAAAAAGCCCCAGTCAGCGCGACGGGAAGAACGCAGCGAGGTCTCGCTCCCCTGAACGAGGCTTTGGGGGCCGGCCGCCTGCCGTTTGATGGGCCACAGCTAACAAGGAGCACGGAGCCGGCTCCCAGCCCAGCGCCTGTGCAGAGCGCTCCAAAACGGATCCCCGCGGGCCTCAGACAATCGCTTGCAGGGAGGTGGCGGAAATTGGAAGAGTAAATTAAAGCCATAACCAATATTGCTCCTGCGGTTAGACTCATGGGCCTCTTACACTGTGTGGACTTAGGAAATGTAAAACGGTAGGCTTGCTCACTGGGGTCCACAGTGGTGGCCGCTCGAAGCCAGGGGTGACCTGCCCGGCAGCTCTGGCTGCCGGGGGAGCTGAGGTCTCAGCCTCCAGGTAACCCCCTGAGGTCCCTACCCCCTGCTCTCTGACTGGGATGCTCTGCTGACATGAGCCCTTTCCTCCCCCAAAGAACAGGAAGGGCAGGTCCCCAGGGGAGAGCCTCCATGGGGGACCTCACCCCTTACCCGCGATTCTCACAGCCATGCTGTCTTGGCAGAGGGGGAGGCACAGAACACTAGCAGCTGCTTGGTCACGTGAATGTCCCCGGCACATGCTCAGAATTGCGCTCAACCCTCCGACGGCCCTGTGAGGGTGGGATTGCCCTTTCTGTACGACAACAGGTCCAAGGGCATGTAAAACTGCCAATGGATGATGGTGCTGGAATTCAAACGTGGGTCCTTTTTGCTCCAAAATGTGTTGCAACCATACTCCCCTCCCGGACACCTGCCCGGGCAATTCCGAGTCTTGCTTGCCACCCCGAGCCTCCGCTCAGCTCTTCTGTTGCTATCTAGAGGGACAAGGTGAGTTCTGCTGCACCTGTGCCACCTGCACCCTCCACCCCAGGAGTCCAGAGTCAGGGACACTTGTGTTCTTCTCTCCGTATGCCCACGGCTCCCCCACTCCCATCGCCTTTGCCTCCCGTCACCCTGTTAAACCATCTGGATCTGTGAATCCAGTGGTGTGCTGATAAACCAGCTCTAAGAAAGAGAAAGAAAGAAAGAAAGAAAGAAAGAAAGAAAGAAAGAAAGAAAGAAAGAAAGAAAGAAAGAAAGAAAGAAAGAAAGAAAGAAAGAAAAAACAACTCTGATGTGTGGCGTTTGCCACTTTCTGTGGTATAAACACTCCTACCATGACCGACTTCACTGCCCATGACATCACTGCAGGGGGAGCTGGGGAGAGGCAAGCAGAACGGGCTCACTGGCTCCGGCCCACACCGCCTGAGTTTACCGGCTGGCAAACGCAGAGACCACACAGGTGGTGCTGGTGTCCCGAAGGACGCCTGCCCTGTCCGCCCAGCCACACTGCTACCCGGATGGCCGAGGGGTCCGCACAACCGTGCTGTGTTTTCAGGGCTGAGGATACAGAAAGGGAGAAACGAGATATATTTCCCTCTGTCATCCAGCCGCCTCCAGCGTCTGGGATGAGGGGTGGTCTAGGGTTGGAGGCTTTGGCTTCTCCCATTCGTCTCTGAAAGATCATTCGGCAACACAGCCTTCTGGGCGTGATTTCCTGAAGCCAATGTCCTTGCAAGCTGGGCTGTGTCCCACGTCCCTCTCACTGGTGGGTGTGTGGGCGTCTGCCCGTGGAGGGGGTGGCTGGAGGGGGCTGCCGTCAGCAAGGAGGCTGAGGCTGTAGCCGGCTTTCTTTAATCATTCCAAAGGCAGAAGCAGATTTGTCACCTTTGTGCAAGACGCCAGGCAGCAGGTAAAAAATTTAACAGCTTGTGGGAGTTCTAATTAGAGAGCCAATTATAACTCGATTGACCTGCCTGGCTTTGAAAGGCCTGGAAAAACGCCTGTTGTCTTAGGAATAAGCAGGTTTGTGCTGGGAGACCCCCGCAGGGGCTGCTTGCTTGCGCCTGGGTTCCAGATCCTGCCTCTGTCTGGATGAGCGGGCTGTGCAGGGACAGGGGTGGCTACAGGGGAGAGGCTGGTCTCCGCGCCAGGCGCGCTTCCCCCCACCTTCATTTAAGAAGAAAGACGCAGCACCACCTCCCGCGGGCTCCCTCGTGGGGGGTGGGCCACAGTTTCTGCTTCATTTGGAAGGGCATTAGTCAGCATTTCAATTATGGATTTAATTAAGACTTTGGCAAGGCCAGAGATCCTGGGCTGTGTGTGTGTGTGTGTGTGTGTGTGTGTGTGTGTGTGTGTGTGTGTGTGTGTGTGAACGTGTGCATGCGTGCCTGTGCCAGATTCCTTGCAGAAACAGCCACCGTTGTCATCAGCTTGGGTCACTCGCCCTCCCCTGAGAGGCGGATGCCTGGTGTGAGAATCTGGTCTCTAACAGACATGAAAAGGAAACCATTCGCCTACCTCCTGAGGACCAAGGGACACGTTCATTGTTAGACACCATCGAAGTCCTCCTGGCTCGTACATGGGAGCACATCTAATTCCCCCACGAAGCCTGGTGGGACAGACACCATCATCCCCACCTGCTGCAGAGGAGACGGAGGCCCAGAGAAGCCCAGGGCCCCCAGCTCCTCCATGTGGAAGCCGTGTCTCTGATTCAGGTCACTTATCGAGAAGTGATTTTGCTGAACCGAACCCCTCCTCTGCAAGGGGGCTTCATGGACGTCACACAAGCCACCGCAGGGCACAGGGCCAGCCACAGACCTACGCCGAGGCAGAGTTGGGATTGGCTGGGTGGATGCCGAAAAACCGTAAACCGTCAGAACCTAAGTTTCCTCATTAGGCAAATTTCCCTCCTGCTCCCTAAAGGTTGATGCTCCTTGGGTTCTGTCCTAGGCCTGTTCTCTTTCTTCCTCTCTGCGAGTCACATCCCAGGCAGTCTCATGCTTTCCTAATAGATTCAGGTCCCTCGTACAGGCCACAGTCCCCCCAGCAATGGCTCCAGCCCCAGAAAGGCCCCTGCCTTCAGCCCTACCCAGTCACATACCAGGGGCATTTCTTCCTGGATGGACGCAGGCTGCCCCAACTCAACGGCCAACCAGACTTGCATCCTCCTTCTTCCCATAGCTGCTCCTCCTCCCTGTGTTCCCCCCTGCTGGCGAAGGCATCTTATCCACACAGGACTCCTGGGGTGGAGGGTGCAGGTGGCACAGGTGCAGCAGAACCAGGTGTCTGCGAATCAGCCTAGAACCTTCCAGTTCCCTCATCAAACTGTGATTACTGAGTCCACCTTCTCAATACCTCCTTCTCTGGACTGCCCTGTGTTAGTAGCTGAGTCCAGCGATAGTGTCTCGCAGCTTCCACCTTACCTATCCTCCACAGCTTCTAGAATGATCTCTCTGAGAACCTGATCATTACTTTATTTTAAACTTTTTTTTTTAAAATCTTGAAACATTTTAAACCCGAATTAAAATAGAAAGGCTAACGTAATGAACATTGATCTACCTATCACCTAACCTTAAAAACTTCACGTTTTTCATATTTGCTCTCACTATTTTGGGGGCAAGAGTTAGTGTTTTAGAGGAAATTATAGGCATTGTGACATTTCACCCCTGAATGCTTCAGCAGGAATCTCTGAAATATAAGGATGTTGTCTTATATAACCACCTAACAAAAGCAATAGTGCCTCATTATCATCTACTACCTGGCCCACATTCACATTTCCCCAATTGTCCCATACTTATCTCCGACAGCTCTTTTTTTTTTTTTTAAATTATATATTTAAACTCCATCTGTCCCCCAACTTGTGGAAGAGTCTACATCTCGACTCAGCTGCTGAAAAGCGGCCCCCGGGGTCACGCTTCCTGGGGAGCCCCTTCTGTCTCGCCGCCCCGGGGAGCAGAGATCGCCGTGCCCTGCACAGCTGTCCCTCAGAGTCCCCGTGGCCTTCGTCATACTTCCTGACATATACTATGTCGCTCCTTCTAGACTTTTGGGACCTGAGGGGAGCCGCATGTTCGGATCCTCAGAATCCAGCCCAGTATCTGGCACAAAACTAGGTCCGATGCATCTTATGGGTATCGCCTCATCTATCCCTCATGACAGTTATTACTAAGAGGCCGTGTGCGGAGTCGGTGGTGACCGACCGCGATGCTGAAGGAAACAGCTGGACCACGGCCTGACCTGGAGCAGATGCTCACACATCGAGGCCTTTCCTGCTTCGCAAGCCTTTTGGGTGACTTCAAAAGCTTCAAAAGAAACCAATACCTGCCAAGGTGTTGGAAGAGACAGGTGTTTCGTATACGCCAAGCAGAAGGGAAAAGGAGGCAGCACGTTGGAGGAGGGGGAGAGGAACCACGCACCGGTCAGCAAACCCAGGGGGAAGTGAAGGAGGCAGAGCAACCACGGGAGGGGCGGGGCGGGGACGCATCTGCTGCCGGGGCAAAGTGGTCCGGACCCCCAGGGGCCTTGGCGGCGGGATCCTCTGGTTCAGGACCCCTCAACGGGCTTCCCTAATGCTCTCGGAAACCTGGGGCCTTCTGGGCGCTGGGGCCCGGACTAAGGTGCTGGTGGCGGGGCTGCATGGTTCTGTTCTCCCTCCAGGAGGCTGCTGAGGCCTCGGGACGCACGTTAGAGGCAAGGCCACTGCTGCCGGGCTCTCACCAAATGCCCCTGGGTGTAGCCTCTGCACACCTGCACCCCACGCTTTGGTCAACCGCGCTCACACGTTTCCAGTTTCCAAAGACACGGGGTCTGCGAGGACAGGGCCCCAGAGCAGGCTTCTACAGACCTGTGCAAGTCAGAACCTCCCCGGAGCCTGAGGGGTGAGACCTGGCGACTCTTGGGACATTTTGGCATTGGAGCGTTTGTCATTCTTTCTTCCCAAGCAAGCCCTCTCCCCTACCCACTTGGCCACGGGAGGGGAGCCAAAGGCTACCCTGGAAACTCTCCCGCACCCAGCTGGGGTGAAACCGGTGTGGGAGCTGGCGATTCCGGCAGTATCTGGGGCTGGGGGCAGCTGGAGAAGGGATGCTACACAGCAGGGCGGGAGATACTGGGCTAGGGAAGAGGCAAGAGAGAGACCACGACTTCACTCCAGCTGGAGCAAAAGAGAAAGGACACAGCTCAGGAGACGCTGCTGGGCCTCAAGACACAGCGTGGGAGCCCTCCCGCCCTCGAAGACCGTCAGAAATCCCACTGGTCTTCTCCAGAGCAACGGGCGGAGCTCTGCTGGGCCGGGGTCCGCCCTGGAGCAGTCAGAGAGCTGATGTCCTTCACCCCCAACCCCACACTGACGGGGCAGGTGCTGTCATCCCACTTCACAGACAGGGAAAGTGGACATGAAGCCTTCAAAAGTGATGGAGTCGGGATCCCTGGTGGGTCCGTCACTCTCTGCTCTGTGCCCTTGGCAAGACCCTTCTCCGGTCTGGCTCAGTTTCCCCAACTGTAAAAGGAGGTGCTTCCAGTAAGGAATTTCACTGGCCTTCTAAATCCTGCACTGGCTTCAACTGTGGTCAGTGTGTCCATAGGCTTTCATCTGCTCCCTGTCTATTTCAGCCCCCCTGCCGAGGCTGGTGGCTAAAAGCTGAAGCAATACCTGTGAGAGACTTCTTACAGAATGTCCTCCCTGGACCTTGGGGCTGAAGAGCTTTCATCTCAGTCTGAAGGTCCAGACAACACGTGAGGTGCACATGGCCCAAGAGGGACCAGGAGCTCTTGGGGGGGGGAGGGGAGGAGACCTTGGGACCAGCACCAAATAATGGGGAAGCAATGCAGGCAGGAGATGGCTGAAAGTAACCAGGGGGGTGTGGGGTAGGGGTTGCTGAGGGGTCCAAGAAACACAGCCGGGCTAAAATCCAGGGGGGCCGGAACTAAGGAGGGGGAATTAGGAACTAGTACCCGAGAACACAAATAACCCCGATAAGTGAAAACTTGGATCAGATACCCTGATCCAAGCTGGGGAGCAGCAACTGCAGCAAGGCAGGAAGGCAGTGGAAGCAAAATGTCAAACCGTACTGGAATAATGGGGCAGAATTTCTAAGAATAAACGGTTTGGATGGCGTATGTCAGATTTTAAATTATTTTAGATTATAATTACTAATGAGACGCTGAACTGCACTGCCTGTAATTAGTCATCTAAGACTCCAAAACAGAAAACAGAAATAAACACAGAATTAAATTTTTCCTTAAGCTGCAGCAAAGGGACGCCTAGTGACACGGCTTGCATTTCACAGCCTGCACGGGGTCTGCCTGTGCTGCTCCTGGTCTGTAATTTCAACCCTCACGAAAGCAGGCGTAGCCTGATGCCATGTCTCCCTGGCCAGCTCTGATCTGAGAAAACGCGGTGGTGGTAGGAGGAATCCAAACATCCAGCAGAAAAGTGTCTGCTGAGACTATCCTTCCACCCGGCGACGTAGCTTGGGGAGGGAGTGTTTCTGGGGCGAGGCAGGCAAGAGCACGGGCCCTAAGCTCCACGGGAGCCGGGAGCCGTGTGGATCCACAGCAGAAGTCCCGGACGCCCAACGACACTCCTCTTGCTCCAGGGAGGACACATATGCCCAACAACCGGAGAATGTCTTCAGCTAAAAATACGCAGTTTCAAAAGGATATGCATCATAAAAAAAAAAAACAAAACCCAAACAACCTTTCAATTATCTGGTTCTTCCCCTAAATAATTTCCAATACCCCCCCCACCAAATATCTCTCCTTTTTGTGACCACTACGACTGTCATCTCCTCCCTGAAGACGGGGGCAGGTACTATGCACACCCAGTTAGAGCAACGTGGCCCCCTTTTCTCTCCAGGGAACCCCCAAGTAGATGTGAAAGCAACGACGTCTTGGTGCTGTGGAAGTGAGGGGAGCTGCTTTGATCTGGGTTCGGGGTAGGGGTGGGGTGCAAAAGAGACTGACTCCCTTAGCCGAGGACCAAGAGCAGAAGGTCACACCCTTGATGGGACACCAGGCTCACAGTCTATGGAGGAAACAAGGTAAGAAGGGCCAAGGCTGTGTCCCCAGTCAACATTAAGGGATGAGGAAGTGTCCTTGGGGACAGATGACTGGGGTGGGGGTGACCAACTGAAACGCGACTGTAAGAGAATTTGTCCTACCTGAGGAAGTGGGGTTTGGGTGTCTGGTTTTTTTTTTTTTTTCCAAACAGGAAATGCTATTAATGATATTTGTTTGGCCCACAGAGGTCAGAGGACCAGGCTGCTCTGGGCCAGGGTGACAAGCTCCCCGCTTTCCTGGCACTCCCAACGGCCCGAGCATGCCTCTTCTTGGCTGTAACCACAGGATACTGGAGGGGAGGCTCTGGTCCAAAGGAAAGTGACAGTGGGAGAGCTTGGGGCCTCGGGAAGGGGCTGTGTGTGGCACAGGAGGGACCACAGAAGCTCTGGTCTGGCCCATTCAGCCTCCCCTCTGGGCCCAGAGAGATGCTTTTGGTCTCTACCTGATAAGTCATGCCAGCTGGGGTCTCTACCATTCCTTTCAACTCCTTTCAACCGTAAACACCTGGGTTTCAGGGTCAACAGAAACCATCAGAAAGTAATACTTAAAATCAAAAGTACTATGCCTTTGGCCAACCATGAGCCATGATAGATTTGCACTTCAGCAACTCCAACTGCTGAAATCCGTCATGCTGGATCAGAAGGAAGGCACACACATGGTCAGCTCTTTTGGAAAGAAAAACATCTCACTGTCAAAAAGATACGGAGGGCTTCCACCACAGGTGTGCCCCAAATTACAGAGAATGACAGTAATGCTTATAGCCAGTGTTTACGGAGCACCAGGCAGCCTGTAGTACCCACGTACCTTCACAATAACACTGGGGGGTGGGGGGCACGGCTGAGAAAATGGAAGTACAGAAGGTTAAGGGTCTTATCTCAGCCCATACAGTTAGTGACAAAGCCGGGCCTTGAACCCAGGCAGGGCTGGCTCCAGCACCATCTTCACCTCTATGCCATCCTGTCATCGAACAACAGACTCTTCCATAACTCTACTAACATCCAATCTCAGCTTCCAGACCAGTCCTGCCCCTGAACTGCAGTGTCACCTGGGGCGGGTTGCCAAGAGCAATTTTCCTGTCAGTAAAATAATAAATCCTCCATGTCACCTGACAAAAGCATCAGATCCGTATGCGAGGTTTTAAATTTCATTGTAGAGGTTTTAAGCTGTATTCGTGCCAAGTAGTAATAATTCTTGAAAAGGCCTCAAGCCATCAAAGGCACTAAAATGCAGCGTATACCATTAAAAGGACAGAGAGAAGGCAGAATGAAGACCAGAGACCCAGACAGCCAATAGAACGCACTAGGTTCTCGTGTGCACTGTCGGTCTGAACCCCAATTACGGCGATAAAGGTACTGGAGAAACCAAGGCCTGTCCCCTCCTCAGAGAGCACTATCAATAAGCACAGGAACGCACAAGGGGGGGGGGCGGGCACATTTAAATATTTCGTAAGTCTTTCTTCAAAGAAAAAAACTGTTCTCCTTAATTTTAAAAGCATTTTTTTTTTCCATCCTGAAAGAAGATAAAATACAATCACTAGATGAAGGGCCTGCTCACTAGACTATGGTCAAGTTTTGTTCGCTGCCAATCAGTCTTTCCACAGATGGAAAGAACATTGATACTTTGGATGAAAGAGATGCACTTGGAAAGATTAGCATTTGAAAGGAAGAGTGGCTCGGTTCTGTTCTATTAGCGTAATGGTCCCTGGGCCTCTGTACCAGGGGTCAAAGCCACCCCCCTTCCAGACTGGTTTCTCCAAGGGAAAGATGTGCAGCCCTGTCCTGTCTGTCTGCCCGGGGCCCCAGGGCCCCCCTACTAGACTGATGGATAAATCAGACAGACACACCGACATTAGTCTCTGGATAACCCTGAAAAGTCCATCAACTTCAGGCTACCTCTTTCTTCCAACGGAGGCACAAATTGGAAAACATGCTGCCAACTAAGAAAATCTGAGACACAAGCAATTTTGCCCAAATCTCATTAAACCCATCGACACTTTAAAAGATGGGAGCGAGAAAAGCACTAAAGTTTCATCATTCAGCAGGGCGAGCTGCCTTCGGCAAGCCGCGTTCCCGCCATCCAAACCCTGCCTGCCATCCTCCTGACTCGTCACGCGGAGAGAGGAGGAAGCATTTTCCCGCGGGCCGACCAGCCTGTCAGCTGGGGCACGGTTTAAAGGGAGCTCTTCTTTCAGCTCCAGAAGAGGCTCCGTCTCGGAGCGGTGTCGTTCCTCAGCCTTGTTGCGATGGCTGCTTCAGGACCGAACCTGGCGCTGTCAAAACACCCTGAAGTGTCGTGAGGATCCCCCCGCCGCCAAGCCACCATCGAGGGCACACGCCATTGGTCTGTCGTCGCGGTAAAAAGGCGCTTTTTAAACAGCTGCGCCATCCTCGCCGCCAGCGTTTGCTCCTCACGACGTCCTCCCTGGGCACAGAACCGCCATCCCACTCGTGAAGTTTTTTTTTTTTTTTACACTTGACGTCACTCTCAATCCCCAACGTTCCGGGAAATACGAGATCATGGCGAACACCCTCCATCCAAGACGGCCTGTGCCTGAAGCCGTCTTGGTCGAGCTCTGGCATTTTCATGTCTCACAATTCATCACAGAAGACAAACAAGCGATTTGGGGCCCATCATGCCTGCCCCCCCCCCTTCCCCACGAAGCTTATTCTGTCATTAGATTGGCCCCTGAGAGTAACATCAATACTGCCCCTGCTAACCTCAACGTGGCCTCCCTTCCACCATCCCCACCATCCCTCCTTCCCTGCAAGCCGCGGGCGGGCGGGCCTCTCGGCCACATCTCCTGGGGCAATCACCTGGGCCTAACCCATCAATCCAAGGCCTCACCTCCCACTCATCTTCCCTTTTCTGCGGGGAGCTCCATCGCTGGTCTTTCATCCCCGCTTCCTCTGGCAGTGGGACTTCCCCGCCTCCCAGCCTGCTGGCTACCCTGCTTTGGACGGGCCCATGGCTTTCTTCCCTGTCCTGGCCTCCGCCTTGTCTCGGGAACTTTGACATTCGCGGGGATGGCTCCTGCCTTAGAGCGCTCACTCCCTATTTTCCCATCTCTCACACCAGCTCGGAAACGTCCTTGTCTCTGCCATCGGACTCACCTTAGCTGAAGGACGTCCTTCAGGCCGACACATCCCTCCCTCGCTCTGGGGGTCAGGTGGGGGCAGGGGCCCGGCTGCCCAGTGTCCCCGCTGCCCCCTTCCCATGCTCCTCTGGGCCCAGACCCTCTCCAGCCCACAGTCCTCTTCAAGGCTGCTCCGGGCGCGTCTGCCTCCCTCTCTCCACAAGCCCCGACGACCCTGCCATCTGCCTTTGTTCCTCACCTTTTCTCAACCTGTCAAGTGGATGGGAGAGAGACCTGAGCATCCTGCTAACACGCTCTCGGATACGTTTATTTGGCGGCGGTACTTTGCCCTTCCTGCCTCATCGACTCCCCTCCCTGCGGCCTCCCTGGCGCCCTTCCACGCTCCTCTCTCCCTCGCTTCTCCCAGGTCCTGTTCCGCTCTTACCCACGCATCTCGACACATCACCCTCAATGGCCCAGGCTGATGTGATCGCGGGCGAGCAGCTGTCCCTGTTCGCAGAGCCTGTCCTGGTCATTCTGTCCTCGGCTACCCTGAGTGTCCGTGCCTGTGCTTGGCCTGGGCTGTAGGGCTTGGGGATGCCACTCCTCGGCCCCCAGTCCAGTGCGAGCCTCATTTTCCTCCTCTTCCCCTACCCCGGATCACAGAACAACCGGCGGGAAAACGGTTGCTCCCCGACTCCTGCATTCATTTGGGGCACTGGGAGCCTAGAGGCTTTTCAACATAGCACTCAAATGTATGTAAATTTATACACTTATGCAAAAACGATATGAAAATACGCCTTAAGATCTTCTGAGCAAAGTCCGACCAGTCTATGACTTCCTCCCCGTCAACAGCGTTGCTTCGTGATTCCTACACCCTCAGCGCGCTGTGCTCCTAATGTGTCTGCCACGCTCGGCGCTCTCTGCCTCGCCCTGTGCTCACTCATTATTGAACACGTCACTTTTCTTCTCCCTTCTCTCTATATGTGAATTTAAACACACGCATAGAGGCTCAAACTATTAGAAAATCGACAGCTTTCACGGGGGTTTAATTTACGTTTCTTTTCGTCAAGTCTGACCTTCCATTAACGTTAATAAATCCCATCTGCCTCCGAGTCGTTATTGCTTTTTAACGTTAGAGATGGGTTTGCATTTCTGCCACAATCACACCTTGCTTCCGAGCTGAGTCAGGTGATCTGGCACCTGCTGCCATTTACGACCCCCTGGACGTTCACAAATAGTTGTTCGTTCTGGAACAAGCACGAACTCCCGACTGTCCACAGCTCTCTGCTGTCACCGTCAGCCACCTGGGCTCCGCTGGAAGACACCGTGGCTTCCCTCCTTCAGAACAGCTCCCTCCGGCCCACCGCGCCTCCAGTGCCGCTCCTCCCGAGGGTGCTGGGTGCTGACGCAGACACACTTCCCCCAGCTCTGGGCTTTGCGAGGAGGAACCACGATCCACCTGCAAGTTCCCTTCCCTGGAACCTCCTTGATTGCTTCCTTGGTGGTCTCTCATGCTCAGGTTCTGCAAACTCCTTCTAGCCTCTAGCCTCGCCCTTCTGAGCCTCACCCTGACCCAGCCAGGGAACGGGGTGGGCAGGGGGTCCTGGCCCGCCCCTCGCTTACACATGCCTGTTCCTGAGTGCCAGGCGAGTGTCAACGCTTGTCTCCGTTCCTGCCTCCCTCTGCCACTTTGCGACTCGAGCCCTGGCCCTTTCCTAGGCCTTGACCTTGTAAAAAGACAGCGTCTGAGGTCCCCACTGAGCCTTCTTCACTTAGGGGTTGACAGACCAGTCTGGTTTCCATGAGAGTAGAGGCAGAGTCTTTTGTGACTCAGTATGAGATTTTCAGTTCCTGTGCTTAATTTGTGTCTGGTGCTAACATGATACCCATTTATATCGCTGAGGAAACTGAGGCACGAAGACAGTGAGGAACTTGCCCCAAGTCCTAGAGCTAGTGAGTGACGGAACAGGGATCCCAGTCCAAGCCGCTCTGATCGAGAGCCTCAGAGTGTGTGCAAGGCCATCTGCCTCCCTCCCTCCACCCAAAGCCATAGAGACACAGCATGCCTGTGTAGCTTGGGAGGAAGGCAGGAGAGGGCTGTGATGCCTCAGGGCTGGGTGGCCTGGGGCTCCAGGGGCTGCCTTTCCACAGCACCTGGAGGTCTCACACCACCTGTGGGGCTCCTGCCAGGTGTGGGCTGGGCTGTGTGTGGGGGTGGGGACAGGCTGGGAGAACAGAGGCCAGCATGCCTTGTTTACAAGGCCACCAAGAAGGAACGATCCAAGCTACTTTTTGGGGACATACTGATGATAGTGTCTGGGCAATTTGGGACTGTGAAAATCTAAACTCCTCAAAATTCATAGGCTTGTTGGTCTCAGCCTGCCTGCCTCCAGTCTGGGTAGTTTTCGAATATATCGGGATACACTGAGAAATGTTGTAAGAGTTTATTTTATCACTATTTTCTACTGGTGAGAACTCCAGAGCAGCTAATGTTTCTGAGCCAGAGAAGGCTCGGTTATCACCCACCACCCAGTAGGCCCTCTGCCACCTGGCCCCCGCCTGCCGGCTCTCCTGTGCTGGGCCCTTTAGAGAGGAAAACGCCTGGCATTCGTCAGGGAGCTCAGGTGTCTTGACAAGCTCCAAAGGTGAAACAGAAAACTTTCCTGGTGCGATTTTCCTATGTGATCTTTTGTCTCATGTGTTCTCCTTGGGGATGAACGAGAAATACTTCTCTGAATAATTCATAGGCCTCGAGGTAGAAGCACGCTGCCTCTTTTTAATAAAAAGGCTGGGTACATGGGGTTGATTATACCTCTTCTGCGACGCTCTAGCAAAAAAAGCACAGAGATCTCAAAAGCTCTTACACATTCCTCTTACAATATGAGACGAAAATTAAAAGTCATGTGATATTTTTAATCAAACGTATGTTTCGCTAGTACGTAAAATTATAAAGCTGTATTGAGCTACGAAACACTTATAAAGGGAAGCTGAAAAAAATTAAGTCGCTGTAATTATTATAAGGTCTGATTTATTTTTAAAACTGAAAATGATTGTTGTCAGCTTTCTATATAATGAGCACCTACTTAGCTGCCCGGAGCTCCGCCAGGCTTGTTACGTAAATCGTTTCATTCAGTTCTCACAAATGAACTGGGTAAGTCACAGCCCAATGCACAGCAACACCAAGGCTGCTGGAGGTCAAGCGACAAGGCCAAGGTTTCCCAGGCGCCAGGACGGGGGCTGAGGTCAAGCCCAGGTCTGACCTGGAAGCAGAATGCTTGGCACCTGGGCATTCTCCTGCTGAGAGCCACTGGTTACTACTGCCCAGCAGCGTCTACATTGTGCAATGTCACCATGAGAAATAGCAAGAGAGCGAAGGCTTTGGGGTCCTTTGGAGAAGATTTTACTGATTAGTTACAAACCCATGTCTTAGCACTGGACGGAAACTCGCCGCCCATCTCGCTGAATATTTTCAATTTACGGCCAGGACACTGAGTGCAGAGAGCGTATGGGTTTTTCCCAAAGCTAAAGAGCGAGCGCCAGAACTCTGTCCCTGGACTCCTTGTCCAGTGCTCGACTCCCGTATCACACACCCCTGACTATGGAGGCTGGGCTCCCAAGGGCAGTTGACACGGGGCACCTCTGCTTCCCTGTGGTTCACTACGTCACAGATGTCCTGCCGCTACGGACGAAATAAAAGATTCAGAACCCAAGCCCGGCACACGGGCCCCGAAAAAGCAGCACCGCTCGCCACCAGCTCCTGAGACAGGATTAATGTCCGCGTTTCGGTTCAGACTCTCACAGAAAGGGAACGGCAGGCTGATGGCTCGTGCAGCAGCTCAGTGCATGTCCTTGACAGAGGCCACCCCCTGGAGTGGCGGGCCTGCTCCCCACCTGGTGGTCAGGTGGCTAGCTCCAAGGCAAAGAGGGAGGGGAGCCGTGGGGCAGCCCGAGGCTTCTGGCCGGGGTGTCCAGAAGAGGGATGTGTGCAATTCTGCAGAGCTACCATGCCACACAGTGTGGGAACAGCGGTGACTTACCTGAGTCCTCTCGGTGTGATAAGGCCTGCCCCCACCCACCCCTGCCGCCAGCATCCGCTGCAGTCTCTGGCTCCCTCAAGGTAAGAGAGCCCCCCCAGTTTTTAAAGTGCTCTGACTTTGTATTGAAGTCTCCCTGAGGTACGGGTGGACGCACCCCAAGGTGACTGCTACAAACAGAACACAGACCGAGATGACGATGACAGTGCCCAGGGCCACAAGAATATCCTTATGAAACCCAGAGCCACAGGGTGGATTGGACTGCTGACTCGGACTCTCTGCTCCCCGCACGGGACCACTGGGCAGGGCTGTGAAGGCTGAGCCTGCCAACTTTTAAGGGCTCCGTTTACATAAACTAGAGCAGCAGCGGTGCCCGCCGGCTTTGCGCACTGTGACAGCCTGGCCAGCTAACTGCATCTGGCCTTTGGAACCTGAATAGGGTTTGAGGGTCATGGGCTACCCGCTGCTTCCAAGGGGAGCCCCATGCAAGAGTGGGGGTCCGGCCGGCTGTCGCACTCACCAGGCGCTGCATGCTCTTCACGTGGGTGGGGCTGATGGATAAGGCTTCTTCGTACCACCGCCGGGCTTCGTCGATGTTTCCTCGCAGCTCGGCAACCTGGCCACGCATGTACAGGACATTGTGGGACATCGGGAAGAGGTTGGCAGCTTCTTGGGTGCAGGCCGTGGCTTCTGCAGGCTTCCCGATGCCGATGTACACCTCAGCTGTGGGGAAGAGAGCAGAGGCAGGTGCTTTCCCGGTTCACTGCCCTTCAGACTCTGGTTGGGGACATTACATTCCCCCCAGGGGAGTCTGGCAGGGCCCATCTGGAATACGCAGGGCCTGGAGCCAGCCAGGCCCCCACCCGGAGTGGAAGCGGCTGAAGACTGACAGTCCTTCACACCCCGTGACGCAGGGACTCGAGTCACTCTTACTGTGAGGCCCGGAAGGGGACAAATGTCACCAAAAACGAGAGGGGGGTGAGGCCTGCCTGGGGGCCCCCAGGGACACCCGCCCTCAGGGCCCACCTAGAATACCCTGACACCTGCCCTCAGCTCTGACAGTCTGACAGCCACAGAGCAAGGGCCAGGACGAGCTGAAGGACAAGCAAACTCAAGGTCGCAGCCCCTCACGGGGCAGTGGCTTTGTGCTCCAGCCTGTCCTCCCGACGCCAGCAAGTGTGACGAGGGCAGCGGGCTGTGGCTGACACGCTTATGGGTGTGAAACGGCGTGGCTGCTGCATCTGACCCTGCGCTCCAGCCGGGGAAAGTTACTGCGCCCTGGAGACTGCTGAGTGCATAACGGCCTTTGCAAAAGCAAGTTGTCACTTTCCAAAAAAAAAAGCAGGAAAATGACCTTTCCCCCCAGGCGCGGGCCTCAACTCTTCCAAGGCTACGTGGAGGCTCGTGAATTGCTCTGCCGCTGCGGCCACCCTGAGAGCGCCCATCACGCATGTCCAGGGACCCCCGTCTGTCTCTCGGGCACACGCGAGTGCCCTCTTCTCCTGAGGGCCTGGGATCATGGCACCCCCGTCTCTCCAGGGCTGGGCCTGCGTCTTCCAGGACAGCGCTTCCTCGCCCCGCTCCTTAGACCACTGCCCAAGGCCCTGCTCAGGTGGCCACTGTGCGCTGGGCCCACGGGCCTCTTCTCCTGCCTCCAGGCCAGCCCCTTCCTCATCGGTCCTGGCCTTGACCACTGGCCTCCACCCCTGGCGGTCAAAGGCATCTGCACTTGTTACTTGTTAGCATACTGTGTAAAACATAATGTACGCAAAAATACAAATGGGAGAAGGAATAAAAAGAAATAGGAAAGCTTGTGATTTTTCTCGAGCACCTAATGAGCTGTATCCTAAAGGCAAGGCCTTGAGCCCCTCGCCTCCTGCCACCTGCCACCTGTCCCACACAGTGGCTGCCACAGCACCCCGAGGCAGAGCTCATCCACCTGCAGAGAAACGCTCCTTCCTTGAGGCCTCCCTGCGGGTTCCCCGGCCCTCAGCGCGACCGCTCCGCCCCCTGCTTTCTTTTCCTGCCTATGTGAAGTGACAGGTTTACCTCCTCTCATTACTGTCCCTCTAGCACGGAAGCCACACGCCACATGAGGGCAGGGACTGTGTCTGCGCTGCTCACAGCCAAGTCCCCAGCGACTAGGATAGTGTGAGACCCCCGGGCAAGTCAGGGGCAGAGCCTGGCTCGCAGCCTGCGCTGTCGGCCTCTACAGAGAACAGTCTCCCCCACAGGAACACCCGGACCCCTGAGCCTGGCCTTTGGGGCCCTCGGTGACCGGCTCCCCCACCCTCACTGCTCCCTGCACCCCCGGCTCCCTGCGGCAAGCGCGGCTGTTTCCAGGCACGCTTCGGCTTACTCTCTTGTCATGCCGTCACCCCCACCCCCACCCCTTTCGGGGCCTAGCTCCATCACCACCGTTCCCGGGGGAAGAAGGGTGTGGGGTACCATCTCTGATGCCATCTCTCCCCTCAGAGGGGAGCTCGGCTCTGCGCCTCTCGGTGGCTGTGTCCCTGGCATGGTTTTGTGAGGGTCATGGGTCTATTCCTGACCCATCGTTCTACCCAAGGCGCCCCCCCCCCACCCCGCCCGGCTTCAAGCCCGCAGACAGGCAGAGGGCAGGGGCTGCCACACGGTCGCAGTCTGACTGTGTGGCCTCGGCCCGCCTGGATGCCGTCTCTCCTCAGCACTCTCAGGCCGCGGGTGACCACGGTCCCACCAGTGATGACGACTCAGGCCAAGAGGAAGCCCTGGAGACCGCGGCAGGTCCTCGGCCCGTCCCCTCACAGGGAGCACGGGAATGATGGGCTGGGCCCGGGCTGCAGGGGCGGCCGGAGTGCCTGAGTCTCGCCGTGGGGACTCAGGCCATTCAAACACACCTCACCGCGCCTCGCAGGTGGCCGTGCGGGCACCACGCCCGCCTCACCTGCTCTGGGGACTCAGCTCACCCGGTCCTGGCTGAGCCCGCACTACACTCGGGGCTCTACGGGAGCCCAGACGGCGTCACTGCCCTTCGGTTCCGGCCCCGGCCAAGCCCGCCCTCCTGGGAGACGCACAGCCTCGTGACGACACCGCGGGCCGGCCGGCCGGTGTCTCTGGGTAACGCGATTCTCTCCAGGCCCTTTGCCGGGAGGCGCAGGTGCGTGCCCGCTGCGGGTTGCGGTTCCCCGGGCATGACAGAGACGCGGGGCGGGTGCGGCACGGCCCCCCCCCGTCCGCTTACCCTGCTCCCCATCTCCATCATGCACATTTCCCAAACATCCCCAGGGCCCGGGGCGTCTGTGGGCGGCTAAGACGCGCCAGGCCTCTCCTCCGAGATCACCATGGGAAAAAAAAGGCCCACTGGAGGGAGTGGGGATTAAATGCTTCCCGAGGTTTTGTGACAACAAGACTCAAGCATGGGTGGGGTGGGGGCTGACGTGCCCACTAGGTCCTGTTGTACGAGGCCCCCCGTGAGACCCTGCATCTTACTGACCAGCGTGTCTCTGTCGGCCACAGGTCTGAGCCACTGCTCCCCTCGCGTGAGGAGGACGCGGAGGACGGAGCGGAGCTGACTCACGCTCACGAAGGCGGGAGAAAGACCCAGGCCTGCCAGGACTCCGTTGCAGCGGCACAGAGGTCGTAGGAGGAAACCCGTGTCACCGACGGGGCAGTTGTGGCAGACGCACGCACGCGTGGCCCGGGCTGCTCCCGAGTCCCTCCATTTCAAGCTCCAACGGAAGGACACAGGGCATAACGTGCTGGCGTGATTTTCAAACTGTCCCCCCCTCCCTCCTCCACCGTGGGGCCTCTTTTCTCTAAAGAGATCTCAAGAGGGGGTGGCTTCCCTCCCCCTTCGTTTGGCCCCCTCTCCTGCCCTCTGCTGGGGACCGCAGGGTTCCAGGGCACCCAGACTGTAAGCCACGGCGTCCCGAGCACATTGAGATTCGGTTCCTGTGCGGGGGCCTTGTGTGTGGCCTGGGGTGAAGCCGTCCACTCCGCTGGGCCTGTCCACCGTCAGAGGGCAGGCTGATGCCGGCCCACATCTCCCCTAGGGCAGCGGTGAGGCTCGGCCAGGAGGGTGGGCGCCGGGAGCCCGGCGCCGGAGGAAAGGGTGAGGGCGGTGCTCAGCGGAGCCTCCCCGTCTTCGAGACTCAGAGTGAGGAAGCCAAGGTGCCAGGAGGTAGAACGGCTCACTGAGCCCCGCAGCTCTCCTTGGCCGAGGCAGTGCGTTGGGGAGACACAGGTCTGGCCTCTGGCCCTTCCGTTTCACCAGGACTTCCGTGACACAGGCACACCTCGGAGACACGGTGGGTGGGGTCTCGCACCCCCTCCATAAAGTCCGTGTCACGATGAAGGGGACATCGCGGTCAAGCGAGTCGCGTGCATTTTCGTTTGGCTTCCTGGTGCGTATAAAAATGATGTCGTCTATTAGCGTGCAATTATGTCTAAAGATGCACGCATGTTAATTAAAAAATACTTAATCGCTAAAAAGCGCTAACCACCGTCTGAGCCTTCGTTACGATCTTTTTGGCTGCCTCTTCTGTCTATTATTCGGTTCGGAACTCAGGCAGTAAAGAGAGGAGTATTATTTATATTTTCCCCCAAATGAGATCAGGTACCATCTTCTCCCACTAAAATGATGAGCAACTCCCAGCCACGGCCGTCGCTGCATCTCAGCTCAGGCTCCAGCACTTAGGAGGTGCTCCAGACAAGAAGTTTGTAGATGAATGAACACTGACTGGGGATCAGAGCAGGGCAAGCATCTCTGTGGCCCAGGTCAGTGAAGAAAGTCAGAAGCCAAGAGAAGCAACAGCAAGTGACGTTTCCTTGACCCTTTCGGTTAGAAAAACAAACGAATGAAGGGCCTTGAGAGCTTATTAGGAGATCTAAGCACTTGGACGGAGGGAACAGCGACACAGAGGGGAACTGCTCTGGGAACTTAGAGCCTGTCAGCTCCCAACAAGAACCAACTTCAGGGCCCCCTGCTGCAGGGCGGGCTCTGAAGGGTCACTCCCCGAAGAGGGCACGGGATGAAGGTTCTGTCCTGGTTGCTGGCAGCTGGCAGAATCTAACCGAAGGTAAGGGGCTTTTCAGGGTCATGGACATTTCCACCTCATTCTGAGAGCTCGGCCTCTAAGCTCTGGTTGTCCTCTGTGGAACTCTTTGGTTTGTCCTTGTCACTGGGTGACTATGAGGAATGTTGCAAATCAACTCCCTCCTCTGCTTGCAAGGCTTCAGCGGTTCCCTCCTGCAGGGACAGCATTCACAGCTGGGGCCCTGCCACCTTGCCACATCCCTCCCTCCCTGTTCCGTCCATGGTCTCAGCTCCACCCTTCTGCTGCTGCTGTTCCCTCTGTCCCAAAGGCTTCCCTGAACTGCCGGCCTCACTCTGGGCTCTGCCAACGCCCTCCCTGCATCTGCTTTCCCCAGCCGGTCCAGGGTCAAGCATCTCTCCGCCACCCTGTGTGTGCTCACGGAAGGCCCTCACCCCAGTCTGCCTTGCACTACAGTGACCTGAGTGTGCGCCGACCTTCCCACTGGAGGCCATGCTCCCGGGGGGCCGGGATCAAGGCGGCCCCACCTCCGCTTTGCAGCGTGCTCCCACCTGCCCTGCACAGGGGGCTTTCTGAAGTTCTTGCTAACCCGAACTCAAGGTAGGATCTGAACTGCGCTGAGCCATGCAGTGAAGGTCCGAGGACTCTTTCTTCTCCCCGGTGAGGAGGTGTTCCTGCCTGGGAGGCTTCAGCTCCAAGGTTGAAAACTGGCCCCCAACACATGTGCCCAGGCTCACAGCATGCAGCCTATGCACGGGCTCAAGGTGCCGGCAGAGCAGACTGGAAGCCAGCCTGGACCCCACTAGCAGGCTGGGCGCTGGCCACAGGGCCATCTCTGTCCCCGGAATGCTTTTTTCCTCACCAAGGTGCCTTTGGCTAACCAAGCCTGCTCCCTCAGGGGCTCAGTCTGCTCAGGGGAACGCCTTTTCTGTACTAGAGGCAGCCCAAGGGCTGTACACACTATGGGGCTGTCACACCTGCCACTCCACCTGGCAGACAGGAAGGAAAGACTTGTGGCCATCGGGGCCCCCCCGGCAGACAGGAAGGAAAGACTTGTGGCCATCAGGGCCCCCCAGTCTTGCAGGCCAGGCCTATAGGCGAGCAGGTGGGGAGTTCGGCAAGCAGACTCCCTGACCCCTCAAAACCACTTCCTTCACCCCAAACCCTGCTTCTCTCAAGGGGGGAGTGTGCTTGGGAAATAAGCCTTAGCAACTTGGTTCTGGGACAGACCCTGCCCGTGGAGGGCAGGGGAGTCCCCAGAGTGAACGCAGGTGTCGCCAGGAGTGACAGGGCCTCTCCGAGCACACTTCCTGTGTCTTCATGAATTGGCTCTGTCATATAAAAATCGGCACAAGGGCCAAAGAGGAAAGGGGTCATGTGTGCCCACGAGTATCCTGTCATCAAGGCCTGGGGGAGGACTTCATCCTTGTCAACTCTCACTGGAATTGTTCTTTACTCTTTCTTTGTTTGCGGACTTTGGAAGTCAGAATAAGGGCAGTGATTTTGTTTCCATGCATTGGTCCTACCTTGAGCTTCTCTGGGCCAGGCCCCAAACTGGGGGCCTGTGGTCCCTAAGAGGAACAGAGCCCAGGTCCTGTCCTCACAGAGGGCCTGGGCAATGCCTCCGTCAGGGTCTTGGCTGCAAGACTGACATTTGTTTCCAGGTTTGCAAATGGGTGTGTCAATCTGGGCAAAGTGATCCCCTCCCCAGGGGCTCGGTGGGAATGGAGAGACTAGCTCCTCATCCCCTCGCTGCATTTGGGATACACTTTATCCCTTCCCGGGCCTTGGCCCAGCTGTTCGCCTGACTCCTCAAACCTTTCCCACAGCACCCCTCCCCCTTGGCTGACCTCGAGTCATCATTCGAAGAGAAAATAAAAGGCAGCTGAGCCGACCTCAAGCCTCTTCTCGCCACCAAACCCATAAAGCCATCGTTGTCCTTGGCACCTGTCCACCTTCCCCTTCCACAGTAACCGAGGGCCACCCCTCTGCCTGCGCCCTGGACCCAACCACTCTCTTGCCGTCTCGAGGGATTCGTGCCTTCACGTGTCCTCTCTCTCTTCCGGACGACGTGGGTTTCGATCTTAATTTGATCATCCCCATCAGCAATCGGCATGCTTCAGTGTCGGCCACTTTTCAAACCTGTTTCCTGGACCCCACATTCCTCGGCAGGCTCTTCCAGCCCCTACTCTGCTCCACAGGGTTCTTCTTGCAAGGCATGCACACCTGGCCTCCTCTTCCTCACCTGCCATCCGCTCTGCAGCCCACGTCGCATGGCTCCGTCGCTACCACTGCACGAGAACCTGTCCCGCCACGGTCACCGGCAACTCCAGACGCCGAGTCCTCGCCTGGCTGTTACTCACAGCGTTTCCTGCTGGTCCTGCTCCTCGAAGAGGGTGATTTTAAGAGTCGCTGAGTGCTCGCCACCTGCTGAGCCCTCTCCCTGCGTTGGCTTGTGTCAGCGTCACAACTGGCCTCGTTTGGCAGAGGAGAGTAACGGGCTCAGAGGGGTTCGGAAGAGCCTGCCCAGCTCGCCCTGCGGTGTAGACCCTGGTGGGAGCAGGATTCCTCCTGTCCACGTCCAGGACCTTTGCTCTTGATCACACTGCACGGGCTGCTTCGCACACCCCCTCGGTGGCCTCCACGCCGCCTCTCCTGGTCTCCTCCCACCGGCTGACCACTCTCTTCCGTTTCTTTGACCTTTCCCCTCCCCCAGATTTTAAATGTATGTGTGGGGGTGGGCTCAGGTCCCTGTCCCTGCCGTTCCTCCTCCATCGACATTTTCTTCCTAGACCTTCCCATCACCCTCCCCATTCCCAAATATCTGTTTCTAGCCCAAGTTTGAAATGTAGGCTTGACCATCTCCCGCCTGCCTGACAGCATCACTTGCATGTCCTCACTTGACGCTTCCAGTTCAAACAGGACTGGGGGGGTTCCTCCCTGACCCCAACACAGAGCTCCCCCAAGGCTTCCCATTGCAGAAAATGGAACCACCAGTCACCCTCTGACTTGAGCCCCAAAGGCAGGATCCTTCCCTGAGTCTTCCTTTTCCTTCACTCCCCCATCTAATCCGTAACGAGTCCTATCAGTTCCATCTCAAAATGCACCCCAGGGGTCCGCTTCCCTCCCCCTGAGCCACGCTGCTGTATGGGGGACCAGCGCGCCTGACTCACTCTGCTTTTCCTATCCCACTTCTGCTGCCTTCGCGTCATTCTCGATGTTTGGGGAGGGGGGAGGCGGGCGATTTTTTAAAACCCTCAGTCTGATTCTTTTACTCTCCCACTCGAAGTCCTTCGATAGCTTTTCGATGCTTTTAGGATTAAATGAGACGATCAAGACCAACCCTGCCCCGCTTTGGGCCATTTTATTGCTTTCTCTTTGGGCTTCGACCCCAGGAGCCCTGCCAGGTCTCCAACACTCAGCTCACGCGGCCTGCAGGCCTGGCCTTGTGTGGTCCCGCGCCTCGCACCACCGTCCTGGCCGAGGGCTCACCACTCCGCGCGTCTCTGCTCGCAGGTGCGCGGGCCTCTGCCGGCGCCTGCTCGGGGAGAGCTCTGCTGCCAGTTCTCACGGGAGCCCCCCCCGCCCCCCCACGGCATGCGGCACGGTGGGGATGAAACCTTCTGTCGCTGTTTCGTTCTGCATCTGTAAACTGCACGAGGGGAGCTATGGCGTCTGTCTTCATGGCCACGGCTGTCCCCAGAGCACAGCTCTGATCGTGGCATGGAAACAATGCTCAAGGACTACTGGGTGCAGCAACAGCGGGGTGCCCAGCCTGGGTCAGGGCTGGGGTTCTGGGGCCACACAGGGCTGGGCCCGAATTCCGGCCTCGCCACTTACTAGCCATGTAACCTGACGCCAGGGACTTGACAGCTGTGTCTCAGTTTCTTCATCTGTAAAATGAGACGAACAGGGTATTTATACCTCATAAGGCGATCGCGAGGACAAACGAGTTAAGAAGACGTGTGAAGTCCACGGAATGGTGTCTGACACACGCACCGTCCTTGATAAACACTAGCTACCTGCGAGGTGCAGACCCCTAATTACAACCCCTCTGTGCAGAAGCAGCCACAGGCCGGGTGGGGCTGACGGATCGAGGCTGGCACCGTATCAGGCAGGCGTGACCCCTGGGGACTGAGCGTTCTTGCCCACGGGCGCTCCCTGTGCAGTGACAACACACCACCTGTCTGGGAGCTGTCTTCATCTCATCAGGGTGGCCCTGCCACAGGATTATCCCTTGACCCGGCTGATGCAGCCTCCCGGTGGCTGGGAGGAGCCTGGTAGGGGGAAGGGTAGAGGGGACAGGCCACACTGGGGGCCAGGGAATTTGCGAGAGGATCACAGCTTTAAATTCCCACCAGAAATCAGAAAATCTGATCTTGCACATCTGAGAATAGCTGTTGGTTTCAACTGTGAGAGGTGCCACAGTGAAAGCTGTAATTATTAGTAAGTAACAAGCAGAGATTAACCACCTACTACAAAGTCATTTTTAGCTGCCATCCCAACGTGGAAATGGAAAGATGGGCACCGAGAAGCTGCTCCGCCGGGGAGAGGCTTTGGTTCGCCTCTGAAGTACTGTCACCGGGTGAACGTCCCATGGTCAACGATAAGGCTGGCGTTCTAAAGAAGCCGGCCGGCCCTGGGAGACGCGTCTCCAGGTGTAATTAAACATCGAATGCTGTAATTCAGCCTCCTGACTCCTGCCCCACAAAGAGGCACTGACTTCCATCTAGCCTGGGCATCCTGCCTGTAAAATGGAGGAAATAAGCCCATCACGTGACCTTCTTCTTGTGATGATGGCTCTACAAATGGCACTGAAGGACATTTGGCACTTCCCGGAAAGGAGACCATAAAAATAGGCAATTGCTTTCTAAATAGTATGTGAAGCCCGGATATCATAAAGACAAGACTGAAAACTACATTAAAAAAAAAAACCAAAAAACTGGCAAAAGACAAAAAAACACAAGCAAAATTAAAATGAGGGGAAACATTTCTAGCACATAAAATGAGGGGAAACATTTCTAGACCCGAGGCAAATTTCTCTGACACGTAATAAATGCTTAGAAATCGAAAAGAAAAGCTCAAAAGTGTCTCAGCAGATAAACGGGCAGAAGCCACGAACAGACAACTGAAATACGATTTTCACCTATCAGATGGGCCAAGATCCAGACGCTTGATAAACTTGTGTTGGAGTTGAGAAAATGAGCATTCGCACATTGTTAATTGGAATGTAAATTGGTATAATTCTGTGAAAGGCAAGCTGACAACATTTGTCAAGATTAACGAGTATACGCCCTTCGATCCAACCATTCCACTTTTAGGAGTTTGTCCTACAGATACAGAACGATATATATACATATATGTAAGGATACCTATTGACACATTCTCTGTAATAGCAAGGTATTAGGCATCTAAATGGTCAAGGGCACACTGATTAAATTATGGTAAATTTGTTCAATAGATTTATACTATGCAGCTGCTAAAATGTGTGCGTCGGCCTCGTGTGTGCTGAGTGCTGATCCCTGAGTGTAGCGTTGCAGGAGGGTACACAGGCTGCTAACGGTGGGTGCCTGTGGATGAGGGTCCCTGAGGCTCAGTGGTAGGAGGGAGCGTTTTTACTCTGTCTTTTTGTATCTCTTCAATTGTGTACCAAATGCATGTATTATTTATTCAAAAATAATTTTAAAAAATTTGTCTCATAGGTCCAGACAAACCAAGGAGCAAAACATGCACAACCCACACAGACAGGCCAACCAGGCGCTCTGGTGAAGGGTCTGAGACACTGGGGTCCGAGGTGACCAGGAGGTGCTGGGGGAGGAGGGCGCCCAGGGCTCAGGTCCCACCATGTAAGAAGGGAGGGACCCTGGATGGTCAAGCATCCCTGGTCTGCCTTGGTCTGTGCCCCCCGCTGGCCTTGGGCCCGTCCCCTCGCAGAGCAGTGGAGGTGCAGATGTCCGATTCACGATCTCTTTGCCATTCAGAGGGACATGCAAGTGGCCCCGGGACCCTCTCATACAACAGAGTGAAAATCTGAGGTCGTCTCAGAGTGACCTCATGGGCAAGCCTCCAAGCTGGAGCCACCTCCACCGTGGGCTCCCATCGTGTGCTCCCTCGACACCAGCTCACCAGAAAAAAACGAGGGGGACGGCAAATGCCACAGAAATGCCACGGCCGTGGGTATCTGGCCTCGACCTAACTAGTTTCTTCTAAAGCTTGTAGGATTTACAGAATCCGGCAGTATTGCTAGAGCTGATGATGGACGCGGATGTAATCTGGTTTCCGCAAGCTGTCAAAAAATGTGGGTCACTTTTATTTGCCTCTCGGAGCCACAGAGCTCAAACCACATGTGCTAAAACTTTACAGTTCAGTGGAGGCTAACTGTGTTTTGAATTCCTTCTGAATTTACCTCTTCAAAGACTATATGAACATGTGACGTGATTCTAGATCTTGACTTCAAGTCATTGCTTTGAAAGAGTCAACATGGCACAAATCCTATAAAGATTCTAATTTACCCCATTCATTCATATTACATATTACGATATGCACATAAACACTGTGCATAATCTGCCCAGAGCTTTTAAGGTAGATACGGCATTCAATTTCCATTAGTTCAACTCCGCCAACTTGCAGAATGTAAAAGCCATACCTGTTAATTAGCAATGAGAGCTTTATTCTGTCCTGCAGGCTACGGCAATGAGAAACGGATGTTGCATGATTATTTAAAAATTCAAGGATAGCTCCAAACTGTTCTTCGACGTTTTAATAACCAGCTATAAAGTTTCCTCCCAAGAGCCACGCACGCCACGCAAAGAAGAACAAAGTCCGGACGACTGGGTGGGGAGGCAGCAAGCCACAAGGCGAAGCTGTCCTGGAACTCAGCGACTCTCATTCAGATAGTTAATGTTTCCAAGAAACAAGCAAGAGAAGCAATGCCTGGGAGGTCAAGGCTGCTGGTTCCAGCCTAGAAGGCTCACCTTCAGCCCTTCTGGGTTTTTAGATGGTGGCCCGACAAAAACTTGACTTCACGCCCAACTCGAAAGGCAGCCCTGCCCCCACACCGGCCTCGCGAGTTCAGTGAGTCTCTCCTGGCCCAGCGCCAGCCTCTTCCTCTCTTTCTGTTTTCTGCAGTCACAGCTCAGGAAGGGGCTTAGACTGGGGACTGGGCTCTTCTGTCAGAGAGCTGTGGGGGAAGGCATTGCTGCTGCTCCCCGGCCCTTAGAGGCAGCTCATGGCGGACCCAGCGAGGGGCCCGATGCCGGCGGGCATCTGCGCCGGAAGAGCCATCGGCGGCGCATTCGTGAATCATCCCTCTTTTGTACTTCTGCTTAGAAGAATATAATTTGTTAATTTACGGTCGTTGTTATGGCTCAATTAAAGATGTCAACACGGGACAGGCTGGCTGGGCCTTGCTCTGTGACCTGCCAAGACCAGGTACAGCCAACTGTGTTTTCACACACGAAGATCCGCCAACGGTTCCCCACAAGGTAGGACACCAATTACCCTCGGCTACAGAGGCGTAATCAGATGGACAATGGTGGATAATAAGTACCTTCTCCAGCCAAATTCGGGCTTTTACCACGTGCCCTGAGAGTCGAGCCTGGGAAGGGCCAGGTAGGGTCTTACAGATCAAGTGATAAAACTTGAGGAACACAAGTTCTCTTCTATATAGAAATGTAAACATGTAAGTTGATCGACAGCCACCGTTTGCTCAGAGTCTCTCTACAGTGGGATCCTCACTGCTAAGATGCCTGCTGGATATATTTTTGGGATTTCCGATATATTTTTGGGATTTCTGATATATTTTTGGGATTTCTGATATATTTTTGGGATTTCCAGCTACACAGAAGCAGCCACGTGCAACTGGAAAAGGGCCATTGCACCTCCTTCCGGGCTAGTTTCCAGTTCAGCCACTGCCGTACCCACCTCCCTCTCAGTGGGTTACCAGGAGTGCCATCAGAGAGGGAAGTGGGGACATCGAGAACACTGCCCCTGCCCTGGCTTTGAGGAAGACATCTGTGTCACGAATACGCATGCCCCTTTTCTCAGGGACTCCACGACTTCACCGTCAGGATGTGCCGGGCACTGTGCTCATCAACCCTGGGAGACAGATGCTATTGACCCCGCTGTACAGACGAGGAAACGGAGGCCGGGGAGTGGGGGAGGAAGCTGGTAAGTCAGTCCGGCTGCGACGTGTTAGAGCGGGACGCCACTCCAGGTCTGCCGGACTTCCAGACGTCCTGTGGGACGCCATGCTATGCTGTGTCCCGAAAAGGAAGTCTGGGGTGAGGCTCTCTGGCCCCTGCTGCAGCGCAAACCCTGCACCCCACACAGCAAGCTCCCTGAGACCCTGAAGAGTCCATTTCGGACAATCTTCCCCGGACGCCTGCTCTGTGCCAGGCGCCGGGTCAGGGCACAGAGGCAGGGGAGGGAAGGGCACATGCGGAGTAACTCGTGGCTCCTGAGAAGCAGCACGGTTGTCCCTGACCCATGGTGTCCCTTCCCACGGTTTTAGTTACCTGAGGTCAACCTCAGCCGGAAAATAGTAAATGGAAAATGCCAGAAATAAATAATTCATAAGTTTTCAATTGTGCTGCTCTGAGCAGCCCGATGAAATTTCGTACCATCCAGATCCATCCTCCTCGGGACGTGACGCGTCCCTTCGTCCAGCATCTCCATGCCGCGTATACTTCCCACCCGCCGGCCACTCAGGAGCCATCTCAGTTATCGGGGCGACTGTCATGGTACTGCAGGGCCTGTGTTCCAGTCACCCTTACTTTACTTAATAATGGCCCCAAAGTGCAAGTGTAGAGATGATGGCAATTTGGATAAGCCGTAAAGTGCTTCTACCTCACTATTAGTTATTGTCGTTAATCCCTTACTGCGCATCGTACAGAAATGAGACTTTATCATGGCTAAACAGTATATAGAGGGTGCAGTACTATTTGGGGTTCCAGGCATCCGCTGGGGGCCTTGGAACATATCCCGCATGGATAACGGGGGGGCTTCAGCCGTAATGGCTTGGTGTGTGATAGCAAAAGCTTTGATTTCTCCCCACGAGGGGTTGTGGGCCAGAGAGGCGGATGCCCACAGGATCCTGCAGCCTCTGGCTGTGGGTGGGGGTGTGGCGGAGGGCCCACGTGGGGGCGGAGCAGTACCTGCATGCAGCCAGATCTGTGCCAGCGTCATCCAGGGGTGCAGCGGGCCCTGCTTGGGGGTGCTGCTCTGCAGCGACGAGGCCACTTCCGACAGCGCCTGCTCCACCCTCGAGGCTGCCACGGACGTGGCGTGGACAGAGCCTGTGAGAGGGTTGTGAGAACACGGCATCAGAAGTGAAAGGCAGACCCAACCAGCCAACCACCCGCCCCCTCCCACACGCAGACAGGACTTCAGGACGCACACACACCCTTGCCCCATGACGTCTCTAGATTTTATTGTCCGTAGAGAAATCCTCTTACTGCGGCTGGAAACTCGGTTTCTGTCCTTTGCTTTAGCTAGTCTCTTAGTCAACAACCAGAGCACGTGCTATGCGCAACGCCCCCTCTACAAGCTCAGTCTGTGCCGTGTGAGCGCTGGGGGCCGGGGGGCAGGGCTAGTATGCAGCTGGGACGCACCTGTTAAAATGCGCAGCTGGGACGCACCTGTTAAAAACGCGGCATCGGTAAGTCTCCAAAGAGAACTTACAAAGCGCCCGCCCCTGGAAGGGCCTAACCCTACAAACAATATGGGGTGGAGGAAGGAACCCATAACTTGCCTTCTGAGGTGGTACCTGGCGGGGCGGGGGTAGTCCGTCTCAAGACAAACCCAGCAACATCCCACTTCCTTCCCTGGCCTTTGGGAGGTGGGCGACACCCCGAGATGTGGACCCATACTCTAGAACATGACTTAACTGTAGAAAAAAGCTTTCGCCCTGTGTATAAGCAGATGCCTACTATGAAGGTGGACACTAGACTAGGGGAGGATGGGTGATGGCGAAGATGCCTGGGACCTCGGAGCTGCACCTGGCTCACTCGTCCATAAGCTCCGCTGTCCCGACAGGCAAGGAAAGGAGCAGACTGAGCACGTTCGCCGGTCAGAGGAATTCGGGGAAAAAGATCGGCCATTCGGAAGTCAAATAAGTCACACGACTCAGTCCTCTTCATGCTGACCTCTAGGGGTCCGGATGGCGGGAGGCTTGTGCCCGTCTCTTTCCAACGTTCCCTCTTGGAGGTCTGGTTTCAGAACTGAGCGGGAGTCTCAGTTATTCGAATTTAAAACTGCTGACATTTCTACCCACCGGGGACATTCTTAATGTATAATTCATCGTGAAGTTTAATATGGAGATTACACATTGCAATATCATTAGTGGTGACTAGCAACTTCCGAGAAGGTTCACAACCCTGATAATATATAAAGACGATGCCGACAACTCAAAGTGAGTTGGTTCTTCTCTGGACAAGACCAAGCTGTGAGCGTAAAGATAATTTCTGTGGGTGAGGCTTTGAAGGGTGGGGCAATTTATTCATTTTTAAGAGTATTTGCAGCAATAGACTGGCCATCCACATTGTGTTTTGACTGTTTCAACACGAAGGAAACATGGGTGCCTCTATATACTCAGATCCTTCGGTGGGGTTTGGTGCAGGTGAGTTATGGGAGGTGGTGGACCTCAGCCCGGGAAACCACCTTCTGCGGGTAACCCACCCACGACAGCACCCACGAGGACTAGTGATCAGCAGACACGGGTCCCCTCCGAAACGTCCACAGAAACGCTGGGTCCACGCCAAAAAGATTCTTGAAATTTGGAACTCAGGGCTGTTTACTAAGGGTGGATGTTTCACGCAGGACCACGTATTGAGGACCTTTGGGCATGGACCAAATAAATGCCTTGGTGGACATTTTGGACAGGACCAAATGTCCTGTAAGGGGACAAGCAAGAGGAGACCACCCCTGGGAAAGGACTGCTGGGTCCTCCGGAGTGAATGCCGCCTGCCACACAGGAAGAAGGACCTCGAGGCCCAAGGAAAAGACGTGAATCGATGCCGTTCTGATACAGAACCACCAGAAATCGACCTGGCTTAGATAAAGCGTGTCTGACTACTTAAACATTTTGATTAAACTGCTGTCCATTTGGGGGGGGTCTTGTTTGGTTTTTAACCTTATTTATAAAAAAAAAAATATTTTAACGTTGATAACAAGCACTTGAGGTACTTTCCCTGAGGTTTTTAGTAGCAACAGTCAGTTCAATCAACGAGGTGGTTGTTGCTACATCCTGACATCATCACCGAGCTGGCTAACTTTCTCATCGCCCATCTGGAAAAGTGGTGTTCAACCCTGGCTTCACCTCACAATCACTTGGGGGTTTAAAAAAAACTCATGACGTCATAGCTGCAGCCCAGACCCGCTGAAACACTAGCTCTGTGGGTTTAGCAATCACGTCAGTGATTCTGACGTGCAGGTGAGACTGAGACCCACTGACCTGGAGAGACAGGAAGCGGATGTTACTAACTACCATTCGCTCAAGAGGAGCGTGAAGGCGTATTCTGCGCATGCCAGCAGGCTCGTGCTCTCATGCTCCCCTGTAGCTCAACAATCTGGGGCACAGTGCGTCTTGAGCTTCTTGGCCTCAGAATCCCTTTCAGACTCTGAAAAGTATCGAGGCCCTCTCAAGACACTTCTTTACATGGGTTCTGTCTGTTGCTATCTACCGTGTTAGAGATAAAAACTGAGGCATGTTTAAAACAGCCGCTCATTCATTTCGAAATAACAACAATAAACTACTGCTCTAGAAGAATTCTTCAAATTTTCTTCCAGGTCCTACGGCTCCTTTGCCAGAAGGACGGGCGACTTTCGAAGGAGCTAATTTCGCTTTTTGGATGAACTGTTTTGTTTGGTCCATGAATGAACAAATCAGAATTTATGCCCAAATTCCTCCTCTTCGTGATATCTATATATAACTAGATGAATTAATTCTTCTCACGAAAATATGTTTCACTGTGAATTCTGGCAAATGATGATGATGATGATGATAGCAGTGGTGGTTATCAGTTTTAGAGACTGTTCCAAGTTTTGGGCACTGTGATTAGCTATTTACATACGTTATCTCATTGAATCTTTAAACAATTCTTTGAGGTAGGTAACAATGTCACCTGCGTTATTTAGGTGACAAAACTGAGATGCGATGAGGTTATGTCATTTACCCAAAGCCGCGCAGGCAGCAGTGGCAAAACCAGGACTTACACTAGTCTGACGCGAAATCCAGCCTTTAAATGCACCTCTGACACCAGCTCCTCCTGGAAGGCTGCTGGGAGTCTTCTGTCTCTTCTCCCTATCACTACCCTGTAGAAAGTGAGGCCTTGGGTCCTCGGTGCTCCCATAACATCCCGTGGATGTGGTTATTGCTGTACAGACCACACCGTTTTATGTTAAAGCTGATGTAACTCTCTCTCCTATCAGACTGTGTGTGGCCCGAGGGGACAGGAACCATGCCTTCCATTTAGGCGTTTTCAGGGGCTAACAATGGCGGGGAGGCGGTAAACGTTTGTGGGATGAATGGCTGAATGAATGAATAAGTGAGGGAGTGGAGTGCTGTCCAGTAGCCATGTCACTGTGGGAGACTGGAAGAGAGTGGTCCCCTCTTCCGGATGCTCTACTCTCCTTCCGAATAATGGCTCAGAGGCCAGAGCTTCCACGGTCTCCCACGGACCTGTCATCAGAGCGGCTGTCATTACATTCAACGACCTGGGCGCTAAACATGGGCATGAGTTCGTTTAAACGCGTGCACCTCATTTCCCAGCTTTCCCCCATCTCTAGTGTAACTAACTCATTTAAATATGAAGCATAACTGAGGTTTATTCAGAAATCATCTTTTCCTTCCTAGTCAGCCTCTGTTTAATTCACAGTCTAAACCCGGGATGGGTATTATTAGAGCATTCAGATACGTATCAATAGCAGCAGGGACTAACAATAATGGTAAAAGTATTTAATAGTTAACGTCTACTATTCCTGGCCATCACATGAATCAATTCTTCCATTGGATTTGAATTAGGAGGTAAAAAAAGGATAACATCATCATGATCAGAATGGCTACCTGATTAAAAAAAATATAATCGATACACTTGTATCTTGCTGTTTCCTAGGACTGAAATGGTACATGTGAAAAGAGATACTGGATTTTGATTTATGCAGGTAAACAACTAGAAACGCTAGGTCTAACATCTTTAAAGCAACCCTTTTCTTTCTCATCAAAGCAAATGTTTTCCTACAGCGTACGTGGGGTGAAGAGGATTATTACCCTGAGGGACATGGACCAACTGAGGCTTGAAAAAGAAATCAGAGGGAAGAATATAAGACACATTTCTAATTTGAATTCTAAAGCTCCCCCAAAAGAAGCTTCCTGATAATCGGGTTTGACAGGTAAGCCAGGGAAAGTGCCCCCAGCTGCTGGGCATCTCTTATTTATCACATTAATTTGGGAAGCACTTATCACTGCCGTGACGCTGAGAATGAGCAGCTGCTGTGCGCCTGCAAGTTCCTTAGTCACAGGACACAGTGGCTCAGGACAGCCACTGGGAAACCCAAGGAACCAGGAGCGGACGCAGGCAGCGAGAGCACACCCTGAAACCTGGCCTGGGGTCTGTGACCTCACTGCCCGCAAGGCCCTGGGGGCACCTGGGGTCCTGGGGCTGAGGAGAGCCGTATGTCCCCAAGCCGGCTGCTTTTTCTTCCCTCCCACAGATGCCCAGGAGGAAATGTCATCTCGGACACCTGATACAAAGGCAAAATGCCACTTAAAGAACCGTTCTGATCCCTATGTACGTCTAGGGTTTTCATCTGGGCGAACCCTTGGCTACCATGTGTGTGGGCTCGGGGTGGGGTGGGGTGGGGTGGGGAGGGGAAGGCAAGGCCAAGGCCAGAAACTACTGTAAAGAGCCTGTTCTCCATATGCCAAGAGGACCAGGAACTAAGCCACAGGCCTCAGGAAGCCGTGAGCCGTGCTCGGAACCCCTCCCAAGGTTTTCGGACCCACGCTCCTCTCGTATGCCGAGGCCTGCTGAGAAACCCTGTCACGAGGAGGGCACCGGGCACAGCCAGCTCAAGTTGCCTTTGCAGTTGTAGCCTCTACAAAACGCCTTTCTCCGAGGCACACTACACCTGCGCTTCGTTTCCCACAGACCCCAAATGTGGCACTCACACGGGCACCACACTTCACCCTTCCAAGCTCATCCAGAGAGATCGCAGAGCTCATCATTTTAAGCCAAAGGCACACACAAATTCCGTAGCTTGCTTAAGTTTGATGACCCTGACTTTTCACAAGCAGGGCCCCTGACAGCAGGACGCATGCTGATATTCCCGTTGTCCTTTGGACTGTTCCGGTGGCATGAAGCATGAAGTAAGCAGCTGGCTTCTGAAACATGGCACCTCCCCTCTCCTTTTATATTTTCACAGCACGTGGAAGCTAAACTAGATCTCAGATGAAACCCTGCCTGCCTAGTGACTTGGCAAGCATCACAGTCCAGGAACAAGGGACAACTGTTACATTATGTGCAGGAAAAAAAAAAAAAACCCTCCCCCAGAGACATCGGTAGACATCTCTCACGTGTGTGCTCAGGGTTCCGGCTGTTCTTTGCTTCCGTGCCCCAGAATTAACTGGAGAGTTTCGAGTGTGTAAATATGGAACAATGATGGAGCATGTGGCCCCACCCCAAGTCCCACCTCCCTGCTCGTCACCCACATTCTCTCTGCTTCATGTCGCAGGAGCAGGAACCTGCCCTCCTGGGTTTTTTCCTGACAAGAAACAGAGCTGCTGTGGTCCTGGGCACGTGGAATCACCCCCGTGAGTGAATCTCAGTCCTGAAGATTCAACGTTATCTGTCAATTGTCAGCTCTTAGAAGCTGTGCCCCCAAAACCACTCAAATAAGAAGGAAAAAAACAAACCAAACCAAAACAAACCAAAAAAACGCAGCAGCTCCACCTCTCAGGGACCCTGAATGCTAACCAGCAACCTGAATGACTAAGCATGCTGCCGAGAACGGTGCTGAAACGTTTTCATTCTTAGCAGGAAGAGAATTCCTGTTTCTCCAGAGAGGGCTTGGAAGGAAATCTGTGATACTGCAGACGGCTGGCAGCCCAGTGACCTTCTCATGCCTGCCACCTGTGCGTTAAGGACCGGGATGTCCTCGGGGCTGACGGAGGTGGACTGAGTTGTAGCATGGCTATCTTTCATTTTTTTAAAGGGGGAGGAGAGATATGGGCCACTCTCACTTTAACCCTCAAATTAGACATATTTTCTCTGTACTTTTTTTTTAACGTTAACCACTTTAGTCTGTCCCTATCCCCCACCAATGTTGGGACAATTCTCATCTTTGCTGGAGGTCACCCTGGTTTTCTGAAGAAGAGGACTTGGGGTGGTGGGCTCCCTGCCACATTTCTAATTCCGTGAGAGCCGCCACCTCCTCTCTTTGTAGCGCGCCCACCATGTGACAGGGACGTGGGGACGGCAGCTGCCTGATTCTACCCAACTCCCACTGACAGTGAGGCCTCCTGCTTGGGAGCTCCTCTGAGTGATAACCTTGCTCACCATTCTAGCGGACGCTTCCTCTTTTCACTGAGTGGAAAAGAGATTAAGACAGCCAAGTAAACCAGGACGGCCAAACCCACAGTCCCCAGACGAGATCACATTTTCCAAATGACTTTAACAGAATATCAAGCACGGTGTACACCTGACAGGATGTGTCTTCTGAAAAGGGAAGGTTCTTTCCAGGGACAGCTTTAGGGAAAGAGCCCACTTAGGCAGGAAGAGGATGGGATGTGTGGTCACCGGCGGGCATGCGGGGGGCGGCCCAGCAGGCTGCTGGCGGGTGTTGGCAGGGCCAGGCGGGCATACGGAAGCGTGGAGGGAAGCCGTTTACATGCATGCAGGAAGGTGCTAGCTGTCAGCGAGACGCAGCCTGGCTCTGGACTGGAGACAGTACCTTCTGGAGGACCACACTGGGCGGATGCTCCCATCTCTACCCTAACCCTCCCGGCTGCAGGTGCACGAGGCTGTGCCTCCGGACTGAGGTGCCCGGGGAAGGCTGTGTGTGTCTCCGAACGTACAGGAACGGCCTCCCAGGTTTGGGTGGGACTCTGATTCCTGGACACACACTCTTTGACTTCTATCAGAGCCACTTATTATTGACTTGTCTATCTCCTAAAACTCCATTCAAGCTTGTTTAAAGAAAGATGCCACAGAACTAATTAAGGAGACTTTAATTTTAATTAAAATACCAAGAAAGGGTTTCTATTTGAATCATTAGGGCTGAAGTTTTTAAATTACCGCTCTTCAAATGCAGCGGTGTAATCAGTACAGTTACTTTTTACATACAGATAAAAAAAAATACTTTATTCAGTTAAGTGGGAGCAGAGGGTGAAACAGACCACTCGACTCATCACATCCTGATCATGATATACATTTCTGAATGTTAGAAAATGCAAAGTCAATCATAAAATGCTAGCCATAATGCAGAGAGAAAGAACTTGGATTTATTTGGCTACTTTGAATTTATTTCTCAACTTGATTTCACTTGAGAGGTGTGCTTTTTCATTAACCTGTTTATTCTCCTCTCCAGGTTACGTGTTCCTAAAGAGAGCAGCATTTTCACTAGAATAAGTGAAATGAAAAACTGAGCCAAGGTCCTAAGTTGGCGCTCTTGGTTTTAGCATATTCTTAGAGAGGAGAATAAAACGTCAACACACACCTTTCTCCAAAATGATGACTGCTAGAGCACGGAAGAATGGGCACCAGGGGGTCCTCACTTCTGAGGGGGAGCAGCATGAATGTGGCTTTTCCCACAGGGCCGGTTACTTCTGGGAGCCACTGCTGTCTGGGCTGCAGCTGGGGGCGAAGGGCACCTGCCTGAGGCTTGAAATCAGGGTCAGCTGTTGGTAAACCATAAAGAAGGCACGTGTGAACAGAATTAGTAAACTGACATCTTTACAGAAGAGGAAACTAAGGCCCAGGGAGATTGAGTGAGTTGCCCAGTTCCTCTGCAGAACTGGCCCAGGAGCTCGGGCTTCCTGACCTTTGAGAGGGTTGGAGCTGTTTCTATGGAAAATAGAAAACACAAGTCCCTTGTATAAATATTTCAAGCCTCGAAAAAAAAAAATAAGTAAACAAAGCTGCACTAATTAGGGATGCTGGAAGATTTTAATGTAATTCGACTTTCTGAAAATAAATCTTTTTAATGTATCCTTCCTTTTTCTTCTTGAAGAACCTAATGTAAGAATAGTACCAAACATACCTCTTTTCTGTTCTGGACTTTTGAAAGACAAAATAAAGTCACATCTAAGCGGAGCTCAATTTCAGAGGGGAAATCAACTCCCTAAGGGGTATCTTTGTCATAAGCAGTGAAGGCTCAGATCTCAAGTGCACTGGGTTACCATATACATTCGCATTTCCCAAGATGTAGTTCCTCAAATAGTGATTCCGCAGGGTGGAAAAAATGATGAAATCAGCTTGGGAACTGGGTCAAAGTGAAGAGAGTCTTGCGTTTTTTAAATTGCAGGACTTCTCAGAGCCTTTATGTGCTAATGTGAACTGTGAGTCTTTAAGAGAAAGATGCGAGGGATGCACTATTTCCCAAAAATATACAACCAGGGGAATCAGCGGTCTAAGACTCCTTTGGAAAATATCTTAATTCACTGTCTTAAAGAACGCCACCTAAAACTAGGCCTATGCCCAGGTAATTGCTTTGTCTCCTTTAAATTTTGGTAGATATAGTGTAAGTAATTGTATGATGTCTTTTTAGCGTATTTTAAGAAAATAATGATTAGAATTGCTTTTCTATGTAGCAATAATGGTTGAATTGGAAAGGAATTTCAAGATTCGACTGGTTCCCTTCACCCGAAATTTACAGACAACAGGCACCGGGGAGGCCGGGGGTCGCACACTTTTGATCAGCGCCAGTGGCACTGCTGACCTGTCCACTGCGCACCCCGGCGTGGGCATTTTCCCTGCAACGTCTTCCCAGACAAGTACTGCCTCCTCAGCATTTACACCCAAGCCGAAGCGGAAGGATTAGAACCTCAGGGGAGATGAGCCCCAGGGTGGCAGAGTGGGCAAGCAGGGGGGCAGCTTGATGTCCACACCATCTCAACAGTCCCCGCAGTCAACAACCACAACACACGCTCCGTGGTGGGGGGAAGCGTGATTCCGAGACCCTCAGAAAGGTGAACAGATAGATTGGTAAGCTACTTACTAACTGAAAAAAGGGAGGGAAAACCATGAAAGTATACTTCTGGAGAGTTGCCTTGGAACAACAAATCAAACCAAAAATTAAAACCAAGAATTAAAACGAAACATTTGAAAAATCAAAATTAAGTCTAAAAAAGCAAATAGAGTTCTAATAACCTTCCAACCGTAAGTCTGGCTGTGTGGAATCAGATTTCAATTCAAGAGTGACACATATTTTTCCACTAACAATGATTTTTTTTTTTAACCAAAAAAGGCCAACTGGGCATTCCCCTCTGCATTTAAATGCTCACCCAGCACATGAAAGCTGACCGATTCATGTAATATGTTTTGTTTCCAGGGCAGGAAATTCCAAAGGGAAGAGAAAAATAATCAAACAAGAGTTTTCAGATCTTTCCACATATTAACCCTGATTATGTATGATTCCAACGGTTTGTAGGGTTGGGCTAGTTTTCATTTCTATGAAGTCAAAGGATTGGAGGGAGAAATTCATAAAAAACTTCAGGTCTTGGCTATTTGCCCTAATGGGAAGAGTTGGGATTCAAATTCATAACAATTTTCATCAGGAAAGTCCACACTTATCAATAATGTATGGTGTATTTTCCCCTTCTCTAACTAAACATATCTACCAGCGGAAAAAAGACTGATGGACGCTTCAGTCTTAGTCGAAACACTTGGTTATGGCCAGGTGTTCCCTAAGGATGGGAAGATGACTTATAGCTTCACACACACAAAAATAAACAGTTAAGCACTGCTTGGGACACAGTACATTCAGCAGAAGCCAGTGGGTACGCATCACCCCAACAATTCACTAATTAATCTGATGTAAAGTGCCTCCCAACTTCGAACTTAAAGGTTTAAAGGAACACAGGGTCCTTGGGATGCAGGCGATAAACGCCGGCAGGGGGTGGGGGTTTGCTGTGCAAACAAGAAGGGACCGGGCAGTAGGAACATATGAAGTTCTATTGGAACAGTATGATCCTGTTTTATGACAATAAAACCTGGCAAAAGTCAATGTAAAAAACAATTTTTATTTCCCCTGGAAAAACTGAAGTTGGCAATTGCCCCTAGGTGTTGTTTTAAGGGAAAATGTCTATTTTCAGACATGGATTAAAAAACAACAGAAGCAGTTTATGAGCATTATCTTCATCTCCCATTTCATACAACTGGGATTTCTGTGAAAGTGAGGTTCCGAACACTAAGTCGGGGGATAAGTCAAGTCAGAGCATTCCTGGGGTTGGATGATTTATTTGAGGTTGATATCCTCACTTTTGCTTGGATGTGTGTGTGTGTGTGTGTGTGTGTGTGTGTGTGTGTGTGTGTGTGTCTAAGTGCAACAGAGCAGATCAGCTTTCCAAAAGATGAGCACTTTAGAGAAAGCAGTCCCCTCTGGCAGTAGTTCCCCATCACGAGCTTTCGTTCAGCGTATAACAGCGCATTTGGAACAGAGATGAGCCCCTTGTAAATCACAAATGTAGAGATTAAAATTTCTGGCATTGCTGCCGGGAAAGGGAACATTAAATAAATGAGTGGAAGAAAACAAGGGTGGACTCTCCTGCTGAGATCCATATTTAGGTCCCATTTTAATACAGGGATTCACTAATGTTTTTTTCATTGACATGTTCCTGAATACCCTAAAACAGACTTTCAAATTACTCCATTATTGAAAAGCAAGATTAGATCAAAATAATGCTCAATTTTTCTGCAGAGTTTCATGACACAAACCCTACATTTTCCTTCCTTGCAAATGGAAAATAATTTATACTATTGTTTTTCAAAATGCAGTACATAACCCCCTGGCACTGGAATCATACGAGGGCGTTTCATAAATGCAGATTCCTGAGCCCCACCTCAGGCCTATTGAATTATAAACTCCAGGGTGGGACTCAGGAGATCTGCAGTTTTTAAAGTTCTCTGTGCGATTTTAACACACAGTAAAGTTTGAGAACCACATAGTTCAAGGGCATATGACCATTATCTTTAGAATATTACTTTGATTACTATATACTCGTTGAATTAATTTCTAAATTGAAAACCAAAAATATTCAGGAATAAGTTATTATCTGCCAATTGTTCTAATATGCCTTTAAAAAAAATAGAATTTCTATGTATTTATAGTAACCGGGAAAACACAGAAGCACCCGAGAACTAGAATCCATATTCTGGAAAATCTTCTATTTCTTTCCTTTACTTTTCAAAGAGAAGGCAGGAGCTTGGGCACCAACCAAACCCTCCTCCTGCCCCCAATGAGTTTTGGATTTTTAAATTAGCAAGATTGTCTCTCAGATAAATTTGATGGAGTTTCCTATCCAGCTTATCAGTTAGGAAGATTATCAGAAAATGAAACATCAGACAAATGAGACGGATTTAACAAGAAAGGAAAAACCATAAACCATGTTTACACAGAGAGGGTTCCTGGCGGGGACCTGGGTCACTGAATGAATGAGCTGCTGGGGGCCACACAAAGGTATCGGGTTTGGGATGAGGATGAAGATGAGAAGATACAAACAGGTGGAGAGGAGATTCGGTTCTTGAAAGAGAAGAGGAGGAGGAGGAATCTGACACTAAAAAAGTGAAAGAGAAAAAAAAAAGAAAAGGATAAAAGCAAAAAAAACTTTAGAAACAAAGAAAAAATAAAGTAGCTTGTAATATACTCACATAAGCTGCAAAGAAAATGAGGTCATGTAATACACAATCATTCCTCTACTTGATAATAGAACACAGTGTTTTTCAAAGAAAACAAATTTGTTGTTTTTCTACCGTTATTTAATTGTTCTGCAACGACACCATGGAATAGAAATAACTCGGGTTTACCTGGGCACGGATTCAGCAGTTACGAGCCACTGAAAGTAACACACCTTTCACCTACAACATCCAGGACTTTCTGGAGGAAACGATTTGCTTTTCAATCGGAAAGGGGACAGACCTCGACTTTTCTTACATTTGCTTTTAGTGGAAGCGCTCACATAAAGTTTATTTGAAAACTGAGGTTTTCCTAGGTGCAGAGACTGAGACGCGCAAAGACGTCGTCATGGTCCCGCCTCCTGACGATGGAGCGCTCGGCTTTCTGATCTGGTCTACGGTCGGGGTGCACTGGCTGGGCCCTTGCACAGAAAGCTGTGCCTGCTGCCTTCATGTCTTACGGCTGGAGGAATACACAGCGATGGGGAGACCGCCACAGCGACAATTAAACATTTTCCCGGACAAAAAGGACTGGACTTTCCAGTTTAAAGACTTATTTTGCTTTGGATAGGTGTCTGGTAATATCTATCAATAATTAAAGACAAAGCCCTATACTCCACATCCTGCTTTGGAGGCCAAAGGAAGAAAAAACAATTTTTTTTTCATCTTCCATTAAAGGAACTACCAACTTATTCAAAAAAAAAAAAAAAGACAATGATTCATAGCTTCGAAGTTACAACTGTCTCTCCAGTTGATTCCTCTGTTCTGATGGCTGAGACCATTAGATGACAGGGGTAGGGAGGAGACAGAGGTGCTATTAGGAGGGAAATCGTGTTCTTCAAGAGGAGCTTTTTCAGTTTGCCACATCCATTTAAGAAAACCAATGTCCACTCTAGCCACGGTGCACCTGGCCCATCCAAAGCTTCTGGACACGGGTTTCCCTTACGTTACTCCACAGATCTGCACGTGGGCAATTTCAGAGGTGGAAAACCATATTCTAGTTAATCAATCACTTCCCAAATCAAGAAACTGAGCCTGTACTTTATCATGACCCGGATGTATAATAATGGTAGTGTGGTTATACATTTTTAAAGTTCTCATCTGTCTGACATATATACTAAAGTTTTGAGAGGTAAATATGGTGTCTGGGATTTGCTTCAAAACACTCTACAAAAACTAAGCGTAGGGCAAGAGAGATGGATGACAAAAGAATCTCACTTGCCGAAGGCTGGCGGTAGGTACGTGGGGATGCATTACATTAGTATCTCTCTTGGTGTGTTTGCAATTTGTCCACAATAGAAAATTTTTTTAGAGATAGGAAAAAAAATTCTAGTTCTGGAACATAAAGTGATCCAAGAGGGCCTGTGGCTTCACAGAGGGGTCAATGTGGGCGATTCAGAATCGATCCAGCAGCGGAAGGTCCCCATGGCTTTGGCCACGCGTCCTTGCTGAGGCCAACACTGGACAGACGCCTGCGCCCTTGAAACTGGGGGATTTAGAAAAGCGGTGAAATGCATCATGGGCCGACACTGCTGGCACGCTGCCACCTGCCAGCACCGGGGTCCCCCTGCCACAGCCGATCTCAGGGCCACTTCTGTTTTGATTTGGGACTCTTTTCTCTTTTTTCTTTTCTTTCTTTTCTTTTTTTTTTTTAAAAAGATACATTCCTTTTTCTCTTTTTCTCGATAGCCCAGTTGTTTTCCTAAATGAGCAGGGCTGCGGTGGCATTCAAAATGAGCCAGCCTCCGGCCGCACCACGTGCACTGACGACTGTGACAGAGAGAAGGAAAGTGGCTGGGTCGTGCTGGATGGATAAGTCTGGAACGTGACATCTGGGTGTCGTGGGATATGACCGTGGAGAATGAGGACAACCTCTGCGGATGGGTGTGGAGGGGTCCTCGGGATGTGATGGGGAGCAAAAAATGCCGGGCGCTGAACGGCACACGTCCTATGCCATTTAAATTTTTTTTTTTTTTTAGGTAAGAGGACATGGGAGATAATGTCTATGCTTACTCACATGGAAAACCACTGGAGGGGTCAATGAGAATCTAATCAAGACGGCTACCTGTAGAGCAAGACAAGACGGGGGCAGGGAATGAAGCGCGTCTTCCCTGGGGAACCTGCCGAGCTAGAGCTAACAAAGTCTGCAGCATCTTCCGTCACCGGACAGGCCGTCCAGGCGGGCGGGTGAGGACGAGCGGCCCTCTGTGCTGCCCGCCGAGCGGACGTACAGTATTCACTGGGTCTTAGTGATCGAGACGGAGGCATCGCTTCCATTTTTAGGCAAGCCTGTCTAATTTGTTCGTCTCCTCGATTTAAATGATTATTTTCAGAATGTGCTGCTCTCATTTACGACCAGTCTGTGATGGGTAAGGCCTCCATTTTCCCGATTCCTGGCCTCCTGTGTAAGTCATTGGCGGTGTGTAAACTAGCAATGTGGGGCTCGGGGGGGGGGGGGCGGGCCGTGAAAGGAGTCTTGGAGGGCTTCCTGTGGATAGCACAACAACAAACCACAAGATAGTCATGGCCTGTGCCCAGGGCACCTGCTCCCTCAATCTCCTCCAACCCCCTGGGCTCCCTGAGTGAGAGGGCAGAGCATAAACACCACTAAAGATGGGGGGGGGGCGGGCAGGGACCTGTGCCACACTGATACTCCTCACCTGGACACTATGGCATCTGAGAAAGCTTCACCTGAAGAGGGAGACCCCCGAGGGCTCTAGGAAAAACGGCCCAAGGGGCAGAGGGGAGAACGGGTGACAAGGGCCGCATTTACTTTCTGATTCAAAGTGATGTGGCCTCGGAGTCTCGGGAAAATGAAGGTCCAAGCCAGAGGAGGACGACAGCCCTGGGCAGCCGCCGCTGCTGAATGAGCCTCACCCGCTTCTCTTCCCTCCGGTGTCCAAGCCTCACCTTGCGGAGGTTGGTCCCGACAGCCTACCTTCCCTTTCTAGCTACGGCCAGGCTTAGACAGTGTCTCCAGCAGGACTGGACCCACGAGCAGAACCGTGCTGTGCTGTTCCAAGTGAGCGTCTGCCTGGCTTGCCATCTAAGCGCAAGGACTGCTGATCAACCCGGGGGCCAGGCCGTTGCGGGGGGAGAGCTTCTCTGTGGCTCAGCCAGCCTGCATTTCCAGCAGAGGCGGCGGCCACTCTAAACTGCCCTCATCTGCAACGCGTGCTGCTCCTCCTGCCCAGTGCTCTTTTGACCTTGGAGTCCCATGGCCCTGGGATTAGACTTCTCACGCCTACTTTAAATTGGTGGAAGGGAGCCTAGCACAGGGATGCAGGCTGCAGGCAGCTGTGAGGATGGGCTCGGGTGTCACAGCTGGTTCCCAGAGGTCCTATCTATCCCTCCCATTCCAGCTGAGGTGAGAGTCTCCAGGAGAGGGCTGTGCACGCCTCAGGGCCGCTCTCTAGTTTCCTTTGGAGGGGCCTGGTCAAGGGCTGGGACCTGGCCCAGGGTTAGGAGAACCTGGAGGCCCCTTTCACGAAGCCAGTCCATAAAGGATCAGGTATACCCAGATAGCCACCGGCCTCTGCCGGAAAGCGGGAAAAGCAGCAGAGGGCTCCAGGTGAGGCGCTGGCACTACCTGTGAGGCTCACGCTGAAATGAATTTCTTAATATTTTGTGGGAGAGTCCTCCCAAGTGTCACTGAAGAGTTGGTATCGCTATGGTAATTACTTGCTTGGGGTGCTGGAAATTACAGAGGAATATTTACTCCTCTGTACTCAGGCCAACGTGGAAACGCGAATAAAGAGGTGTAAAGTTTGCTCAGAGACAGTGCTCCAGGCCTCCCTGTGGGACCTGTGGGGTCAGAAGGTCAGAACCCCCCTGCCTCCCTACAGGGTCTTTTGCTGGGTGTATGTGTGTTCACATGTGCAACTGATTGGGAATCAGAACCTCGATTTTGGCAAGGCCTGAGATCTACGTCGAGAGAGAAACAGAAAGACAGAGGGGAAGCTTGACAGGGATGGGAACAGTCTAAGTTCAGTTTCAAACGTGAGGCTCCAAGAGCACGGGGAAAGAGAGAAAGTTTACAGAGTGTGTTGGGAAGCAGTACCACTGCCCTCGCCGTGAACATCCACTTGAAAAAGACACCAGAGAAAACAGCATCTCGATTGAGAGTTTCACCGAGTGGCCGAGAATTCTCCCGCCCCGTCCCTGGCTGTCTTCACCCCATGCTGCTTGGGGCCAGGCCCCATATCCATCCCCTCTGGCTCTTTATTCTCACCTGTCTCGGGATCGCTGAAGTCTGGCAAAGTAATTGTATTAAGCTGTCGTCTGTCAGCAATGGTTCTATCTAACAGGCTGCTCCCACGTCCAGAATCACTGCAAAACACAGCTACAAATGTCAGTCATTGGGAGGGTGGGCGGGGAGGAAAAAGCATCAACCAATACCGACTCCTGATGCGCGTTTTTGATGTTCTCCCGCACCTTCCCATTTATCACAAGGCATCCTGCTTCCGGGCTCCGCGGGGCTGGGGCTCCTTTCAGCATGCCACACCACAAACGCGGCTTAAACCACACCCACAGGCCCCTGCTGGTGCTCGCCTCTTTTGTGTCCTCGTAAGATACTAAAATGGGAAAACTACAAGCCGGTTCTCCATCCACCTTACAGGGGAAACTGGCATTCTGCGCTGTGGAGTCTCAGAGCGCATCGAGTCCACGCACACCCTCCCTGAGCTGTCTTGGGAATCCAGGACACGGGACGCCAGCGCCTCTCAGCCCTCGCTGCACAGGAAAATCACCGAGGCCCAGGCCCCACTGCAGAACAAAAACACCAAGAGTTCCGGGGCGGTTGACCTTTTTCAGAGCTCCCCAGATGGTGCTAATGTGCAGCTGGATTCGAGAGCCAATGCCCCGCCCCACCCTCTCTACTTTTCAAAGGGCGATCACGGCCATGGCCTCGTGTGTGTCCCAGAACAAGCCTTTTAGATAAACCGTGTGGTCGATGCTCCCATTTACCAGATAAGGAAAAGGAGGTGTGAGGTCACGAAATGGGCTGGTTGCTGGCAGAGCCGGAGCCACGGCCCCCATCCGGGGTTCCTGTTCCTAAGCTGGAGAGAAGTCGGCAGGGCTGTGGCACCGGCCCCCAGGCGGGGACCCCCACCCGCTTGCTCCCCGCACTGAACCCCTCTCCAGCTGCTCCCACATCACTGACCCCGTTAGCACATCAGGCCCAGCTGGAAGGAAGCACATTAAGGGATCTTAGCTCACACAGACTGTTTTGCTTTGAATTCTGTGACACTTGTAAGAAAAAATAATTGCATTTTTTCTTTCCCCTCCATCATGATATTCCTTTGAAAAAGTTCCAGAAAAGCATATCTGTCTCTCGAGGTTTGAGTCTTTCATGCTTTTCTTGGAATCCTTTTTTTTTTTTTTTCAATCTGGGGGCTAAGAGCGATATTTTTTGTTAAGTTCAAATTTACAATAAAGGGAAACCATTTCCTTCCTCTATGCGGCTGTTGCTCAATGTGATACAAACGAGATTTGCTATGAAACGTAATATGGTTTGCGGCTGCCATTTCCATGTTCGGTGATGTAGTTAGAGAAATCCACAGGAAACAGAAGGAAACTTGCTTCAGTACAGACTACTCATCAGCCTATACTTATTACATCATCGAGTACGTTTTTGGAAACTGTTCTATTAATTATTCCTGCAACTGAAAAATAAATGTCTCTGAGCAGAAGGCAGCATCAAAGTAGGTGCACGCTTTCATTAATTACATTCGTAACTAAATATTTCTCGCGTTTGGTCTGCTCATGTATGTGTTTTTAATATAAACATCATCAAAAATCTTACAAAAAACCCTGAAATGTTGCAATGGTTCCCCACTTAGACGTTTTCAGAAGACATTATTTCAAAATGGAGTGGTATTTTTCACCACCTTGGGGATTTCGGGAAACGCCACCAGGTGTTGGCGTTGCCAAGGAAGGGTCTGCCTGGCTTTTCGGTGGACCGAATCTAAGGAAGTGGATCAGAAACATTCGCCTCAGCCCTCATCCTGCAGGCTTCCTGTCTCACCAAGTTTCGGAGCACAGGGTTGGCTGCCACGTGGGAGGCTGGCTCTTGGAATGCAGCCAGGGGTCTGGGTTCTTATCCTACATCTGCCCCTAGGACACTTTCTCCATGCCTCAGTGAGTTCCCCGTCAGATGAGGATAAGGATTATCTTCCTACATAGAACTGTGCAAGGCTGAACGGAGGTCGGAGGTCGTGTGGGTAGCAGATTTAGACAGGTTATAACTTCTAGGCACACACCTGGTGTCAGTATAAACGCATACATCTACAAACATGCATCTGAGGTTCATGTGGCTGGCTAATTTCTGAAGACGACTTATTCCCAGGCTTCTGGTGCAATGGGAGGTGTGGGGGAGCTGAGTTAAGCACCTCCTCCAGTGGAAACCAAAATCTTAACTTGTAAACTTCCCCCACTGGTAATGACACAGCGTCTACTTCCCCTCGACCATCTGAGAAACTACATTCAGTTACATTCCTTAATTTATTTTCCATAGTTCCTCCTGGAAACAGCATACACACATTACTGTTCAAAATGGAGATGCTTTTGTTTCCACTCTGAATGGTGCTGCTGTTGGACAATTTTGCTGGATGCTTTGAGCAATTGTTAGTGCTTCATTTTTAGGTCGTGGAGTTTTACCAATCAAGATGTGCCTTTGCTAAGACCCACCGAATGTGGAAGGAGGGGCCAGCCCTGAGTCTCCTAACTCTCTCACTCTGGCCAGTCTCTCCCACGAAAGCATAAAAGTTGCCTTTCTCTCTCTCCCTGGGACACCGTCTGCTTGGGCACCTCCTGCCGACCTCCTACTGCCCCCCACAGCCCAGTCATCTCATCTCTTCTCTGCCCAGCCCTTGGGCTGCTAGGAGCACCTGCCTAAGGAGGCTGGCGGGAAGGGGAGGGAAAGCACTCCTGATCAGTGGTGCTAATAGAGAGTTTAGGGAGAGAAAACTAGAAGGAACCCCAAATCCACGGCACATAAGCTGAAGATATCCACATATGTAGATACACATGCCCAGGTAATTTCTCTTCCCCATTAGGCCTGATCATTCCAAGTAAATGGCAGTGATGGTTAAAGTAACAGTGGAAATTGGGAGCTTCTCTTGGAAACCCTCCATCCGTAGCCGCACGGAGGTGGGCTAGGAGTGGTGGTGGTTCTGACTGGGAGTCAGAACGCTGGAGACCCTCTCGTAGCTTTGCCTCATCCCAGCTCCTGACATAGTGCCCGGCACACAATAAATACTGGGTGTAAGAGGGGCCTTTGAAAAGGAAACCAGAGCAGGGCAGGTGGGAGAGGCGACACCTGTTTTGCTCCAGGATTCTTAAGGCTGGATTCTGAGAGTCAAGGCTTCCCTGAACCACAACCTTCTCATCAGTAAAATGGTTATAATATAGCGTGACATTTGCCTGTCTTATGGGGCCACTTTGAAGATGAAGCCAGACCATGCTTTGTAAAAGGAAAAGTTCCACCAAAATGGTTCTGACTATTAATAGGAAACGAGGTCTCCACCTTCAAACTGAGGTTAGAGCAAAGCAATCTTTAAATTAAAAACAGAAACAAAAAAAAACCTGTAAATGTTATTCATTAGTAAGTGATTGAAATAAGAATTAGGAAGAAAGCATTTTCTTCCAATCCCATGGCTACGTGATAGTCCAAGTGGCAGTGGTGAGAGGGGGAAAGAAGTAGTTAACCATAATAAATAGAAATAAAAGAAGCTGGTTGTCAACTCAGAGGCAGCATGTCTGGTGGAGGGAGCTTTAATGCCAGACAGACCTGGGTTCAAATCACAGCTGTGCTATTTAATTGAGAAAACTGGGCAAATTATTTAGCTTTGTTTAGCTTCAATCTTATTCTCTATGAAAAGGACAGGACAGTAGCTACCCCGCAAAGCTCCTGCAGAGGCTGAAGATCACAGTGCTGGCAGAACGGGGTACCGCCACCCCTAACTGACATTCTGGGAGGCCGCTGGGACCTTCTGGTGAGGCTCTGGTCAGAAGTCACACTGGCCAAGTCAAAATGCACAAGGACTGAGGGTGCCTTGTACACTACTACGAGAGAAGATAAAACGAGACAGATTTCTAGCCAGTGCAAGCAAAACTGCAGACCTAGGGCAATCAACCCAGGTGCCTGAACTGGCGGAAGGTACACTTGTGGAATGCGCACTCGAGAGCCTGGCACCCTCCATTTTCCTCGCAGCGGGAGGCGGGCTCTCAGACCGCAGGCGGAGTGCTCTCTGCGAGCTGTCTGAGGCGCGGCTCAGCGACCAGCTCGTGGTGATTCTCCTTCAAGTAAAAACAAATAGGAGGGATGAGGAGCAGAGCTGGGTCTACGCTCAGTCTGGCCCCGCGACTGCCGATGTCATCCTCTGTCACACCGCGCTGCAGGCCTGTGCCAGCCTCACGATGGAGTTGGGAGAGGGTGGGGAGCCATGGGCACCCCCACAACTGATCAGGCTCAGAAATGAGGGCGCCCTGAGCCAGGGGGTCAGAATGGACCTTCTCTAGTTAGAAACCAACCACCTCCTGCCAAGATGCTTTCTGCTAATTTTTTTTTTTTTTTAAAGCAGGGACGCTTCTCACGCACTTGTTCATGAGATTCTACTCTTTTCTAAAAGCCGGCGTGACCCGATCATAGACTCAAGCTGAGGGACCCAGAGCGGCCCTTACCTGGAGGACTGTGAAGCGTGCTGTCCCTCGTCAAGACACAGCCCTCCCCTTTTGATGCTTTATTCTATCGCCAGGGCCCCCATCTTCCTGATCATACTGGGGAAGATGTCTAAATTTGCACAATGCTAAGGGCTACAGGAGAAATATTTAATTATATCTCAGAAAAAATAAAGTTAAAAAAACCAATGGGAAGCTCCTTAATAAGGGGCTGCTCGATTATAAGCCCCTCCCTCAAGGCTTTCAGGAGTAGCTGGAGGGAGGAGTTGCCGGGGGAGGAGTACCTGGAGGGAAGGAAAGAAGGAGTAGCTGGAGGCAGGAGTAGCTGGAGGGAGAGTAGCTGGAGGGAGGAGTAGCTGGAGGGAGCAGCTCTGTGATGGGGCCACCCCAGCCCCTCCACCCCCATGCAGAGGCTGCGCCTGGAGCCAGGGCTCCTCCCTGCTCTGGCCCTGAAAGATCCGTCAGGAAACGGAGGAAGTATGGACACAGCCCAGGCGTTCGCTTAAGTATCTTTAAAAAGCTTTCCAATTCTGCTATTTTTTTCTCTTCACATTCAATATTCTCGGTTGCTACGTGGGAGGAAATGTGGGGAGGTGGGAGAGGTGTGGAGAACCGAGGGAAAATTGGCAACGTGAAAGCTGATGGATTTATTTTCTCCTTTCTAAAGGGGGTACAGGCAAAGTAATCTGCTCCAGTGCGGAAGCAACCAGCCTGGGGTGCGCCCCTGTTAGCTGAGCTTGTGGCAGAGTCTCCCCCAAATCCTGCTGCTTCCGATAGGCCAGGAGTGAGGGGCTTTCAGGGAACATAAATATGGGCATTTTCTATTTCTGCTTAGAGACTTAGAAAAGTAGAATTTTTAAAAAATTAAAATGACTTTTCCTTTCAAAACATACCCACAAAAGAGAAGAAGCCAGTTTCATGATTATCTCTTCACCAGGGGAGGTGGGAGCACCAGGCACAGGGATGTGTCACAGGCCATGGCTGTGAAGGGTACATGAGTGTGACTCTTGCCACCCAAGGGGTGGCATGGCTGCCCGCTGGGCGTGGGACTGGACGGGGGGCTGACTTTCCAGGAGGAGCGCCCCCACTTCGAGCTGCCCTGTTCACAGCAACCTGTGGTCACCAGGTTAATGTCGGCTCACGAGGCCCATTCCTTAACGGGGCCTCGGTTTCAAACCTTTTTTTTTTTAACTGCGGAAACTTCTGTAAAAACAAAACCTCACACGGAACGCGCCACCTGCTGCTTCCCTACCCTCCACCCCACCTTTCCTCTCCCTAGGCTGGCAGCCCACAGACCGGGGCCACCAGCCCAGGTGCCTGCCTCCCAGTGGGCTGACTGCGGATGGCACACCCTAACACACACTTATGATTTACACGTGTGTAGGCTCCTTTTAAGAGCATCATGTGGGCTGTCCATACCTCTTGCTATGCACTTGAAAAATATTCTGCGTGAATGAATGGTTGTTTGAACTGAATCATTACATCCTTTTTATGAAATCACTTTCTTATAGGGCAGGGCACCACTTAGTAATCTAAACATATACCAGGAAAAACTGCCCAAGACATTGAAATGGCACGACAGGTTGTTGGGTGTCTTTCAGTGGCATCTGGGGGTTGGTTAGTGGGCCATTCCCAGGTCATCTCCCTGTAGGCTGGAACCTCGGACTGTCCAGGACTAAGCAGGCCACCCTCCGGCTCTGCAGGGCAGATGTCCTGCAGGGAACTGGAGGAAGGCAAACGCATTGTCTGCTCAGTACACAATCAATTTCCACCCCGTCGGAAAGATAACCCCAAACAGCATATTCTACTGTTCCTATAGGATATTGTCCGATAGGACATTGTTTTTGCATTTATTTGCAAATTCATTTCAGTATATCCATTTTTCAAATTCTTCTTTCAATGGGCGTTAACACTTTAGTGATTCCCTCGTTGGTTAATGAGTCAAATAAAATCTTTGATACGTGCTTATTTTCTACGTGTTTGAGGCATGATTTTAACTTTTGAAAATTATACTTTATCATGCCAAGAGCGATTTCTACTCTCCTTAGTAGGACGTAGCCTGTTGTCTATGCGGGTCTTTTAAATAGTCTTCGAGAATCTCATCTGGAATATATGACTGACCAGTCCATCCATAAATTACCAGAAGATGCTAAGACAAAGGAGTTAAAATCTGGTTGAAAGAAATCAGAGCGTCATCAGTTGTGAATTGAGCCTAGTGGGCCACCATGACAACAAAGGCAAACGAAGCCCCAGACCTGGAGGCTTCGCCAGCCACTGGGAGAAAAGGCCCCTTGAAGATGGAGGCTGGCAGGCTCCACCCCTATGATGCGCTATTCAGAATGACCGGGAGGGCCACAGGGGTGACCGAGTTCATGCCTGCTAAATGCCAGTCGGCGGTGGCGCTGAGAGGTAGAAAGCCATGCAAAACCCACGCCGAACAGGCCCCGCGGGCCTCTTACCTGGGGTTGGTGAGGTTGTAGCAGGATTTCCATATCTGCAGCATGTGCTTGCAAGTGAGGAGCGCCTCGTCCGGGCCCCGGCAGAGGGACTCAGCCGCACTTTGGAAAACAGTAGTCTGGGGGGCGGGGGAGAGAAAAGAAGACGACCCGCTTACGCCAGGCGGTCCCCGCCGAGACGGAACAGCGTGGCGGGGCTCACACCCAGAAGCTGCTGGGCTCGTGCAAGAACGGGGCGTCCACGTGCTTGATGCAAGGCAAGCAGTGGCGGGGGCGGGGAGGGGGGGGTCAAGGCTTCCCCATGCCCGGCTCAGCCGGTGGCTGTGCTCGTTTCCCCACGAGGCAGGCACCGTGCGACCGTTCGTGGTCAGGTGACATGCATCTGTGTGGCGACTTTAGTCAGAACACAGGCATTTTATTAAGAGCATGCTTTTTTTTTTTTTTTTTTTTTAACAAAACCAATTTATCTGCAAGACTTCAAAAATTTGTTAAAAGTAAACCTTGATTCATTTCCAAAATTCCACAGGAGATGTGACTCCTGTGTAACAAATCTTGATTTATTTACAAAAGCACACAGTTGATGTAAAGATCTACGAAGAACGGGAAGGCGAATCGATCCCACAAGCTTTGAAAAGCCTGAACTCATGGTGCAGAAAGAAGCGGGCATCTGGCCAAGGCCCTGCCCTCTTCATTCCCTCCCCTTCTTCAGCTCACTCTGTCACCACCACCGTCTCCTCCTATTTTTGTTACCAACAGTGGCTTCACCCTCCGTCCAGACCTTTGAGCCCTCAGCTTAGACCCTCCTCTCCTTCTTGGCCCCTCAGATTTTTACCCTCCCCCGAAATTCTACTCATGCCTCTCTATGTCATCGATATCATCTTTGTAACCTACCCTCTCAGCCATCAGCTCTCCTGGTCCTGGCCTCATCACCATGACCTTTTTGAGAGCCCTGGCACGAGCCCAAACACCGTTCTGATGGTCTCCCTGTCCCTTGACTTGCCTGGCTCTAAGAAACTATTAGAAAGCTCTCCGAAAATCATTTTCATACCCAGCTCAAGACACTACAGTGATTCCTTACTGTCTGTTATAATAAATCGAAATTCCTTATCACGTCCTTTTAAGGGCCCGCCACTCACTGGCCAGTCCTATGTCACCATCCTGTTCTTTGCCATGCGTCCACCGGATGGACCCTTCCTCCTCCAATACAACTCACTGGCCGAAGGCTATGCTTCTTCGTAACTCTATGATCTACATGCCATGTCCTCAGTCTCGATCTCTGTTATCCACGTCTCTCCTTAATTATCCTAAATTCAGCTAAAACCCCACCTCATCAAACATGTCTTCCATTGATACCACTTTTACACCTTTATAATCTCTCCTCAGTATGTATCATATTAGCTGGTGTTCAGTTGTTAATAATGAACAAAAAAAGAAAGAAACAGAGAGGGAGAAGCTCCTGTTTATGAAAGGCCTTCTCGGTTTGGCACTTTGCAAACAATGTCAATGTCATCTTTGTAACCCACCCTTCTCAGCAGGTGATGTTTACCTCCTGTCAATAAAAGAACCCCAACTTCTGTCTCTGGCCTCCTTGCCCAGGGCCTAGAATTGTGCGTGGAGAGCGATGGGCCTTAAGTTGCATTTGCTCACTGACTACTTTCTCTGTAAACCACAGAAGATAATGAAATGTGTTTCTAGTGACTTAAGTTAGACATAAAAGAGAATTCCTCAACCATACGCAATGTGACAGCCTCATTTGGGCATCCTAAGCCATCAACGCCCAAGCTCAGGAATGGGTTAGTGCCAACTGCTGCCCCTAAACAGAACACAGGATGATGCCCAGGGGGATGCTGGAGTCTCCCAGGGTGGTCAGAGTGGCAGATTCCTCAAGCCCAGGTTCATAGATGCCTGGGATGATGGGACAATGGCCCAGGTCATCAGTCCCTGATCTATCAGCAGGTGGGTATAAAGAAGGAGGCCAGCCTTGAGAATGACTCAGCTTCTGCTCCTAAAACATCTCAGGAGGTAGAAATATCCAGAGGCCTTTCCGGGACCACCTACAAGGAATGATGGCCACGCAGGGTGTTTGGAGGAGTTTTTAAGGAGCCGGAAGTTGATTCCTGCTGATACCTTCATGAGCACAGAAGGTGGTGAGGTTACTTTTCCACCAGAATCTCCCACCAAACTGGGGTTAACTGGGAGATGTGTTACAAAGGAATAAGCTGCCAAAGGGTCACATGTCAGCTTTTGGTGGAGACCTATCAGGGGCCAGAGGCCCTCGTGGATGAGGGCTGGTTGCCAAGCAAGTTTGGCCAGGAGAGAGCCCATGTAGGACCATGGTGATGGTCTCTGGGGGGCACACGGAGCCCCTCTGGCTGAGCCAAACAGGCAGAGGTGTGGCTCTAGAAACAACTATCCATGAGTCCTTCAACTGCACCCAAAGCACCAAACCCCAGAGCTCGTCTCTAAGCCTCAGCCTAGGGGAACAGTTCTGTGCAAGGCTTCTGGGTTGGAAAAAGAACATCTAATTAACATGAAATAATGGCTTTCCAACACTTGACTCAGGATATGGAGTTGAAAAGGTGTGGGCTGAATTTAAGAGAACCAGACAGGGAGAACAATAGTAGCACGGCGGAGTACAAATGATGGAGAAGGCTCCTGGAAGTGAAGCGAGAGGGACAGCATGAAAGAGAGATTGGCAGAGAGAAGGAGCTGAAAAACGCCGGCAGGGGGAGAGAGCCAAGGCTCTCAGCGCCTGTCAGGTGTCTCCGATACAACGGGCAGACAGCCCTGACAAGCATCGCCCTGACACTCCCCTGACTGCACAAGTAAAAGCAGGAGACGGAGGCCCCGCCTCAAAGAGATGGCTCCTTCTCACCATGTCCCCACACCTCAGCTTGCTCATGAGGCAGCAAAACAATACCAAAAACAGCACGAACGGTACTTGTCATCGGATTCGCCGAACTCTGCTCACACTTTGAAGACTGTTGGAAAACATCTGGCTGGGTGTGTGTTACATTAGCACAGAAACGGGTACACAAACAATGAGTCGCATTAATTTGCGGCGTTGATGTCAAAGGTATTATGGATTCAATCTACTGAGGAAACCCTGAGGCAAAAAAGGAAAAATTTATGAAGAAAATTGAGGACAAACCAGCATTTTAATATGTGCAACTGTCAACTTGCTAGAGAGGGCAGAGAGACTGCCAGGCTGAGACCACTTGCTGGCCACAACAGTCCAACCAGGGATTAAGTAAAATGCTTCTCTAAGCGTCATAAGAAGTCCCCCGCTGGGAAAAGGGTCTATTCCTGTCCCCTCTCTCTGGCTCAAAGTTCAAGAACCTAATTTAAAAACTTTCTGTTTGAGACTCATTGAAAACTTACAGGAAGTTAATGAAGAACAGAAGAATCTTGCTAAAATACCAATCTGATTATGTTACTGACGGCCCAAATTTAGCATCTCGCACGATGCCTTTTATGATCTGGCTCCTTGCACATATGCTTACCCTTGGTCTGCCCATGCCCATCATGCACATTCCCCATTCTAGCCATGATCAACTTCTTCCATATATCATCCTTCCACATGCCCCTGGGCCTTTGCACACGCTATTCCTGCTGTCTGGAATGTCTTTTCCATCTATCTCAGCTTTTTAAGCATCTACTCATCTTCCAAGATTCAGATCAAATAGCATCCCTTTACTGAAGCCAGCCTTAAGTTATAGGAGCTATCTCTTTCCAAATGGAAATGCAATTCTAGAAAATGCAAGAGCTCTCAACTGTGGAATAATAAGCTGCAAGCCAGGAAACTTCTGCTTTTAAGACAAGTAAAGTAACAATAACAACAGCAGCTGTCAGACACTTTAAATATTTAATCACTGATTCTTACAACAAACTTGCAAATTAGGTTGAGAGTTACGTCCTAGCCCAAGTTCACGCTGTCAGTCACTAGTGGAACAGAAATGCAAACCCAAACCCATCAGACTCCAAGCCACTGAACAAGAAACAGAGGAGAATGACTTCAAATAGGCTGACCACATGACTGATACTCATGAAGACATATATAGCATTTTCTACTCCATTGCCAAATATTTAACACGCGGCATATAGACCTTCGCCCTCGAAGAACTGACGGTCCCACTAGAAGGAAAGACCTGACCGTGAATATTAGGCAGAACTTCTGGTCGAGGGGCAGACAATGGCTCTGAAACCGAGAAAGGCTGCTGGGGTGATGTTCCGAGGATATGTCAACGAGGCTCTTTAAAATACTGTCACGTTGCCTGTGCTTTGTGTGACTTGCCTCTTTCACTCGAAAGTCAGGCACATATAAAATTCTAGTCATTTGAAAGATCCAGCTAATATTTAATAAATACATAAGGTTTTATTTCTCATTAAAACTAATAGAAATAATATTTTACCCTAGTTTTGGCATTTTTTTACAGGACCCCCAGATAACTCTTGAAATCACAGTGGTGTTTGGCTTCGTGTGCAGCTTAGAAAGGAGACATCCTGCCTCTGGTGAAGCTCCAGGCACGTGGCACTGTGACTTTTCACGGGGCACCTCAGAGAACACATCAAAGGCACTTCATCAGGGCCAGGCTGAATGTCTAAGGATCAGCCCCAGGAAGATTTTCCTGACTCCCTGGAGCTCTTCGTAGACCCTCACCTCTGCCTGCCTATGCTCACGGCGTCCCACCTGCCTGCCTGGACATCCTCTCCCTGCTGCCCCTCCCACCCCAGCTGTAGAATCCCACCGTCTGACATTTTCCATGACCCCATCCTCAAGCAGAATCCATCTCCTTCCTCTCATCTCATACATAAAAACTTTTTTTTTTTGTAATCTGCTTATTCATCCCATATCTGTATAGGGGGCTACCTATGCATTAGTACCTTTTGTCATCATTTTTAAATTGCCTATTAGGCCCCTGAGGCTCCAAGGGGAATGAGACGTGGTATCTTCCCTGCCAAAGCTCACGGTCTAGTGTTACATACACATGATACGGGAGGAACACAGACATGTGGACAGAGCTCTCTGGAAGCACAAAAGGGAGGAGATAGATTCTGCCTGGGGCTCTGGAGGACAACAGACAAGTGGGACTTTCACGGTTGGGGTGGGAGGGGCCTTTCACCAGGCTGATGGGACACACAGCGCCTAGGCGGGGAGGTGTGAGCATCCATGACGAGTTCAAGAAATGGTGTCTGGAATCTGGGATGTGAGGCTGGGGCCCAAGATAAAGCTAAAAGCATAGACGTTTCTAAATTCCGAAATCTAATATGTCTCACAAATCTTTCTGATGGAGGACTCTCACGAAAATAAATTAGAAAAGTTTAGAGAATTCTAAAGTAATAATTCCCTCCTATCTTGTTGGCAGTACAAAAAAAAAAATGCACTCATTAAGTACAACAAGGAGGAAACGTGCATGCTAATACACAAAACCCTCACTAAATTAGCAGATCTGTAATGCCGTATTCAAGGCAGCTGATTCAGAAATAAGATCCAAGGAGCTTGAACGTGTGGCGTTTTGTGCCGATCTGTGCATGTGCGCGCTTGGGCTTGGCATGCCGGGGGCCCGCACTTTGTCTGTCCCCTGAGTGTAGGCAGGGGTGCGAAACCGCTGTGCTGAAAAGCACGTGGTACCTGCCCGAGATGGGCGATGGCCACGGGGGCCGTGAATACTGTCCCACTTGCACTTCCGGGAGGCTGACCTGACAGCTGGAGTGGGGCTGGCTGCCAAACACCCGAAGGAAAGTGAGCCTCTTTCACCAGGTAGAAGAGAGAACAGACCGGTGGGCGGGGGTGGGGGGTACAGGTACGCTGAAACGAAATTTTAAATTGAGGACAGGGTTTGGCAGCCACCGATCAGGATGGTGTGAGGAATGAAAAGAGCTGCGCTGAACCATGTGGTGACTAGGCGGAGAGAGATGGGAATCTGAGGCCAGAGGATCAGCTGGGACCAAAGTCTGGAAGGATGGGGAAGCGGTCCAGCTGGTCAGGGACAGGCGCAGCATCCGGTACACCCAGCCAGCCCCTCAGAGGGAAATGAGGGGTTTCCTTCAGGGTCCAGTGTGGCTTTCATGGAGGAAAGCCATCTCGACTCATTGTGACCGACGCTCCTGACGGCCTACTGCGTGCTGGCCCTGGAGCCTCTGCTTTCCTGCTGGCTTTCCAAGCGGGTGGTGCTCTGTGCAAAAAGCAGCTTCTGGTCCTGGGCTGAGTCGCTGTCACTGAAAATCAATACCGCCATTGGTCTGTGAGCTGCCTGGCCTGATGCGGTTCCACAGGGCCCAATCGCCACCAGGTGAGCCCATGATGCTGGGTTTACAGGTGTGCAGGCCCCAAAGCTGAGACCTCAGACCACCTGAGGATCCTCTGGCACAGCTGGAAAGGGTGAGAAGGTATGGAACCAGTTCCTGTGACTGCTCCTACCAGATCTGAAATACTGCTCGGGGTCCCACTAAAGGTGAATGTTCAATAAGGGTCACCTGAATGAATGATCTACCTGCTCACTGTCACACAGGAAATATACAATTTCTTTGATCATCTAGCTTACCTAACTGCTGTACTGACATGGCCTATTAGGAAAAAATACATAGATTTTTCCAACTCATCCAGAGCTGAAGAAGGCCTTGAGCGGTCCTATAATGATTTGCTACTCAGAGCGTGGTCTGGGGCAGGCAGCCTCCTCATTCGCTGGATCCTATGAGAAATATAGAAACACCCACCCACTCTCGACCCAGTGGATCAGAATCTTCATGCACCAAGGGTCCCAGGTGATCTGTGTGCAAATTTCAGTTCAAAAAGCACCACCCCACTTCCTAACTCTCCATCGCAGCCTTTGACGGTCTGATATACTTTTTAAAGACCTCCAAGGAAAAGAGTTCCCACAGCCCCTACACTTAAAAAATCTGTGTTTATTCCCTTCCCTTATGGGGAAGGGAATATTTTGTTCTTATTTGGGAGTACTTTGTTCTTAAATTCAGTGGGAATTCTGATCAGCCACCTACGTGAAGCAGAGAGACGAAGGGCACCCCACCTGTGATCTTGAACAGAACGCGCCCCTTCCTTCTGGAGCGAGTCCCTGGTTGGTTTTTTGATGGCGTGTTGCCACCCTGGGCAGGTCCCCCGGAGTGTCTCCAGTGAGGGTCGCTGTACCCACCCAGGGGGCAGTGTTCACACTGTAACCCCATGACAGACATCTTCCTGAGCCTGCAGAGCTCTGAGTAACTGCCCACAGCCATCCTGGGTCTTCCTCAGGGGTGGAAAACTCAGTGTCTTCCAGAACCAGGTGAGTAAATGAAGGTGAGTAAATGAAGCTGGGCTCCAGACACCAGGGAGCATTTGGAGTTCTGCCAGCCTACTCTAAAAGTCATCAAATCCAAACATTTTTGAAACGTGTGCAGACCTGATGGAAGACTACTGGGAGATGTGAGTGCGGAGGCCACCAGACGGAAACCCCCAGCCCACAAGACTTTCAGGGATCGAATCTGAGGACCTGGTTTCCTTCATGAAACCCGAAAGCACACGCTGACTCCTGGTCACTCTGCCCGTGGAACCACTAAAGGGGGCTTTGCGGAGTCCGGCTCGTCTCCTTCGTGCATCCTCTGTGGGAATAAAACCCTGTCGGGCAACTGGCCCAGGCGGCTCGTTGGCAAATTGCTGTCCAGGAGTTTTTTTTAACCGCTTGAGGAAGTTCTAGAAATGTGACCACGTTTCAGGCCCATGATTGCTCAAGAAGGAGAGAGGCCACGCAGTCTGCCGGCGAGGCCGGGGAGGTCACTCCGCACTGCTCCCGCGCTGGCCTCACTGTTGTTGACCGTCACCCTGGCCCCGGCTCCCAGATCCGCTGGTTCCAGGGAAGACGGACACCATACTTATTTAGCAAAAGCAAGTTCCAGGAGCAGACACCTGGCTCTACAGAACTCGGCAGACCCTCCCCCTCGGCTGGGCGGCGGCTCGTGAGCGCCGGGCCCTGGGGACGGTCCCCACTGTATCTGCGCCTCTGGCACCCTAGTCCTGCCTCCTCTTGCCAACAGGCAGTGGCTCCCGTTAGATCCCGTATCAGTTACATTTTGCTTCTCATTTCAGTCAAAGTGTCAACAATCTGGAAGACTCCCCCATCCCTCTAGCGATATCTTTAGAACAAACAAACAACTGACATATTTAGCTGAAATAAATCACCTCAAGAAACCCCAGATTGGCTCATTTTTCTGCTCCCGCTTCCGCTAAGAGTTTCAACTCTGATTAGTGTCCTGGAGCCAGCACCTCAGGGGAAAAAAAAAAAAAAACCTGGACAGGTTGAACTCAGAGCGCGTCTGGAATCACGCCGCCCAGTTTCAAAGACCTCCTCCCACGCCTGAGTGTGCTACGTCTATAAAGGGAGCCATTTTATTGTCTGCTGTCCGCGAGGCAACAGGGCATGGACAGTCAGGACGACCTCCTGAGCTCTGCCAGACAGGGTGGTGCTGGGGGGGCTGAGGGTGCAGAGTGAGAACGAGGCGGAGGACCTGCCCCCCTGTGCAGCATGCGCGGGCCGCTGAGCTAGCGCCTTCCTCACGGCGAGCGTCAAAGAGCCATCTGGCGAGTGAATGGTGAACAGAAAATATTTGAAAGCAAGTCTTGCCCTCAACCTAGTCTGGCGCTGGAAAGAAAGAATCTGTTCTTCCTGAACCACAGAGCCCCAGCTCCCACGGCCCCGACTTCCCCACGTTCCCAAGCCTGAGGACGGAAGCTCAAGCGGAGGAACGAGGCGTCTGGGCCCGTGGCCGCGGCCGACGGCAGATGGTCAAGGAACGGGACTCCTGCACTCACTGGACCTGGAAGGGAAAGCGGCCAGGCCACATGTGGCATGGCCTCAAAGGGCTCTGCGAAGCTCCGTAAGACAGAAACGGCCCCCTCCTTCCCCCCACTCAACGCCGCGAGGGAAGGACCCTGCGGGGTGCTGGGAATCTGAACCCGCTCTTGAGGGCCCGGAGCCCGTCAACGCGCCTGTCTGCGATCGAGCGCTGAATGGGACCCGGCGTCCGTGCACCAGGAACCCGCTCCTGTCGCTCCCGGCCTGGCCCGCGTGTCCCACATTGTCCTCCCCTCCTGGGTGTTCTCACTTAGTGTACCAGGGAGGGTTTTGTTTTGCTCAGTGTGTTTTAGCGGTGACAAGGGACACCACAGGCAGGACCTCTCTGCCTTCGGAGCTCTGGCAGCAAGCCTGGCTGCCCGACAGTGTGTGTGGGTGGTGGTGGCCGCAGGGCGACCTTTGTTTCTTCTGAGGCGCTCGGCACACTCCAGAGTGATTCTCCCCCACACGGCTCCTGAGTGAGCTGCCTTTCTCGGCCTTGGCTCTCCTGAGCCTGGCGCAGACTTGGCAGAAAGCGGGGGCTCTATCACCATGAAATGGGGGAGATGTTCAAATGATGGTGAATCTGATCATCCACTGCTTTCGGCTCAGGATTCCCAGAAGAATAATTATGAGATAAATCTGGAGATTCTCTTCTTTCTCTTCTTTGCTCTCAGATGTCTTTGTTTTTGAATAGTAAACTTGCATTACCTTCAAATGCAAAAGACTATTATAGATGAACTGACATTTAACTGCGTTTGTAACTGATGCTTTTTCACAGTCAGCTGGGTCACTAGCAGGTGCTTAAGGTGACCCACTTGCAGTAAGTAGACATCATCCTTTCATTACATCATGGGACTTGGCACAGTAAAAACCAAAAAGGATGACAGGAGAGCACCATGCCCTGGAGGCTTCCTCTCCAGCACACCTGGAAATAACCAGGAAAGGGAGAACTCTCTAGAAAGGAAGATGGACACTCCTGTGAGGTCTTCGAATTGGGGGACAAACAGCCACATGCATGCCTGGTAGCGACCACACAGGAACAGGGAAAGGGGTCGGGGCCAGCACGACCCCCTCCTGGACAGGGCTGCTCGGGCTCGGGAGAAAGCAGGGTCCTCTCATGAACAACCTGGCCTCGAGCACAGCTCTCACTTCCTCTTTCCAGTTCTTCTGCCCTCACCTCGCAAACCCAATTTTCTGTTTCTAAGCCATTTTCCACTGCCTTCTGGGGGTTCTGTCTCTCTCGGCAAACGTCTACATGTACTGAAGGCAGCACCACGGGCCCAAGACCTCAGAGAAAGGTGACGGGAACAGGCTGGTGTCGCGGGGTGTGGCTTCCTTGCTTCAGCAAGTCCCTCCCAAAAGGACAGTGGCTTCATGCTCCAGAGTGAGAGGACCCCAGGGCAGAAGGACCTCGCCACCTAATCTCAAACATGGGGAAACACCTCACTGCCAAACAGGTCAATAAGGAGAAGTCAGAAAGTTGATGTTTTAAAAAATAAATTAGTTTAAGTGTGCGTTTTGTGGCATGGAGGACATTCACGTTGTTATGCAACAATCATTCGTCTCCAGAACTTTTTTCATCTTGCAAAACTGAAGCATGGTCCCCGTTAGACAATAACTCCCCATCCCTCCCTCCCACGGCCCCTGGCAACCAGCATTCCACCTTCTGTCTCTATGATTTTGAGTATTCTAGGAACCTTATATAAGATTAACTATACAGTATTTGTCCTTTTGTGACTGGTTTGTTTCACTTAACATAATATCCTCGAGGTTCACCCATGTGGCAGCATGTGTCAGAAATGCCTTCCTTTTAAAGGCCGAATAATATTCCATCGTATGCAGACACCGCATTTTGCTAACCCGTTCTTTCACTAATGGACGCTTGGGTTGCTCCCACCATTTGGCTATTATGAAAAATGCTGCCACGAACCGGAATGTATGATACCCGTTCAAGTTCCTGCTTTCGTTTCTTTTGAGTATTTACCCAGATGTGGAACTGATGGCTCACATAGCAATTTTCGTTGAGGAACCGCCATCCTGTCTTCCACGGCGGCTGCACCATTTTACATTCCCACCCACACTGACAAAGTTCCAGTTTCTCCACACCCTCGCCAACACTTGTGACTTTTTTTTTTTCTTGATAATAGCCATCCTAACGGGTATGAAGTGGCATCTCATTGTGGTTTTGATTTGCGTTTCCCTAGTGACTAGCGATGCTCAGAATATTTTCATGTGCTTACTGGCCATTTTAATAACTGCTTTGGAGAAAAGTCGATTTGAGCCCTTTGCCCATTTTTTATCTGGCTTTTTTTTATTATTATTAATTATGACAAGTTAATTTTGAACAAGCTACGGCAAGACTAAGTCAACTCCACTTGGATCCGTGCTATCTTTCAGGCTGCCACCGCTCTCTTTTGCCTCAAGATCCCCTCCCTGATTTGCACCTAAGGGATGGGCAACCTGGGCTGGTTATCTTAAATCCCCCCCAGACATCCTACAGGTATCCATGGATCATTTCTCTGATTTAATGAGATAAACAGCTTCTTTCCTTGTGGTCCAACTTTCTATCAAATGCAAATTTAACAGGCACATTCATTACTCCATATCCTGGCTCAGGCATAAAAACAGCCCGTGACACCTGGCCTCTCAGTAATCACTACATCGAAACATTACTCAATATATTGCAAGTTAAATTGGTTTCTCTGAGAGCCTGCATGGAAGTGAGACAGAGTGACAAACGGGCACAGTCTTACTTGCCAAGTAATGACTTTTTTAAAACTAGAGAATGATCCTAACCTTGTTTTCTCGTTTACTGACAAGATCAGTAGGGGAGATAGGATAAAAATCCTGCTCACCTGGAGTAGGAGCTTTAAGAGAGCACAAGCTGTCTTTCTCCTGTTCAGAGCTGCATCCCCAGTACCTTGCATGGCACCTGGACTGTGGTTAGGGACTCAGTGCTTCCGAGGCAGTGGTTAAGGGAGGAGATGTCAATGCTCAACCGCCTGGGCTCAGATCTTGACTCCGCCACTTACTAGATGCATAATCTTGGATAAATTACTTAACCTCTTTTGCCTCAGTTTCCCTATCTGTAAAATGGGGATGATAATACTACCTACCATAGTTCCGATGACGATGAAGTTAGTTAAAAATGTGTTAAGTGCTGATAAGAGTTGCCTATAAGAAGGCAGTGTAGAAATAAGTGCTAGTGATTATTATGGCTATGCGAGTTAATGCATGAATGTTATACATGTTCACTTCTTTCCACACTGTTCCTGTCGGTGTAAAAAGAAATGTGATTGGCTGACACAATTTGCTTTCACCTACAAAGGGAGAAAACGACCCACAAAGAAGGGTGTTTGGAAAAGCGTGTGGTCTTCTGATCACATGACTGAGGGTTTGTTTTAGCATCTTCCGATGTATCGAAGTTACGGATCAGAAAACACACGTGGAAGAGTTAGTTGTCCAAAGAGCTGATGACCCACTTGCATTTGTATCTTTGAGAGCTTTCAAAGATTACTTTCTTGTGCTCTGTGGTGACAACTGACAGTTCCTAAGTGTGCTGTTGATTTGATGGCCTCTCAGAGAGCAGATGAAACATGTCCATATTCTATTTAAACAGGGAAGAGTAAAATTCAAACCAATTAAAACTCTGTAAATTAGGAAAGTTGAGTTGCACAACTGCACTTTGTTTCAGGGCAAACGACTGGACCGTGGCAGCGGCTGCCCTCGGCGGCCAGCGTGAGGCTGGCGAATTAGAATAACACCTTCGGGTTACGCTCAAGTTTTCAAACGCTGCCATAAGTAAGATACCATCCGATATATTTTCCAAAGACAAAAAAAAAAAAAAAAAGAAATGTCAGTTCTCATCTTAACATTTTATCTAAAAAGGAATCTCCACGGCAGGAACGAAGTCTGCGCGGGTCTCATCGGAGACCCGTGGCACTGTCTGCGGGAGAGACAAGCTTTCCAAACGCCGCTGGCACCGACTGCTGCCTCCGTGGGCCACCGTAGGGAAGAAAGGTGGGCCAAGCAGAACCATCACTAAGTAAAATGTGTTACTGAATTAGGAGATTTTTGCAAAGCTGTATTTCAAGAGAAGAAAGATCGACTCTCTTATATACCAAGTTTTGTAGATTGTAAACCTATCAGAATTCAGGAACACTGTTTGGCATAAAAAAAAAGTATACTTTGTTCAATTATAGTTTGAGGAAAACTCACAATGTGTTAGAGACATACTACATAATCAGCTAATATTAATTTCTCATCCTTTTGTTTAGGTATGTAATAGTTAAAGGGTTTAAGAAAACATTTTTGACAGAAAAAGAAGGCAGTATAAGAGGAACAAAAAAAAGACCAGATGCATATAGAAATGGCAGACATAAGTCCAACCATATCACTGATTATAGTAAATGTGAACAGACCCAAACATTTGAGATGAAAGCAGAAATTATCAGACTAAATAAAAAAAAAATTTATCAGACTAGATAAAAAAGCAAGAGCCAATTATATGCTATCTAAAAGAGAAGAAATGTTTGAAGAAATAATGGCTGAGAATTTTCTAGAAACGATAAAAAATATAAACAAGACGAAGCCACAGTTTTAAGAAGTCCAGTGAATCCCGAGATGGATTCACCCTTAGCTGCATCATTGTGAAATGTGAACCGTCAGCAACAGGGCAATAGGCCAGAGAGAGGGACTCGGGGGACACGACAAAGAATAAAGGTTAAACCATCAACTTCTCAACGACCACGAAAGAGACCATGAAAGAGCAAGATCGTGTCGGCTGTGAGAAAAGGGGAGTCTAGAACTGTACGTTGGTTGGAAAAATCTCTTTTGAAGAGCAAAGTGAAATCTATTTTTAGACCCAAACTGAGAAAGTTTACCAGAAATAGACCCTCACTAAAATTTCTAGGGTAAGCACTAAACAACCACCAAAGTGGAAACGTTTCTTTTCCAAATTAATAAAGGAAAAATATGTAATAAAAACATAATTTAAAAGAAGGTAGGAAAGGAGAAAATAAGGGATGGAAAAAAAACAGGACAATAGAAAGCACAAACGAGGCGGTAGACATGAATACAAATATATAGGTATTTACAGTAAGTGGAAATGAACTAAATATTTTAGATAAGACTGTAGGCCTGAGTTTAAAAAATCACTATATATAATGACACAGGCTAAAACATAAGAATATAAAAAGTAAGAGAATGGGAAAAGATATTCCACACACACACGTGTGTAGATATGTAAATGTACACATGTATGTGGATATATGCATATGAATGTGTGTGTATGTCGCACAAAGCAGACTTTGAGGCAAAATGAATTACGTGACCTATTAAATCATGATAAAGAGTTGACTTTAACAGGAAGACATAACAATTCTAAATATATAGGTACGTAATAGTGAAGCTTTTAAAAATAAACAGAAAGCCAGAACTGCTCTATGTGGCAAAACAGGACAACCTACCATTCTAGTGGTAGATTGCAACACATTGCCACTCAATAATTAATAGACACAAAAAGTCAGTAAGAGTAAAGAAGATCTGAATAACATAGTTAATAGCTTAACCTAATAAAAGAGATAAAAATTTACCCCCGAATCCAGAAAAATTCCTTTTAAGCACACATAAAATATTTATAAGAAGTGACCATGTGCTGGGCCATAAAACAAGTCTCAAGAAATTTCAAATTTATACAGATTATAGTCTCTGAACACAGTTCAATGAACTTAAAAGCCCTTAACAAAAGCTAAATTAAAAAAACAAACAAACATATATTTGACAATTATAAAATACAGTTCTAAAATAACTGAGTCAAAAAAAATGGAAATTTAAAAATACTTAGAACTAAACTAGCAAATTCCACAAACTGAAACTTGTGGTTTCTACCTAATGCAATGCTTGGGAAACTTTTAGTCTTAAATGCTTCTGTCAGATAATAAGAAAAGCAAAAAATTAATAGACTTAAAAGATTTAGAAGGAAAACCAAATAAAACAGAACAAACTCAAAGAAAATAGAAGAAAAGATATAATAAAAATAAGAACAGAAATTCATAAAAGAGAAAGTGGACACATAGTTGAGATGATAAAAAAGCTACTTTTTTTTTTTAAAAAAGATCAATATAATAAATTTCTGGCAAGACTATTAAAGAAAAAAAAAGGTACATTAAACAGTTATTAGGAATAAAAAAGACAACCACAGATGCTGTATGACAACAAATAATTTTAAAACATTATGAACAACTTTATGCCAATAAATTTAAAATGTAGATGAAATAGATGAATTTTTAAAATATATATTATATAGTATACATAGCTTAATAAAATAAGAAGTCCTGAGTATCCCGTAATCATTTTAAAAAGCATCAGAAGTTTTTCAATAGAAAAAAAAAAGACCAGCCCCAGATGGTTTTACAAACGACTTCCACCAAAACTTATTATTCTAGGAACAAACAATTCCAATCTTACACAAATGATTCCAAAGCACATAAAAAAGAAATACTCCTACTCATTTTATAAGGCTGGCCGGCCTTGATGCCAAAACTTAACAAGGATATAATGAGAAAGGAAAATTACAAGCTCTTTCACAGATGAACATAAATGTAAATGTTCTTTAAAAAAATTAGCAAACCGATTCCATAAAAAAAGGCTAATATACTATGATCAGGTTGTACTTATTCTGAGAATCTAAGGTTAATTTAACATCTTAAAATAACAATTAATATACTAGTCACATATTAAAGGAGTAAAATCATATAACCATCCCAACTACAGAAAAATCATTTGATAAAATTCTATATCAATTCATGATTTTAAAAAAAATACTCTTAGCAAACTAAGAACAAGGAAATTTCTTTAACCTCTTAGAATTTTAAATAGCTAAGAGCATGGAATTCTTTTTTCAAGAAATGAGTAACAAATTTAGTAAAAAATTGCATGAAATCATTATAAAGTACATTATAAAACTTCATTTAAAAAGTATTTTTAAAGGCCTAAATACTTAGGCCTTTAAAATGGCCATTGATTAGAAACTCACTGTCATAAATATATATAATTCTCCCCAAAGTGAGCTATTAGATTAAATATCATTTTAATCAAAATCTTAACGGCTTTTTTTTTTTTAAGTTGATAAGCTGATGTGAAAAGCCATGTGTAAGTTTGCAGGCCTGAGAAGAGCATGACAGAGGAATAGACCCACCTCGCATAATAAAATGGCGAGAATGAAGAAAGAGTGGCAATCACACAGACCTGGGCACAATGACCAATGGAGCCGAGTAAAAGCCCAGAAAGAGCCCCACCCCACACATGGACATTTGACGTAAGACACAACTGGCATCGTGGAACAACAGGGAAAGGAATCTTTTCATTACACCATGCTGGGACAATTGGGTATCGGTGTGGGAAAAAATGACATTGGATCCCTCACCCTGTACGTACGTCAAACAATTCCAGGGGGACTCCTAGCTTTGAGTGCAAAAGATAACGACAGAGAGCTTTTAGAAGAGGATTTAGGAGACTATCTTCATGACCCTGGAGGAGGCGAAGGGTTCCTAAACGACACAGAAGTACTGTCCGCGAATATGACTGATAACTTGAGTCAGCCACCTTAAAATTAAAAACCTCTGCTCATCAAGAGACATCCTTAGGAGGAGGCAAAGACAGGGCACGCATTGGGCAACAAAAGCACTTGTAACCATAATACATAAAGGAATCGTACAGGTTCCGTAGTATGAAAAACACAACCCAGATAGAAAAGAGGAGAGACTGCTACATGAGCTTCACAGGAGAGAGAAGCTAACTGACCAACAAGCAAATAAAAAGGTGTTCAGCCTCGTGAACCATGAAGGACATGCAACTTCAACGCCTAGTGCGGTGCCACCAACTAGCAACCATACTGCCAAAAAGAAGCCTGACAGCACGGCACGGTGGCGTGTGGGGTTAGTTAGTTACCTGGGCTCTCGGGCACTGCTCGTGGCACGACCACTCTGAAGAACAGTTTTGCTTATTTGGTAAAACTGAAGATACACATATCCTATGACCCAACAATTTCATTCCCTGAAAACCAAAAACAACCTACATACCCACTTAGGGCAAACCAGAAAAATACATCTTGGTATATTTACTTAATCAAATACTACTCATCAGCATGAGGAATAAATTGCTGCAGTATGCAATAAAGATGAACCTCAGGAATATCACATCAAGCAATGAAGGCGGGTAGTATAAAGATGTATGCGGTATGATTCCATTTTTTACAAAATTTCAAACATGCAAGACTAGAATTTTATAATTTGGGAGTACAAACGTATGTGGTAGAGAAACGCAAGAGAATGCTCAACACGGAACCGAGGACGGTGGCTGGTCCGCGGGGCAAGAGGTAAAGGGGACGGGAAACTCACAGGCAATATTAATATTCTTTTTCTTAAATGCAAAAGCGGGTATGCATGTTATTGTATTATTATTTTAAATCTATTTAATTAAGTCTTTTGCTTCTACTCAATATTCCATAACAATTTTAAAGGACTCTTAAAATTTCGCATTTGAAAACTGTAGTAGTAATAAGAGGAAGAAACCTTATAAGTTATTGAGTGATTAGCATGTACGGATGCCTTAAATGCACAAGTGAAGACAGCTGAATGCCCCTGGAGGAGCAGCTGGGCTCTCCACTGTTACCATCCTCACTGTCACCATGAGATGATAAAAGTTGGCATTTAAGTACCTTGAATATGCTTAACAGGGACCAAAGCATTCTGTAATTCTCTGCACCAGGCTAAGAGGCTATAGCTATGTCAGTTTTCAGTTCAACGGGCTGAGGGTTCAGTTCAGCAGCAGAACAGTGGTGAGGGGTTCATCTCCATCTAGGTACTGACCAAACCTCGACTATGCACTCGGTCTGCTGTAGGTACGGCCGGGGTGGGCACAAGCAACGAGAAGCAGTGCCCGGCTTCTGAGAGCCTATGGTTCTGCTGGAGGCAAGCCTGTCACAAACAGACAATACTGCATGACAGGCGCCCACATAATCCTCTCGAGGTTGGTGTTACAATGTTTTACCCAGGTTGGGAAGAAGCCATGGGATCCACTGACTGCATCTGGCCCAACTTTTAATAAAGTATTCTTGGGAAGAAGTTTCTCATCACAAAGGAAGAAATACAAATATTTAAAAAGCAAACAAGCCATCGGCTGCTCTCAGACCTGCTGCCATATGCTTTGCTTTTTTGAGCTTACGGCTTAACATTAAAATAACAGGCTTGCATTCCTCAAATATCTCTACTGCTGTTCCTTACTTCACTACTTGAAAAGGCTGTCAGCTGCTGTCACTTGGAGGCATCACCACATTAGCCACCACTGTTTACTGCTTACTGGGTGGTGCAGCTATTAGTTTAATAAACCTGTGTTCGGATGACACCCCGGGGTGTCTATGCCGGAGCCACATGCTGGAGTCTAACACCTAATGAAGGTGTTGGGGTGAGGGGGAGGCAGGGAAGGCCACTTTATAAATATTGATGAGAGAAACTCAGTTCAATTGCATCAGGTTGTACTTTAGTGATGGGTAAAGGGCTGCAGATTTTTTAAAAAGTGCTTTATTTAGCCACTTTAAGGTTCCACGGGCTAAGCAGCTTTGGACAAAATCCAGACATATACTCGGTATGCAAAACAGCAAGTTTGAGATCTGCGAGAAGTAAAATACTGCAGCAAAGCTCTTTAATTCACTCTGCATAAATAGCTGAACCTACAAAAGAAATCTCTAGTCAGAGGTTTCCTGGATTATAATGAGAATTTTCTCGATGGGGAGAAGAGAAGTGCTCTTTTCATTTGAAGACAAAGAAATGTTTGTAATGGAAATGTGTGAACCAATTTTCCAAGGAGAGCAGCTGAAATGCACTGATTAAAAACACGGTGAGGTGATGAGGCAGAGAAATAAAGCCGAAGCCAATCCACTTAAAATCTGCGGCTGCACTTACTTCTTAAAGCGGAGCGAGCCCACCGGGGGGCCACCGTCTACCTTCCTGCCCTCTCTCCCCAGCCCCAAGCACCCCCCTGCTCTGTTACTGGCCCCGCCCCCTAGACAATCAGAACCTGCCAGCACGCAGGACTGTTTACTGTTTCTGGCCACTGTGTCCTGGTTACTAAGCTACCCCACCGAGGATAAAATAGGAACTGAGTAGCCCAAAAGACCATGTCCTTCTCAGCAAAGCCCGGCCAGACAGGCCTGGGGATTCGAGGGTCTGGAGGAACGATAGGAAGCTCAGTGGACACTTCAAGCATATAGCGGTTTGTAATGACAGCTCTTAGGTTATGTACGAATATGGAGTGGTTCACTTCAGGAATTTCATTTCCTAGAGAATGAAACCAAGGCTCAAAGAGGTCAGGAATCTTGATCAAAGTTCTTAGAATATAATAATCACCAGAAACTAGCAGAAGCCCCTGGTCACAAAGGACAAACAAGCCCCAAAGCCATATTTCCCAAGTTTCAGTCACTAGTGTTTGTTCAATGTAATTTTTGCCATATACGGGTAAACCTGTATTAGTATTCGCTTAATATTTTTCTTTGAATTGATTTAAAACAGGTCATTAAAAAATTCTTAGTCTCCCTCTGATTTCCATGAAATCACACTTAGATAAGCAATTATATTTTTTTCTAATATCTATTTAAAAGTGTGTAACTATGAACATAAAAATGGTAAAATAAATAAATGAATGAAATAAAAACAGTCCTCCACAATCCATCCACAATCTCCTTGTGAGCCCCAAGGGTACAGACAAAAAAAAAAGGTAAAGTATTTTAACTTAATAAGAATGACGTCACAGACTTCAGCCGGCCCTCAAACAACACGGGTTTGAACCATGCGAGTCCACTTATATGAGGATGATTATCAATAGATTCTGAAAAGGTACTTTCTCTTCCTTATGATTTTCTTAATAACATTTTTTCTCTCCAGCTTCCTTTATTGTAAGAATGCAGTATGTGATACATACAACATACAAAATACATTTTACGCAACTATTTGTATTATCTGCAAGGCTTCCGGTTAACAGTAGGCTATTAGTAGTTACGCTTTTGGGTGGGTGGAGGGGGGAGTCAAGAGTCACATGTGACTTTCAACTGTGCAGGGGGATGGGGTCCCTAACTCCCTGCATTACTCAAGGGTCAGCTGTACATCTGTTTCTAAATATCATAGAAAAACAAAACTAAAGGGATTTTCTTTTCTTTTCTTTTTCTTCTTCTTTTTTTTTTTTACTATTAACCCTCTGGGTGTCCATGAAAGACTTAACAAATTAGATTGACTCGAGAGAAGGAAGCTGGGGAAAAAATAAAATAAAATCAATCACTTTTGAGTGTGGGGAAAACAGAAGCCGCGGACCACTCACATAAAATTTTCCGGGTATTCACTCAGGGCCATGTCGATGATGTTCAGAGCGTCGTGGTAATGCTTCTGCGCTGACAGGAGGAGGGCGAGGAGGTGAAGGGAGTTGACGTCGTCGCCCTGAAGCTGAAGAGCCTGGCGGACGTACCCCAGAGCCTCTGGGATCTGGTTTGGAACAAACCCCAAAAGAAGTTTTACACACACACACACACACACACACAGCCGCCATGTCAATAGCTGGTTCTCTGTCAACATCAAGGGTCGTGTTAAAGGGAAAACCTTGCACCACATTTGGATCTTAAGCCAGGTGGGTGTGTGAGCCCCAGGAGGTTCGCCACAAACACGGAGACAGATGCCCCCCTCCTGCAATCAATAGTCTAACCAGGGAGGTGACACCAGAGACCCCGCTTCTCGGCGTAACTGCCAATACCAAACCTTGTATTTCTCCCTAAGTACACACTTCGTCTTTTTCCACAAAACTGATCTACTTTTGATTCTGCCTAACGTACGTTCTCTCTAAGTGGACACACATACAAATGGCCGGAGGCTTTTAGCGGAATTAAACTGCCTTAGCTGAACCGTTCTCATTTTTTAAAGTATTACTGAAATTAAAGTGCTTAGGAAGTTATAAAACTTGACCAGAGCTTTCCACATGATCAGACTCCCGTGCTTCTCTGCAAGCTCCTTCGTCTGAGATCTCCATTAGACATCAAGGAAATATGCAAACAAACAAATAACTCGCTCCAAGAAACAAATTACAATGCCACATACGAAGCAGACGTATCCAAATTCAAGTAGGATCAGACACAACCTTAATCTTCACAATGCAACAGCTGAGGCTACGGCCATGTTACCCTGAACGTGCCCGATCTTGTCTGATCTCAGGAGCTAAGCAGGGTTGGGCCTGGTTAGTCCTTGGATGGGAGACCACCTACGAATACCAGGTGTTATAGACGTTAAAAAAAAATGTAACAACTGTGGAAGACTGTCTTTATAATCATCCAAGCACCATGGTTGATAAAATGCACACGTAATGAATATTACACACCCTGGATTCCACGCAGGTTTAGCAGTAACTTGGGAGAATCAGAACCAAAGCTGGATTTTGAAATAGAGCTCGAGATTAAAACTCCTCACACGGCTACCTCTGGACTCCTTGCCTCCAACCCTGGTCCCATCGTGGACTTCCTCTCAGTTCTCTTGCTTCCTCCTAAACCCTCAGCAAGCTCACGCCTTAGCAGGCAGTCAGGACTTCCGTTTTTTCCAAATCTGTTAAGTTTTCCTCTCTGAAATTCAGCTTTTGATGGATTTAAGTTGCAAATACTCGCTATATAGGCTTTCTGCTTTGAGCCACAGAATCACGAGGCTATCAGAGCTGGAGGAAAGATCATAGCCTGGCCCAGCTCTTTGTTTATAGAGGGAGGAAGCTGAGTCCAGAGGAGGGGAAATGCCTTGACCAAGGTCACTCAGCTATTGAATGACTGAGAGTGGCTCTAGATCTTCTGATTCTTCTCTCATCCTCTCCTGGTCAAACGGCATTGGCTCTAAAGAGAAGAGGGCCACAGTCCCCCTGCCCATGGTCAGCAGGGAAATACCGCCATAGAGGTCTGGTGTTGTCACGCGACATGCTGCAAGGGCTGCCGACAGCCACAAGGCTCCATTCACTTATCCATTCCTCTGGGTGCCAGACTCACTGTTGTGAACAGCACTCAGCCTGGTATTGTGGGGAGGGTCGAAAGGCAGGGTGTACTCGTGGTGTCCATTTGCAGAAGGACCAGAGCAATCAGGGACAAACTGATCCAGGGATCAAAACGATGGCCTGAAGGGGAAGCTAACGTGAAGGAATTCACAACTGGTCCTTTCATTCAGCGAGTGCTCCTGAGGGCACACCACCTGTCGGGCAGTGTTCCAGCTGCCAGGGGAAAGGGGTGGCATGGGTTCCTGCCTCATGGACCCTCGAGTCTAGTGCAAAAGACACGGGACAGGAAAGCTAAGCAAGAGGAAGGAGGAGGGCAGGATGGAGGCTCCATGGAGCCGGAGAGAGAAGGTCCTGGTGGAAGTCAGAGACCAGATGGCCAGTCGCCAGCCCACAGCTGCTGCAGCAGTAGCTCTTGCTTAGTCCAGCTGTGAGCCACACCCTGCCAGGGGACAGGACCTTACAGAGGAGGTATCTTGGTTTCCTGAGTCCCCAGGTCGTCAGTGGGAGCTGCCTCTCAACACCATTCCCAGACCTCTGGGAAGTCAGATGCCTACAGCCCGGGCCTGCCAGGGGAATGGCATGTCTGGGAAACTGACCTTTGATTCACCCTCCAGTCAGCACTCAGGAATGTGCTGGGGTTACCACCAGTGTCTTTGCACCTGGTGGGCAGGCAGGCATGTGGCCAGAGTCTCCAGAACAGCTGGGAGGGAATGGGAGGTGATAAGAATGGCAAAGGCAACTTCTGGAAGTTACCGTTGGGAAGAGGAAGAGCAGCAAAGCCTGCCCCTCCAGCAAGAACGCTCCTGAGTCTCCTATTTCAAGGAGCCGCTGCATGTAACTGTTCATATCTTCCATGGATTTTAAAGAAACTGGTGTCTTTGCCTGCTGGCATCTTCCTGTTAATCACTGATTCCCTTATGGCGACCGGACCCCAACCAGGGACTGAATCCCCATCATGCTGCCAGCTCAGGACTGGGCTCTGGTGGCAAGGGACATGGCTCTTTGATGGCTGCTGGGTTTAGGGGATATGCCATATGCTGTATCCATGTCACCATCGGACCCCAAGTTGGGCCCTCCAGATCCGTGGACTGAACCTTCCAAAGCTGAGCCTGGCACGCCTGTGTCTTCACAGCTTATGCTCAAACCGACCAAAACACTGGAGTCTCTACTGCGAGGAGCCAGAGCCCTTGGGGCAGAGTCTTAGTGTCAGCCTCAGACGAATGGAGGACCAGCTACCTGCTCACGCCGAGGCGCTGAAGGAACGGTATCAACACAGGCGCACCCAGTTTGGGAAACATGAGAGAAACTGACCTGTCTGGAGATGGCGAGCTGCAGGGCCAGGTAGAAAGCCGCTTGGTGATCTGTAGGTGACAGGCTGTGGGCCCTGGAAAAGTTTTTATAACTGTTAGTACCCGGGAGAGGCCATTTTTACTTTCCCTATCAAAAAAAACGCATCCACATTTGCATTTTTAGACCAAGGTCACATATATAACTGTTTAATGTTTCATTTAGACTCTCCTCTTGTGTTCACTAACACACACATGCATTTTTCCACTCTACTGTGTGTAGACATGACACAGGAGCCAGTCTGGGCCCCTGAAGTGGCAGCTGGTGATCTGCAGCTCTGGGGAAGAGCCCAGGGGTGAGGAATCCACAGGCCCTGAGCTCGGACTGCATGGGCCCACTGGGCAGGAGCGGCCCACGTGCCATGCTGGGATGTGGTAAAGCCATGAGTGTACTTGGCTAGGCGACAGCTGCTTTGGTTAAGTTTCGGCTTGGCCTTAATGCTGCTTCATCCAAATTTCTGGATTTCAGAGAAACCATATGAAAATCAAGACCTGGCTTTGCCTATAACATGAGGTTTTGGTTTTTGACGAACTACAGAGAGAAAAGCGAAAAAATACTCGTTCGGTTTTTTGATGCTTCTGCTAAGTTCCATGCAGCTTACTAATTTAGTCCATGTAACTTTGACATGTAAGGCTCTGTAGCCAAACACGAGGTTTAGTTTTATTAACTGGCCTTTGACATCGGATGGGAAGAGCCCGCCATACTGGCCTCCTGATTGTAAACATGGTCATTCCTGCTTTTATATGGAAGTCAATCATATTTCACCAGGAACAACTCAAAATGTGACTGTATACAAGACATAATTCAGTGTTTAATAGTCTGGAGGGAAGAGAAAAACTTCCACTCTCTTGAAGGGCATCATGGAGCCGACTAATTACAAACGGTGGGGCCCAGAGAGTAAACAAACTTTCATGCTGTTCTGTCAACATTCTGTGATTAAAGGAGGATCTTCCATCAGCAGAAAACAAACTCCGGATAAAGAAGAAAGCCAAGTCATTATGGATTCAGCAGTGGCAAACATGCCAAGAATGGCTTTCTACAAGTAATAGGGCCTTTTAACGGAATTGTCCATCTGCTGTGGGAAAAAACTAAAAAGTCTTTCAGGTGTTTGCTACCCAAAAACGCACTGAGTCCAACAATCCAGGACATTGTTTGGGCAAATGTGGTAAAGTTCATGTATGGGACTGGGGGGAGCAGACGAGGTCTCTGTTCTTTTCTTAATCTTAAGAGCAAAGCACCTCAACTCCCATCCCTGGATATTTTACCAGTAATGTTTTCAAAAGACAGCCTTGGGGTGTGTCTCGCCTTCGTGTAAGATGCTGTTTGCCCGCACTGCCCTTCTAAATGTCTTCTTTCTACCAGTATGCTCCAGTTTTTTATTTTCCTATGTACTGGTTTCCCATGAATTTGTACATCAAAGAGTCTTCTGTGGTGTTCACAAGAAGTGAGATTGGAATGTCATGGTTTCCGTCTCTCCCAATTATTCAGGGAATAAATGAATACAAAATTAATTAAGAAAAGAGTCTGAATTACTTAGCATTCTTTATTTTATCTCATCTTCTTTCATAATTAAGAAAAAGCCAGGTTTCTACAACCCTCAAAAAGAATTCCTCAGAGCTATAATTTTCTCAGCCCGGTTTAGATTTTTCCCCAAATGAAGTTACGTCAGACCATGGTCGCCTCTACCCAACACCCGCCAAGCGAAAAACTGGCAATGGTCTGAGGAACGTGAATGGCTATAAGGATAGTTCTGACCCCAGGCCCCACCCTGGCCTCAGCAAATGATTATTAGCTGTCGGCCACTGTTGTAAGATAAAACCGACCAGTGCTAGAAATCTTGGCCTTTCTGGGATGCATTAAGGCAACATCTGAAGAATTGCCAATTTGGCTAATAATGGCTACCCAACTGCCAAATTTCTAATAAAGCACGACTTAAATGTACACATTTTAAAAAATCTTATTTTGATAATTTTGCTGATGAGTTCAAATGATTACTTTAGCCTGTGAAAGAAAACAAGAAAATAAGGAAAATGCCCAACAATCAAGAACAACGGCACGGTGCGGATCTCAGGAAATTCTAGAAAACTGGCTGCAGTTGTGCAGAACGACTTTGGCGGCTATGTTTCCTGTGGCAAAACCACCGTGGTGAGCCCACAGCCTACCCGCTCTGCGGGAGGAAAGACATGAGCATTCTTGAAAACCGGAAGCCTGCTGAACTCTGCACATGAATATAAAGCAGCCCAATAAACTCCACTCGCAGGCAAGGGGCAAGGGGCGGAGCTGCTAAGAGAAACCCAGAGACCTAAAAATGTCACCACGGGGATGCTCACCAAGTGCTCACAAAGCACCTCCGCATCCACTAATTTAATTTCTTATCCATAAGGAAAGAATTGTTGGATGGCTGGCTCCCTAGGCCACCCATCCACCCGTCTGTCCATCCACCCATCCACCCATCCATCCATCCACCCATCCATCCATCCATACTCCATCCATCCATCCACCATCCATCCATCTACTCACCCACCACCCACATTATTCAGTATCTACTGTAATGCCAGGCCTGTGCCAGCCTCTGGGGATCCTGGAGAGGAATCGTATAAGTGCCTATCCTTAAGGAGCTTTGTTCTCTCTCAGAGCGGGAGACCCCAAGTGAGGACTGCCATGCGGAGGGCGCAGTGAGGGGCATGCCAGCTGCTGTTGGAGAGCATGGGCTGGGCCTCCCAGACTACCTGGCTGGAACCCAGCATACCTTGGACCCTAGTGCTCTCCTAGACTCCAGTTCCAACATCTTCTAGAGCTGAACCAAGAATACAGAGAAGACTGATCAATTTTGATCCATACTTTGTAATAATAATAACTACACGTTATGAAGCATCTACTATGGAACATCTTGTCCAAGAACAACCAGCAAACGAGACAGAGCTAGAAAAGAAATTCTGAGGCCTGGGCTCTCCACCGTATCACATTGCCGCCTTATTCAGCCCATTCTCCTCAAGTCCCCTTTCGTCCTGATTACAGTGGACATGTGACTGGTGTATTATTTAGTAAAGAAGAAAATGTACAAATCAGGTGAAATTCATTACTTAGGAACCTCCCATTAATTACACACGTAAAATAAGCAACTTGTCCTTGTTTGCCCAGGATTTTCCTGGGCTCAGCACTGAACGGTCCCTGCTCTGGGAAACAGCTTGGTTCCTGACAAACTGGGATGGCTAGCCACATTCAAACTTAAAACTCAAGCGAGAAGCGAGAGGGGACAATAATGTGAAACTGTATCACACTGAGTGATAAACACAAATGACGCCATGCCACCTCTTCTTCATGGAGCAGCCCAGATTTCTGCATGTGGCGGGTCAAGCCACTGAACAAGCACTCTCATCTGTTTCCAGGTTTGCTTTCCTCTGCAGGAAGTGAGAGGTCACAGCAACAGCCACGCAGATCAAAGCTGCATCTTGGAGAGTCTGCAGACAACACTGTTTTCCTTCATGACGCTTTTGTACGGCGCAAATGAATTGCTTCAGCTGTCTAGGCTGAGCTTCTGAATGTACTAACAGCGAAGGGTCTCAAGATTCAGTAATGCAACCGGGATGCCTTTCAAAAATCTCTTTTTTGAACCCATCAGCGAGCACATCTTTCTGAATTCTGACTCCAGGCATAATTAAGAGTTAATTTTTACATAATATATCTGCAACCCCACCACTTTTTGAGTTATACTATTTTCTTTTTAAACAAACAAACAAAAAAAGTGCCAAACAATAGTATAAAAAGAATTGTGGGGAGATTTCAAATAAATAGTAAAAAAAAAGTATTTCTCAACCAAGTGGTTTTTAAATATCCATTTACATTTAAGAAGTAATACGAATCACTTTTTTGTTCAAAATCTTTCCCTCACAGAATGTAAAGTCCACAGTACACTAAAATAGTCCTAATTAATGTGTACTTGAAACACTTTAATTTCTTTAAAAAATATTCTTTATTTCACACAAATACTAATTTAAGTTAGCCTTCCTCAATAAATCCTGTAGGTTAGTAGGATGTTATGACTCTTTATTCCCACATGAAGTAATATTTTAAAATCTCTTTGAATTAAAATCCAAGTAAAATGAACAAAAAGGAATTCAGGCCAATGGAACGGCTGTTATATAACACGAAGTTACAAATCCGGTGGCCAAAGGCAGACCACCGCTATGGCTGTTTTTAGAGAGCCAGTGAGATGAGCTGATTTAAGACAAGTGAAACGGATGTCATGATCACTTTCTTAGGCGCCCACGTGTGGGTTTTATGAACTAGGACTGAGGAATTTAAAACTCCAAATCATTTGAAATGGAAATGCTTTTTCCACACCCTGTGCTGAAGAACATCAACCAAAGCTGACTTAGCACACAGATAGGAGATCTGTTTACAGATGTCAATTGGTACTTTTTGTCATTACAGTCTGGGACTGGCAAGGTGAAGATGCTATCGGCAAACCTGCTAGGAAACAAAGAAATGAGACGAAAGGGATTCAGACTAACCGAAACCAAGTGATAATGATTTCATGAAAGGAGGAACACGTGCCTGTAGGCAACCCAGTTCTAAGGAAAGAAACCTAACAAAGGTTTTAGGTACTGAGAGGTCCTCATGAAATGTTGGTATAAGTAGCTAAGTGTCTAAAATGATTCCAAGGAATTGATGTAACTCAGGTATATTTAAAGTGAAAGGCTCAATAGCAATTATAAGTTTGACATCATGGGACTATATTTTCAAGCACAAATTCATTTTAGTGATTAGTTATACCTGCAATTAGAATAAAATGAGGCAGTGTGGTAATAGTAGGTACCAGAAAAGTTGGGTTAGAATCAGGAGACCTTGATTCTACCTTGACTTCAACAGGTATGTGACTCTGTAATTCTTTTCACTCCCACCCCTCAGTCCCTTACCTGCAGTAAACATGCTACCTGTCCTGTCTACCTTACTGGTGTGGGAGTGAGGATGAGGTCAAAATAGGGATATGAAAGAACACTAGGACACTCAAGTGTTCTCTACTTAAAAAGCGTTCCCCAACTTATAAGAAAGGTAACAATGATGGAGATGAGCACAAGGTGTTATGGAGCGTGGCAGGGGTTGGGGCGGGGTGACTTGCCGGCCTGACTCTCTTAACATAGTATTTCAGAGACAGTCCTAAAATCTGGATTTTTCATTTTTTAATATAACAATCTGCAGCCTGACAGGTTTTAAAAAAAGCTTGCAAAGAATAATCCCTTTTCTAGATGATGACAAATGTCTTTAATAAAAGGAATCATCTCCCTAGACATACAAAGTGTCTATTTTCTTAGAGCTGAACTCACTTTATTAGGAATGAATAAAATGTACCCGAATGGATGAACAGATTAAGAATGCAGATTTACATGGCAACAAATGATGCAGCAAGTTTTGATATCGTATGTTCAGTGCTCAAAACGAAAAACTCCCGGGGGTAAAACACTGTTTACATAATCTTTATAAATATCTCTTCTTTTTATACTTATCATACTTTGGTGTCATTATGTACAGCCGAGTGAAAAGATGAACTCCCACTCACCTCTGAAATGCAAGAAGCGCCTTTCTCTGCAGGACCTCCTGCATCCCACGCAAAGAAGCTGAGGAAAAGGGTTCAATTAGTCAGTGGCATGGGAGATCAGGGCATTTTTGACAAATACAAAGTCACCACAAAACCTATACATGCAGCTGGATTGAAAGCAACAAATTCCAGGTGCCTACGGACCCAGTCCTGTCTCGGGCACCTCAGAGGGTGGGAGACGAAGCCCAGACCAAGCCGGGCTCTTGCACATGTTGGGCCTAACTGTGGAACGATGGGGGATGCGGTGAGTTGGGTGGTCACTCCTGGTGTCCCCAGGCATAGGGGGCTGTCTTCAAAAGACCAGCTGGGAGCTCCAGAGAGGAGCAGGTCTGCTTTCTTAAGAGTAGGCATGTAGCTCTTGGGTGAGGACCAGCTCGACCAGGATGGCACAGAGGAGAATCGGGCACCCACGGTATTGAATTAGAGGTCCTTCTGGCACTGAGAAGCCATGATCCTGGGCCAAGGGCACTAGCTTGATGCTATGAAAGGCCAGTTTAATTCACATTGTGCAATGGCCAGGACTTTTAACACCTTGATACGAACACTAGGGATAGGCCAGATAAATCCAACGCTGAACTGAAAAATTAGCTTGAAAGTGTGAGGCCATCTTGCTGGGAGTTAACACTTCCCCCTGTATAGAGCATGGAAGAGATGGATCCTTCTGAGTCTGTGGTAGAACTAAAGAGGTACTTTTTACTGGGGCGAGACAAAAAGTTCGGGAGGAATCTGATTGTGGTTGGGACTGGAGGTGGCCGTTATCTAGCAAAGCCACAGTGGCAGACCCCATCCTGACATCACGCTGAGAATGGTGGCAGGCTGCCCCAGAGAGCTGAGAGTGGCTGTAGCCCATGGCTAACAGAATGACAAGCTAAAGGGAACCACAGAGGTGACCGACTGAACCATAAATACAAGACAAAGTCCAGTAGGGCCAAGCGATTCTCTCAAAGTTACAGGACTAATTAGGGGCAGAGTCCAACTGAGAATCTATATGGATAAATACATGGCATTCAATTTACACTTCACTAGAAGTCTGTCTACTATAGTTAAAACAATGTGCTGGGTATTGCAACCATATCATGCAGTATATGAAAAATTTGCAAAAACTTCCATTATTAAAAATCAATTGATATGCAAAACTTCTTCAGGGTCTTTGAAATTTTAAGGTAGTGGGAAGAGAGATTTAGGATAATTTGTAAAAAAAAAAAAAAAAACTATAGCAAAAGTCTGAAGAAAGAAAAAGGAAGTGAGCACAGTTAAAGCAAGGATGCATTTTCTCCGAAGGGGCCCGGCAGGCAGGAAGGGGCACCTGAAGAGCACCAGGGGCTGGCGAGGTTCTGTCTCCCGAGCAGGGTAGTGATGACAGTGATATTCGCTTTATATCAATTCATTAAATTATGCATTTGTTTGAGAATTTTTAAATATTCTTGTTATATTTCATGATAATTGTTAAAATAGTAGAGTTCAGAAAAACAATTTATCAATTTACGCTCTCTGCAAACATGTAACTGAAAAAGTCACTAAGTATACGAAATATTTCTTAGCCAAAAGACCATCTACCAATACTCTATCTCCAAAACGTACAATGTCACTGCATGGGTATTTGGTGAGCTGATGCACTTCACATACACCTATCTGTGAATTAAAATGTGCAAATGGAGAAGGAAAAGGTACTGACGAATCAAGGGAAGCTTCTGGGAAGAGGCTGGCCCTGAACTCTTCTACAGTCCTGTGCCTAAGATCCATCATCCCTTCACACAAGGTCAGCCCAGCCCAACGCTGGGGCAGAGGCAGGCACAGGCTGAACTGGGTGAATGTCTCTCAAGGCCCCTGCTTGCCTCACACCTCTCAGCAGATGGCCTGCGCCTGCCAGCTGGTCTCCTGTGCACCACCAGCCCAATGCACCTGGAAGAGGGCTTGGGAATTCTGGCACAAAGCCTTGGTCCCTTCCCTCCCATTCTCCAGAAGCCCAGGCAAAGAGGACAGACAGCAGCACAGGGGCCCCACAGGATGGCATCAGGATGACCGACTTATACTCCCTACAAAGACAAGGAGGTGCGAATCTGCAGAACAGACAGCAGCCCAGCCCTGCGACTCAGCAGCTCCCTCGGGGGAGGTGGGGGGAGGGGCGGAAGGTGGGGGGGAGGCTTCTCTCACCGTCAGTGGCCTGCAGACTGTATGTGAGCCCCAGAGCTAAGTAGCCTTTGGCCTTGAACTCTGACGTTTTCTCTCCTGCATCGACGACAGTTTTGGCAAACTTCTCAGCCTCTTCCAACTGAAAAACCAGACAAGTTAAAAACACAAACCCCTGCAGAACTTCTACCACGCGTTCCCATAAGCATCTGCTGCCAAAAACAGATTTCTGATGAGTCACTGTGAAAATAACTCCCAGATTTTCCAGTGCCACTCTGTGGATTCTGTTTTCTTTATTTGAACCTCTGTAACAGTCCCCAGGATTCCCACCTTCCCTGTTCTCTTTAAAGTTTTCCTTATTGCATTTTTTTTTTTTTGCCTTCTTTTCCAAAGTCGCTTTCATTCTTGGTGGGGCTCTTATCCTTTTCATCTTTATTTTTCACTGATTGGTTCAGCAATCAGATTGTGCTAGATATTCAGAAGTTGAATTATATATGTAATATATATTATATACATAATAAAGTTCTTGAAATGTTTTGTGTTTGGGTCTTTTCTTTCTTTTTTCTTTCTTTTTCTTTTCTTTTCTTTCTTTTTTTTTTTTTACAGCATAATGAATCCATTTACGCTTGGATTTTTAACACAAATTGTTAAAAATGACAAAACTCCATCGATTTATTTTACAATGCACAGCACATGGACCTCGCATCACCAGATTCCAATGAGAAAATGTGCACCTGTAAACTACACCCACAATGAGACATTTTGCACAATTCATTAGAGGGAAAAATAATAAGTTTTGTTCCTTCAAAGAATAGCAAATGTTGATGTTTTTGAAGCTGGGTGACTGTACATGGGAGTTCATTATACTCTTTATTTCTGTGGTGTTTGGAAGTTTTCAAAATAAAAATGTAAAAAAATATATACAGAAAAGGTTTGTTACTCTCATCTTTAAGAAAAAAAGAGAGTCAGGTTTATTGTAGGCGTTAGAGATGTACGCGTTATAGTAATGAACACTGTCATGACGGGAGTGAGTGTAGCAGAGTCACAGAAACTGGCATTTGGGAAAACAAAGGGTTTGGTCCACTCCTCTGCCCACTTCCAGGGCCTGCCTGCATTGTCCCTCTCTAGTGGCACCTAATTGCAAAACCACCACCCCTTCCTGGCTGTGTGTTTCAGGTGACAGCCTACTCTTTCCAAATGTCCTATTCTTCCACATTTTACAAAGTAAAATCCAACAAAAGTAGAACCCTTTCTTCATAAGGCTGACTTTTGTTTCGCTGGGTGAGAATAAATGGAAAGAAACAAAAACAAAAATAAACACAAACAAAAAAACCCCCTAAACAACAAGATCAAGCAGTAAGGACCATAATGGTAAAAACCTTCTTATGGCACTTCAGTCCTTTGAGTAAGTTCCTCGTATCACTCATCTTGATAGACGTTAAAGAAACCAAAACTCCATCATATGTGGGAATTATCTATACGACCTTCTCAGCAACTACTCTGAGTTTTTCTATTTTCTCCTCCCCTGGTATATTTTCGAGGCGCTAAAACTGTTACAAATTAGGCTATTCCCAAATTCAGATCCGGACAAGAACATCTGAGGAGGGACGCGAGCGTGAGGGGAGAGCCATGAGGCGTGCGAGGTTTGAACGGGGTGGGGGGCCGCTGGAGACCGCGACTCTGCTTCCCACATGCCTCAGGCTCTGCTGACAGGGCATCCTTCGGGACGTATGTCTCTTCCCCCCAGCGTTCCCTTCACACAGCAAGACGAATAGAGTGTGAATTCCAATTCCATCTCATCATGTCTACCTTTGCAGCAGAGTCCCATGACAAAGAAAAACGTGGAGTCCCCGGGGGACGGACCAGCTCCCCCGGTCCTTGGGGGGTGGGGATGAAGCCTGAGGCGGCCTTTGGCCCAGGCCACGGACCTGGGGCTCTGAAGAGCCTTGTGTTTGTGAAGCTGGTGAGTCACTACTGCTTTCTCTCAGCACCCCGAAATGCACGGGGCTGGCAGCCCGGGCCCACTCACCCAGTGAAGGGAGCCCATGCACAGCTTGGCGGCCAGCAGCGGGATGGTGGCGTCGTCGGCTTCAGGCGGATACACTCCTTGAGCACCTTCACGGCACGGGCGGACTGCGCAAAAGGGGGTCATTTCTGTGAGACTCAGAACGTTGGATGGAACCAAACACTACAGCCTTCCCAGAGGGGTTCTTGGTTAGACGCCCCCTTTGAGCCCAACCACACGGGGGCCTGGGGACGGCGCCACTTAGAGGTGGGGGCTCTGCAGAGACAGGGGAGTACACTGTGGTGGGATCCAGCGGAAATGCTCTCCTGGGCCTCACCCTACTTTTCTTCCCTACCTGGGGGGACACTGTGAAAATAAGGAAAAGTAAAGACAGTGGGGGGTCGTGTTATTTTAAAAAATAAACTGTCCGATTTAAAGCACACCAAATCTCTGTCTCCGCTTACTTAGGCCAAAGAATCTTATATCGCAGACTTAACACCTTGCTACATGGCAGATTCACTAAATGGTCCAAACTAACAAGAATTACAGTGGCTCCGACCTTTACAGAGTGTGTCCACGTGAGTGTGTGTGTGTGGGGGGGTACTACTTTCAGCACCTTGTGAGTATTATCTCATTTACCTGGTAACAATTCTGTGAAGCAGGTACTATTGTTACCCCATGTGACTGAAGAGGAAATTGAGACACCAAGTGACCCGCCCTGGGCCGTACGGCCCAGCTGGACTCAGCCAGTGTCACACACTGCCTGATATCAGGTATGACTGGAGAGAACGAGAAGACTCCCCCCCAGGAGTAGGTTTATGCTCCCCAGTGCCGGGAACAAGTCAGTGTGAAGAACTAGCTTTAGTTTAAGCCACATTCTCACACGATGAGGTTACAATGGCCAGGAAACGGCACATGTTTCAGAACTGTCCTTTCCCATGATGTGTCCATGTCAGCCCGCAAATAATTTTTTAAAAAATTGATAGCTCATTCATAAATGACCACAGGACACAGTTTCAAACAGTCGGTTGGGACTTCTACGAGGTATTCCATCCCCCCGTGGGATTCGAAGATGCGCGGACTGCTCACACAGAGAAGCGCATGTCACAATATGTAACTAGGGACTTACTTTTCCGGCAGCCATGAGCGACAGGGCAAACTGGTACCAGAGGTGGAACTCCTCAAAGGCAAACTTCATGGCCCGTTCTAAGCACTGGTTTGGAAAGAAGAGAAATGCAGACATCTGAGAACCGTCGGGGTCACCACCGTGAGTGTGAGTCTGTGCACACTGAGGTAAGCGCCACAAAACCTGCTTCCCTTAAATGCGTAAAGCGTGATCCTCCACGAACCCCTCCCGCCGGGTCCCCAAGGGGCACGACACACTGTGCCAGAAGCCAGGACAGCCCACGGTTGCCTAAAACATGATCCTTGATCTCACGTAGTTTTTTATCTAGTCCAAGGAAAGAGGCAGTAGATACACGAACAGTCCCAATACAAGGCCGAAGCTCACGAGTGCCCCAAGAGCAGGAAATAGGGAGTCCCGTGGCTAAGTGGTCGCGGGATTCAGGAAGGGCGTCCTGGAAGAAGGGCGCTTGAGCCGGGCCTCGATTGAGGAGAAGGGGAAAAAAACCACACAGCGATGATGTGGACACGGCACTCCGGGGAGAGGAGGTACGAGCAAAGGCGAGACGTGGAGGCGCGACAGTGTGTGCTTCGACTCGGTGACGGCGAGAGGTCCAGGATAAGCCCAGCCCAAGGCGCACGGGCAGGAACGGGACCGTCAGGCTGGATGGCAGACGCAGGCTGGGGCCACGTCATTGAGAGTCTGACATGGCAGCTCCTTTAAAGTTGTTCCCTTTCCTTCTTCTACCCCGGCTTTGGTTCTCTCTCTTCTGTGCTCCTAAAGTTCATAACTGTCAGTTAATGTGACTGTCCTTGCCCTTCCGGCCCAGCCCGGCCCCACTACGGGAAACGGCCCAGGGTGGACCCCGGGCTCTGTCTGTCAGTGCTGGCCTGTGGTGGGTAAGCTTCGAGTTACTCCCTTTCAGCCAGCGAGGAGCCTCTGGTTTCTGCAGAGGGATGCGACCACGTCAGAGCTTTAGGAAGATCATAAGGCATTGGGGGTGTCAGACGAGAATGGTGACAGGCCAGGAGCAAGGCGGATCAAACGGTTCAGGGGTGTCAGAACCAAGTGACAGAAACAAGAAATGCTTCTGGCTTAGAGTCAGCAAGGACAGGCCACCCAAGGAAGGGAAGAAGTGGTCGCTGGTGAGGCGGAGGGACTGAAGGAGGACAGCAAAGTGTCATGGTCTGGATGCCTGGGAGCCAAGTCATGGCAGGAAAAGCTCGTGTGTGTGTGTGTGTGTGTGTGTGTGTGTGTGTGTGTACAAGGAGGGGGTGGGCTTTTTTAGAATAAAGGAGAATGGGAAAGAAAGCCATCTTATTAATGAGTTTGATGTGAATAGGTGACTGTCATGTGATTTACTGCTGATAATTAGAGATACTCTGAAACCTCAAGAGAAGGATCTAACAAATATACACATTTGAGCTGAAAGAAATATAAAAGGACGTAAATAATTAGAAACACATCTATGTCCATGGATTGGAAAATTTAACACTGTTGAGATGTGAATACTACACACAGTAATCTACAGATTCAATGCAATCTCTATCAAAATCCCAATGGTATTTTTAATTTTTTTTTTTATAAATAGAAAAACCCATCCTAAAAATCATCCTAAAAATCTCAAGGGACTCCAAATAGCCAAAACAATCTTAAAAAGAGAAGAGAGAGAGAGACAGGGATGGAAGACACACACCCGGATTTCAGAGATGACCCACCATGCTCCAGTAATAAAAACTGGCATGAAGGCAGACTAGAAAGAACCAAAAGCGAGGACTCAGCCAGGTAGCTGTACACCCATGTTCACAGCAGCATTACTCACAACAGCTAACATGTGAAAGCAACCCAAGTGACCACCAAGGGAAGAATGGATAAACAAACTGATGTATACATACAATGGGATAGCATTCCGCCCGAACGGAGAAGAAAATTCTGACCGACTGGGGAGATAAATGAGTTCCCAGAAGACTCGAGAGAGCAGGTCCCTGAAACAAATGGGCCCGGATGGAAGGCCTTCTCTTAAGAAGGTTCCTCAGAATAAGGAGACCTTTCGGGAGCTATGCTGCTCAAACACTGTTTTCTCTGTAATGATGGACTGAGGTGTTTGCTGGGAGGGAGGAAAAAGAACAGAGTTAGGGTTTTTTTTTTAAAGAACAGAAGAGCTTTAACAGCAACAAAATCTTTATCCTGAAGAGACAGATTGCTCACATCAGGGTTGCCTAAAAGACTGGTGTGGACGAGCAGTGGTACCTATGGCATTGTACTGCCGTTTTTCTCTGGTGATGCTCTGTGGCCAGCCCAGGAGCTGAGGAGAATGACAGAATTCTCAGGATTACTGGATGGGGAGGAGTGGGCAGGGGGGGGGGAGGGACTGAGAGACAAAGGAGCCACAGAGAGGGTGACATACTGGAGGACATAATAAAAGTAAGGTGGTAGGAGAACAGAGAAAAGAATTCCAGAATTTTAACTGGTATTTACAGAGAAGGTCACTGTAAATATTATGCTAACTGGTTTGCTGTAAGCACCCACCATAAGAAAAATATATTAAAAAGTGAAGTAATAAGCATTTAATAAGCCCCTACTCTATGTCTTGGGATGATATAGGATGAATGTCCACAGATCCCAAGTAAGATGAACACTTGGTCCCTCATTTTGATCGCACTGGTAATGTGCTTAGCTACAATCTCAGGGGTGGACATGTGACTCCATGCTGGACAATGTGATTCAGCAGAAGTCACTGAGCCACTGAGTGAGGCTTCTAGGACAGCTCTTTAAGACAAGGGTATCCTCAGCTGGAGCACACGTCAGCCCTGGCCCTTCCCTCTGCCTGGGACACAGACTCAGTGCTGGAGGTGGGGCAGCCAGGAATTGAGAAGCATGAGGACGAAAGCCATTTTCTAGAATGACTAAGCAGAAAGAGAGATAGCGCTCGGCCCCTGATGCCATGAAATGCTAAAGGCTCTCACTACACTTCTTGTCACGGGGGACAAAATAAGTCCTATGTGGTTAGGTATCATAAATTTGTTTTGTTGATTACATCTGCATACACCTCTCACTATTACTGACCCTAAATGGCAGAACTGGGATTTCAACTTGTCCCCAGAGCCCTCTTAATGGCTCTGCTATATTGATAAGCAACAGGAACCCATTACTGTGCCTTTATGAAGCACAGTGGGGAAAATTACTAAAGCAGCTTGCTGAAAAGATCAAGCAGGGAAGGTGGGGGAAAGACTTAATCCATGTGTGGGGCAGTATGGGCAAGAAATAAGTGGGGGAGAACAAGTATCATGGAGAGAACCCCAAGCAATGAAAATCCAGGAGAACTTAGAGACTGATTTATAAAAGGGGGACAGGGATGACGAAGGAGGAAACGAGAATGCTCATCACACTGGCTGGGATTAGGCAAAGGAGTGAAGAGGTAGATGATGATCAAAAACGAAGTTCGTTCTAACAGCTCCACTCAATTAATTCATTGCAATGTAACCACTAAGGACTTAAATATATACACAGAAACATTTAGATGTTTAAATGCGTGTCTTCCTCCTTTTGCTAAGAGAAATGATAAATATAAACTGTTTTCCCTGATAAACAAAAGGAGCTCAGTTCTGAATCAAAAGCTAGATGCCATAAATAAGTGTGCATCCTTATTTTCTTTTGTGCCAAAGGCTAACATACTCATTATACTCTGTGATACACACGTCCTGGAAGCCTAACTGGTCTTGAGCTCCATTCTAGGTGCTATAGGAAAATATCCACCCTCATAAAGAGCAAACTCAGAATCTTGGGGCTATGAGAGAACTTGGAAAGCATCTAGTTGAAGTCCCCAAAGGAGAGGACATTTATCATTTTAGCTGTCTATCCCCTTAAAACTCTTCTGATTTTTTGGGGGTCGGGGGCGGGTAGGGGGATAAAAGATAAAAGGGAAGCAGCCTTCTTGCTTCCCTGTAATAAAGCCTAAGGGTGAATGAGGAAGGAAGCAATAGGAGTGTGTCACATGATCCAAGCACGGCCAATCAGATGCTCCCATTAGTACTTTGCATCTGGAGTGAGCGAGGTGGGGCAGAGACTCTGGGCTGCTATTCCTAGTGGCCCGACCTGGGGGCCACAGTAGCAGCAGGGTTGGTGGAGGCCCTCCAGGGCAAACTGGGGCAGGGGACTTGCCTCCTTAATTTCTGCTCATGCCCAATTCTTTAGCTTTCTGTGCCTTTCTGTGAGCTTATGCCCAATTCTTTAGCTTTCTTTAGCTTTCTGTGAGCAGTACGTACTGAAAAATGCCTTTTCTGCTGGACTTAACTAGTCAGATTCTGTTACCTACAACCAAGGCCCTAAAGGTACACCCAATCAAATGCTTCAGGCCCCTCTTATAACCCCTACCTTCTGGTCCCCAACATGTCTCTGTCTAAGAACCTTCCAGAATAGGAAATTCACAGCCTGAACAGTAGCTAGAAATGATCTAGGCATCACTACAGATTAAGTGTAGGAACTTGGACAAGCCAATTAACCGCTCTATACCTAGACTCCTCATTATAAAATGAGAAATGTAATGGTAATTAATGTAGAGAGTTGTCAGGAAAACTCAATTAGTTAGTACATATAAGCAACAAGAATAGTGGCTCAGATGAAAGACAGTAAGTGCTAAATAAAGGTTAATCATAAACTCTTTTAAAATTAACATTCTTATATTTAGAAAGAAAACTGCATTATACCTATCTCTACTCAAATTTAATATATGAAAATTTAAAGATTATAACACATTAAATCGGAAATAATTATTAACTTTACAAAATGGTTCCTCATTTTAGAAAAGGATTCAACCTGAGACCCTTGAAAATAGTGTGCAACTTTGCAGAACCAGACTAGAATATATGTTTGCTATTCATTTCCTAATGAGTAGTATAGACTCAATGTGTGTGTTTCCCTCATATTCGTATGTTGAAACCTGACCCCCATGTGATGGTGTGAGGAGGTGGGGCCTTTGAGAGGTGATTACGTCATGAGGGTGGAGCCCTCATCACTGGGATTAGTGCCCTTATAAGAGAGGAGAGTTCCTTTGCCCTTTCCGTTATGTGAGCACATGGTGAGATGCTGGCAGCCTGCAACCCAGAAGTGGGCCTTCTTCACCAGACACCGAAAGTGTTGGTGCCACGATCCTAGCCTTCCAGCCTCCAGCTCTGTGAGAAACAGGCCTTGCTGCTTCTAAGCCACCTAGTCTATGGCATTTAGTTACAGCAGCCCAAACGCACTATGACAACCGGCTTTTGGATAACACCGGCTCTGTAGCCCAGAACTATTCTAACTGCTTTACAAGATCTGCCTCATTTGCTCATCCTCACCTTACAAGGCGCGAGCAGGCACCATTACGATCCTCCATCTACAGACGAGGAGACTGGAGCTCAGAATGCTGCGTGACTACGTGAGGGCCCAGCGAGCTGCTGGTAGAGCTGAGACCTGGATCCAGGTGGTCTGGAGCTCTTCACCACAACACCGCACGGCCTCTGAGACTTTCGTCACAGACATGCCACTCACACTGAACTTATCGGGCCCCTTCATGCTGCAGAAAGTAAAATGCAGCTAAATAAAAGCCCTTAAAATGCCATAGGTTCCCTGAACTATTTCTGAGATTCGGCAAGGTTTTTTTTTTTTTTACTGTTAATGGGGTCCTTGCTCCCATGGCCTCTTTGGGATCCCTGAGGCCACTGGGACTGAAGCCTTTTCAAGAAACTTCACAGATTCCATGACACACAGCAGCACCGCCTCGGCTGGTGATGCCATGTCCCCTGCCTACCTCAAAGGTGCTCAGTGTATGTGAATCACACATTTCCCCACACTGCTGCATCTTTCACAGACACTCCCCCTCACGCCCCACCCCCTACCCCCAGCGCAGACCTCTTTCTCATAACAACCCACATAGCATAAAAAGCCACTGGGGTGTCATACAGAGTTAGGAAATATAAATCAATTACAAATTAGCCTTTCACCTCCATTCAGGGGTGTCTGAGCTCTGGCATCACGGCCGATGGCTCCGTCACCCCGTGGGCTCTTGGCATCTTATATACAGTGACAGCGTTCGCCCTGAAAAAGTGCCCAGACAACTCCAGATGCTCCAGGAACCTCGATGCCAAGCACACTGCTTGATGGATACCATGTCCTCCCCTGCGTTCCCGTAAACATCAAGCTTATGTAACTCCCTGAGCAGCTCAGGTCAACATGCCCCCATCACGAAAGGAGACCCATCCCGAAGAACGCCTCGAAGAAAAAAAGGGAACTTGGGCTGTCCCTGGGGGGCTGTGCTATTCACAACCTCCGCCCCTTAGACGGGGTGTTTGTTCATCCCGATCCTGTTCGACTATCCCTTTTCAACACCCTAATCAGATCTGTATGTGACAGAGTAAAAATTCCCAGTTTAATAAAGAGGGGAGATTAGGAACAGAATATACTCTCTAAAATAAAAAAGAAGAGCATTCACGTTTTAATAACGGTTCCAGTCTAAAAGAAGTACTGATCAAATGGACTGTTAAGACACAGGCGTTTTGTGCATGGTACGGGCATTCAAGAGGCTGCCTCCACCACCCAGGCCCCGCCTGGCTGGTGGGCGGGCGGGCAGAGCGGAGGCAGGCAAGAGGCTGAGGAGGCAGAGGCACGGTGGAGGCGCTGGCCCTGGGGCCAGACTGCCTAGGCTCGATCCAAACTCCGTATTCACCAGCCACAGTGCGGTTATAGGCTACACGCAGCAGTGCATGTGGGATGCTCAGGAGAGCGTCTGGCATGGAACGAATGCTATCAACATGTTACGGTCGATGTTGTTCTTATGAAACGAACAAGCAGCAGATCCTGTGGGGTCTGGGGTTCGATCTGAAGGGGAGGCGAAGGGGAGAAAAGGCAGCCCTGGGAATGGGGGCGAGGGTGCCAGCGGTGGCAGAGGGAGAGCGGAAAGGAGCTTTTGAGTGGGCAGGGAGAGAGAAGAGCTAGAGCCCGGCCCTTCTTCACTCCGGCGTCCAGGGGCGAGAGGGCAGTGTGGGTCTGGGGAGCGGGGTCTGGGGTCCAATCCAGGGCTGCAGATCCCCGAGTCACCCACGCAAAACAGCGGGTGACATCTCCAAATCGTCTCCGTGACCAGAAAAGACGACGGATCTGGCAGTGGTGCTGTCTCTGCCAGGAAAGACAGGCCTGTTCGCCGTGACCGTCGCGCTGCCGCCACCTCTCTAACCCCCTGAGCGCATTCATTCAACACCACGGGCATTTGGTAGAGTAAGTAGACTCTAAATGGCACCCTGATCATTTGAGTGGTCGTCAGAATGTCACGTGCAAAAAATGTTTCCGTTGGTAGCAAAAGCTTATCCTTTGCAGTCTCTGAAGTTGGCTTTTCGTAGATCAGCCATCTCTGAGGGGGCTCGGGGAATGGGGAGCCCTTCTGGCAGAGGGACGGGACCTCGCAACGCCTTCCTGGTACGCAGAGGCCGGTTACACGAACTGGGCTCATGGCAGCGAGAGCGGTACCATGCCACAGCGAGGAGACGCCAGAGTCTATTTTCAGAACGCAAGAGAGGGATTCAGCATCCAAACACCCCTGGGGGAGGGGCGGGAATAAAATCATCAGATGGAGCCTGGAGCTTGAGTCTAAAATTCATCGCTATTCAAACAGAACGAATAACACAGTGAACCGTCTGCGTTATTCGCCTCCGTGCACAGTATGGCCGTATCTTAAGAGTCCTCGTGACACAGGCCCTTCCCCTAAGCAGGAGGATTTTCTTTTCTATGTCATGTATACCTAATGAGTTGGCTGATAAATGTGATTCCGGCAGCTGTGTAACAACGTTTTTTAAAAAAATTTAACACGGTATATGGATAATATTTCATGTCTTTACTTTTAGCAATGAAAAATTAAGCAATTTAGATATTTTGGACCATTATCTTAGACCTACAGAATGAGGGGACCGTCGAGAATACCTGGTCCCATCCTTACCTTACAGAGGAGGAAACTCAGAGCCAGAGAGGAGACAGGACCTGTTCAGGGGTCATACAGTGGCAGACTCAGAATCGAACCCAGGTCTCATCTCTGTTCAGAGCCCTTATTTCTAAATTAACTAAAAATAAAAGCACACATTAAAGTGGAATTCAGAGATCTATTCTATAAGAGTCTGGGTCCAGGAAACACTTCTAAAAGGCATGCTTTTGGGGCTCTCAGACACAAATAAGTCCCCCCAACCCAGGTTTTGAGAAAACACAGACAATATCCATTAAGTCTTGCTCAGGTTTTCTCCCCTGAAATTGAAAATAAAATAGAGCAAACTCTAAATCCGTGCCCTCTCCCATTTCTCTTTTTTGCTTTAAAACAGCAATACCTCTCCAAGCAGAGGACTCTCACAGCTTTATTGCTTTGGCAAACGCTTAAATTAAAGGACTCTATTGCCTCTGGCCACGGTGGAGGAGGAGAGAGTGGGATGTCTTTCAAAGGTCACAGATTTTATTAACAGAATTTGAAATGCTGGACACCACCGTCGCCCAAGCTCTCTCTGCTCAGCTACATGAAGCGACTCGATCAAGTGCGCAGGCCAAGTGAAGGGTGTCCAGGGTCCCATGCTGATGCTACACGCTCCACCTGCTGTTCTGCTGATGGAGCTGTTCTTTGTTATTCTTGCAAAATGAATCTCTCACTTCAAGAAATAAACATTCCACTCCTCTCCCGACTGCCTCTCACCTCTTGGTCTCTGTCCTTATCTACCCTGGCCTGGGGCACCAGGTTGGAAGCCTTAGTCCACAGCTGCTCACCCACGGCAAAGGCAGAGAGGGAAGGAGTCGAGGGGACAGCAGCCCAGGGGGGTGTCATGTACAACATCAGGGTTCAACGGCTGCTTGAACGAAGGAATAAATACAGATCGAGTGTTAGGGTCCATTCTTTCAGGCATCCTTTAAGGCGGGGGAATGCAGAGAAACAGGAAGGCACAATGAAGTATACAGCAAAATGCAGCTGGAGATGATGTCATGTCAGATAAACTATGGCCTGTGGACCAAATCTGACCTGTTTCCTGTGTCCATGGAGTCCGAAAGCTAAGAATCGTTTGGAGATGAACGCTTGCCATCGACCCGATGAGAGGAATTACTAATTCTGAATTCAGATTAAATGAAATGTTACCCCCCAAATAACCTCATTCTTCTCATTTAATGCATCTATATCACAAAAAGTTATATTTTAATTTAATCAATAAAAATTTTGTGGAAATTTATATCTACACAATATCTTTGTTTTTTCTTATTGATTCTCATAGCCTAAAATGTTTAGTATCTGGCCCTTTATAGAAAAGTTTGTCAACCCCCAGACTAAAGGAATGGGTCACTTTATGTCACTGAGGCAGCACTGAATTGCCCTATTATTCTAAAGACAGGGAATAAGGTGAAAGTTACAAGGAGACAAATTTCAGCTCAAGACTTTCTAATAACCAAAGAGGAATGGAGTGGTATGTATGATATAATATGTACCAAGAGCTGTGCTGGCTCTTTTATACCCCTCACTGAGCTTCATAACAATCTCTGAGGCAGAAGCCCAGAGTGGCTAAATACCTCCCCTGAAGTCACACAGCTAGAAATGGCAGAGCAGGATTTGAACTCAGATATGCCTGACTCCAAGGCTGAGTTTTTTTCACTACGGAATGAAAGACCCTTCTAAGGGTCAAGGATTGTCTGCCTGGGTTATTACAGGGGGGATTTTTATATTAGAAAGCAGATTATCAACTCAACCAATAAGAACAGTAACATGCACTTTGCATACACTATCTCTTTAGTCATCACAATCACCCGTGGAAGTAGGTCTTATTTTGGCCTGTACTTTCCACATAAGGGGATAGGTTTAGAGAGGTAAAGGAATCTGTTCGAGTTCATACTTAGCATATAAAGGAGCAGAACTGCAATTCAAACTCAGATCTGATATCAAAACAGACGATACTATTAAGAGGGCAGTATTATCCAAAGTGATTTACAGATTCAACACAACCTCTGTCAAAATTCCAACAGTCTTTTTTGCAGAAATGGAAAAGCAAATTCTCAAATTCAAATTGAATTGCAAGGCATCCAGAATAAGTGAAACAATCTTGAAAAAGAGCAAAGTTAGAGGACTCACACTTCTGGATTTCAACGCTTACAACAAAGCTACAGTGATCGAAACAGTATGGAATTGGCATAAGGATAAATATATAGAGCAATTAAACAGAACTGAGATCTTAGAACTAAACCCACATATCTATGGCCAACTGCCTTTAGACGAGGGTGCCAAGTCCGTTCAACGGGGAAAGAATAGTCTCTCGACAACTGTCGTTAGGCAAGTGGATATCCACATGCGAAAGAATGAAGTTGGACCCCTACCTCATACCATATAGAAAAATTAACTCAAAATGGATCAACAACCTAAACATAAGAGTGAAAATCATAAAATTCTTACAGAAAAACACTGAAGTAAATTTCCATGGCCTGGAATTTGGCAACAGATTCTTGGATATGACACCAAAAACATGAGCAACAAAAGCAAAAACTGATACATTACATTGCAGCAGAAATAAAAACTTGTGCATTGGAGGACATTATCAAGAAAATGAAAAAAACAAACTACAGAATAGGAGAAAATATTTGAAAATCTGTTGAGGGTTTATTATCCATAATAAATGAAGAATTTCTATAACTCAACAACAAGAACACAAACAACCCAATTTAAAACTGAGCACAGGTCTTGAATAGCTATTTCTCCAAATAAGATACACAAATGGCCAATAAACACATGAAAAGATGTTCAACATCATGAGTTATTAGGGACATGCAAATCAAATCCACAATGAGATACAACTTCGCACTTAACGGGGGTGGTTATTACAGCAAAAACAAATGGAACCCTAGTGCCTTGTTGCTGAGAATGTAAAATGGTGCAGCCACTGGGAAAAAGAGGTTGGTTGTTCTTCAAAAAATTAAACATAGAATTACCATATGACCCAGCAATTCCACTCTTGGATATATACCCCCGCAAAAAAATGAAAACAGAACGTCAGATACATGTTCATTGCATCATTATTCACAATGGCTAAAAGGTAGGAATAATTCACATGTCCATCAATAGATAAATAGATAAACAAAATGTGGCATATACACACACATACACTCATATATGTGTGGTTTGCATGTGTATACACACACACACACACACACACACACATATAATGGAATATTATTCAGCCACAAAAGGAATGAAGTCAGACACATGGATCAGATATATATATTATCACCACATGACTGAACCGTGAAAACCTTCAGCTAAGTGAGATAAGCCAGGCATGAAAAAACAAGTATTGCGTGATTCCATAGTATGGTGTACCCAGAACAGGCAAACACATAGGGACAGAAAGTAGATCAGAGATGACCAGGTTATGGGGGGGAGAGGAGGTGAGGACTTAATGCTTAATGAATAAAGAGTTTCTGTTTGGGGGGAGACAGAAAATTTGGAAATAGTCACGACGGTTACACAAAATTGTGAATGCAAGTAATACCACTGAATTATGTACATTAAAAAGGTCAAAATGGCATACTGAAAAAAAAATTTAAATTAAAAATTTTTTTTTCACTGAGGGCCAGAAGAAGAGAGCAATGATGCTTAATTCAAAAAAGGTTTCCATAATGGCGGGGATGCAGGCACCAGAGGCCACGTCAGTGGCTGAGATTCTTTGGGGGCAGACCTGTCATCCTGTCATACAAAAATTACATAGCTGGTCCCTACCGGGCTGACCCCCCAAGCCAGACCAGAGTTGGGGTCTGCAGGTGCCCCAAGCTGGGCCCACCTCTTCCTCTGTTGCCTAGTTTCCAGCTAAGTGACCTTTGACCTTTGGGTCTCCCTGGGCAAGACACAGTCATTGCACATTCAGGGACAGTTTAATCAAAACCCAAAGAAAAGGGACTGGGATAAAAATGTGCATTGGCTTTGAAGCACTGGTTTATTCGGCAGGTTAAACCAAGCGCTCTGTCCTGATTTCTCAGAAGTCTGCGGCTCCATGTGCGCCAGGCCACACGGATGTCTTTTAGGGACCCAGGTCAAGGCGGCTGGGTTTGTGCAGTACCAGCAGGGCTGCATGAAGGACCAAATTCTAATGTACACTAACACATGGCAGGCCTGTCGAGGAGACTTGTTAGACGTTCGAGTGTTTTTCACAACGCTCCCTGATGAAACAAGTGTCTGGGTTAGGGATGTGAAAATGTCCCTTCGGTACAAGCACTAGCCAGACAGTTCTACTCACAGGACTAGAATGTTGTTGAGATTTACCATAAACAGATGAATAGGAGTTTAACAGGAAAGATAAAAATACCATTTCTGGCTTTAAAGCTGCCATGTCTATGTAGAGAGGATACATACATCCTTCAAAAAGGACCCCATTACATTCTGTCAAAAATGGAGCCATTAATAGTCAAATTCAAGGAAAAAAGAAACCTCCTGAGCAGTTTGGGTTCATTCTGAAAACAGAGGAAGCAGAGCTTGTTGCTTCACTTTTAATAGCGCGGGTTGTCATGCCAACTAGGGCTGCTGTTTAAATCGAAGGGGGAAAAATAAAGAAGTGTTCCTTCCTCCACAAACCTTTCAACAGAGCTCACAATTAGTCTTTAAAAAACACGAAAACTCACAGCGCTGGAGATACGGTAAACACTGTGCTTATATTTAAACCCGTCAGAAAGAGGATGTAATAAACCTTCGGTTTGCATTTCCTTCGCCCAGTATCTGGCTGAACAGGGCCCCTGAAAAAAAAGAAAGGTGCTATGTGGGCATACACAAAGGCAGCCAATCCTGAGACGGGAGAGGAGCCTTCCCTCTTGAACAAATATAAATGGAGAAAGAGACAGGATAGTTTTCATGTAAAGGGGGATCTGCTCCCCCAGAAACGCAGTTCTTAAAAGCCTGGGCTCGCACAATGCCACACACCCCGCCAAAGGTGTCAATGACAGGAGGGTAGGAGATGAGAAAAATCCACAGATACTCAAGGGGCGAGGGCCTGTGCTGGGCCAAGGGTGGACCGAGCCCCAGTCTTCAGTGACCGAGCTGTCTGAAGACAGGACCGCTGCCCTGAGGCGCCGGGCACCTTCGCTTTTCACCTGTGACATCTGTCTTATTTAGGACTGAGACACCGCGGCCATCAAAGGTGTGCCGGGGGAAGTGCCCACTGCAAAACTAAAGAGAAAGAGCAAAAAAAGGCTGAAGCAGAACACTGGAGTCCTTTGTTACGGGATGTGCACCCTGCAGGGAGTGCTTCCCAGCGCCTGCCACACCGGCCACAACCGGCCTGGCCACCTCCCTCTAGACCAGGAGCCATGCATGGGCGGGGACCCGCCTGATTCATCACCGCCGTACCCCGGCCTTAATCGCAGGGCAGAGGACTGCAAATATGTATGCTAAAGACACATATGTCCTCCATTTTATCGACTGATCTACATTTTTAATAGATAAAACACAGACATAGTACAAAATTCAAAAGCCTCCGAGGGATAAATGGCGATAAATTTCCCTGTCGGCCACCATTCCACTCTAGTGCCTCCGAGGCAACCTCGGGGACTGTCACCATTGTTTAAACATGATTGGTGCAGTGAAATTCTAAATTGCAAAGGCTCCAACAACCAAGCAGACTACCCGGCGACTTGGGCGCGTCAGGCCATCACCAAAGAGGGAAGCTAAATGTGACATCAAGACGAAGGTCACCTGGGTGAAAACAAGGCCCTGGCATTCCACGCCAGGGGCAGCCACCTGCCAGGGAGCTGCTGGCATGCCGAGGAATGCTGCTAAGGTGACAGCCGTCCCCCTGGAGTCATTCACGGCACGACGAGAAGTCCGTGGGCAGGGGTCATCCAGCCTGTAACCAAGCAGCCGCCTCAAGCTCCTCACACCTGTTTCAGACATAGGCCAATTTCACGCTGGGGCAAGGCTATGTGGCTACACATGGGAAGAAGCAGACATGCCAACCACACTCAGCCTTGGACCCGGAGAGATGCCTCGTGGTTTGTCTGGAGGAACAAAGTTTACCTTCAAAGAACTCGACCGTGGGCTAGGTGGCTCTGTCCCCACAGACAGGCTGGACAGGGTAGACAGGAACTAAGCGAGGCAAGGGAAGAGGGTCCCAGGAAATCAAAGCACCCAGAGCGGTGACAAATCTGGGCCAATCCCAAGCCTGGGCAGAGTCCTGGGGGGTGTACCGTGTGTGACAAGAACATCTGGACACGCTGCTTTATCTAGCCAGCATGTGAGGGGCTTTTTGCAAAGACTGAGTAACCATTGCCCTGTATAGACACCAAACCAAAGACTAAAAAAAGACTCGAGCCACGCAGGCTCATCTGCTCTCCGAGGCCCCTGCCTAATGTGGCGATGCGCTGCAGGCTGGAGGGTGAGCCGGGTGCTTATCTGATTTCAGCCAATCTGTTACTGTATTTTATTCCATGTCCTCGTGCCCAGAGGCTGTTGCAATGTGTATAAATTTAGAAAAGGCAAGATAAATACATGGAAAAGTTCATTTTAACAAAATGAGTTTGTTTTCCTTCTTTTTATTCCACTAAAGACAAGATAAAATGATCTCGTTCCTTATTCAGCCCCTACCACCGTGGATTGTGGTAGTCTGGGCAGCAACGCAGCACTGGAGAGCCACGGCCCGAGGTTAACCGGCTTCTTCTGAAACTGTGAAACAGTCGAGCTTCCATCCTAACTGTTTCTTAGAAGCTGAGGGAGTGAGATGACAGCACCTGGCACAAGATCTGGAGTCAACTAGGCTCTCTTCTGCTCAAGCAAAAGACCCTAAATGAAGACATGTTTCACTTTACGCAAGAGCCTGCGTATGTCAGTTCACCGGTGAATACCGTGTGCCTGAAGTTGATGTTTTACCAGGAGTTACACATTGGTACTTTAACTAAAACTGTTTTATAAGGTAATTCATAGCACAGATGGCAGATTTGGGGTTATGGTGGAAACTGTACTGAAAGAAAAATTGCTTGAGAAGTGATTGCCTTCCCTCACACAAAAATCACAGCCAGTAAGGTTTTTGGACCACTCGTGGGAAGTGACCGCCAAAGAATTGTACCTTCTAATCATTTAGCCCCGTTTCCATTTTATAGAGGATGAAACCAGAGTTAAATAATGAGCCCAAGGTCACGTGGCTGCCAGTGACAGAGGTGGAGGCCAGGACCAGGTCCAGCAGCTTTTCCCAGCGCTTACGCCCCCAGAACCACCCACCACCTGGAGGCATCCAGACTCAGGGGCTGTACCTCCGACAGCATCTCATACTGGCCTCTTCTTCCAAGAGCAACAGTCAGCAGATCATAGGCCACAGATGCGCTCTGCAGGCTGATGAGGCGGTCGCTCTTGTGCTCAGGTATCCGGCTCAGCACAGCATCCCGGTTGGCCTGAAAACAACCCAGAAGAGAGAAGCAGATGGTGAGCCAGCCCATGCGCGCAGTTCTCACTTTGTGGAGAGAAGCCATCTAGGCCTCGCTGCCCCTAACAGCTTGCTGAGGGGCTGGAGAAAAGGGCAGGAATGAGTAAGGGGCTTGTCACCTCCGGCTGTCCGTTCAAAATCCCCAGAGCACCCCAGCCCATGGCACATGTTATTCTCCAAAGCCCTACATGGCACACACACGTTCCTGTCAGGAGTCAGCGCAAAGCAGCGTGATTTCTCCTGGGTTCGGGTTCCCATACAGCCTCGTAGCTGTGCTGAGGCTTGGCTGCACTCCGGGGCAGCAGAACCTTCCGTCAGGGGAGGCCCTGCTGCATCTCACTTGCAGATGCTGCTTCTGCTCTCCATTCAGAGTGGGAGAAAACTCCCAGGCCCACCCTTCCCATCGCCGCACAGTGTCATCGAGTTCCATCAGTCCTACAGAGACGCATCATACTTCTCCTCCATCACCAAAGCAACGTTCGAATCCCTGACAGACATCTTCACTGGCACAGACTACAAAGACTAATTCAGTCTTGTTTAGAAAAGCACAAAACAGATGTATCAGAGACAGCAAGAGGTAAATGGATTTTTGTTTGAAAGATATTATGCAGAGGACTCAAGAGAACACCTTGCCTATTTCACTTCTCCGTTGCTTAGCACAGAAATACAGCAGGCATATTCAAAGCTTATTAGTCTCATCTATCTAGAAATCAAATGCTCTTTACAGCCACTTGTTTTCATTATTTTTGAAATGTAATTTCTCTACCGATTCCTCCAGACATATCTCATGCATTAGAGATTCTAACCACTAGCTCATTTTCCTTTTCTTTCTAACAAGGGGTTCAGGAACAGTAAAGTTAGATTTCACCTATCTTTTTTCCCTTGATAATTAATAGAAGCCTCCAGATCTATCCGTCCCTAGGTGCATTGGAAGGGACTCTCAGCTTTACCTGTGGAAGTGGCTACATGAGGTATCAGGGTCATTTGTTCAGGCAGGAGGATGTTTGTCTTCCCACCTGACATTCGGAAATGCTATGTACACACCATCTCCCTCACTAATGAGAAAACAGACTTTCTTTTTATATGAGTCCAAGGCATTTAGCCACCCATCAGTGCTTACTTTAAAACTCCTTGCTCTTAAATGTCAAAGACAAATAAGAATATATAAGACAGGCCACTTCCTACAAAGTGAGTCATCTCTTATGGAAATAAGCCTGCTTTTGAAGATTTTATTCTAAGTTTTTCTTATTAGGAGTGGCTTTTAAGCCAACAAAAGAAGCTCTGAGGGAAACAGGGCTTGCTATAAGTGGTCTCGTTTTATTGATTTGATATAAATGTTCCATACTGAGACCAATAAAATACTATTTAAGAGAATTTTTCAAGTTATGCCAAATACATTCTTTTAAAAAAAATTTAGAGGAAATCTACCAGTGTCTTTGGATTAAAAAGGTTCAATACAGAAGCTCAAACAGATCCACAAATAATAGATATCCTAGAATAATGTATCAGTGTTGATTATGAAAATACAGTTCTGATAACTTTTCTCCTGAGGAAAACTAGTTTGATTTGAGGTGAGAAAGCAGTACAATTCCAAATGAGTTCTGGTAGGTGGAGAGACTAAGAACAAATTTATGTTTCTAAGGTAAAATCAGAACCAATGAAGAATACAATTTTTCCAAACAACGAAAAAACACAGCAATTCTCTTTTTGGTTCTAAAGTTGAGTACCTTTCATTTTTCTGTTTAAAAAATGAAAAATCAAGAGGTCAAGGAACATGGAAAAAGGCTTCCAATGGCAACTTAATTTAGATTTCTACCTATATAATTACATGATTTACAGGGAGAAACCACCATTTTGGTTGGAGGCCCAGTTCTTCATATTTGCTGACAGTGTCAATGGATGTCACCCGCCCCTGAAGACACTTTTGGGAAATTAAACACCAAACACCACGAAGTCAAATCTGACTGTGTCAAAGGGACCCCAACTTTGAGTGGTATTTGGCAGAGATGGAGGCACCATTCCCAAGACACAAGCATTTTAGAGATGTGGCCAGGTTTTCCCAATTCCAACACAGAGCGTGTGCTCTGACAACGGAACTCAATGTTTTCCACCGCACTTTCAGAACGCTTACAAAATAACGCACCAGGCTGGTTCGCCCAAAGGAAACTAACCGCCCAGTTGTGAAGAGTCCAGCTTAGAACGCGGGAATGCTGGCCGGGAGGCCGACAGGCACTGGCCACCGTCAGAGAATTGATGACAGTGCACAATGCGATGTGCTCCGATGAAAAACAGATCCTGAATGCCAGCGAGGGCCAGTCTGTTTACATACATGCCTTCCCTCATGGTGCCAGGGCAGCGTAGAGAATGCAAATGACACCGTCCAAAGTTACCAGCTGACAGTCAGGGAAGGGCGAGCCAACGGGGCGACCTCTTTCCTTCGGAGGAAGTAAGGCCAAAGACGCCACAGGGCTTCCAGACAAACAGTGGCAGTAACTCGAGCGGTCTTGCTCTTGGAAACATCTCTGGGCCATTTCATAGAACGAGAAAACTCAAAGCTTTGCATTGAGGCAAGAAAGCCACCCTTCCTGACCAAGTCGTCCCTCCTACACTCTGCTGCATTTCTAAGTCTTTCTCACCTGAGTGTATTTCAGACCTCCGTTTAAACCGTATGATTGAGCAGGAAGGATAACCCCTTCCCTCGCTTTGGTTATGATTCCCTTTACTCCTCCTTTCTCCACCCGCCTGCCCGGTGAGGTGGGAGATGAGAGGAGGCAGGACGCTCTACTAGAAAGAGCAGCAGACCGCTGCGCGATGCGCCCACTTTGCCTGCTTTGGGACTTAGTTTTCTCATCTGTAAAATAAGCGAATGTGTGTGAGGACCTCTAGGGCCTTTCAAATTCCAGAAATCTGCTCAGCATGCACATTGACTTGCCAAGGTTTTAACTACTGTAACACATATTACCCCCGCAAGGTTCAAGCCAGGGCCATCAAGCTTAATAATACACAGAAAAGAAACCCAATAAAGGATGAGCAATGAAATTCTCGACCTCAAATCTGATATCCTGGCCGAACACTAAGAAATGTTTCAAAGGAACCTAACAGTCTGGCGAAAACATCCCTCAGAACGGCAGAGACACAGAAGATGAGTAAACCCTCACAGCCCGGGACTGTGCAGTGACCAGGGAACAGGTGGCAGCCTGGGGGAGGGACCTGTGTACGAGGACGAAGCATTTCTATCAGGTCCCGCTACAAAACCGAGGGGTTCGCGTATATGACAAGCGATGTAAACCCAACCCCTCCCTCTCACCAAGGCCAACTGAGAAGGCTCGTCGAGGTTACTCTTTGGGGGCTTCTTCCCCTCTGTCAAGTCCCTCTCGTGGTCGTTTTGACTATAGTTTACCCATAGTACACACGTGTGCCGGTGTTCAATCAAGACTCGGTAGACACGTGAATGAACTCAGACGTTTGCTAATCGCTAAGAAAGAGAAGTTCCATGCTCCAGGCCAATCAAGGAACATTTTACCCAGTCCAAGAATTAGGAAACATCCTTCCTTTGAAACCTCTATTGTTTTTTTCCCACCCAGGTAATCCCTCTAGTCTTCTCCCAAGAAAGAGAGTCACCACACTGACGAAGTAGCCATGTCAAAAGAGGGACTCCAGGAAAAGGGGAAAGAAAAATAAAACACACTCTACTTACCATAGATTCACTAATCAGCAATAATAACAGGGCTTCTTCGGTATTTTCTTGAGGACAAAAAATGCTGTGTAAAGAAAGTCAACTTTGATATATGGCAATTTTGAAATAACACAAAATACATTGACTATGTGCAGAACTGTGTGCTAAACACTTCTAGATTTTTATATAGAACCCATAAGAATAACCTATTATCTGGAAACTTGAATGAATTTGCTTATTTCTATAATAATCTACGGAACTTATACATACTAACCATGCATGTTAATAGCAGGCCATGGGATGAAGACGAGTTGTAAAAACCAAGTTAAAAGCCCAAATAACATACAGGCCTATTATAGAGGCAGAAATTTAGATCGCTACAAAACTGACATCTTCTAAATAATAACAGCTTTCTCCTAAACCCATCACGGAGGTGTAAATTGCAGACATTTTAGTAAATAGTACTCTTCTGACCTTTTTCTTGCTGACTGGCATATCTTATACTGTCCTTGAGGTAAAATAAGTTGGAAGCAATTTCAGGGTTGAAATAATTTCTAGAATACTGTAAGAATTTAGTGAGTTACCTTACTTAAATACATGTTTTACTATGGGGTGGTTTGTAAGAGCTAGCTGTCTTATTAATCTATTTGATGAAATTTGGCTGAACCTTAACATTTTGACTAAAAGTTTTTAAGCTTAATGTGGCTCTGGATTAGAGAACAACAAAAACAAACACAACCCCAATATCCATTCTCTAAAGCCTATTTTTTGTGTGTGCTTTGAACATTTTTAATGACTTGCAGCATTTTGTTTCCTGTTCTGAAGCTCTAGGATCCTCTTAGTAGAACTATGAGTGTTATCACTAATTGGGCCAAAACTCCACCTTTTTTCATGGAATGAAAGAGGAGTGCAATAAAACAAACTTGGTAAAAACAAACAAACGAACAAACAAACAAAGAAAACCTGAATGTTTTGGAGAGCAGCGCCTGTGGCACTTTCTAGACAACTCGGACTTCCCAGAGGGAAGGAAACCACCTGAGGGATGGTCCCTATTGCTCCCGCAGGGCTAACGTTTTGTGGAAAGGCTGGCCTGCAAACCAGGAGCAAGATCTGGAATCTGCAGCGACTTCCTTAAAGAGGTAGCTTGAGGTGGTGTGGGTTTTGAGAAGATGGAATACTTCTTTGCCCTTAAAGTCAGAAATAGAACCTACAGGCTTTGAATTAAGAGTGACTGTGTGTGTGTGTGTGTGTGTGTGTGTGTGTGTGTGTGTGTGTATGTGTGTGTGTGTGTGTGTGTGTGTGTGTGTGTGTCTATCTGTCTGTCCATTCAGCAATCATTTCCTGAATTCGTGGCTTGTGTTTACCTGCAATTGGGACCTTACAACAAAGCAACTGGGACCTTACAACTAACCATTTTCTTTTTCCTGGCCAGCCAGTTCTACATGATCCAGACTAATTGCAAAGAGAGCTCATACTAATTGTGCCTTAACACCACCCGATGCGATCCACGGATAATCCCCAGATTTCATTTGAGCCATTCAGCCTGCTTAAATGTGAGGTTGTGTTATTTCCACCAGAGCTGCTAACGCAGCAGCACATTAACTGATTTTCATCCCACGTCCTCTACCCTTCCTTTCGAGGCAGACAAGACGAGGACTCAGGAGCGCTGCAAAACTCCCAGGGCCAGGGCCGGCAGGAGGAAGTGGGGGCAGAGGGGCGGAGCGAGAAAGGGTAGTTTTAAGTCAGGTGCCTAAAAGAAAACGACACACTGAAATGTCCCCTCTCAGCAATCATGGATTCTCTAGACCCACTTCTGGCCATTCCTCCCCTACTGCCTGTTCGGGGAGGTGCAGGGCTCAGGGTGGACAGTCCGAATTGCTGGAGCTTTCCTTTGGTGACATTCTCCTCTTGGGGCCCAAGATCTTGCTCAGGGGAGATCATGGGGAGCTCAGACCGTAGCCCTTGTCAAGTTGGAATACTGGGACCCTAGATTCAAAGGAAATTGACTGAAGGGCAGAGTGGGGGATACAAAGGGACAGAGAGGAAATAGGGATCAGTGAGGACAAGCTCCCCTGAGCTGGACTGGCAGGCTGGCGGGGAGGTGCAGTGGCAGTGGCAGTGCTGCTGGGCTAGGAACGGAAGGGCTGCCCTCTGATCCTGGCCACTGTCAGCTCACTGGCTGCCACTGAGGCAAGTTGCTCCTTTCCCTACTTTGGATGAATTTAGCAACTCGTTATCTGATTCTACAGACAACACAGGGATCAAGGGTGAGAATCCTCATTTATAATGATCCTAATCTTGCCAAGGCTCTCAGATAATAATAGCCCTTTCTTAGACTTTTCCCCAGATATGTAAAAAAGTCACTGGATGTGGTAGAAACAACAGCATAAAAGGAATTCATCCAATTTTATCCAAATGCATTTCATCTTTCTGTCATCGTTAGCTATGCTACAACTAATGACAAGTTGGATGCCTGAAGGTCAATGGCACCACCCAGGAATCAAAGCAGACTCTATTTAGGTGCAAGGAGGGCCTCCAGCACCTCCGACTCACAAGAAAGTTGATTTGTAAATGACAACGTCAACTCCAAGGCCCAGCAATGGTGTCTTTATAATTTTAATATGCCTGGCTCTGATACTGCTAGGGAATTCCTGGAGAAATACAGCCTCTGAACCAGAGCCGGCCAGATGAGGGCTGAAAAATCAAAGCTGATGATGGTGCCATTCCCAGGCCCATCCCCACCCCAAGATGCACTGTCTGTTACATACACCAAGGCAGAAAGTGCTGTCAGTCGCAGGTTTTCCAAGACAGGAACAGGATTGAAACTGAGCATTAAGAGAGCCTCTTGATTATGAGGGAGGGATCAGTTGATCTGATCTGAGGGTTACCCGGGCCTCTACACGGTTCTTCCATTTTTTTGTCAATCCATTTGGTTAAATCCCCTCATGACAAAGAAAGAAAGGCCTTTCACCTAGATGAGCTCTAGTCCGCTGAGCTGCGCTATGGACGAACTGGGTGAATCTCACGAAGCACATCACCCTGCACAAGGGCTTCTAGGTCCCTGGTGAGGGAACAGGCCTCTCCGCGATGAGCTGAAGGTAGGCCGTGCACACTGGAGATGAGGCTGGCAACCAGTGCCACAGCTGGTTGTTCACATGGCTTCAGTTCCACCATCGAGTAATTTGTCTGACCCTCTAACATCCCTCATCTTTACACTTTAAACAGCATCCCCGTCCTTCCCCCAAAACCTTCAAGAACAATAGATTGGTATTTTGGAATATACTCATAAAATGGAATACTATGCAGCAACGAAGACAAACTACAACTGCATGCAAAACTACGGGTAAATCTCTCAAATATATTGTTAGACGAAAGAAATTAAACGATAAGTTCTCAATGTATAAATTTGGTATAAATTTCAAAAATCGGCCAGACTATTTTTGTGACGGAAGTCAGGACCGAGCCACCCTTGGGAAAGGGTGGAGGGGACAAAGAGGGCTTTTAGAGTCCTAGCAATGTCTATTTCTTGATCCCGATGCTAATGACATGATGCGTTCGCTTGGTAAAAATGTGTTGAGTTTTATCTTCTTATTTGTGAAGTTTTTCAAAGTACTTGTCAATAAAAAAGCTTACTTAAAAAGAGGTAACCAGAATTCAATAAAATTCTTCGCAGAAAGGCCTAGAAGACAGGAAGTCAAAGAGGCCCACGGCATGTGATCCTTCCCCTCTTTTCTATCTAAGAGTGTCGACATTTTACTTCCTTTCAAAATTCAAGATGGGGAAAGAACAAGCATTCAGTTTCCACCTCGCATCCAGGTGGCAGTGACAGGGAGTGGAGCTGTCTGGCTTTCCAGGTGTACTCTAAAATGACCAACTCCTCCGAATGGTCCTTGCGGTCAGCTGGAGCCGGAAGGATTTGTGCCACCTTACGACGGCTTTGTACTCATATTTCTCATAGGAGATTAAGGAGAGGGGCAGTTTGGGACTACTGTCCAAAATGGGGTTTACTCGTTATCTATGGATTCCTTTTTTCACCCCTCAACCAGCATAATTGCGTTGATGATAATGTCTTTTGTGCCACAGAATGGATTGATCGGATGGTCCTGCCTTGGTAATAAGGAAGCTCCAAGACAAGTATCACTCAACAGGTTTTCTCTCTTACTAATAAATCAGAAGTAGAATTGTACACCATGAAAGTCAAAATCTGATGGTGATAACTGAAGGAATAGGATTACCGCAGAAATTAATGATATAGAAAGTAGATACACGATAGGAAAAAAAAAATCAACAAAACTGAAAGCTGGTTCTTCAAAATGATCAACAAAATTTGACTAACCTTTTTGCTCACCTGAGCCAAAAAGATAGAGGGAAGACCCAAATTACTAAAATGAGAAATGAAAAAGGGGACATGGCTACCAACCTCACAGAAATAAAAAAATTATAAGGGATCACTGTGAACAGCCGTATGCCAGCAAGTTAGACAACTTAGATGAAATGGACAAGTTCCTAGAAAGACAAAAACCACTAAAACTGACTCAGGAAGAAATATCAAATCTTAATCAACCTATAACAAGGAAAGAGATTGAAGTAGTAGTCAAAACCTTCCCCAAACAAAAGCCCAGCACCAGATGGCTTTACTGGTGAATTCTACCAAACATTTAAAGTATCATTAACACCAATTCTCCACAAACTCTTGAGAAGAAGGAGGAATACTTTCAAATTTGTTCTATGAGGCCAATATTACTCTAATACCAAAACCACACAAAGAAAATTAAAAACCTGCAGCTCAATATGTTTTATAAATATTGATTTAAAAATCCTCAACAAAAAACTAGCAAATCAAGCCCAATGATAATAAGGATTATATACCATGACCAGTAAGGTTGACTTAACATCTGAAAATCAATTAGTATAATAAATCATAGCAGGGGAATAAAGGACAAAATCCATATGATCATCTCAATTGATGCAGAAAAAGCATTTGACAAAATTAAACACCCTTTATGATGAAAAATATTCAAACTAGTAATAGAAAGGACATTCTTCAACTTGATGTAGGGCATCTATGAAAGCCCACAGCTAACGTCATACTTAATGGTGAAAATCTGGATGCTCTCCCCTCCTAAGATCAAGAACAAGACAAGGATGTCCACTCTTGTCACTTCTACTCAACATTGTACTGGAGGTTCTAGCCAGGGCAATCAGGGAAGAAAACGAAATAAAAGGCATCCAGTTTAGAAAGGAAGAAGTAAAACTAATCTCTATTTGCAGATGACATGATCCTGTATATAGAAAATCTTAAGGAATCTAAAAATTATTAAGACTAAGAATCATTCACCAAGACTGTGGTATACAAAATAAACAGAGAAAATCAATTGTATTTCTATATACTTACAAAAAGCAACCCAAAAACAAAATTAAGAAAATAATTCCATTACTATAGCATCAAAGAGAATAGCATACATACACAGAGGGACACACACCACAACCCCCCCCCAAACCTTTAGGAATAAGTTTAACAAAAGAAGTACAAACATTATACCCTAAAAACTACAAATTGTTAAAAACAATTCAAGAAAATCTAAATTAATGGAAAGATATTCCATGTTCATGGATTGGAAGACTTAATGTTGTTAAGACAGCAATACTCCCCAAACTGGTCTACAGATTCAATGCAATTACTACCAAAACCCCAGTGGCCATTTTTTTTTTTTTTTTAGAAATAAACTGATCCGAAAATTCATATGAAAATGCAAGGGATTGGGATTTGGGGACAGCTAAGGGGTGCTGGGTTTATTTTGGGTGTAACGAAAACGTTCTAAAGTTGATTGTAGTAAAGGAAGCACGACTATGTGACTATATTAAAATGCCACTGAATTATACACTTTAAATGAGTGAATTGCATAATATATGGATTACACCTCAATAAAACAGTTAAAAAAACAAAACAAAACATAACTGTGTGTTTCTGTGTAAAATGACACTTGTGACTCAGTAACCGGTCCCGGTATGGGAATGCTCCCTTTAACTAGTAACTGCATTTTCTACATCTGCATGTTGCCTCTGTAAGTCTTCTTGTACAGATGGGGAAGCTGGTGTCAGAAGAGTGACAAAGTCCAGTGGTTCAAGAAACAAAAGAAGTGGCCAGCGCTGTGAGCTTTTCTGCCTTCAAGGTGTGCGGCCACAGTGGAATAGCACCCAGAGAGACAGAGAGCTCCGCCCATGTGCCCACCTTCATCAGGGGTGGGAGCAAGAACTGAGTCCTTCAATATTCCTAGCACCTCATATGCCTATCTATTAAGAAGGATCTAAAGCAGTGGGGGGAAATCACTTAAAAATGAACCCAAATCTGCTTCTAAATAGTTCATAAAGAGGGGTCAGCATTTTTAAAGTGAGAGTTTGGGAGCTGCTAGAACAGATGTTCTATGAATTCAGATAAGGACTAAGGAGTAAACACAGGCTGTGAATTAAGCAAACTCAGGGCTCAACACGGCCATGAAAAAGGAGGATGGAAACCAAATTAAAACACGCCTAGGGAAAAAGGCAAGAATAAGCTCACCTGTCTGAATCTATACAAGAAATGCAAACTGAACAAGATGATGAGGAGGAGAGATACGCTAGGGTCACCTTAAGAGGATTAAGAAGAGGCTGCCCCGAGAGGTGCTGTCTCTTTTGGCAATGCAACAAACATTTTCAGAAGTCATACATGCAGTAAGGATCTAGTCACCCTCTCACATCTACCAGTGCTTTCTCTAGGGCCTCAGAAGCAGCAGCCCACAGTCTCTCAGCCATTTTTCCAATGTGACAATGACCAGAGAGGGTTTCTGTATGTGTTTACATGTTCCCTTTTCCTTCATGGAGAAATTCTGAAAAGCCACCATGCCTTGTCCTTGTAAGAACAGGCAAAGGTGGGAAGTGGAGGCTCCGAGGGGAGGACTTAAGAAGGAGCCAGCAATCATTCCCTTCTCCTGGCCCTCCTCCTGGTCTCTCTCCCTCCTCCTCCTCCCCCTCATCTGGGAAGACACGTGCGAGACTACCGTGGCTCACTAGCCCATTTTTCTCTCGATGACCAAGTCCAAAATTTAAACCTTTAAAAAATTAAGAAGTTCTAAAGAGACATCCTCACCTTTCAATCACTTGCAAATTATTTAATTCACCTTCTTATAGCTAATTCACTCACAAACAAATTTTTAAGCAAAAGGATGAAGGAATTGAAGAAAAGGAAAATGGTTAAGTCTGGCTTATAAATAGCTCTGTCACTGTTTGCTATATAATGTTGGGGTTCTTCTAATAAATGGAATGAGAATCCCAAAGACCAACAGTGATGGCTGAGATGAGAGTGTTTTCCTACGTAAAATGTCACCCGCTAGTGCACAGATATTTGCTGAAAGCGTGAAAAGTAGTGAGTTATCTCTATTAAATTGGGAAATGAGACTTGCACATCTGGTTCTTTTTCGGGGGAAAAAAAATCTGCCCTTGCACTTCTACTCATCCTTGAAGTGTCCCTCCCGCCCCCTAAGCTATAAATGAGGACATCGACTCCCATACTTCTCTCCTGAGTAGACGCGGGCTTTCCGAGTGAGGGTGTAGGTTTTTGTGTTTGCTCCTTTCCGGAGAGGGTCGTCCAGAGGTGACTGGCACGGCGGGTCCTCCAGAGGGTTCCAGTAGCTCTGTTCACACATACCCCGCAACAAGATCTCCGCCAACTGCCTCGCTATTGTCTGGGAACACAAAGGAGCAAAGGCATCGCCATGAATCTATTTTGTATCATTCGTTCATTTATTCATTCACTCATTCACTCATTTAATCAAGATTTCTCAGTCATCACTTTGCACTAGGCACTATTCCAAAACTCATAATGAAAAATTTTTGATGAAATTCTATCGATTGACGACATAAAAGAAGACACGATGCATTAAGGTATTTGAACAATTTTTTTTTTTAAAACAAGTTCATGACCTGCATGTGCCACCTGCCTCTGGTGCACGCTGGAACATTAAACATGTTTTATACCTGAAACAACTGAAACTTTCCGTTAAGCTCTTTTCTAAAGCCCTTCTAAATAATAGGTGAACCGCAAATACTTGCATCACCTCCCAAGCGATGCCTGCTAAAGCCCAAACTTGGCAAAAAGCCAGTGCTCAACCTCGATGATGTTATCCCTGAAAAAACAATCTCTTCACTGCTGATGTCCACTATAGATTTTTGAGAATGTCTCCTTCTCAGAGTGCCAGGGACCAGTCCTACAAGGCGCCACCCTGGCACTTGGCGCCTGAGAGCCCCATGCTCGGTGCACCTTGGGCCGTCCAGCCCAGAGGACCCTACTGGTCTTGTGCAATACAGAAGGCAAAGTGGGGACCATGGCTACTGGTCAAGAAAGATGTTTTTTCAAAGCTGGACAGGCATCCCTTTTCTCACTGCGAAGACCCAGACACGTCCTCCTCAGTTAGATGCAGTTTACTCTGCTTTCCCAAACTCCCTGCACCAACACTGCCTAGAGCCACACCAGGTGTGATGGGTGGAGGAGGGCTTTTTGTTGACTGACGCATATCAGCTCATTTACCTCATAATCTTCCAGTGACTAAGCAGAGGACAGGTTAAAAAAGAAGAAGGAAAAAGAAAAAAAAAAATCTCTCTGAAAACAAAGAAGTACTGCACCTCAGGCTACCTACCCCATGATCAGCCAGAGATGGCAAAATAAAATTTCAACCAGTAGGTTTTTCCACAAGGTTTTAGCATTCTTTGCGAGATGCAAAGAACGCGATCTTCCCTGAGAATGAGACTTTTTAAATAGGTATGTTCCAGAAGGGAACTTTGCTAGGCTTTCATCCATGTGAAATCTCGTAAAACACCACAAGGAAACTTCAATGCAGCCAAATCACTATCTTAGTGGTTTCTGATCATCACTGGGTAAAGGCAAATTTTCTTGATTACTCGCAAGTAAGACCCAATGGCTTTAAATGTCTACATAAACGTGCGATTAAATCAATCCTATCATCCCCAACTGAGCTATCTGTAAAGATCTCATAAGAACACAATTTCCAGGACCCAAACAGCTCCTGAACTGTTTTCTTAAACCTTCCGTTATAGCTTCATTTTGATCTCACCGCAGACATATCAGCTAATGACTTCTGCTGGAGGCATCGACTAGCAAAAATTACCTCCACTCGTAATAGCTGAGAAACAAAAAATGGTAAAGCAAAAAAGAATGAACAAGGAACTTCATTTTCTGAGTATACCTGCCATGCAAAAATTCTAAAATTATAAAAATTTCTGCCTTAAACAGTCTGCTCGTCCACCACTAGACATTCATGCTAGATCTCATTTTTTCCTCAGGGTAGTCACCTTCCAGAGAGACTTTAAAAATGAGGTTTTGATGTGACTGCATGTTATAAAGATGTCACCTCATCAGTGCCCTTCTGATTAGAAAGGATATTTGGTTGTGTTCATTGAAAGCTCAAATGAAGTTTAGAGAAGAAGATTAAATATGAGAAATTATCAACAAGATCACCAAAACCTATCATACCTTTATTTTCTATACTAAAGTTTTATTTAGCTTGCAGTTTAAATGCTTGAAAACTCTTGGTAACTATCAAATGAATTCAGAATTAAAGGAAGAAAGAGAGGGAAGTGGGCCTGAAAGAAGATTTGAACTTTTACATACAAACTGGGTCCTGAAATGCGCCTCTTTACACGTAATTTTTAAATTGTGGTAAAATCCACAGAACATGAAGGTTACCGTTTTAACCATTTAAAGTGTGGAATCCAATGGCATCTAGAACATTCACAATGTTGTACAACCAACCATCAGTACTATCTAGTTCCTGAACACCTGCATTATCCGAAAGGAAGGCCCATATTCTCTATGCCCCATGCCCCTGCCTCCCAGACCTGGGAAACACTCCTCTACTTTCTGTCTATATAGATTTGTCTACTTTGGGTAAGTCATATAAATGGAATCATATGATGTGTGGCCTTTTCGTGTTTCCTTCACTTAGCAAAATGCTTTCCAGTTTCATCCATGTTGTAGCATGTATCAGAACTTCATTCCTTTTGATGGCTGAATGATATTCCATTGTATGGCTAGACCACATTTTGCTTATTCAGTCATCAGTTGATAGACATTTGGGCTGTTTCCATCTTTTGGCTATTGTGAATAGGGTTGCTATGAACATTCGTATACAAGTTTTTGTTTGAATGTTTAAACACCTGCTTTCAATTCTCTGGAATATTTGTCTAGGCGAGGGGTTGCTATAAATGTACTTTTAAATCCTTCTCTGCTATGGTCTCACACCAGACTGAGTTTTACAAAGCAAATTTTCCATCTCATAGGCTTATCACAAATTTGCAATTAACAGCTAATCTGAAAAGAGTCATATAGTTATTAAAGCTGCTGGAGACACTGTCTTGTGAATGCCATTAGCTGCAGAAGCTTTCTGATATCCGGTAATAACCAAGATACCAGGACATAAGGCCCAGGAAATTCTTCTCAACTAGGGTGGATGAAGAATCACCATAGAAACTAGAACACCAGACTCATGGGTCCTGCCCCAGGCCTCCTCAGCGGGCGTTTCCGAGCCGGGCACTGGGATGTGTATTTGTTCGTGGTTCCTCCGTGAATTCTGATGCATACCTTCGGTTAAGCACCCAAGGAATCAGAAACAGTTTAACTTAGTTCATTCGAGCATCATCAGCCAAGACCAAAGGGTCTACTTGCACCTCAAGCACAGCATAAAGTGGGAAGTGACTCCCCTCGTGTTGACACTGACCAATGAACAGCTGAAATGTCCAGGGGCAGCGCTAGTCTGCTCAGACTTTCTGCAGGAGCCTTTCACTGTACTTCTCAAAAAAAGAAAAAAAATGTTGAAGAAATCTCTTCCTTCCTAACCTCTCTCTATGTAGAATCCTATCTCTCAGGATTGTAATAAGTTCAAATACATTGATTTAAAAATCATAAATCTCATCATGGAAGATATTCTCAAATTCTGAAAAATAACACTGACGTAAGTGGTGGGCAGATTCCAACAATTTCCTTTTAATAAGGAAAAATCATTCACTTCTTTAAGGAATCGATATATATTTTTGAGAGTCAACAATATGAACAAATGCTCCATATTTAAGCAATTTTGAAAGACTGGCTTTTTAAATGTGCATTTAAAATAATTACAAGAACCGTTGCCAATATGTTCAGTCGCTTTCATTGTGCTCCAGATCCAGGAAGAAGCTGTTCGTACTGACCAGTTGGGAAGTTCTATGGAATGCTAGGAGTAGATCGATTTCAGAGAAAAGGCAGTTGGCAATGATTTTTATCCATATTTTATAAGTTTTTTTTTCTTAAAGAACTCTACAAATCAAAATGTTTTGTTTGACTTTCTTAAAGACACCTCTAAATCACATCGATATATATATACATAAATACTGAAGAGCAAGTGGGTTCTTGGTGGGGTGTGTGTGTGAAGTGGCTCATCTTCTCTCACCCGCCCCTCCCTCCCCATAATTCTAGGAAAGCCTATGGCTTAGACAGATGGCCCCATGAGTTGTAGGTCTGGATCTAAAACTCTGGAGATGCCAAAATGAAGATACGACTTCAGGTATCAGGACAGGAATCCATTAGGCTTCCCCAACTGAATAGCCTCTGCAGGATTTAAAGGGTTCATGAGAATGCGAGGATGACAACGTGGATGGCAGGAGACACGAGACACTGCCCTCTTACAGGGGTGTGCGACGCCAGCGGTGACAGGCAGCATGTGCTTAACTTCCAGTCAACCAGGCCTGTACCGAAACGCTCAATGGCTGGGACACTGAAGGGCAAGCGATGGCGGTATAAATAAGGCATCTTCCCAGACAGGAAAGTGAAAGGATCAGCAAGGAAGGCAGAGAACTCGAGTCAACAGGAGCACCAAGCTGCTCTCCGGTGTACTTAACTGGCTTTCCTACATCGCTTCTCAGTTTTCTCGTTGATATAATTAGCCAAACAACTAGATACTCCTCAGGATCTACTCTGCTTTGCTCTACCTGGGTTTTGGTACGACTCATGAGCATATACAAATGACCCTTTCACCACACTGGCATCCGGGAGGGCTTACATTCTACCTGCCTCACAACATGCATTTCTGATGTTTCAGGAGACAGCACTCCTGATAAGCAACTGAAAAGATGCCAAACATCATTAGCGTGCAAGGAAATGTAAATCAAGACGACAATGGGCCGGCACTTCACACCCAGTAGGATGGCTATAGCTAAAGAGATAGATAATGACAAGTGCTGTAGAGGATGTGGAAAAACTGGAGCCCTCACAACGGCTAGTGGGAACGTAAAATGGCGCCACTGCTTTGGAAAAGAGACTATAAATTTCATTAAATGTTAAAAATAGAGTTATCATATGATCCAGCAATTCCACTGTTAGGTATGAACCCAAGAAAAATGAACACATATATCTACATAAGAATTTGCATAAGAATATCCACAGCAGCATTATTCATAATGGCCAAAAAGTGGGAACAACCCAAATGTCCCTCAACTGATGAATGGATAAATAAAATGTGTCGTAGCCACACAATGAAATATTATTTGGTAATAACAAGGAAAGAAGTACTGACATAGGCTACGACATGGATGAACCTTGGAAACATTATGTTAAGTAAAGGAAGCCAGTCACAAAAAGACCACATATTACATAATCCCATTTATATGAAATGCCCCAAATAGGCAAATCCAGAGAAAAAGAAATTAAGTTAGTGATTGCCGGGGCCTGAAGAAAAGGGAGAATGGAGCTTGACTGCTCACGGGCACAGAGTTTCTTTGCGGGGAGGGGTTGGGGGTGGGGAGTAATGAAAATGTTCTGAGATTAAATATCAGTGAGAGCTGAATATACTCAAAACCACTGTCAATGGGTGAATTATATGCTAGGTACATTACATCTCAATGAAGTGTGTATGTGTGTGTGTGTGTGTGCGCGCGCGTGCGTGTGCACACACGTATACACACACATATGCGTGCGAGAGAACACACCTGAAAGGGCCCCGTGGGCCTCACGCAAGTCATTTCCGGCACTTACCATTCGCAGGTTCTGGGTTGTCCTCGTCTCTACGGCTCTGAGGAGCTCCCGAAATCTCCCAACTCCTCTCGTCAAGTTCCTGTGTGCACAGAGTTTGACAGGGTTTCCATCTGGTGTGTATTAATGCTAAATATTTTATACACATATTTCAATACATTTTGTCTACATTAAAGCTGTTGGCTAGATTTTTAGCAAACAATTTTTTTTTTTCCCTGAACATGTCTGTCTATCTTTGTTCAACTCTGAAGATTTTGAACTGGGATGGATGGTTTTTTGGCTTCCATAACAAAATTTTCTCAAAAAAAAAAAAAAAAAAGTCAGAAAATGAATTCTGAGGACAAAATAAAACAAAATACCCACCCACCCCCCACCCCTCCCCCACTCCCCAAAGAGGAAGATATCTTGCAAGAGTCTGTCTTCAGCCTTACAATGGCTCAGTAGCTTTTCTGCTCTGGTGAGTGGTACTGAAGTCTATTTTTTCACTTACAGGTGCGCGGCAAATGGGGTATGGGAATATCAACAAGGCACCGCATGCGATGTGCGTAAAGGCTTCTTGTAACTTGCAATCGTTATGGGCAAGACAAAGATAAAAGGTATGAAAAATGCGGGGCTCCGCCACGCAACCACCCTGCATCTTTGAGAGCATAAATCACTGTCCAGTAAATCCATCAAACCACCCCCAGCCCCCCCCACCCCCAACGCTGCAATGACAAACGGAGCATGGGGTCGAAGGCCCCGTCTGCGAGGTCGTGTGTGAAGGTGGAACTCGGAGCCACCTGGCTGTGATCAGAACACATCTCGTCTCGTGGCCCCACGCCCCTCGCAAAGACATGCTTGGTGACACGTTTTATTAAGGGACAAATAATTCTTTAGTAACGTCCTGGTCAATACATCCAGGCCCCATTTGTCCTCTCTGTAAGCTGTGCCTGGCCTGCTCAGCTGGGACCACTTCCCAGCCGGTCCTTTTACACTGAGCACTGCTACCGCCTATGACATAACTCGGTGATATTTATAACCTGCTCATTAGAACACATCTCGTCTTTCCAAAACGCCGCAGAGCGGGTCAGCCGGTGCAAAGCTGTCAGCCAGCCCCGCGGGCTGCATGCAGCAGATGCTCTAGGTATTTGGCTCTCTTCTCAGATGACATTTTGAGTTGCACAACAATATTAAATCAAACTGGACGTGGGTTCTGTATGTTACAAGCACTCACAAGGGCCATTAATTCGCATCTTATACCTACATGACATCCCAGGACTCTCATTCACAAGAAGAGCCCCAGAACTGGAAGATAATGGTTTACTGGCACAGACATAAATATTCCCATGTTCCTCTTGCCCACACGTATCAGATGATGTCGGATCAAAAGCTTGATGGTGGCATAAAGAGAGGAGCTTGTGCTCCTGCGGGACTCTAAGCAGCGCTAAAGGAAATCTAGCAGGGACGTGAATAAAAATGAGGTAATAGGCCCTGGGACATGCAATCTACTTTGCTTTCCCCTTCATTTGTTTTTATGAGATCCGTGTTCACAGGCAACAAAGTACATTTGCTTTGGACTGAAGCTCGGTTCTCTTAAGTAACATGGGGGTGGGGAGGAAATTTCTACGGCTCTAAAAGGGAAGGGTAGGTAGGACACAGCACTCTAACTTTATTCCAGAGTCACAGACTACGCTCCTACTGTGTGCAAAAGGACTGGCATTTTGAACAGTAGGAAACAGGGATGGGATTGAGACGACATAATTGGAGACCTAGGTCTCAAGGGCTATTCGCCAGGGCGGAAGTTAGGACTTGAAGAAACAGTATCGAATCTAAATATTATAACTCAGGGAAGGCTACGGGCATTGGTCATTTAGAATGGCTCTTGGCCTCCTTGCACAATGAGATTCTTATCCAGTGACAGAGGCGCAGAATATTCTAGCTGTAAATGATCCAACACTATCCAGCCATCGTGACACAGACGTGAAAAGGCTTGCTCAGGTTCACAGACCAAGCAAGAGAGCGAGCCAGGAGCTTTCTACCACACTCAGTCATTTTCCTGGACAAAAGAAATGTACGTTTTCAAACCGAAGTGCTACTCTTGAAGAAGGAAGAAAATATGAATGGGAGAGACAGCTCAGGTCTCCGTTCTATATCATTAATATGCAAATAACTTAGTATATATTACATAACACAAGTTGTCTGCGTCCCAGTGATCACAGCTAATGAGATACTCCTAGGAACTGGTTAACGACTGAAAAGAAAATCCGTTGGCCCAGGCGAAGCAGTCTGGTGTCCAAGGACAATGCCCCTGCTGCCTTCAGAGAGAAATGATGGAGAGAGAAAGTCGCCTCCCCGCAGGGTGGGAGGTGGTCGCTCCCGTGCAGGACTGAGGCCCTCTGGTGGAGGCTGGAGGAAGTTCCCGGGCCTGACAAGATGGCACACACGAAAAGGCATGTTCCTTCCCACAGGGCCGGCGTCGCCTTGGAAGCAGGGAGGGGCGAGTCTTTCTCAAACTGCTTCTAGTTTATTTCTGGAGGGAGCTTAGGATTCGGAATCAAATTCTTCCACTAACTGGGAAGAATCCTGCTCGTAAACTGAGGATCCGCAGTAACCAAGAAGGTCTCGGCCAGCCTGGGGCTGTGCTGGTCAAATGCACGTGACATCACCAGGCCAACCCTGAGGCTGGTTGTCCAACCACAGACCAGCCTGACAGCAGGAAGGAGGAGGAACCGGAGGGCCAAAGGAAAAGGAAAAGGTATTTCAAACTGCAAAAACAGACAACTCTCTTTGACGCCCACACCATTCATACATTTTTTGAGTCACATAATTTTACTCAACCAATAACTTTTACGGTTGGCAGCAGAGAGAAAATTATTTAGAAAGGAACAAAAAAAAAAAAGGAAATTAACTTGCAAGAATTACCTTCTAAATGCTACGGAATAACCCAATAGACAAAAGCCACACGATTGCGGTTACGTCTCTGAACCGCTAGTTAATTCTTAAAATGTTGAGATCTGTTAAATATCTAGAAGGAACTGGTGCTTCAAAATGCCACTCCAAAATGCAGAGCCATGGAATGTCCCTGGTTCTGAGGGCTTCCACAGACCCCTGACATTAGGTCACTAATTACGTCTCAACACCCTTGACAGAGAGCGCAGTGATGTCAGAATTCATTATTCTCGAAAGGAATGCTCTTGCCAACATTCGAGCGGCGGGTACTCTGGCAGGCTGTCAGCACTCGGGGTTCACCTCCTGCACCTCGCTTTGGCAAGCTTCCTGAGTTCGGTGCGTCTCCCTCCACGTGGAACAGTTCCCAAACAGCTCAGCTATTTTACCAAGGAGAAAGCTGGTCCTTTGAGCCCCAGATGGTTGTTCAGCCTGACGAGCAGGCGAAACTCTGCTTTCACTCTCCAGTGTCCCTGCCCGTCCCCAACACAGCAGGCTGAGCTCAGGCCAGGCTCCCACCACCTTGCTCTGGCTCAAACCCAGGCAACCTACTGCTCTGTCCTTGGCAGGACAGGGCAGCCCACTCACTCCACCGGGACACATTCGGCTCCTCCCTTGACCTACTCCCATTTTCTTCCTTCTCTCCTTCCTTTTCTAACTGGTTTCATCATCCTCCTTCTGAGTTCTTGTCTGCTGGCCCTTAGGTCAGTACAAATGCCTCACGTCTTGCGGACACCCAGGGAGGGCACTGATTCACCAGCACTGGGCCTCCCTCTGGACCCCTTGGGCCCTGCAGCAGCACTTTTGAAGGCTGGTCTCTAAAATTTACATTCTTACGTATGAGCCTACAGCAGCACCTCGTTTGCTCTGTGCTGTTCTACGACTCTGAACCACATCCTCTGCTCGCTAATTCTGTCTCCTCGGCCTCTGTGCTATCAAACCAAGGGAGGAAATGTACACGGGAAGGATGCCAGTGTTCCAAAGTCAACATCGAAATGGAAACCCAAGTCTGGGAGAAACTCGGAGACTTGAGAACCATGTCCCCCGTGATGGGCGGCTACTTCAACAGCAGGTTCAAGATACTGTTTTGTTATTTCTCTTTTCATTTCTTGGGAGTGGGGTAGGAAAATACAATGCTTCCCCTTAACTTGGCCTTCCAGATTATCTTCTGACCTCAGAGTTTGGCCCAGACCACCAAATACACTTAAACTTGATATCGACAAAGTTTAATATCAATGTGAACTCAAGTTCTGATGTGAATGAAATACTTCTCATATTGGATGTCAAATTCCTGGGTAGTAAGGAAAAGGTAACCCTGCTAGAGTATGTTTACTATTTTTTGTTCCTTCTCAGTGGTTGAGAACTTTATAACTAAAGATCACTTATAGAATAAGTCAACATGGTAGATCTCAGAGCTAAGAAATCGTTTGGCTTTTTCCACGTTCTTTCTTACCAATTAGCACTCCAGAAACTCCTAAGCAGTAGGTTATTTCAATGATTACTGATACTTTAGGTATCAGGTCCCAGGCTCATCCTGAGGGTACACTGGTGAAAAAGGGGACACCCTCCCCGCCTCAGGGAACTTAGAGGGCTCCCCATCCCCCATAAGCACATGAGCGTTTTGAGGACCAAGATCTTGCTAAGACAGCCTGGCATACAGAAAGGGCTCAACAATATTTATTGAATGAATGAAATTCAGAACCACGATGAGCCCGACGAAGCAAGACCACAAGGAGAGATTTTCTAGCCGTTTCTTGTCCCCTCTTTCTCACTGCACGTGGACTGGCAGGTGGCACATCGAAGCTCTCTCTTCAACAGAATACATCTCACAGGCCCTCGGGGGCACTGTAGCATGGGTGCCCGAGGGGCGGTGACACACCTGTAACCAGCGACATCCCTGGACAAGCCCGCCTGATGGCTTCTAGACAGCTGTGTGGATAATAAGAGGTTCAAGATTTTAAAGAAACCTACCAGGCCTTTCAGGGACTTTGCTGCCCATGTGCCTTACGAATGCTCCTTTCTCCGTCTGTAGCGTCCTAAAGAACTTTGAGTCCTCCTTCAGGACCCAGGTCAGAGGCCGCCCTTGGGAACGTTCTCCTAGCTGCTCCGGAAGACAGAAGTGGCGACCCTGGGTGCTCCCCACAGGTCCGCCCGTCTTCCAAGCAGAGACGGCACTCGGCACACTACTTTTCATTTGTACTTATGTCTGTCCGCCAACCAAGCCACGATCACCCTCTTTGTAACTACTTCTCCTTGTCCCGACGGCCTCACAGGGCTGACCGGACACCCAGTGACACTTACTGAGCTGTGCACCGCACCCCCCACCCCAATAAAGGAAAAGAGTGAGCACAATCTTATGTTCTGAAATCCTTTCTCATTCTCCTTGATGAGAAGAGCATTCTTGATTACAGGAGAGACAACTCTGTCTGCAGCAGACACTTCCTACTTCACGAGACACATACGCCCATCGGGACCCTGGACACCGTCAATGCCATAACCCTAAAAAACCAGAAATACGTCACGCGTCGCTCAGTTCTCAGGCCCGGGAACAGCTTCCCTTTCATCTATGTAACTGTTAGTATCGTCTGTTTGGAAAAGTCTGCAGTCGAAGCCAGATGTCCAGATCTGGAGAGTGGAAGAAGAAAAAGCCATCCCTCACAGTCCGAAAGGACGCTTCTGGCCAGCTGTCAGGGAGCCGTTTTTCCCAGAATGGGTTCCGGCTTCTGTTCCCTCTGTGCACACCCTTCGCCTCGTATCCAATGACACGCATTTGTGAAGACAGATGGCCTGCTGCAGTCAGGGGCCAGGGATCAAACCCACAACCTTGGCCTCATTAGCAGAGGACTCTCTGATCATCGAAGCAAGCCAGCTGCAACCTAGATATAGTGACGGAGGGTGTGACCGCCATCCATGCTGGGATGTGAATAAGCAGGCGAAGCTTCCGGAAGTCTCATTTCAAACCTAATGAGAGTTGTACTAGGCTTACCGACATTTTTTTGACTACCTCAGCAACTGAGGCTTCTCGTGACAAAAGCAGAGTGAATACGGTGCTGTGGTCAGCCAGCCCGGCAGCGGGCAGCGTGCAGAGCAGCCACTAGGCACCAGGTAGCAGGGGTACAAGTCAAGGCACACAGACCCTTCTCGGAGTCACAACGGGGACGTGCTGACAGGCCCTTCCAACGTGGCATGCTGAAGGTCTCCAGACAAACACTGGGCAACCTGCTTTGCGATCTCAGGCGAAAGAACAACTCGCCCTTCTGGCTGTTCCTTCCCACTCACCCCAACCCTGCGTCTCTGAGGAAACTCAGAAATACGGACAGGCGTGCCCCGTCCCGTGTCCTTCTCCCTTCCCAACCTTTGGGAATGAGCGCCACGATATCAATCCTCATTCAAAAAACGTATGTCGAGGGCCTACTGTGCGCAGCGGATGCGCTTGTGAGCCCGCCAACAAGCACGCCTCCTCGTGAACGTGTACTGTGATAACGCTCAGCTTAACTCTAGGGGCCACACAGCACCTAACGCCGAGTCGGTCCCCTCGGTACAAGAATCCTTCCAACAAGCGAGCCAGGACCTGACATGCAAGGATTGCTCTTCGAAGCATCCACCTGGAAATCCATATCCTTATGTATGTACTTAAACTCAGAGACAAATAGCACAGGGACTTTGGAGCCAGATTCTACGGGCTCAGATCCAAGCTTTGCAACTCACTAGCTGTTGATCTCGGGAGAATGTCCATGCCTCAGTTCCTTCATCTGCAAAACGCGATAACAAACTACCCACCTCACAGATGGTTGTGAGAATTACATGAGTTATCAGTGCTTTTCCCGGGTTCACCGTTATCACTACCATTATCCTCGAAACTCTGCCACCCCTCGAAACAGGTCTGGAATTCTAGAATCTACCTTCCTGTCAATTTACAGCCCATGAAAGTCTGTTTTACTTCTTTGGAGTCATTTAAGTTGGGAGAACAGAAAAGAGATTCCCCGGTTGGCTCTTTTCATTCGTTTTGCTATCGATTGACAGCTGACCATGCCGTCAAGGACGAAAGACAACTGGTGTCAGGTGGGGACAGAAAAGAGCTCCTCCTCTGGGGCTCTGTGGTCACTCTCCCAGGAACCTCCGAACAGTGCTGGTGTCCGCGGGGAGGAGCGCAGAGTCTCTAGCAAAGGCCGCCGGGGGAGGGGCAGGGACCCATGCAGCACTGATGAATTAGAGGAACCGCGTGTGGGCGCTTGAATCCTTCGTGTCTACTCGGTTGATACAGCGCACGTTGGAGATGTTTCTGATCAACAACGAGGGCCCGGCCAAACTCAAAAATGTGAACTTGGGTGGCTGAGCTCTCATGGCGGTTTAGTGGCTCAGATGGTGGTCGGGGCGGTCTGAAGTGTAATGCCAAGCGGACAAGAGGAAAGCTAAGTACCAACATAATTTAATTCCCTTGAGGATCCAGCGCCACTGGAAGACGGGCAGATTGAGAACGTGGAGACAGGAGCGGCCGGGGCTCCGAATGACCTGCTCCACAAGAAGGGACACAATCCGTTACATGGAACACTGAGGAGACCAGGCAAACTTCATATTCACTTTAAAAGTCAAAAATAAAGTATACGAAAGGCCAACTAGGAGGTAGAATGGTCTGCTAACAATATGACTTCGAACGTTAATCAATTGTAAGCAGCATAGATAAAAGGACTCTTGACTGTCCTATTCATCCAGCCAGCCGGGCTGAGGAGAGGGAGGAAGGCAGAAAGGTCATCAAGGGCGGACATGAGATTCACGTTGAAAGTCAGTGCAAGGATGAGAGCGCAATGTTCACTTCTCTTTCAATGAGCGGAAAACAGGAGAATTGCATTTCCAAAACAATCTCCGGGGACAATATTTCAAAGGCTATGACTAGTGGAAAAAAAACAAGGGACTCAGACAAATAAAAAAAAAAGACCTTTAAACGTACAGGGAGGGGTCAGTGGCCAAATGGCTGCAGAAGCCAAGCGGGCAGCGGCCGTGGGTGAAGAGCCGTGAGTGGACAGGATGGCAGCGCCCTGAGGGCGGAGCTCGGGCCCAGGCTGGCCCAGGTGTCCTGTTGGAAACCAGGCCAGATGCACTCGCTAGGGAAAGAAGGGCTTTGCCAGCACATCGCTAATTAAAAGCCTCCGATCTTTTTCCCGGGGAAACTGGGCGGTATGGCTCATTTTGAGGCAGCACGGTACCGTTTGGGATTCTCACGCGTTCTCGTGGGTTGTGCCAGGTAACTTGGTTGGGCCTGGGAAAGGCTAACCAGTTGGGGATAAAAAAGACTAAACGGGCAAAGGCTGGGACGATCACGAGAAGAGAAAAGGGAGGGAGAATGGAATGCGAGCCATCCGGAAACGTGGCAGAGGAAAGTCACCCGATGCCTGGCACACACCGAGAAGGCGAGAGCGCGGGCAGCAGGACTCACCTGTGCCCGTCTACTCATCTACGAAATGGGGCTAATACCTACTCCTGATGCCTTAATAAGCGGACCCCTCTAAATTCCCTGGCCCAGTGCTCGAATTCATACTAATCACCCCATTCCCCAGCCATCCGCTACCTCCCACCACTCACCATCTGGCCCTCCATCCCACAGATAAACATTTATTGAGGCAAAGCCAAAAGCAACCACTGGTAATGTTTATGTACCTTTGGTTTAGTAGAAAATAGTACAAAATCAGAACTGGTTTCTCTTATACACGATGTCAAAATTTTCTTCTCAGCTAACAAGTATTGACTTAGCACCTTCTGTAGCTTTATACATGGGGAACAAAGGCTCAGAGAAATTATGTAACATGCCAGCGATCATCGTACGGCCCACAAAACAGAAGACTGGTATTAGAACCCGGGCCCAATCTGGTCCCAGTGCCAGAAAAGCTGAAGATGATCCCTGTCACGCAGAAGCCCGCAAACAAACTGGAAAGGGTACCTAACTCCCATGACACAGAAACAGAAGCATCGCGGAGGCAGGCGGGAAGGAGGAAGAAGCAAGGGCCAGACGAAGCCTCTGCCTGGACGCTCTTGGTTCTAAAGAAGGACGGGACTCGCGGCCCCTTCCAATGGGGGTGGGTGACAAAGGGACGGCAGAAAACTTCTGTCGAGTGGTCTAAGCTTCACAGTGGAAACAGAACTCCGAAGTAAGACAGTGTCAGACAAAGAGCCTAACACTGACAAAACGATGACAATACAGGAATGGGTCTGTCCGACGCGGCATTAGCACAAGCTTCTAAGTTAAATTCTTTCACCATGTGACACCTGCACGTGGCCATTCCCAGTCAGAATTCACAACCACACTAGATGGTGAGCTCAGCGGTACCTTTGCGCCATGTATAGGGGAAAAAATAAAAAGCTTTGCTAAGCGCATTAGCGGGGCGAATGTGATCTGTGAGGGGAATATTTAATTTGTTCAGGGGAATAAGCTGTTTTGAAGCCCCTCTCAGACTTTCGGGTCCTTCGGGACAGAAACTGGGTCCTCCCGTGCTAGGACAGAATAGGACCCAGCTGCACAGCTACTGCTCAGGGGCTGTTGTGAGGATTCCATGAAGCAGCTGTCATTGCTCAGTAAATGGTGCCGCATCACTGTCGTCTTCCGAGATGACACTGACTAGTTCCACGCCACCTCCCAGCCCATTATTCCAGATGGTTCTTCCACCAACCTCATGAGGCTGGCTGGACTTGATTATCTTCAGCTGACAGAGAGGGAAACTGAGTCCAGAGACGCACAGGGAGAGACCTGCCCAACAGCTCTGTGAATGAGTGCGGGGGCCAAGACCAGAACCCTGGCCTCTTGATTCCCGGTGCAGGGACCCCAACCTGCCTCTGCTGGGCACTACTCTATCCTGTCTTTTATTGCCCTTTCTCATTCTTTCTTAATTTCTTAATTTCCTTCTTGCGTAAAATATAGATACAGAAAGCCATATAAAACAAATATGTTGCTTAGAGGATTATTATAAGGCAAACACCTGGAACCACCATCCAAGTAAAAGAAAGAGAGAGAGAGAAAGAAACCATTGTCATTCTCCCATCTTAAGTAACAGGCCCCTCCTCCATCCAAAAGTAACTAACTGCTACCCTGACTTCTACAGTAACTGTCTTCCATTTCCTTATGTCTTGGTCACTCTGGTGTGCCTACACTATAGTTCAGTCTTGCCACCTTTTTCTTATTTGATGAGTCTTTAATCTCTCTCTTAACCTACAGTTTTTTAGACCTTTCTTTCCTTACAATTTATCTGTTAAAGAACCTGAACCGTTTGACCCAAATTCCCACTGGATGGAAACGGCATGGCCATGGTACAATCTGACGTGTTTCCTGTTTTCGTATTTCTTTCAGTTGGCAGCTGGATTTCGAGGTGCGACCGATTCAGGTTCAACCCCCCCTTTGCAAGACTTTGCCAGGGACGTACCCTTTTATCAGGAGGCATAGCGAGTCTGGGTGTCATTCTTTTTTTTTTTTGATCCCAGCAGTTCTCGATGCTCAGCAGTTAGATACATTCATTCACTGGGTGTTTACAAAATGGTGACATTCTAATTCTTTACTGCATTTTCACTTATTAGCTGGAATAATTTCAGAGGTAGGTGTTTCCTTTTATCTAATATTTGGTTTTCCAGTTCATATCCTAAGGCAGGATAAGTGTGTGGTTCTTTCTTTTTTTATTTTGCTAGATACCGAATTAGAACTCATGAATTTAAACGTATTTGATGAGTCTGTCGCAGTTTTGACCCTTCTTGAAACTCAAATTGTCCAATATTTGGCCTGAATGTTTTCAACATGACCCTAGAAATTGTTGATAGTTTCCTTGCAAAGATGTAAAGATGTAAAGATGTTCCAAGCTTACCTTATTTATTTCCTATTCCAGAACTGGAATGAGGTTTCTTTCATTTGAATACTTCAAGATCCCAACCTAAGCACAGAGATATTCACTGCTACTGGGTTATTCACTAAGCCAGACCTCCCCTCCCCTCTCTTTCCTTCTGTTCCTTTCTCTCTCTCTCTCACACAACATACATACTCACATACACATGTATATCTGTGTACATATGCACACATGCACACATATATACATATACAGACACACACAGATACCTCATGATTTCATACTGATATTTCCAATTCAATCATTCAAATTGAGGACATCGAGAGTTTTTCCTTGATTTCTTCTACCTTAAATCTATTTCGCCTTTCTTCCGTACCAAGAATCTTGATTCTCAAGGACACAGAGGATAACGGAATTAGAACGTTCCATAAGTATTCATTCGCTTTATTCTATTTTACTCAGAATGTTTCTGAATAGCAATACTAATAATACCACCATCTTACAATTACTGAAAAGTTGAAAAACTTATCTTCTGCATACTATCCGCATTCTTTTTTAAATTCATGACTGTACTATATTTTGTTACAAGACATGCAAAGAAATAGGGAAGCATAACCTATGCTCAGAAAAAAGAATAGTCAGTACAAACTCACTCTGAATGGGCCCACATGTTGGATTGATCAAAGAATTAACAGAAACTATGTTTAAAAGATTCAAAGAAAATTAGATGACAATGACGAAACAAATAGGGAATCTCAACAGAGAAATAGAAACTATTTAACCAAATTGATACTTTAGAGTTAAAAAGCATAACTAACATAAAAAATTCTCTACATGGTTTCAACAGTAACTTTTGCGAGGATGGAAAAATCACTGAACTTAAAGGTAAATGAACTTAAATTATCCAATCCAAAGCACAGAGAGAAAAAAAAAGACTGAAGAAAAACAGAGACACAAAATTATAAAACTGCTGAAAGACAAAGAAAAAAATTCGTGAAAGTAACAGTTGGAAAACAATCACATACAGGGAACAATGAGACTAACAGTGACTTCTCAGATGTAGTGGAAGACATATTCAAAATACTGAAAGAAAAAATGACTGTCACCAAGAATCCTATATATAGTAAAACTATCATTAAAAATGAGGGCAAACTAAAGACATTCCCAGACAAACAAAAAGCGAGAGAATTCATAACTAGCGGACATGCTCAATACCAAATTTTAAAGGAAGTCCTTCATACTACAAGGCAATGACAACAGAGGGAAATCTGAATCCACAGTAATAATTAGTAAGATTACTAAAAATGTCAGTATGTGGGTTAATATGAAATATTGTATAAAACTCTTTGCAAATATTTTTTAATTTCTATAAAAAATAAGATTACATAAGGACGTAATTATTACACTGCATTGTGGTGTTTATAACACATAGCAACACTAATAGCACAAGGAAGGCAGAAAATGAAGCTGTATTAGAGCTAAGTTGTACATTTTACTGAAATAAGTCACTATCAACCTGAGGTAGATTGTGATCATTTAAGATGATAGTGTAATAATTTAAGGTGTAAATTTTAATTCATGGAGAATCACCATAAAATTTTTCAAAACAAATATAAGTTAAAAAAAAATCAACAGAGGAATTAAATTATAATACTAAAAAGTATTAACACAAAAAAGGGCAATAGGGAGGATACAAAGAATTAAAAAAAGACATGAGACATAAAAAAACGGAAATCAAAATCATAGACATAATCCAACTGTATCAATAGTTACATTAAATGTGAAGAAACACTCCAATCAAATGGTAAAAAAAAATTATACTGGATAAAATAGCAAAATCCAGCTACATGCTGTCTCTAAGAGACATATAAGAGGAGCTTTATTCAAAGAAACAAATAGGCTGAAAGAAAAGGATAAAAAAGATATACCGTGTAAACGGTACCTGCAAGATGGGTAGAGTGGCTATTAATATCAGATGAGACGGACCTTAAGTGAAGAAGTATTACTAGAGACAAAGAGGGGTCTACGAAAAACCTGCAGCTAACACTTTATTTAACGGTGAAAGATGGAATGCTTTCTCCCTGAGACCAGGCAGGAATGAGATAAAGATGTCTGCTCTCACCACTTCCAGTCGACATTGTATTGGAGTTCTCGAAAGTACAATCAGACAATAAAGAAAAATAAAAGACAAACGATTTGGAAAGGAGAAAGTAAAACTGTTTGTATTCACAGACATGATCCTATATGTAAAAAAATCCTAAGTAATCCATTGAAAGTAAAATTACAAGAACTAATTAATGTTTAGCAAGGTTGCAAAATATATGTACAAAAATCAACAGTATGTCTATATGCTAGCAAAGGATAATGTGAAAATAAAATTAAGGAAACTATTTCATTAACAATAGCATAAAAATGAATAAAATACCTAGAAAATTTTTTTTAATTTAAAAATGTTTGTACAATAAAAGCTACAAAACATTTTTGAGAGAAATTAAATTAGACCAAAATAAATGGAGAGACATTGGATTGAAAGATTCACTATTGTTAATATGGCAGTTCTCCCTAAATTGATCTAGAGAGCCACTGCAATCCTTATCAAAACCCTACCAGGCTTTTCTGGTAGAAATTGACAAGCTGATCCTTAAACTTATATGGAAATTTCAAGGACTGAAAATTGACAAAATAATTTTGAAAAGAGCAAAAGTTAGAAAGCTTAAACTACCTGATTTCGAAATGTGCAATAAAGCTATATATTCCAGACAGTATGATAGTGGCTTAAGGATAGACACATAAATCAAAACAAAATAGAGACTCCAGAAATAAACTTTGTACATTTATGTTCAATTAAGTTTTTACTAAACTGTTAAGGTAAGTTAATAAAAGAGTAAACTTTTCAACCAATGGTGCTTAGAAAACTGGATATCTAGATGCAAAAAAAAAAAAAAAAAAAAAATTTAACTCAAACCCTTACCTCACACCATACACAAATGTTAACTCAAAACAGATTAGAGACCTACATGTAAAAGCTAAAACTATAAAACTCCTGGGACAACACAGGAGAAAATCTTTGTGGTCTTAGTTAGATTAGGCAAAAAGTTCTTAGATTTGATGACAACCAAAGGATGATACATACAACAAAAATTGATAAACCGATAAATTGATAAATTGATAAAAGATAAAAACTAACTTTTCCTCTTTAAATGACATTATTTAAAAAATGAATGCAAGTCACAGAGTGGCAGAAAATATCTGCAAATTTTATATCTGATAAAAGACTTTTACTGAGAATATATAAAGAACTCTTATAACTTGATAATAAGAAGACAACCCAATTGAAAACAGGGAAAATATCTGAATAAATGTTTTGCCGCAGAAGATGTAAGAATAGCTAACCAGCACATGAGAAGCTGCTGGACATCGGTATCATCAGGGAAATGCAAATTAATTACAATGAGATACCAGTACGCACCCACTAGACGGCTCCAACTTAAAAACCGACAAACCAAGGGCCAAAGAGAATGGAAAGAAACGGGAGCTCTCATACACCGCTGGTAGGAATGTGGAATGGTACAGCCACTTTGGAAACAGCTTGGCAGTTTCTTAAAAAGCGAAACAACCTTATCATATGACCATCGATTCTACTCCTTTGAATCTACCCAAAGGAAATGAAAACATATGTCCACAGAGGTCTGTCCGTGAATGTTCGTGGCAGCATTAGTCATAACAGCCAAAACTGTAAACAATCCAAATGTTCGTCAATGGTGAATGGATGAACACAATGCAGCATATCCACCTGATGGCATAACTACTTGGCAAAAAAAAAAAAAAAGTCATGACCTACTGATACGTGCTACCATGTGGGCGAACCTCAAAAACATTATATGAAGTGAAAGAAGCAAGACACAAAGGACTACACAGTCTATGATTCCATTTATGTAAAATTTCTAGAAAAGACATGTCTACAGAGACAAATAACAGATACATGGTCACCTGGGGTTAGGGTGAGAGTGGGGTCTGATTGCAAATAGGCATAAAGAACTCTTTAGGCAGGGGTCCCCAACCCCTGGGCCACACACCAGTACCAGCTTGTGGTCTGTTAGGAACCGGGACGCACAGAGGAGGTGAGTGGTGGGTGAGCAGGTGAAGCTGCGTCTGCAGCCGCTGCCCAGCGCTAGCATCACCGCCTCAGCTCCACCTCAGATCATCAGGCATTAGATTCTCATAGGAATCACCGGTCCCTGGTGCCAAAAAGGTTGGGGACTGTTGCTTTAGGGTGACGGAAATGTTCTAAAGCTGAATTGTGCTGATGACTGCACTGTTGTATAAATTCATCAAAAATTAAACTGTATATTTACAACAGGCAAATTTTAGCTATAAATTATACTTGAATAAAGCTGCTAAAAAAATAGCAACTTGCTTTCTGATAATTCCTGGCTATCTCCCTCTTCCCCACCTTTATCTCTCACCTTTTCCTTCTTTTGTTTCTTGTGTCACTGCTGGGGGAATTTTTATTCCGTTCTCAGCAGTTTCTCCTCACTGGGGGACTCAGTCCCAGCAAAGAACCCCACTGGGTCAGTTTCAAGTCTTCAGAAAGGCCAGACCACTCCAGCCCCACTGACCGACCTCGGCAAAGCCTCTCATTTTCAGCTGCTAATCTCAAACAGCTAGACGAGCTTTGCAATTAGTGCTTGTTGGCTATTTTAGGGTCACCTGTTCGCAGGTCTCTCCATCCGATGCTCCAGTGCTTCCATCTGCCCTCACCCAAACGCCAGTCTGTAGCTATTGGTAGTTCGCCCCCGTCAGCCTGTACTTTGGGGTTCATGAGTATACCTGTCATCTCGTTTTGTCGTAAATGTCACCCATGAGTTCTTGGTTTTCCTATCTGGCGACTGTGTCTCTTCTTTGTGGATATTCGCAAAGACTCAAAAACTACGCTGCCCCTGTTACCGTCCAAGATTTCTTAGCTGCCAAATCTTACCTTTCCCGCTAGGGAGCTGACAAACCCTTCACTCTGCAGGGCTTTATTTATTTCTTTGTGCAGCCCATGGAGAGGCTTACCATGCGGGCACTGTCCAAGCACACACATTACAAACTCGCTCGATCCACCCAACGGCACTAGGCAGTAGGTTCTATGATTATTCCCAGTTTACGAATGAGCAAACTGAAGCGCACAGAGGCTAAGTAACTTGCCAAGTCCACAGTGCCAGCGGATAGTAAACGTAAGAGGGAGGATTCAAACCCAGGCTGCTGGATCCAGAGCCAGCACTCTTTAGCCACTAGACAATGCTGACTCCCAAGAGCTCATAAAGTGTATCCGGTCTGGACCTTCAACTATGGCTACCACCCCTGCCCCTCCAACCCTCCCTAAAATAGGGAAAGCTTATTACCCTTGTCAGAGGGTAAATCTCGCCCCTCCCTCAAAGACCAAGTTCAAATGTCAATTATTCTAAGAAAGCTGATGAACTCACCCAAAGCAGGTGGCTTCTTCCTCCTGCTCCTCCTCCCACCTCCCCCACTCATCCTTCATTATAGTGCTTTTCACTAGGTGCTATAATTATCTGTTGATGTCCTTGTCTTCCCCATGAGGTCAAAGAAAATTTTTTATTCATCTCCTGTCTCCGGAGCTCACCCTAGTGATTGGCGCCTCGCAGGCTCTCAAGAAACATTCATAGAATTGCGTAGGCAATAGTTGTTTTGTTTTGTTAACTAAGTTCAAAATGTACTTGGAGGAAATAAAATTGCATCTTTTTAAAAGATCTGTAATTCAGAGGTTTTACCAAGTCTGACTAATGAGTTTTTCTCGGTATTTTTCAGAAGAAACACAGCACTGGATTCTTCCTGATACTTTCACTGCTTGTTTCTAGCAGGCAGAGATTGTTGTGTCTGATGCTAATTTGCCAGGGGGATTCAAATGAGAACCAACTCCCATACCCATCAACCGAGCACTTGCCAGCAGAGGCAGGACGCAGAAAGGAGAGCCAGCAGAAGAAAGGGCAGTGTCTATGCCGGCGCACAGAATTACCACCAAAGTCTCTTGTGAATAAAATAAAAACTCAAACCTAAAAGAGAGAAGAAGGTGGAGAAACCAAATATCAATGGAAAAAAATGGTTCATTCATTTTTTTTTTAATCTTGTAATTTAATGCAGGATTTTGCTATGAGAACGTACAATTATATTGTAGATTTCCTTACTGGTGTAGAGATTTATGGCAGGTATCGCCATACAGATATAAAAGGCAGGTATTTGTAAGAAAAGTTAGAGCCTCTCATTTTCGATAGAAGGTTCTAGTATTCTCTAAGAAAAATCAGAAATTCTCTGAGGATGTCCCAGTCATTTTCTGGGCTTTACCTCAATCTCTTTCTGCAACTCTAAGAATTGACTAAAAATACCTCTGGGGGGAGGGAGGAGGGAAGGAAGGAAAGAAGGAAGGAAGGAAGGAAAGAGAGAAGGAAGGAAAGAAAGAAGGAAGGAAGAAAAAGACAGAAAGACAGACAGACAGAAAGACAGACAGAAGAAAAAGAAAAAGAATGAAGAGAAAAACGATGATTTTAAAAGAAATAGGTAGGAAGCATCCCTTGAAAAAAGCTGGGGCCTCCACCACCCCAACCCCTGCCCTGCCCTTGTGTAAAATGTTAATGCATTTGGCACCTAAACCAGAAAAGGGAAGAAGGAGGTTAGCCAAGAGCCAGAACAGGGGTGCTGCATGCCCGCCCCACACTCTACTTCCCAGCACCCCGCTTCCCGGGCAGACACAGTGGGGCCTGCTCTGCATCGCAGACCTCACTAACCAGGAAAGCTCCCCGCAGTCCGATGGGCTCCGGGGGAGACTCTGGCTTCCTCCGCCCAGACAGGATGCGAATTCCTCTTTCCCAGCACACCACATATCATTCCACGGTTCTCCCCTCGAGGGGCTGCCTACAAAGGCCACACTGAAACACTCTTACTTGCTTCTGTGTCTGACTTACCCCACGAGGTTTCGACTTGAAGAGCTACGTATTTTTTAAACCACGGAAGACGATCATTCTCTCTCCTGCTGTGGGAACCCTGCAATCCCATCCAGACGCATACACGCTTGTAGGCTTAAGGAGGCCTACAAGCACCAAAGCGCCACCATGCTAGGAGTGAGAGTCTGCCAGGGCCAGACTAAGGGATTTCTTATAATAAAGCACCATTACAAATACTGCACCCCCCCCCCCCCCAACCTCAGAGACAGGGTGGAAAGCAGAGGTCCCTATGACCTTCCTAGAAATTTTTTTTTTTTTTGTCCTGAGATCAAGGAAATCATGTGATATCTGACCCTGCCCCCTCTGTACACAGAAGGACCTCATATGCAGGAAGATCTAGATACACGTTCCATGACGCCAGTCCAGGCGGTTGTGTTGTGATCATCCTCATATGCACCTGACACAGTGCTCAACAAACGTCACTCAGCTCTCAATAAATATATGTTGCGTTAACTAATTTTAAAGAAAACACACAGCTGCTAGACATCTATGAGCCACAGCCACTCAGATGAAAATGAGTTCATTTACTTATTCATTAATTCACATCTACATACAACTACACACCAACACTGCTCAAGATACAGCTCCCTCCGCAGACAAGACTGACAAAAATTCCTGCCCAGGTGGAACTTACATTCCAGTGATGGGAGACAGATGGTAGACAATTCAGACAAGAACAAAGAAAATACAATGTGGGCAAAGGGTTAACAGGTTCCTTTCCTCTTCTGCTTGAGAATTTGACCTTAGGTTAACTTTCCAGTTCTGTTTCCCTGGAAACCTAATGAAGATAAAATGTCAGTTATGTTACCAGGCAACATTGCTTATGTTGAAAATGACCCCTGGGGGAGGGCGAAGTGGGTAAAGGGGGTCAAACATATGGTAATGGAAGGAAACTAGACCTCAGGAGGGGAGCACGCAATAGAACACACGGATGTCGAATTATGATCTTGTGCACCTGAAAATGATATAATGTTATTAACCGTTACCCCAATAAATTTAATAAAATAAATTTAAAAATTAAAATGAGCAAAAGAAAACATTTTTTCTGAATGATTCCTGATTGATAACTTGCACCTGGACCAGAAGGCTCTATAAGTATCTGACGGGGCCAACACAGCTTTGGGAGTCTTTTAATAAGACGACTTAAACTGAGCATGCCCTTTGGGTCCCTGAACACCTGTTCAATGTGAAGCTCGTTCTCCGGCCCCTGAGCTGGCACCTGAGCACGGAGGGAGCAAAGAGAACAGTTCCTGGGTGGCCATACAATCCGCCAAGAGCACAATTCGCACAGAAAAGAAATCCCTGACATTGCCCTGTTAGCAATGTATGGCTCTGTTCTAGAACTTTCCCAACAGATGGGTGCCGGCTGCTGCCAGTGAAAGTCTTAGGGTCAGAACGTTTATGTGAACCTAGGAAGACCCTGGTAAGGACTGTTCATGGTATATTTGATGCCAGTTAAGTGCTAAGGAGAATGATAAAGAGAAAAAGGAGAGGCTGGTTCGGCAAGATGCCTCTCAGGGCCCTTTCAGGTCTAAACGATAACGGGCACCCTTCCCACCCTGTCTTGTCTTTGCTCATCAGCTTGTATTCACTGATTCACCTTCAGGTTTCTGCTCAGTGCTTCCTCAGGACAGCTTCCCCTACTCACCAAATCTAGGTCCATTTCACTTTTTAAATGGATTCTCATAGGATTGGGTACCCTTCCTCCGAGCACCACCTCAGGGTGTAGTTAGACAGACACTCAAGAATATAACGGTCTGATTCCACTCTGAGAGCAAGGAGCATGTCTGGCTGCTCACCGTTTTATCCCCAACACCTGAATAATGTCTGGCATGGACTGGGAGCTGAATGCCGAATAAAATGCTGGCAGAACAGCTGAATGTTGTAACATATCATCTGAAACCAGACAGAGGCGGGCAGGGTTCCTCATGGCGCACTGTATGTTCTTGCCGTTTATGTTTATTCGTGCTCCTCTCAGCCAGAGCACGACCCAAAGTCGGCCTGCAAATAGTGCCATCTAGTTCGGCAAATCCCAGGGGATGGCTCTCCAGTCACACCAAGAGTTACTGGGAAATATCAAAAAATTAAGTTAACTTTGATTTTTAGACACCATATTTATGTAACCATCTCTTTTTAGGAAAACTCGCAAAGTGAAAAAGCTAAATTAAAAATAAATTAGCTTCTTTTTCTTCCTCTTTCCGCAGGCTTAGCCCACTTGTAATTACTTATTTTCCTGCTGGACTAGAAAATCCACGGGGATCATTTGCTGTCTCGCCTTAGCTCCTCGCACTAAATGCTTGATGGATGAATAAATAAGTGAATGAGTAAACAAACAGATAAAGAAGCTTCCCCTCCCCTCCCGCCCCAACTGAAATAGAAAATCCACTCTAGACGAACCCAGAGTCAAGACCTGGAATCAACTCTCATACCAGTTCGTCTTTCGGGAATCCCAGTTCTGAATGGTGGCTGAAGGAGGCAGCTCACAGCTGGGCAAAACCATGTGGGGAGGGGCCTCTGTGAGATGCAGCTGACTGCCAGCTAGCTAGTTCCCTAGACCCCACCCATCCCACCCCACCCTACTCCACCCGCGTCTGGAAACCCAGGATGACCCCCACCCCGTTCTCCTGCCGAAGCCACGGACAGACCAGCATGGATGCCCCCACCTCGCAGAACACTGATAAAGCCCTCAGGCGGCACAGGGCTCCGACGACGTCAAGTGCTAGCATTTACAAAGTACACTGAAAACGATGATCTGTCCCCCATTCATCACCGAAGGAGGTCCTGGAGTTTTGGAATTAAAATCGACAAAGATTCCTTTGTTTCCATGCTAAAGTTTTGATGGCATTAAGGGATGAGCCAGACCTAGTCTACGTTTAAACAAAACAGAAAATGTGGCTGACCCTTATTACGTAAATAATTGGTTGTAGACTGGGGTTTGAAAAGCCCTTATTTTCAAATTGTAACGGATTCCTTCGAGCTACGCTGCTCAGCACTCCATTTTCAAGAAGAGGGTACTAGCTGGGCATGGTCGACGCGGCCCGAGTGGAGAGGAAACTGGACCGCCTGACTACTGAAAACGAACAAACACAAAAAAAAAAAACAACAAAAAACCACCAAAAAAACCCTGACTACTGAATGGGTCCCCAACTGAAACGTACACATAAAGGCAGTGACTGGGTCTCACTTGCTCTCTTAGATCAGTGTTTGGCACTACTAAGTAACCAAGCAAGGTCCTTCATAAGCATTTGCTGAACGGTTACTGCAGGCAACCTCTCTGGATCTGATTCCTCATCTACACAGGACGGTGGTTAAAGCAAACGCGCTCTCACATCCTGGAGTCCCAGAATTCTCAGATTCTAGACCCCCCCCCAACAGTTCCCCTATCATGAAATGTTTCCTTCGTCGTGAAACGGCTCGTGTAAAGTGGTTAGCACACTGGTGAGCTAGATTGATCAAAAGTCCTCCAGACGCTGAACTGCCTAAATGACAGGTGGCTGCACCAAGGTGGCCCTGACTGGCCGGCTGCAGGATGCGCGCATTGCTCCACAGACTTCCCTCCTGGAGCTGATGCAGTAAAGGACGCAGCCCCGTACACGGACTCCTTCCCCTCTCCCTCGCCCCCTCCATCACCCCACCTCCCTCCCAGTCAACTGCGTGATTTAGTTCCTGCTGAGGCCCAAATGTAGCCTGTGGCCAAAAAGTAAGCAAAACGAGCCAAGTCCAACTGAAACGGTGGGCATGACTCTGCTGGCACTAGACTCCTGCCAAACGAACCACCCTGTTTAGACCTTCCTGACGTCTCACAGGCGTCTCTGACACAGCAGGCCCAGCGGCAAATCCCTCTCCAGATCTGACCGTCTCCTTGTCCCCACTCCATCTAACCAGCTCTCAAGACTGAAACTGGGGGGCCATCCCTGATTCCTCTGCTTCCTCCCCTTGCTCTCCCCGCCCCCACATCTAATGACGCATCAGCTCGCCCTCCTACCAGTACTCCTAACGTACGTCTCGGGTCCATCCACTTCTCTTGGTCTCTCCTACCTTTGAGGTGAGCATCTAAAGCCTTGCTCAGCTATTGCCACGTCACCTTTGTTATGGAGACTTGGGGATCTTTCACTGGAAATCACTATTTGCATTAGATGCCACCTGAGTAGGCCTTCTTCAGGGTAAGCCAGACTGAGACAGCCCGGGACTCAGCCCCTCCCGGCTGTGCCTTGGGCACACTGGGGGTGGTGGCGCCAGGCTCCCACCCCCACCCCAAGTGCCTGCCCCTGGTCATGGGCCGACTTGGAATGCACCCACTTCTACTTCATAGCCATTCAGGTTCTTAAACACATCAGGTTCTTTCCTTTGCACACGCTGGGCCCTCTGCACGCAGTACACTTTCTCCTGCACTGGCCTGGTTACCGCCCTCTCACCCTTCAAGTCCGGGCCTCTGCGCCACTTCCTCAGGCGGCCTGGCCCGAGCACCCTGCCGAAGCAGGCGCCCTCCACTATTCGCTCTCCCCGCACCCATTCATCTCCTAGTCCTTATTGCAACTGTGCAATTGCGCACGTTGGTTTGCTTACGTGTATCATCTGTCTCCCCGAGGATACTAGACTGTCTCCTCCCCGAGGGCCCGGAATACGTCCCTTAGAGTCACCAATGTAGTACCAAGCACAGCTCTCGGCACGTAGCAGAACTCATCAATGCTCACTGGATGACTGACCAGACCCACCACGCGCCAGGTCCTGGGCTGAGAGGCCTCTGTAAAAATCCACGGATTTCTGCATGAACCACTCCAACCACAGTGGTGTCCGCCTACCCTGTAGGGTACACACGACGCCGAGGACAGCGCTGACCCCGGGTTTCTACCAACTCCTTGGAATGTCCGCCACCCCCACCCTAGCTCTCCCCAGCCCGTCGGATCTGCATCACGTCAAGCTTTACGCCCCTCTCCAAGTCAGGTGGCCGTCCCGAAACGCCGCTTTCTTCTCTGCTTTCGTGGCGACCTGGACTTCCCCTGCCACACCGTGCAGAAACCACCCTGAACCTGCTCCTTTTAATTCCGACATCTCCCAGTCTAAGTTCTAGGAGGCCAGGGACTCTGTCCCTCCTTTTCACCATCCATCATACCCCCAGTGCCTAAGATAGGGCCTGGCTCCTACGAGGTCTGCAATTAATCCTCATTCAATGAATGAACAAGTGACCTTACAGAATGAATGAATAAGTGGCCTGGAGACTCAGGTGGGCAGGTGTTCTTTCTTTGTTTACTCTTTTGAAAAGCCACACTGTAACCTCTCGAGTCACTTACGTTCGCGTCTTACACTTTTCTTTTCTCTTTCTACGTCTCAGCCTGCGGGCCCATTTCTTTTCAATCTCTGAGTCTCTCGAAGAATGCCCGACCGCACACAAAGTGGGTACGCGTTAAGTGCTTACGGAAATGTGTCAGCCTTCTCGCGTGTCCACTCCTAACGGAAGAAGTTGTGTGCAGTGGAAAAAGCGAACGCTTCGTGTCACTGCGAGGGCGAGGAGAGCTGAACGCCGGGGCCGGGGCCGGGGCCGGGGCCAAGCTGCCCCAGCGCCCGCGAGGTCAGCGCGTGGAGCGAAGCCGAAGCCGCCTCTGCTTCCCGGCCAGCACCCTCCCCACAGTCCTGTGCGCTGGGACAGCCTGTCTGCTGACTCTGGTGTCCCTGAGGCCACAACGCCAGGAAGCACCCCGACGTGGCCGCCCGTGGGACACTGCAGGCCGCGCCGCCCCCTTTTCTGCCTTCCCATTCCAGGCTGCACTGAGCAGGGCTAAACGGTTGGAAAGGTCAACGGAATGACTGGGGACGTGTGCAAACTTTGTGAAGCCCATGCAGAGCGGGGATCAGCGGTCTAGTCAAAGCCAGCTGGTAGCGGTGACCGAGTAAAACAGCAGAGCTGCAAAGAGCCCCCCCCCACACCGCTTTATTCCCTGCAAAATCAGGGGAGCCCCGAGTCTGACCCCACCCCTGACACCCTACTTCCTCCAAGTCAGAGTCTCCCCGGCAGGGTCCCCTCCGTGAGGCACCCTCGCCTGGCACCCTCAGAAAGAGGGCAACCCAACGGGCACGCGCCCAGGTACCAACCTGCCGACATTTGCTCTCTTGCTTCAACGGATCCCCTCCCTCCCCAGATTCAGCCAGTGCAGGGCCGGGGGAAGCGCACGCTGCAACCCATTTTGCTCGGCCAGCACGCCTGGCACGGCCGACCAGAAGCAAAGGTATTTGAAACGCCCTTCGTGTGTACGAGACGGTGAAGCACGCCGGAAAACAACACGCAGGAAGTGGCAGGTACCCCAGACCCAAAGCTCTCTGGCAACGCCAGCTGCCGGGGCTCAAGTGGGGGCACGTTTCCATTCTCCTTCGGAAGGCTGGGGGTGCCACGCTGAGGCCACTTCCGGCCACTAGCTGTGCTGCCCAAAGGACACCACACGAGGCGCCTGCGTCAGACCAGTCGGCCCACCTCCTTCCTCTGAACACTGACTCGGCCATCAGTTTCTCAGTGTCACCCCAGCTAATCAGCAGGCACCCTGAGCAGAGTCCGCTTCACCTGGCAGCCTAAATAGATGCCCTTCCCTGGAAACGCCGGGCGGGAGGCTCAGCACACAGACAGCCCGACCTTCATCCGGTCCCCTGTCCAGCCGCAAAGTTGCTGGGCATCGCCATCGTGGGAACTCGTAGTGCGCCGCTGGCTGGCTGCCTGGCGCTTGCCGTGTTTCCACAGGCGTCATGTTATCTGCGCCTCACCACAGCTCGTGAGGTGGGTGGTATCGGCCCTGCTTTACCGATAAAGAAACTGATGCCCAGAGAGGAGAAGGGCAGGTTCCCAGTCCCAGGTCCCTGGCTCCGGCGCCCCTGCTGCCCCCTAGCCAAGCGCCTGCCGGGGCGGGGCACTTCCAGAGGAAGCCTGGTGGCATCAGTCCTGGCCCTCTGAGGCTGACACTCTCTGATTTCGCCCTCTGCAGCCTGGGCCCGCTTTTCTTTTTTTTCTTTTTTTTTCATCTTGACAGGCTTGCTGCTGCCCAGAGAGGAGACACAGAGAGAAAGATAGATGTGGGTGCATCCCAAGTCGGCCCATGCCCAGGGGCACCTGGGGTGGGGACAGGAACCAGGCACCGCCCCCCCAGGAGGGGTGAGGAAGGGGGTCAGAGGGCAACGAGGGCAGGGAAGGGTGGAAAAGGAGGGTGAGAGAAAGGAAAGAGGGAGAGGAAAAGGGGGGTAGTGGGGAGGAGAGGGGCGGCGGGGAGGAGAGAAGAAACATGATTTGTGACGGGCTGAGATGAGCCACGAGGGGAAGTGTGATGAGAAACACCAAGCAGCAGGGGCCGGGCCATCCGCCGGCCACATCTCCCCGCCTCCCCGGCGGGCAAGGCCACTGTCTGAGGGCCCGACCAGGCCCCTGCACACGGGGCGACACATTTACCCTGCGGTGCTGCGGTGCTAAAAAAAACTGAAGGAAGAACCCAGAGGCCAGGCCGCCGTGTGTAAAACAGGGTGGTTCCACCCCTGCCGCCCTCACGGGGGGCAGTGAATGTGAAAGGGATGCCCCCCCCCCCCCACCCCGTGAGGATCGGCGACAATGAAGGCAAAGGACTTGGTGAACGTAACGTCACTGGGGTCTCCGGCATCAGGAGGGGCCCAGGGATTGGTCCTGGGGTCAGGCTCTTTCAGAAGGAGACCCAAGTTTACCAGTTTGGCACTCACTCTTGGAAAAGATGGAGAATTATTAAAGAATAAAAGTAAATATTATAGCTCATTAAATCCTCGGGATGACAACCAAAGAGCTGAATACCTTCAAGTGGATTTCTAAAGAAAAAGATGTGCTTTATCAATTTCTATCGCTTATTTCTATAATGCATTCTCCTATCCCTGAAAAATCAGTCTGACCCTGTCCATTATATCCTCCCGAATACATATTTTTTGAAAGTTCAGAAAAACCAAAAAGGAGTGAGACAACAGAGGAGCAAACACATCAGAAGAGAGACTCGTGGGAAGCCACTGGCGCTCGGGGATGGCGGCTACCCCCATGTCCCCCCACTCGCTCCACAAAGCAGTGGCTGTAGGTGTCCACTGACGAATGACCACGGGGTGTGGCGCTAAGGCCCTGAGTAACCCTGGCAACACCTGGCTTGTCTAAAACCGCCCACATTTCTCTCTCCTTTCTTCCATATTTCGTGGTCTCAAAGCTGGCCTTCACCTCTGCCCACCCGAAAGGAATCTCGTTACTGCTGTACAACCCCGGCCTTCGGCACGCTGCAGCTGGCAAGGGCCCTCCCCAGGAGCTGGCTCAATGCCACCGCTGGTCTTCAGAGCCCAAAAAGAAGGGTAAGGGGACAAGAAAAGAGGAGCAAAGGCTTCAAAGTTACACAGTCCTTTAACTCTGGCTACGTTCATGGGAGTCTCCTTGAACTTGGGTAAAAATGAGAAATGAAGACAGTAAGCAACTCCCGGCATGGAATCCATCATCTCACGGTAAATAATAAACATCTCGTCATCGTTCTTTTTAGTTGGCTTCCAGTGGGCAGCCCACGTTTCTTGGCAGGAGGTCAAAGGCCAAGAGCTCTGCTTCTCCTTCCTCAGTGAATAGGCTTCAGGTAACAACTAGTTATCCAGCGCATCCTTATCGATCTCACACAAAGCATTTTCAGCAGAAGGTACTGGCGTGGCACCTCTGAGAGGAGCCCGGGGATTCGCTCCTGTATCTGGACGTGTAGATCAACCACTGACACTCACAGGTTAGCGTGGAGAGCAATGGGAAGGGGTTCCTCTGTGATGACCACCATTTATTGTGAAAAGGAGGAAGAAACAGCTTGCTGGAAAAATATTCCGCCTCCCCTCCCCTTGTCCCTCTGTTTAAAACAGTAAAGAAAACAGAACTCAAAACCCAGCTTAGGGGACATGCACCATTGCTCAGACAATCTCAGTCAGTGGCAGATGAGATTGGATTTGAGCACAACTTTGTGCCAAAGCGGTCAAGCCATTCCAAACCTTGGAGTGTTTACTGCGGCCTTTCGTGGGCTAGGCCAATCTGAATCGGTGGCCTTTGGAGCATAGCAGACCTTGTCCACAGTTTCGTAGGTTTTGGAAAATCAATAAATCATGGCTGTGTGGGGGTGACTCTGGGCCACCAGGCAAATGAAATCCCGCTTCCATGAGCTACACCCCAAGGTTTGAAGCTCTTTACAACGAAGAGGGAGCAACTCCCAAAGGCTGGGACCTACGTCCCCTTGGCAGGTCAAAGCACTACTGACTATTCCTAGGGGAAGGGCAGGGGCTCTAGGGGCCTCCCATGCACAGCCAAGGAGGGGCTGCGGAGGAGCCGGATACCTACTGTGGGTCTTCATGCACATCTATCCTGCAGCACAATGTCAAAACAAGGGACAGCTGAAGAGATTTGGAACAGAATCGTCGCGTTTCTCATAAGAGCAACACAGAAAGGAAAACAAACATCAAATGCATTAGCGACCTCTATCCCGGACATTCGGACCCTTAAACCTTGCTTAAACCCTTTTCGAAGGCAGCTCGAGCAGAAAACGTTCTCGTGTGGCACTGCAGCCACACCCACTCTCGTAAAAACCATCCGAGACTTGGCCAATCCAGTTCTCTGAACTGATCAGCCATTAAAGGAGAGGATGCTAGGTGCCGGGATTTCCAATTCGTTATGACCTTTCCCCCAACAAAGGGAGGAGGCCTGTGCAGCGCATTCCCAAGGCAGAAGGGAGGCTTCGGTCTGATTCGCCCCACTGCTCAATACCTGTGACTCATCCTCACACAGGAGCCCCCATCCCCCTTCTCCCACTTTCAAATCTCATGGGAAAGTGAGAGAGCCAGGTGGAGAAGAGACGAAAGAGCCCACGCTCATTCTTTAAAAAAAAAAATTCCAATTATAGTCTATATTTAAAATGGTTTTGTTGTAATAACTAAACTGAAGACAGCAGTATAAGGCTTTCTATTTTCCTTCTTTAGGAACTTGATTTAAAAAATGAAGAAGGCTTACCCATTTTTGAAATAGAGGACATGGGCTCTCTGAAGTCCTGTTTCTAGGAAAAAACCTAGTTCTTGATCGTGGGGAGCAGGGCCAGGCTTAGGGCTTCTGTTTTGAATATTAGTAAGTATTACCTGGAAGGGGAGAAAATCGGAAAACTAATCAGATCCACATCCAAGCCTATTTCCTCCAAACCCTGCCGCTAAATGCGCTGTGCAACTTGAAAAATCAATTGCCTTGTGCAAACCTCAGTGCATAGGCACTGGTGAAGAAGTGCCAGGATTAGGAAAGCAGAGAGAACTTTCATGAGACAGGGAGCGACCGTGTGGCCCAGGGGCGCGTGAGGCCCTCCGGCACCCTGAGGAGTGAAGGGCGCTCATGCGTGCATGGTGCCAGGGAGCATGAGAGCTGACGGGGCTTTGCTGAATGGCAGGACGCTGACTGAGTGACACAGAAGCAGGTCCCAGCAATGGGTAGAAAGTCATCATCCAGCAATGGCTGAGGTCACCGACAGGCAGACTGCAGCTTCCGTCCTCTATGAGCTTGATGAGCTCCAACAAGAGCTGAGAAGTGCCCTGATTGGCATGGATCCGAAAATTAACTAGAGGTAAACTCCAGGCTACAAAACTAAGGTCTGCGGGACTGAGCAGCAGCCATTTATTCCCAAGGCGATTGCTCAGAAAAACAATCTAAGATTCCTTTCTCTCAAACTTGACCTCCTGTCAGCAGACAATGAGATGTGAAAGGCTTAAATTTTTCGGCAAGAAAGACTGACAACTACTCAGAAGAAAGGCTTGAAAGTTAAGTACATTATAGTGAAGCACAAATATATATCTACTAATACAGATGCTATTCACTTTAAATTCACAAGTCGCATAAAGCGCTTTTCCAACAGAAGCTACTCAGGGTCCATTAAAAGACCATACACGTGTTCCCCAACATACCTTCCACATCTGCTGAAAGTCAGCAGCTCTTCAAAGACCCGGCTTTTAGCCAAACCCCAAATATTTTAGAGGTCTTGAAATTAATCTCCAAATAAAGTTGAAGCAATTGCTAATTCTCTAGCTGGGGAGCTTTGGAAAACAAAAAAAAAGTAGAAGGCACACAATGAGCAATGTGTTGTAGAAAGAAACCCAGGTGGGCAACCCTTGCATTTGAACTGCATCCCAGCATCTTATCAAAATCGCCTGGCTCCCTCACGACTTAGCACTTGGCTCTTCAAGTGCTAACAGGTAGGTGTCCCTCCTACCTCTGAGAACTGTCATTCCTGGCTCTACTGCAGGCTCCTCCCCCACTCGCCCTCTAAGTGATGGAGATGCCAGAGTGAGCACTTGTCCTGGGCACTTGTCCTTTCTCTTTGAAGTCTCTCTCAAGATGACCTCATCCATTCCCCTGACCTTCAAAAATCATCTCTATGCTGCCAACCCCCAAGTGTAGCACCTCTAGTCCAGACTTTCCCTCTGAATCCCAGATTCATATCCAACTCCTTCCTTGGCATCTCCACTTGGAGGTCCAACTCAGAAACTTTGAAAAATTATCCTACATTTGCTTTTGAGAATACGTTTAATTTTTTTAAATTACATGATTATTTTAAAACAAAACAATTCAGTATAGTACAAAAAATTAAAAAACAACTCAACAATTCCACCACCAAAATAACCATTTAACACTGACTGAACAATAATCCAGATATCTCTGTATATATGTGTATCAAGAGAAAAGAAAGATAAAAATCATTTTGCAATACAGAGATTGTTCTATATGCCAGTTTTAATTTAAACCATTACATTTAATTTTAAATTTAACAGTAGAAACTAATGTGTGACCAAAGTAATCACTCAACTTCAGAAAAACATGGATTTTTTAATTAATTAATTAATTTTTAAATTACAGTTGACATACAATATGATGTAAGCTTCAGGTGTACAACACAGTGATTTGACATTATATAACCTTACAAAGTGGTCACTGCATTAAGTCTAGTAATCATTTGTCATTGTACAAAATTATTGTGATGTTATTGACAACGTTCCCTATGCTGTTCAGGTCATCCCCATGACTTAGTTTATTTTTAATATTTTAATTTTTCAATTACAGTTGACATTCAATATCATATTAGTTTCAGGTGTATAGCATAATGCTTAGACATTTATACAACTTACAAAGTGATCCCCTCAATGAATCTAGTGTATTTCTTCCATATAGTTCATAAAAGGTCTCTCTAAAGTTAAAATATATATATATTTATTTTATGTACGTATACATGTGTATATACAGAGATCATTCTTTTACCTATATTATTTCAACTTTATACAGTATCTATTAAATCACAATAAAGATGAAGAAATTAACATATTCATACTACCTGTTGCTTTGCTTCTCCTCAGCCTCCTGTTTTGGTTATATTACTCTTTATTTTGCCAAGGTTCCCAACAATTATGTTCTACCTCATAAAATTGTTTTGCATCATTTCTATATTAAAATGCATGTGCTGTTTCTTGAATTCTTTATTTTGAATCAATTCTTAGTTGGTGGAACGTTGCCCACATGGGCTCATGGATACTATAGGCCTTGAGTTCTTATATGTTGGAGAATGTCCGTCTCCTGCCTTTCTAGTCCTCTAAACCTGAGTGAGAATATCTTTGGATTTCATACTCCCTCTCCTTTAGATCAGGGCAGATGATTCTCCAGTCTTCTGACTCTGAAGGCTGCGGTGGAGAACTTAGAAGCCAGCCTTACTGTTCTTCCCATAGACAATCTGCAAAGGGCAAAAACTGTTTTCCCCGAAGTCTAGAAAATCTACAGGGGGTTATCTTGCCATTCATCATTCTGCGTCAGTTCTTCTTAGAACACAGCTTAACTCTCAATCTACAAATGCGGATCTGTAGTGTAAAGTAATACATGGAAGTCAGGCTGCCATCCTGGGTTTGAAGCCCAGCTCCACCACTTTGGGCAAGTCACGGACTCTCTAGCCCTCAGTTTTATCATTAGTAAAATGGAAATGGTCATGGCATGGTCTTACGGACTAAATGAGATAATGAGTGACAGAACACTTAGCACGGTGCAAAGTAAATGTTCATCATCTTACTTTGTTAAAGAATTTCTCTTTGATTACACAATTGCATTTTTTACCTATACCATTTTTTTTCCATTTTCTTTTTCAGGGATGCTAATTGTTTACACTGCCTTAACTATGGTAGCTTTGTAGTAAGTTGAGATATCAGGAAGTCTGAGTCCTTCAACTTGGTTCTTTTTAAAGATTGTGTTGGCTCTTCTTGTCCCTTGCATTTCCATATTAATTAGTGAATTAACTTGCTAATTTCTGTAAGAAAAAGCAACATATTTTGATAGGGATTGGGATGACTTTGTTGATCAATTTGAGGAGTACTGCCATCTTAACAAATTCTTTTGATTCATGATCATAGGATGATGCCTTTCTATTTATTTAGGTTTTCTTTCATTTCTTTCAACACTGATTTGTAGTTTTCAGGATATAAGGTTCACATTTCTTTTTATGATTCCAATATATTTTAATCTTTTTGATGTCATTATAAGTAGAATTGGTCATTTATATCATTTTCAGATTGCTTACTGCTAGTGTATACAAATAAAAGTGGGTTTTGTATATTGACCTTTTGTCCTATAACCTTGTTGAAACCTTGTTAATAAGTATAATAGTTTTGTGTGTGTGTGAAGTCCTTAGGATTTTCTATATTTAAGATCATGTCAACTACAAATAGAAATACTTTTACTTCTCCCTTTTAAATCTAAAGGCCTTTACTTTATTTTTCTTGCCTACGTGTACTGTCTAGAACCTCTAGTAAGTGGTAGTAAGAACAGCAGATATCCTTGTCTTGTTTCTGATCTTAGGAGGAAATCATCTGATCTTTCACCATTTTAGATGTCATTAGATGTGGGTTTTTCACTGGTAACATCTATCAGGTTGAGGATAATAACTTCTATTCCTAGGTTGCTGAGTGTTTTTAGCATGGAAGGATGCTGGATTTTGTCAAATGCTTTTTCTGCATCTACTGAGATTATCTTTATTATGTGGTTTTTGTACTTTATTCTGCTGATACGTTGTATTACATTAATTGATTTCTGTATGTTAAATCAACCTTGCATTCTTGATATGAATGTCACTTGATCATGGTGTATAATCTTTCCTATATGTTGCTGGATTCAATTTACTAGTATTTTGTTGAGGATATTTGCATCTATATTCATGGGAGATACAGGCCTCATTAAATGAATTAGGGAGCATTTTTCTGCTCTTCTATTTTCTGAAAGTTTTTTATAGTATTGCTATCATTTCTCCTTGAAATATTGGCTGAATTCACAATGAAGCCAACTTGACCTATTGTTTTCTTTGTGGGAAGGTTTTAAACTACAAATTCAATTTTTAAAATACATTGAGGAATATTTGTTATCTATTCCTTCTTGAGTGAGCTTTGAAAATTTGTGCCTTTCAAGGAATTTGTCTGTTTTCTGTAAGTGATCAAATTTATTGGCATAAAGTTGGTCATAATTTTCCCTTAAAGTCTTTTAATTTCTATAGATCTATGATACTACCTCCTCTTTTCTAGGTATTGATAATTTGCATCTTCTCTCTTTTATTCTCGTTCAGTCTTAATAGTTTTTTAATTTTATTAATCTTTTCAAGGAATCCATTTTTGGTTTCCCTAATTTTCTCTACTTTTATCTGTTTTCTATTTTACTGATTTCTATTCTAATTTTTATTCCCTTCTTTCTGCTTGCTTTGGCTTTAATTTGTTCTTGTTTTTCTAGTTTCTTAAGTTGGAAACTTAGATAATTGATTTGAAATTCTTCTTCCTTTCTAAACATTGAGTGTTATAAATTCTATATATTTTGTTTTATATATCTCGAAGCTCTATTATTAGGCAACACACTTTTAGGATTATAATGTCTTGTTGATGAACAGACTCCTTCTATTATGTAATATCTCCTGTTTTCTCTCATAATATTCCTTGTTCCTAATTCCACTTTGATATAATATAGCCACTCTAGCTTTGTTTTAATTGTTTGTATAGCATATAATTTTACTTTTTGTCTACCTACATATTAATATTTAAATGGTTTTCTTGTAGATAGCATAAGTTAGGTCTTGCTTTATTGTTCAATCTGAAAATCTCTGCCTTTTAATTGGGGGTATTTAGACCATTTATATTTAATGTAATTATTAACATGATAGGAACTACCTTGCTAGATATTTTATATTGACCCATATGTTCTTTATTCCTTTTCGCTCTCTCATTCTGCTTTTTTTTTTTTAGAGTGATATTTCCATTCATTCTACTATCAAATGGTCAATTTTCTCTTTTTCTCTTATTTTTTAGTGATCGTCCTAGGGTTTATAATTTAGCTCTTTAGTTTATCACAATCATTCTTCAAATAATATTACACCAACTCATATATAGTATAAACATCTTATAACAATATACATCCTTTTCTTTCCTTATCTCTTTGTGCTATTGTCACATATTTTACTTTTATGCTAAATCCCAGAACCTCAGAGATGGAGCTCATCCTCAAGGGCCCCTTTCTGGGCATTTCCCTCCTAACTCCTTGAATGTCTTCCTAGACAAAAACCATCTACCTTCCACTCCCCAGAAAAACTTTGAGCATTATTACACTCTCAGGAGGCCAGTTTCAGCCCCAGACTGAAGTCTCTATTATCATCCCATCTTAATAAATAACATCATCCACCCAGCTGCCCAATTCAGACAGTGGGGAGCAAGCCTTGACCCTTTGACACTCTTACATCTAATCTATTACCATGCACCTCCTAACCATTTCTCAAATCTGTCTGTATCTATCCATTTCTACGAGCATACTTCATCTAAGCCACCATCGCCTCCTGTTACAGTTCTATGACATCCTCCTAAATGGAGTCTCCAAATCCTCTCTTGCTCCTTGACTTCCCTTCTACTCTCTATCAGCAGCCTGAATAATTTATTTTTTTAATTAAGTTTATTGTGGTAAGATTGGTTAATACGATTATACAATTTTCCGATGTACATTATAATTTGACACCTGTATATTCTATTGAATAATTTCTTATAAGATAACCTAGATCACGTTACTCTTATGCTCTTTCTCATCTCTCTTGTACCAACTTGACTGTCACTTTCTCAGAAAGGCTTTCCCTTCTGAGACTACCTAACATAAAGTAGGTCTGTCTCTATTATGCCCTCTCATAGCATCCTATTTAATTCCTTCATTGCATTTATCAATGTATTTTTTAACTTGATTACTGGCTGTCTACCTCCACAGAGCTGCGACTTCCACAAAGTCAGGGGCCACACCTACTTCATCTACTAATAATATATCCAGTGTCTACTACAGTGTCGTATGCAAGTTAAGCATTCAGTATACATAGTAAATGAATGAAATATGCAGTAAATGTATGAATGAATAAATTTGCAAGGCCAATCAGAAATGCAGGAAAAAAAGCAATAAGAAAAGTAACCTACTATGCATTAGGCATTATGTAGGTACATAAGTTATCGCATTTATTCCCATCCCTTCCCCCCCAAAAAACCCCACTGAGAGCCATACTGAAGAGAAAACTGAGACTTTGCTCCATTAAGTGAGTTGCCCAAATCACATGGCTAGTAAGTGTTAATGCGGGTGCTAAAACTCAGGTCCACCCGACTCTGCAGACCAGCTCCTTCCTCCTTTGTCCTATCAGACTGTGTTTGCTTGCAGAACAAAGTCCAAAAGACAAGTCGGTGTTGCCAGAGTGAGGCTTTAGGTTATAAATGAGAAGAACGGGAAAGAAGCAAGGCAGGACTTATCTGAGGATTTACCCTAAGTTCTAAGCATCTTGGATTTAATTCCTTCCTCACAAAGAGCCTCTAACACATGGGCCTGGGCAAGAGCACTGTTTGGCAGTGTTGAAGCCACCACTTGTTCTGTGGATAAACACTTCCTTGTGAGAGGACTGCCAACAAGGATCCTTCACAAGTGCGGCCTGCTTGGCAACAGCACACACCCAACAACCGAGGAAGCATAAGAGCACAGGGGCAAGGGCCGAAGACTGTAGGTCAAAAGACCCGGGTTCCAGACCTGCTTCTGACACTCCCCACCACTTGTGAACTTGGGTTAACTCCTTTGATCTCTTGGATCTTCACTGTCCTCATCTGCATAGTGGGGATAATAACGCATACCTCGCATGAGTTGCAAATGAGAAATTTAATGAGAAAATAAACATTATAATCTTTAGTGGAGATATATTAGAGAGATATCTTCAAGTAGGAACAAAGTTAGGATAGTTTCCACCACCTTTATTATTCAACAATGTTTTAGAAAGACTGGAGATAGGGCATGAAAGAGATTAGATGGAAAATATTAGAAAGGAAGACACAACAACAAAAATTATTCTTCTGCCATATATTTGTATTCTTAGAAAAATAAAAAGTATTGACTCTTTTTTAAAGAGGGGCTCAGTATTGTGGCTAATAATCCTTTAACATTGCTATCCTTGTTAGCCTTCAAGACTCAGCTCAAGTATCATCTTTTCCAGGAGCCAACCTTGAACCTTCACCCTGGTCCTAAGCCCTTCTATGTTCCCTACCAAAGCGTCCTCCACCGTGGTGATGGAGCCGAGTCCTCGTGAGAGTACAAGTGTCCCAAGGACATGTCCTGTGGCCTGTTCGTTCCAGTGCCCCTGGCGTCAAGCACAGTGTATGAAACATAGAAGGAACTCAATAAATGTCTGCAAGTGAATTAAAAAGCCAAAGGCATTGCTATCTGTGAAAATACAATGAAGAAGATAATAATCCTAGTCACAAGGCAATACAGATAGAGAAGATCTGGAATAAAATAAACCTACTGAAATCTGTAAAAACAAAAGTATTGTGAAATGGAAAGACATGTCATAGTCATGGACGAGTGAAGACAAAGTATAATTCTCCAAATTAATGTACAGAGTTAATAAAAACTCAATCAAATCCCAAAGGATTTTTCTAGAACGCAACAAAAAATTCATCTAGAGGTATCAACAGAAAAGGATAAAGAATATTCTGAAAATAAGAATAATAAGTAGCTACTAATCTTTCAGATGTTAAAGCCACCATAAAGAAGGACTTATTAAACAGCGTCCTATTAGTGCAATATAAGATTAGCAGAACAAAGCAGTAGAGCCAGAAATTACTGTTGCATCTAACATTTTATTGAATGACTTAAAATAGATGACAGAAAATATGAAAAAGAGATATAAGATGATCTTAAAGTGGCACTAAAATTTGGGAAAACATTAGACTCATTTCTAATACAATCCACAAAAATAAATCCCCAGTCATTTTGGAAGTGAAAACTTATTTTTAAAATTGATGAATAATTTAAAAATGGAAAACTACTGACTGGGAAAATATTCAGAGAAAATACGACAAAAGATTAACATATTTATGATACAAAGACTTTATTCAGTTAAAAAAGACCTCATACTGTACGGTTCTATTTATATGAAATGTCCAGAATATACAAACCAACAGAGACTGAAGAGATTAGAGGTAAATGACTACTAATGGGTACAAGGTTTCCTTTTGGGGGTGACAAAAATGTGCTGGAGCTAAATACTGATGATGGTTGCACAACTCTGTGACTGTATTAAAAACCACTGAATTATGTTGTTAAATGGGTAAGTTGTATGGTATGTGAATTTTATCTCAATAATGCTGCAATCAAAAAAAGAAAAAAGAAAAAAGAAAAAGAAAAAAGAAAAAAGAAACATAACTAGTAAGGAAAGAGATGGAAAAAATTTCAACTTGAATGACAGTCAAAGAAATGCAAACTAACACTGTAAGGTTCCACTTTTACCTAGCAAGTCAGCAAAATAACGTTTATACAATAGCAACCCTGTCAAGATTGCGAAGAAACCACCACCCTCCTGTTCGGCCAAAGGCAGACAGATGTTCGTGTGACTTGTTGAAAGTCGTTGGGCATTATAGGTAGTAATGAGAATGTTAAAAAATACATATATATATCCCCACTTCTGGGAACTTGCCCTTAGGAAACGACGCAAAGCAAAAGAAAAATCTCCCCGGAGGAAGCCGGCATCGCAGCATTATTTATAACAGGTTATACGCAGCAGGAAATTGATTATATCACGGAGGCCAGCCACATGGTGAAATATTATACAGCCTGAAAAGGACTTTAAGGTTCTGACATAATGTTGAGTGAAAAAAAAGCATATATAAAGCCCTTTAATGTTGTAAAATTATGAGGGAAAAGACTGGGAATACACAGATTCAAATAAGCTCCTGTTCTTTTCCGGTTTCCAGACTTTTCTAACTCAGTCTCAAATACGTTGAAGCCTCCCAGCCCAGTCAGTCAGATGGCAGGCTCGGAGTCAGAGCACGCTGCCCCGGCCGGTTTCCTGACGTTTCTTTACAGATTGCAGTATATTTTTCAGATGTGCTACGTGAAGCTTTGAACTGCAACCTGCTGCTTCGGGCTGAGTGAACAGGTCAGTCGGGACAGGGGAAGGGAAGAAAGACTCTGTTCTTGCCTTATTATCTCACATCTCAAAGCCGAAATCACAGCCACACAGACCTCCAGAGCCACGCCCTGCCTTTCCCATCAGCGGCACTGAGTACTTTTCCTAGGACACCTGTTACGAATTCAAGACACACGGTAACCTTCATCTAATCCAGTTCTGAATCCAACACCTCAGCTATGTCACTGCGAGTGCTTCCGGTTAAGGAGGACGTGACATGCTCCCGGCATGACAAGGCTGACCAGGGCACAGCTCCTCGACGAACCGGGGAAATCGGGCTGGGCCCTGCAATTTTGGGGGTCCGGTTGTCCCTTCTTAAGACTTTGGCACTAAGACACCTCATAAAAAGTCTATAGCTGCCCTGTAATTTCGCATCAACTTCTTTTCTAAAATAGGGTGTGAAGGAATGAACTGTCAGCAGAAGGTAACGTTCCACTCTGGCGCTCCTTCTGCTCGAGAAAGCCAAAACCAGCTGGTGGGCGGATGCACGCAAAGGACAGGGACAGCGTGACTTCATTTGCCAAAAGCAGGGCTCACATTATGACATTCGAGGATGAAGTCATCTTTATTCCTGTCGATGTGCCACTAGACGCTCCTCATGGGGCACATAACATTATTTACTGCTGGCATGGCACCACCGCCTGCAGATAAACTGACCAAGGCCGCGCCGTGTCCTTCCTAATTCTATCTGCTCTAATTTGATTCACTTGATTCAATTCTTTTCTATGCACAGTTTCAGAGGTACCTTTTATTCCCCTTCGGGGAACAAATTATCACAGACAATTAGGAGAAGATGTCTCTCGTAACCCTACCATAACAAGGACAACACTAAACAGGTATGTAATGCACAGGTGTATTCGAATTTTCTCTGGCCCTGCCTCCACGTCTGGAATCAGGGGGGAGACTAACGCACGGAAAGCTCCTGGTGTACTGGCTGGGAGACCCTGGGAGCCCACTGGTTCTCGAGCCCTGGACGAGTCGGGCAGCCTCAGCCCCACCACGGGAACGGTCAGTCAGGGGTGAACGGAAGTCCAGAACCCAGATATAACAGAGGAAACGCAGGCGAAATGCTGCCTCGTGCTCTTCCACACAGGAAAAAGAAAGCGAAAGTCTCCTGAAAAAAAAATTACTCCATTATCACGCCCCTAAATACTCTTTGACATTTTTAATAACACAGCATGTTTATAATATTCCAAACTTTTATTGAAATATCTGAAATCTTCTAAGGTTAGGAAATAGTCTACTTACTGCCAGGTGATATAGGGACAGAAAATGACAACAAAACTCACACTGTGCTAACCACGTTCTGGGCAGTACATGATTAAACCATTTTATTCTCACGACAACCTTAGAGCCATTATTATTGTTATTTTCCTGATGAGGACCCTGAGGCAGCACAGAGAGGCTGAGTAACTTGCCCGAAGATGGGCAGTGAAGAGGTGGCAAGGCCAGGATCCCAACACCAGCAGTCACCTTTCCTCTGTGCTCTGCTGCCTCTCACAGCTGACACTGTTCTCCAGAGGGGAAACCAAGGTCAGCTCCGCCTCCGAAACACCGCTGAGCAGACCCACTGCTAGGGGAACGCAGGGAACGGGGCTGCCTCAGAGCAGGGAACGGGGCTGCCTCAGAACCCTGGTTTGGTGGTCCCGGGGGATAAAACAACACTGGCCACAAGTGTCCTCACAAGTTCTCCCCAACTTTTATTCTTGATCGTGAATGCAGTTAAGAGGCAACAGTAATAAATAAAAAGCCAACAGGTCCTGGCGAATAGAAGCTTCCTTGTTACAGAATGGCTGGGAAATGAGGGGAAACCACTGGATGACTGACTGCCTCGGCCCAGCATGCAGGAACTCACGACGGAACAGAGCGTGTGGGAGCTTCTGCTTAAGAGGGCTGCCTACCCAGAAAATCGAAGCATCCCTGACCTAAGCTTGCCCCGGTCTGACACTTCTTTCAGATTCTGCTTCCCTGAAATTTCTGTTTTTTAATTTAGCAGAATTCTTAAAAGTCATTTAAGTTCAAAACTAAAAAAAAAAAAAAAAAAAAGTCCAAAAGTCCAAGCGGTATCTTCAGGTTAGCATCCATTATCTTGCCTCAAAAAACCCCTGAACTTCCACTAAGCCCAGAGATCGCTTAAGGAAGGTCAATTCCCCCCTAGACTTCTCTTCAATCAACAGATGATTTCTTGAGTAACTACTACAGTCAAAACAGATGCTTGACTCATTCACTCTCAGCAGAGTCTGAGAGGCTCAGAGGGATTTCTCGTGAAGGAAACCTCAGACTGGAAAAGCAGCCAGAAAGCGAGTCATCTGCGTATCCTGAGGTTGAACCCTAGGCGGAGGATGCCTCCCCAAGCTACTAAGATCTACGGGTCTCCTGGTCAAACTCCTACGGGGCGCTTTCTACACGTAAGGGAGTGAGAAACGCCGAGGTTCCGCATTTGCTTGCAGCAGCCTGGGATAATGAGGTGAGCAGGTGCTGTAACCCTGGCTTTGACCTTAACTTCCTGGACGCCCTTGGGCTCTCCCTTCCTGGGCCTCCCATTGCTTCTCAAAATCTGACATCCTACAATCAAGATTTCCCCCAAACCACAAAAAAGTCTACATTTGTGTTAAACCCCATGATCGTATGAGTCTCCTTGAGGGTCCAGCCAGAGCACTCAGTGGTGAGCAGGTGGTTATAAGTGAACACAAGAGGAAGTACACCCGTATTTGCCAATTTCTATGTCACAAAGGACACGTTTTAACAGATGAACCGCCCTTCCCCCAGCTTGGGGAAGGCGGCCCCGACATAACAGGGCTGGACAACAGCTGGAGAGTGAGGTGCAAAATAAGGGCCCCTAAGTGGCGAGGGCTGTGGGGTCAATGAGAACAGTTTAACTGGGGTACGCAGAGTTCTCTGCTGCTGAGCAGTGGCTATTAAGGAGGCAGACAGTGAAAATAACATGGATTTTAAAAAGCAAACTTCATGATCATTTCCCTAAAGATCATATAATAAGTTCTGAATAACATAAAAATTCCTTTCTCATAGCAGCCTTCTGATAGAACCATTTGGCAAGATGGCCAAATATCTTCCTGAATTCCCAGATACCAGGATCCATTCTGGGGCAGGTCAAATGCCACCCATCCCTGCGGCCCTCACCCTACTCTCCCTGCCTCTTAAAATGCAGTTTGATCCTCGTCGCATATATCAACATACAAAGATTTATGAAAAAAAAAACTACATCCAGTCTGTACATTTATAAAAATCACGAAAACCAAGAAGACTTTGGTAGTCCCTCTCTATTCTAATCCTTCTGGAAACAGGGAATCTGGAAAACTGATGGGCAACAAGGCTATGATCGTTTTCAAAGTCTTGCAGGATTTCAAATCATCTCAAACAATCTCCCAGGATACACCTCTGGGTCTGAAGCGGGAAACAACCGATGTCAAGCCTAGGTTAGAAGTCCAGAGAACTCAGCCAGGGCCAGAGATGACAGGGGCTACTGTTATCAGTAAAATCAAGCGACATCTCCCAAGAATCCTGGGCTCAGGGCCTTTGTTTCCCTGATCTTTTATAATCCCCACGAGAACACCACGAAGGAGGAGCTGATTATGCTCCTTCTACAGATGGGAAGTGGAGGCTAAGACATGAAGGAACTCGGTAAAGAGCAGAGCCAAAAAGAGCAATCCCACTACACACAGGCTCGGCACACCTCCCTGGCCCCGTCCTGCCTCCACCTTCCTCTGCCTGAGGGTGTGAGCGCAGGGTCTCTTGCTCACTCACTCTCTGCTCAGGTGGCCTCTTGTCAGCGTCTGGTTACCACTTTCCCACGCCACCGGCAAACCACTGACTGACAGATGGGAGAAACCATCCCAGGCAGTCTCAAGGGATACACAACCTGCTCCCAATGGATCGGCTGAGAGTCCCCAGCAGACCTTGGTCATAACCACTGAGGTAAAGCCTCCCAAACCCAAATGTACACTACGCCAGCACACAGTCCACCCAAGTACAAATGGATATCAACCCATTTGGCGTAGGGGAACGGGAATAATTAGCCGGCTTCGGGGCACTGAGGGTATAAACAGATGTACACTGCCCTTTCTGTTCAGCAGATGTTAAAACGTTTCCCAAATATCGAGCCACCTATTTTCAACAAGGTGCCGTCATCACCACCAAATTCTCCTTAGTATTAAGGAATGAGTAAAGTTTTGCACCCATGGGCAGACAACTTGAAGGTTTCCAGAGGTTGACCACAGTTCTCTACAATCTGACTTGAAATTTTAAAAAAATGATCAGCTGAAATGAACACATGGTCCTCACTTACCCTTTCTATCTCTTGGAGGTACAGAAGTGCAATGTCCCCTGCTTTCTCATAGCAGGTTGATGACATCCTGTTCCCGGTCCACATGGAGATTACTGGTAGAAGAGGAAATAGGCAACTTCTCTAAACTAAGTCCTAAAAAAGAAATCAAACACAAAAACTAAGTGAGTTGCACAGTCTGGGGCTTAATTTTTGAAATATTGCTCTGGAGGGCCAGAAAATGGAGACCCAGGATAGGACGAATTGTCAGAGAAACTGTCAGAGAAACTGTCCTCTGCTCTCTCTCTTTGAGGACAAAACGGAACGTCAAAATGGAGCACCAAAAAGAGTGTCCACAAGCCATAGATGAGAGAGGCCCCTAAAAACACAAAGCAGCATTTCATTTTGACATTCGGGTGGACGGTTTGATCAGGTACTTCACTGGGACCCCACTCAGACCTAACCAGCTTCTCAATCAATCACATCTCAAGGTCTTCAAAGAATTTTTAAAGGTAAGTAAAGATAGGCTCACAGCGCAATACTAGCTGAAGAATATTTTCTATCCCAAAATGTACACTTAACGATTGAACGTAAAAAGAGATTTTTTTAATGCTCTCAAGAGGCTCAGTTACTAGGAAAATCTTCCAACTCACAGCCTTAGAGGCTAGAGTAACTGTAACACCATGGTTCTAAGCCAAGGAAACACCCAGATCTTTGCGGGCATTTCCTTGGAGATGGAGGACATACTCTTTGCCAAGAGAGGTTTCAGCAAGGAGGTATGAAAGCAAAGGCTGAAAAAAAAAAAATTACAGCGCTGAGAGAGGCGGCTGCGAGGCAGCTGTGGCTTGAACCCAGCACTGACCTCTGCCCCTGTGCTGGGCAACCGGCCTGCGGGGAGGGCGCCAGTTCCTCTTCACGCACGCGGGCTTCTGCTGCTTCAGGTGCCCTGGGAAACATGGACGCGCACGTCCCACAAGTTCCATTCCACGGAAGAGTGTGAGCAGGGTTACTGGTGACACGGTGCGCAAGTGGAAGGGGCTGGAGAAATTTCCTGGACAACACACCCCTTCTCCAGATGAAGGAGCTGAGGTCCACTGTGGCAGGTGCTGTGGCTTGCCCCAAATCTGACAGTTAATGGCACCACTGAAACCAGACAGAACCTAGGCTTCCGCCCTCCCAAACAACACCCCTCAAGTTTTCAGAGTGGACACTACTACAGAGAGGGGCTCAGACACACTAAGCATCAGAAAGCGGCCCACGGCCTCACGGCATCACTTTGAGAATGGCCTCGTCCAAGTCGCTCTTAAATAGCATGGCCCCTCCGGGCTGTAGAGTGGGGGTTATTCTCACTTGCGTGGTTTCTGACGATAAATCTGCCATAACCTTTAAGTTGGTTCATCTGTGTGTAATGTGTCTTTTCTTCTGGCTGCTTTTAAGATTTTTCTTTGATCACTGGTTGTGAGCAATTTGAATATATGAAGTGCTCTGATTTACTTTTCTCCATGTTTCTTATGTTAAGACTTCACTGACCTTTCTAGATCTAAGGATTTACAGTTTCTATAAAATTTCAAAAACACTCAGCTGCTATTTCTGCAAAATTTTTTGTTACTCTCCTCCCTTCTTAGGAGATGCCAATTTTACATATTAGGCCACCCAAAGTTATACCTCACGCTCCTTCCACTTTAAAAAGTTGTCCTATTTTATTTTGCATAGTTTCTACTATTATGTCCTCAAATTCACTAATTTTTTCTTCAATGTCTAATCTGTCTTTAATCACATCCAGTGTATTTTTCATCTCAGACATTGTTTTTATCTCTGGAAATTTGATTTAGGTCTATTTTTAAATTCTACATCACTACTAAACTTTTTGAATACAAGAAATATGGTTATAATAATGTTTTAATGTCCCTCTAGTCTCAGGAGCTCAATATTCATTCCCTTTCCATTTACAGCCAAAGCTGTTTACGCAGTTGCAATCAAAAAAGAAAATCACCAGGTGGCCTCTTCAGTGTGAACTCTGTTACAACATCTTGAAATTTCCTTTGAAGGTGAATATAAGATACACGGAACAAATTCACCAGTTGATAGGACAGCACCAGAACCACTCAAAAGCAAGCTCTTGATTGGAGCTTCTGAAATGTGCTTTAAGTGCTCATTTATGCAAAATTAAAACCACCGGAACACAACCAAAAGAGACAAATTGTTTCATAACCTGCTGTCTACTGTATGAGAAGCAACCAAACAGTGTGCAAGCTGATATCAGGGGTTTAATATTGAGAAAACAAATACTGGCCCCTTGCGTCACTGCAGGCTGGATTCTGACTGTTAATACCTGTGAAGATGGCCCACGCCCCCAGCAACCTGCCAAGCCCACTGAATCAAAGACAAGCCAAACCCAGCTCCCTATAGCATGGCCCACATCTGTATTTTGAGTTCTGAAATACTGAAACAGTCATCTAGGGCTGCAATCTATGGCCATGCATAGTCAGTACGAATGTTAAAACCAGCTACACACTTAATCCTCTATTGTAAGAAGAAACTGGTGTTTTCTGTGGGTTCATGTTCTAATTAGGCAGCTATATGGACACTCAGGATCAGCCAGTAAACGGGTCCCCAGCAAGGGTAGGAGGGTCTTCATGGTCGATTTTGATCCTTTCCTTCTCCCAAATGCTGTGATATTCATTCCATGTGCTACTGGGCACATCCCAGAGCAACAGCAGAGTCTTGATTCGCCACAGTGAATTTGTGGCTATGCAGCTCAGTTCCATAATGTTCCGTTCTCTGTCGGAAGCTGCCTACAGGACCTCTGGACTGGACTATAAAATTTCAAGTGTCTGGGATCAGATCAGCACTGTCTGAGAAGCAGAGTCCTGTGGTCATGGCCCAAAGTAGTCCTCATGAAAATGTCAGGTGACACTTTGTCAGTTTGGAAAATTTTCATCAATAATGTTTTTAGTTACTTTCTTTTTTTTTCCAGAGAACTGCATGACCAAAAAAAGAAAAGAAAAAAAAAAGGCAAAGAAAGACAGTATAACTAACTAGTGCGACAGTGATACCAAATGAACATCTGAATAAGATCTACATCACAGCACAAAATCAAAACTGTGTGCAAAACTGGGTAAAAATTCAGTGCTTTCCAACCAATCATTAAGGCCAAAGTCAAAGCAGGACCTGGGTGAAAAAAAAGTAGCTGACCACGTGCTGTGATTTATAGAAAGCTGAGTAGCCACTGGACCCAAAATTTATCTCCCTGCCACAGGAGGGCATTCCCTCAGATAGACTCACTTCTGGGTGGTCTTTTCTAAGAAGGGTGACACATTTGAAATACATTAATGATAAGAATATCATTTAGCTCATACTTGACTGTTTCTAAAGCTCACCCGTACTGATTTGCCTGTTTGGTCCTGTGCAATAGGTACCACCCTTCTTCCGACAATGTGGAAAAAGAAACCGTCAGAAGTTAAGCCACTTGCCCCAAGGTCTACACAGGGCCGGAACTGGAAATTATAAGGGAGCCAGGAGTTGGGGCAAATGTATCCTGTCCCAGGTAGTAGTCTAAGAGGAAACTACCGCTGAGCCTGATGCAGGGCGAGTGTCAAAGGCAAAGATACTTCACAGACGCCAGCAAAACCTCACAGTGGGGGAGCACGAGGCGGCAGGATGAGGACCCTGGACACGTTAAAAGCTCCTGTGCGCTCAGCCTCTGAACTGCTCTCCTGAGGTGTGACTTACAGAACACAATAGAGCCAACTGAACTCCGCCCTAAGTTTCCTTCCCATCAAGGTCTCGTCCATCTCTAAAAGGCAGCTTTGTATTATTTCCCCCGAGGGCTGTCCATCCACGGAGGTTTGACTGCTACATGTCTCAGTGCCAAAACATCCAGGGGTCACTGAGGGCTTAACACCCCCAAATTCGTCACGAGCTAGGGACGTGATAAGTGTATGTAAGATGGAACAGTTTCAAAAATAATAAAGGTTCATTTATCAAGGCCCTGTTCAGCTCCGGCACTACGCCCTGGGTTCAACAGGCACCGTTTATAACCCCCACAGCCACCCTGCAGGGAAGGAGTTAACAGCGCCTTATAGATAAGACTGAACTTAGGGCTCCACAGCTAGGAAATGATAACGCCCAGTTTTGACACCTGGCCTGACTCCAAGACCCTGCTCACAACAGCCTGTGTCTCACTGAGCCTTGGACAATATATTCAGTGTCCGATAACAGCAGTGATAATAAAAATGAGTTTCAGATTGTAAAGGCAGAGAAATCAAAGTCCAGAGCCGTAGGGCAGTGAGTTTTTCTTCCACCAAGAGCTGCATCACCCCAGGCAACGCCCTGGAGGGGCCTCCCACCCCTTGCCTGTGTCATGAAGGGCCCAACTACCTGAGCTGTATAACTTTAGAAGACTAGCAGTCAGAGCAAATATTTTTGACTGTTTAAATCGCATTAAAACGAACAGAGAATTAATTTCGTATGAAGTTCTGTAACACAATAAAAGGCTATAAAATATCATGCTATGAACTATGCACGGCGCTGTATCAGGCACTGTTTCCTCATTTCTCTTAACCGCATCTCTGGAGCCCAGCCCGGGACAGACAGGTACGACCAGAGGCTTTGCTGCAACATGACCCGCAAGCAGCTTACAGCTGAAAAGTGCCAGAAAAGCTTGGTTATGATACCATGATGACCCAGCCCCGTGGTAAACTTCAAAAGCCATACGCCAATTTCCAGAGATCTCGATTTCCAAGGCTGAAATGAAACTCAGGGGAAGATTTTTAAGATCCTCCCAGCAGAGTCCTGGCAAAGATGGCCCCAGAGCCGGTCCAGTGTTCACACCTGCAGCATGGCCGCACTCCCTGGTGTCAGGTACAGCGACACACCCCTGTCCAGGCGCAGGGAGGAGACAGCTGATGGGAACTGCCAGGTGCTGGGGTAAAGGGCGGGGCGGGGCAGGGGAGCAGCTTCTCTGATTTCTGTGGTCTCTGGGCTGGAAGCCATGCTGACCCCTTCGGGGTGGTTTTTGAAATTACTGTTTTCCTTCCAGGATTACCATATTCTTCTTAGGTGTGCACGTACACACACACACACACACACACACACACACACACACACACACACACACACACACACACACACACACACAGAGTCACTTATAGACAAGGAGGATGCCAGGCCCTGAATTAGCCATTCACCTGCTAGAGCGGATGATCTCTCAGTGTCCCTTCCGTAAGTCTGTGAGCAAATGAGATGTTAACTCAACCTGAAACGTTCACTAAATGAGAATTTGCAATTTGAATGCATGCCCTTTAAGTCTCTGCTTAGGAACCACATCGTAGTAATAACAACACGCGGTGAGTGCTAGCTAGTGCCACGCCTGACGCTGTTCTGACGGTTTGACATAATTTTTCTAACCTTCGCACACATGAGAGAAGATTTCCTGTCGTCCCTGCGTTAGCGAGGGGGGAACTGGGCTCTGAGCTGTTAGGTGACTCACCCAGGATTATACAACTAGCAGATGGCAGAACCAGAACCCCAGCCAGACACGGACTCACAGGGCCTTGCTCTTACACTGTGCTCTCTCCCACCTCTGACTCGTCTGTCTTTACCTGCAAAGCAGTGCTGTGTGGTGGCTAAGAATGCGGCCAGACTCCCTGATCCCTGATCCGCAGCGGACTCTATATGTAGAATACTTCGTGCTTAGAACAGTACCTGGCACATAGGACGGATGAAAAAAACTGTAACAATCATGAATGTTCTTCGCATCACTATTATCAAGGCAACAGCAGGCTGGAAGGCCTCCGAGAGGGAGCATCTCGTTCATTCGTTATGTTATTTTTATATATTTTTTAATGTTTTATTGAGATACGCACATACTACAAAATTCACTTGCTTAAAGTGTACGATTCAGTGGTTGTAATATATTCACGTAGTTGTGGGAACATCCCACTGATTCCAGAGCATTTTCATCACCCCAAAAAGAAATCCCCTAGCCATGAGCAGTGACTCTCACCCCACCCTCCCTCCAGGTCCTGGCAACCACGAGTCTACTTTCTGTCGCTACGGGCTTGTCTCTTCCAGTTATTTCACAGAAACGGAGTCAAACAACATGTGACCTTTTGTTTCTGGCTTCTTTCACTTTGTGCGTTTTCAAGGTTCATACCTGTTGTAGCAGATACCAGAACTTCACTCCTTTTAAAAAAAAAATGAGGTAAAATTCATATAACATAAAATTAACCATTTTATAATGAACGCTTCAGTGGTATTTATTACATACATAATATTTTACCATCTCCATCTCTATCTAGTTCCAAGCATTTCATTCCTTTTTCTTGCTGAAGAATATTCCATTGTGTGGACATAATACATTCTATTTATCCCTTCATCAGTTGATAAACATTTGAGTTATTTAAACTATTTGGGTTATAAAGAATGTTGCTATGAGTATCCACGTACTGGGTTTTTATATGGACATATGCTTCCAATTCTCTTGGATATATACCTAGAATGAAATTGGTAGATCATGTGGTAATCTTATGTTTTATTATTTTTAACCTTTGAGCTAAAAATCACATCTATTTATCTAACTGCCAAACTGCTAGGTAAAATATTAAGACATGAGAATACGTGGATTTTTGAGTAGACAGACCTGGATTCAAACCCTTGCTTCTCCATCACTAGCCCAAGTGAATGAGAATAACAGCACTTGCTCCAATCGATTATTCTGAGGCTTAACTCAGTGCCTGGCACACAGTAAGCATGTACCCGATAAACAGTGACTACTATAATTAACGAGACTTTTCCTGGAGACAACGACAACCCAAAATTTTTTTGAGGTGTACCTGAAAAATACAGACAAGATGGAGAAAATAACAATCACCCACATTCCCACCACTCTGAATTAGGCACAGCTAACATTATGGCACAGACCCTCAACCTTACTGACACATAGTGCCATGTAAACTTGGTCGCGGTTCTGGTTTCTTTCCTAAAAAGAGTGGACTCATCACCTACGGGGAGCCCTACAGCGCAAAGTACAGCCCCCGGATGCCCCAACTACAGCCAACAACGAGAGCTGCCAGGGAAAAGATGTGCCTGACCTTTCTTCACTCAACAAATTCTCCCCAAGCACCAACTGTGTGCAGTGCTCTGGTGAGGACTGGGCTTCACAGAGCAGGACATGGTCTCTCCCTCGAGAACCTCCACCTCCAGGGGCACGGAGGAAAAAGACATTCTGGAAACAATGTAAAAAGTATACGACCGAGACAGATGTATCACAGAAGAACTGAGAATGAGCATCTCAGTGGACCTTCACCGAAGGCTCCATCCAGCCCATGAACTTCCTTCCTTTGGGCTATCTGAGTCTCTGCTGGCTTCTAAAGAGAGAACCAATGAAGAGACTGTTAACACAACCACCAGTAAATATGAATATGGGTCAGTGGCAGTAAAAGGGCTCTTACTCTTCTTACACCATCTAAATATAAACAGGAAGCTTTGCCTGGCAACCTGAGATGATGAGTGGCTACATGCAACGCGGCATCTAGCCTCCCACCATCTGCAGATAGATGTGTTAAATCTAGATGGGAGGGGGCCTCAGAGATCCCTGGGTGGAGGTGAGCAGCTAGGGCAAGGCTGACACAGCACATCTCCGCGAGGCCGGGGGCTTCACAGCTCCTCCCACTCTCAGTACCCTACCCCACATTTTCTGGGTTTTTGCACACAGGCAAAAGGACTCCTCTGGCCCCATCTCTACCACTCATTCCCTCCACTCATGGGCTTTTCTGTAAAACTACTTTTTTCCTTTTTTCACTGTACCTGAAGGAAATGGAAGAAGGAAGGAAGGAAGGAAGGAAGGAAGGAAGGAAGGAAGGAAGGAAGGAAGGAAGGAAAGGTGGGAGGGAAGGAGGGAGGGAGGGAGGAAGGAAGGAAGGAAAGAAAAAGCAGTTTCTCAAGAAAGAAAAATCTGGATCCCCTATCTTCCCTCCTCTTCTCACTCTGCACAGGAGAAAATTCATGCTCAGAGAGGGTCATGATTCGCCCAAGGTCACATGGTAGTGGCAGAGACAACCTGGAACCCCGATCCAAAGAGCTCACCAAAGAACACAGCCCCCAACAGGCTGAAGAATTTTTTGCCAGGGAGGAAGCATTGCCAGCAGTTACTTGTCCGTCCTGCGGCTCCAAGATACCTAGAAGGTCACAGTCATCAGCAAATACCCAATTCATAAAGGTCAAGATTAAATTCCGTCACTTCAAGACTTGAATATTAACCTGGGCTTCCACAGACCTTAGCACCAGGGATTTTTCAGTCTCTGAAAACTAAAGAGGCCCATCAACTCCTGCTAATCCTTGCTCTTTACAAGTGATCAGTGTACGGAATGTTTTAATGTACCGAACTGCTGTCATCTCCCGTGGGAGGGTCTGTAAACGTCCTCGCAGAGAACAATAAACAGCGCACATCAGCAGAGGTTCAGCTCCAGGCCTATTAAGAGCCAGCCAGGCCTGCGTGTAAACGCCTACAGAAGGCGAGGCTTTCTAGAAACGGCCCAGGGCTCCCTTAGGACGCTCACTGATCCGAAGTTAATAAAGACAGCTGGCAAGTTCACCCTTCTTCTCCGATCCCTGACCTCGTGTGGAATCTCTGAAACAGCCAGGTTTCAGGGCCTGCAACTGCCGAGTCTTCCGCCCAGGGAAGGCGGAGATCCTAGCCTGGCGGGAGCCGGCGGGCCCTGGGGTGGCTCTGCGCACGCGCAAGCACCCTGCGACGACGATGCGCCTCCTGCGCCCCCTGGCGGCGGCGGCCGGCACTCCAGGGACGACCTCGGAGGGCTGCTAGCTGTGCGTCCTGGTGGGTGTGACCTCACAGAGCATGCGACTTGCTCAGAGGCTTTCTATTGCATTCCGGGTTTTGAATGTACTCAGAGTACCACAGAACCCTCCTGTTTAAGTGAGAAGCCCGAGTGCTGTCTACGCTGGTCAGGGAGAAGTTTTCCAAGACTCTGCGACATCCACGCCGGTTCTGGGAGCCACTCAAAACAAATCAAGGCGCCGCACAGCACCGCGGGGTCCGCTTAGCCTCTTTCTGTCGGGCTGCGCTAGTCTCCGCACCTGGGAGTGCCCACAAAAGTGACGCGCCAGCCTCAGTCTATGCAGCAAGCACCGGACACAGCAAAGGACGAAAAAACCTGGGCTGAAATGAGGAATCCACCCTTCGCTCCTCTGAAATGGGGGGTCGACGCCTTTCTCTCTCACGGGGTTATTGTGAGGGGGAAAGGCAGAAGAGGCAAGTGCTTAAAGGGCGTTTAGAAGGATTTTTTTTTTCATACTGTAATTACTATTAATGATTTACTACTATTCCCGAACCTGGCCACAAACCTGCGTTCTCCCTAACTTGCCAGGCTGCAGTGCGCCCTGCAGGGCAGCTGCAGACCTCCGCCTGGTCCCTGGGTCAAGGCACTGGGTGGGGAGGCCCAGCGCCAGCCCAGCACAGCGTCCTGCTCTTCTGCACGGGCCCAGCGTGACTGGGGGACAGCCGAGAAAGCCAGCTCTGACACCCTCCTTCACAGAACAGTCTGTGCTCTGCTCCCGCCCCCAGAGAGCTTGGAGCTTTCCAAATATGGATGCTTTTTTTTTTATTCTCAAAGCATCAGGAACATTTGGGGAAGAAAATGAACACCAGACATGGTCTGCAAATGATTTTAGCCGAATGATAGCTGGTAGCAGGGCGAGCACTGTACTAGGAGTCACGGCTCCTGTTTAAAATATTAAACGGACTAGGTGATCTCTTACATCCTGGCCAGCTTTGTATGAGTTCAGGCCCAAAGGCGATCCTAGAAGTAAGGACCCAAATTCTAAGAGGGAAAAACAGCAGCTAGCGTGCGCCAGGCAAGGAAGAAAGCTACATTAAAGAGTCACTCACTGGCTGTCAAAGAAAACGAGCCACGGAAATGGACTCTTCAGAGCCAAACAACCTGAAAGACGGTCCACAAAGTGGGATGATTCAGCCTGAAGCTGAGGGTGGGCTGAGAAGAGGAGTTCGAGATAAGAGTCTTTGTTTCATGTCAGGCCCCAAACAAAATCCACTTCCATCTAAAATCCAGAGGAATTCAGAATACACCGAAAACATCGTACTTTTGTTTAAACGACTTATACGTTACTTGGAGACAGTTTCTCTTCGATAGTGATTAAAGAGCCATCCCATCACAAATACCCAGAGGTGGCGGGCACTGTCCCTGGTGTAAGGGCAGGGACAGGAAGCAAGCAGCCCCGGAGCCCAGCCCAGAGGCGGCACTAGCATATTTGCTGATTTAATGAATTAATTGTACAATATAGTTTGAGAGATGCAAGTGGCAGATGTGAACTAATTCACCAAAAACTGAACGCCAGATCGGAGGGTACTAACTATAAACAGAAGTGGATCAGAGGAAGAAGAGAGATTGTCACCGAGGTGTCATGGAGGGTAGACTCCTCACAGAGAAACGGCGAGGACTCCAAGTTGGAGGGAGAAGACAAGCAGAGGTGGGGACTGGGCCTGGCAGGGGCAAGGGTCAGAGGGTGGGCACACTAGCAGGCAGCCGGGAGCAGAGTGTCAGGGGACAGAGCAGCACGCCGCCTCCAAAAGATGGAAGCGTGCACAGCCGTGCCGAGCCTTGTGAGTGAGCAGGAGGACTTGTCGGGAACCCGAGCTTCGACAATAAGGGGGAAGACGATTTGGGGGGAGAAGAGGGGTCCACTCTCGAGTACCTCAGGGTGGGTTTTTCCACGGCACATTAAACCTCGGACTGAACAGTCCTGTCTCTCAGGCCGCTGTCTACTTACTGCCTTCACCACATTTCGACTCCAACCAACTTAAGAATATAAATCTGCCACAAACGTACGTATGCTCATGTTTTAGTCCCTGGGGAAAGCTCTGTGCCATCTGCGTCCCTTCATCACCCCAGGGCCCTGGCAGGCACTCTGCCTATAGGTAGAGAGTTCCCCTGTTACATGCTAGGGCCTCACCGGGCTCCAGGCTCAGTCCTTGCCTTCCTCACTCTCTGTGGTCCTCTGAGTGAGCTTCAGCCACTCCTAGGTTGTAACCAAATCTATACAGTCGATTCCTGAATCCTGATCAACAAAGCGATTGCCTAGAGATCCTCAGCGGAGCTGCAGCCCCAGAAGTAGAACAGTTCCCTGGACATGCCCCCTTGTGGTCACAGAGGTATCGTCATGTTCAACTCCAACCCAGCATCTTCCCCAAACCCTCCAAGGAAAATTGGCTCCTCCTCTGGGTGAGCCTTACCTGGTCTAACTGCATCATTACCTGCCCAGTTAGCTAAGCTTAAAATCTCACAGCCATCTAGATTCCTCCTTCAACCACCTTCCCACACCGATTCCCCCAACACTCACACTGTCTCCGCGGCTGACTGCAATCCAGGCTTTTGCAGTATCTGTCAGGATCCAGCTAGGACAAAAGAATCGCTCTAGTTTTAACGTCTAGAATTGTCTACATAGTGGATAAAACAGATGAGAAGCTAAAGAGGATGGTATGGCATCCCAGAATTCTGCAAGAGCCGGAGGCCACTAGCTTCCCTCGGACTGGAAGGGACAGAGGGAGGAGGTGGAGTTGCAAGAGCGCAGAAGTCAGGGCTCTTGGGTGGGACACAGAACCCGGAGAAGCTCCCTAGTGGGAGCTGAAACCACAGGGGAAGGTTTGTCTGACTGAAGCAGAAGCAACTGAAGCAATTGCTGTCAATGGTGCTGCCTGAGGCAGATAAAGAGAAATGCCCTGGCTTCCCTCCCTTCTTGCTCTCTAATTTCCTGCCAGCGCTTCCTGTTGGCCAAACCCAGGCAGAAACTTACTGATTTGGGCACCTCACAGCCTGCATATGTCAGGCCCCCTGAAATGCAGAACAACGGAGGAGAGGGACTTAAAGCCAGCTCACCTCTCCAACTAGTCTCCTTCCTCACAATCTTTAATTCCTTCTAATCTATTCTCCACTCTGTGCCAGAAAGATCTTTCTTGCTTAGAAACTTAATTTAGCCATCCCTCCTTCTTAAAACCTGGCAGTGGCTGGCAGTTCCCTGGCAGGACAAAGTAAGACTCATCCACCAGGCTGTCTATCGCAAACATATTAACTTCTGCTTCCTTTGACTGTACTGAGTTTATAACACAGTAAGCGGCCACTCAGGGTATTGCTGTAGAAGAAAATAAGACTCTTCCTCAAAGTCATCCACCCCAAAACTGTTTACGAGCTAAATGCCATTCCTTTCCAACCAGGATTATTTGCCAAAATCGAGAAGCTCAGGGTTCTAGCGAAAAGGTGTCATGTAGAAGCAAGTGGAGAACAAGTAAAGGCTATCTACTAACATCGATTCAAGCAATAGAGCAACAAGAGAGTGAATCAGTAATCAAAAAACTTCCTAGGAAGAAAAGCCCAAGCTCGGGGTCAGGTGGCTTACTGGTGAACCCTACCAAAGTTAAAAAAATAAATAAATAAATAACACCGATCCTTCACAAACTCTTCCAAAAAGTAGACTCACTCTGTAACACCAGTATTACCTTGATACCCAAACCTGACATAGACCTCGCAAGAAAATTGCACCAATAGCCATGAAGAATATAGATGTAAAAATTCTCAATAAAATATTAGCGCACCAAACCCAGTCACATATAAAAAGGATTATGTACCATGACCAAGTGGGATTTATCCCAGGAATGCAAGGCTGGTTTAACATATGAATAACAATCAATGTAATACACCACCTTAGAAAAAATAAAGCACAAAAATTACATTATTATCTCAGTAGAAAAAGCATTTAAGGAAATCTAACACCCTTTAATGATAAAAACACTCAAGAAACTAGAAATAGTGAAGAACTGCCACCTGAGAAGGGCCATTTATAAAAACTCACAGCTAACATCGCTCTTACCGGTGAAAGACTGGAAGCATTCCCCCTAAGACAAAGATCTCCGCCCTGGTCACTTCCATCCTACATTACACTGGAGGGTCTAACCAATGCAATTGGGCCACAAAAGGAAATAAAAGACATCGAGACTGGAGAGAAAAAGTAAATCTATCCTATTTACAGATGACATAATCTTATATATAGAAAACCCTAAAGAATCCACACAAAAAAATTATTGGGACTAATAAATGAGTTCGTCAAGGTTATAGGATAAAAGATCAATATACAAAAATCAGTTGTATTTTCTATACACTATCAATGGACAATTTAAAAATGAAATTAAAAAAAACAATTTCACTATGATAGCATCAAAAAAATAAATATTTAGGAATAAATCTCACAAAAGGAATGTTAAGACTTATACATCAAAAAGTAAAAATCATTTTTGAAAGAAACTAAGAAGACATCCCACATTTGAGGGCTGGAAGACCTAATACTGATGTGGTAATATTCCTCAGACTGATGTACAGATCCAGCGTAATCCTTATCAAATTCCCAGCAAGCTTTCCCCCGCCCCCCCGCAGTAATTGATCATTTGATCCTAAAATTTATATGGAAATATAAGGGACCCATAAAAGGCAAAACAATATTTTTCAAAAAGAACAAAGTTGGAAGACCCACGTTTCTCAATCTCAAAATTTATTACAGAGCTACACTAATAAAGACAGTGTAGTCTTAGCACAAGGACACAGATAAATGAAATAGAATTGAGAGTCTGTATACAAACCCTTGCATGCATGTTCACTGGACTTCCACAAAGGTGTCAAGACAGCTCAATGCAGGAAAAAATAATCTTTTCAACAAATGGTCCTGTAACAACTGGATATCCACATGTGAAAGAATTAAGTTGGACCTCTACCTCACGCTATATACAAAAAAGTAACTCAAAGTAGATCATACATCTACCTGTAAGAGTTAAAACTCCAAAACTCTTTAAAAAAAAAAAAAAAACAGAAGTAAATCTTCGTGGTGTTCACTAGGCGATGGTTCCTTAGACACAATGCCAAGAGGACAGAAACAAAAGGAAAAAAAACTGAACTTACTCAAAATTTAAAACGTTTGCGTTTCAAAGGTCGCCACCAAAAAAGCAAAATGACAGTTCACAGAGTGGGAGAAAATATTTTAAAAACATGTATCTGTAAAGGGACTGGTATCTAAAATATGCAAAGAACTAGTAGAACTCAATAATGAAAACACAAGTTACCCGAGTAAAAAATGAACACAGGATCTGAACAGACAAATCTCCAAGAAGATACACAAATGGCCAATAAGCACCTGAAAAATTGTTCCACCTCATTAGCCATTAGGGAAACACACATAAAAACCACAACGACGGACCACTGCGCACACACTAGGGTGGGTGTAAAAAAAAAAACAAAAACAGACAACGCAGCGACCACAAGGATGTGGAAAACCTGGAAGACCCCCCGCGGGTAGAGCGGCTGCTTTGAACAACAGTTTGCAGTTCCTTAAAAAGTCAAGCACAAAGACGTGGTGAAAAGATTTTTTAAAAGAAGTTAAACACAGAGTTAGCACAAGACCCAGCAGTTCCACTCCTAAGTATATATACCCAAGAGAAAGGAAAACGGATATCCACTCCAAATTCTGTACACAAATGTTCTTAGCAGCATCATTGATGATAGGCAAGAAGCAGAAACGACGCCGTGCCCGTCAACTGATTCATATGGTAACAGGATACACACAATGTGGTATATCCACACAGTGGAATATCATTCGGCCATAAAAAGATATGCCACAAACTGCGACATATGAAAATGTTACACTGAGTGAAAGACGCCAGACGCAAAACATCACATATCACATGATTGTGTATATATAATGTGTCTAAAATAGGCAAATCGTAGAGACAGAAAGCAGACTAGTGGCTGACGAGGGCCAAGGGACATTAATCAGGTAATGGAAATGGCTATTAATGAGTATAGGTTTCTTTCGAGGGTGAGGAAAATGCTCTCAAATCAACTGTGGCGATGGTGGCACGAGTCCGAATATACTAAAAACCATGAACTATACACTGTAAAATGTATATTGCGGTATGTGACTATGTGACTATCTCCATAAAGCTGTTTATAAAAAGCTATAGAGCACATTCGTAATATGAAAAACGGAAACAACAGAGATGTTCCATGGGCAAAAATATCCATAAGGCACATCACTGTGCAGTCATTAAAAACTGTGTTCAAAAACACTAAACGATGTGAAAAAATAATTGTGCATACACATATACACATATAATGGAAAGTAGAATATAAAATAGCATATATAGGATAAGCCTAACTGCAAATATTATATAAGTACATGTACTTTATATAATCATAAATTTCGTATATTTAAAGACATATAACTTAAGGATATATATATATATGTGTATATATGTGTGTGTGTGTGTGTGTGTGTGTGTGTGTGTGTGTGTGTATCTTTAAAAGTGGTGAACTAGCTTGAGTGGCAGTATGGTGACTGATTTTGTTTTCTGCTTTTATTTTCCTTTATTTCCCAAATAGCTTATGCTCAACAAACAACTGAAGAATAAATGTTCACTTTCAGATCAAAGAGATTCTATGCGGCATCGGCCAGAATGAGCGGCAGCTGGTCTCACACTCCGAGCTTAAGAAAGCACGCAGGTGCAGCCGCCCAGCAGGGCAGGCTGGAAATACTTCTCTTTCGACCCAGAAAACTCACTTCCGATTTAACCCCTCTTAAATCATTAAGCACAAGCACAAAGCCCAAGCTGAGAACGTGTTCGTCACAGCCTTATATATAACGATGAAAAGCTGAAAACAAGCTACATGTCCAAAATAGAAGCTTTTTTAGTTCAATATATCACAGCTCATCCATACAATGCACAGCTGCTGAAATGCTGCACAAATATATCTTATGTCACGGAAAGTGTTTTGTGATCTGCAGCAAAGTGGAAGAAGCAGGTCACAAAGCAGTATAGATGGTATCATCGAATTTTTATATATAAAAAATTCACACATATGATAAGTATAGAGAAAAGCACTAACATGCGTGACAGAGGCTCCTGGGGGATATGGTCCTGTAGTGACCTCTCGCCAATGGACCGTCAGCAGAACTGATGTGACTTCCGCTCACCCTAGCCATCTCTCTCTTTCCTGTTTCCATGAGCTGCAACACCCCGGAGCCCAGCTTCAAGCACACAGATGTGCACTTCCCGCCAGCAGACGGGGGAGGAGCAGCAGCCTCAGGGAGCACAGCGGCCCCACCAGCCTCGACCAGCTGAGCTATCACAGGACTGTGACAGGCTGCCGTCACGTTGGAGCCAACGCATTTCGGTCCCTTTATTACAACAGGGTACACACCAAGGCACCTGTAAAGGCCAGCTCCAGGAAGGCAAGCTACTTCCGGCTGCCACTGTCCTACCTGCAGAAACTTAACCCCGTGTCCAGTAGATCTGAGTCCCAAAATAGACAGTGGCCATGTGTCTGCTTTTCCCAAGCCTTCCCACGTGGAAAAAGAACATTTGTGGCCACTCGCTGTCCTGGAGATTTCATCTGATATCTCGATCTGTGTCCTAGAGCGAAGGTCTCTACTCACTTAATTAACCCAACATTACAGGAAGCTGAGGAGTTTCTCTGTTTCTTCTATTCCCATCCCCTGTTACTCTACTCAGGTTTAAGAGATTGGAGGAAAGAGCTGGGGGAGGAGGTGAGATCCACTAAGGTGCTTTCTGACTGTGGAAATGAACTGAAATGTACCTTTGGGAAAGAGACCCGTGTCAGGCACTCTTACAGGTATTCCCCAAAACTGGCAGAAATGACTTTGAATCATCGAAATATGCTCAGTATGTTATCTACAGACAAAGGAAACACATCTGTCTATGACCGGTGAGAAGCAAAAGCCCCCAGAATCACCTGAATTACGTGATGGGCATCTCCACAGAAATCCGAGGAAGGGAACTTTTACAAATTTCATTCAATAACTGAGCGCTAATTATATGCCAGACACTCAGCCAAGTTCTGAGGACGGCAAACAAACGACACATCGTTCTAAAGGAAAAACTCACGACTAGCAGGGTGTCTGATAATGGCACAGCTAACTCTAAGAGGATTTTCACGTAATTCTAATCCACCGTGCTGTGACCGTACTGAATGAGATCGACTCTGAATGGGTGAGCCCCAGGGTTTGAGAAGATAGGACATGTGTGAGCTCGAGGGACAGAACTTACAGAAGAAACCTGGGCAAGGGCAAGAAGTTAAGGTGCAGGAACCAGGGAGAGGGGCTGAGAAGAGGGTGACGAGCACGAATCCAGGATGTCCTTTAGTGTCTGAAAGTTTCCCCCCGAGGAAACCTGGCCTGACCCAAGTGAGCTCCGATCCACATGCCTGTGGAGCAGAGTGATCAAAACATGGGCCCTGAAGCTGAACAGCCTTCAGGCTGAGCCCCTTCCTGCCACTCGGCAGGCGAGCAGGGGCCCTGGAACAGTCTCCTGGCTCTACCATTTCTTAGCTGCAGCGCCCTGGGCCGCTTACCTGACCTCTCTGTGCCTCAGTGTGCTCATCTGCAAACCAGCTCCTGGCAACAGGCTACCAGGCCTCAGGTCAGCCGAGGGACTGAAAAGAATGACAGTGCCTAGCGCCCAGGGTGGCCGTGGAAACTGGCTGAGATACCCACGCAAAGGACACAGCACCCGGCACACAGTGGGCACTGATATTCCTAGTAACCACACGCAGTCTCATTCCCTTGTTTGTAAATCAGGGATTTGGAAGATTAAAGAGGCTGTAAAGCCCTAACGTGGTGTTGGCCCATAGAAGGTCCTCAGCAACTGAATGATGTTGGCTTCTGATTCCCATGAACCATGGCTGACGTTACCTGGGCGAGGGAGGTGGAGCTCCAAGCTGTGGCAGGAAGAATTAGACGTGGAAATTCAATGACATTTCCAGGCTCTGGTTGAAAGCCTTGTTTGAGTCGGACCCCAAGTGACCAAGGAAACGTTCAGGTGACCTATGAAAGCGTGCAGGTCACTTCCACCGTCTACGGCAGCATGCGGGTGGCATAGGGAGGGGCGTGGGCTGGGTGCATGCCCACCCAAGGGCAGGTTCACTCAGCTCCAGCCTGGTCTTAACCTGGGGAATGACGGGACAGCTCTAACCCTTTTTCCCATAAAGACTGAAAGCCAAATTTTTAACTGTTCCCAATTTGGAAATGTTAGCAACTAATTCAAAAGCACTAGAAATGCTGAGGGGACCAAACAAAGCCTGTCTCAGGTGCCTGCGGGCCAGTGCCTCACAACTTCTGATTCAACGGTACTTTGTACACGAATAGTCATCAAATCCCGATCAGCAATCTCCCCTTAAAAGTTACAAGAACCTCAATGAAAAAAGAAAAACCAAGCCTATTCTCACACAGAGCTGGGCCAAGAGGCTCCTGAGCGCCTCAGGGCACTGGCCTGTCTTTGGCATCTCCGTGAATTAGAGGAGCAACGTCCTCTGTTACTAAGTCACTTCTAGTGGTCCCCCCCTGCCAAACACTGTCTTTTAAACTAACGTTCACATCATGCTCACCACGTGCCAGGTAACGATGTAAGCATTTTCCATGTACTAGCTCATGAACTCTTCCTAACAACCCAATGGCAGCCTGATAGATGGGGAAACTAAGGTACAGAGACGTTAAAAACTTAAACAGGGTCACATGACCTGTATGTGACAGAGGTTGGGGTGGAACCAGACAGATAGTCCAGCACTGGTGCTCACAACCATTCCACACTGCCCCTCACCTGGCCAACCAAGGCTCTTGGGGCCTAAGTCCTCCTGGGCTGCAGGCCACTTCCTCTGGGCAAAAGTGACCTTTCCCTCTACCTGTATACATGTGACCCTGCATGTGCCTATGGAATTCAGAAACTAGCCAGGGCTAGGTCTCCAATGAGCCAGCCCGTGTGTCCCAAGAGCCAAGTGGTCCAGTCCCATAGCTGGGACCCACTGCTAACCCCATATTACTCAGGGCCAGACTCAGGGACCGAGTCGCCTGTCCTCCTTGTCCGGTTTGCATGGCAGCCACTAGACGAACCTGGCATGCCACTTCTAGACAGTCTGCTACCACCAGGATGTCTCAAAGCCAATACTAAGACCCGAATAGCAAATCTACTCCCAGCCACAATCCAACAGGTCCCAGGTCAATGGGGTGGCTGGAAGCTGCCAGAGGAAGCTTTGCTCTCATTGAAAAATACCGTTCCTGGCCCAAAATCTCACACACACACACACACACACACACACACACACACACACACACACAGGTCCCATAACCTAAGGCATATGAGGTAGCTAAGTGAGCACCAGAGAGAGAAGGGGGCAGCATACCCCATGACTCAGACAGACGTAAATATAGGCCAAGAGCAATTAGGACCCCCCAAGACAGACCCAAAGGACTATGCCTATTAAAATGCCAGCATGTCCTGTCAAGAGTGACAGCATCCTTTCCCGGCCCACAGGAACATTCAGGAGATTAATTAGATGAACCTGGCAAGACTCGAGATTCCACAGGGAACTGGATGACTATGTCACCCCCATCACGAAGCCCTTAAGAGTGCCTTGGGCGGGGTCTTTGTTCACCACTGCATCAGACAACCAAGTCAGACAGCTGGCAGCACACAGGTGGCCAGCTCGCTGCCGTCCTGGAGGGTCGGCCCACTCAGAGCCCCGGCCTCTGGGCCAGCACCAGTCAGTCACAACGCATGGTCTGGACAGTAGGTGGCAGGAAGGAGAGGAGCTGCTTTGGGTGGTCCCCTTCTTACCATACCCTTTAGAAGTCTGATTCGAAGTGTTTCTCCTCCTCCTCCAGGAAGCCTTCCAGCCCCCACTACCCTTCGGTGACCTCTCTTGCCTCTGAAAAGCTACTGCCCATGCATAGCTTTACTGATGGCTGCTGCCCTGTTTGGAGCCGGCATTGTACAATACCATTTAGGAAGCATTGAGTCCGTGCCAGGTACTGTGTTAAGGACATTACGCACATGCCTTGACTTAACCCTCATAACTCTATGAAGTATGTATGATCATACCCATTTCACAGACGAGGAAGTGGCAACTGGAAAGGTCAGCTACTGTGTGTGTCCGGTCTCTGTCATTTCTCTTTCTCTGGGGCTGCACTCTCACATTAGATCACAAACTCCGTCATGGCACCTGGGGTGACATTTACCCTTCGACCCCCTGAGCCCCTAGGCACACAGTTAAACAGTGGCTGGCTATTACAAGGACTCCCACATGCAGCAGCCACTTAGCCTTAATGAACCCAGAGGTGCCATTAATGAATAAAAATGTGGTCCGCCACGTGGGTAGGTGGCAATAAGAAACCCTGTATATGTTGTGCATCTTCATTACCAAGAAAAGTCCCCGCTTAGTTGCATAGTGATGATCAGAAAATGACTGAAACGTTTTGCCTTCATTTCCTTCAGTGATAATTGAAGAACTGGGGCTCTGAGGACACGATGTGTCACTGGCCTTAAAATCACGCAGTGCGCACAGTGGGGCCAACCCGCTGGCCTTGCTGGGGAGTCGTCCGAGTTAACCTCCAGCCAGGGCCATGGGGGTCAAAGCGCACACTCCAGGAGGCTCTGCTGGCTCCAAACAGCACGACCCGGGGGGCAGCCCTCCCAGGGAGAGGGGAGAGGGAGGAGGGGAGGGGGGCGGGCCTCACCTTTGGTGGCGAAGGCTTCCGCGATCATGCGCAACCTGTACGGGGCGGCGGGCGTCAGCGGCACGTCGTCGAGGCCCACGCGAGCGTAAATGTTGAGAGCTTCTTTATAGTCTCCTTCCACATAATTCAACTTGGCCATGATCAGGTTGGATTCTTGTAGGAATTCTGACTAGAAGGAAAAGGAGAGGAAAAAAAACAAAACCATTTCCTTTTTCCTCCGATATTATGGGTGATGCTTTCTCGGGGCTCAGCCATCTGCTGCTGCAGAACCTGGGGGCTCTGCACCCAGAAAGTGCGCACGCATGTGCACAGCAGTACCGCTCACACCAGCCCCGAAGTGGAAGCAACTCAGATGTCCATCGACTGATGGGTGGGTGAGCCAAACGCGGTCGCACCATGCGGTGGAATACTACTCAGCCATGATAAGAAGGAAGCACTGATACATCAGGCTCCAACATGGATGCGCCCCAAAAACAGAATGCCAAGTGAAAAAGCCAGTCAGGAAAGGCGACGTATTCTGTGCTCCCATTTATAGGAAATGGCCAGAATGGCCGAATCCATAGAGGCAAAAAGCAGATCAGCGTCTGCCGAGTCCTGGGAGGCTGGGACTGGAAGGAGCCTGCTAATGGTTCCAGGTTTATTTGGGGGGTGATAAAAAAATGTTCTAAAATTAAGGTCATGGTTACACGCCTCTGTGACTACACTAAAAAACATTCACTCGCACAATTTAAATGGGTGTGTTAGATGGCGTATGAAGTATATGCCAAGAAAGCTGTATGTAGCAAGACAAAACAAAAGCCCTGAGGCTCCCCTTAGCTGTCCAGGCTGGGCCGGACTGGGCCAAAGGTGGAGGAATGGTTTAGGAACAAAACAGAGAGGCACTTGTCGCAAAAGGAGCCGCTTGCACAGGCATCCTCGTGTGTCCTGTGCACTGCACCGGGAGCGGAGCCCACGCAACCAACCCAAGGAGCGAGGCTTCCTAAATTCGTGCAAGAGTCAGGACTCGCTTTCTTTCCAGGGGTGAACTTTACTTGCTGAGCCCGTCCAGCTTCTTAAGGTTACTGACCCGGGGGTCCCCTCTCCAGAGGCTGTGAGCTCCAACTGCAGCAGCTCCCTCCTGTCCGGTCAGGAGAGGCTGGCTTCCTGAGGCCACGCCCACCAGCCCCGCGCGCCTCCCTACCCCTCCTCCCCGCCTCGCAGCAGAGGAAGAAGAGGCCATCCAGCCATCTATATAAGGAAACGGATTTATCACCCTCTCCCGGGCCTTCTCCTTGGAACCCAAGCTATACAAGGCGAGATTTTTCAGCTTATGAGGCACATATTCTGTAACCTATAACTGTGACCGGGTAGACAACGTGCAGATAACCAGCCAGAGCACAGCGAAGCGCCTGTTTCAGCCAGGGTGGCCCACTTCCGGGCATTTCCTGAAAGGGAGCAGGGACGACAGGCAGCACTGGAGATGACAGGGGGCTGAGGGAGGGGGTCGTAAGTGAAGGTGAGATGAAAGGGATTCTAAAGAAGCAAGAAAGGAAAAATGGGAGAGGGGAAGGGAAAGCCGAGTATAAATAGAAAACAGGGCAGATGAATAGGAGGGCAGTGCTTAAGGTTTCCTGTGCCATAAGGACTAGGGTCACCGCTCAGGCAGAGGGAAGTTCCTGTCCTTGTCCCCTCCCTCGGCAGGGTACCAGGCCTGTGGTCACCCCACCCCCACCCCCGACTGAAACCCCACACAGCTCTAGGCCAGACGTTCATGGGCTTCACATTTTTAGGCAGGAAACTGTACAGTAAGTTGCACTCCTGATAAACTTCTTTTCTCTCTTTCCTGTAGTGGAACAGGGTGTCAGGTTGAGCTCTGGGTCACATATGACGGCTTATTTCAAGCACCTGGAGAAGATCAGTGCTATTTTTCAGGGAATGCGGTTAATTGATTGAAGCCTCTCATCAGAAATACTCCACTGGGCCAGAAGCCCCCACAAGGTGGTCAGCCAGCCTAGGGGTTGACACATCAACTGCACAGGGAGCTGGCCTGCTTCCAAGAAGACGAGCCACGGCAGTGGAGACGTGGTCCAAACATCGCCCGGTTCGTCCATGGGGATCATCCCCAACCACACGGCTCAGAGGAGATGGAGCCAGCACTCCGCACTGCCCCACCTTGTCCCAGAGACCCACGGTACCTTGAGGTTCCCCCGGTCCAGGGCGGCGGTCAGATGCTTGCGGACCTCAGTCAGCTGGGCCTGGGGCCTCGGGACTGGCCCCCTGCCGCAGAGGGTGTTCCTTCAAGTACTGCTCCAGCTTCGACTCCCCGAGGAGGAGTTCTGCCATGTCATCTGTGAAGAACACAGAGAGCAGCTACAGGGGGCGAGGAATGGCCAGTGTGCTGGGAACCCCCCAAAGGCCTCGGGACCACCACCCCCTCGCTCCACGCCCCCAGCAAGGCCCTTCTGGAACTTCATAACCGAGTTCAAGTAGGCACCACCTTACAGTGAACTTGTGTTCATTTGTAAAGAATGTTCCAGCAGTGTGTACTCAAACAGGTGGTGGCTCAAGCATCCAGTTATTCCTTTGTCATCTATTTACTGAATCTACAAAGATGGATACATTTTAACATGGAACGAGGGCAAGTTGAGTAGGAAAAAAAACACAAAGTTGTCTTATGAATTATTCAGTATCATCCTTACAAAACATACACAAGGCCCAACACTATGCCCTTCTGAGAGAGAAATCTCCTAGCCCATGTTCTGTGGCCTCAGACATGGAAACGAGCCAGCAGAATGCCTTGTACAGTCAGATTCTTAAAACGAGTTTGTGTCAAATGACCTAAATGCATGCGGTCTGTGTTTGTCTAGAAGTCAAGACTACGCAGACACTGATATCTTGGCATGTTTGTAGAAAGGCTTTATTCCTAAGAGTATAATACTTATAGTTATAACTTTGCTAGTGTCTGTGTTGCCTCGTTATTTAGAATAAAAAGCTCGCTCCAGCCGCGGCTCTGTGGAATCCACACATCCAGACTATTCTGAATAAACCCCAACAATTCATACACCAGCCTGAACACTGTCTATTTCTTTCTCTGTTGGGACAGAACATAATTGCACTACAATATAAAAAGCAGCTTTAAAAGGTCTGGAAGTGTATACGTCAAACCCACGACTGTTACTGCTGGGGTACAGGAAAAACCTCAACTAGGGTTAGTTGCCGAAATAGACTGTAGCTTCATCTTTAACTTTCAGGTATCAGAAAAAAGAACAGGTGTGTCTCTTGTTTGTGCAATCTAACATTAACAAATTCTGGGACATAGGTCCGACTCTGAAGGCCGAGAGCCGTAATAGGAGCCCTTCTGATTCCTCTGGTCAGTGACCCAAAGCCGTCGGTCTCTGTTCTCGGCAGTGTCTCTGTGTGTGTACTGGGAAGCCAAAAATAACCTTTTAGAGATGAGACCTTGGGTCCCGGGAGGAGCTAAACAACACCAAAACAGGGCTGAGTTAAGTTACTGAACTCGAGAGTTCTTCAGTTGTCCAAGAAGAAAAAGCAAATCGGCTGCAGGTTAAGGAGAGCCTCACAAGGGACCCAGAGCGGTGCCCTCCACCAGAAGACAATGAAGCGAAGTCTGCAGAGGGGTCGGGGACACAGGGTGTAACCCAAGTGGACCGGACCCCGGGAAACACGAACACCGGTCGGGTATGAAGGCACGAGGCAGCATCCTCCCAGAAGCAAGCGCCCTTCTTGAGAATGAAAACCAGCTGAGAAGGAAACCCAGGGCTCAGGGATGAAGGCCTGACGGGGAGCATCAGCGCGTTTCCACAGACGGCACTAAATGCTCACAAGAATTACGGTTACAGAAGTTATGAACCAACACAAAGCAAAAAAACAACATGTCGAACACTGAGAGGAGCTTCGGAGGGCCAGGTCCTCGTCTTCCAAGACACTGTAATATGTATTTAAAGAAAAACAACAACAACATGACACCGATCTTTTTAAAATTCTATTGGACTCTTTTAAGAAGTGACATCACATAGCGAAGTGTTCATCTGGAGTTCAAAAATTCCTTCAGATTCACTTTAGTGTCTTTTTTCCCAGGAATACTCATTAGTACCTTATTTTTAAATAGAGCACTACTGTCCAACAGAAATATATTCAAGCCACGTGTTATTTTTAAGCTTTTGGTAGCTACGTTAAAAAAGAAACAGGTGAAATGAATTTTAGTAGTATATTTTATTTAACTCAGTCTCTCCACAATATTATCAGCTTAACAAGTAATTGATATTTTAAAACTACTGAGATATTTTACAGTCGTTTTTCCCGATAAGTTTTCCAAATCCAGTGTGTATTTCACACTTCGAGCACATCTCGATTCAAACCCGTCACATCTCAAGTGGCCAAGGGCTACGCACGGCTGGAGGCCATTGCCTTGGACGACAGCATGATCACCGTTTATAAAAGTATGCCAATTTATCTTCAGGTCCCTCTATGTTCCTAGAAAGATACCTAGCATGATTATTGCTAGAGTAAATTGTAAAGCTTTCTGAATGATAGGATTTGGGATCATTTTTAAATTCTCATCTTTGTAGTGTGAATTATTTTTATTGAGTAGAATCATTCTATGTTACTATTAGAAAAAAGGATTCTTTTTTTAAAACTGGACATATGCATGTCAGGACACAGCGCTGACTTCTGCGTGGTAAGACTATCAGTGTATGCTGGATTTCTTTTCTGTGTGTTTTAAATTACCCCCCAAAACAGAATAAAATACAACAGGTTCAGTGTCCTAGACTAAAATCCCAGTATGGCACTCTGTGACTTTGCCCTATGATTTAACCTCAGCGTCTAGGGGTAGGGACAATTCTAAGAAAGTCCCTCTGCGTGCCTGAGCTAAGGATTCTTCTTGCCCCATTATTCACCATTAACCCCCATTATTCCCCATTATTCTGCGTTGTCCAGCATTGGTCCCCGCCCCTTCGCTCACTGCCCTCCTGCAGACTCCTCTGACCTTGCATCTGAATGTGGCTGCCCTAAGCAGAATCCCCAGCCAGGCCAGGGAGCAGAAAGATCAGGATCTCTGTTATGTGCTACTTCTTTCTAGCTATGGGAGGGCGGCACATTACTTACCCTCTTAAAGCATCAATTCCTCCTTGTATAAAATGGGGACAATACTGCAAACATAAGCAAGATTGCGGACTAGGACTAATGAATTCTAGGGGGAAAACACTGTGGCCTGAGGGACCACACCTTTCAGCTGAGGAAAGCACACAGAGCCAGGTGGCTGGAGAGCAGGGTGTGGCTGGTTAAGACAAGAATGGAGAGCAGAGTGCCTGGACCTGATGGGTCCCCCGCCCCCACCTCCCTCCTCAGCCCCATCGCCACAGGATGAAGCCCAAAGCCCCTGGCTTGGGAAACAGGTTCTGGCCAAGTTCACTGCACGGGCCTGTTTCACTCCTCCAGAGTCTGGAATGCTTTGGAACCCTGGGAACACCAACTGCTCACTAGGACTCGGTAAGTACCTACCGGTCGTTCGAGAACTGCTGATCTTCCTCCACGTGGCCCAGCCCAAGCCACCCCCAGATGCCCCAGGAACCTTGAGCAATCCAGCCTAGGGGAGAGCACAGCTGGGTGTTTCAGAGCTGCAGGTGGAGAAGAATGGGAGAAGCCCAGCTGTACAACGGGGAGGAAAGAGCTCTGGCCTCAGGCAGCCCTAGACTTGAATCTCAGCACCTTTGCTCATTAGCTGCGTGGCACTGGGCAAGTGACCTAACCTCTCTGAGCCTTAGTTTCCTCACCCGGCTACCATGAAGATTAGAGAGAATACCTGTAATGCATACAGTACAGAGAAGGTACTGAATAAAGGTTAGTTACTATTACTGTTATTTTCATTCATTTAGGACTTCACTATTGCCCAGAATGTTTATGTTGGCTCTAGCGAAGCCAGAGAGCTCTGAGACACAATCCCTGGGCTCAGGGGCCTACAGTCCAGCAGGAGGATATGAACACTGTGCAGCGGTCATGACCAGCCAAGCCACACCGAGCTCTTAGCAAATGCCATGCAGTGTGCTTAGCAGTGTCCGGCATCCCGTTAGTCCTCCAAACACCGCCAGGGCATGGATGCTGTTATCACTCCATCTCACAGGCAGGGAACCAGGCATAAAAGGTGCAGCGGCATGCTCAAGGTCACAGAGCCAGCCTCCCCAGCGTGCCAGGCGCAAGCCATGAAGAGAAGGGGCCCGGCTTCCTTCCCAACCAGCATGTGACCCCAGTCAAGCTGCTTAACCCTTCCACAACAGGGCCTGCCAGGCAGTTTCTAAGTCTCCCTCCCGCTCCACCTGCTGGGATTCTCAGGTGACGGGAGAGGGGAGGGGCTCAGGGATACCCTGGGCTGGTTTCACCTTTCCCGCGGGCATTTTAGGGGGTTTAAGTAAGGCTGCAGAAACCAGCTCCCCAGTGAAGCCATGGAGAAACCATTCCTGGGAAACTTCGCAAAGAAGAGCATGGGACTTAGCCTCCAGAAGGGGCCTCTGGTCCCCTGGTTCATCTCCGGACAGACAATCTCCAATCCCGTAAGCCTCTCAGCTGGCACAGCTCAATGCCCAGGTGGCCTTGGCCTCCTTGATCTCCCCCCCGGGGAAGGGGGGGGCTGTGGTCTTTGCCCCTGGAGGTGACTGGTCTTCCTCATAGCCTCCTTCTCTACAGGATAAGCAGCTGACACAGAAATTTGATCAGACGATGGAGAAAAAACTTAGGGTTTCTTCTACTCTATTCCAGGGAGTACTTGATATCAAAACAAAAGATCTCCACCACTTGGTTCATATGTCAATAGAGAAGCATTTAGGCCTATTCACACCATTCCTGCTGGGGCCCCAATCCAAGAGGGAAAACAAACCCCTATTCAAGTAGGAACCGGTTCTTCCGTGTCCCCTTTGTTACCCAGCAAAGACGGCCAGGTTCTCCATTTCCTAGTCTCAGTGTGACCTCAGTGAATTTCAACATCGTTAATTTGCCTTCCTCTATGTCACAGGTAACTTAACGTCCACAGCACTTGTCCTCCCTCCGCCCTGCTAAGAGTATAAACTGGTGTGAGTGTCTGCAGAGGGCGATGTAGCGATGCCTGTGAAGCGATTTCTGTGCCGGTACCATCCCACCCAGAAACTCCAGTTTTGGCAACGCGCCCCGCAGTATGTGCAAGTGTGAGCACAAAGATGTACACACAGGAGTGTTCACTGCATACAGCCCTGCCGTAAGAGCAAAGGCCAGAAACGATGACAAGGGACTCGTTAAACGGAACAGGGTGTACCCCGTGCAATGGGACACAGCGTACCCCTTAAACAAAGGGAGCAGAGCTAAGCATAACTCCATGCTGGCCGGATCGCACAAATGGCCCCAGGTCTTCGGGCCTCCCTGTGGCCACACGCTTGGTGGCCTCTCTTACTGACCCTAGATATGGCCACGTGACTTGCTCTGATCGACGGGACCGTAGCAAATCTGACGCCCGCAGTGCGTGGAAAAAGGGCTTGCCCACATCTGCTTCCCTCCTGCTTCTCTGTGACCACCATGAGAACACGCTCGGGTTGGCCTGAGCTAGGCTGAAAGGCCACACGGAACAAGCTGAGTCATCTCAGCCAAGGCCCAGCCAGGTAAGAGAGCCCAGCCGAGGGCAGCAACGTCACCGAGCTGACCCGCAGCAGGCCCCGGATGCACAAACGAGCCCTGGCAAGCCCAGAATCATGAAAAATAATAAAAGGTGGCTCTTTTAAGGCACTAAGTTCTGGGGTGGTTTGTTACACAGCGATAACAATCTCAGAGAGAGGGAGACACAAACTAGGGTATCCGGTATATCACTATTGTGTATAAAAAAGAAAAACCCACAACAAACCTTCTTATAAGTGTACAGATACACAGAATATTTCTGAAAGGACCCCCAGGAAAGTCCTGAGCAGCTCTTTGGATGGAAGGGGGCGAGGAGACATGGAGATAATGTAGGAAGGCACTTACTTTTCACTGTGTACCCTTCTGTATGATTTGATTTTTATTACCATGTACAATCATTACCTAGACAAAACCACCAACTAATTTAAAAGGAACGAGAGGGCCCATGTTGCAGCATGTTCTGAATGGTCACCCACAGAGGGATTCACGCGACCCAGTCAACCAGCTCAGAACCAAGTGAAACAGTTTTAAATCTGCGGTTGCTACCTAGAGCATCTCACACTCTCCCTGGGCCGCCAGCCTCTCACGTACACACTCTGCAGGCCCTCAGCATCCTTCCCCGGCCGTGGCAATCTGTCACACCTGACGGGGCCTGCCTGGGCATGCTGTACCTTCCGCCCTTCTCCTGCCAAAATCCCAGGCATCATTTGAGACGCATTTCAGGGTCACCTTGGGGAAGCTGTGCCCAGCTCTCTCGGCCAAGCTGATCATGTTCCTCACGGCACTTCGCACACTCACTCATCGGCCAGCATTCGTTCAGCACCTGCTAGCTCCAGGGACCAAGAGCAGTGAACAAGACAGAGGAGGTCTCTGTCCTCACGGAGCTTACGCTTCTAAACAGGTGAGCCAAAGAGACAAACCAGGCACAGGCCAGACAGTGGTAAGAGATGCGCAGAGAACTAACATGATAGCGACTAGGTGGCTACTTGTGGTCAGATCAAGGAAAGCATCTCCAAGGACACTTGAATGACAAGGCTGAGTCAGCCAGGCCAACGGCTGAGGGAGGAGCATTCTCCCAGCTCGTGGAGGCCCTGGGTGGGAACACAGCTGGCGTGGCCAGCGGGGCTGGAGCTGAGGGAGCGGATCGGGGTGGGGCTGGTCAGGGGGGCGCAAATGTTCTTGTGGGCTGTGGTAAAGTTTGGCATTCATTCTCAGGGCGAGTGGAAGTCTTTGTGGGGAGCAGGTAAGCAGGGGGTGCAATGATCTGATTTAGGTTTTGAAAAGCTCCCTGTCTGAACTTAAGGATGGAGCCAGGAAGAGGCAACAGCAGAAACAGAAATTTACTGCACTGGTCTGGTGAAAGGCGACAGACACTTAGACAAAGGGGTGAGAGGTGACAAAACGGTGCAGAAAGGGAGAAGAAGACTGAGTGAGGACAGTTTGGAGGTAAAACAAACAAGACTTACTAACGGATTAGACTGGAGGTGCATAGACAGAATTAGCCACACACCCCTGCCCCCTCGCCCAAAGATGTCTATGTTCTAATTGCTGGAACCTGTGACTATGTCACTTTACATGGCAAAAGGGATTTTGCTGGTATAATTAAGGATCTTGAGATGGGAGGATTATCTGGGCGGGCACGCTGGAGGGGCAGAGTCAGAGGAGTGGATGTGGCAAGACGAAGCAGGAGTCGTCACAGAGACAACGTGGAGGAGCTAAGCCGCTGGCTTTAAAGACGGAGGAGAGCCCGCAAGCCAAGGAATGTGGGCAGCCCCTGCAGCCGGAAAAGGCAGGGACACAGAGCCCTCCCCAAAAGGAACGCAGCGCTGCCGGCGTGCGATTTCACCCGATGAGACCCAGGTCCAACTCCGACCTCCAGAACTGTAAGAGAACCGATCCGCGTTGTCTTCAGCCAGTAAATGTGTGCTAATCTGTTACAGCAGCAATAAGAAACTAAGGCATAGAGGATGAGGAAGGAGAGGGGTTAAAGGTGAATTCTGGAATTTAGATGGCACAGCAGCACGAACAGCGGCGCCATTTTGCCATTTCCTGAGCCGAGTAGGAATAAAACCGAGCATTCCTTTGACTACGTTAAGTGGCATTTGACAGCCACGTAGAGAAATTGAATCGGCAGATGGACGTCCGGATCAGGGCTGGGAGAGACTCGGCAGGAAGGAAGAGGAAGAAAAACCAAGACCGTCTCAAAGGAGCTGAGATGAAGAGGTTTCCAGAAAGAGAGAGCGATCAAGCGGGTTAAAAGCAACCCGACTGTCAAGAGAGAGAAAAGCCCAAACACAACCGTTAGATTTGGCAACGTGGAGGCAACATCAGAGGGTGACCTTGACACGCGGAGTCTGAGGGAAGTTCAAGGCATACGAGCCCAACCAGAGCAGGCGGAGGAGGAGGCCACGATTCTCTGAGAGGCTTTGCTGGAGGAACTGAGAGACGGGGCAGGAATTAGACTGCACTGGGGGTGGGGATAGGGAAGGTTCTAACAGGAAAGTCTTGGGGCCCCTGTGCCTCCCGAGGGGAGTGGTCCAGCAAAGACAGAGATGGAGACTTTGTCCAGGACAGAGAGGAGGCGGCTACAGCAGCGAAATCCTGACAAGGCAAGACCGGAAGGGATCCCGAGCAAAGGCGGAGGGGGCTGCCGGCCTTTGAAAGGGACCGAGACCTACAGACGTCGACGGAGGACAGCCGGCAGACTCGGAGGCGGGAACCTAGCAGGTTTCTTCATTCGCTTCTATTTCGTCAATGAAATATGAGGCAAGGTCGTGAGCTAGGAGGAAGAGGGTGACATTCAGGGGAGGCAAGTCGTCCAGGAGGAGAAAGGAACATCTGAAAGACACTCTGAACAGTGGGAATACAGACCTCCTGAAAGAGGGGCAGTTCCTTGGAGGTCACTGGCCACCAAGTGCGAGCGGCCGGCAAGGCCGACGGCTTTCCTGCAGCAGCAGACAGCTGCTCGGCCGCACGCGTGGGTGGCAGAGAGCTGGGTAACCGGGACGGAGGCCCTGACCAGCCGTAGGACGGAGACGAGAAGGGCATGCACCTCAACTAGAACATGTAAACCAGTCGTCCCCACACCTGTTCCAACCCGTAAGTCACATCGCGTCACCCCTCCCCTCCAAACCCTCCAAGGCCTCCCGTCTCGCCCGAAGGGAGAGCCAAAATCTTCGTAACTCACCACCCTAGCTCCCTTATCTCCATCCTGTCCTCTCAGATTCATGCTCCACCTTGACTGCTCAGCACACAGCAGGTGATCCCTACACGTTTCTGGAATGAACCAATCAGTAAGTGTGTCTCCTGTTCGTGGACAGTGCCCAGCCGAGTACCTTGGCCTCCCGAGACCCGGCGCCTCCCTGGGGTGCCTGGCGCACAGTGGGGGCTTGACTGTCGACGGAGATCCAGGCTTTCCCACTTCTACCTCAGGCCCCTTTTGTTCCCCCGCCACGGCCTTTGTTTAAATTGTGACCCAGTTCAGAGGACCTGGCTATTCGGAACTCTTGACTGAAAGGCAAAGATGGCAAAAGTCAAAGATTGAAAAGCTCAGAAGAAGGTAGCAGAAATGATACTCTGGGAAAAACTTGATAGTTGGGGGCAGGCTTCATGCCAGAGCCTCCTCCCCACGTCCACACACAATGCAAAAGCTGTAAGGACAGGATGGGAGAGTGACAGTAATTCCACTGTGCTAGCAGAACAGATGAGGATATTGGCCTAACACACACCACACACACACACACACACACACACACACACACACACACACAGTTCCCCTAGAGAAACCTGGCTTAAGGAAAAAAAAAAGGTAACTTAAAATTCATTAGCTTGGAGTTGGTCTGGCCTGAACCCAGAGCTCAGAAGTGCAGGAAGTGACTCTAATGGGGCACGAGGATGTTATCAGGCCAGCCCAGAGGCTTGGAAATGGCTCTTTCAGGAAGCCAGTTCCACACAGACAAGTTAAATGCACAGCCTCACAGTCAGCAAGCATCTCTTAAAGATGGAAAGCCCCGGTCCAGTCCCCGCCCTCAGGAAGAATGGTCTTAGGGGAGACGGGAGCCACCGAGTCCTCGCACAGTGGTGTGGAAAGACCACCAGGGACACTCGGAGGGTGTCAGGAGCAAGTGAGGTCTGAGCTAAGCCTGAGGAATTTCTCCAAGTGAGATTCCAGGCAGAAGGGAGACTGGACACAACTGGGTGTGTGTGTGTGTGTGTGTGTGTGTGTGTGTGTGTGCGCGCGTGCACGTGCTGGGGCAGTGAGATGGCTAGCGGAGGGAGGGGGCGGCTGAGAAGGGCCCAAGACTCGGTGGAGCACTAACTCCCCTGGCCTGGTGGGCCAGGGAAAGAAAAGTCGCATTTGCTGCAGACCCCTGGGCTTGGCACCCCTGGCAGCATCACCTCACCAGCCGGGCCCTCCTCCACGGCTGGCAAACTTGAGAGAAAACACTGCTTCTTGTTCGCCGTAGAACCTGCAAGAACCAAAGAGAGCAGCTGCTCAAGGTGCCAGGGCTCACAGCAAAGGGACTGAGCCGGGCCACGGGTGAGGAGACAAAGAAAGACAAAGAAGGGCGGCAGAGGGGGGCCGGCGGGCCTCCCTGGGAAGGGCCGCTCAGCAAGCACGCACCCTGCGGTTGCATGAAACACAGGAAGAGAAGGCCACAGGCGGTCAGTCGGCCCCAATGGCAATCGATCAGCCGAGATTCACCCAGAGCCCCAGCAGGTAGGGCCGTGGACAGTCAGTCACCCTCGGGATGACACCAGGACTCTTACAGGTGAGACCGCGCCTCAGGCGGACACTTTTCCCACAGGCCCTTGTCCCTCTTCCACTCCGGCCTGACCACACGTCTCTATGTACTAGACTTCAGCATGAGGATGGTCTTAGCGATCACTGCGTTCCAGGTCCTCAGGATGGGGACACAGCAGGTGCTCGGTGGGTTTTTGATGAATGATTAAATCCAAGTTAACTCCTCAAGGGCAGAGGCCAAGTTGTTCATTTAACAATGGAATACCTACTGTGCGCCAAACATTTGTTATTGGTGCTTGGGATTTAGCAATGAACAGAAGAGTGAAAAAATCCTTGCCTCATGGGGCTGACAGCCCAGTGGTCTCGTTCATCTTTGTGTCCCCATTACACACCACAGCACCCCATGTCCCATCCCGGGCTCGCTAAAGGGCTGAATGAATGGCTGGAAGATGAAGACTGGGGAGTCTGTCAGACCTGGGCTGAAGCCCTAGTTCTGCCTCTGCTAGTTCAGTGACTCAGCTAATACAACGTGTCCCAAGTTCGGGCCTTAGTCACCGCTCAGCATGACAGGAGCCCCACCCCCACCCCAGGACATATCCTTGCTGTCATCGCTTATCCTTATCTTGACCACTTCCTCTACCCCTGTGAAAGACTGAGTATCTGGACCCTCCTTCCACACACAATACTCCAGGTTCAGGCAGGCTGCTTCTGATAATGCTGGTGCTGGAAATTGCATTATCTCATTTAGTCCTTAAAACAACTTCTAAAACAAAGAGCAGAGGCCCAGAGAAGGTAAGTAAATCCCCCATGGCCAGACTAGCAGCAAGTGGCAGACCTGAGATCTGAACCTGGGTCTGACACAGCAAAGTCCACGGCCTTCTCCTGCATCAGGGTTCCTTTCCCCTCTGCTAAAATACCTCTATCCACCTAACATGTGAACTACTGTCCTGCTGTCCAGGACTGAGGGGGTCCCCGGGACGCAGGTATTTCAGTGTTAAAACCCAAAACGTCTCATGCCACTTAGGATGAGTCAGTCGCCCGAAAGCCACACTCTGCCCAACATCTTCCTTCTGTTTCTCTGCCAAGCCTGGTCCATTGCTGCATAAGCCCACTCTACCCTGAGACCTCCAGTAACCCAGGTGCACCTTGTATCATTGGAAGTGATGTTAACGTTGTTCTCCCCAGGCTGCGGGGTGAAATTCTGTTCCTCCCCTTGGACAATCATGGCCAGAGTGTGGTCCTGGAACTCCCTGGCCACAATCACCTAGGTGCTAGTTAACAACCCTGCTTCCTGGACCCCAACCCCAATAAGACCTCCTGAAGCAGAAGCTAGGGCCCTGCCTGGGAATCTGGGTTGCTAACCAGGCCCCTGGAGACTCAGCTGCCCAAAGGTTGAGCGAGTGTCCTGAGCTATAAGATTCCTGTGGCTGGTGACCTGCTCACTCTATTTCTTTGGGTGCAGGGCCCCCCACACAGGAGGTGCTCATTAAATGCTAAGGTTCATGGTTGAGGGCAGGAGCTTCCCAACCGGCCTGATCACAGAAATCACCTAGGTTCAATATAAAAATACAGATTCCCAGCCCCCATCTGACACCCCAGAGGAGAGCTCCGGGAATTCATGCTGTCCAGTGCTACTCCGCATGCGGCCGTGGACCAGCACCATCAGCATGGCCCGGCCCTAGACCTGCTACATCTAGAAGTAGGGCGATCTGGGTTCTAAAAAGCCAGTTTGGTGATTCTGTGATGACACAAGTTTAGAAAAACATTAGTGTAGTAGAAAGAATATAATGGAACTAGAGTCAGAAGGGGTGAGAATCCAGCTCAATGAATAGCCTCCAGCCTCAGTCTCCTCGCACCCCACGTGGGAATTATGCACCCCCGCCCCGGCCCCATCCTCATGCAGTCGCTGTGATGACTGACCAATCTGTGTAAAAGTTCATGCCCAGACCCGGCACATAGCAGAGGCTCAAGAAATGCTTATTCATTCTTCTTCCTACTGGCACTATTTTAACACCCGTGAAGTCAAGAAAATTAAGGTTTCAGAGGCTCGAGTGACGTGTACGAGGTCACTGGAGGGGAAATGCCTGGGGATTCTGACTCCACGTCTGGTAGGCCTCTGAAAGGACCAAAAAACATCTGTTCTGCCTAGTTCTGGCACCTCCACCACCGCTACATTTGATGAACAGGGACAGACAAGCCCAGAGGGTGGAAGGGGCGATAGACAGGCCATTAAGTTTCCTGTGGCTTGTGGCTTCTCTTTATATTTTATGTGGCACTCATCTACTCCATCTGCCAAACACTGCTCATTCTTGTCTTGGTGGCTGATGGAGATGGTTTTAAAAGGTCTCAAAAAACCTCTTCCCTCTTTCTGGCTTCTCAGATGTGAAATACTGGCTTTCACACAAGTCAAAGGCCTGTAACCCTGCACCATCTGCCAAGCATGAGGTCACCCGAAGGGGCAGGAATCCACCCATGTGAGGTCAAAGCAAAGGCTATCCCTGAATGAGTTCCCAGGCAAAGCTGGCTGGCAGCTGGGGGTGCTCTGGGTAAGTAAAGAAGTGTACCAGTTAGAATGACTACAACAGCAAGTAACGACCGAACACCTAATTCCATGTGGCTTTGGTAAGAAGGCATTTATTATCTCACATAACAGGAAGTCCAGGGAACGTCAGCGATGCAGTCAGGGCCTATGGTCTTCTTGTCTCTGCGCTACCTCTCTCCGTAGGTCAGCCTCTCCGCCAGGATGCCCTCAAGATGGCTGCACCTCCAAGCCTCAGATACAAACACTTTCCAGGGCAGGAAGGAGACCATTCGCTTTCCTTCTTAAGCATGTAGACACTCTTCAGCATGAGGAAATTTCTCCCAGAAGCCCCTCCCACAGCAAATGCCCCTGAAGTCTCATTGGTGAGAACCAAGTCACATGTTCATGTCTCAACCAATCACAGGCAATGGAGTGGACCCTCTGGGGCCAGGGCCCGCCTACAGAGAAGTACTGGGCACACGGAGGGTCTGAGAACTGAACAAAATCAGGGCTCAATCAATCAGGATGAGCGGGGGTACAGAATGCTGAATAAACAACCAGGGAGCTTGGCTGGTGCCAACTCACTTGATGCTGGCAGCCCCAGAGGTAAACACCAGTCCTTGTAGGACAACGCTTCTCAGGGGTAACGTCATCACTCCATTCTGGAAGGCCCTCGGCCTGACTTTCTTACCCCTCTTCTGACTGCTCAGAGACTGCCCCCCCCGACCCCCGTGAAAGTCTGTGGGGCCAATTCAACACAGCAGCCTAAGGGCTCATTACAGCAGAACCAGGGTCCTGTGTCCTCTAGCAACTGACCACCTTTACGGAGATAAGGCAGATGCCCGGATAGGCGGTGTGGGGGAGGGGAGACAGCCCTGAACTGGGACATGGGAGATGATGACACCACCACCCTGAGAAGGCAGCTGACATCCGCTGAGCGTGTATTCTGCGCAGGCACCATGCTAAGCACTTTTAGGTGTTTTGTTATGGTTGCTTTTTTTTTTTTTTGGTACTTATAACCACACCACAGGTTTGGCACTATTACGACAGGGTCACAATCCATTATCCATAATTTCTGAAATCCAGAACTCTCTGAAAACCAAAAGCTGATTCTTGTTGCTGTTAACTTATTGGGCAGCAAAACCTCAAGTGAACCAACATGAGGCTATTTACGGTCTATTTACCCCTTTTGCAATGACTGTCCATATATTTTGATGCAGAAATGCTGACGTGTTTTATTATGAAGTGCTGCCCGACCCCACTGGGAGTGTCACATCACGTCCAGCACATGTACCATATTCTGAAAATTTCTGCATCCTGAAACATCTGGCCCCGAGGGTGTCAGAAAAGGGATGCTGGATGTGTGTCACCGCCGCACAACGGGGTTTCACAAGGTGAAATGGCTCTGGGGTAGGAAACCGCAGGACACTCTTCAAGCTGAAACAACTGAACGCTGGGCCAGCGCTCTGACCCCCTCTGCTAACTTCTGCCACTCACTGCTGCTGGCTTTAAGGGAGACGCCACTCTCTCTGGGCCTGTTTTCCCATCTGTAAAACGGGGAGGGTGGACTAGATCGGTGGGTTTCTAATGTATTTCTTAAGCGTATTGCCCTCCCTTCACTTTAAGGAAAAGTGTTACTGCTCCAGTGAGTGAGGCCCACCCGGCCACCAAGACCCAAAAACATGTTCCCAGAGGGGTTCCTTGACAGCACAGTTTGAAAACTGCTATACAGTGTGCTCTGTCAAGTCCCACCTGGTTCTGACAATGTATGTCTGTCTCTCACAGGTAAACAGCCTTTTCTTTGATGGAAGGACAGCTGGGAGGGATTTCAACCAGACCTTGACAGACAGGTAGGCTCCTGACCTCCAGAGCTGAACAATAAGAGCACAGGTAGAAGGATGATAAGCAAGGTGAAAGAGAGGGTCCAGGAGGCCCTACAAGCCGAGGTGACGAAGGACGTGCTGGAAAGGTTGGCTGTTCAAGTTAGTGAATGTCAGTCATCCTCCTCCCTACCCACTCAGAGCCTGGAATTCCTCTAAGTGGGGAGCTGGGGAGACGCTGGGCAGTCCCGGCCCCCCTGTGTGCAGCCAGAAGGTCACGGTCCTTCTACCCTGACTGTAGCAACCACGAGCCCCAATGCCTCGCTCAGAGCCATCCGTGTGTGACTGTCGCATAAGTGAATCTTTTGAATCCAAATATCAGGACATGTGGTCTGCCACAAAGGCGTGTCCTTCAGAGCATACCAGGACAGAGTATTTGAAAGGGTGGCCACCCGGGGAAGGCCAGGATGGAGGGTCACGACGTTCTCACTGACGTCCTTCCCACTGAGGGCGGTCTGACTCCCTGGCGTCTGCTATACCCTGAGTATGTCCAAAGAAGCCATTCTGAGCAAGAGAGTCACCTCTGGACCCCACATGGACTCTCAGTGAAACCTCAGCCTTATTTCCAAAGATGACCCTGGGGCCCTCCAGGAGGCCCCCCATCCCCCCCACCCCCCGCTCTCTGTGAAGACTCCAGAGGCCAGCGCGCCCAGGGAGCCATTGGGGAGCCCAGCCCGCCTCCCGAAGGGAAAGCCTCGGGGCTGCAGGCAACAGTGCCGGCGGAGTATCAGCTCTTGGCAAATGCAGGAACTTCACTCCCACTCGATGGTCTGAATACATTTTGTAACCAAACTTTGCCCCAGAAATAACCTTTGTTTCTGGCACCATTCCCTACCTACCCATCACCGAGAGGGAATGAAAATGTCTCAGAATCACACCTAATCAGAAAGGCCACGATCCCTTAAAGGAGAAACTACGTCTGGGGCCCAGCTGTTCCACGAGAGCTGGATAACCGAGCCTGTGCCTAAGAAGATCAACAGCGCGGGGATGAGAGGAGGACAGATGTCGCCTCACACAGGAGCGGCTGCCCGAAGGCGCTGGCGCGGGCCCCCAAAATGCCCATGTCTGTCATTGAAATATCTGGGAGTCTTGACTGGGCCCTAGCTCAGGCATGTCATTTCCAGGTCTCCTACTCTGTTGTCCCCCAACCAGCTGATGTCCAGGGCGTGGTCTGCCTTGCCCCGAGTGACACCGAATCAGCTGGAGAGAGTGAACACCGGCCTTTTACATATACCAAAGTTCACATATATCAACTCATTTCAGCCTCACAGCCACCCTAATGGGGTAGGTAGTATTAGCTCTATCTTACTAATGAGGAAATGCAGGCTCTGAGATGTTTAACTGACTGGAGGTCACCAAGCCAAGTATAGGTGGAGTCCAAATTGAGGACCAAGTGTCAGATCACTGTACTTCCTCAAACGATAGTGAATCTCGCTGTTGGGAGGTTGGAGGGAGACATTCCAGGGGAAGAAGGCGGCTAAGATGGCCCTCCCAGGGACCAGGACGTACCACTGGATCAACAAAGAGCCAATGTGTGGTTGGTTATTCCTGCTTTCCCTGACCCCCACGTCCTCAGCTTCAGGACAGGGTACCTCCCTGTGACCATGAATCCTCTGGACACCTTGGTAAGATACAGAGTCTGACCCTGCTGGTCTGGGGTGAGGCCCGAGGGTCTGCATTCCTCAGATACTCCTAGATGATGCCCACTCTGCCCATCCCCAGACCACACCTCAGGCAGCAAGACCTGGGCTCGAGGGGCATTTTCTCCTACCCCTAACTTGTGTGATCACTCTCTTGCTGGGACACCGGAGCCTGGCATACAGCTGCTACACATTTAGTTTTGTTGTTTTTTTTTATATGGGAGTGATTAAAATAATGACTATGGCGGAGAAAACGGATTTCTGCGCTCCGTTTTCAGCTTGGCATTTGCCCTTTTCTTCCTTATCTACCTCTTGGCAAAACTGTCTGAACCAATTTATCTCAAAGGAGTCAGGCCGGAGCAGCACGCTCTGAAAGTGGCCACGATTTAGAGCCTTAATGGAGAGGCGCTGGCGTGCGCCCTTCCCATAAGAGGCTAATGCTGCCGCGTGCGGAGGCGCACTGCGAGGAGAGGCATTGAGAATGAGGGATTCCTCTGCTCAGAACCCTCCGTGGCTCCCATCTCACTCAGGAAAAGCCAAAGCCTTAACCATGACCTTGGAGGCTCCACACGATCTGGCCCCACCACCCTCTGCCCTCACCAGGCCTCTGCCCTTGAAGTCTCCTCCCTGGAACACGCTTCTCCCCTACTTAGGTCTCATCTCAGACACTGTCTTCCCAGCGAGGCCTTCCCCAGCTACCCCATTTAAATTAGTGGTCCCTGTGCCCCCCCCCACGCCCAGAGCATCTTTCCTTCTCCCACTCCGTATTCTTCCAGTAGTGCTTCCCATCATCTGATATCTGGTAAATTTTACTTAATGATTTTATTTATCTGTCTCCATGCCCCTTCCCCACCAGAATGTGGGCCTCATAGGGGCAGGGATGTCTGATTTTTTTCTCTTTTGTTCACTGATACATCCCCAGTGCAGTGCCCAAAACAGTGGCTAGCATGTAGCCATACTCAATATTTGTGGAATGAATGAATGAATGACCTCTCTACTAAGGTGTCAGGCTCTGCGGCTAGCCCTAGGCGTCATTAGCTCCTCTGATCTTCATAACAACCTCTGCGAGGTTAATCCCCACTCTAAGATGTGGAAAGTAAGGCTCAGAGTGGTTAAGGGATTGGGCTAAGGACACAGAGTTAGGAAGTGGCAGGTTCAGGATTCAGGCACTGGTCTGGCTGGTTCCAAAGACTGTGCGCTTCACTGCCTATAGCTGCCTCCAAGGTACCTGTCTTAGTATGACAAACATGACATCTACTCGCTTTCCTTATTCTAAGCAGCAAATGCTTTAGCTAAGAATTTTGTCAAATCTGCCCAGAACTTGAGGTCTAGTGCACTCAAGAGGGGTCAGGGGAGCTGATGCCCCCAAAGCCAGTAGGAAGTACCACCACTAGCCCAAGGGAGCCTCCATCAGCCAAAGGAAGGAAAACACCCTCCTTCAAACACTTCTCTGAACCCCAGTGGACAGCCACAATAATTCTGGTTTTGTTTCATCTTTTTCTTTATATATATATATTCCTGAGCAATCTCTGACCTTTTCAAGTCTGGGTAGCCTTTTGCCATCAGTGGCTTGCTGCTTACCATGTGGGTTATGAGGCAAATCTCTCTCTCATGAGTTTCCCAAAACCAGACTTAGACACAGAACCACGGACCACAGTGCCCGCACAATCCACTCCCCGCCAAGCCTCATTAATGACTGTGGCTTACACCACAGGGACCAAGCCCTCGGAAGGGAGCAGAGCCTAGGGGGGCTTTGAAGGTGAGTAAGGTAGGCCCATTCCGCCACAAGCCCTCTACCCCTCATTAGAGACCACTGCAGTTTGAGTCACCCCTCTTCCCCTACAACATTCTCAATCACATTACCTTGTCTGTTTTCTTTAAATCACTCATTATCTGAAGCTATTCTGTTTACTGATTTCCATATTTGCCTACTGGAAGGTAAGTGCATGAGAGTAGGAGACTGGTCAGTGCTGTTCGCCACTGTCTATGCCTGGCACAGGTGGGCACACAAATCCTGGTTGAATGAGTAAATAAGCAGGAAACAAGTGGTTCTGAAGGAAAAAATCAGGGGGCTCACAAATGAACTCATTTAATCCTAACTTCAGCCTACCCTGCAGGTGTATGCCCACATAGCTGGGAAGTGGCAAAGTAGACCCAACTCCAAGAATAAACAAGAAAACGCTACAGGTAAGGAGAGGAGAAGCAAGAGGAGAAGCTGGTGAGCCTCTGAGGGAGGACGAGGTCACGCTGCCATGGGGGCCCATGAGACTGAACACCTTTCCTCCAAATGCTGACTTAACGGAGAATGTGGTTCTAGCACTTCCACCAAGCTGAGCCCGGGGAGGTCCGTGCTTCCTCCCTGCCCCTGGCACAATCATGGCACCTGCACCTGCCCAGGAAATACCGGCCCGAAGCACGGCACCACAGTTGAGAGTGTGCAAAATTAAGTCTTTATTTCGAGGCGCACATACCATAAAAGGCGCAAATATAAACCATTCTAGAAGATGACACCGGACATCCGTTCCTTTGGGTCGTTTGAGATGAGAAGGTTGAAAATAGTGCAGATGTATGTCCTTTCTCAGCGCAGTGCCATTCCTTCGTTCTTTCTTTCCTTCATTTGTTCAGCCAACATGTGCTCACCCAGCCTCACGAAGCCAAAGAAATAAGACAAAAACCTCTGCCCTCTCGCCAGTCGGCTGGTGCGTAGTTTTGGCGGGTCCGAGACAAGCAATTATTAACAATACTTGCTTCCAAAACAAACAAGGCCACGTGGAGCTGGGCTCTGAAATGGGATTTTCAGATGCAATGGGTACAAGAATCAATTCAGTCAACAGAGTCAGGGACCAACGCCAAGCACTCAGTGGCTCTCTCAGACCTCTCCCCAGCGAGGCACCAACGCCCTCACCTGCCCAATCCCATTTCCCAACATTCCTCAACCACATTCCCACCTCTCTCTCAATATTCTCCTTCCTGACTCAACCATCTCCCTTCTGTGCCCAAACCTGACCTCCCTAGGTCCAGATCTTGGACACCCTTCTCTCTGACCCCCAGGACACACATCTCAACCTGACTTCCACCACCACCCCACACGCACCCCAAACCTGAGCTTCCGCCTGGAGCCCTTTGAAGGCCATATGTTTACAAACCATATTTCCTAGGGCTCTCTGTTCAGGACCCCTATAAATACATCCTGACTCTCGGAGTACACCACACACACACCCTGGAATCCCCCATACACTCACACCCATGTCCTCAGGAAGCACCCTCCCTCATCACCTCCAACTTCTTAGAACCCCAAGGCCGGCCCGTGACCCCTTGGGATCCCGGTACAGCATGAGTCCTTGAGACCCCCTACACCTGACTCCACAGAGGCCAGCCCTGCACGCCCGTCACAAGCCCTCGCCCGCCGGACGCCCCGCCGCGTGACTCCCGGGGACCCCGGGCTCCTGAGGCCCTGGCTCCGCGCACATCCCCGCCGAGACGCGCTCGCGGCCCAGACGCGCCCCTGCCCGCGCCCCGCGCCCCGCGCCCCGCCGCGCTTGGCGGGCACCGGCCGGCCCGGCGGAGGCCGCGCGCCCCCCGCAGCCCCGGCCGGCGCGCCCGGCGCGTACCGTTGGCGATGAGCTTGGCGGACAGCTGCTTGACGAGCTCGGGGATCCGCTCCCACTGGCACTCGGAGCGGCAGCGCTCGATCTCCGTCTCGAGCCGCGAGCCCGCCTTCTTGGTCGCCATCGCGGCCTGGCCGGGCCCGGCCCGCCCGCCCGCAGGCCCCGCAGGCCCCGCAGCCCCGCCGCTGCCGCCCGAGCGCCCCCGTCGCCGCCGCCCGCCGCCGCCGCGGGCTCGGGCTCCGGCTCCCGGCTCCGCGGCGTAACGGGAGCGCCGGCTGGGGAAGGGGCGGGGAGGCGGGCGGCGGCGGCGGGCGGCGGCGGGGCCCCGGGCGCCGCGAGGAGCGGCCCCTGCCGGCCAGGGCCGGAGCCGCAGCGCGGGCCGGGGGCACGCGCAGGGGGTGAGGTGCGGGGGGATCCGGAGGAGGAAGGAGACGCAGGAGCGGGACCTGGAGAGGGCCTGGGATGGACACCCGAGGTGGAAAGCGTGGGGGCCTCGGGGTGGTGGAGGGAGGCGAGGAAGGGCGGGGGTGGTGGAGTGGGGGTCGGGGCAGGACGGGGCAGGACGGGGGCTGGGGCAAAAGAAATGGAGGGAGGAAGGGAGAGGCTGGATGTGGAAGCAGGGCAGACCCTCGGAAATAGAGCCTAGAAGGGCCACGACCAGGGGAAGGGTTACCGGCCAGGCAGGACTAGTGGCCTGGGGTTTGGTATGAGGCAGGTGTGAGGGGCGGGCCTGCCTGAGCTTGCCCTGCCGGCTCAGGTTGCCGGAAGATCCCTCTGGGCCTGAGTTGGCCTGTGCCTCTTAGTAGGCCCCTCAGTGCCCCTGGCAGCCTTAACTGCCACCCAGCCCACGGTGGGAGGAGAGTCATCCAACCCAGGCAGGCACCTGCCCCTGCCCAGGGGTTCCGTAAATATCTGTTGAGGTGAAGTGAGCCAGGCAACTCACACCGCTGCCAGCCCCATGGCAGCTCCGTTGCCCTCTGAGAAGGATTCAAAGTCACTAGTGGGGTTTTCTTATCGCGTCCCGGTAGACTGAGAGCCGAGCAGGTGTGCAAGCTGTTCATTCTTTTCAGTTATTCAGTAACTATGTAGTGAGTGCCTACTATGTGCTAGGGGACTGTTTTAAGTGCCGGAGATACAGTGAAGAACTAAACAAATCCTGCCACAGTGGAGCTTACATCCATTTGAGGATGGAGCTGGCAGTTTGGACCACCAGCTAGGAGGAAACACCAAGTCGACATCAGCACCACCCCTTCTAGATACCTTTCCAGGTGTGCTCACACACAGGTTCATCTCTCATCCCCTCAGCAGCCCTGCCTATTCTTGGGAAGAACAGATATTGTGAACCCCAGTTTACCAAGAAGAAGTTGATATTTAGACATTAAGAGATGTGAGGAGGGAAGGTCAGAAGATGCCTTCTGGGGTGACCAGCATAACCCCAGGCATCTCCAAAGACTGACGAGGTGATGGAAGTTGACCTGATGGGCCTCGGATGCTGTAGACGCCCAAGCAAAGGGGAAATAGAATGTCGAAGTTTCAGAGGGGACCTTTATTCCGTTCATTTCCACCAGTGATTAGGAAGGGAAGTAGAAGGAATCTCCACAGGTCTACTTCCGCTTCCCCTGAATGCTCATCCTGATCTCTTGACTCTAGCACAGAGGTCTGTCTCTGTAGGTGTTTGCCTAGAAGGTTTCTCCCCTCTGGTCCAGGACAGAAATTCCTGTTCATTCTCTGAGACCAGGCCAAAGGTCACCAAGAAGCCTTGCTCAACATGTGACAGTTCCTGTGTGATCTCACAGCAGTGCTACTTCCTCTGCGATAGGACTTCTAATGGCAAACTTTGTCGTGGTAATGACTACTGCCTCAAATTGTTGGTGTCTGTCTCTCTGCCCCTTAGCTGATAAGTTCTAAGGCAAGGCCTGTGTTTTCATGAGGGCAGAGTAGAATTTGAGCCCTGACTCAGCATATGCTGCCTGGGCAATGGCATTTAACTGCTCCATGCCTTACATGCCAACAGCTCCTCAGCAGCAATGCCTGCCCCATAGAGTTAGTTGAGAATTAAATGAGGAAATAACAGGTAAAACGCTAGAATGGCGTTGGTATACTGTAAGAGTACAATAAATGTCATCTGTCAGTCTGCGTCTCTGTACCCTTTCCACCCAGCGTAGGGCCTGACACAGTATAGGAGCTTGAACGAGAGAGTGAATGAATGAATGAATGAATGAATGAATGAAGCTGGAGATCTCCAAAGTCTAGAATTAGCCTGCAAACACAAGAATAAATATAAGTGACTGCACCTGAGGTGTCCGCCGTCACTGCAGGCCACCATGGCAGGGCCGGTACCTACCAGAGTACGCTTCAGACCAGTTGCTTGAGCGCCAGGCTGCCAGGGTACAGGAGTTGAGAGCAAAGGCTGACAAACAGTGTCAGCCTGACTCAGCCGAGAAAGAACTTTCTGGGCCTTCCCTGCGTGGAGCCGAGAGAGCGGACCTCCCAACCTCCGGGCTCATTCCCACAGCATCAAGGTTTTGGTCCCTCACCGATTGCCTGAGCTGCTCTGACACCTGCCAGAACCACCGTAGAGGAGTACGAGTGATCGCACGAGGAGAAGCTCCCCAAATTGTTTTCCAGGTGAGCTTACCTGCAGGTGGCATTCAGAAAAATTCAGGAGTAGAAAGTCATTCATGCTAATAATAGTAATTAAGCCAGCCGTCTTTTTTCCAGGCATTGGTATTACAGGTTTGACAAAGATGTGAAAAATCACAGCCTGTAGCCGAATCCAGCCTTGAGGCCTGGCTGTGCCCCCCACATGAAAAAAGCTAAGTGAAAGATGGCTCAGGGATCCTGACCCCAGGCTAATTCCTTGAGAA